>JASDDO010000022.1:27924260-29174260 GCA_030015575.1 Agapanthus africanus | reverse complement strand
CAATCCAAGGGCACAAATAAATATAGCCCTCACCTAGTTCCACCAATGGCGTAGAATGTCCCTATATGGTGAACGACACTTGTAAGTTCTCTCGACTTATAAGGAGAAAATACTCTTGTAAGATCCTTAAGACTTGCAAAAGAAAATACCACTTAGGAGTCATCACGACTTCTAGGGAGAACCTACATCTACGAGATCCTCTCGACTCGTAAGGAGAAATAATTTTATGAGACCCTTACGGCTCATAAAGTCAAAAAGACTTAGTTGACAGGATCCTAATCCTGTTTGCTAAGCCACCTTTGTTCAAATCGACAAAGGCAAATGATGATTCGCTCCGGGCAATATCCCAGTTGTAGCGATGCTGATGCCTAAATCGGTATCAAATTCCAAGTCCTCTCGAGGCAAATGATGATTCGCTCCTGGCAATATTCTAATCGTAGTGATGCTGATGCCTAAATCGGTATCAAATTCGTCCTTTCAAGGCAAATGATGATTTGCTCCTGGCAATATTCCAGTCGCAGCAATGCTGATGCAGGAATTGGTGTCAGGATCCAAGTTCCCGACTCGCAACAAAAGTATATTCATATGAAATAGCCGAAATGATGGGGCAACTCGCAATAAAAAAATCAGCGAGCAAAAAAAATATGCATATGAAACAGCCGAAATGATTGGGCAACTCGCAATAAAAAAACAGCAAGTAAAAAATAAAACAATACATAGCCGAAATGATTGGGCACCGCGAAAAATAGCTGATTGATAGCAGAAACGTGCGTTCCGCCTTATCCTATTTGTTCTAATTACCGCAATCAAGACGGTGTCGCTTTGCAGCTAGCCGGTTGAGCACGAGTCGTCCGCAGGGAGATGGTAGTATGTTCGTTCTTGTCTTAGACGAGTCAATGAAAGAATGTATATGTGTTTGTTCAGAACTATCCTAAGTGTTTGTATGTATGTTCAAGTAAGCTTGTTAGGGTTAAGGTTGGTTAGTAGAGTTAGGATTAGTCTTGTACTTTTCTTTTACCATTCTTAAAACGATGTTGGGATAATCGAATGTAGCGGGGATTAGGAGGACATAGGAATGGGATTTGCGAGTTTAAGCAAGCTTTCCAACACTAAATCCATTCCTAGTGCCCCTTGTCCGTCCGCTACGTGCGTGTTCATATCATAATATTGCATTTTATATTCCCCATTCTTATTCGTTTTATAAATAAACAGGTGCTTTTGACACATGTCTGTTACATATTACAGAATACAGGTTCTTGGAGCGAAAACAGTGAAAAAGACAAAAGATGATACAAAAGAGGACTTTTGACCAACAAGTAGAAGGATCCTAGTCAAGCCTAGATAAAGAACAGTTCACAATTGTACAAGGCAACGCAAGATCAAAAATGTCAAAGTGAACAGTTAAAAGACCACTACAAGTTTCACTGAAGATCTGGAGAACACCCAGAAGCCAAATGGAGAAAAGAACTATAGAAATAAAAAGCCAAAAGCATCAAGAATGGGCCAAGAAAAATTCACCAGATGAACTCATCAAAGGGCCGCGGAACCGCGGCCCTACCCCCACTAATGCCGCGGTTCCGCGGCACGTGTCGGCGCAAAATTCTGGTGGCGGTGCGTCGGTGCTTTTGTTGGGATTTTTCGGGGGTATATCTGTAATAGCACATGCGCGAGAATCTGTAACCCTAGTTTTCCTATTTCCTTATAAATATGTAATCAAAATATTGTAATAGGGATGCCTCTTTTCAATAAATAAAATTCAGATTCCTTGGAAGATTAAGAGCATCATTCTTGTAAGTATCTTTTATTTTCTGCAGTAGTATTCTAAATTAATTCTTGCCTTAGATAAATCCTTCCATTGCCCTAGTTTAATCTAGTGTAGTCTTTCTTAAACTGCAGTAGGTAAGTAATTTTAAAATGTTGTTTTTAAAAGATCCCCTAATGAGCGAGTAATTTCCTCGCTTGTTAGGGTTAGGAATAAGGGAGGGATTGAGAGATGAATATCTCTCATCTCTTTCAAGTCCAATAATTTGTAATAACTAGAACTTCATGCACGCATGCATGATCCGCTCCCTACGGCACCCTACCCACGAGATAATGGTGAAACCGTAGTATAAAGGACCGGACATGCATGACTTCCATGAAGGTTAGAGCAATTAGTAGGAAAGGACGGACAAGGATCTAGAGGAAGAAACTTCGTTTCTTCCCAATCATCCCAATCCCCTTTACTAATAATTGTTATAACTTCTAAAAGGATTTAATTGATGGCACTGAAAGAGGTGTGAATATTAATCTTATCAAACTCACCTTAGACCTAATCCTAACAAGTTTCGTGATCATCGTACAACTTAGTTTTTAGATTAAATTAAAAGACCAAACAACCATTGGAATCAGCTCGTAAGAACACTTAGGAAAATTACACATCCCTGTGGACCGACCCGTATTCACCGGCTAGCTGCAAAGCGACGCCGTTTCTGATTACAGTAAAATATTTTTGGTGATCGTAAAATCTCTACATTAATCAAATGGCGCCGTTGCCGGGGATGGTGTAAAATTTCCTTTTTGTAATTTCGGGTTGATATAAATTTTAAAAATCATAAAAATCTGAAAATATAAAAAGTACAAAAATTTTTTATCAATTTTTATCTGTTTGAAGGGTTTATCTTTTGAATTTTGCAGGAACAACGAAAAATCTCGGATCTGGAAATTTACAGAGGGCAAAACAGAAATTGATACATCAGAACAGAGGAGGATTGGAACAAAGGAGCGGCCGAATTTTTCTGAGAAGACGATCACTCCACCCAACCGCGGAACCGCGGCTCAGGAGAGCCCCAAACCATGGAACCGCGGCACGATTGCCACGTCAGCACCTGAAATTTTGTTGGTTTGTTATCTTTTCTTCCCTCTGCAACCTACAATATATCCTTTTGCGAAATTTTTTGCAGGATTTCTTTGCGCTAAAAATCTTCTTCCCCCTTCTAAATAACAGATTTTCTGCAGGTTTCTTTGCGCCGCGCTAAAAATAATTGATTGCAAGTGAAATTACTGTTTTTGCATATTTTAATCGGACTTTAAGGGGCTATTGACCAAACTCAGATTGGGTGGGGATTTCATCACCCTTCCCAGGACCCCAGAAAGCACTTAAAGCATTTGCATCGACCACTCTTAATTAAAAAATACTAGACTCAGCCCTAAGGACTTCGAGCTCAATAGGACAAAGGACTAGACATAGGCATCGACCGTTTATCCTAACTGACTTTGCGGTGTCTAGGCAAGTGTGTCAAGGCAAGTGGTTACTTAATTAGGACCGATACTTATAGCGGGGAGCCTCCCACTTACCTGGCACTTACCTGGCCGCAATTGGCGGTGAAGAGGCAGTTTGAGGTCCTATTTCTAATCCTAGTTAGGAGCTGACCTAGGTGACCCTAGATTTAGGCCTGATTGTGCATGTGTGGTTGATCGCATTTGTGTCATAAGTTCCTTTTCAAAAATCTTTTGCAAAAACTCACATAAATAAAAAAAGAAAAAGAAAAAAAAATCTTTTCAAAACTTGCAACTTGTCGCTAAAAAAATCTTGCAACTCACTTACACCACTTCCTTTCATTGACGTTATCTTACCTCCACATTCTGTCTTTCATTTTTTTTCTGACTACACTACCCCTTTAGTGTATGTCACTTTGGACTAGGGACACTAACGCCCGATTAGTCCGTGTTTCGTTGGTACCGACCGACGAACCCTTCGACACCGAAGTCGACAGTCCTTCCACTTTCTTACCTCCACCTTCAAATTCTTCCTCCGAAGGCATGTCGGGATTCAACCCCAACAATACCTTACCGACGGGAATGATTCCGCCTCCGTTAGGTGCGAATAACCCGAATCAACCGCCTGTTGAAGCGCCCGCACGAGTCGCGCACCAGGATCTCTTCTACCCTGTCCGCACTTCTTTACCTACATGTCTTTCACCCCCACCGGCAAATGGGGACAACTTTGAAATAAAACCACATTTCATCAATATGCTGCCAAAATTTCACGGTTTGGAATCAGAAGATGCGTATATTTTTATTAATAAATTCCAAAACGTTTGCGCTGTGATGAAAACTACCCAATTAAGTGATGACGCTATAAGGCTAAGGGTCATTCCTTTCACCTTATGTAACCTAGCCGAGAAGTGGCTATACAGCACCGCATCACATTCAATTAGAAATTAGGACGAGTTTGTGAAAGCTTTTCTTAAAAAGTTTTATCCTCACCACAAAACTGCTAGAATCCGTAATGAGATTATACAATTCTCACAGCTTCCTTCCGAACCATTTTGGAAGTGTTTTGAGAGATTCAAAGACCTACTCGTTCAATGCCCTCATCATGGGATCGAAAGTTGGCAACTTTTCCAAACATTATATGAGGGATTGAACTTGGCAACGAAGCAGTTGCTAGAAACCATCTGTCAAGGTCACTTTCTCTCCAAATCTAGTGAGGAAGCGTGGCAGTTTCTTGAGGATCTTAGTGAACAAATAATTCAGTGGGAGAGCACCAAGACCACATCATCTTCTTCTAGTGGTCAATCTAGGGCAGGCATACATCAAGTAGAGATGTCGATTGCCATGAAGGCCGAGATGGCCGCTCTTACGAAAAAGCTGGAAGCAATTGAGACCAAAATCCCATCGTCTTCTCCTACCCCTGTTGTGCCTCCACGAACTGTTTGTGCGTGTTGTTCGGCTCCATCACATCTTACCGAAGAGTGTCCTTACAATGCATCTACTCAAGGACAGGATCAAGTCAATGCCGCGTTTCAGCAACGACAGAGAAACGATCCATACTCTTCGACATACAATCCGGGGTGGAGGAGTCACCCAAATTTCGCTTGGAACCAAAATCAACAATTCCAAGGAAATAACAATTTTCAAGGGCCTCCTCCACAACAACAACAAGCACCCCCACAAACTCAATTTCAACAACCTTTCCAACAACAACCTTACCCTAATCAAGTGAACAATTTTGTGCCTAATAATTCTTACGCGCCAAACAATTTTGTTCAACCTAACAATGGCAAGGTTAGCTCGCTCGAAAGAAGTCTAGATGCGTTCCTAAAGCAATCTACACAATCTACAGCAATATTAGAGACTTCTATTCAATCTTTGGTGCAAAATAGTGTCTCACACGATCAAAGCATCAAATCTATTGAGGCACAAATTGCACAACTCAATGCAGTATTGAGCGAGCGAGAAAAAGGAAAGCTCCCATCTCAACCACTGCCAAATCCCGGTCATGCACATGCTGCATATCAACAGCAAACTCATAACGTAAACGCTGTGACCACGTTGAGATCGGGAAAAATGTTGCAAAACAATATGGGTATTCACGATGACACCCCTGCCGGTGGTTCTTCTTCACCTTCTTCTTCTTCGTTAGAGCCTGTTCTCCATCATTCACAAGGCTCTACTCCTTCTAGCTCGAACGGACCCACTTCTCACAACATGAACACATCTACACGGGGTTCCGTTCCAACTCAACAATCTGATCCACAAAAATTGGACTCAACAACATTTCAAAATGCTCCTTTTCCAAACCAGTTGAGATCCAATAAACCAACTCCACAAATAGAGAAGATTGTTGAGCTGTTCAAACAGGTTAGCATAAATATCCCTCTTTTGGATGCAATCCAACAAGTTCCTTCATATGCAAAAATCTTAAAAGACTTATGCACCAAAAAGAGGAAGTCACAAGTACCAAAGAAAGTTTTTGTGGCTAGTGCTATTAGCGATGCTCTTGTCAATTCTTTATCCCAAAAGCACAAGGACCCCGGTTGTCCTACTATTTCAATAACAATTGGGGACAAGAACATCAATAGAGCACTACTAGATCTTGGTGCTAGTGTCAATTTGCAACCTTATTCTGTGTACGAGCAATTAGGCATTGGAGAGCTTAAGCCCACTCACTGTACTCTCCAAATGGCTGATCGATCAATCACCCATCCAAGGGGTGAGCTAGAGGATGTGTTGATCAAAGTTGGGGAGTTCATATTCCCAGTTGATTTTATTGTTATGGACACACAACCTGTTGCTAACTCACGGGACCAAATTCTGGTGATCCTCGGTCGACCATTTTTGGCCACTTCCAATGCCGTAATAAACTGTCGCAATGGCTCCATGACTCTATCCTTCGGGAAGACGTATAGTGAGTTCAATATTTACAAGTTAGGAAGTCTGCCCCCCCCCCCGTGCCTAATACTAGTACACGAGAAGTTTTCTCTATTCACGAAATCACGCAGGAGGACTGCGAGTTTGAAAGTTTCTTGTTTGATGAGAACAGTTTTGACGCCACTAGTGCGTCCCTCCTTAAGCCTACCACAGTTGACATAACCGATATTGATTATGAATGTTTCACTTTTTCGGATGATGAAGACTCACAGCCCGAATATGAGTCTTTTGAATTTTTGGATGAGTTAGTTGAACCATCCGAATCGGTTGTTTGCAGTGATTTCGAACCTGTGCTAGAGTCCTTCGAGTTCGAGGTAGATTCCCCAATTTTACCTATGATTCTTTCGCCTCCGAAACTCGAGCTCATGCCCTTGCCGTCTCACCTTAAATATGCTTACATAGGCGAGAAAGAGACCTTTCCCATTATAATATCAGCCTCTCTAGCCTTTGAGCAAGAGAACGCTATTTTAATGGTTTTACAAGATAGGCGGCAAGTTTTCGGTTGGACAATGGCGGACATCGAGGAGATTAGTTCCCTCATAATTGAATATCATATGCATATGATGGATGATGCCAAGTCAATAACGGATCCACAGAAACATCTTGGGGATATTGTGGTTAGTCAAGCTCCTCCTTTAGAAGTTGAACCACCCCAATTTCTTTTAATAAGCCACGAGAATGCCAATATTCCACTGATTGCTGATCATTCCCATTCTCGTTTTGATTCATCACCACATCATATCTATTCACTTCCATACTTGCCCCACCACCACTTTTATCTTCCCCAAGTCTTTTTGGATCGGTACAACATGTTCTTCCACCAACCGACACTCTTTACAGATAAATTTTTCGACTGGTTGGTGTTGACGTTTGGTCTGTGCAAAGTTTGGCAGTAATGTCTAACATTGTTTCACTGAAGTTTGGGGGGCGGCCTTTCTGTATATATTTTTGTTTTTCTTTTAACAATAAAAAAAAATTAAAAATAAATAAACAGGGGAGTGCCGACATTTTGAACCTCTTGGTGCAGCATGACAGTGAGAACACTGTCAAGTTTAAGTTTGGGGGTATGCTCGGTACGTTTTCTTCCTTCGCATTCATATGTACAAATTTTTGCATTTGCATATTTATTTGAAAACCCATAAAAATTGAAAAATTTCAAAAATTATAAAAATTTATTGTATTCAATTTTGGCTTATTTGAACTGAGTTTGACAAATAGGTTAACTGGCTACGAACAACTAGATCTTAGACTTAGTAAGTTGAAAACCCTAAAAATAACCTTCTTTAAAGATTAACGGAAGAAAGTATATGTCTTTGTAGTTTATTTAGAACTAGGCAAATTTTGAGTTCACTTTTTGGGCTAAGTTGAAATAAAGGAAAAATATTGATATTCTTATTAGAGTATAAGTTTGAAAAATAATTCCTAGCTTAAATCTAGATTCTGAAAATGTATACCCTACAAATTGCACAATCACGCACCTTGAAATTTGGAATAGTAGAGGAGACCTTGAAATGCTCTTGTCTAAAGTTTTTAGTACGAAGAAAATAAAAGAGAAAAAAAAGGTGAATAAAAAAAAATGGACACTGGTTTTTGTGATTACTCAAGGCTGCAAAAATAGAAAAATATTAGCGAGGGTGCTTCATCACCTAGTGCCTTAGACCAACTGGTTTGGGAGTCACTGCTAAAACTTTGGGTGTTGCAAGTCTAGGAAGTACGCTTTAATGTGTAAACACATCTTGTAATCGGTCGTTGGTACCTCAAGAAGTATTAACGGTCGCATGAAGGATGTGTAAGCAAAATTCACCAATTAATAAGTGCTTTGGACAACGGACAAGGGTATGATTGCTTGATTTGAACTTCCAAGTGTAGGGGTGATTTATACACACACGTAGGGATATATGATTAGAGTTGAGATAAGAGAAAGGAATGAAGAATAAAACTTGTATTTTTAGTAGAGTTGATAGAAAAATTCCTAAGTGGAGATGGACCTTAGAAGAAAAACTTAAGAAATGCCGAAAGCTGAGTGAGTCTATCGAACATATATAATCTTAAGTTAAATGATGAGGAAGTGTGAAGAATATTGGTGGATAATTTACGAGTCAATGATAATAGAATTCCTTATTAGAAAACCTAATTGGAGAATTAAAGTCAGTGGGCCTAATTGATAGGATTTTGTGGGTAGTATCCACTGAAAACCCTCAGGAGACAACACTCCTCCTACTAGGGACACCTAGAGGTTTAACGGCTTGTTGCACGTGCTCAGTGCAATCGCGTCTCCCTGCGAAAGTGCGGTTAAGTTCATTTTGTTGAGAATAAAATAATAAGTTTGCTCGAGGACGAGCAAAAGATAAGTTTGGGGGTATTTGTTCATATCATAATGTTGCATTTTATATTCCCCATTCTTATTCGTTTTATAAATAAACATGTTCTTTTGACACATGTCTGTTACATATTACAGGATACAGGTTCTTGGAGCGAAAACAGTGAAAAAGACAAAAGATGATACAAAAAAGGACTTTTGACCAACAAGTAGAAGGATCCTAGTCAAGCCTAGATAAAGAACAGTTCACAATTGTACAAGGCAACGCAAGATCAAAATGTCAAAGTGAACAGTTAAAAGACCACTATAAGTTTCACTGAAGATCTGGAGAACACCCAGAAGCCAAATGGAGAAAAGAACTATAGAAATAAAAAGCCAAAAGCATCAAGAATGGGCCAAGAAAAATTCACCAGATGAACTCATCAAAGGGCCGCAGAACCGCGGCCCTACCCCCATTAATGTCGCGGTTCCGCGGCCGTCTATGGCACGTGTCGGCGCAAAATTCTGGTGGCGGTGCGTCGGTGCTTTTGTTGGGATTTTTCGGGGGTATATCTGTAATAGCACATGCGCGAGAATCTGTAACCCTAGTTTTCCTATTTCCTTATAAATATGTAATCAAAATATTGTAATAGGGATGCCTCTTTTCAATAAATAAAATTCAGATTCCTTGGAAGATTAAGAGCATCATTCTTGTAAGTATCTTTTATTTTCTGCAGTAGTATTCTAAATTAATTCTTGCCTTAGATAAATCCTTCCATTGCCCTAGTTTAATCTAGTGTAGTCTTTCTTAAACTGCAGTAGGTAAGTAATTTTAAAATGTTGTTTTTAAAAGATCCCCTAATGAGCGAGTAATTTCCTCGCTTGTTAGGGTTAGGAATAAGGGATGGATTGAGAGATGAATATCTCTCATCTCTTTCAAGTCCAATAATTTGTAATAACTAGAACTTCATGCACGCATGCATGATCCGCTCCCTACGGCACCCTACCCACGAGGTAACGGTGAAACCGTAGTATAAAGGACCGGACATGCATGACTTCCATGAAGGTTAGAGCAATTAGTAGGAAAGGACGGACAAGGATCTAGAGGAAGAAACTTCGTTTCTTCCCAATCATCCTAATCCCCTTTACTAATAATTGTTATAACTTCTAAAAGGATTTAATTGAGGGCATTGAAAGAGGTGTGAATATTAATCTTATCAAACTCACCTTAGACCTAATCCTAACAAGTTTCGTGATTATCGTACAACTTAGTTTTTAGATTAAATTAAAAGACCAAACAACCATTGGAATCAGCTCGTAAGAACACTTAGGAAAATTACACATCCCTGTGGACCGACCCGTATTCACCGGCTAGCTGCAAAGCGACGCCGTTTCTGATTGCGGTAAAATATTTTTGGTGATCGTAAAAACTCTACATTAATCAGTGCGCTTATTTCCAACCTTAGGCCAAACATACGCAACCATGTATCCAATTGGGTCACAACTACATGTCACGTTGTAATGCGCCCAAATGACTTCTTGACTTAGGTCGCGGCTATATGTCACGTATAGCGCATCTAAGGGAGGGGGTTGTGTTTGTTTGGTCTAAGTTTATTTTAAGGTGTTTGGCGAAGAGAAGCACAAAGGAGTTTTCCGTCCCTCATACTAACCTTCCTTAGCCCTAACAAGTGTGGAAATTATTCACACATGAAAATGAAAATAAAAACAAAACAAGAAAGAAGCAAAAAAAAGAAAAAATACGGTTTTACAATGATACAGGCTAACTACTTGGGTCCTCACCTAAGCAAAGAACTCCGTCGAGTATCATGGCTTGAAAATACGATTAAGAAGAAAAGAAAAAGAGCAAGAAATAACAACAACTACTTAACAACAAGAAATAAAATTACACTAGGAATTAAAATTACAAGACAAGAAAATAAAAATTACAATACAAGAAAATTAAGATACAAGATAATAAAAAAAAACTCTCATCTTCATTGATCTTCCACTCAATAGCTCTCACTACAATTTCATGGAGGAAAGATGAAGAAGAAGAAGAAGAAATACAAACTGAACTACACTAATTCTAACTAAGAAAAAGCATCCCTACTTGGGCACAAAACTGGGATATTTATAGGCAGAGAGCTGAAACCCTAGGGCCAAATTCTGAGCCCAAACAAAGTTACAAAACCACCCCTAAAATATCGTCTTCTACTGAGTCAACTTGGCCGCGGAACCGCCGTATAATGGCCACATTGGCCGCGGTTCCGAGGCTCTTTGGGGGATCTTGGGGTGATTTTTCTAGGGCTTCTCTACGTTCCTTTATTCTTCTGTTGTACAGGTCCTAAATTGTAAAATGCTTCTAATATTTCTTTAGATTTTCAACAGTCCAAACGGGCTTCACTTTTAATTTATATGACCTTTATCTCCCTCGAGCTCCGCGCACCCATTGAATCTTATGCTGCCCCTCTCATGCTCTGTGCTTGTCCGAGACACGAATGACCACTGTTTTTCGTCTTGTCTCTTAAACTGATAAGCGGCTCTGGACGGATGCGGATGACCGGAACCCGGCATTTATCTGTCTGTGATAGATGTTCTGGATTTTGGCGTAACTGTGGAGATTTTGTATGATTTGCGTTATTTTGGACTGGGAACCTGTAACCTGTAAATATGTAGCAAACACGGATCAAAAGCACCTGCCTGTAGAAAAACGAGCAGAAGAATGGGCGGTATTAAATGCAATATTCTGGCATGAACAATAGCCGAAATGATTGGGCAATCGCGACTTTCGCGATATAAAAGCTGAAAAGATAGAGCATTGCGGAAACAAAAAAAACATATCAAAATGAAACTTTTCTGCCCTGCAGGTGAGTCTACACCGACCCCTGTATACAATCCATGGGCACAAATGAAAAAAGGAACCATGTTTTCCCACCAGGATCCGTGAAAGGGAGAGCCAGATCTTGACGGTTCATATACAACATAGAGACAACCCCGGCGTACCTTCTCATTCCAACAGGATGTAGACACGACGTCAACAAAAGACCCCAGGGTCGAAACAAAATGGAGCCATGGCAAAATTCCTAGCTCCAAGTCTTGACAGTTCACAAAACAACCTAAAGACTATCTCAACATTCTTCTCGTTACAGCAGACGCAATGTCAACAACGGCGTTCCCTCTCACTCCAGCAGGATGCAGACGCGACGTCAACAAAAAACCCCAGGATCGAAACAAAACGGAGCCATGGCAAAATTCCTAGTTCCAAGTCTTAACGGTTCACAAAACAACCTAAAGACTATCCCGACATTCTTCTCGTTACAGCAGAAGTAATGTCAACAAAGGCTCCAAAATACCCAAATCAAAAGGAAGCGAAGGCAAAATTCCTAGCTTTAGGGTCTTGACGGTAACTCAAATAAAACCCAAAAGACTATCTGAGATCATCCCACACCAGTGCGGAGTGGTTATAACTCATCGGGGCTCCCAAACTGAGCCTAACCTCAAGTAAAAATCGGCATGGCAAAATTCCTAACGCTTTCTCTTCCGACGGTCAAACTGCCTAAGAAGATTACTTGAAGATGTCTTGTCCAGCCCCCGAAGGGATCAGAGACACGACAGTCGCGGGACTACTCGAATAGCAGTGTAAAGACTGCATATCGAGGAATGCATCAGCCAACACGACGGTACCACGGACTAAAACCCTAGTACCATAAAACCTAATGGACCTCTGTCGCAAAGAGCATGGATAATCCATAACGTTAGGACGAGTTTGCCTATAAGCCCAAGAGAGGTAAACTAAACAAACTCTGAAATGAGTCCATAAACTAGAGACTCCGGAATGAGTGAATAAACTAAACAAACTCCGAAATGAGTCCATAAACTAGAGACTCCGGAATGAGTGAATAAAATACAAACTCCAAAATGAGTCCATAAACTAGAGACTCCAGAATGAGTGAATAAATTACAAACTCCAAAATGAGTACATAAACTAGAAACTCCGAAACGAGTGAATAAAATACAAACTCTGAAACAAGTAAATAAAATAATTAGCGCCACATCAAGACACGGATAAGCGAATGCAAAAGAAAAATGTATATCCTTATTTATGAATCAAAATGTTTAAGAGATACAATTAATGCAAAAAGGGGAATACGGTTACAATTAGGAAGGAGGGGCTTTCAACAAATTGGCGACCCGCTCACACGCTCCCCGCAACTCCTCCTCACATTCAGCTACTCGGCCAGCCCCGCTTCGATTTGATCCCGTTGCAGCAAGAAGGATGAAAGCTTCTCAGCGATTTCCTGCTTAGCAGCTTCACAATCTTGCGTGACCCGCTCAGTAAAGACGAGCTTCTGCTTCAGCGCCAACCCATCAGATATACATTGTTGGAGTTTTTCAAAGATAGCTTTCAGCTATGCGGCATTCGCTTTGATTTGGGTTAAAAAGCTCTAAGACATGAAGAGATTCCTCAAGCATTAGGACATGGTTATGGTTCTTACCAAAACTTTGACAGAGTTTTGACTCTAAAAGAGTTTCTTTGAACAGAGATCTGAACTCTGAAAGGATAATTAAATTCTCAAGATAGAAGATGGTTAAAAAGAATATGAACATCGGCCATCTCAAGGGCCAAAGACCCTATATATAAAAAAACTTTAAGAGACAGTTCAACTCCCCAGGAGATCGAACGGTAGAAAAGATGACACCGATGCACTCATGTATGAGCCACGTGAGCGCAACAGTGGGGCGGATTTGTTTCCCTCAATAAAAGAGTAAAGCTCTGTTTAAAATTGAAGAGGCAGCACCTCACGTGCCTTCCACGAGGGCGCCAGCGCCAGAGTTAAAAACTCTCACATTGGCACCGCACGTGCTCCTCACGTGGGCGCCAATGTGCAAAGCACATAAACGAATTAAAACCTTAATTAGCGTCCACATGCACAATACGTGAGCGCCGGCGCCTAGGTAGAATTAAATTCTACTCTCTGTTAAACAGAGTCGTAGGATCAAAGATCCAACGGAGATGATAAATTATCAAGACTCGGAATTAAAATTCTGTTGACAGGAAATATTTCTCAAATCTTTCTAAAACAAGAAATATATCTTCGGTGGGATCATAGAATAAAATTCTAGGCCTTCTGTAAAACAGAGGACCATTGGATTAAAAATCCAACAATGATTAAAAAATCACCGTTTTATAGAGTAAATTATGTATGGGAAAATATCTCCCCGATCTTGTTAAAAACAAGATAATACTTTCTTTAAAACAAAAGTCCTTAGATCAAAGATCCAGCGGTGGGTAAAATTCCCCAGATCAATTGGGATCTCTTAATGAGAGATTTCCTCAAAGCTAATTAAAAAACTGCCTCTACTATATAAAGGACTGAAGACTTCAAGTCTGGAGAGGGGAACCCCCCATAAGCTTTTAAAAAAAATAAAAGAACTTCAGAAAGAAACAGAGAAGAAGATCTCCCTCCTCAAAAAACTCTAGGTAAATAAAAAGAAAAAATATCAGCTCATTTACATATCTAAGGGTTTAACCCTTCTCCAAGAACTTAGTTCTTTCTATGGATCTGAGATCCACAAGACAAGTCTTGATAATTCTCATCGGGAGAAACTTGTTCTTGAGAGAAATCCGGTCCTCATAAAAGAAAGAACCCAGCGTCCACCGCCTCACGTGTTCCTCATGTGGGCGCCAAAAAAGAAAATTCCTAGCACTCATTGAGCGGCGCTCAGCGCCTAGCGCCTCATGTTCAGTCGAAAATATCGCACTTTTGATATGACATTTTCCTTATTTTTCCTAAATATCTAAACGTGTTTATTATAAATATGACACATATGAGGGTTTATCTGGAAAAATACTATTTTCATATGTTTATATATTATAATTAACATTATGAAGAAAAATATATGCATATAATATTTATATAATATTTTGATAATTTAAATATACATATCATATCAAATATCCTTAATCGATATTCTTTAAATATAATATCATATAAAATTGGTTAGGATAATATCTCAAAAATACCAAATATTACTAACATTATTCTTTGAGATATGGTGCAAGTTTTGGCTCAGGTCAGGAGATCGAGATGTTGAGATGTCGGAAATCAAAAATCTGCCGAAATGTTAAAGAAAATCGAAGAATCAATACTTGCAGAGACTCAGGAAATATTTTCAAGTTCCAGACATCAACTAAATCTCCATGTGTCACAAGAATAAAGCCCCAGAAATTTGCACCTAAGATCTTACCAACAAACCGCGGATCCACGGCCAAACCATGCAATATGAGGCAGATCCGCGGCCGATTCACCGAATCAGGAGTTAGGATTTTCAGGTTGGATTTGCTACAACTAAGCCTAATTATGGGGATCTTTGGTTTCTGGTTTTGGGGCTATATAAAGGACCGAGGGCTAAACTTAGAAATCATCAATCTTTTACACGAAGCAAATCACCATCAAAGAACAACTGATCCACGACAGGTCCGCGATTCGACGTGATAAGGCGACGTGAGATTCGACGGAGCATCTACTTCCTACGAGGCAGAGATCGAGAGCAACTTCTTCTTCCTCTTGTAATCTAAACTCGAAGGTTTTGTAATTGTGAAGTTGATTAATAAAAGTAGATCATTATATTAATTATTTAGCATTTAATTTCTGCATTATGATCTCTTTCTCTATCCGTTCTTCTTCTATCTCCATCATACGTGAGTAATTCTCCGCTTGATAGGGTTCGTAGGATTAGAGTAGAACAATGGATGAGAAAATAATTTAATTTCTTTTAAGTCTTATGAAATTTATAAACTTTAGTAAAAGAATCGTTAATATCCAAATCGAACGCACTACCAATTTATTTCTAGTCTCGACCGCGATTTGAGATTAGATTAACAATTGTTTTGTTAAGGGCTGGACATTAATAGAGATCAATGAAATGACAAGGGTCAATAGTGTGGAAACTCTAGTTTCTTCCAAGATCCCTTATCCTCATTCATCACTATCAATCTAGTTTTAAATCTATCAATAGATAAAAAGAGTAATCTTTATTAGTCATCAATGACTAATTGTAATGTTTTAGAAAATCGTTATGCGAATTTTTCCGTTTTAGGGTAAAATTGTCGGTATTTTCTGTTTTAACCCGACTGTGATCAAACGACCATATAGACTTGCCAGCACCTAGTTTAGCTAAAATAAAACTAGTGCGCAAGCTTTGGGGGTATATGGGACATTTTGGTTCAGATAGAATTTTTCCCAATTTTAATGTTATTTTAATGCGATATTCACATTTTGGGAAATTTCTCTTAAGTAATCTTTTCAACAATTAAGTTTGAGTAAATCCAAAACCCTTCTCTTAATATCTAGATATTTGTTTGGGTTTAATGTTTAAGTTTAAAGGAAAAAGAAAAGAATCAATGAGGTGCATGCATGTGTGTGTGAATGCATTTATTGATGAGAAATAGCTAGGAAATTCCACACAAACCCTCCCCTTCCTCACTTGGACGAGATCCTTCCTCCCCCTTCCGCCCTTGATCATTCCCTTCCATTTTTGCATCAATCCAAACTCATGATTCTCCAAAATTTCAAAATAAATCACAAAATACCCCAAGTCTTGAATTAGCATCTTGAAGCTAGGAAAGCTTGGATCTTGGGAGCTAGCTTTGATAGGTATAATCCCCAATCTGTTAATTAAGAGTTTTTATGATGGGTAGCTCGTTGGTTGTAACGTAGAGTACTTAAAGTAATCGATTTGTGAAATATCGTATTTTTGGTGTCTTTTTTAACCTCTGTGAACTGCTGTAACCTGGAAATTTTACTGAGTGACCAAACAAGTTTGTGGTGATGTACTAGTGAACCTAAGACCCCACCTGAGACACGAGCACCACCCCACCGGCTATGGCCGACGACTCAAGGAGAAATTCCGGCGACACCGGCTATTGAGGGAAGTGTTGGGGTTTGGTTTTTGTGGGTAGTTTTCTGCTGTGGTTTATGGGTGTTTGGTACTGTTTACTTTTTTAGTATTTACTGTATGCAAAATCTGAGATCGTTTTCCTATAATATAGTGTTTTGTGTCCGCGCGATACGTTATACGACACGGATCGTGCACTTAGTGTGATTTTGCTCTTAGGATGTTTTCGTCGTGTCGCTACACACAATAGCCACAATACGAACACTTGAGAGTATATTTTGTGTAGTTGCGTCGGTTAAATGTAGTTTGTGCGTGTTTGGGTCTATTATTAATGTATACTTGCTTTATTGTTTTGATGTGATAGGTTCACAGACGGGGACTTCAGACACTGCTACAAGGGGAAAACAAGTGGTTGGCTTCATTTAGCCAGGAGCGTGGGTGAGTAGATTTAACATCTACAGGGGAATCGCCCGCATGGCGTTATGCGTCTGGGCTAGAAATGTTATGTTTTGTCACATATTCTATTGCATATATAGAGTTGCGCATACACATTACTGCTTAGTTAATTGTTGTGCTTAGACTAGTATCCTTAGAACACTGCTGTTTCCCCCAATCAGAGCAAAGCTCTGTTCAAATTCCAAGACTGGAAATGAAGCGACGCTTCTGCGTTCCCCAATCAGAGAAAAGCTCTGTTTTGAATTTCAAAATTCAAAAATTGAAACAACGCTTCAGATCCTGCGCACTGTGCGCTGCGCGCCACGTGTCAAAAGCAGACACGCCAGCGCCAGGAGTGTTGAGCCCTAGGCAGCGCACCCCAATCAGAGAAAGCTCTGTTTTCAAAATTCAAAAATTAAAAAGTTGAAGCGACACTTCAGATCCAGCGCTCTGCGCTGCGCGCCACGTGTCAGACACAGGTGCACCAGCACAGTTGCTCTGCGCTCCGCACGGCGTGCCACGTGTCTGATACAGGTGCGCCAGCGCAGTTGCGCTGCGCTGCGCACCACGTGTCCAGCACGGGTGCGCTAGCGCAATTGCGTTGCGCTCTGCGCTGCACGCCACGTGTCTAACGTAGGTGCACCAGTGCTGGAATTAAAAATTCCCACCGTTGGATCAAATGATCTGATAATGATGGTAAATCATTAATTAACCAGAATTAAATTCCGTTAAGGAAAGATTTCTTGAAATCTTTCCAAATAACAAGTTTGTGCTTTAAGCACCGCTGGATCAATGATCCAATGGTAAATAATGAATTACCAAAAAACAGAACAAATTCTGCATGGAAAGATTTTCCAATCCTGTTGAAAACAAGAAGATTTTCTTCTGTAAAACAGAAGCCCTAGGATCAAAGATCCAATGGTGGGAAACATCCCTAAATCAATCAGAGAAAGATCTTTTTAACTGATTTAACAAATCAATTAGCCCTATATAAAGGCCCCAAGATTTCAAGTCTGGAGAGAGAAAAGAGCGATAGAAAAAAACCCTCTGCAAACTTGGAGAAGAACTCAAAAAGAAAGAAAGGCAAGCCTTTAAAGAAAGAAGATCATTTCTTCATCTTTAAAGATAAAGAATTGATTTCTTGAAAAACACAAATGAAACATCTCGTAAAAAGAAGAAATGTCTTCTAAAAAGATCTTAGATCTATAAAAAGACCAAGGTATTTTGAGTAAAAAGAAAAGATCAAGATCTAATCATAAAAAAAGAAGTATTTTACTTCACTCACAGATCTTCTGATCTACAAAGGCAGAGCCTTTTAATAAAAACAAGAACTTTTGTTCTTGAATCTTGAGGCAAAGCCTCCATTAAGAAGAACATAAAAGTTGTTCTTTGATTATAAATCTGATCTGATGCGCTTTGCGCTACTGGAAAGTGCTTTGCACTCATGGACTGCGCCTTTGCGCTCCTCGGACCAGCGCTCAGCGCCAAAACATGCCACGTGTCAACCACAGACACAGCTTGCGCTTTGCGCTCCTGAAAACAGCGCACTGCGCTCTTGGGTTGGCGCTCAGCGCCAAGCGCGCCACGTGTCACTCGCTGGTGCACCCATAAACTGGCGCAGCGCTCTCATAAATTTAAAGCGCAGTGCGCTAATAAACTAGCGCTTAGCACTAAACGACACGTGTCACTCTCATGTGCGCTAGCGCAATGCGCTCTTTAATTGGCGCAAAGCGCCTGATGCGCCACGTGGCGCGCTGTCAGAACATACTTTGTTCTGATAAATGCTATGCATTCAATACCAGACAAAATGTCAGAGCCCAATGCTTGGCATTATTAAAAAGGCAGAGCCCAAATAAAGGCCTAACATGCAGAACAACAATAAAATGTTAAACATTTTTTTAATTGGACTTAGCCCAATTCTGGCCATAAGTCCTCAATTTAAATTGTACTGAGCCTATCCGCTCTTCCAATCAATTTACACCCGGTTCGAGGGTACATCTCTTCACTCCTTTGATATTTGTCGTTGTAATTTCTCAACGTCTTCAAAGAGGTGAGGGTCCCGGCAACCATACATTTTACGGACTGTGGGGTCCTTAAACTCATGGACTATGATGTCCTTAACCTTTACCGTGATGTCTTAAAACTAACGTCGGACTTTAGAGTCCTTAAATCCACGGACTATGATGTCCTTAACCTCGACCGTGATGTCTTAAAACTAACACCGGACTGTGATGTCCTTAAACTCATGGACTATGATGTCCTTAACCTCGACCGTGATGTCTTAAAACTAACACCGGACTGTGAGGTCCTTAAACTCATGGACTATGATGTCCTTAACCTCGACCGCGATGTCTTAAAACTAACATTGGACCGCAATGTCCTTAAACTAATTATCGACCGCAACGTCATTAAACTAAACAATAGAGCCCGATTGCTCTTTTGTTGGATCTAAACAATCCCGTTAAGTTGATCTTAGTCTAAAATTAGACTAACGTATCCTTAACAAACGTTTAAGTTGATCTTAGTCTCAAATAAGACTAACGTATCCTTAAAACCAAACCCCCCCAAACCCAAATCTAAGAAAGATACGGATTTGGACTAATCTACGCCCTACGGGCGACAACGTAACTTAGTTTCTGTATACAATCCACGGGCAACCACAAAAAAAAACAAACACCCACGACACGAAGTGACCATCTGGAGAAGGAGAAAGTTGTTACCGCGATGCGGTAGTGTAATTAACTGCAGGGACTTGCGCCTGCAGGGAAGAGCGTCCCCACAATAAAAAAAACCTTCAGACGAGGGGGAATCTGACGAAGTCTGCTACATCGGCCGCATCCGTTTAAACCTTCGATACACAGTGCCATAAATCAACTTGGCATCTTCGGAGAGGTGGACGGATAGCACCAATTAGCATCTGCCCCGAATTTCAGGCAAGACGGACCTGCGCGGTCGCGTCTCCGTGATTCGGAGGGGAACAGATTCTGGCACGCCCGGTGGGACCTTTTCCTCTTTCCACTCCACACTTCGTGTGTCGTGTTCGCGAACCAATCGCGGTTTGCTAAATGGTTGCCCTTGGGTTTCGAGGTACTAAGATTTGGCGTTTTTCCTGGTGTAGAAAGCAAAGGATCAATGACGTTCACCTGCTCAAAGTGTTCCACATGCAACTGCAACCCACGTCCTCCCTCAACTGGGGGCATAACCTACGGGCCCTAAGCGGCTTCCCTGTTCATGATGCCCATGGAATAGGTTACTCAAGACACCACAAGGCTGTTTTTTGGGACCATGCTCCCGCCAGCAAACTTTACCGTTCCCGTGCCAGTACCAGAAGCTCCCAAGAAGTTGGTCTTTGATCGGCTTACAACTACTGCGGCCCCTCTCAACGGGTCGTCCAGCACCGGCGCCTCGGTCTTCTCCAGATTGGGCCAAAATTCATGTGGGCCCACAATGAAGCCTGCACCTCAAGAAAAAGGTTATTCCGAAGAGAGTAACCAACCCTGCTCCTGAAGTCGTCAAGGAGGCTTATCCTGCCAAGGGGTCGGTCTTTACAAGACTGACTGTCCCAACTCCCGCTCCTGCTACTCAAAGGACATCAGTCTTTAACAGGCTGACACCAGCAACAGCCCCTCACCTGAACAGGGGGCAAGACAAAGCCATCCCCGTCACCGAGCCAACTCCATCAACTCGACACACTCGACGTCGTCACTGGCGCCGGGTAAGGAAGGCCGGGGGCAACTCCCCCTCTGGGCTAACCCCACCAATCCCAACGGCGGAAATTAATGCTGTTGTTCTAACCGGGAACAGCTTCGAGCTGCTGAATAAGGTGCGTAGGGATTCTCCCACCGCCGTACTGAAAAGAACTCCTCCTCCAGTGGAGAATGTTGCGTAAGCCAACCCCGAATAGTCCCCTCAGTGGCCGTCCTCCAAAATCTACAAAGTTTGGCGGCAGGCTCGGAACTCAGTAGTTGATCAAGATTACCCTCGCCGACAGAAAAGGGCGAAGGTTCAACAAGAAGAAAGCCATCCTACCAAGCCACGAAAAGCTATCTGGGTGCCCACTGCGATGGCCCCCTCAAATTTGACTGCTCATAAGAGGAGAAGGCCAGAGAAAATCCCCATGCCCGCGACAAATGTCAAAGGCACTGAGCCCAAACGCCCTAAGTCTGGGGGCATGGTGGTGCATACTGTTTACATGGCATCCAGAAAAGAGGATAGCCGCGCTTCAACGGGCCACCGACCGCTCACCCGATCAATAACAAGGTCTCAGGAACAATAACAGCAGAAGCTTCAAGAGATGCTGACTGCAATGACCGCACTCACCGGGCCAAAAGAAAGCCCAGAGGCGTCATCGAAACAACATCACGAACACGAGACTGATGCTGAATTCCTTTGGAGAATGCTCGAAAAGAAGGACACGGAGGCTGCGGAGCAAGCGGCCAATGTAAAGCAAATGGCTCTTTTGTTCCAAGACATGGTGGGTATGATGATCCAGAAGGACCCTCCAGCTGAAGATCCTCCGATTATCCTCGAAGACGACAGAGGAGAAACATCAAATCCACCTCCGGCTCTTTCAGCAGCCAAGGAGGAAACTATTTCCAAGTCCACCCTGGATGACTATATCGCTCAGCAAATAAGAGTTCACCAGGCAAATGAAGCGGCCGGCCGAGTCGTCAAAACTAGGCGACCATATCCGGGTTGGTATGATCAGATAAAATACCCGTCGGGCTATATGATCCCGAAATTCCACGTGTACAAGGGGACGGGCAATCCCCACCAGCACGTCGCCCAGTTCATAGCTCTGTGTGGCAATACTGGTGGCGATGATAAACTCTTGCTCCGCCAATTCGTCGGCAGCTTATCGGAGACGGCGTTTGAGTGGTACTCCAAACTTCCAAACGACTCCGTCAAAACTTTCGCAGAAATGGAGTTGTTGTTCACCCAGCGATTCGCAAGTGCTAGTGAACGCACCCCCAATAACGGCATTGATCAATGCCAGGGTAAAGCCGGGCGAGACGTGGGTTCAGTACGCAATCCGATGGCGGAACCTGTGGTCGAAGTGCGAACAGCGCATCGAAGAAGCACCAGCGGTGGGCATGTTCGTGGGCACCCTAGACCCTCATGCAACTATTTCACAGTTCATGATGTTCTTCAAACCGACCACGTTCCAGGCCCTAATCGACAAGCTGGCCCAGATGGACCAGATGGGTCATAGACCATCTCCCCCGAAGCCGGAACCGTGGAACGAAAAGGGTAAAGGGAAGGCGATCTTCGTTGCGAACACCCAACAGCAGCCCAGTGCCCCAAAGCTAGCGGATCAACTGGAGAAGAGACGACGCTATTACAATGAGAAAATGAAGCGCCCTTACTCATTCCCGCAGGATAAAACGAAGAGGCTGTTCGAGTTGGCGGTGGGCAACAGGCTTATCAATTTGCCAAATCCAAGGCGACCACCGCAACTCAGCGAAGTGAATAATCCCAATTATTGCCTTACCACCAAACGGTAAGCCATCCGATCGAAGATTGCTTCGTCTTTAAGGGATGGATCGAGGATCAATATCTACAGGGCAAGTTCGCGCGGTCCGAAAAGTGGAAAGTGAGCCCACCACAACCACACACTCCTAAGAAGATGGACACACCGGGGGAAACGTGCTCTTTTGTTGAAGAAGCCCCATGGGAGGTCGTGCTTTCAGCCAAAACCAAAAAGATGCTGAATGATCTCCAGACATGCCCGGCGATCAGGTGGAAGAACCCGCTGGAACCCCAGATCATAGAAGGGATGCTGAAGCCGCGTCCAACTCCAAAGATTGGTGGTGATAGCCAAAGTGCTCATATCCAGCCGTCAAAATCTTCGAAAAAGAAGAAGAAATCCAAGAAGCCCGTGAAGCCTGGCGACAAGCGCACGGACTTACAGAAGCAGATTGACGCGCTGGAAGAGTACAACCAGAAGGCGCGAACCCTAATCACGCTTCAAGAGTTCCTCGGCCACGTCCTTGAGGAAGAAGATGATGGAGAAGACTCGTTGGATGGATCTGAGGATTATATAGCAAGTTTCCATGTGATCTCTCATTCATCGCTAAACAATGAAGAAGCTCCCTGCACAGAGAGACTGGGGGCAGGTCCCAAACCAGAACTTCTATGGCCGTCAGACGAAATGATCGACGCCTTCCTGAATGAGATTCATCTGAAAAGTAAAGCCAATCGGGAGCGTGAGAGTCCATATTTGAAAGAGCCAAACGCCAGCGACTGGACGAAAGAGTCGAGGCACTCCCGCCAAATCAAGGAACATCCGTCGCAGATAAAAACAAGTTCAGGAGGAGGAAAAGGTTTGCTAAAGCCATATCAATGGGAATGAAGCTACCGCCCTCTGAAGGAAACACTCCTGGTGAAATAGAAACACATCCTAGCTACTGCTTATATCATCGAAAGATTTCGCACCCTACCGAAGAGTGCGACACTTTTAAAAGATGGTGGCAGAGATATGTTGCTCACCGGCAACAATTTAAGAGGATGAAACGAAAAACTCGTCGGGAGCAAAGAAGTGTGACCGAGGAGCATAACAGAACTACCGGTAACTGACGCATGGTCAACGCTGGAGGATCGCAGGTTCTCACCTTTGGGAGCGACTCTGACGAGGAAATGGCTCTAGGCCCTCTTTTTAAAGAATCCACCTTGGGGAAGGAGGAAGAACCGAAGGCCTGTGAAAACATTCAGCTGCGCAATCGCACGCTTCCAGAAAAGAATCTCGGACCCACGAGTAGAAAAGATAAGGGAAAAGAAAAGGTCTCTGAGGACATCGCCCTGGATGACCAAGTCATGAAAGAGCTGACTGCCAAGGACCCGCCAAAGAAGAATAAGGTAGACTACAACGTTCTGGCACACTTGAGGAAGTTGCCTTCGCAGCTCAGCATTCTCGACGCCCTTTTACTATCTAAAGAAGCGAGAGATTCATTGATCAAGGCGCTACAAGAGCCAGAGTAATTCCAAGATTTTCTCGCCGAAGAAATAATGAAGGACGAGCTGGAGTAAGTACACACAGCCGATATCACCTTCGGCGATGAAGACCTCCTCCTTGGGACGTGCGAACACAACCGTCCCCTCTATGTCTCAGGATACTGCCACGATATAAAGATAGGCAAAATCCTGGTCGACAATGGGTCTTCCGTCAATCTCCTCAACGTGCGAGTGTTGAAGGAAATCTGCATGAGCGTCCAACATCTCGCTCGTGATAAAATCACCATCTCTGGTTTTGACTCCCAGTCATCGCGGACTCTCGGGTCTGTGATATTGACATTACGATTCGGGCTACTTGTCACGGATATTAAATTTCATGTCATTGACGCCAAGACATGCTATAACGCTTTGCTCGGCCGGCCTTGGTTACACGAGTACAACATCATCCTTTCTACACAACATCAGTGTATGAAATACTTTAAGGATGGCCTCGAGTATATCATAACAGGAAAGTTGAACCCGTTCTCCGTAAACGAAGTCCGCAAGTATGAAGATGCAAAATATTTCTTGCCGGATTTCGAGGACACGGAGAGGTGTCACAAACCGGAGAACAAAGCTATCACCATCATTCCAGTCTTCGGGAGTGATACTGAAGAAGAGAAAGCGATAGTTTATTTAGGTCCACCCCAGCACAACAATCCGGGACCGTCCGCTCCTATGTTGATCTTTGGCGGTGACTTGGAAGATGAGGTCCATGCTACATTCTCCGCTCGGCCACCAATACAAGCATTCGCTGGTGATAATCAGAGTTTGCAAATTACAATGATTCCGCGGGAGCACTATAAAGATCTAGACGCACTTAAAGCTTATAGCGTGCAAGAGCTACAAACATTTTACGTCCCTCCCAGGCGAAAGGTGAACAGGCAATCCTATTCTACCGATCTACGGAAACAAGAGTGGAGAAAGAAGTTTGGCATGGCGCGGATTCTATACTTGACAGGCTACAGCCCATCCGTCTGCCTAGATATTACACAGAAGGCTTGAAAAAGCTATTGAAGCGCCAAAGGATACCCTTCAAACAGACCGCTCGAAAAGCTAAGTTCTATGATAGGATTTGGAACGTTCCCGGAACTCAGCGCAAGTTGCCTAGCGGGAGAATGGAAGCGATCGGGCTTGGATATGTTCGGTCCAAGAAACGGGAGCTACTCCGCGACTGCTAAGTCGTACATGACTTTGATGAAGAAGGAGATGCTCAATGGGAGAATGCTAACCCTGAACCAGAAAGAGCCACCGACGTGAAAATGCCTAGTCCGTCGTTTGAAGAAAAAATGGACATGCTTATAAGGGAAGCAAGTCAAAAGGTTCGAGATGACCACAATCGCGAAATGGCTATCTACGAGAAAGCCAGGACGCAGCGCCTTCTTCAACAGGCTGCGAAAGATGAAAATGCCCTTCCATGTCAACCTGTTGTGCAAAAGGATCAACACATAGGCCAAAACAAGTCAAAGAGCGGAAAAGGCGTTCGACAGCGACAAAGCGGGACCAAGAAATCATGCGATTGGGAATCGAGCGGTCCGGATTTGTCCCTTACGAAGAAGATGAGTCGAGCATACTCTTTTCCTCAAGACAAGACAAAGAAGATACTCGACCTCGCTATAAAACATCAAATGATTACCCTCCCGGAGTCCAAGCACCCCGAGCAAGCAGGCGAAGTCTCTCATCCGGACTATTGCTCCTATCATAGGGCAATAGGACATCCTATTGAAGATTGCTTCACCTTCAAAAACTGGGTCAAAGATCAATATCGACAAGGCAGATTCGCTCTATCCAGCTGCTGGAGGGTAACCCCGCCGCAGAAGCATAAACCCAAATCCACGAGGGTAGAACCAGATCAACATCGATCTTGGAAGAGAGCTCGTACCTGCCACGTGATAACGCTATCAGAAGAAAACCCCGGCGGTACGGATAATTTCCTCTGGTGCTTCGAAAACAATGATGACGAGGTGATCTCAGAGTTTCCACCGGCGCTGAAAGAGCTGGAAGATGGAATACATACCACTGCAGATAATCTCAAGAAAATTGATTTGGGGATGGCAAGTGACCGGCGGTCGATGTTCGTCGGCGAATTGCTGTCTGAAGAAAGGGTGGCTACACTAAAGGACGTGCTCATGCAGCATAAAGATTGCTTCGCATGGAATTATTCCGAGATGCCAGGACTAGACCCAGAGATTGTGGTTCACAAACTGGCCATATCCTCGGACGTCAAGCCAATCAAACAAGCACCGAGAAGAATGCGGCTCGAGCTTGAAATGAGCATCAACGCCGAGGTCAAGAAGCTAATCGACTCTGGCTTCATCCAAGAGGTTCAGTATCCTGACTGGATCGCCAACATCGTCCCGGTGATGAAGAAGAATGGGACGGTGCGCATCTGCGTAGATTTTCGGGATCTCAATAAAGCCTGCCCGAAGTATGGCTTCTCAGTACCGGTCACCGAGCTGATGATAGATAACACGTCCACTCACGAAGTTTTCTCCTTCATGGACGGCTCATCAGGATACAATCAGATAAAGATGCATCCCGAAGACCAGAAGCATACTGCTTTCCGGACCCCTTTGGGTATATTCTGCTACAAGGTGATGCCCTTCGGTCTAAAGAACGCCGGTGCCACCTATCAGAGGGCCATGACGAAGATCTTTGATGACCTCATACATGAAATTGTCGAGTGCTATATCGACGACCTCGAGGTGAAAATAAAATCATACGAGGAACATCTCGACCATCTGAAGATCGTATTTCAACGCCTTCGGCAATACAACTTGAAGATGAACCCTCTCAAATGCGCGTTTGGGGTGTCCTCAGGCAAATTCCTAGGATTCATCGTCCGACACCGAGGTATCGAGATAGATCCGTCAAAGATCAAGGCGATCATGGAGATGCCCCCGCCAAGAACTCTCAAGAAATTGCGGTCTCTCCAAGGGAAGCTCGCGTATATTCGGCGATTTATAGCCAATCTCTCTGGAAAGTGTCTTCCTTATAGTCACCTGATGAAGAAGGGGACCCCGTTCGTCTGGGATCACAAATGCCAAGGCGCGCTAGACGAAATCAAGCAGTATCCGCAGAACCCGCCAGTGCTGGCTGCTCCGGTCAAAGGAAAGCCCCTTATTCTTTATACAACGGCCCTCGAAGGCTCCTTAGGCGCATTATGGGCATAAGAGAACGACCAAGGAAAAGAAAGTGCTCTCTATTACTCGAGTCAAGTTCTGCTGGGGGCAGAAAGCAATTACTCTCCCATCGAAAAACACTGCCTGGCACTGATCTTCGCGATAACGAAACTTAGGCACTATGCATTGGCGCATGAAGTGCGTCTCATATCGAAGGTGGATCCTCTCAAATATTTGATGTCAAAAGCCATATTGACAGGGCAGATCGCTAAATGGGCCTTGCTCTTGATGGAGTTCTCAATAACTTACCAGCCTCTTAAGGCAGTGAAAGGTCAGGCCATCGCCGACTTCCTCGCTGAACATCCGATACCGGCCGATTCCCCTTTGAATTGCGAACTGCCAGACGAACATGCGTTTGATGCGATCGACGGTGGTGGTATCCGGTGGGAACTTTATTTTAATGGAGCGTCTTCCATGAAGAAGCGCAAACAGAACGCGCCTATAATCAAATTAGGGGTAGGCCTCATCTTGTGACTCCACAAGGAGGGATAATGCGCTTCGCCTTCCCCTTGACAGAGCCGAGAACGAACAATGAAGCCGAATACTAAGCTTTGATAGCAGGCCTCGAGATCTCCATCGACATGGGGATTGAGAACCTCCTCATATACGGAGACTCCCAGCTGGTCGTTAGTCAAGTAAACGGCGACTATCAAACGTGCAAACCAGAACTGGTAAAGTACGGCGAGAGGGTACAACAACTGCTGACCCAAATTCCTTCCTATACCTTGGAAAGCATACCGCGTACGGAAAATAGCAAAGCGGATGCATTAGCTAAAGAATTGGCCGATGAGAACCTCGATGACGTAAGAATCGTGGTACAGAGCCGTCGGGTTCTTACACCGGCAGAAATATTTCCAGAGACGTCCGAGGAAAAGGGAATGACCAAGCCAGCGGCTCTACAAATAAAAGACCAAGAGAAGGTTGAAGATTCAAGAGAAGTCTTCATAGACTACTTCAAATCCCGTCGAACGCCTGAAGATGCGTCCTCAAAACATCAGCTCATGAAGCGAGCCCTATCTTTCGCTTTCGTCAATGATACTCTGTACAAGAGGTCATTTAATTCTTTATGTTTAAGATGCCTGGGACCTAAAGAAGCAAAAAGGGTCGTCCAAGAAACTCACGATGGACTCTGCGGTTCTCACCAAGCAGGCCCGAAGATGAAGTTGAAGATCAAACGGATGGGTTATTATTGGCCTACGATGATCCAGGACTGCCTCGAGTATGCGAAGCAATGCCACTCATGCCAGATCCATGGGGACTTTATCCATCAGCATCCAAATCCGTTACATCCGACAGTGGCTAGCTGGTCGTTCGAAATGTGGGGAACCAACATAATCGGCCCCATCGAACCAGCATTGTCCAGAGGACATCGATTCATTTTGGCGACAACTGATTACTTCTCTAAATGGTCAGAAGCAGTGCCGCTGAGGGAAGTGAAGACGGAAAATATCCTCCACTTCTTCAAGACGCACGTTATTTATCGGTTTGGAACTCCGCGACGGATCATTTCCGATAACAGGCCAGCCTACAGAAGCCACAAGATTAGCCACTTCGCACAACAGCACAACATAGACTGGAGATACTCCTCAGTTTATAATCCCCGAGCTAACGGTCTAGCTGAGGCTTTCAACAAGACCTTGACGAAGATCGTGAAGAAGACGGTGTCCCGAAACAAGAAAGACTGGCACGAGAGACTGCAAGAAGCTCTCTGGGCGTATCGAACTACGTTCAAGACGGCCACGAACACAACGCCGTACGCGTTGGTATTCGGTACAGAAGCGGTACTCCCCCTCGAGATAGAGTTACCCTCCCTACGAGTGGCAGTTCACTACGAGCTAACGAACGAAGAAAACGCTCACCTTCTGCTTGAGGAGCTCGATGACCTTGATGAAACTCGGCTCATAGCACAACAAAATCTGGAGGCTTATAAAACAAAGATGACGCGCTCTTACGAAAGATTGACTAGGCCGAGGACATTCCGCTAAGGCGAACTCATACTAGTGGTCAAAAGACCTATGATCCCCAATCGCGCCAAGCGGGGAAAATTCAAGCCGAACTATGAAGGCCCATACATCATAGACAAAGTCTACTGGTGTGGAGCCTATCTACTCATGGACATGCATGGCAAAAGGCACTTCAGGCCAATAAATGGTCGCTTCCTGAAGAAGTACTACGCCTAATGAGTCACGGCCTAGGTCAACGATAGATGACAACGACTATGTCCGCTCGCTATATTCCTAAGCCCAAACTCTATAAGTAATAGCCGGCTTCCTTTACAACGGACCGAAATGTCCTTAAACTAATAACGGACCGAAACGTCTTTAAACTAACAACGGACCGAAACGTCCCTAAACTAACGACGGACCGAAACGTCATTAAAACTAACAACGGACCACTATGTCCTAAAACTAGCTATTGACCGAGATGTCGATAAACTACAGTGGATTGCAGCATCCCAAAGCTGATACAAAAAAAAGAATAAAAAAACGGTATGTCCATAAGCAAAATAGGCACGGATGAAAACCCGAAAGGGCTTCGTGAGTAAAAACAGAAGGGCTACCGGCAAGTATTGTGAAAAACCGAAAGGGCGCAACATCGTTAGAATAAAAAAAAGAAAGAAAAAAAAAAGGAAAACGGTATGTCCGTAAGAAAAATGGGCACGGATGAAAACCCGAAAGGGCTCCGTGAGTAAAAACAGCAGGGCTACCGACGGGTGTTTGTGAAAACCCAAAAGGGCGCAACCTCATTAAAAGACACTTGCAAGGTCCTCTCGACCTTGTGAGGAGAAAACACCCGCGTGAGATCCTTACGACTCACAAGGGAGCAACACACTTAGGAATCATCACGATTCCTAAGGAGAAATTACACTTGCGAGATCCTCACGACTCGTAAGGAGAATGCTCTTATGAGACCCTCACGGCTCACAAGATTTGAAAGTCTTAAGCTACAGAGAACTGAACCTGTTCTTAAGCAACCCCCACAACCTCCGATACTGCCCTACAAGCGGTGCAACACTGATCCTTTTAATCAATCCACGGGTGCGAATAAACATTTCCCTAACAAAGTCCCATCCGTGACCAGGGATATGTTCGCCAGTGAACAGCCCTTGTAAGTCCTCTCGACTTATAAGGAGAGAACACTCTTGTAAGATCCTTACGACTTATAAGAGATCATACACTTAGGAGTCCTCACGATTCCTAAGGAGAAAACGCACCTACGAGATCCTCACAACTCGCAAGGAGAAATACCTTCATGAGACCCTTACGGCTCATGAAGTCAAAAGCCTTAGTCGACAGGATCCTAACCTTGTTTACTAAGCCACCTTTGTTCGACATTGACAGAGGCAAATGATGATTCGCTCCTGGAAATATCCCAGTAGTAGCGGTGCTGATGCCGAAATCGGTGTCTAATTCCGAGCTTGCAGCGAAAGCCAGCAAGCCACGCATGCGTACGAAATAGCCGAAATGATGGGGCAACTTGCAAACAAAATCAGCAAGTAAAAATGTATGCATGAAAAATAGCCGAAATGATTGGACAACTCGCAATAAAAAACAGCGAGTAAAAATAAAACAAATAGCCGAAATGATTGGGCACCACGAAAAATAGCCGAAATGATTGGGCAATCGCGACCTTCGCGATATAAAAGGTGAAATGATAGAGAATCGCGGAAAGAAATAAAAAAAAATGAAATTTATGCCCTACAGGTGATATTACATCAATCCCTGTATACAAACCAGGGGCACAAACAAAGAAGGAATCACACTCCTTCTCCCCAGGTTTCATCAGAAGAAGAAGCCAAATCTCGACGGTTCACAGATAGCCTGGAGAGCATCTCAACATTCGTCTCAATACAGCAGAAACAACATCAAGCAAAGTGGAACAGTGGCAACTCCCAGTTCCATGACTCGGCAGTGTACAGACGACCGAGAGCCAAATTCCAACTCCGTGAAATGCGGATAAAGTCAAAAATTCCTGGCTACGTGGAACGCGGATTATGTCACTTCTGACCCCATGGAAAACGTCCAGAGCGGAACCTGATCCTCGCAGAGCACGGCAGTGAACCCGTGTGAAGCATCCAGAGTAGAGCCTAGTCCTCGCCGAACACGACAGTGAACCCGTGGGAAGCATCTAGAGCAAAATTCCTGGCTACGTGGAACGCGGATTATGTCACTTCTGACCCCGTGGAAAACGTCCAGAGCGGATCCTGGTCCTCGCAGAGCACGGCAGTGAACCCGTGTGAAGCATCCAGAGCGGAGCCTAGTCTTCGCCGAACACGGCAGTGAACCCGTGGGAAGCATCTAGAGCAAAATTCCTGGCTACGTGGAACGCGGATTATGTCACTTCTGACCCCGTGGAAAACGTCCAGAGCGGATCCTGGTCCTCGCAGAGCACGGCAGTGAACCCGTATGAAGCATCCAGAGCGGAGCCTAGTCCTCGCAGAACACGGCAGTGAACCTGTGGGAAGCATCTAGAGCAAAATTCCTGGCTACGTGGAATGCGGATTATGTCACTTCTGACCCCGTGAAAAACGTCCAGAGCGGATCCTGGTCCTCGCAGAGCACGGCAGTGAACCCGTGTGAAGCATCCAGAGCGGAGCCTAGTCCTCGCCGAACACGGCAGTGAACCCGTGGGAAGCATCTAGAGAAAAATTCCTGGCTACGTGGAACGCGGATTATGTCACTTCTGACCCCGTGGAAAACGTCCAGAGCGGATCCTGGTCCTCGCAGAGCATGGCAGTGAACCCGTGTGAAGCATCCAGAGCGGAGCCTAGTCCTCGCCGAATACGGCAGTGAACCCGTGGGAAGCATCTAGAGCAAAATTCCTGGCTATGTGGAACGCGGATTATGTCACTTCTGACCCTGTGGAAAACGTCCAGAGCGGATCCTGGTCCTCGCAGAGCACTGCAGTGAACCCGTGTGAAGCATCCAGAGCGGAGCCTAGTCCTCTCCCAACACGGCAGTGAACCCGTGGGAAGCATCTAGAGCAAAATTCCTGGCTACGTGGAACGCGGATTATGTAACTTCTGACCCCGTGGAAAACGTCCAGAGCGGATCCTGGTCCTCGCAGAGCCCGGTAGTGAACCCGTGTGAAGCATCCAGAGCAGAGCCTGGTCCTCGCCGAACACGGAAGTGAACCCATAGGAAGCATCCAGAGCAAACATCGGACTGTGGAGTCCTTAAATCCATGGACTATGATGTCCTTAACCTCGACCGTGATGTCTTAAAACTAACATCGGACTGTGGAGTCCTTAAATCCACGGACTATGATGTCCTTAACCTCGACCGTGATGTCTTAAAACTAACATTGGACTGTGAGGTCCTTAAACTCGTGGACTATGATGTCCTTAACCTTGACCGTGATATCTTAAAACTAACAACATTGGACAGTGAGGTCCTTAAACTCACGGACTATGATGTCCTTAACCTTGACCGTGATGTCTTAAAACTAACAACATTGGATTGTGAGGTCCTTAAACTCACGGACTATGATGTCCTTAACCTTGACCGTGATGTCTTAAAACTAACAACAACGGACTGTGGAGTCCTTAAAACCATGGACTATGATGTCCTTAACCTCGACCGTGATGTCTTAAAACTAACAACGGACTGTGGAGTCCTTAAAACCACGGACTATGATGTCCTTAACCTCGACCGTGATGTCTTAAAACTAACAATGGACCGTAATGTCCTTAAAGTAATTTTACCTTGGTTTGAGGGTACATCTCTTCACTCCTTTGATACTTGTCGTTGTAATTCTTCAACGTCTTCAAAGAGGTGACGGGTCCCGACGACCACACATAACATTGGACTGTGAGGTCCTTAAACTCATGGACTATGACGTCCTTAACCTCGACCGTGATGTCTTAAAACTAACATTGGACTGTGAGGTCCTTAAACTCATGGACTATGATGTCCTTAACCTCGACCGTGATGTCTTAAACTAACATCGGACTGTGAGGTCCTTAAACTCATGGACTATGATGTCCTTAACCTCGACCGTGATGTCTTAAAACTAACAACGGACTGTGGAGTCCTTAAAACCACGGACTATGATGTCCTTAACCTCGACCGTGATGTCTTAAAACTAACATCGGACTGTGGAAGTAAATTCTCTTGTGAGCTCCTTACAACTTTCAAGAGAAAACGCACTTAGGAATTCTCACGATTCTTAAGGAGAAATTACACCTACGGGATCCTCTCGACCAGTGGGGAGAAAATTCTTTATGAGACCCTCACGGCTCATAAAGTGGAAAAGTCTTAGGTGACAGATCCTAACCCTGTTTTCTAAGCCATCACCACTCTACAAAGAATCCAAGACTGACAGTTATATACTATCTAAAATCACATGGCAACAACACAGCAAAGAGAAGAAGGTAACAAGGAGAGGCACACCTCATCCATGCATTTGCAAAAGATTCAGAACATGAAATAAAACACGCTAAAATGAGAAATTTGCTATTCATATTGCAAAATGATTCTTACAATTATGAAAGCAATGAACAAAGGCATTACTAAAGTAATTACAATGGCAAAACCTCAAATCCAGGACATGGATTGAGGAACTCAAAAGTGACCTTGTCCAGAATTTTCCAAGCCTGGCGAACCATCCTAGTGTGCTTTCTTTCGCGATCACAAGCGTCGGGATCCCCACGGATGTCCTCCACCCTCCGATAGGCAACAAGTATGGCAGACTGTTGAAAAGCCTGGTGCAGGAGATCGACAAGATTGTCTCGCCGTCTCTTCAAGATTAGGTTCATCAGATACACCGAGTGCACCTTATACTCAGCGGCATCCAGTGCTCTAAGCGGCACGCCGGTACAGAATATAGGGAGCACTTCCCAGATCGCTCCCATAATAAGCTTCAGAAGAGGGGAACGCCGAGAAAGCGGTTGACCATTGTAAGCGTCAAAGCGACTCATAATTTCAGCACACTCGGCGTTTGTGAATTCTCGATTCTGAGAACGGCCGAGTCGGCGGATGTCTCCGTAAGAGATAATCTCTTCGAGATCATACATGTGAGCGTCCATTACTCCTGTAAAAGAAAATCAGCAAAGATCAGCAGACAGACTGAATAAACAATTTCTTATTCAAAATATACGCATGGAGTTAAACTCCTCGAGAGCAATGCTCTGTAGACAGGAGTGACACCTGTCTAAATCAGTTATGAAGGAAAGTTAAAGAAAGCCCCTGAGAACATTGAGAGCTTTGCTCTGAGAAGATGATATAATTCATCAAAAAATAAAATTCCATCTTTAATCTTCAAGATCCATAAAAAACTCTTAAGAGTTCTTCTATATGATTTGAAAGGAGAAAAGCTCCATTAATGAATAAAGAAATCACAAGAAAAATCCTTTTAGAAAGAAGAGCTCTATTAATGGAACCTTAATAGGGTTCTCTTTAGTTCTCTTTAGTTCTCTTTAGATCTCTTTAGACCTATGGAGCAAAGCTCTGCTAGTGAAACCCTAAATGGGTTTTCTTTAGGTCAAAGATCTATTAAGAGCAAGGCTCTGTTAATGGGTAAAACCCTTAATTTCTTAAAATTAATTAAGTTTTACCTAAGCTTGGAAAGGGTTCTAACTCTTAAAAGTTCTTGAACGGAAGAGAAAGGCTCTGCATAAAAATTCTTATGAAGAAGATGGTAATCATCTGAGGACCAAAGGTCATATTTATAGGCATTGAGAGCCGTTTCAACTCCCGGAAAGTTGATCCAACGGCTGAGATGCTACCACCGCCGCACTCACGTTTGGGGCCACGTAAGCGCAACGGTGGGGGGGCATTTGCTTCCCCCAATCAGAGCAAAGATCTGTTCAAATTCCAAGACTGGAAATAAAGCGACGCTTCTGCGTTCCCCAATCAGAGCAAATCTTTTTTTTGAATTTCAAAATTCAAAAATTGAAGCAACGCTTCAGGTCCTGAGCACTGTGCGCTGCGCGCCACATGTCAAAAGTAGACACGCCAGCGCCAGGAGCGCTGAGCCCTACGCAGCGCACCCCAATCAGAGCAAAGCTCTGTTTTCAAAATTCAAAATTAAAAAGTTGAAGCGACACTTCAGATCCAGCGCTCTGCGCTGTGCGCCACGTGTCAGACACAGGTGCGCCAGCGCAGTTGCTCTGCGCTCCGCATGGCGTGCCACGTGTATAATACAGGTGCGCTGCGCTCTGCGCTTCGCACCACGTGTCCAGCACGGGTGCGCTAGCGCAGTTGCGCTGCGCTCTGCGCTGCACGCCACATGTCTAACGTAGGTGCGCCAGCGCTGGAATTAAAAAATTCCCACCGTTGGATCAAAGGATCTGATAATGATGGTAAATCATTAATTAACCAGAATTAAATTCCGTTAAGGAATGATTTCTCGAAATCTTTCCAAATAACAAGATTGTGCTTTAAGCACCGCTGGATCAATGATCCAATGGTAAATAATGAATTACCAAAAAAACAGAACAAATTCTGCATGGAAAAATTTTCCAATCTTGTTAAAAACAAGAAGATTGCCTTCTGTAAAACAGAAGCCCTAGGATCAAAGATCCAATGGTGGGGAAATATCCCCAAATCAATCAGAGAAAGATCTCTTTAACTGTTTTAACAAATCAATTGGCCCTATATAAAGGCCCCAAGACTTCAAGTCTGGAGAGAGAGAAGAGCGATATAAAAAACCCTCTGCAAACTTGGAGAAGAACTCAAAAAGAAAGAAAGGCAAGCCTTTCAAGAAAGAAGATCATTTCGTCATCTTTAAAGGTAAAGAATTGATTTCTTGAAAAACAGAGATGAAACATCTCGTAAAAAGAAGAAATGTCTTCTAAAAAGATCTTAGATCTATAAAAAGACCAAGGTCTTTTGAATAAAAAGAAAAGATCAAGATCTAATCATAAAAAAAAGAAGTATTTTACTTCACTCACAGATCTTCTGATCTACAAAGGCAGAGCCTTTTAATAAAAACAAGAACTTTTGTTCTTGAATCTTGAGGCAAAGCCTCCATTAAGAAGAAGATAAAAGTTGTTCTTTGATATTAAATCTGATCTAATGCGCTTTGCGCTACTGGAAAGTGCTTTGCACTCATGGACTGCGCCTTTGCGCTCCTTGGACCGGCGCTCAGCGCCAAAACATGCCACGTGTCAACCACAGATACAGCTTGCGCTTTGCGCTCCTGAAAACAGCGCACTGCGCTCTTGGGTTGGCGCTCAGCGCCAAGCGCGCCACGTGTCACTCACTGGCGCACCTATAAACTGGCGCAGCACGCTCATAAAATTAAAGCGCAGTGCGCTAACAAACTAGCGCTTAGCGCTAAGCGACACATGTCACTCTCATGTGCGCTAGCGCAATGCGCTCTTTAATTGGCACAAAGCGCTTGATGCGCCACATGGCGCGCTGTAGAACATACTTTGTTCTGATAAATGCTATGCATTCAATATCAGACAAAATTTCAGAGCCCAATGCTTGGCATTATTAAAAGGGCAGAGCCCAAATAAAGGCCTAGCAGGCAGAACAACAATGAAATGTTAAAGATTTTTTTAATTGGACTTAGCCCAATTCTGGCCATAAGTTCTCAATTTAAATTGAACTGAGCCTATCTGCTCTTCCAATCAATTTACACCCGGTTCGAGGGTACATCTCTTCACTCCTTTGATATTTGTCGTTGTAATTCCTCAACGTCTTCAAAGAGGTGACGGGTCCCGGCAACCATACATTTTACGGACTGTGGGGTCCTTAAACTCATGGACTATGATGTCCTTAACCTTGACCGTGATGTCTTAAAACTAACGTCGGACTTTGGAGTTCTTAAATCCACGGACTATGATGTCCTTAACCTCGACCGTGATGTCTTAAAACTAACGTCGGACTGTGGAGTCCTTAAATCCACGGACTATGATGTCCTTAACCTTGACCGTGATGTCTTAAAACTAACGTCGGACTGTGGAGTCCTTAAATCCATGGACTATGATGTCCTTAACCTCGACCGTGATGTCTTAAAACTAACGTCGGACTGTGAGGTCCTTAAACTCATAGACTATGATGTCCTTAACCTAGACCGTGATGTCTTAAAACTAACACCGGACTGTGAGGTCCTTAAACTCATGGACTATGATGTCCTTAACCTCGACCGCGATGTCTTAAAACTAACATTGGACCGCAATGTCCTTAAACTAATTATCAACCGCAACGTCATTAAACTAAACAATAGAGCCCGATTGCTCTTTTGTTGGATCTAAACGATCCCGTTAAGTTGATCTTAGTCTAAAATTAGACTAACGCATCCTTAACAAACGTTTAAGTTGATCTTAGTCTCAAATGAGACTAACGTATCCTTAAAACCAAACCCCCCCAAACCCAAATCTAAGAAAGATACGGATTTGGACTAGTCTACGCCCTACGGGAGACAACGTAACTTAGTCTCCGTATACAATCCATGGGCAACCATAAACAAAACAAACACCCACGACACGAAGTGACCATTTGGAGAAGGAGAAAGCTGTTACCGCGATGCGGTAGCGTAATTAACTGCAGGGGCTTGCGCCTGCAGGGAAGAGCGTCCCCACAATAAAAAAAACCCTCAGACGAGGGGGAATCTGACGAAGTCTGCTACATCGGCCGCATCCGTTTAAACCTTCGATACACGGTGCCATAAATCAACTTGGCATCTTCGGAGAGGTGGACGGATAGCACCAATTAGCATCTGCCCCGAATTTCAGGCAAGTCGGATCTGCGCGGTGGCGTCTCCGTGATTCGGAGGGGAACAACTGCATTATTATTGACGGCTCATGTTGCACGAGCACTGATTGTACGCCACACACACCGTCAATAATTGCCATGTCACGCACAACCCACATATAGAAATGATATTGTTTGGTTAGGGACATTGAGACATTGATTCATATTTCTTTATGCATATGACTTATAGCATACTTGTATACCTACATGCTTACACATATGCCCTGGCATGTTTACATGCGAGTTAACCATATACCTATAGGGTAGTGTACCATTAGTGATAGGTATATACACATATGAGACATAGCTACATATACATCTGGCATACATACATACATATACCTGGAGGGTATTATGGATAAGCATAGAGACATATCTTGCTACATATACTTTTACATCATACATACTTAAATATGGACATACATATCTTGCTATACCGACATGATTACACATACCTTGTTATAGCTACATGTTCACCTGTATATGATGTTGCATCTGATTTCGGAGAAATCAAGAACTGCATGATATATATATATTTAATAACTTGTTGCAGTTAAATAGCGGTTTTCCTTTATATATGCTCATATTACTGTTTCATGCTGCATATGTTACATTCTTGGATTTCATATGATGTTCTCTGATATTGTTACTCCTAAGTATATATAACAGTGGAGTAGGACGCTGTTATATATGCATATATATATATATATATATATATATATATATATATATATATATTAGTGGAGTGGGACGCTAATATATATGTATTGATTCATGCAGTTATACTTATTCATTACTTGATGTTTTCTGGATTTGAGGACCGTGGTTGTTTCATGAAATTATGCATTATTTGAAAAACCCGGTTTCTCTTGATATGATATTTCTGCAGCCACCTTGAGATTTATTGGTTCTGATATATATATATACCCCACTCGAGGAAAGGAGGGGTCCATGTGCGGGTACATGGTGGGGCCAGGAGGTACCCGGGGCAAGAATCTCGGTGAGGAGATGAGTTAGTGGGGGAACCATACCTACCGGTGACAGTACCTATGACTCGACGGTTATCGTGGGGATACCGACGGGATTCATGTACGTATGGATATGTCGAGAGACGAGGGTCAGAGCTAGGCACTCGGGCTGTTCGATATAGCGTATGATACGTACCTATCAGGGGGCCAGTCGTGGTAACAGCACCTGATAGATCAGTATTTCTGTGTCGATGCTTGACACTTGTTTCATGATGTTTTGGGTGTCGATGTTAGACACTCACCTTATATGAAACTTACTTGATATTGATATTGTACACACAGGATATATGGGATATACTGATATTGTATACACGGGATATGTGGGATATAATGATATTGTACACACGGGATATGAGGGATATACTGATATTGTACATACATGATATGTGAAATCTACTTGATGTTTGACATTCAGGATATATGAGATTTACATTATATGAGAGCCAATTTGGGGGTTAATTTATGGAAATTGGGAATTTGATTGTCTTGTTGAATTTTGGTCCTACCACGAGGTTAGGATTTCCATGGAAATGACATGTTTTATTCCATACTCCACATTTTTTTATTTATGCACTGCTTCATGTATTATTTGTACCTGATAGAGTAATTTCCATGACTGTTGCATTTACATACTATTATATGCATTGTTTCATATATTATTGTACCTGATAGAGTACCTTACCTGATTATTACATACTGATTGTCATATTATTGCTTCATATATTAGTAGTACCTGCTAGCGTACCTTTCATGACTGATGCATTACATATGACCGATGCATTACATATGACTATTCATTGCTATTAAATGCTTATGTTAGATTCGCGTTGTACGTGCATACTCGCGATTACCTGCATATGTTATTTACTATTCACGAGTTGGCAACTCACCCCATTGTGCCACAGTGTTTTGTAGGTGTTCCTTAGGATAGTCAGAGGAAGAGATATTTCCATCCATCGTATCATCTTTTGCTGCGGATACCGCTTCGCCTGACGGTGTGCAGTTTTGCTTAGGTAGGTTTTGCGGTTATCCGATGTTGCTTGTTGTACATTCGTTGTATCATGTACTCTCCATCTACCATTATATTGTATGACTTAAAGACTTGATGAGAGGACGATATTGTATATTATTTTGTGACTTGGAGGTTTTTATGCAGTTTTATGTATATCGTCTCTTTCTTCGCTACGGCGTCGTATATCTTTTGTGGTGGTTTTTTTCCGCCGTTGGGCGTGGATTTTGATTCCGTTTGGGATGCTTTTACTTATATTATGGTGTACCCATTTTTGGGGGCTTGTTTTACAAAGGGGGTGCTGCCAAAATTTTAAAGGAATAAAAGTGAGACTTTAAAAAATTTGGGTTGTGATTTCAAAGGTTTTGAAAATACTATTATCACTTTCTTGCTACTTTTGATGGTTTAGATTGTTGGGTTTTGGCTTTCTTTTACTACGTTATGCATGTAGACGTTGCGTAGTATTAGGGCCGTCACGTGCCAATTTCGGGTCGTGACACTACTAAATCCTAACGAACCCTACAAGCCCTCTTTTTATAAAATCTACATCCGTATTTAAACTAGATCTGTATTCTATATCCGTGTTTGACGTAGATCTAGAAACTATTCTTCGCTATTCTTTATTTTTCTGTTCTTCCTCTTTTTCAACACGTCTAAAGTAAGATTGAAAGATTCCACATATCCCTGAGTACGACCCGTACTCATCTCGGTCTAGCTACACGCGACACCGTTATTGATTGCGGTTATTTCTACAAACACTTCTTTAAAACAGATCAATCAAATAGCGTCGTTGCCGGGGATACGTGCGTAATTTTTTATTCTTACTATTCGTGTTGAATTCTTATTTGATCTATATCATAAAACAAAACAAACCGCATCTTGCGTATTTAACGATTAGTGTGCGATTTTTGCGAGGGAATCTGGAGTCACTGTAGCGAGGAGATAAGGATTCAGAGACATTCATCAAGACCCAGAGAAGCAAGGGAGGCCACCGTAGCAAAATTTTTTCAAAGAACTCTCAACTCCGCGTTGGAACCGCGGCAAGAAGTGCGTTTTGGCAGCGGAACCGCGGCAAAAAGTGCGTTTTGGCAGCGGAACCGCGGCGGTGTTGGTGAGTTAGGGATTCAATTTTCTCTGGTATCTTTTCTATCTCTTTCTCTCTCCTCTGAAAAATCCAATAATATATTTTCTGCAGGATTCTTTGCAAAATATCGCTGCTCAAAAATCTTTTTACGAGTTTTGCTTTGCTGTTTGGTTTTGCATATTTTAATACGGACATTAAGGGGAAAAGACCAAATTCAGATTACGTGGGGATTTCATCACCCTTCCTAAGCGCCACAAATCAGAAAACGAGCATCCGCATCACCCTACATTAATTAAAAAATATCTAGACCAAGACTTTAAGGACCGTCGCGCTCAATAAGAATAGAGGAAGGTCGTGGGTAATCTATCGCTTATCCGCATTACTTTTGTGGTGTCTAGGCAAGTGTGTCTAAGGCAAGTGGTTACTTAATTAGGCCCGCTATTTTCGGTGATTCGTATAGCGGATACCTCCCACTTATCTGGCACTTACCTGGCCACAAGAGTTATAAAGTGGCGGTAGAGGATTGATCCTGCGACTTGTCCTTTAGAAGTCTAGGAGCGGTTTAGAGACTTGACCTAGGAGACCTTAGTTTTAGGGTTGATTGTGCATTTTTGTGTGATTTACCTCACGTCCGACACTTTTCAAAACAAACCAATTTTAAATCACACACACGCTGACAGTTGCGCTAAACCCGCTTAGTGCATGCTTGGCTAGACACGAGATTCTAGTGTCCGTCTTGTCCGCGTTTCTGCTATCGACTCCGAAGTCGGTGCTTCTTCATCTTCTTTTTCCCCTCCACCCGCATCGACCGAGATGGACGGTTCTCCAACAGATTATAATACCACCCTACCACCACCCGTCGGTGCGCAGAATCCACCGTGCATCTCTCTCCAAGAAAGATGTTACCCCATGCGCCGACCCCTTCCTACCTGTCTATCTATTATACCATCCAATAGGGATAATTTTGAAATTAAACCCCACTTCATCAAACTGTTGCCCAAATTTCACTGGCTTGAATCCGAAGACGCATACATTTTTATAAACAAATTCGAAAACGTATGCGCAATGATAGGTACGTCACAACTATCTGTGGATGCTATGCGCTTACGTCTTCTCCCTTTTACTTTGTGCGATCTAGCAGAAAATTGGCTTTATAACACTGCCTCACATTCTATTGCCAAATAGGATGAATTCGTTGTAGCATTCCTTAAGAAATTTTATCCCAATCATAAGACCGTCCGCGTTCGAAGCGAGATTAACCAGTTTACCCAACTTCCCAATGTACCATTTTGGAAATGCTTTGAACGGTTTAAGGATCTTCTTTTACAATGCCCTCATCACGGAATCAATAGATGGGACCTTTGTCGCATTATATATGAGGGTGTTGATCCAACAACAAAACAGATGCTTGAAACCATGTGTCAATGTCATTTCCTGTCTAAAGATGATGGTGAAGCTTGGCAATTTCTGGAAAATCTCGCTGAACAAACACTACAGTGGGAAAGCGTTAGACCTGCATCGTCTAGGGGAGGTATCCATCAGCTCGATATTTCCATCGCAATGAAAGCCGAAATGGCCGCGATATAAAAGAAACTCAATACTATAGAAAACAAAGTCTCTTCATCCCCCCTAAACCAATTTACGCTTCCCAAAACCGTGTGTGGTTGTTGTTCCAACCCATCACATATAACAGAAGAATGTCCTTTGAATCCACCATTTTAAGGTCAAGAACAAATTAATGCTACTTTTCATCAACGATATTTTAATGATCTTTATTCTTCCACATATAATTAGGGATGGAGGAATCATCCTAATTTTGCTTGGAACCAAAACCAAAACCAAAATCAAAACCAGTTCCAAAGCAATTATCAAAGACCTCCTCCACAGCAACAGCAACCACACCCACAGAGTCAGCACCCCTTTCATTCGCAAACTTTTCAAAATCCGGCCAACAATTCTACACCTTATAATAATTCTTTCCAAACGGCCGGTAACGAAAACTCATCTGCACTCGAACGAAACGTGGATATGTTTATTAAACATTCCATGCAATCGACGGATGAAATAAAGTCTTCTATCCAATCATTAACACAGACCACCACCTCCCATAGTGAAAGTATAAAATCGATAGAGGCACAACTTGCACAAATGAATGATGCGATGAGTGCGAGAGAAAAAGGAAAACTTCCATCTCAACCTATACCTAATCCTGGCCACTCACAAAGTTATAATGTGAGTATTGTTACCACGTTGAGATCAGGAAAAGTGCTGGATAACCAAGTGGGTGAACACGTTGATGACGTTGATGATATTAATGATACCCCAGCTTCTACTTCTTCTCCTATCTCGTCTAGTCCACCACCTTCTTTCGAGCCTATTCTCCGTTTTCCCCAAGGCTCGAACACTCAGCCCACTTTCTCGAGTCAACCTAAAACAATCTCAACTCCAATTATGGGATCCATTCCATCCCCACAATCCTATCCAATGTTGGACCCAACCCTTATTGATAAAGCACCTTATCCAAACAGGTTAAGGAGAAACAGACCAAGTCCACAAATGGAGAAGATTGTGGAAATTTTTAAGCAAGTTAACATAAACATTCCTCTCCTAGATGCTATTCAACAAGTTCCGTCTTATGCAAAAATTCTAAAGGACTTGTGCACTAGGAAGAGAAAAACTCAAGTGCCTAAAAAAGTTTTCTTAAGAAGTAATGTAAGCACTGCTTTTACCCAACAACTACCCAAGAAACGAAAGGACCCCGGAAGTCCTACCATATCTATTTCTATTGGGGTAAAGATATCAATCGTGCTCTGCTCGATTTAGGCTCTAGTGTTAACTTGCTTCTATATTCTGTGTATGAGCAATTAGGGATCGGAGAGTTAAAACCGGCGCACTGCACTCTTCGGATGGCCGATCGATCTATCACCCAACCTAGGGGTGAGCTAGAAGATGTGTTAATCAAAGTCGGGGAATTTATATTCCCTGTGAACTTTATCGTTATAGATACACAGCATGTAGCGAACCCACGAAACCAAAGTCCGGTGATTTTAGGTCGACCTTTTCTTGCGACTTCCAATGCAATAATCAATTGTCGAAATGGCTCTATGACCCTATCCTTCGGGAAGATGTCAATTGAGCTTAACATTTACAAGTTGGGAAGTGAACCCTCCGAACCCTATTCTCAAGTATTATCTGTCGAAGCGATAAATTTCGACAGCAGCGAATTTGAATAGCTTCACGATTTTGATCTTGACTCCGCTAGTACGTTGTTGTTTGACCCTGCTATTTGTTATACACATACGGACACTTCTATCGAGCTGTCCGGGTCAACATCTAACGCTGAATATGAACCTTTTATGAAATTCGAGTATCATCCCGTTCTTTCCGATGAGATTATTATTCGGGATATCGATGAAAGCTTTGAAGAAATTTTCGCTGAAGAACTCGCATTCTTAGAAAACATGGTTGTTGTGATGAATCAATCTCAACACAAAGAAGTTGAACCACCGCCCCTTCTTCTTATCAATAATAAGAATGCGAGTAATCCACCATCACTATTTCATCTCTATAAACCGAGACATAAACATGTTCTATTCCACCCCTTATCCCCTTCCAATTTCTTCATTTCGATAGGTGACATGTTCTTCTACCAACCAGTGCGTTATATCGATAAAATATTTGAATGGTTGGTGTTGATTTTTGGTCTTTTTAAAACTTTGCATAGACCAAGAACTTTAACCCCTCTCATAATTTTAAATGCTTAATACGATTTTACTAAAGTTTGGGAGGAGGGATTTATTTTGGCTCTTGAAAGAAAAATTTTACAAAATTGTGAGCCAAAAATAAGTTTGGGGGGAGGATTTCACTTTCATTATTTCTTGTCCCCGTTACTTTTCCTCCTAAGTCTACAGTTTTTTTAAACTTGACAGATGACATCAGTGAGGACACTGCTGCAAACAAGTTTGGGGGAGGTTTGAGCTTATTCATGCATTATTTTGCATCATACTATATATAAGCACAAAAAAAATTGATAATGAAAATTTGAAAGTGAAAATTTACATATGAAAGATAGGAATAGTTTGAGAAAAGCAAGAAAATTAGATATTTTTTTAAACGAAACTAGTAATAAGTAGTTATGAGCCGTTGTCCCAAGGGTTAGTAAGATGAAGGAAATTACTAATCTGAGGATAAAAATAAATCTGAAAAACGGTCCATATTCGTAAGTCCAAACATTTGAACGTTGATACCCTACTATACGTACTTACACACATCTTGAAACTTGGGATAGTAGAGGATACCTTAAAATACTCTTGTCTAAAAGCCTTAGTATAAAGTAAAATAAAATAAAATATAAATGGTGAAGAAAAAATGAACACTGGTTTTGTAATTGCTTAAGGCAGCATAAAAAAAATATAGCTAGGGTGCTTTATTACCTAGTGCCTTAGACCAACTGGTTTGGGAGCCACTGCTAAGCCTTAGGTGTTGCAAGACGAGGAATTACGCCTTAATATGTGAGCACATTTTGTAATCGGTTGGTTAGTATCTCAAGAAGTATTAACGGTCGCATGAAGAATGTATGAGCAATTCCATCTAAAATATTCACCAACTAAAAAGTACTAAGGAAGATGGACAAGAGAATGATAGCTTGAACTGAATTCTCTAAGTGTAGGGATGTCTTTTACACACACGTAGGGGTATATGATCAATGTTTGGAGGAAAGATAGGGAGGAAAACTAAAGACGATGTTTTATTGAAGGATGATGTGATTTCTAATATCTTTTCATGACCATTGTGATAGGGCTCATGACAACCGTAAAACTGGTGTAGTTGGAAACTCTTATTTTTAATTTCTTTCTTTTATAGTTCTTATCTTTATATGTAACTTTCACTATCTTTTTTTTATTATAGGATTTTGTGGGTGTAATCCGCTGAAAACCCTCAGGAGACAAAACTCCTCCTACTAGGGACACCTAGAGGTTTAACGGCTTGTTGCACGTGCTCAGTGCAATCGTGTTGCCTACAAAAGTGTGATACTTAGCTTTTTCTTTTTCTTTCTCCCTCTCTTGAATAAATAAGTTTGCTCGAGACGATCAAATTTAAGTTTGGGGGTATTTGTTCAGTCGAAAATATCGCACTTTTGATATGACATTTTCCTTACTTTTCTTAAATATCTAAACGTGTTTATTATAAATATGACACATATGAGGGTTTATCTGTAAAAATACTATTTTCATATGTTTATATATTATAATTAATATTATGAAGGAAAATATATGCATATAATATTTATATAATATTTTGATAATTTAAATATGCATATCATATCAAATATCCTTAATCAATATTCTTAAAATATAATATCATATCAAATTGTTTAGGATAATATCTCAAAAATACCAAATATTACTAATATTATTTTTTGAGATATGGTGTAAGATTTGGCTCAGGTCAGGAGATCGAGATGTTGAGATGTCGGAAATCAAAAATCTGCCGAAATATTAAAGAAAATCGAAGAATCAATACTGGCAGAGACTCAGGAAATATTTTCAAGTTCCAAACATCAACTAAATCTCCATGGGTCACAAGAATAAAGCCGCAGAAATTTGGCACCCAAGATCTCACCAACAAACCACGGATCCGCGGCCAAACCATGCAATATGCGGCTGATCCACGGTCGATTCACCGAATCAGGAGTTAGGATTTTCAGGTTGGATTTGCTATAACAAAGCCTAATTCTGGGGATCTTTGGTTTCTGGTTTTGGGGCTATATAAAGGACCGAGAGCTAAACTTAGAAATCATCAATCTTTTACACGAAGCAAATCACCGTCAAAGAACAAGTGATCCACGACAGGTCTGCGATTCGACGTGATAAGGCGATGTGAGATTCGACAAAGCATCTACTTCCTACGAGGCAGAGATCGAGAGCAACTTCTTCTTCTTCTTGTAATCTAAACTCGAAGGTCTTGTAATTATGAAGTTGATTAATAAAGGTAGATCATTAGATTAATTATTTAGCATTTAATTTCTCCATTGTGATTTCTTTCTCTATCCGTTCTTCTTCTATCTCCATCATGCGTGAGTAATTCTCGGCTTGATAGGGTTCGTAGGATTAGGATAGAACAATGGATGAGAAAATATTTTAATTTCTTTTAAGTCTTATAAAGTTTATAAACTTTAGCAAAAGAATCGTTAACATCCAAATCGGGCGCTCTACCAATTTATTGCTAGTCTCGACCGCGATTTGAGATTAGATTAACAATTGTTTTGTTAAGGGCTAGACATAAATAGAGATCAATGAAAGGATAAGGGTCAATAGTGTGGAAACTCTAGTTTCTTCCAAGAACCCTAATCCTCATTCATCACTATCAATCTAGTTTTAAATCTATCAATAGATAAAATGAGTAATCTTTATTAGTCATCCATGACTACTAAATCCTAACGAACCCTACAAGCCCTCTTTTTATAAAATCTACATCCGTATTTAAACTAGATCTGTATTCTACATCCGTGTTTGACGTAGATCTAGAAACTATTCTTCACTATTCTTTATTCTTCTATTCTTCCTCTTTTTCAACACGTCTAAAGTAAGATTGAAAGATTCCACATATCCCTGAGAACGACCCGTACTCATCTCGGTCTAGCTACACGCGACACCGTTATTGATTGTGGTTATTTCTACAAACACTTCTTTAAAACAGATCAATCACCTCACGTGCCCCTCACGTGGGCGCCATAACGGAGAGTGCTTATCATTCAATGAGCTTTGCCCAACGCCTCACGTGTCCCTCACGTGGGCGCCACAGAATGGAAGAGTGCTTAGCACTCACTAGGCAGCGCCTAGCACCTCACATGCTTCGCGCGTGGGCGCCATAAAGAGTGCCTAGCACTCCATACAAGGACAAAAAGGGGTAAAGTGTTTAACACTTATTGGCCAATCCCCATAACTGAGAGCCCACATAGTTATACATGAGCGTCAGAACTTATATAAGTGCCCAGCCCTTTTACAAAAAAGGGACTGATCAAATAGAGCCCAAACAAGTGTTTGGCACTTTTCAATAAAAAAACTGAATGGACCAAGCCCAAATTGGCTAGGTCCCCTGAGGTTAAAACCTCCCTGATTCAGATCAATTGAGCCCATGTGTTCATGATTTTCCAAACTGATCTTAGTCCCAAATATGACTATTGATCTTCCAACTGATGATATCCAAAACGATACTCATCCCACATCCTCCCGAGGAAATCTTAGTCTCAAAATATGACTAATGATTTACGGGTTTACCATTAACTCATTTTCCCCTCAAATACGGGAATTGGTTCAAGGGTACATCTCTCCACACCTCCGATCCACGTCATTGTAATTCCTCAACGTTTTCAGAGAGGTGGCGGGTCCTAACAACCAACGGCTTTTTGGTGCACTTCCAAACTAATGTGCACACCTCAAATCAGACCACACCCCAAACTGGGTGCATCCCAAATCATCGTTGTTCATCCCGTCACGTAACAAATACACGTGCGCGCAAAATGGACAACGGTGATCAACGGACCGAGACGTCCTAAAACTAAAACCTAACCTCAACAGACCGAGATGTCCTCAAACTAAAACTTTGCCTCCAAAATGGCGATAACGGATCGAAACGTCCTTACACTAAAACAATAGAGCCCAAATGTTATTTTATTAGATCTGAAGCAAAAAAAATGATCCTAAGACCTTGTTAAGTAGATCTTAGTCTCAAATTGGACTAACTTATCCTTAACAAAAAAACCAATCGAGCTTCAAATGCTCATATATTTAAGTTGATCTTAATCTCAAACCAGATTAACGATTCTTAAATCAACCCAAGCCAAAATCTAAAATATACGGATTTGAACTAATCCGTGCCCTACGGGCAACGACATAAATTAGTCTTCGTATACAATCCACGGGCAATCAAAACCAAAACAAATAAAAACACATACGACACGAAGTGAACTTCCGGAGCAGGAGAAAGTGGTTATCGCGATGCGGTAACGTAATTAACTGCAGGGGCTTGCGTCTGTAGGGAAGAGCGTCCCCACAATCAAAAAAACCCTTGCAAACGAGGGGGAATCTGACGAAGTCTGCTACAACGACCGCATTCGTCCAAACCTCCGATACACGGTGCCATAAATCAACTTGGAATCTTTGGAGAGGTGGACGGATAAATCCAAATAGCATCTGCCCCCAAAATTCAGGCCAGACGTCCTAACGTCCCGGTCGCTGTTTTCGGCGGTGAACAGAGATAAAAATATAATCGACAGATAAGAGAGAATATAACTGGTATAATGTTTGATTGTTATGTTAACGCATTTGTTTGTAGCTTGGTACAGAAGATATTAGTGTTTATGAGAGGATTCCAACTATCCCGTGGACTAAGCTAACCCGTAGTACAAGACTCCGTCAAACCCCACGGAACAACGGCAATGGATGTTTAGTTACGTATTTTAATGACCATTCCGTGCCACTTTTAACACATTCCTTACCAGTCTACCCCTTTAAAAATCCCATAATGTTTATTTGTGTTGTTTTGTAGTAATTTGTAGATGTAAGACTTGCCGAAACCATGATATCTGTTGTTCATATAAACGGATAAGGATGTAAACGGATAGTCATATAGACAAATCAATGTATATCCATGGTTCGGTCAAATCAAGTCATGTTGATATGGATTCATGTTGTAATGGAATTATATTAAGTATGGATTGTATTCGGATTAAACTGAGACTCTGTTTGAGTCAGACACTTAAACAGAATTGAAGTCCTGAATTAGGTTTTGGAGTTATCGGTAACTGCTGCACATGGACGGCAGGATTTGTATCTTTTTCCAAGACAATTACCGTATTGATAACCCCGTTTTAGTTATCTTAAATAGGCAAGCACCCACATTCTCCGGCTCCCTGAGGCTCAAGAGAATTGGTTCCGCTTAAATCTATATTTACTAGGGTCCTTATTGTAAATTAAAATAACTTAATGAGGGTTTTATAAAAAATAGTTTTAATATATTTTCAAAATAAATCTCAAGTATTCATTTATTGTCTTTAGGGTTTTCATAGATGTAATTTTTATAAAATGAGATATTCTGGTGGATATAAACCTAAATTGAATAGTGTATGGTATTTTCATGTAAATTGACTTGTATTGATTTCTGATGGTAGTTTCATGAAATTTGGGATTCCTTTGTTTAGAAAACATGGATATTTTTATGTATATTTAAAATAGATAGGTTGATAATATTATATATAATTATTAGAAAATAAATTTATTTATTAAATAGAAATCACGTTTTCTTAAAAATTGTAATATAAATTCCATCGAGATCGTATGCTCCGTGAGGAGGTCTGCATCTCGCCCTATTAGTTCGATGGATGTGCGATAAGCCGCACCAACCAAATCGGATTCCCTAAAATGGGTTGTAAGGACATAATTGTATGGAATTTGATTAAAACAATTAAAAGAAATACGGTTTTAATAGTTTAGGGTATTTAAATGTAAATTCGCCTTAACCACAGAAATATTGTTTTCAAGCTATCGTGTTATGTCATGATGAGTGTTGTGATGAGCTAGGTCATTACCTTGAGAGTTTTCTAAAGGTAATTTGAGCAATATGATTGTAACAACTCCAATTTCACTGTACATAAAATTGTTTAAAAGTTAGTGTATAATTGGGGTATTTACAATTCTTTGAATACTATAAGTATTTGTTTTAATTTAGAACAGCAAGAAAGTACTTGTAGCACATTGGTAAAGACTTGCACTGCTGTGACGTAGCCCCTGTGTTCGAATCCCATCAGCCACATTATCCTTTTGTTTTATTTTCTTTTAATCTTTTTAGAATTCCAAGATTTTACACGTGCATTACACGTAAACTGAAAAGACACTGACTATTTAAACATGTGCACGAGGGTATAGGAATCGACACAACACGTGGCATCAAGACCCAGCACCCCCCATCGATATTGGCTCGGCGACAACCACCAAAAAGCCCGACGCCGCCGGTCTAACCCGACGGTAATGCCCCCAATTATTTTCCCCTGTAATCTTTGGCCTACCCCACTCCCCCTAGGCTGTTTGTATACTCTGCACAATTCCAGAGAGCAATAAAATGCTCTTTTGATCCAATTTTAATGCAAATTTTAAATGCATTCTTTAACACACCAAACCTTAATTTCCCCTATAAATACCACACTATATTTCACCCCTCCTCACCAGAATTTCATTATCAAAACTCTACCAAATTCCCAAGTCTTTTAGTGTACAAGTGGAGTTAGCAAAAAGGGTGAAGTTCCGTCGACGATCCAAGGAGATTCCGATGACGAAACGACGTCCCGACGTTTCCCAATCCTTCTCCTACCTCTCCCCTCTCTTTAAATCCAGTAATTCCCTTCTACCCCTCTTTTCTTCTACTCTAAAAACACTCATTTTTAAAACCCGACGGAAGCGGAGTTAATCCGACTTCCGATTCGGTTTTTCTTTAAAAATCCTATTTTTTTCTCAAACAATAAAATACCAAACTTTCAAAACATGTTCAATAAATATTAACAAACATATTAAACAAGTTTCACATCAAAATAATTTATATTGCAATTTTTATTGCAGTTTTACAGTAAAATACCGCATACTTTAGTTTCCGACATAAACAACATATTATCTTTAGATAGTTTACGAGGTAATGACCTACCTCATCATAACACACACCTCTATCATAGCACGATGAAGTTTTGGGAATTTATTCTTGGGATAAACGACTTTGCAAATAAATACCTTTAACTTACAAAACCATTTCTATAAAAAGATGTATTAAACATTTCCATGCAATTGCGCCTCTACAACCCACTTTTGGGGACCCCGTTCGGGATGGTGCGGGTTATCGAACATCGTCGGGCCTAATAGAGCGAGATGCAGACCTCCGAAAGGTGCATTCGATCTCGATGGAATTTTTATTTAGAAAATGAGATTTCTACAAGAAAATAAATAAATTATTTTCATTAAATATATATATATATATATATATATATATATATTATCAAAATATATATTTTAATTATATAAATATTCCAAGTTTTCTAAATCAAAGGAATCGCTATTACATGAAAATATCATCCAAATACAACACAAATTTCAATATTTCAAGAAAATACCATATTAGGTTCTACTCACTAGAAATTTCACATCTATAAAATATATATCTATGAAAACCCTAAAGACGATAATTAAATGCTTGAAGAGTATTTTGAAATTATGCCAAAACTATTTTTACATAAAACCCCTCAAGTTATACTAAATTACAATAATGACCCTAGTAAACATAGATTTAAGCGGGACCAGTCTCTTGAGCCTCAAGGAGCCGGAGATATGGGTGTTTGCCTATTTAAGATAGACAATCTAACAAACGGTGTTATCAACATAGTAATTGTCTTGGAAAAATACACAAATCCTGCCGTCCATGTGCAGCATTTACCGATAACATCAAAACTAATTCAGGATTTCAAGTACTTTTTAAAGTGTCCGACTCAGACTGAGTCTCAATCTGATCAATCTGACTTGAATGTGATTCAAGCATATAACTACAATACAACATGAATCTATGAATCCATCTATTCAATCTATATCAATCTATATTGACTGAACCGAACAATGGATATATTCCGTTTACATGACTCTCTATTTATATCCATTCCATTTACTGATATCATAGTTTCGGCAAGTCATCCATATACAATTTACAATACAAGACAAAACAATACAAACAATACAATCAAGACATCACAGGGTTTATAAGGGGTAGATTGGTACGGAAGGTGTTAAAAGTGGCACGAGACTGTAACCATAATACACCTAACCTGAATATCCATTGCCATTGTACCGTGGCTGAACGGTCATTGTGCTCCGTATACCTTAGTCTCCGGAATAGTGGGACTCCTCTCGTATACACTGGCATTTTCTGTACCAAGCTACAAACAACAGCGTTAACAATATAATACAACTTTAAAAGTTACATTCTCCTTCTGTCTATACCTAGTCTTTGGGACTTACCGAGCGATTGTTCGCCGACGACATTCCTTTCTTCTTTCTCTAGAATGTTGTCAGGTGGATCGGATCTTCTGGAGACAGAGCCCACCATCGAGGACTTGGATTAGATAGCCTTCGATCCAGAGCTCTAGTTTACTTGTATATATTTTCATTTCTGTTATGCCACTGTTTAGGCATCGCTTTCATTCTATGTATTTACTTTTCCTTTGTATTGTAAAAAGAATGTTTAATAAATAAAGTTGTTGGTCATTTACATCTTGTCCCTTGTGTACATTTCATTTTATATTGCTTAGATACGCTTAGCGTGTTTACTTCGTCGCGTGACCCGTCGTGTCCTCTGCCCGTACATTGGGAAGCAGGGCGTGACAATGATGAAATAATGTCGTAGGTAAACTTTGTGGTATTTAACCGTAAAAGTGAAATAAAAGTTGTATAACATTGTATTTTGAATTGAAACTTATTCTAAATGTTGTTTTATGGTTGCTAGACAATATATAAAGAGATGGTTAATTTGTTATTAAGAAAAGTTAGGTTTTTAACGAAATTAGAATCGAAAGTCGGAATAACTCTACTTCCGACGAGTTTTAATAAGAGATTATTTTAGAATAGAAAGAGAGGATGGGAGAGGGAACTTATGGGTTTAGAGAAGAGAGAATAGGTATAGGAACAAGTTGTGAACTTCGTGAAGTCGCGGTGTCGCCGGATTTGTCCCGAGTTGTCGCTGGAAGGTGCCCTTGGGCTAACTCCACTTGTATAACTTTTTGGACTTGGAAAACTTTGAGAGTTTTGACAATGGATTTCAGAATAGAGAAGGATAGGGTGTAAGGTGGTATTTATAGGATAGAATTAGGGTTTTGGGAATGAATAAAGAATTAAAAATGTATTAAAACTTGGATTAAAGAGGTGAATTAACACTCTCTGTTAATTTACAAAGAATTCAAACAACATGGGTGTAGTGGGGTAGGCTAAAGGTTTCGGTGTGCAGAGTTTGGAGGTATTAGCAACGGGGGGACCGGCGGTGCCGGCCCAAAGGCCGATCTCGTCGGTCGTGGGTATGAGTTGGGGTGTGGGATTTGTGCTACGTGTTGGTGTCTGCTCACATATCAATTTACACATGTTTGATTTTAGTGACTTTTCATTTTTACGTTTATTTCACGTATAAACTTTTGAGCTTCCAAAAAGTTTAAAAGAAAAATCATTAAAAATAATATGTGGCTGATGGAATTTGAACACAAGGGCTATGTCACAGCAGTGCAAGGCTTTACCAATGAGCTACAAGTGCTTTCTTAATGTTCTTTAAATAAGAATTACTTTTAAGTTGTGCTCAAGCAAAGGTACTCTTTTCTGTACTTCACAAAAATTTTGTACAGAAAGTTTAGGGTTGTTACACTTATGACCTTGACGAAGGTCAACATATCATAAGACGCAAGTCAAGTTCTACCCGTCATTATCCAGGTTAATTTGAACCCACCCATATAAACCCTTGACGAAGGCCAAAATAGCTGTATGACTGTCCCAAATCAACGCATCTATCTATACTACAGATGAATACCCAGCAGCTACCAATCACTATGCATTGGTGAAGGTCAAAATACATGGCTTAAATACTACTGAATACCCATTTGAAATGACGGAGGGCTACGGATGGTTTTGGCGAAACCGTGAACGTAATGAACTTGATATAGTCGAAGGAACCATGATAGCTTTTAAAAGGAGTGGTTTAGGCTCCGCATTTAAAAGTTGTTTTTCAAGAAAACCGAGTGGTTTGGAAATTGTTCCAACGATATAAACTTTGGTTTGTTTTACTTGCATTAATCAATATTAATGCGGTCCCATCATTTAACCATATTATTGCAGAAAAGAAACAAAAATAGAACGTACAATTATACCATCCGCATTCGCCACGGAGCCCCGTCATGCACCGTTAGGTTACTTAACCAACGGCAGAGTGGGGGATGGAATAGCGCGGGTGCAAAACATAAGCAATGTTTATTATATACAATATATATATATATATATATATATATATATATTCATTCGTCTCACGCAATAATAGGCATTCCAGATCACAGATGAATATATTGGATATACTAAGAATTCCGTGTTTCGTTTTAGCCTAGAACGAAACACGAATTCCACAGTCGTGATGAATAGCCAAACCCAACCCTAGACCCCTACGGGTGCTGCAAACTACCCGCCAAATTCCCGAAGTGAAGCAACCCCCCTCAATAAAATGAGTAGGCCACTCGACACTTCAAGAACCCGGTAGTTTGTGCACCCCACCTTGGGTCTATCCTAGGTGCAAGAAAACGTAAATGAAATAATACAACGGTGGCTACAACCCAAACCCGGATGTGTCCCGCAAAATAATATTACATCAATTACAAATTTACATGAATGAAAGAAAAGAAAACACTTTTTCACATCCCCCGACTATTCATCCACGACGATCCAATACTTCATATACACAAACCATCACAATACGGATATGTGCAACCCAGCGATTAGCAGATGTTTAGCATCATATATACAAACACAGAATCACATATTAGCTAAGAACTTAGAATTTTGATTGATAAACATTATCCGTGTTTACCCCATGCACAATCCAGTACACAAACAAATTTGTGTAGAAAACACATATTCCAAAAACCATAATTCCAAACTTAAGACCCACAGAAAAAATTGGAGCGAGTCGGCCTTGACTCGGCCGCGGTTCCACGGCTAAACAGTGTGTTTGGCTGCGGCTCCGTGGCGGTCTTGGGGAACTACGAGCTCAATATTCTCGTGTGTTCTTATAAATACCTGCATGTATTTTTAAGGCCACAGAAATAATTTTTTGAACACTTTTAAAAAACGGCAGCAAGCATGGTTTTGGATTTTGATTCAAGCAAATTTTTCGTCGATCGAATTTCTAACTACTTGCTAACTAGCTAGTTAAGGTTTAGTAAGCTCTGATACCACTGTAAATCGATGCCGCGCACCCCGCGGGTTCACAAGGAGGCGGAATTTACAGTAACCGGATTGCTGGGCGAAACGATGCGGGTTATATCTCATAAATAACACCGAGGCGTTCTGTCTGAATACAAGGAAACCCGGCCTAATAGAATACAAATGAACGATTTCCCAGGCCCTCAATGCAGAAGCTCCATCCTTTAAGACATCATGGAGCGGCTGGATTACCTTGGAGGGTTCCTTACAAATGGTCAGGACCTTGCCGACGAAGGTCATGCTATCCCCAACCATGCGCGGGCGAAAGAAGCAATCACCGAGCCTCTCGCTGTGTTGGGTCTGGAGAAGAAGCATCGACCAATTGCATGACCCGAGGAATGTTATATCCTTCATAAAATCCGGGCCGTTTATGCACACCAAAAGCACCCAGCACGTGCATCTCGATCCATGAGGTGAAGTAGTGCAATGGGAGATTTACGGGCTTCAAACCCGGCTGAGCGGTATCGACCGCTATACTCAGACCATGATACAAATGCGCTAATCCGGCAACCTCAATAGCCATACGTGTCCCCACCGCAATGCGATGAACCGGATAAAAGACAGATGGTCTCATATAGCGGGGGTGCATTGGAATCGCAAACCAGCTCAGCCACAAGCCGGTGAACCCCATAAAGAATGTCTCCTCATCAATGTCCGGAGCGACAACCACTGTGAAAGGGACAATTGGGGTATCCGGAATAAAGAATTGCTTTAAATCCGCCTCCGCAGTCTGCAGTTTGTCCAAGCCAAATCCGAATGGATCATCGAATTTGGCGAACTTCGCAGCTTTCTTCGATAAAACCTCCGGCCGAAGGAAACGGGCAACAAAGTCCGTAAAGTTAACACCATGCCCTCTGGACTCTAAGAATAAGCTCTCATATATGTTCAACACTTTGATCAAGCTCGGAAACTTGTGTCGAACAGCATTTTCTGGGGTAAGACCCATAACCACTGATTCAGTAGTGAAGACGTACTCGTCAGGATGAAGTATCTTCTCATAATGCTCTCCTCTGATAGGTAACCCGGATATTTCCGCGAATTCCTCCAACGAGATCGACACATCCTGATCCGATAAGAGAAATGTGTGGGTCGGGATATTCCATTGCTCTAGGAAGGATTTAACCCACAACACATGAGGAGTGTGGTAAAAGAGGGATGCGTAGATCGCTGGATATAAACCGGTCTTCAGCAGAAGCGACTTCTTGACCGACAAAATGTAACGGGCCTACTGCAGATAACCAGCCGGATGACGGGGGATCACTCCTATCGTATAGACCTGGCCCTAAGGACGCACTTCTCCTTAGCATATGCGACGCCCCAGAATGTCTAAGGCCATCGGCGGCTGCACTGGTATCGACTCCATAGAAGCTTGGAGACAACCTTCTGAGGTCCAGTTAACCTCTTCCACTGCGTAAGCAACCTGCGGAGGGTCAGCGTAATGAATCGACGGGATCGGTTCTGACGGCACCGCACAAGCAAAGCTGCGTCGACCCCGGATAATGTAACTGTACCATAACCCCCACAAATGAAGAGACTTCTGTTCTGGGTCATAGTCCCGGATCAGCGCAAAGACTTCCCGATTTGTAGGCGTATCGGCAAAAGCACTCTCCGAACGAATGTAGGGAAAAAGGAATCGGAAGCCATGGTACCTGAAGAAAAAACCCGCGGAGAGTTAGTTATTGGTATAATGTACTTAACTAAATAAGGGTTTTAGTATTCTCAAAACAACCAAATCTGTACATCATTACAGCATATTAAAAATCAATACAGTCCAAAAAACAGTGGGCTCCACAAAATCAAGGTGATGCCTCTTCAATGATGAGACATGCACTCATTATGAGAATCCAAAATGATTCTCATTAAATGAAAAATCTCATTGAACAGTGGAGTTCAAAACTCCTAATGTCCTCGAAAAACGTGTTCTACTACATATCCAAATCTGTGAGAAGAATCTACAACAGAACCTTAAAAAGAAAATAGGAAAGAGAAATAAAATTCTCAAAAAATTTCAAAATTTTATTTATTTTTCCAGAGCTCGGCTCTGTAGTACAGATCGGAATTGAATTCCTCCGATGATGGGATTAAATCCCAGAAATCCCCATGGGAAATATACTGGAATTAAATTCCAGAGTTCCCTCAAAGATTAGAGCTAACAATAGGGTAAAACCCTAAGATCTCTAAGACCCACGGTCTACCCAGATAAATTTTTTTTTAAGATCTCTAAGAGATCATTTCAAGAAAAAGAGCCAAGCTCTGTTAATGGGTTAAAAATCCAAAACAAAAAAGAGTTTCTTTTAAGAGTTAAAAAGTTGGTCATAATCCTTACCAATTTTCTTAAACAGAGTTCAACTCTAAGAGTTTCTTTGGGCAAAGATCTAAGCTCTGAGAAGAGAATTAAATTCTCAAGGAAGAAGGAAGATGACGAAATGACAGTCATCTTAAGGACCAAAGGCCCTATTTATAAGATGTGAAGGGACGGTTCAACTCCCTAGAAAATCAAACGGTGGAAAAAGTGACACCGTTGCACCCACGTGCGAGACACGTGGAAACAACGGTAGGGGGAATTTGTTCTCCCCAAAATAATATATATATATATAAAGAGCAAAGCTCTGTTGAAGTCTAATGGAGCAGCGCCTCACGTGTTTCTCATGAGGGTGCCAGCACCAATTTTGTGGTGGCGCCGCACATGCCTCTCACGTCGGCGCCAATGAGCAAAGCACAGAAACACTTTCTGAATAAGAATTAAATTCTTATATGGCGCTGCATGTACTCATCACGTGGGCGCCAATGTGCAAAGCACACGAGTACTCATCATAAGAATTAAATTCTTAAGTGGCGCCCACGTGCACAATACGTGAGTGCAAGTGCCCAAATCAATATCAATAGAATTGAATTCTACATGAGAATTTGGGACACTCTTTGTTAAACAGAGTCGTTGGATCAAAAATCCAATGGAGATGATAAATCATCAAAATATAGAATTAAATTCTATTAGGAGAAAATATCTCCCAAATCTTTCTAAATAAGAAAGATACTCTCGGTTGGATCAATGATCCTGGGAATATATTCTATCAATTTTTCTAAACAAAAAAAGATTACTCTCTGCAAAACAGAGAACCCTTAGATTAAAAATCCAATGGTGATTAAAAAATCACCATTTGACAGAATAAATTCTGTAAATGGGAAAATATTTCCCCAATCTTGTTAAAAACAAGAAAACATATACTGTAAAACAGAAGTTCTTGGATCAAAGATCCAATGGTGGGTAAAATTCCTCAAATCAATTTTGAGTCCAATTAAATCAATTGGAATCTCTCAATAAGAGATTTTCTCAAAACCAATTAACAATTTGCCTCCACTATATAAAGGACCAGAGACTTCACGTCTCAAAAAGAGAGGAAACCCCCTCCCCCCCCCCCCCCACAAACTTCTGGAAAAAAAATACATAAAGTCTTCAAAACAACCGAGAATTTAATTCTTAAAGAGGAAGACTTCCCTTTCAAAAAAAACATTGGTAAAGAAAACACAGAAATCAAAATATCTCTTTTACCTATATTAAGGGTTTAACCCTTCTCAAAGCACTTAGTTCTTTCTTTGAATCAGAGATCTACAAGACAAGTCTCCCACAAGTTGAGAATTTAATTCACATCAGGATGATCTTGTTCTTGAGAATCAAAGATTCAGAAAAAAATTAGGTCCAAAAGAAAAACAAAAGGAAAAAAGAACCTATAAAAGAATTTAGTTCTTAAAGAAAAAGCTGATCTCAGATCTTCAAAAATGAAGATCTTGGTGATCATTAATGGTCAAAATGCGATTAACAGAGATTTAATCTCTAAAAAGGAAAAAAAAGACTAGTGCCTCACGTGTTTCCCACGTGGGTTCCCTTTTAAAAGCGCCTAGCGCCTCACGTGAAAAAAAACGAGGGCGCCCAAAGCAGAAGGCCAGCGCCTCATATGAAACCAATATTTAAAATAACTCGCTACGTAGCTCGCTATTTTGCGCTACGTAGCATACTTTAGTATATTCGCTACGTAACTTTGGAAAAAAACTCAAATACAATGTAGCTTACGTTTTTTCTTCAAATAGCTTACATTTTTTTAACAAATAGTATACGCTAAAATTTTCTATTGAACTTCTTAAGATTTCAGTATCTAATCCTAAACTATACGAACACAGTTTCATTAAAGTTCTAACCTCTTAATTTGAAATCATATTTAGTAGACATGATTCTCAAACAGAGATTATTTAATTGATTTTCTATAGGTTTAATCTAGTATGAATCATATATATGAACTCAAGTATTGAAAATTTTGAAAATAATTTTTTTTGGAATTTCGAGGAGCAGAGAAAATACTACTGTAAAAAAATATTGTTATATTACTTATTTTTCTATGTTCCCAAGCCAATTTTATATCTTTATAATAATATAATTTATTGTAAATGAGATGATTATAGTAATAATTAATAATTCATGTAGTTTACGCTATGCGCAACGCTTTTTGTGTTTTCGCTATTTAGTAATAGAACGCTACGCAACACGCTATCGCTATTTTGAACATTGTATGAAACACACGTGGGCGCTGAATAAAAGTGCTTAGCACTCCATATATATCCAAAACGGCTAAGTGCTTCGCACTGATTGGGCAGCGCCTAACGCGCTCCTCACGTGGGTGCCACACAAAAAGTGCTTAGCACTCCATATATAGCCAAAATGCCGAAGTGCTTAGCACTGATTGGGCAGCGCCCAGCGCCTCACGTGCTCCTCACGTGGGCGCCATATAAAAAGTGCTTAGCATTTCATGTACAGCCGAAACGGCTGAGTGCTTAGCACTGATTGGGCAACGCCCATAATTAAATGCTTTACATGATATCCATGTGAGTGTCAGAACGTCAAATAAGTGCTTAGCACTTTTGCATAAAAAAGATGGCTGAAAAAACAGAGCCCAAATAAGTACTTAGCACTTCTGAACAGAACAAAAGAAAACTAAGTAAGCCCAAATTGGCTAAGTCTCTCTTGCAACTGAGCTTAAATGCTCTGGATCTTAATAAAAATAATGATCCTTAAAAATATTGCTAAGTTGATCTTAGTCTCAAACAGGACTAATGTTTCCTTAGTTTAAAATAGATTGAGCCCAAATGCTCATACATTTAAGTTGATCTTAATCTCAAACTAGATTAACGGTCCTTAAATAAAATAAAATATTTTTGAACCAAAGGAATATATAACCTAAATTCAAAACCACGTCAAGCAAATCCTTGACCCAAACCTAAATCTAAAATATACGAATTTTGACTAATTCGCGCCCTATGGGCGACAACATAAAATAGTCTCCGTATACAATTCACGGGCAACCCAAAATAAAACAAAAATAACACGACACGAAGTGAACTGCTGGAGCAGGAGAAAGTGGTTATCGCAATGGTAACATAATTAACTGAAGGGGCTTGCGTCTGCAGAAAAGAGCGTCCCCATAATCAAAAACCCCTCATAAAATGAGGGGGAATCTGATACAGTCTGCTACAACGGTCGTATCTGTCCAAACCTCCGATATATGGTGCCATAAATCAACTTGGTATTTTAGGAGAGGTGGATGGAGAAGTTCAAATAGCATCTGCCCCCAAAATTCAGGCTAGACGTCCCAACGTATCGGTCCGTGTCTTTCGGCGGTGAACAATTACATAGTATGATAGTATTATACTGTATGATCTAGGTTGATCGTTATGCATTTCGATTTCTACCTTGTGATATCTTCTACTCAGGAGTTGGCAACTCACCCCCGTTGGGTCTTAATTTCTTGCAGGGCCGGCCGCTCGGATTAGTAGCGGCTTGCCGGTACACTTCTTATTTCAGTGATTGCTCTGCTAGGTGGGTTACATGTTGGATCGTAACCGCCTCTCATATATGTATATTCTTTTGTGATCTAGTTAAAAACTCCATCGACCAAAACTTGTATTTATTTTGTGGACTTAATGGCGAGACTTTTATGTTATTCTTTAGATGTCGAGCTTGGATATAGTTGAGTTGATGATAATTTTAGTACATTTTGTTACTTTTTCTTGTGTTGATCTTCGTCTTGGGTATCGTATATTACTGCGTGGTTGTGATTCCGCCGATTGAGCGATATGATAGCTCCCGATTGGGGACACTGATATGTGTGTGTGTACTGGTTTTATTTTTAAATAATGTATAACAAACTTTACTTATACTTTAAAAAGGAACTTGATTTCATTTAATAACTCATTTTAAAACTGCACCTCCACTATTTCTTTAAAAAGGTTTAGATTCCGGGTTTTCGGATTACTTAGATTACGGTGGGATCCTATAGACTTCACGTGATTCAAGTGTCGGTCACGTGCCTTTTTGGGTCATGACACTAAGTTAGAAACATCCACCCCTATTTTTCACACCTCACTTCTTATATGAATTAAGATCCTATACGGCATTACGTGTTCATGCAAATTGCGTCGTTTCGCTTCAAAAACTTCGATCAGAGTCTTCATACCACAAATACGAACCGGACAAAACTTAAAAAGGATCACGCAAGTTTGTAAAGAGTTAAGTTTTTCTCAAGTTTCATTCTCCAGCTAAGTCTCAAATCCAGAATTTCTATTATCTTTAATGAAAAACTAAGTCTTGTTCTTCACTCTACTTTTTAATTGTTTTCGTTCATACACAAATTCATGATTAGTGTAATAGTCTTTATCATCGTGTAGAACCTTCATATCTTCGTTAAAAAAATTTATAATAAAACTCGTTTTTAGCCAAGATTATTCTCACATAAAGAACCGTGAGCAATTTTAACTTGGAGAGAACACTTGCTTGACTTTGTTTATATCGGACTTTCTAGGTTTCTTAGCGAGTTTTGGGCCAATGCACCCAAACCAAATGGTTTCAGGGTATTAGGTGTAAAAACACTCCGGCAGATTTAATTGCCAAAGTCACCTAGGTCCTAAAACAAAAGGACTCATTTTATGCGTGAAAATCATAAGAATTCATTGCGAATGGAGACATTGCCAGTTGTTCATATTATTTTTAAGATCAAAGACGTATTTGTATAGATCAGGAGTGTAATCACTCCAATTAAGTTCCAGATGGGTTATCTTTCAGACTTAGCCTCCTTTAAAGCTTTTAATAATACCCTTTCATATCCACTTCACTTTATGAATTATTCTTAATATTACTTATTTTAGAACAAACATGTTTAATCCTTAAGTAGTATTTTAATTTTTTTATAAAAGTTTTAAGACATTTCAAACTTATCATCTGATTTTCAAAATCCACGGCATGTGTAGTGTGATGCAAAGACGTATATTAGTTACGGTTAAACTCAAAAGAGGGTTATCTTTCGGTTTTTCAATTTCTAAAAATAGGATTTATTTGTTTTTATCTTATCAAACTAAATCGTCGGTATTTCGAATCTAAGCTTTCTCACTAGCTAACTTGACAACAAAGTTTTTCTGTGTTGGAGATTTTTCAATTTTTATGGGTTTTAAATACACACACACACACACACACACATGCAAATGCGGAATTTAAACATGATGGAATACAGAAAGTAAATATGCATACAAGGATAGAAAAACTCACCGGGCATACCCCCAAACTTAAACTTGACAATGCCCTCACTGTCACGCCACACAAAGAGGTCACAAAAAGTTTTGAAGGGTCAAAATTTGTCGGTTTTTTTAAAAGGAATTTCACAAGAAATTTCCCAAATATATATACAAAAATACTCCCCCAAACTTAATTGAAATAGTGTTTCCACTATTTAAGCATTGAAATTCATGGTAAGAGGGGAGAGAACATCATCAGTATATATATAAGGTTTTATACAAATCAAAAGTCAATACCAACCATTCAAAAAAAATTTCATGATTAGACCAGGGTTGGTGAAAGAACGCGTAGAGGAAGGAAGTGGAGTACGCGAGGCTGTGTATGAATGGAAATGGTATGAAATCTCGGTGCACAGAAATGAGAAGAAGAACAAACGAGAGAAAGAAATGAAGTGGATGAACAAAATGGAGTATGAACTTGAGATTGTAAATTGATTGAATAAATTAGTGTACTCTCTAATGATTGAAGTGTAAATCCGGAATTTTCCAACTGTACTAATTTATCAATATATTTTGAAATGGGATCAAACTTTTCAAGATTCGTAAGAAAACATGGGCCGGCTGAAATTGGTGACCCAGGTATGGGAGATGAAGGTGAAAAGTCGTCTTGCAATTTGGATAAATCTATGGAAAAGAAGAAGGAAAGTAATTGAGAAATATTATCGATTAAATGTTCAAGAGGATGTTCACGGTCAATAAAAGGGACATGATGCATCGGAGAATTCGACTCATCCAATAAAATGAGTTCATCCTTAAATATATTCTCAAAATTCTTCTCAAAATTAAGCTTATCCACACATTCGGTCAAATCATCATCAATGATATCAAGAAGCAAATAGGGTTCGGGAAAAGCAGTCAGGGGTTCGAGATGATTCCTACATGGATTTGAAAGAAGGTGATGAATTGGTGAGAAAAACTCATCCAAAATTATAGGTTTATCATCAAGGTTATCCACAATATTGATATCCTCAATCAAGTCAAACTTAAATTTCTCAGAAACCTCATCAAAAGCATAGTTTTCAATTGGTGGATTACAAATCGCACTCGGTTATTTTTCTAGATTGGAGAGGTAGCGATCAAAAGGAGTGGTATTGGTTTCACTTGAAAGGGTCCCTTCACAATCGGGTAAATCAAACATATCATTCTCACACAACTCATCGAATGTATTATACTCAATCGGTGGACCATTTGTTACACTTGGTAGGTTTTCAGATTTAAGATTCGGAGTTCAATCGGAGAAGGGTAGGTTTGATTTTGAAGGGTGGATCACTTTCTTTCATTAATTTGTCCTATTGCAGCATCATGCATGGTAAAAACTTATGCTATTTCTTTATGGAAACTAGCCGATGGTTTGGTCGGTTGCATGAGTGCGGCTAATAACGAAGTCAATTCCTCTATTTTTCAACAAGCTTCTTAAAATTATTCCAATGTTATATCAAGACTAGACATGGTTTGTGAAGGCGTTTCAATAAAAGATTCAAATTAATTTAGAAACATGGAACTCCCTAATTGATGTTCAGAAGTAATATCTATGGACGGTGCGAAGGTTGGGTAGGATTGGAAGTGGTTGAACTATTGGCTATGAACTTTTTCGATGCGCTTCGCAATGGACAAGGGTTGACAATTTGCCGCATTAGCCGTAAGAAAAGTATCAACATGAGAATGTGTGGAAGTTGGGTACCGTTGATAGGAATTGAATGATTGTGTTGAATGGATAGGATTAGGATCAACACTTTGATAGGAAGATGATTGGAATTGTTGACCTAAAAAATTAGGAGTGGTAAAAGGCATAAAAGATCGGCTATAGGCTTGTTCAATATGTTCGGCAATGGACATGGGTTAAGAGTCGCCACGCTAGCCTCAGAAGAGGTATCAACAAAAGAAGGTAGAAAAGTTTGATACGGTTGATGGGTATTTGAGTGGGGTGTCCAACCGTTATTTTTAGAAGGCTCCATCCTATCTCTTAAATAAATTTTGGGTATGGATGCATCGTTGAAAGTTTTACAAAACCAAAAAACATATAATGAAATATCTAGTTGAGAGTAGCAAGAGTTGGTCGATTTGGGTTACCGATGATAAGAAAAGTGAAAAGAATAGGGGATGGCAAAAGAGCTGAAGTTTTTATAAAATTTTGGATTTTTTTAATTTTGTTTTCGTTGTTAGTTATTAACAAAAAATGAATTGAAATTATACACATAAGGAGGTAAATCAAAAACAATCACGACACAAAACTACACACATAATCAGTCTAGGATTTACCTAGATCAACTAGACTTGCTCAAGAACTTGATTTTCGAAGTAAAACTGTGTTGAGAAACGGGCTCAAGATATACTGATCATGAAACCAGGTAAGTGCAGAGATAAAGGGAGGTTTTCCAACGTTTTCGCGAATTTCTTTAATTTGGAGTAACCCTTTCTCTTCCAGCGGTTGCGTTTTGAACACTTGCCTAAACACCCCGTGAACAATATAACGTTAAGCGGTGTTCTAAACGCAATTAATTTTCCCTAATGTGCATGAGTCCTTAGAGACTGAGTTCTAGTTTCGTTTAAAATTAATGTGGGTATGAGTTATGCTCGTTTTATGATTTGTGGGCCATAGAGATGGGTGATGAAATCCATTACCGTATCTTTTTGGGTTCTTTTTCCCTTAAGTCCGTATTAAACATGCAATCCGCAGATTGTTCAAAATATCAAACAATCGTTTTTTTAAATTAAGCGGCAGCATTGCAATAAATACAGTTAATTTCTTTTTGGATTTTTGGTGACAAGTTGCGAAGAATGCTGCTAAAGATAGAATATTGGACGTGTCGAATTTGAGAAAGAAGGAGTTTAGAAAATACGCACCGAAATTTTCGGGTTAAGAAACCCTCATTGAGTTGATCTCGATAGCTTGAAAGGTTCGCTTGTGCGGGAAAAACTACCCGGATTTTTGGCACTGTACTTCAATATCTCCTTGTTCAGTAAATTCCAATTCGTCTCCATACGTTTGCCAATCGCTAATCCGTATAAATCTGAAAATGTCGGAAATCGGGTATTTTAGCGAAATAAGCGATATAACTTACTAATCTGCTGCAAAAACATAATTATGAAATTAAAAGTATCAAAATGGAGCAAGAATAGAACAATAGAGCATACAACAAAAAATTGGATCAACACTTGCAGATCTAGCCGAAAATGGCGGCCAATTTGAATAAAACGGAGGCCAAGATTAAGAATTGAGGTTCCAAGTTTTTACAGTGTGCTCTGTGTTCATTTATTGTCCCATTTTTATACTCTAAATTTTCTCAAATATTCCAGAATGACAGCAGATCAAAATAACAGAGAGCAAAATTTTCACGACCCACCCCCAACACAAACAGTATTGTCTGCTCTGGTCGAAACCGCACGGTTTTATCCTTCGGAGCGAACCGAATCCGACCAGGGGCCACTTGAGGTCACCGATCCAAGGATTTTCGGGGCTCGAGCACGCTTGACTACGGAATTCTCAAACTCCTGTAGTACCGGTTCACTTAAAAGGCGCTTTTGCATTGAAGAGTGGTATCGTTCCATTTATAATATTGATCTGCTCTCTTTCGGAATGTATTTAGAAAATTCCCCATTGTTTTATAGTGGGTCCCATGAACTCAAAAGGTGTCCCCCACAGATTCAAGAGGTGGCCCCTGCCTTTTGGCATGGAACTTTGTTTCATGTGGCACTTTATTCCGTGAGCAAGGACCGCGGCCCGACATCCTCCCCACCTTTGAACAAGACCTACTAATGAGAGACCATCTCTGATACCATTCTCAAGATACAGGAGAAATTAGCTTTGCATGATTTGAGGACCTATTCTGAGGTGTTAAATGCATCCCACAGGATTGAGACAGTTATGGATAAGAGGAAGAAATTTCATAATGGAGAAGTTAAGCGCCCAGTGAGTCAAACTTCATGAAGGATTCTGGTCAAACAGCATGGAGGAGTTCAGATGAAGCGTACCGCAGCCCCACAGCAGCGGGAAGCCTTGGTTTACAGATACTGTCGGAGATCGGGATATATTGAGAGGAATTGCCGCAGGGCCAAGGGTCTTTGTTTGTTCTGTAAGGCCAGTGATCATCAAGTTGGAGGTTGCCCCATGAGGTCGGAGCTCAGCAGATCCAACAAACAACATAAGATTTCACCGAGACTCATTCAAAAGAGAAAGACCTTTACCTTAATGGCTACACAAGTAGAGACATCAGAAGATGCTGTTGCAGGTATTATTTAGTTAGTTCAGTTCTTGCTAGATATTATTTTAATTCTGGGGCCACACACACACACTTTGTTGCATGTCCACTATCTTCGCCACTACACATCTTATGCCACACGGAACTTTGACATAAGACCGGGAAGTATGACCTCTAGCATCTCTATGCTCACGTAAAAATCAAATCCATCTGGTAAACGGGTCGATTATTCGGGGCGTTCCTTAGATGATTTAGTTAGGTGCCTTTTATGCACACTTTGATTGTCGGGCCAAGACCGTGACCCTTCGTATCCTACCTCGTTTATTCCTTGATGCTTGTTATTAATTCATGATCTTTTACTTTCGTTCTTCTAATTTCGAGGACAAAATTTCTTTTAAGGTGGTTAGGATATAATACCCTAGAATCTTGATACAGTATAATTAATTATATCGATTTAAATTTTTTTGCCCTACTAAAATTATTTTTGGGAGTCTAATATTTTTATATATAATTTGGTAAGTATGAGGTATTTTCATAATAGATTATAATTATGGTTTTCTTAGTTTATTAAATAAATATGAAAATTAGTTTAATATTTGTATGCTAATCTTATAATATCTTGTTTAATATTTCATATAATAGATAATATATTTCTATATAATATAGTTATCAAACTAATTTAACTAATCTACTAATTATATATTTTACTGGTATTTATATTATACGCTAATCTATGATATCTTATTTATATGCAAATAATATATATTTAGCATTATATTCTTAACCAAAGATATATCAGTATGTTAGTTTAAATAATAATATGATAAAATATTTTTCTAACTTCTTTAACCAAATCCCTAAACTAATACAATATTTATAAACTCATATACTATCTCTCTCCTATATCTAACCCTATACCAAAGTCCATAGATAGTAGTCGATCCTAGGCTAGGACAATCCGCAGATGAGGGATATTATTAACTTTCTCTCCCGACATCACAATCATCTATCTCTCTCTCTCTCTTTCTCACAGATCTCTCTTTCTTCTTTTAGAAGCCGCAACCTTCACCGTCGTCTCGACCACCATCACCAATCCCCTCCAGCGACACATGACCCCATAACCCATCACCTCTTCTCACCGTAACTCACGCCTCCACCTCCTCCTTCGGCTAACCTGCAATCTCGAGCACCTCAACTCCGACCCTCCTTCACCCGAGAACCCAATTTCCCTCTTCTTACAACAGCTACCAACCACCACGCCCAAACTCCAGCCATCTCCTTGAAGCCTAGATCCCTAGCCGAGCCATCAAGCTTAGAGTTTTGCGTCATGACGTCGTGTTTTATCCGTCTCTAAGGCACCTAACTCTTCCTTTTTATTTTTGGTCGATGCAGTATCGGCAATTCTCTAAACTATTATTAACTTATAACATTTGAATGAAATTTGTAATATTGTGCTATTGCATTAGAATATCATATTATTAATATTTTAACAATTCGGGCATATTATAATACATATATAAATGATGAGAACTCTAGTTTAGCACACCCATTAATTAGAATTATAAATATCATATTTTGTTACATGTTCGTTTAAATATCACGACTTTTGAAATAGTTTAAATTAAAATCGAACACCTTAAAACGATGTTATGTTATTAATCTTGTTAAATATAGATGTCATGATTTGTCTTCCGTGCACAAGTCCCTTTTATCATGTCTTCTACATATTTGAAATTAATGTCAAATTACATGCTTAAAATACATTGCTTGACATTACATGCATGTTCACGATTACTGTTTCCTTACATAAAAACGAGATCACCAATTAGAATGATGAACTTTCATGCTATGAAACAACTACTCATACTTACATGTTTACCATACCGTACTATTATCATGACTTGTCCTGATTTTTCTATCCAATCAGCATTCTATATTGTGTTTGAGTTTATGGTCATGTTAGTTCTAGATACGCGGAATGTTGGGGTAAGTGTGATTCGATCGATAAGATCTCAGGAGTCCTATTGCCGGCAGCTCGTACCGGGCTATATCGGTCATTAGAGCTCGTACCAGGCTATATCGGTCATTGTTCATCAGCCGGTAATGGGCTTTATACGGTTAGTGTTCATGCAGCTCGTACTGGGATATATCGGTCATTGTTTATGCAGCCGGTATCGGGCTTTATACGGTCAGTATTATTTCCATAGTTAGGCTCGTGTTTCCTTGCCCCTGGGGTCCTCCCCTTGGGTTGAGAATACTCATGCAGAGGTTGACGTATACACTTGAACTCACGATAGACTAAATTACCCTCTTTAGTAACCAGTTAGGATGTGACTTGACCTGTTTATATACTTGTTTCATATTATTACCATATCCATATTTACATGTGCCACTACACTAATATATTCATGTTATCACATACATACACATACTGTTATGATTGAGTACTCGCGGGATGTTCTGACATCCGTGGGACTTGTCATCTCAGGTTTAGAGACTGATTCACAGGCAGAGCAGGATCAGAGTGATTATCAGGAGTTTTCCAAAGATCAATAGTATCTATAGGTTTATTTCTATTTTATTTCAGTTGCTATTAGAATGTGCGGCCTCACGGGACGTTAGAAATAATGTATCTTTCTTTTTGGATCTTGTATTTTGTTTATTCAGAACCCTTTGTTATTTGGACCTTTTATTGGCTCTATCTTTATCTCGTGAATTCATCAGTATTATTTATTATTTATGCAGCATAATATTGGTATTATATTTTGGATATTATCGTATAGGTTTAGTTAGAGTCTTAGGTGTGACTATGGCAAGACAATTTCCCCTTGTCTAGGAGCGCTGGCGGTTTCGGTCCATATTCCCGTATTCCAGGAACTGGGGCGTTACAAAAATGTTAGAAAGTTAGATTTTTTTATACACAAGTTAACCCGAAATTACAAGAAGAAATACGTCATAGTCTCTCCAGCAACGATGCTATTTGATTGATTCATTTTCGTGTGTTCTATGAAGTTCTATTTACCGCAATCAAGACGGTATCGCTTGAAGCTAGCCACGATGAGTACGGGTCGTCCACGGAGAGAAGGCATGTTTTTCGTTCTTGTTTTAACGAGTTAAGTCTAATTGTTCGAGAGTTTGCTATCCTAAGTGTTGTGTTTATATTAAAGAACTACTTGTTAGGGTTAGGATTATGTTAGTTGAGTTAGGAAAATCCGTATTCTATCCTTTGTGTCTCTCTTGATATTGATGCTAGGGTAATCGGGAATAACGTGGATTAAGGTACTTTAAAAGGGTACTTGCGAGTTTAAGCAATACTTTCCAAAAGGCTAAGTCCGTTCTAATTGATCCGTGTTCTTTCGTTCTTCGCTCTTAGTCCTAACTTTCGGCCAAACAACCGCAACGGATCTCTATTTAGATCGCAACTATATGTCACGATAGTGCGCCTAAAGAAGAGGGTTGTTGATGGATCTCTGGATCTCCTTCAGATGTTACCTTCCGTTGATCTGCAGTGAGTGGAGAGCAAGCGGCTGAGATTGGACTAGGAGGTTGCCTTCTGGAGCGTGTGGATCTCAATGGGCTTTATGTGGTTGAGGCCGAGCCACCTGCAAGGAAGTCACGGGGTGGTAGGGCCACCGAAGACCCTCCGACAATCAAGTTAGACGGGGTATTTTGGCATAGTAACGGTCTTTTGGGGTAAAATTCACTTACCTGAGTCATCTGAGAGAGGGGTTTATATAGTGGCAACCATGGGCTGGCGGGCACGAGATTTACGACGGTCGTTACGCCCCTGGCGTTACACCCGTATGAAAGGCAGGATACCCCATTGATAATGAGATGTGCTCGTTAATGGGGGAACGCGGTGGCGTGGAACACGGGATCATGGGCGGCGGATATCTCGCGTCTGGCGAGATTGGCGGAGACGCCGGTGATCAGTGCTGGGGGTCGGTCGATGAAACCGAGGAATCAAGGCTCGGCGGGAGGCTCGGGAACGAGCGGGAGGCCGAGCGAGCTTGGTTCTGTGATAGCTCGGAGGTCAGCTGGGGGCTGAGGGAACTCAGCGTGTGGGAAGGCTCGGAGGCGAGCCGACGGTTGTTTGTAAGGCGAGCATGGGAGTGGTCTGGAAGGCCACCGAAGGTCGGGAACATCCTCGGGTCGGAGACCCGGGGTATGCTTCCAACGTACCATTCTTGATCCTTTCTTGTAAGCTCTGGGACACGTCATATGCCACGTGTCATGATTTGGGGAATCACTGGTATTGAGCATCATCATTAGCCCCCCACTCTCGTCTCGGCCCATTCATGGGTCGGATCGAGAGTGGTTTGACCGGTCACCCGGGGTAAGCTCTTATTTGAAGATATCATCGGTGCATATTCCTGGGAAATTACTTGTATTTTCTTGATGACGTTAGCGGATCAGGGGAGAGATCTCGCATTAAAGAGGGGGCACCGATTCGTGCGTATGTTCGTCGAAGCGCCAGCCCACGTGTCTGGCGCTGGTTGGCTGACGTGAGGGGCCGCTGGTGTTCCCGCGCCCGATAGGACGCACCCAATGCGCGTGCGACAGGTGGAGCGCCGATGACCGTTGAATGCGAAGTATTGTTTTGGCGGGAGACGATCGGCGCCGTAGGATGTATACGCCGGCTACTATAAATAGAGGTGGGATCCTCTTCAGGGTCCATACCTCACTATAATTTTCTCATCCCTTCGTGTGTTAGCTCGGCGCTCTTCCCTTTAGGTCGGGATCCTTGTGTTTTCTCTTCCGGGGACTCATCCTTTTGATCATGTTAGATGACTTCTACCGAAAAGTCTGTAGAAATAGTCCGGGTAGAGTATAGGGAGTCTTCTGCGGCTTCCTCTTCTGCTTCTTCCTCTTCCTCGTCTGAGTCGGAGTCCCCCGGGGAAGTTAGGGTTAGTCATGCTCCCCGGGGTCGTGCGATGGGGGTGGTCCCCAGAGCGCAGGTCAGGGGCGTCCGTGGAGCGTCTTCTATACTGAGTCATGCGGACGAGGTTGCCACCATTTGGGCTCGCTTCCATATCCCTCCCGGCTAGTCGCTTCGTCTGGCCGGGGAGGGGGAGAGGGCAGACCAGGTACGGGGCAAGGAGATCGCCTTGTACCTGGAAGACTTTTGGGCCGGGATGCGCCTGCCCTTCTCCATCGAGGTGAGTGTGGCGTTGAATTGTTTTGAGTTAGCCACAAGCCAATTAGTGCCGAACTCTTGGAGGATTCTCCTCGGGTTCCTGGTCCGGTTGAAATTGCGGGCGATCCCTTTCTATCTGAGCCTTCTCCTTTCCTCTCTCTGCTACAAGAACCACCCCGGCACTGGCAAGGACGAGCCGAGCTGGGCATACATTTCTTTTAGAAAGCATCGGGGAGGTGCTGCCGGGTCGGGGTCATCGTAGTACCTTCTTCCATCCATGAATGGAAGAAGAAGTTTTTGTTTTTCGGGCCACCCAAGGGTGAGGATTGGCCTGTGCCCATCCAGTGGCACAGGACCGACTGCCCGCGGCTGAGGCGGGCGAATGATCCCGACGCGGTGGCGGTGGCGGAGTGGGAGCCCCTCCCCCGAGCCGATATGCTGCTATCCGAGCAGGCCCTTATTTGGGCTGGGCTCAGCCCCGCTCAACCTGCGAGTAAGTTGGGAGTTTTTAGGTGATCTATTTAGACTTATGCGTTCTTCCACTTTCTCTGGTATTTCTAACTCATTTGTATTTTCGTCTTATGCAGAACCCATGGACCTAGCCAAATTTCGGGCAGCCCTGGTCGAACAGAAGAAGGGAAGAAGGCCGGAGGTGCCGGTCCCTCTCTCCCATTGTTGGCTCCGGCTCCACCGATGGCCACTCCAGCTAGGCGCTCAAGCGCACCCTAGGCCCTGGAGTTCAGCTATGCGTCGAGTGTTGGAGATAGTGCCCTCAAAGTCAATTATTGGATCGCAGGTACGTGATTGCAATGATTGAGGCAGGACCTATACCGATATGACAGTCTTGCTCGAGATGATAGTATGCTATCTGGTTTGTCTTTATCATCGTATACATGATTTAGTTCGCTATTGCATATTGATAGAGCCCATAGGATTCTTGCTTGACTACCAGCAGTATGATGGCGATCATATACGTAGGAGCTGGGGTCTGTAAGCACATCCTTAAAGTGTCCCTAGTCGTGGGAGTTTCGAGACAGGGCATCGATACTCCAGAGTAGACTAGTGTATACAGTCGAGACCCCGATGAGGGGCGATGGCCGGTCTCACAAGCCATTGGTGTCAATAGGATCACCTAAGATATATACAGGTGCTCATTAGGTTATGAGTACACCTGACAGGACTCGTCGGAAACATGCTAGTTGGTATTATACATATCGTCAAATAGCAGTTCCCTGGTGACATGTATACAGGTTACTTCATCGACCTGAGGTCGTCATTTGTCTCGTGTGAGTTCCCACTGTGCTTTGATTTCTACCCTACCACGGCTCAAAGGAGTCGTGCAAATAGGTCTTTTTTGGGTACAGTCCCGAGCCACATGGAGGCAAGTGAGCGGATCGGCAGAGGATTCGTCTCTCCCGGTATTGGGGGTGAGATCGCGCTGTGTCTAGGAGAGTCATTACACATAGCCCTCGGCCGAGGCAGGAGATTTACTGGTAGGTACTCCAGTAGTATCTCAGGGTGTTCTGGGCCACTCTCTGACACGACTTATACCGCTATTGGGGGTCTGACGTTACCAGCCCCTAGGCCGATATGCGATACTCATAGACGAACGGACCGGACTGTATGTATATTGTCACTGTTAGGCTCAGTAGGGTTTATGGATGAGTTCGCTCGTCAGCTTCCCTTCCAATCAATACATAAGCAACCGTTACGTACAGCCAGTACCTCTGACGTGCTACTGGTTATACCCAGTGCCAGTGTGTTGATGAGTCATTAGAGTCCCCCACAGACACTTTCCCAAGTTCGGGCGAAATGTTGTAGAGGCCGTATGGTTTTATGGCAGGGTTCGGAAAATGCACGTGCGTTTACGCACGTGTCATATTTCGGGCGGATAATACTGGTCGGCTTTGGTTTAAGCCGGATCCCAGTATTATACTGTGTAGATATAATATCTTTGTCTCAGTTGCATTTGTATTCGGTCGTAATACAAATGCGGGTATGTTTATACTGTTACGGGGTTATCCTGAAATTCGTTTCAGGATCACTTTTGGAAGTTGCCAGTTTCCAGTTTTCTATCAGCCGTATTTAACATTCGGTTAAATACGGATTTATCTTTTCTTGAGATGAGTGTGGAAGCTTCTAGATGATGACTAGGATGGTGAGGTGTTAAGTGACTCATTAGTGTATTTAATGATTCATTTAATGCAAGGGTGACTAGGTTAATGACTAGGTTTATGTTCATTGGTTTGCTTTTAATGTGTTCATACAAGGTGTATTATGAATCATCCTTTCTCATTTATTGTTGTGGTCACCCCACCCCCCTCCTACACTCACCTCCCTCATCCTATTTAGTGGCCGGCCCCCTCTTGCAAGAGATGCATGGTTGCTTGAGAGAAAAAAGATGATAGTTTTAGTGTATGGAAATTTGATAGATATGTAAGTGCACAGCGGCGCCCCGGCCGTCAATCCGACGGCCAAACGCGGAAACGGTGGTGAACTTTAAAATTTGCAGACTTAGCAAACCGGCACCACCGCGCACTAAACCCCGGATCGTGCCATTAAACTTATTCTAGCTAACAAGAGAATGAGTTAGAGATATACCGACTGATCCGAGTCCTCCGGTCTTCATCTCCACTCCGATCTCCTCGCGGGATCTCCGTCCGTCTCCTCCTCGTCGGAAAGGGCACCACGAAACCGGGTACTTTTACGGGCTCCCACCTCAATACCGAGGCAACTCGCGCATGAAGCCGGCTACTCGACATGCACAAGATATGCTGTAGGGAGTGTAATGTAGAATGTATGTCTCACTTTGGGGTTGGTTGCCATTTGAAGAGGATGGAGGAAACAAAGATAAGAAAAATGGTGCTTGCATTTTTCTTGGCATGGAATGAGATCAAGAATGAAAATCTCTCTCAAAAATGAAGCTCTCTCTTCTTCTCTTTTCTTCTTCTCACTTTCTTTTCTCAACCATGAATAAATCACACTCTCAAAATAGAAATGGTGGAGGATAACAATATGAAGCAAGAGGGAGGTGAGTGTAGTAAAAGGAGGAGGGTGACCACATCCAAACATAATCATCACTAAACATTCCATCAACCTCAAATCATTTCTAATCTCATCAAATCATGAAAAGCAAAGATGCTTATCATATCAACCCTTATGCAAATAAATCCTCCACAAATTGTTATTTGCGAAACTGCAAATAACCCCCTCCATCAGAAAAGTCCGGCCGGGAAAGAACAAGGAAAACCGGCCGGAACGGAAAACAAACTGGCAACTCCAGAAAACTGGTCCCGTAATAAATTACAGGAAAACCCCAATACTGTGCATACACACCCGCATCTGTATTCCGTCCGGATACAAATGCAAAGAGACAAAATCTACACTGTACTATACTAGGATCGGCTTAAACCAAAGCCGGCTAGTAAAATCCGTTCGATCCTGATCCGTGCAATACCGCACGTATCTGATCGAACGCTGCCATATAACTATACGGCCACTAGTACAAAGCCGTCCGATCCTGATCCGTGCAATACCGCACGTATCTGATCGGACCCTGCCATATCTCCATACGGCCTCTACAGCGTTTCGCCCGAAAGCTTGAGTAACTGAAAGTGTGGTGGACTCTAAAGACTCGTCAATACTATGGTTGTGGATTTAACCACTAGCATGTCAGAGGTATAAGCCAATACGTGACGGGCCACCAGCTATTGACTAAAAGGGACGTCGATGAGGAAGCTCACCCCGACACCCAACTGAGCCTGTCAGTGACAATATCCGTACAGTCCGGTCCGTTCGTCTATGAGTATCGCATGGCGGGCCTAGGGGGTTGGTAAAAGTCAGACCCCCAAAAGCGGTACAAGTCGTGTCGGAGTGTAGCCCAGAACACCCTGAGATACTACTGGAATACCTACCAGTAAATCTCCTGCCTTGGCCAAGGTCTTCGTGTAATGGCTCTCCTAGACACAGCGCGACCTCACCCCCAATACCGGGAGAGACGAAACCCCCGAAGATCCGCTCACTGCCTCCATGTGGCTCGGGACTGTACCCAACTAAAACCTGTTTGCACGACTCCTTTGAGCCGTGGTAGGGTAGTAATCTAAGTATAGTGGGAACTCATACGAGACAAATGACGATCCCCAGGTCGATGAACTAACCTGTACACATGTCACCAGGGAACTGCTATCTGACGTCAGGTATAAGACCAACTAGCATGTTCCCGGCGAGTCCTGTCCGGTGTACTCATAACCCAATGAGCACCTGTATACATCTTAGGTGAACCAACTGACACCAGTGGCTTGTGAGACCGGCCACCGCCCCTCGTCGGGGTCTCGACTGTATACACTAGTCTACTCTGGAGAATCGATGCCCTGTCTCGAAACTCCCACGACTAGGGACCTATTAAGGATGTGCTTGTAGACTCCAGCTCTCACTTATATGATCGCCCTCATACTGCTGGCAGTCAAGCAAGAATCCTAGGGGCTCTATCAACGTGCAATAGCGACATGTCAGGTCACCTAAAGCAGTACACGATGATAAAGGTAAACCAGATAGCAAACTATCATCTCGAGTAAGACTGTTCTACCGGGATAGGTCCTCTCTCAATCATTGCAATCACGTGCCTGTGATCCAATAATCGACTCTGAGGGCACTATCTCCAACAATCTCCCACTTGCACTCAAGGCTAATTATTGCGATGTCGCATACTCACAGCCCGTGTGATACCGAACACCCAACTCCTCTACTTGTCAGTCTCACAAAATCCGTTTGCGAAACTATTGCGGTCGAGGAATAGCCTCAGTGAGTGGATCCGCTCTGGTGTTTCTTTCTATGTCTCTCTATATCTCAAGTTCGCGGAGAAAGCCATCTCCCGAAATGAGCAATACCTGTCTTAGAATGTCTGGATGTCTGATGGGACCTAGCTCATAAATGAACTCCAAATCCAAACTTCTTAGACTGTATCGTCAACCGAACTTAATCAGTATCCTGCGCCATGCCACCCTCAGTATTGCCTCGGACCACCTGTCCAAAATACTGCCCCTCGTCGGAAGGAAAACTAAAACTCTGACAACCTCCTTGTCGTCCATGTCACTTTGGAAGCCTGGAATGATAACTGTCTCCCTAATGAGGCTGTCGTTGTCATATCCCTAGAACATCCACTTATGTTCTAAAACTGCTTCCTACCGTTTCTCCAGGATTGGATTAATGTCAACTTATTGCATCTAGTGCAAGAACAACATCTGGTGTGGTACTTGACATCTCACGATTGACTCAATTGCCTGAGCAAGTGATCTGCCAATCATGCACGTCCCTCTCCCCTTTAGTCTGTAAGACACCTTTGGAGAGGGTGACTCCATTACCTGCAGGTACACTACCGTGCCAGGAGTCGTCCATTCTAAATACCCTTAGAATGCTGTCTAAGTATCCTGATTGGGAAACCACCCAAACCTAGATCTAAAACCATAGATCTAGTAACCAGTATGTCTGATATAATATCCAAGTCCTGTGTGGAGAAAACACTGTGTGACGACCAAAGTATAACCGATCGTAGTAAAGGAATATCACTTCCTACTACTTTCTTAACAGATCCATCCCCTATTCTGATGACGTCAAACCTATGACTGTCACATCAGAAATAGATGATCTATCTCCGCTACATCTGCTTTAGTCTATAAATAGACATAAGCCTGATGTCCACCAATGCTTCCGCTGCTCCCACTGACTACGACAACCCTCTGGCAGAGTCATATACACGTATACTTCTGAAGCTAGTTCAGAACGACGCTATACTCATCCTCCTGCCGGGTCTCGCAGCCTGGAACAACAGCAATGGCAAGTGTGGGTAAACAAGAACTTCCCTGTCACCGTCCTTGAGGCTACCGGAGTACCTCTCGGGTGCCTGAAGTTACCCACCATCCCTGCGGAGTGGCCAATGGAATGTCAAATCAGATTGAATCTTTAGGTTCCTTATCAAATCTTCAGTAATCGTTTGCGGTTCTGGAATCACTTCCAGTTCTACCATACTCCCACTTCTGTTTTTGAAAAAATCCATTTTTAATAAAACTGTGGCGAGTCTTGAACAATATTTCTATTGATCACCCAGACGGTAGAAAGTCAACTCTCGTCATAGCCTGGGTCAACCCACAAACAGCCATTACAGAAACGTGCCTTGAGTTATCCAGAGTCTGGTTTTAATCATAAACTGGACAACTCCCCGTACCTTAACAATGTTAAGATATGAACTGTACTGTATCCAATATAGTACCAGAGGCACTGATTTAATTGAACCAGATTCAAATCATGCAACTGTCTCCAGTGCATGTCAACTAAATGGAGAGAGGCCGATCAGCGTTACTCAACTTAGGAATGCTTCCAATTATGAGTAACCTGAAAGAGAAGCAATTTCTCTTAATCATTACTATCAACTGAACACCATACACAAGTATCTACATCTTCGATCACTTTGAAGAATCCCGATACTTGCTACACCTGGTTCTCTACTCTATTCAAATACCTATAACTCCTCAAAACTTAGACCCTGTGTTCCTCCGAAACACATGTCTAAGAACTAGAGAAGTTAAAAGTAAACAGAATATAGTATGAGGACCAACCCCTCTGTCCTAATGGACACTGGACAACATACAATACTCTGTATAAGTCCGCTGAGTCTAACAACTCTTTCACTGTGCGTCGTAGGTTGAAAACTGTACTTTTGGTTTAAGAAGAATTACACCGCTGTTCAATGCTCCTTACCTAACCATCCACTGATATAGGTAAATGTCATCGACATAATATCAAAAGGTATATCTCACTCTATGAAAATAGACGTACAGATATATCAATTTGAAATTGGTGCACAACAACGGATATTCAAAACCAAATATTTGCCGACCGGCAAACAACCCAGGTGGCATCCTCAAATATCACCAATTACAACGAATCCCGATATAATGAGGATGATCACCCAATTCCCAATAACTCACTCCCACTCATCATCTGTAAAACCATACAGATGTGAGAATCATACCTGGTAAATACATACCCTGGAGTAAGTGTCTAATCGGGAAATCAGTTTTCCATTAACAGTACACAGTGAAATTGAAACATTGAAATGTTTCGATGGGGTATCCCGGTATTCCTAGTAATGCCTCTTCCAGATTCACGACTGTAACCGTATAGTTCTTTGCCACCTCTCCAAATCCCTTCATATGTCTTTAGTCTTTACCTTCTGTACACCCCTTTAGGCCAAATGGTTTTCTTGCTTCCCTACCGTTCGGCACCAGCCTATGGTTTGGAAGAAGACTATCCAAAAAGCATAAAGGGTGTACTGTCCTAATCCTAGGAGCACTCGCATCGCGAGAGAAGGTGAAGATAAAAGACACCTGAATGTAGTTTATTCCTATTTCTCCTGAACCAGGATCCATCCCCGAACTGGAACGAGTTCCTTTCGAGTTCGTATATAACCATACGATGGATTATCCAATAAAATGGGATCTTCGTAATGATACGGAGTGTCCTGGAGAAATATAAAGGTGATTTAGGATTGGCGAAGAAATACTTGGTTTGGTCGTGAATATCAGTCGCAATTTTACTTTGCCCTCTTACTAATCCCTTGCTTTGTCTGAACTTAATACCTTCTGTACACCGTTTAGGCTAACTGGTTTTCTTCATTCCCTACCGGTCGGCACCAGCTTATGGTTTGGAAGAAGACTATCCAATTTGCGTAATAGGTGTACTACTCCTAAACCAAGGAGTACTCGCAACCTGAGAGAGGGTGAAAAGAAAAGACAACTGAATAGTCCTATCCGTTTTCTCCAGAACCGGAAACCATCCTCGAATAAATTCCTTCGAGTTCGTATCTAACCATACGATGGTTTTGTCCAATGGAAGTGGACGTTCGCAGTAATACGGGGTGTCCTGGAGAAAAGGGTAAAAGTAGGAGTGGCAATGAGGTCTGCAACTCTGACAATCCAAAAGCCAGTGTTTAAGAAGGTTCGGTCAACTTGGTCACTGAGTCATAGTCATAGGGTCGGGTCAATGGTCGCTGCCAGAGAGAGAGAGAAAAGAAACACTCAGCGTGCACTCTATCCTAGATCAGAATGGTTATCACTTTTTCTAATCAGGAAACCTCCCACTGTACCTCAAATTCTCCTCCAAACCTGAAAGAAGAATTAGTCGGGGTCACCCGAGGAGTAAACCAACTCATCAGTGGGAATCGGGATCCAACTATCATCGCATGCTAACGTGACGGAATCCGCTCACGGTATCACACTCCAGAAAGTATGCGCATATCTGGCAAGTTTCAGTTCTTTTGAAACTCCCGATGTGATTTCTGCCCCATGCTCTTATGACCTTGACTAAGGCCAACAAATCATAAGTCACATGTCAAGTTCTACCCGTCATTGTCCAGGTTGATTTGAACCCACCCGTACAAGCCCTTGACTAAGGCCAACAAGGCTATACGACTGTCCCAAACCAACGCATCTATCTATGCAGCATATGAATACCCAATAGCTACCAAACACTGTGCCTTGACTAAGGCCAACAAACACAGCTTGAATACTATTGACTATCCATATGAAACGACGGAGGGCTACGAATGGTTTCTGGCGAAAACCTTTAACGTAGTGAACTTGATATCGTTGAAGGAACGGATAGCTTTTTAGAAAATATAGTGACGAAAACCTTTACTAAAGAGGTCACTCCCGGTGAAGGGATCTCGGCTCTTTCCCCGTAGAATGGGGTGCAGGATATTCCAACTGAATACCACGATGCAAAGCAAAAGTAATCGGCTATAGTGAAGTTAATGCCCTGACGCAAACTTCTGTCCAAGGGGTCACTCCCGGTGAAGGGATCTCGGCCCTTGCCTCGTCGACTGAGGAGCAGGATATTCCAAATGAATACCACGATGCAAAACAAAAGTGAACGTCCTTGCAATAACAGCTTTTTGAAAAGTGTTCTAACAACATCAGAATAGGTTTGTTTAACTTGCATTGATCCGAATCAATGCAGTCCCATCAATTGATCACACCACAAAGAACGAAAATATACTGACGTACGTATATGCCATCCGCATTCGCCACTGGGTCCCGTCATCACCCGTTAGGTTAGCTTACTAACGGCAGAGCGGGGACTGGACTAGCGCGGATGAAAAACATATACAACATCTACTAATATATATACCAATATATTATATTTCGCTCAAGGCGTGAAAAGAAATGCAACATCACAGAAATGTACATCATCACAGAACAATACAGATATCTGGGATCCTCGGGTTTCACAGAGCCACTACTGAAACCCGACGTTCCCCTGGTCGTGTGGATAGCCTGTGCAATGAAATCCTAGACCCCTACGGGCGCGGCAAGTCACCCGCCAAAACCTGAAGCGAGGCAGCCCCCTTCAGCTCCGTGAATGGACCACCCAGCACTCCACGGAATCCGGCAACTTGGGCACCCCTCCTGGGTCAACCTGTACCCCCTACGAGTGCGGCGAATAGCCCGCCAATCCTAGAGTGAAGCCCCCTCCGTCCCAATTCCATGAGATGCGGGCTTGTTGCCCTCTAGAACCCGGCTATCTGTGCACCCCACCGCGGGGTAATCCTAGTACATAATGTAAAATATACATACACCGGGTACATCGACCGCAACCAGGTCGTGCCCCAAAATAATAATACAATCAGGCAGTGACGGCAGTCCACATGTCGGACGCTCGCCCCGCAATATCAAATGTACATAATATAACAACACTGTACTAGCATTGCATCCAAGCTATCCCCACGACCGATCCGCAACATCACAGCATAAACATAGAACATCAACGTGAAAGTCACGTTCGCAAATCCGTCTAACCGGGCTATAGCAGTTAGACCGGATTTACCGATCGAGTGACATTCACGGTCGCAGATATAATGTAAATACTGTGAAAAATGTGTTTAAAATTTTCCGATTGATCAAACAATTAACAAGTGGGCCCCAAAGAAAACTGTAGCACTCACAGAAACACTGGGCCCAATTTTAATATCCCAGAAACTACATTTCTCACTTAGGAACATACTGCAAAATTTTGGGGGGGTGAACAGTAAACATTGCGGCGGAAGAGCGGCCAAAGCAGGGGTTTGGCCGCCCTTCCGCGGCGGAACAGTGAGATCATATTACCAAATTTTTACAGTATGCTTATATTTCCCTGCACATCACTCTGAGACAACCTGAAAAATTTTTGAACTCAAAAAAAATTCGACAGAAACTGATGTGGTTGAAATACGTGTTTTCGGGATTTTGTTCGATCGGAAACGTAAAACACATCAAACGAAAGCTAGACTATGTTAATGGCGAGGCTCTGATACCACTGTAAGTGCACGGCGGCGCCCCGGCCGTCAATCCGACGGCCAAACGCGGAAACGGTGGTGAACTTTAAAATTTGCGGACTTAGCAAACCGGCACCACCGCGCACTAAACCCCGGATCGTGCCATTAAACTTATTCTAGCTAACAAGAGAATGAGTTAGAGATATACCGACTGATCCGAGTCCTCCGGTCTTCATCTCCACTCCGATCTCCTCGCGGGATCTCCGTCCGTCTCCTCCTCGTCGGAAAGGGCACCACGAAGCCGGGTACTTTTACGGGCTCCCACCTCAATACCGAGGCAACTCGCGCATGAAGCCGGCTACTCGACATGCACAAGATATGCTGTAGGGAGTGTAATATAGAATGTATGTCTCACTTTGGGGTTGGTTGCCATTTGAAGAGGATGGAGGAAACAAAGATAAGAAAAATGGTGCTTGCATTTTTCTTGGCATGGAATGAGATCAAGAATGAAAATCTCTCTCAAAAATGAAGCTCTCTCTTCTTCTCTTTTCTTCTTCTCACTTTCTTTTCTCAACCATGAATAAATCACACTCTCAAAATAGAAATGGTGGAGGATAACAATATGAAGCAAGAGGGAGGTGAGTGTAGTAAAAGGAGGAGGGTGACCACATCCAAACATAATCATCACTAAACATTCCATCAACCTCAAATCATTTCTAATCTCATCAAATCATGAAAAGCAAAGATGCTTATCATATCAACCCTTATGCAAATAAATCCTCCACAAATTGTTATTTGCGAAACTGCAAATAACCCCCTCCATCAGAAAAGTCCGGCCGGGAAAGAACAAGGAAAACCGGCCGGAACGGAAAACAAACTGGCAACTCCAGAAAACTGGTCCCGTAATAAATTACAGGAAACCCCAATACTGTGCATACACACCCGCATCTGTATTCCGTCCGGATACAAATGCAAAGAGACAAAATCTACACTGTACTATACTAGGATCGGCTTAAACCAAAGCCGGCTAGTAAAATCCGTTCGATCCTGATCCGTGCAATACCGCACGTATCTGATCGAACGCTGCCATATAACTATACGGCCACTAGTACAAAGCCGTCCGATCCTGATCCGTGCAATACCGCACGTATCTGATCGGACCCTGCCATATCTCCATACGGCCTCTACAGCGTTTCGCCCGAAAGCTTGAGTAACTGAAAGTGTGGTGGACTCTAAAGACTCGTCAATACTATGGTTGTGGATTTAACCACTAGCACGTCAGAGGTATAAGCCAATACGTGACGGGCCACCAGCTATTGACTAAAAGGGACGTCGATGAGGAAGCTCACCCCGACACCCAACTGAGCCTGTCAGTGACAATATCCGTACAGTCCGGTCCGTTCGTCTATGAGTATCGCATGGCGGGCCTAGGGGGTTGGTAAAAGTCAGACCCCCAAAAGCGGTACAAGTCGTGTCGGAGTGTAGCCCAGAACACCCTGAGATACTACTGGAATACCTACCAGTAAATCTCCTGCCTTGGCCAAGGTCTTCGTGTAATGGCTCTCCTAGACACAGCGCGACCTCACCCCCAATACCGGGAGAGACGAAACCCCCGAAGATCCGCTCACTGCCTCCATGTGGCTCGGGACTGTACCCAACTAAAACCTGTTTGCACGACTCCTTTGAGCCGTGGTAGGGTAGTAATCTAAGTACAGTGGGAACTCACACGAGACAAATGACGATCCCCAGGTCGATGAACTAACCTGTACACATGTCACCAGGGAACTGCTATCTGACGTCAGGTATAAGACCAACTAGCATGTTCCCGGCGAGTCCTGTCCGGTGTACTCATAACCCAATGAGCACCTGTATACATCTTAGGTGAACCAACTGACACCAGTGGCTTGTGAGACCGGCCACCGCCCCTCGTCGGGGTCTCGACTGTATACACTAGTCTACTCTGGAGAATCGATGCCCTGTCTCGAAACTCCCACGACTAGGGACCTATTAAGGATGTGCTTGTAGACTCCAGCTCTCACTTATATGATCGCCCTCATACTGCTGGCAGTCAAGCAAGAATCCTAGGGGCTCTATCAACGTGCAATAGCGACATGTCAGGTCACCTAAAGCAGTACACGATGATAAAGGTAAACCAGATAGCAAACTATCATCTCGAGTAAGACTGTTCTACCGGGATAGGTCCTCTCTCAATCATTGCAATCACGTGCCTGTGATCCAATAATCGACTCTGAGGGCACTATCTCCAACAAGATACTCATTTCACATTTCCACCAGATCCAAAAAGGAAACTTCATTAACCGTTCGTCCATAGCTTTGGACGTAACGAGACAAAGTGTTCTACTCATTCTCTACATCAATCTTGGTCATCTCTTTTGGCAAACTTGATGATCAAGTTGCCTTGGTTCAGAGGCGGTAGCCCGTTTAAAGATCCGTCGACGTGGTGCCACCTGGACGAGAAGATTGGAGATTCAGGAGATCGGAGCAGCCGCAACAAAGCGTGGGATGATGGTTGAAGACCGAAGGACTCGGATCGTTCGGTATAACATTTCTACCCACTTTGTAGTTTGTTAGTTTAGCTTTAATGGCAGATCCGGGTTATAGTACGCGATAGCGCCAGTTGTAAAAGTTTTTGTTCCGCATTTGGCGTCTGTTAGACGGCCAGGACGCTACCGTGGACTTACAGTGGTATCAGAGCCTCACCATTAAGCTATACTAACTTGTGTTAACGCGTTTAAAATATCGATCGAACGGATTTTCGAAAACCGCAAATTCCAGGGTTAAAGTTTCTGTTGATTTTAAACTGTGTCTAAAAATCATTTTGACCATACCAGAAAATCAAGCAGGCTTTTATAAGATTACAGAAGAAAAACGATCAAGTGATTCGACCGTACCGTCGCGGAAACGCTGTCAAAGCCTAGCTTTGACCGCGGAACCGCGGCAGTCTTAGTGACTCACTTGGCCATTTTTCTTCTGCTGTTTCTTTGTTGGAAATTGTGGTTTCCGGTACTGTTCTTTTGGGCCCAGTTTTTGTTACTGTACAGCAGATGTTTGTGGGGCCCACTTTGGGAAATTTTGTCGATCGAAATTTAAACGTGTTAGTTTACAGTACTTACTTTATATCTCCGACCGGGAATGTCATTTGAGCGGTAAACCGCGTCTAATTGCTATAGTTCTTTTAGACGGGTTTGCGAACGTGACATTCGCGTTGATGTTTTGTGTTGTGATGTGATGTTGCGGATTTGTCGTGGTGGATAGCAGGGTGCAATGATAATGCAGTTTGGATTTATTTGTACATTTGATATTGCGAGGCGAGCGTCCAACATGTGGACTGCCGCCACTGCTTGTTTGTATATTTTTCATTTCTGTACTAGGTTTACCCCGCGACGGAGTGCACAGATAGCCGAGTTCTAGAGGGCAACGGGTCCGTATCTCATGGCTTTGAGAGGCAAAGGGACCTCACTCTAGAATTGGCAGACTATTCGCCGCACTCGTAGGGGGTACAGGTTGACCCAAGGAGGGGTGCTCAATTTACCGGATTCCGTGAAGTGCCGGGTGTTCCATTCACTATGCTGTGGGGGACTACCTCGCTTCAGGTTTTGGCGGGTAACTTGCCGCACCCGTAGGGGTCTAGGTTTCATTGCACAGGCTGTCCACACGACCAGGGGAACGTCGGGTTTCAGTAGCGGCTCTGTGAAACCCGGGGATCCCAGATTATCTGTAATGTTCTGTGATGCTTATTACTTTTCTGTAATGTTGCATATTATCACGCCTGGAGCGATTATTGTATATTGGTATATATACTATTAGATGTTGTATATGTTTTACACCCGCGCTAGTCCAGACCCCGCTCTGTCGTTAGTTAAGTAACCTAACGGGTGATGACGGGACCCAGTGACAAATGCGGATGGAATATACGTACATTTTATTTTTGTTCTTTTCTGGTGTGATTGATTGATGGGACTGCATTGATTCTTATCAATGTAAGGATAAAACAAACCTATATTTGATGTTGTTGGACCAAATTTTAAAAGGTGTTATTACAAAGATGTTTCCTTTTGTTTTGCATAGTGATATTCAGTTTAGAATATCCTGCACCTCATTCGACGAGGCAAAGGCCGAGATCCCTTCACCGGGAGTGACCCCTTGGGCAAAAGTTTACGTCAGGGTAATAACTTCAATATAGTCGATTACAAATTGCTTTGCATCGCGGTATTCAGTTGGAATATCCTGCACCTCATTCCACGAGGAAAGAGCCGAGATCCCTTCACCGGGAGTGACCTCTTTAGCAAAAGGTTTTCTCCACTATATTTTTATAAAAAGCTATCAGTTTCCTTCAACGAGATCAAGTTCATTACGTTAAAGGTTTTTCGCCAAAAACCAGTCGTAGCCCTCCGTCATGTCTTATGGATGGTCAGTAGTATTCAAGCTATGTTTGTTTGGCCAAAGTCAAGGCATAGTGTTTGGTAGTTGCTGGGTATTCATCTGTTGCGTAGATAGATGCGTTGGTTTGGGACAGTCGTATTACCTTGTTGGCCAAAATCAAGGGTATGTACGGGTGGGTTCAAATTAACCTAGATAATGACGGGTAGAACTTGGCATGTGACTTATGATGGGTTGGCCAAAGTCACGATCATAAGAGCATGGGGAAAAAATCATATCGGGAGTTTCAAACATACAGGAAACTTGCCAGGCTTGCGCATACCTTCTGGAGTGTGATAACTTGAGTGGCTTCCATCAAGTTATCATGCGATGATAGTTGGATCCCGATTCTCACTGATGACTTGGTTTACTCTTCGGGTGATCCCGACTAATTCTTCTTTAAGGTTTGGAGGAGAATTTGAGATTACAGTGGGAGGTTTCCTGATTAGATAAAGTGATAACCATTCTGATCTAGGTTAGAGTGCACGCAGAGTGTTTCTTTTCTCTCTCTCTTTGGAAGCGACCTTTGACCAACCCTAAACTATGACTCAGCGACCAAGTTGACCGAACCTTCTTAAAATACTGGCTTATGGATTGTCTGAGTTGCATAAGTCATTGTCGCTCCTTCTTTTACCCTTTGCATTTCTCAGAACATCCCGTATTACTACGGATATCCACTTCCATTGGATAGATCCATCGTATGGTTATATACGAACTCGAAGGGACTTCTTCGAGGATGGATCCAGGTTCAGGAGAAATAGAATTAGTTTATTCAGTTGTCTTTTATTATCACTTTCTCTCAGGTTGCGAGGGCTCCTTAGTTTAGGAGAGTGCACATATTAGGCTTATTGGATAGTCTTATTCCAAACCATAGGATGGTGTCGAAAAGTAGGGAATGAAGAAAACCAATTAGCCTAAGTAGGGTGTACAGAAGGTAATAACTAAAGACAAAATAAAGGGATTAGAAAGAGGGTAAAGTAAATTGCGACTGTAATCATTCTCGACCAAACTACGTACTTCATCGCCACTCCTATTTCACCTTTAATAGAATAAGGTATTATTCAGTTGTATTTTATCACCACCTTCTCTCAAGTTGCGAGTACTCCTAGGATTAGGAGTGTACACCAATTATGCTTACTGGATAGTCTTCTTCCAAACCATAGGCTGTGCCGAACGGTAGGAAAGGAAGAAAACCATTTAGCCTAACGTTGTTGTATAGAAGGTAATGAATAAAGACAAATAAAAGGATTTGGAGAGATGGAAATAAAATATACGGTTAAAGTCATGAATTAGATTATGGAAGAGGCATTACTAGGAATACCAGGATACCCCTACGAAACATTTTTATGTTTCAGTGCATTGTTAAAGGAAAACTGATTTCCCGATTAGATACTTACTCCAAGGTATGTATTTACCAGGTTTTATTCTCATATCTGTATGGTTTTACAGATGATGAGTGGGAGGAAGTTATTGGGAATTAGGTGATCATCCTCATTATATCGGAATTCGTTGTAATTGGTGATATTTGAGGAAGTCGCCTGGGTTATTGCCGGCAGGCATGTATTTGGTTTTGAGTATCCGTTGTTGTGCACCAATTTCAAAATGATATATCTGTACGTTTATTTTTAATAAAGTGAGATATAACTTTTTGATATTATGTCGATGACATTTACCCATATCAGTTGGCGATTGGGTAAGGAGCATTGAACAGCAGAATGGTTCTTAACCATAAGTACAGTTTTCAACCTACGATGCACAGGTTTTGAGTTATTCAACTCAATGGACTTATACAGAGTATTGTATGTTGTCCAGTGTCCGTCAGGACAAAGGGGTTGGTCCTCGTACTATGTTCTGTTTACTTATGACTTCTCTAGTTTTTAGACAAGTGTTTCGCAGAAATACAATGTCTAAGTTTTGAGAAGTTGTGGGTATAAGAATAAAGTAGAGAACCAGATGTCGCAAGTATCGGGATTTTTCAAAGAAATTGAAGATGTAGATACTTGTGATTGGTATTCAGATGATAGTAATGGTTTTGAGAAACTTGTTTCTCTTTCAGGTTACTCATAATTGGATAGATTCCTAAGTTGAGTAATGCTGATTAGCCTTTCTCCATTAAGTTAATATGCACTGGAGACAGCTGCATGATTTGAATCTGGTTCCAATTAAATTAGTGCCTCTATTTCTATATTGTATATAAAATGGTTCATATCTTAACGATGTTAAGGTACGGGGAGATATCCAGCTTATGCTTAAAACCAGACACTGGATAACTCAAGGCACGTTTCTGTAATGGCAGTTTGTGGGTTGACCCTGGCTTTGACGAGGGTTGACATTTCTACCATCTGGAAGATCAATAGTGATATTGTTCTTGACTCGCTACAGTTTTAGTAAAATGGATTTTTTTTTCCAGAAAACAGTAGTGGGAGTATGGTAGAACTGGAAGTGATTCCAGAACCGCAAACGATTACGGAAAATGTAAATAGGACCTATATATTCAATCAGGTTTGACATTCCAATAGCCACTCCGCAGACATGGTGGGTAACCTCAGACACCCGAGAGGTACTCCGGTAGCCTCAAGGACGGTGACAGGAAGGTTCTTGTTTATCCAGACTTGACACTACTATTGTTCCAGACTATGAGACCCGGCAGGAGGATATGTATAGCATCGTTCTAAACTAGTTTTAGACGTACACGTATATATTATTCTGTCAGAGGGTTGTTGTGGTCAGTGGGAGCAGCGGAAGCATAGTGGGCAAGTTGCTTATGTCTATTTATAGGCTTAAGCAGATATAGCGGAGATAAGATCATCTATTTTTGATGTGACAGTCATGGGTTTGACTTCATCAGAATAGGGGATGGATCTGGTTGAGAAGGTAGTAGGGTGTGATGTCCTGGTAATTGGATGACATACACAGAGTAGGAAGTAAAATTCCCATACTACGATCGGTTGTACTGTGGTTGTTAAACAGTTGTTTCTTCACAAAGGACATGGATATAATATAAGACATTCTGGTTACTAGATCTATGGGTTTTAGATCTAGATTTGGGTAGTTTCCCAATATGGGTACTTTGACAATATTCTAATAGTATTTTAGAATAGATGACTCCGGCATGGTGGTGTACCTGCAGGTGATGGAGTCACCCTCTCTAAAGGTGTCTTAGAGACTAAAGGAGAGAGGGATGTGCATGATTGGCAGATCACTTGCTTAGGCAATTGAGTCAATCGTGAGATGTCAAGTACCACACCAGATGTTGTTTTTGCACTAGATGCAATAAGTTTATATTAATCCAATCCTGAAGAAACATAGAGGAAGCGGTTTTAGAACATAAGTGCATGTTCTAAGGATTTGATGACGGCAGCCTCCTTCGGGAGACGGTTATCATTCCAGGCTTCAAAGGTGACATGGATGACAAAGTGATTGTCAGAGTTATAGTTTTCCCTCTGACGAGGGACAGTATTATGGACAGGAGGTCCAAGAGGATACTGTGGGAGGCATGGTGCTGGATACTGATTAGGTTCAGTTATCAATAAAGTCTAAGAAGTTTGGATTTGGAGTTCATTTATAAACTAGGTCCCATCAGATATTCAGACATATTCTAAGACAGGTATTACTCGATTCGGGAGATGGCTTTCTCCGTGAACTTGAGATTAAGAGAGACATAGAAAGAAACTTCAGGGCGGATCCACTCACTAAGGCTATTTCTCGAACACAAGAGTTTTACAAACTAGCTTTGTGAAACTGATTAGTAGAGGAGTTGGATGTTCGGTATCACACGGGCTGTGAGTATGCGACATCACAATAATTAGCCTTAAGTGCAAGTGGGAGATTGTTGGAGATAGTGCCCTCAAAGTCAATTATTGGATCGCAGGTACATGATTGCAATGATTGAGGCAGGACCTATACCGATATGACAGTCTTGCTCGAGATGATAGTATGCTATCTGGTTTGTCTTTATCATCGTATACATGCTTTAGTTCGCTATTGCATATTGGTAGAGCCCATAGGATTCTTGCTTGACTACCAGCAGTATGATGGCGATCATATACGTGGGAGCTGGGGTCTGTAAGCACATCCTTAAAGTGTCCCTAGTTGTGGGAGTTTCGAGACAGGGCATCGATACTCCAGAGTAGACTAGTGTATACAGTCGAGACCCCGACGAGGGGCGATGGCCGGTCTCACAAGCCATTGGTGTCAGTAGGATCACCTAAGATGTATACAGGTGCTCATTAGGTTATGAGTACACCTGACAGGACTCGCCGGGAACATGCTAGTTGGTATTATACATATCGTCAGATAGCAGTTCCCTGGTGACATGTGTACAGGTTAGTTCATCGACCTGAGGTCGTCATTTGTCTCATGTAAGTTCCCACTGTGCTTTGATTTCTACCCTACCACGGCTCAAAGGAGTCGTACAAACAGGTCTTTTTAGGGTACAGTCCCGAGCCACATGGAGGCAAGTGAGCGGATTGGCAGGGGATTCGTCTCTCCCGGTATTGGGGGTGAGATCGCGCTGTGTCTAGGAGAGCCATTACACATAGCCCTCGGCCGAGGCAGGAGATTTACTGGTAGGTACTCCAGTAGTATCTCAGGGTGTTCTGGGCCACTCTCTGACACGACTTATACCGCTATTGGGGGTCTGACGTTACCATCCCCTAGACCGATATGCGATACTCATAGACGAACGGACCGGACTGTATGTATATTGTCACTGTTAGGCTCAGTAGAGTTTATGGATGAGTTCGCTCATCAGCTTCCCTTCCAATCAATACATAGGCAACCGTTACGTACAGCCAGTACGTCTGACGTGCTAGTGGTTATCCCAGTGCCAGTGTGTTGATGAGTCATTAGAGTCCCCCACAGACACTTTCCCAAGTTCGAACGAAACGTTGTAGAGGCCGTATGGTTTTATGGCAGGGTTCGGAAAATGCACGTGCGTTTACGCACGTGTCATATTTCGGGCGGATAATACTGGTCGGCTTTGGTTTAAGCCGGATCCCAGTATTATACTGGGTAGATATAATATCTTTGTCTCAGTTGCATTTGTATTCGGTCGTAATACAAATGCGGGTATGTTTATACTGTTACGGGGTTATCCTGAAATTCGTTTCAGGATCACTTTTGGAAGTTGCCAGTTTCCAGTTTTCTATCAGCCGTATTTAACATTCGGTTAAATACGGATTTATCTTTTCTTGAGATGAGTGTGGAAGCTTCTAGATGATGACTAGGATGGTAAGGTGTTAAGTGACTCATTAGTGCATTTAATGATTCATTTAATGCAAGGGTGACTAGGTTAATGACTAGGTTTATGTTCATTGGTTTGCTTTTAATGTGTTCATACAAGGTGTATTATGAATCATCCTTTCTCATTTATTGTTGTGGTCGCCCCACCCCCTCTCCTACACTCACCTCCCTCATCCTATTTAGTGGCCGACCCCCTCTTGCAAGAGATGCATGGTTGCTTGAGAGAAAAAAGATGATAGTTTTAGTGTATGGAAATTTGATAGATACTCATTTCACATTTCCACCCGATCCAAAAAGGCAACTTCATTAACCGTTCGTCCATAGCTTTGGACGTAACGAGACAAAGTGTTCTACTCATTCTCTATATCAATCTTGGTCATCTCTTTTGGCAAACTTGATGATCGAGTTGCCTCGGTTCAGTGGCGGGAGCCCGTTTAAAGATCCGTCGACGTGGTGCTACCTGGACGAGAAGATTGGAGATTCAGGAGATCGGAGCAGCCGCAACAAAGCGTGGGATGATGGTTTAAGACCGAAGGACTCGGATCGTTCGGTATAACATTTCTACCCACTTTGTAGTTTGTTAGTTTAGCTTTAATGGCATATCCGGGTTATAGTACGCGATAGCGCCAGTTGTAAAAGTTTTTGTTCCGCATTTGGCGTCTGTTAAACGGCCGGGGCGCTACCGTGGACTTACACCTAGCCGAAAACGCGCTCGGGAGCAGGAGCCCCGGGCTTTGGAGGTGGGAGGCAAGACTGGTTCTCCTGCGTCTCTCCTCAAGAGGTACCACAGGACGGTGCCCCGTTCTTCGGCTTCCCCGATCATCGTGGATGAAGGAGAGCTTCGCTTCGAGGTGACCTCGAGGCTTTCCGTCTCCGACAGCCTGCTCTCGGAGATGGAGAGGTCGGCCGGGGGGAGAATCCCTCCGAGGACCCTCCGGGCCCAAATGGCGGCCATAGCCCAAGAGGTCGTGCAGGTCAATGTTCGCACCTCACACGGGTCTTTATTCAGTATTCTTGTTCGCAAGATTGGGTGCTCCCCTTCTAATTTTGACCCCTCCTTTGTTTTCTTCAGGTCCTCCAGCACTGCGCCCTCGTCGTCAACATGAAGGACGAGGAAATCGCCCTGGCGATGCAAGTCGCGGGAGATTTCTCCTCGCGGGAGGAGAGCTTAAGGCTGGAGTTGTAAGCGGTGATAGAGAGGGTCGCCGCCCTCGAAGACCGGGTGGCGGCCAGGGATCGGGAGATCGCCAACTGCCGAGAGGCCGCCCGAGCCACCGAAGCTAAGCTGGAAGATTCCGGGGTGCTTGTCGCCACCCTGAAGAAGACGGCGAACACCCTCCGGAGGGAGAGTGAGGCGGTGAAGGAAGGAGCGAGGCGTGCCGACCTCCGAGCGTCAAAGGCAGTGGAGAGCTATAAGAAGTCAGACCAGTACTACGCCAACCTCGTTGAAGCCGCTGCCCTCGTTTGGCATGACGCCATCGACGCCGTCAAGGCCATGATGCCGGAGTTTCCTGACGGCGAGCTCCGGGGTGACTACCCACTCGGGGGTGAGGCGTAGGGGAATGCCCCCGGAAGCGCTGCAGCGGGAAATGCCCCTGGCGGGAGCGTTGGGGAGAAGTCGGTCTCCCCGGCTCCCAGTGCCGATGCTCCTGCGATGGGCGCTGACCTTCAAGATGCCACCCCGGTTGTGGTGGTGGATGCAGAGCTCATCAAGGTTCTCCCCGGCCCCGAGGCCTGAATCTCCTCACCTCCTTATTTTCTTTTGCGCTGAAATTTTGTAAGCCTCCGGGCGTTTTTGTAAGGCTGGGGAGCCCATAATACCTCTGTAAAGACTTCCGGCTTTGTGAATAAAATCTTTTTGCAGTGTTCTTTGCGTGCACATTTTCCCTTTGTTTGTGGTAAAAAAAAATTATTTGTGTGGTACTGCTTTCATGATGCGTTAGGTCGGAGGTTGGTTTTTCATCTAGCGATCGCACGTCGAGTTGAATTCAACCATTTACCAAGTGTGCAAAGATCGGTGCAAGATCGATATCTCCACGGCCCCGAAGTCGAGATGGGGATCGCTTAGTAAAGACGTGTAGGAAGTTGAGCAGGGAAGCTGCTCGATGGCCTCTTGATGAGGGTTTTGATCCTTGGCGTCGTTGGGTAAGAGATTACCAGCCAAGGATGGACCGAGCAGGGAAGCTGCTCGGTGGCCTCTTGATGAGGGCTTCGATCCTTAGCGCGGGAGGTCAAGGAGTTGCCTGCTAAGGATGGACCGAGCAGGGAAGCTGCTCGGTGGCCTCTTGATGAGGGCTTTGATCCTTGGCGTCGTTGGGTAAGAGATTACCAGCCAAGGATGGACTGAGCAGGGAAGCTGCTTGGTGGCCTCTTGATAAGGGCTTTGATCCTTAGCGTGGAGGGCAAGGAGTTTCCTACTAAGGATGGACCGAGCAGGAAAGCTCCACGGTGGCCTCTTGATGAGAGCTTCGATCCTTAGCGTGGAGGGCAAGGAGTTGCCTACTAAGGATGGACCGAGCAGGGAAGCTGCTCGGTGGCCTCTTGATGAGGGCTTTGATCCTTAGCGTCATTGGGTAAGAGATTACCAGCCATTGATGGATCGAGCAGGGAAGATGCTCGGTGGCCTCTTGATGAGGGATTTGATCCTTAGCGCGGGAGGACATGGAGTGGCCTGCTAAGGATGGACCGAGCAGGGTTGCTGCTCGGTGGCCTCTTGATGAGGGCTTTGATCCTTGGCGTCATTGGGTAAGAGATTACCAGCCAAGGATGGACCGAGCAGGATTGCTAATCGGTGGCCTCTTGATGAGGGCTTTGATCCTTAGCGCGGGAGAGCATGGAGTGGCCTGCTAAGGATGGACCAAGCAGGGTTGCTGCTCGGTGGCCTCTTGATGAGGTCTTTGATCCTTAGCGCAGAAGGGCATGGAGTGGCCTGCTAAGGATGGACCGAGCAGGGTTGCTGCTCGATGGCCTCTTGATAAGGGCTTTGATCCTTAGCGCGGGAGGGCAAGGAGTGGCCTGCTAAGGATGGACCGAGCAGGGTTGCTGCTTGGTGGCCTCTTGATGAGGGCTTTGATCCTTAGCGCGGGAGGGCATGGAGTGGCCTGCTAAGGATGGACCGAGCAGGGTTGCTGCTCGGTGGCCTCTTGATGAGGGCTTTGATCCTTGGCGTCATTGGGTAAGAGATTTCCAACCAAGGATGGACCGAGCAGGGTTGCTGCTCGGTGGCCTCTTGATGAGGGCTTTGATCCTTAGTGCGGGAGGGCATGGAGTGGACTGCTAAGGATGGACCAAGCAGGGTTGCTGCTCGGTGGCCTCTTGATATGGGTTTGATCCTTAGCGCGGGGGGATATGGAGTGGCTTGCTAAGGATAGACCGAGCAGGGTTGCTGCTAGGTGGCCTCTTGATGATGGCTTTGATCCTTGGCGTCGTTGGGTAAGAGATTACCAGCCAAGGATGGACCGAGCAGGGTTGCTGCTCGGTGGCCTCTTGATGATGTCTTTGATCCTTTGCGTGGGAGGGCATGGAGTGGCCTGCTAAGGATGGACCGAGCAGGGTTGCTGCTCGGTGGCCTCTTGATGAGGGCTTTGATCCTTGGCATCGTTGGGTAAAAGATTACAAACCAAGGATGGACCGAGCAGGGTTGCTGCTCGGTGGCCTCTTGATGAGGGCTTTGATCCTTGGGGTCGTTGGGTAAGAGATTACCAGCCAAGGATGGACCGAGAAGGGAAGCTGTTCGGTGGCCTCTTGACGAGGGCTTTGATCATTGGCGTCGTTGAGTAAGAGATTACCAGCCAAGGATGGACCGAGCAGGGAAGGTGCTCGGTGGCCTCTTGACGAGGGCTTTGATCATTGGCGTCGTTGGGTAAGAGATTACCAGCCAAGGATGGACCGAGCAGGGAAGCTGCTCGGTGGCCTCTTGACGAGGGCTTTGATCCTTGGCGTCGTTGGGTAAGAGATTACCAGCCAAGGATGGACCTGCTCGGTGGCCTCTTGATGAGGGCTTTGATCCTTGGCGTCGTTGGGTGAGAGATTACCAGCCAAGGATGGACCGAGCAGGGAAGCTGCTCGGTTTTGCGACCTTCCGTCTAACCTTCCTTGGTGTGCGAACATCAGGAAGAGCGACCGTCGCGAAGAGCGACCGTCGCGAAGAGCGACCGTCACGGTCGACACGTGTCAGGAACACATGGGGAAGGCGAAGCGTTTCGAAGAGCTGCGTCGCTCCGACTTTGGTTCGCCGAGAAATACAAGATATCCGCCGCGTGGCTGTACAGTATTGGAAGAACCGAGTGAATATTGGACTCTTGGGGGCGCTGTGGGGGCTATAAAACAAAGAGGGTGCGTTGCTCATTACTTTCTCCATCCACAAAACGTAAGAATGAACGAATTCCCTTTCTCCATCCCTGATATCATTTCTTTCGAAGACGTGTACTTGTACGACCAGCTGAGCTCCGAGGAGACGCTTCAGACGGTGGTTCGGCGCATGGAGGACCATTTTGGCCGACTGCTTCCCCGACGATCACCCCTGCTTCAGCTGCTGATGTACTCGATCTGGAGGGCGTCGCCGGGGCTGCACAACCCCTTGTCCGAGCAACTGAAGGACGAGGTGGTTGGTAAGTTGAGATCGCTATGCCGTTTCGGCCTAATCTCGAAGATTCGGCACGATCGTTCGGTGGCCCTCGTCCTCGAGTGTTACCAACTGAGGCATCTCGCCGATGGGTGCCCGGCTGGAGAGTCATCCGCCCCGTCCGTGGCATCGAGGGTTCGCGGGCAGCATAAGAGGTAGAGGTCAGAGGCTGTTAGGGCTCGACTGGCGGAAATTTCTTCGGAGTACCATGAGCAATGCTTCCTGCACCCCCTTCCCCCGCTATTGTAAGAATTTTTCTTTTTCTTTTTGATGTAAGGCTGAGGAGTCCACAATACCTTTGAATAAATAAGATTTCCCTTTTTGCGATGCTCTATTGTTTCCCTCTTATTGTTAAATAAAAAGAACCTAAGAAAGATTTACATCGCTTTTGTTAAAGAAGAAATATACATTCGATTAACCAAGCGTTGGTACGTAGCCCCTGCGTTTTTTAGGCCGAAGGGCATCACCTTATAGCAGTATACCCCCAGTCCGTTGTGAATGCGGTGAGATCCATGTCCGCCGGATTCATACGGATCTGGTTGTAGTCGGAGAAATCATCCATGAAGCTAAGTAGCTCGTGGCTGTTGGGGTCAAAATTTGCCCCCCGGTTGACCAAGTCAAAGTCAAGGTCAACCCCAAGCCAGGTGGGCCCAAGCCCAGGTCAAGCGGGCCCATGCCCAAGTCGAGCCCACGGCCAGCTCCCTATGCCAACATAAAAATCATGTAATAAATAATTTCAATGTATTTTTTTATGCATAAATGGGTATAAAGCCAAATTTTTGTAAAGCCCATGTCTTATGTGCAAAAAGAAATAGCACATGAGGCATGGGATAGGCCAAATGCCATTTTGTAAAACCCAAGGGGCTATATGTAAATGTGTAAGCCTATATAAGGCAACATGATGATGAATAAAATACACTAATTCATTTCCTCAAAAATCTAGGGTTCTTTGTGCCTCCTTCTCATTCATCAAGGTTCCAAACCTTCTTCCCCTTTTCAATTAAATCAAGAGTTTTACTCTTCATTTTCCAAAACTAAATAGTTTTTCACCACAAAACCCACAAAGGGGAACTTAGATCTTCCATCAGATCTTAAAAATAAGAGATTTTTAAAATCTCATACTTCTTGTTCTTCAAGACCCGGCCAACAGAGGAGGAAGGAGGAGACCCATCTCCAAAAATCCCATCTTGGGAAGACCCAGAGCCAAAGGGAGAAACAAAGCAGCCCCCTTTGATCATTTCTAAACCTTTTAGGAGTTTAACTCCAAGGGTCAAATCGGGAGCACAGCTCCCAGTGCAGGGACAAAGTCCCCTCTCTGATTGACGCCCAGCGTCCAGAGCGCTGGCGCCCACGTGCCGGGCACGTGGTGCGCCCAGAGCTCTCGCGCCCACGTGCCGAGCACGTGGTGTGCCCAGAGCGCTAGCGCCCACATGCCGAGCACGTGGTGCCCAGAGCGCTAGCGCCCACGTGCCGAGCACGTGGTGCGCCCAGCGCCCAGAAGCGCTCGCGCCCACGTGCCGAGCACGTGGTGCGTCCATCGCCCAGAAGCGCTAGCGCCCACGTGCCGAACACGTAGGCGCTGGCCCCCACGCATCTTTTGGATGCCCTTTCCCTTTTTCGATATATATATGTGTGTGTGAGTGTGTGTGTGTGTGTGTGTGTGTGTGTGTGTGTATATGTATATATATATATATGTATGTATATATATATATATATGTATGTATGTATGTATACATACATACACACACACACATACTCCACACTAAATATACCTCCCCCGTTAGAAAAAATTTCTAACAGGGCGCTGCCCCGCACCCCGTATGGGGGCTGCTAGCCCCCTTGACCCCCAGCCCACTATCCGGGTAGCGGGACCCCCGTAAAAACTCTGCGGGCTCCCGATATATCCAAAACCCCTTCAAAACACAACACTACACATTGAGTTCGCATGACCTGTTTGACCCGTCAATCGGAGGTTCTCTCGCTCCAAATGCGAGGGGTAATTAACGGCAGCTTAGTCCGCGGCTGCCGGAGATTCGGATACCCACAATCAATAAACCCCCGCCTACCCAAGGCACGGGGAATCTGTAATGCGCCGGACCAGCGCACGCGTATTCCCATCTCAATGGGGTGACGAAAAACACCCTACAGATTCTGGCACGCCCGATGGGACCTATATCTCCTCCCATATTTTGGGTTAAACGTTCATGCAAACTCAATCCATATACATATCGATTGCCTGTACTGAAATCATGCTTTTTTGTACAGGGGGTTAACAATTTTCAATTGCCATCTTCGAACGCAAGTCGGTATTTTAACGACTTTCCTTGGCTCCAGCTGGGGGCAAGGCCATCAACACCGACAAAGTAATAAAGTATCTCGGGCAAGCTCCAGCAGTGCCCCTGACAACTGCTCAATCGGGTATCTTCTCTAAGCTCCCCGTCGGATGACCACCACGTCGTTAAACTGGAAACAGATGACCTCTAAGTCATTAAACTAGGAACAGATGACCTCTAAGTCGTTAAACTAGGCACGATAGACCCCTAAGTCTTTAAACTGGGAACAGATGACCTCTACGTCGTTAAACTAGAAACATATGACCTTTAAGTCGTTAAACTAGAAACAGATGACCACTAAGTCGTTAAACTGGAAACAGTTGACCACCATATCATTAAACTTGGAATAATCAACCTCTAAGTCGTTAAACTGGGAATGTAAAAAAAATGTGTAAATAAAAAAAATGTGTAAATAAAAAGAAGAAGAAAAGCCGAAATGATGGGGCAACTCGCAATAAAAATCAGCGAGCAAAATAAAGATGAAAAATATAGCCGAAATAATAGGGCAACCGCGAATAAATAGCCGAAATGATAGGGCAATCGCGACCTTCACGATAAGAAAAGCTAAAATGATAGAGCAATCGCGGTAAAACAAAAAAATGCAAAAACAAAAAAACAAAACAAAAAAAACGGCGAATGATGAGTCGCTCCTAGTACCATATTCCAGTGCAGCGATGCAGACGCCAACCAAAATCCAATTTTCCAAAATTCCTCCAGCCCTACGGCCAGTCCCCAAATTGACTACCGTATACAATCCACGGGCCCAAATAATTCTCATCATACCCATGCACCACCGAAGTCACCCTTCCAGCGGCCGGTCTTCGCCCTTGGAATTATGCTCCATTTGGAAAGACCCACTCATGTGTCCTTACGATACGTGAGGAGAAAATCCCCGCGTGAGATCCTTACGACTCATAAAGGTAAAACACACTTGGGGGTCCTCACGACTCCTAAGGAGAAAATGCACCTAAGGGATCCTTACGACTCGTAGGGAGAAAATTCTTTTATGGGACCCTTACGGCCCATAAAATTGAAAAGCCTTAGGTGATAGGGATCTAAACATGTCTCCTAAGCCATCGCTTCCCAATAGGCAGTGGCGAATGATGAGTCGCTCCTGATACCATATTCCAGTGCAGCGATGCAAACGCCAACCAAATTCCAAATCTCATACCCCAACGGTGAATGATGAGTCGCTCCTCGTACTATATTCTGTTGGAGATAGTGCCCTCAGAGTCAATTATTGGATCACAGGCACGTGATTGCAATGATTGAGGGAGGACCTATACCGGGAGGACAGTCTTACTCGAGATGATAGTATGCTATCTGGTTTATCTTTATCATCGTGTACTGCTTTAGGTGACCTTACAGGTCACTATTGCGCGTTGATAGAGCCCTTAGGATTCTTGCTTGACGGCCAGCAGAATGATGGCGATCATATACGTGGGAGCTGGGGTCTATAAGCACATCCTTAAAAGGTCCCTAGTCGTAGGAGTTTTCGAGAACAGGGCATCGATACTCCAGAGTAGACTAGTGTATACAGTCGAGACCCCGACGAGGGACGGTGGCTGGTCTCACAAGCCACTGGTGTCAGTTGGTTCACATAAGATATATACAGGTGCTCATTGGGTTATGAGTACACCGGACAGGACTCGCCGGGAATATACTGGTTGGTCTTATACCTGACGTCAGATAGCAGTTCTCTGGTGACATGTGTACAGGTTAGTTCATCGACCTGAGATCGTCATTTGTCTCGTGTGAGTTCCCACTATACTTTGATTACTACCCTACCACGGCTCAAAGGAGTCGTGCCAACAGGTTTTAGTTGGGTACAGTCCCGAGCCACATGGAGGCAGTGAGCGGATCTGCAGGGGTTCGTCTCTCCCGGTATTGGGGGTGAGGTCGCGCTGTGTCTAGGAGAGCCATTATACAAAGCCCTCGGCTGAGGCAGGAGATTTACTGGTAGGTATTCCAGTAGTATCTCAGGGTGTTCTGGGCTACACTCCGACACGACTTGTACCGCTTTTGGGGATCTGACTTTTACCAACCCCCTAGGCCCGCCATGTGATACTCATAGACGAACGGACCGGACTGTACGTATATTGTCACTGACAGGCTCAGTAGGGTGTCAGGATGAGTTCGCTCATCGACGTCCCTTTTGGTCAATACCTGGTAGCCCGTTACGTATGGCTAATACCTCTGACGTGCTAGTAGTTAAATCCACAACCAAAGTATTGACGAGTCTTTAGAGATCCCCACAGACCGTTTTCTCAAGTTTCGAGCGAAACGCTATAGAGGCCGTATGGAGATATGGCAGGGTTCGATCAGATACGTGCGGTATTGCACGGATCATGATCGGACGGATAATACTAGCGGGCTTTGGTTTAAGCCGGATCCTAGTATTGTACAGTGTAGATTTTGTCTCTCTGCATTTGTATTCAGTGGGAATACAAATGCGGGTATGTATATACAGTCGCAGGGTTTTCCTGTAATTTATTACGGGATCAGTTTTCTGAAGTTTCCAGTTTGCTTTCCGTTTCGGCCATTTTCCTTTGTTTCCTTTCATTGGCTGAAAATTGGTGGAGGGGGGGTTATTTGCAATTGTGCAATTAACAATTGAGGAGACTTTTGCATCATGATGGTTTCATGATGGTGCACCATCCTTTGACTTCATCATTGCTTGACTTTGCTTGATGGTGATGGGATATGATTAGGTGATGGAGTGGGGATTTGTTGGTGGTGATTATTTCTCATGATAACCTTTTTCTCTCTCTTAGATTATTGGCTCACTCACTCACTCATTCATTCTCTTGCATTCCATTCTCTTATTCCTCAAGAGAGGGGCCGGCCAAGCTTGTAGGAGGGCTGTCCAAATTTTGTGTGAGGGGTTTTTTATCTTTTTGGCTCACACAAAATACCATAGCACCATCCAAAACTTCATTCCTCCATTTTGACATTCATATGGCAACTTCCTTAACCCCGAGAGACAAATGGATTCTATACTTCATCTACAGCACTTCTTGGGCACGTCAGATCGCCAACTTCGTGCCCGAGTTGTCTCGGTCCAGAGGTGCGAGCCCGTAAAAGAACCCGGCGATGTGGTGCCCTTTAGACGAGGAGATGAAGACCGGAGATTCCGCGGGGAGATCGGGACGATGACGAGAAGACCGAAGGACACGGATCGCTCGGTATATCTCTCTACCCCTTCTCTTGTTAGCTAGTAGTAGGTTAATGGCCTGATCCGGGTTTATGGTCCGCGGTGGCGCCGGTTTATAAAGTTAAGAAAATTTTTGATTCCGCATTTTGGCCTCGGAAAGACGGCCGGGGCGCTGCCGTGACCAACATAGTATCAGAGCCAGGCCATTAACCTAGTCTAGCTTTCTCTAACGTGTTTACAAGTTCGATCGATCAGATTTTCCAAAAACCACATTTCCATGTCGCACTTTCTGTCGATTTTTTCCTTGCTCTAAAAATTATTTGGTATATTGGAAAATTACGTGCAGGGTTTTTTATGAATTCTGTGAAAATTTGGTACGCTGATGTTACTGTAGCGCGGCGGTTCAGCGGCCAAAACCACGTTTTGGCCACGGAACCGCCGCCGTTTTGTGGCCAAACCGTACCAAATTTCTACAGTGGTTTACTGACATGGAAATAGGGTTTCTAGTATATTCTTTTTGGGCCCAGATGTTTTTGAGTGCTACAGTTGTGCTTGGGGCCCGCTTCGGTTAATTTGATCGATCGAAAATTTTAAACATGTTAGTTCACAGTATTTACATTATATCTGCGACCGTGAATGTCATTCGATCGGTAAATCCTGTCTAACTGCTATTGCCCTTTTAGACGGATTTGCGAACGTGACATTCACGTTGATGTTCTGTGTTGCGCTGTGATGTTGCGGATTAGTCGTGGGGGATAGCCTGGATGCAATGTTAGTACAGTTTGGTTTATTATGTACATTTGATATTGCGGGGCGAGCGTCCGACATGTGGACTGCCGTCACTGCCTGTTTGTATATTATTCTTTTGGGGCACGACCGGGGTGAGGTCGATGTACCCGTTGTATGTATATTTTACTTTCTGTACTAGGATTACCCCAAGGTGGGGTGCACGGATAGCCGGGTTCTAGAGGGAAACGGGCCCGCATCTCATGGCATTGAGACGGAGGGGGCTTCACTCTAGAATTGGCGGGTTGTTCGCCGCACTCGTAAGGGTACAGGTTGACCCAGGAGGGGTGCCCAAGTTACCGGATTCCGTGAAGTGCTGGGTGGTCCATTCACGTTGCTGAAGGGGGATGCCTCGCTTCAGGTTTTGGCGGGTAACTTTCCGCCCCCGTAGGGGTCTAGGATTTCATTGCACAGGCTATCCACACGACCAGGGGAACGTCGGGTTTCAGTAGCGGCTCTATGAAACCCGGGGATCCCAGATATCTGTATTGTTCTGTGATGCTTATTACATTTCTGTGATGTTGCATTTTATCACGCCTTGAACGAATATTATATATTGATATATATACTAGTAGATGTTGTATATGTTTTGCATCCGCGCTAGTCCAGTCCCCGCTCTGTCGTTAGTTAAGTAACCTAAAGGGTAATGACGGGACCAAGTGGCGAATGCGGATGGCATATACGTACATCATTATTTTCGTTCTTTATTGGTGTGATCAATTGATGGGACTGCGTTGATACGGATCAATGCAGGCTAAACAAACCTATTCTGATGTTGTTGGAATATTTTTCAAAAAGTTGTTATTGCAAGGACGTTCACTTTTGTTTTGCACAGTGGTAGTCGGTTATGAATATCCAGCACCTCAGTCGACGAGGAAAGGGCCGAGATCCCTTCACCAGGAGTGACCCCTTGGACAGAAGTTTGTGTCAGGGCAATAACTTCACTATAGTCGATTACTTTTGCTTTGCATCGTGGTATTCAGTTGGAATATCCTGCACCTCATTCTACGGGGAAAGAGCCGAGATCCCTTCACCGGGAGTGACCTCTTTAGCAAAGGTTTTCGCCACTATATTTTTATAAAAGCTATGCAGTTCCTTCAACGATATCAAGTTCATTACGTTAAAGGTTTTTCGCCAAAAACCAGCCGTAGCCCTCCGTCATTTCCTACGGGTATTATTTAGTATTCGTGCTGCGTTTGTTGACCTAGTCAAGACGTAGTGTTCGGTAGCTAAGTGGTACTTGTTTGTTGCATAAATGGGATTGGTTAGGACAGTCGTGCGGCCTTGTTGACCTAATCAAGGGCACGTATGGGTGGGTTTAATGCAATCCAGAATAATGACGGGTTGAACTTGACTGGCGGTTTATGGTTTGTTGACCTAGTCAAGGTCATAAGCCGCTTGGGGTAAAAATCACATCGGGAGTTTCTAAAGAAACTGAAACTTGCCAGATATGCGCATACCTTCTAGAGTGTGATAATGTGATTGGATTCCGTCACGTTATCATGCGATGATAGTTGGATCCCGATTCCCACTGATGAGTTGGTTTACTCCTCGGGTGATCCCGACTAATTCTTCTTTCAGGTTTGGAGGAGAATTTGAGGTTACAGTGGGAGGTTTCCTGATTAGATAAAGTGATAACCATTCTGATCTAGGTTAGAGTACACGCTGAGTGTTTCTTTTCTCTCTCTCTTTGGCAGCGACCATGACCCGACCCTTGACTATGACTCAGTGACCAAGATTAACCGAACCTTCTTAAAACACTGGCTTTTGGATTGTCTGAGTTGCATACCTCATTGCCACTCCTACTTTTACCCTTTTTCTTCAGGACACTCCGTATTACTACGAACGTCCACTTCCATTGGATAAAACCATCGTATGGTTATATACGAACTCGAAGTAATTTATTCGAGGATGGTTTCCGGTTCTGGAGAAAACGAATAGGACTATTCAGTTGTCGTTTCCTTTTACCTCCTCTCAGGTTGCGAGTACTCCTTGGTTTAGGAGATAGTACACCTATTACGCAAATTGGATAGTCTTCTTCCAAACCTTAGGCTGGTGCCGAACGGTGGGGAATGAAGAAAACCAATTAGCATAACGATGGTGTACAGAAGGTATTAAGTTAAGACAAATAAAGGGATTAGAAGGAGGGCAAAGTAAATTGCGACTGTTATTCACTACCAAACCAAGTATTTCATTACCACTCCCACTTCACCTTTGTATTTCTCCAGGACACTCTGTATCACTACGAAGATCCACAGTTATTTGGATACTCCATCGTATGGTTATATACGAACTCGAAAGGAACTTGTTCCAGTTCGGGGATGGATTCTGGTTCAGGAGAAATAGGAATAAGGTTTATTCGGTTGTCTTTTATCTTCATCTTCTCTCGCATTGCGAGTGCTCCTAGGATTAGGACAGTACACCCATTATGCTTATTGGATAGTCTTCTTCCAAACCATAGGCCGGTGCCAAGCGGTAGGAAAGGAAGAAAACCATTTGGCCTAAAGGGGTGTACAGAAGGTAATGACTAAAGACATATAAAGGGATTTGGAGAGATGGTAAAGAATTATACGGTTACAATTGTGAATCTGGATAATGGAAGAGGCATTACTAGGAATACCCGGATACCCTTTCGAAACATTTCAATGTTTCAGTTTCACTGTGTACTGTTAATAGAAGACTGATTTCCCAATTAGACACTTGCTCCAGGGTATGTATTTACCAGGTATGATTCTCACATCTGTATGGTTTTACAGATGATGAGTGGGAGTAAGTCATTGGTAATTAGGTGATCATCCTCATTATATCAGAATTCGTTGTAATTGGTGATATTTGAGGAAATCGCCTGGGTTGTTTGCCGGACGGCAAATATTTGGTTTTGAATATCCGTTGTTATGCACCAATTTCAAATTGATATATCTGTACGTCTATTTTTATAGAGTGAGATATACCTTTTTGAAATTATGTCTATGACATTTACCTATATCAGTGGATGGTTAGGTAAGGAGCATTAAACAGCGGTGTAATTCTTCATAACCATAGTACAGTTTTCAACCTACGACACACAGGGAATGAGTTATTAGACTCAAGGGACTTATACAGAGTATTGTATGTTGTCCAGTGTCCATTAGGACAGAAGGGTTGGTCCTCGTACTATATTCCGTTTACTTGTGACTTCTCTAGTTCTTAGACATGTGTTTCGTAGAAATGCAAGGTCCAAGTTTTGAGAAGTTATAGGTATAAGAATAAAGTAGAGAACCATGTATTGCAAGTATCAGGATTCTTCAAGGTGATCGAAGATGTAGATACTTATGTATGGTATTTAGTTGATAGTAATGATTAAGAGAACCTGCTTCTCTTTCAGGTTACTCATAATTGGAAGTACTCCTAAGTTGAGTAATGCTGATCGGCCTCTCTCTATTTAGTTGACATGCACTGGAGACAGTTGCATGATTTGAATCTGGTTCCAATTAAATCAGTGCCTCTGTTTCTGTATTAGATATAGAACAGTTCATATCTTGACATTGTTAAGGTACGGGGAGTTGTCCAGCTTATGCTTAAAACCAAACTCTGGATAACTCAAGGCACGTTTCTGAAATGGATGTTTGTGGGTTGACCCGGGCTATGACGAGGGTTGACTTTCTACCATCTGGAAGATCAATAGTGATATTGTTCATGACTCGCCACAGTTTTAATAAAAATGGATTTTTTTTCAGAAAACAGTAGTGGGAGTATGGTAGAACTGGAAGTGATTCCAGAACCGCAAACGATTACTGAAAATTTGATAAGAACCTAAAGATTCGATCTGGTTTGACATTCCATTGGCCACTCCGCAGATAAGGTGGGTAACCTCAGGCACTCGAGAGGTACTTCGGTATGCTCAAGGAAGGTGACAGGGAGGTTCTTGTTTACCCAGGCTTGCCTTTGCTGTTGTTCCAGACTGTGAGACCCGTCAGGAGGATGAGTATAGCGTCGTTCTAAACTAGCTTTAGAAGTGCACGTGTGTATGACTCTTCCAGAGGGTTGTCGTAGTCAGTGGGAGCAGCGGAAGCATTGGTGGACAGGTGGCTTATGTCTATTTATAGACTAAAGCAGATAAAGCGGAGATAGATTATCTATTTCTGATGTGGCAGTCATAGGTTTGACTTCATCAGAATAGGGGATGGATCTATTAAGAAGGTAGTATGGTGTGATGTCCTGGTATTTGGATGACATACACAGAGTAGGAAGTGATGTTCCTATACTACGATCGGTTATACTTTGGTTGTCACACAGTGGTTTCTCCAGATAGGAATTAGGTATTATATCAGACATTCTGGTTACTAGATCTATGGTTTTAGATCTAGATTTAGGAAGTGTCCCAATCAGGGTACTTAGACAGCATTCTAAAGGTGTTTTAGAATGGACGACTCCTGGCATGGTGGTGTACCTGCAGGTGATGGAGTCACCCTCTCTAAAGGTGTCTTACAGACTAAAGGGGAGAGGGATGTGCATGATTGGCAGATCACTTGCTTAGGCAATTGAGTCAATCATGAGATGTCAAGTACCACACCAGATGTTGTTTTTGCAGTGGATGCAATAAATTGATATTGATCCAATCCTGGAGAAACGAACGGAAGCAGTTTTAGAACATAAGTAGATGTTCTAGGGATATGATAACAACAGTCTCTTTTTGGAGACAGTTATCACTCCAGGCTTCCAAGGTGATATGGATGACAGAGAGGTTGTCAGAGTTATAGTTTTCCTTCTGACAAGGGGCAGTATTTTGGACAGGTGGTCCAAGGGGATACTGAGGGAAGCATGGCGCAGGATACTGATTGGTTTCAGTTGACGATACAGTCTAAGAAGTTTGGATTTGGAGTTCATTTATGAACTAGGTCCCATCAGACATCCAAACATATTCTAAGATAGGTATTGCTCATTTCGGGAGATGGGTTTTCTCCGCGAACTTGAGATAAAGAGAGACATAGAAAGAAACATTAGAGCGGATCCACTCACTGAGGCTATTCCTCGAACGTAACAGTTTCGCAAACGAGCTTTGTGAGACTGACTAGTAGAGGAGTTGGGTGTTCGGTATCACACGGGCTGTGAGTATGCGACATCGCAATAATTAGCCTTGAGTGCAAGTGGGAGATTGTTGGAGATAGTACCCTCAGAGTCAATTATTGGATCACAGGCACGTGATTGCAATGATTGAGGGAGGACCTATACCGGTAGGACAGTCTTACTCGAGATGATAGTATGCTATATGGTTTATCTTTATCATCGTGTACTGCTTTAGGTGACCTTACATGTCACTATTGCGCGTTGATAGAGCCCTTAGGATTCTTGCTTGACGGTCAGCAGTATGATGGAGATCATATACGTGGGAGCTGGGGTCTATAAGCACATCCTTAAAAGGTCCCTAGTTGTGGGAGTTTTCGAGAACAGGGCATCGATACTCCAAAGTAGACTAGTGTATACAGTCGAGACCCCGACGAGGGGCGGTGGCTGGTCTCACAAGCCACTGGTATCAGTTGGTTCACCTAAGATGTATACAGGTGCTCATTGGGTTATGAGTACACCGGACAGGACTCGCCGGGAACATGCTGGTTGGTCTTATACCTGACGTCAGATAGCAGTTCCCTGGTGACATGTGTACAGGTTAGTTCATCGACCTGAGATCGTCATTTGTCTCGTGTGAGTCCCACTGTACTTTGATTACTACCCTACCACGGCTCAAAGGAGTCGTGCAAACAGGTTTTAGTTGGGTACAGTCCCGAGCCACATGAAGGCAGTGAGCGGATCTGCAGGGGTTCGTCTCTCCCGGTATTGGGGGTGAGGTCGCGCTGTGTCTAGGAGAGCCATTACACAAAGCCCTCGGCCGAGGCAGGAGATTTACTGGTAGGTATTCCAGTAGTATCTCAGGATGTTCTGGGCTACACTCCGACACGACTTGTACCGCTTTTGGGGGTCTGACTTTTACCAACCCCCTAGGCCCGCCATGCAATACTCATAGACGAACGGACCGGACTGTATGGATATTGTCACTGACAGGCTCAGTAGGGTGTCAGGATGAGTTCGCTCATCGACGTCCCTTTTGGTCAATACCTGGTAGTCCGTTACGTATGGCTAATACCTCTGACGTGCTAGTGGTTAAATCCACAACCAAAGTATTGACGAGTCTTTAGAGTTCCCCACAGACCGTTTTCTTAAGTTTCGGGCGAAACGCTGTAGAGGCCGTATGGAGATTGTTCCCGCCAAAAATTTCTGCGCGAAAGAGCCCGAGGTATCAAATGGCAGTGATACGCTTAAGAAAATGCGAACCAGTATCTTCCGGGCTGTTTTTTGACAAACTCCCGAATGAGAAACAGATAAATTCTGATGGTATTGGAAGCATCTCGAAAACCCCTTCGATTTGATATATTATGGGCCTCGTAATTCATCCGGGATCAAAAGTTATGAGGCATCACGTGTCCACACGTGATGGACCTTTAAGAACCCGCTGGAGGAGCTAAAAGATATAATAAAAACTCAGAAAAGACCCCAATGGGGCATCACGTGCTCACACGTGACCATGGGTCACGTGCAGACACGTGATGGGCTTTTAAATCCTCTAAAATAATGAATAGAATTTAATTCTAAAAGTCAGAAAATACCTCAACGAGGTATCACGTGCTTACACGTGACCAATGGTCATGTGTTGACACGTAATGGTTAAAACAACAACATAAACAAGCGGCTGTTAAAGGAACCAATTTGGGGGTCACGTGCTCACACGTGACCAAGGGTCACGTGTCAGCACGTGACTGGCTTCGAAAGCCTTACAGTTAATAGAATTAAATTCTAAAAGCTTCCAAATCTTTCCAAATGGAAAAGAATTATGGGGACCGTTGGATTGAAGATCCAAGGGTGATTAAATATCACCAATTTATGGAAAAATCTTGGACTTGGAAAGATTTCCCCCCTAAATCTGACCGAGATAACAAATGGATATCTTTGGATTTAAAATCCAATGGTGAATAAAATTCACTTAACAATCTAAAGGCCCAGATTAATGATGAATGCAAATCAAATCTCTCAACATACAAATCAAATCTCTTAATGAGAGATTTGCTAAACAAATTGATTCTCTTCCTTCTCCTATAAATAGGAACCAAGAAAAGAAGAGAAAGGATGAACCTTGGAGAGAGAAAAACAGAGGGAGGAGAATTTAATTCTCAAGAGAAAAAAAAGCAAAGAGAGGAGAATTTAATTCTCTGCAAAAGAAAAACCCTAGGTAAGAAAAGAGAGACTTCAAAAGAGAATTTAATTCTCAAAAGAGTTTAACTCTTATTTAAAGAAAAGAACTTAGTTCTTTCTCTGGTTGAGGATCTGTAAAGTGCACATCTCCCTATGAATTGAGAATTTAATTCTCATTGGGTTGAAATCCTGCCATGCAGATCTAAAACACAGAGGAGGAATTGAGTTTTGAGAATTTAATTCTCCCAAACTCACAGGAATTTAATTCCTCCTAAAATGAAACTAGGGTTTAACCCTAATCAAGAATTTAATTCTTTTACATATCTGGGAATTTAATTCCTTTAAAAAGAAATTTGGGTTTTGCCCTAAATAAGAATTTAATTCTTTTACAATAGGAATTTAATTCCTCCAAAACAAAACTAGGGTTTAACCCTACAGAGAATTCAATTCTTAAAAGATCTCTGTTCATGAAAAGAACTAGGGTCACGTGCTCCCACGTGACCCCTAAAAAGATCCCCAAAAATAAAAAGGAAGAAACTTTGAGGCAATACCTCACGTGCTCCCACGTGACTCCCAAAACGCAGAAAGAAAAAGCAAAGGAAATGAAAGCTTTGGGCGCTCTCACGTGTTATCACGTGACCCCTCAGCAAATGCTTTAACAATTGGCGCACAGATCCCCATCACGTGCCAACACGTGATGCTCTAAAATAAAAACAAAAGTGTTTAACACTTATTCGCAGATTTGAGGATAAAACAAAGGAGAGCTGGCTCCACATTTAGGACGCCCTCACGTGTCCCCACGTGACCCCTAACAAATCCTTTTAACATCCAATGGATGAATGCCTATCACGTGTCCACACGTGATGGCCAGGAAATGAAAAGTGTTTAACACTTAATTGCAGAACGAAATAAAAGGGATCTGGTCCCTCCTTAGGGCGCCCTCACGTGTCACCACGTGACCCCTAATGAGCATTCTAACAGACCAGGGCGAGGGCCTCCATCACGTGCTCACACGTGATGGCCGTCAGAATTAAAAGAGTTAAACACGGATCTGCAGAATAAAATAAGGGAAATCAGGACGCTCTCACGTGTCCACACGTGACCCCTTTCTCCTTAGTGTTTAACACTAATCTGAAGACTTTGTTCCCAGTGTTTAACACTGATTTGCTTTAGTGTTTAACACTAATTTGAAATCTCCGATCACCAGTGTTTAACACTGATTTGCTTTAGTGTTTAACACTAATTTGAAAGCCCCGTTGCTAGTGTTTAACACCGATTATCTTTTAGTGTTAAACACTAACTTGCTAATCTTAATCCCAGTGTTCAACACTGTTGGTCTTTAGTGTTTAACACTAGTTTTAGCCCAATTGGCTAAGTTTCTAGAGGCAAAGCCTCTCCTTCAATGAGCCAACAAAGGGCCAATATTTCAAACATAATTGGACTTAGCCCAAACTGGCCATAAGTCTTCAAATCATCTTGAACTGAGCACATCTGCTCTTTCAACCAACTCATTGGTTCAAGGGTACATCTCTGAACTCCTCTGATATTTGTCGTTGTAATCCTTCAACGTCTTCAGAGAGGTGACGGGTCCCGACAACCACACATCAACATGGACCATAGGGTCCTTAAACTCATGGACTTATGCGTCCTTAAACCAAGATATGGACTGTGGGGTCCTTAAACCCGCGGACTTATGCGTCCTTAAACACACCCATATGGACGGTGGGGTCCTTAAACCCATGGACTTATGCGTCCTTAAACTACCCATGGACCGCAATGTCCTTAAACTACCAATGGACCGCCATGTCCTTAAACTGGTATTGGACCACCATGTCCCTAAACTGGAACAATAGAGCCCAAACGTTCTTTTGTCGGATCTAAACGATCCCGTTAAGTTGATCTTAGTCTCAAACTGGACTAACGTATCCTTAACAAACGTTTAAGTTGATCTTAGCCTCAAATATGGCTAACGTATCCTTAAACCCTCAAACAGACTTTAGTCCCAAATTGGACTACAGGTCTCCCAATTAACTCTGGTTCAAGGGTACATCTCTGAACTCCTCTGACATCTGTCGTTGTAGTCCTTCAACGTCGTCAGAGAGGTGACGGGTCCCGACGGCCATACATGCAATGTCGGATCTAAACGATCCCGTTAAGTTGATCTTAGTCTCAAACTAGACCAACGTATCCTTAACAGACGTTTAAGTTGATCTTAGCCTCAAAAATGGCTAACGTATCCTTAAACCAAAACCCCAAACCCAAATCTAAGAAAATACGGATTTGGACTAATCCACGTCCTACGGGCGACTACATAAATTAGTCTCCGTATACAATCCACGGGCAACCACAAACAAAACAAACACCCACGACAGGAAGTGACCAGCTGGAGAAGGAGAAAGTTGTTACCGTGATGCGGTAGCGTAATTAACTGCAGGGGCTTGCGCCTGCAGGGAAGAGCGTCCCCACAATCAAAAACCCCTCAAGCGAGGGGGAATCTGACGAAGTCTGCTACATCGGCCGCATCCGTCTAAACCTCCGATACACGGTGCCATAAATCAACTTGGCATCTTCGGAGAGGTGGACGGATAGCACCAATTAGCATCTGCCCCGAATATCAGGTAGAGACGCCCATGTCTTGGCCGCCATTCGGAGGGGAACAGAGATATGGCAGGGTTCGATCAGATACGTGCGGTATTGCACGGATCATGATCGGACAGATAATACTAGCGGGCTTTGGTTTAAGCCGGATCCTAGTATTGTACAATGTAGATTTTGTCTCTCTGCATTTGTATTCAGTGGGAATACAAATGCGGGTATGTATATACAGTCGCGGGGTTTTCCTGTAATTTATTACGGGATCAGTTTTCTGAAGTTGCCAGTTTGCTTTCCGTTTCGGCCATTTTCCTTTATTTCCTTTCATTGGCTGAAAATTGGTGGAGGGGGGGTTATTTGCAATTGTGCAATTAACAATTGAGGAGACTTTTGCATCATGATGGTTTCATGATGGTGCACCATCCTTTGACTTCATCATTGCTTGACTTTGCTTGATGGTGATGGGATATGATTAGGTGATGGAGTGGGGATTTGGTAGTGGTGATTATTTCTCATAATAACATTTTTCTCTCTCTTGGATTATTGGCACACTCACTCACTCATTCATTCTCTTGCATTCCATTCTCTTATTCCTCAAGAGAGGGGCCGGCCAAGCTTGTAGGAGGGCTGTCCAAATTTTGTGTGAGGGGTTTTTTATATTTTTGGCTCACACAAAATACCATAGCACCATCCAAAACTTCATTCCTCCATTTTGACATTCATATGGCAACTTCCTTAACCCCGAGAGACAAATGGATTCTACACTTCATCTACAGCACTTCTTGGGCACGTCGGCTCACCAACTTCGTGCCCGAGTTGCCTCGGTCCAGAGATGGGAGCCCGTAAAAGAACCCGGCGATGTGGTGCCCTTCCGACGAGGAGATGAAGACCGAAGATTCCGTGGGGAGATCGGGACGACGACGAGAAGACCGAAGGACACGGATCGCTCGGTATATCTCTCTACCCCTTCTCTTGTTAGCTAGTAGTAGGTTAATGGTCCGATCCGGGTTTATGGTCCGCGATGGCGCCGGTTTATAAAGTTAAGAAAAATTTTGATTCCGCATTTTGGCCTCGAAAAGACGGCCGGGGCGCTGCCGTGACCAACATATTCTAGTGCAGCGATGCAGACGCCAACAAAGTCCCGAAATTCTTACGGCCCTATTGTCTGGATCATACATCCTGCAAAACCGTATACAATCCACGGGCGTAAAACGATCCCAATCTCTCCCAAGTCCTACCGGCGAGACCACATTCAAAGTCCTTCCGGCACTGAATATTCAAAAAAAAGAAGGTATGTCCACAAGAAAAATGGGCACGGATGAAAACCCGAAAGGGCTCCGTGAGTAAAAACAACAGGACTGCCGGCGAGTTTGTGAAAACCCGAAAGGGCGCAAATTCATAAAGAAGAGATGAAATGCACTCGCAAAGTCCTTTCGACTTTGTGAGGAGAAAATTCCCACGTGAAATCCTTACGACTCACAAAGGAGCAACACACTTAGGAGTCCCCACGACTCCTAAGGAGAAAATACACCTACGAGATCCTTTCGACTCGTAGGGAGAAAATGCTTTATGGGACCCTTACGGCCCATAAAATTGAAAAGCCTTAGGTGATAGGGATCTAAACCTGTCTCCTAAGCCACCAATTCCCAAATTCTCCCAGGGCAAATGATGAGTTGCTCCTGGCATTATTCCAGTGCAGCAATGCAAATGCCAAACAAAAATCGAAATCCTCAAATCCACTCATGATAAATGATGATTTGCTCCTGGTAGCATATTCCAGTATAGCGATGCTGATGTCAACCCAAATCAAATAAAACCAACAACCTCTGCGGCGGAATCATGCTTCATCCCAGAATTTACCCCATGTCGAAATCATGCTTCGCCTCGAGATATCTACCTTCCCTGTCGGAATTATGCTTCGGCTCGGAATCAACCAGCGACCTCCCCATCAGAATTAAGCTCCGCCTCGGAATCAAGTTGACCAACAAGCTCTGCGCCGGAATCATGCTTCGTCTCAGAGTGTACCCCGCGTCGAAATCAAGCTTTATCCCGGTGTATCTGCCTTCCCTATCGAAATTATGCTTCGTCTCGGAATCAAGTCAGCCAACAATCTCCGCGTCGGAATCATGCTTCGTCTCAGAGTTTACCCCGTATCGAAATCATGCTTCGCCTCGAGATATCTACCTTCCCTGTCGGAATTATGCTTCGGCTCGGAATCAACCAGCGACCTCCTCGTCGGAATTAAGCTCTGCCTCGGAATCAAGTCGACCAACAAGCTCTGCGCCGGAATCATTCTTCGTCTCAGAGTGCACCCCGCGTCGAAATCAAGCTTCGCCTCGGTGTACCTTCCTTCCCTGTCGGAATTATGTTTCGACTCGGAATCAACCAGCGACCTCCTCATCGGAATTAAGCTCCGCCTCGGAATCAAATCGACCAACAAGCTCTGCGCCGGAATCATGCTTCATCTCAGAGTGTACCCCATGTCGAAATCAAGCTTCGCCTCGGTGTATCTGCCTTCCCTGTCGGAATTATGTTTCGGCTCGGAATCAACCAGCGACCTCCTCTTCGGAATTAAGCTCCGCCTGGGAATCAAGTCGACCAACAAGCTCTGCGCCGGAATCATGCTTCGTCTCAGAGTGTACCCCACGTCAAAATCAAGCTTCGCTTCGGTGTATCTTCCTTCCCTATCAGAATTATGCTTCGGCTCGGAATCAACCAGCGACCTCCCCATCGGAATTAAGCTCCGCCTCAGAATCAAGTCAACCAGCAAGCTCTATGTCGGAATCATGTAAGAAGATCCCAGAATCTGTAGGGTGTTTTTCGTCACCCCATTGAGATGGGAATACGCGCTCGCTGGTCTGGCGCATTACAGATTCCCCCTGCCTAGGGTAGGCGGGGGTTTATTGATTGTGGGGATCCGAATCTCCGGCAGCCGCGGACTAAACTGCCGTTAATTACCCCTCGCATTTGGAGCGAGAGAACCTCCGATTGACGGGTCAAACAGGTCATGTGAACTCAATGTGCAGTATTGTGTTTTGAAGGGGTTTTGGATATATCGGGAGCCCCGCAGAGTTTTTACGGGGGTCTCGCTACTCGGATAGTGGGCTAGGGGTCAAAGGGGCTAACAGCCCCCTTGCGGGGTACGGGATAGCGCCCCGTTAGAAATTTTTTCTGACGGGGGAGGTATATTTAGTGTGGAGTATGTGTGTGTGTATCAAAAAAGGGAAAGGGCATCCAAAGGATGCGTGGGGGACAGCGCCTCGCGTGCATGGCACGCAGGCGCTGGGCGCTAGCGCCTCACGTGCTCGGCACATGGGCATGAGCGCTCTGGGCGCTGTAAGTGCACGGCGGCGCCCCGGCCGTCAATCCGACGGCGGAATGCGGAAGCGGTGATAAACTTTAATTTTGCGGACTTAGCAAACCGGCACCACCGCGCACTAAACATCCGGATCGTAACCATTAACAAGTCTAAGCTACTAACAAGAAAGGGAAGAGATGTACCGACTGATCCGAGTCCTCCGGTCTTCATCTCCACTCCGATCTCCTCGCGGGATCTCCGGTCGTCGCCTCCTCGTCGGAAGGGCACCACATCGTCTGCATCTTTTACGGGCTCCCGCCTCAATACCGAGGCAACTCGGGCGCGAAGTAAGCTAGCCGACGCGTCCAAGATTTGCTGTAGAATGTAGTGTAGAGCATGCCGGTCTCATTTGGGGTTTGTTGCCATTTGTAGATGATGGAGGAATCAAGGTAAGAAAAATGGTGCTTGCATTTTTCTAGCATCAAAAATGAGATCAAGAATGCTACTCTCTCAAAGATGAAGCTCTCTCCTTCTTCTCTCTTTTCTAAAAAATGAAAACCTTCACCCTTAGAAAATGGTGGAGGAAAGATTATGAATCATGAAGGGAGGTGATGGTAGTAAAAGGAGGAGGGTGACCACATCCAAACATAATCATCACAAAACTCAAATCCAAATCAAATCACCTCTAATCAAGAAAAAGCAAGTGATGAGAATGGTATCAAAAGATGCTTTCATAATAAATCATCATGCAAATAAAACCTCCACAATGTGTTATTTGCAAACTTGCAAATAACCCCCTCCATCGGAAAAGTCCGGCCGGGAAAGAACAAAGGAAAACCGGCCGGAACGGAATGCAAACTGGCAACTCCAGAAAACTGGTCCCGTAATAAATTACAGGAAAACCCCCATACTGTGCATACATACCCGCATCTGTATTCTATCCGGATATAAATGTAATGAGACAAAATCTACACTGTACTATACTAGGATCCGGCTTAAACCAAAGCCGGCTAGTAATGTCCGTCCGATCCTGATCCGTGCAATACCGCACGTATCTGATCGAACCCTGCCATATAACCATACGGCCACTAGTACAAACCGTCCGATCCTGATCCGTGCAATACCGCACGTATCTGATCGGACCCTGCCATATCTCCATACGGCCTCTACAGCGTTTCGCCCGAAAGCTTGAGTAACTGAAAGTGTGGTGGACTCTAAAGACTCGTCAATACAATGGCTGTGGATTTAACCACTAGCACGTCAGAGGTATAAGCCAATACGTAACGGGCCACCAGCTATTGACCAAAAGGGACGTCGATGAGCGAACTCATCCTGACACCCTACTGAGCCTGTCAGTGACAATATCCGTACAGTCCGGTCCGTTCGTCTATGAGCATCGCATGTCGGGCCTAGGGGGTTGGTAAAAGTCAGACCCCCAAAAGCGGTACAAGTCGTGTCGGAGTGTAGCCCAGAACACCCTGAGATACTACTGGAATACCTACCAGTAAATCTCCTGCCTTGGCCAAGGTCTTCGTGTAATGGCTCTCCTAGACACAGTGCGACCTCACCCCCAATACCGGGAGAGACGAACCCCTGAAGATCCGCTCACTGCCTCCATGTGGCTCGGGACTGTACCCAACTAAAACCTGTTTGCACGACTCCTTTGAGCTGTGGTAGGGTAGTAATCAAAGCACAGTGGGAACTCACACGAGACAAATGACGATCCCCAGGTCAATGAACTAACCTGTACACATGTCACCTGGGAACTGCTATCTGACGTCAGGTATAATCCCAACTAGCAGGTTCCCGGCGAGTCCTGTCCGGTGTACTCATAACCCAATGAGCACCTGTATACATCTTAGGTGAACCAACTGACACCAGTGGCTTGTGAGACCGGCCACCGCCCCTCGTCGGGGTCTTGACTGTATACACTAGTCTACTCTGGAGAATCGATGCCCTGTCTCGAAACTCCTACGACTAGGGACCTTTTAAGGATGTGCTTATAGACTACCAGCTCCCACGTATATGATCGCCCTCATACTGCCGGTAGTCAAGCAAGAATCCTAGGGGCTCTATCAACGTGCAATAGCGACATGTCAGGTCACCTAAAGCAGTGCACGATGATAAAGGTAAACCAGATAGCATACTATCATCTCGAGTAAGACTGTCCTCCCGGGATAGGTCATCCCTCAATCATTGCAATCACGTGCCTGTGATGTAATAATTGACTCTGAGGGCACTATCTCCAACAGGCGCTGGACGCACCACGTGCTCGGTACGTGGGCGCTGGGCGCACCACGTGCTCGGCACATAGGCGCTAGCGCTCTGGGCGCCATGTACTCGGCACGTGGGCGCTAGCGCTCTGGGCGCTGGGCGCACCACGTGCTCGGCTCGTGGGCACGAGCGCTCTGGGCGCTGGGCGCACCACGTACCCGGCACGTGGGCACCAGCGCTCTGGGCGCTGGGCGTCAATCAGAGAGGGGACTTTGTCCCTGCACTGGGAGCTATGCTCCCGATTTGACCCTTGGAGTTAAACTCCTAAAAAGTTTAGAAATGATCAAAGGGGGCTGCTTTGTTTCTCCCTTTGGCTCTGGGTCTTCCCAAGATGGGATTTTTAGAGATGGGTCTCCTCCTTCCTCCTCTGTTGGCCTGGGTCTTGAAGAACAAGAAATATGAGATTTTAAAAATCTCTTATTTTGAAGATCTGATGAAAGATCTAAGTTCCCCTTTGTGGGTTTTGTGGTGAAAAACTATTTAGTTTTGGAAAAAGAAGAGTAAAACTCTTGATTTAATTGAAAAGGGGAAGAAGGTTTAGAATCTTGATGGAGGAGAAGGAGGCACAAAGAACCCTAGATTTTTGAAGGAATGAATTAGTGTATTTTATTCATCATCATGTTGTCTTATATAGGCTTACACATTTACATATAGCCCCTTGGGCTTTACAAAATGGCATTTGGCCTATCCCATGCCTCATGTGCTATTTCTTTTTGCATATAAGCCATGGGCTTTACAAAAATTTGGCTTTATGCCCATTCATGCATAAAAAAATTACATTAAAATTATTTATTTCATGATTTTTATGTTGGCATGGGGAGGCTGGCCGTGGGCTCGACTTGGGCATGGGCCCGCTTGACCTGGCCTTGGGCCCACCTGGCTTGGGGTTGACCTTGACTTTGACTTAGTCAACCGGGATGCAAATTTTGACCCCAACAAAGTGCCCCCCACCAATAAATGCGCACCGCACATTTGAGTTGTGTGCATGAAATTGATGGATCTTGAAGCTGGACTTCGAGGTGGAACATCATTCCGGGGCGGAGAATCCCTCAGGGAGCATGATTCCCGGGGATCGGAGCATCATTCTGATTTGCGGAGCATAATTTCAGGGATCGGAGTATCATTCCGTGGGGTCGGAGCATAATTCCGAGGATCGGAGCATAATTCCGAAGAGTAGAAGCATGATTCCAGGGATCGGAGCATAATCCCGATGAGCGGAGCATGATTCCAGGGATCAGAGCATCATTCCGATGAGCGGAGCATGATTCCAGGGATCGGAGCATCATTCCGAATAGCGGAGCATGATTCCAGGGATCGTAGCATCATTCCGATGAGCAAAGCATGATTCCAGGGATCGGAGCATCATTCCGAAGAGCGGAGCATGATTCCATAGGGTCGGAGCATCATTCCGAAGAGCAGAACATGATTCCAGGGATCGGAGCATCATTCCGAAGAGCGGAGCATGATTCCAAGGATCAGAGCATAATTCCGAAGAGCGGAGCATGATTCCAGGGATTGGAGCATCATTCCGAATAGGGGAGCATGATTCCAGGAATCGGAGCATCATTCCGAAGAGCGGAACATGATTCCAGGGATCGGAGCATCATTCCGAAGAGCGGCAGACATTCTAACCGAAGCATAATTTGGATGCAGAGGTTGATTCCCAGGAGAAACATAATTCTGACAGGGAAGGCAGATACTCCGAGGCAAAGCATGATTTCTACACGGGGTGCACATTCTGAGACGAAGCATGATTCCGATGCAGTGGCCTGCCGAACTTTCGACGAGCTGATCTATCCGGGAGGATATCCCGTGGAGGTCCTCGTCGGTAAATTTGATCGGCTCGGCAGCTTTAGCTCTCATCCTTGGGTGGCTACCAGTCCCCTCGATCGGTAAAGGGTGTCGCATTCCGTCGGTCATCGTCGTACCCCCCGCTAACACGACCATGATTTGGCCGATTGTCAACTCGCCGGGAGGGGGTGGTGCTCTTGTCCATAGTCGGCTTGCCGCTTGTCTCGCAAGTACGTTGCCAGGTGCCTCGAGCGGATTAACTCCTCGATGTAGTCTCGGAGCTGCTTGCAGTTCTCGGTGGAGTGGCCCTGCGACCTGTGGAAAGCACAGTAGGGGCCCCGGGTAGGCTTTGTCGCCTTATTCGAGACTAGGGAGAGTTTGAAGAACCTCTCGCCCTTAGCCTCCTCCAACAGTACCGTCTGGGAGACATTGAGCAGGGTGTACTCCTGAAACTTCGGGGAGTAAGGCCTTGGCCGCTCAATCTTCTTTTTCTCCTCCCTGGCCCTTTTCTTCTGATTGGATTGCTCTATCCAGGGCAGGTTGGCGTTCACCTCGGACTCAAGTTGGATCTCACGTTCAGTCCAGGCCTTTACCTCGGCCATGGTCTTAAGTTGCGCTAATGCAAAGGAGCGTAGCCGCTCCTTGTGCCTAAAACACGACCTAAGGGCCGTAATGAACGTCTCATTCCAGTGTTCTGGGACCTCAAGGAGGGTGTTGTAGAAGCGGGTGACGTATCCTATGAAGGATTCTTTGTCCCCGCTCTTTATGGTGAAGAGATGATCAATGGTCCGCTTCTGCCGTCTGTTCCCGACGAAATGACCGAGGAACTGGGTGTCCAGCTCATCGAAGGTAGAGATTGAGCGTGGCGCGAGTCCTCGGAACCAGTCTCGTCCAGAGCGGATGAGAGTGGCGGGGAAAGCGCGGCATTGTGCGGCGTCGGAACAGTCCTGGAAACTCATCCCGGCTGTGAGCGCATCCAAATGGTCTTTCGGGTCAGACTTCCCGTCGAAGAGGGAGACCTTCGGGGGCTTGTTCCAGGAGCAGACGTGGACGGCGAGTATCTCTTTGGTGAAGGGCTTCGTGAGCGAGTCGGCGGCATATTTAGCCCCTTCGCTTGAAGGACGATTTTCCCGATGCATGCCTTCGATCTTCTTTTCGGGGGCGTCGAGTCGGCCGTGGTATCCCGATGATTCGGCATACTCTGATTTTTGGCCTCTGCTGCCGGAGACCTGTGTTAGTGTATATGCCCTAGAGGCCATTACTGTATCATACTAGTTTGTATATTACTTAATGGAAGCTTGGGATATTCACCTTGTATAGACAATCTTGCTCAAAATGGTAGTATGCTACTTGGTTTGTTTCTACTTTAATGTGTGCATGTGTTTCTTATAGCATATCGCCTTTACACATTAGTGGAGCCCTTAGGATCAATTCTTGATTACCAGCGTTGTGATGGCAGTCACACTCGTGGGGGCTGGGTAATCCACAAGCACATCCTTATGCAGGTCCCTAGTCGTAGGACTATCGAGACAGGGCATCGATACTCCGGAGTAGACTAGCGTATGCGCTTCTCATCCCAGCTTGGGAGACGGTCTGTCCCACAGCCGTCAGTACGTCGTACTTGAGATAGTATGCGGGTGCTCGTTAGGTTACGAGTACACTGGACAGGACTCGTCGGGAACTGTTGGTTGGTATTATACCTATCGTCAGTTATCAGTTCCCAGGTGACATGAGTACAGCTTAGTCCGTTGACTTGACACTGTCACTTCGCCTCGAGTGTGTTCCCACTGTTCTTAGATTGCTACCCTACCACGGCTCAAAGGAGTCGTGCAAACAGGTAGCAGTTGGGTGCAGTCCCGAAGCACTTGGAGGCAGTGACGGTTAGACAGGATTCGTCTCTCCCGGTATTGGGGGTTGATATCGCGCTGTGTCTAGGAGAGCCATTACACAAAGTCCCTGGCCAGGGCAAGCGAGATATACTGGTAGGTTTCCAGTGTTATCTCAAGGTGTTCTGGGCTACACTCCGACACGACTTGTACCGCTATTAGGGGACTGACGTTTACCTCCCCCCTAGGCCCGCCATGCGATATTCTTAGACGAACAGACCGGACTGTATGGAGACTGTCACATTCAGGCTCAGTAGGAGTTCAGATGGGTTTACCTCGTCAGTCTTCTTATCGGCATCTACCTGGGGACCGTTACGTACAGCTAGTGCCGCTTGCGGTATGTGGTTAAACCCACTGCCAGCGTAGTGTCGAGTCTTTAGAGTCCCACACAGAGGGTTATTCGCCTTTAGGCAAAACGAGTAGAGGTCGCATGGTTTTGCGACGGGGTTCGTTCACATCCGCGTACTTGTGCACGTTTGGTGTCCGGACAGCTTATACTAGCGGGCTTTGGTTTAAGCCAGATCCTAGTATATGTTTTGGGATTGGTTTTATCTCATTGTATTCGTGTTCCTCGGAACACGGATACGGGTGTGTATGCACAGTTGACTGAGGCAGAGGCAGAGGACTTTCATTAGGGTTGATGACCGTTGTCTTTTTCTTAACCCTAATGTTTTTGTGAAATATGATTATTAATATTAATTAATTATAATTGTGTTATGGTTAGGGATGTTGACCATTTGACTATGGTTAACTTGTTGACCTATGTTGACATATTGATCATCATCATTTCACATGAAAGATGCTCTTTGATTCTTGCAAAATTCATTAATGTGAAATGATAATGGTCATTTCAAGTTAACCATCACAATTATCTTTGATTAATTATTTAATTATCATAATTCACATATATGTGAGAAGGTTGATATTATCCTCTCATTCTCTCATTCTCATTCTCTCTCATCCTCTTCCTCTCTCTCAAAGCTCTCCCTCTCATGAGTTGAGAACCATTAAGCTTTTGAGATAAAACACCAAAATTACTCTCTACTCTTTCTAAGGTTCTAGGTTTAACACACCAAGCACTTTAGTTACCTCTAGGTTGAGGTAGGAGCCAAAGGTAGAGGCCCTCGGGTGGATCTTTCTTCGGCAAGAGAAGGCGACGAGGACGACCCGTTCATCCCACTCCAAGGAGCAAGAAAAGAAGGACTTCAAGACTTAGGTATAACCCTTTAACCGAGTAGCTAAATCTCTTAGCTTGGTTGTTAGTTTATGTTTAGCAAAGATCCTCCTTTATATAGTCCATGTTGCCTTGAGTTGTAAAAATCGATTTTTTATACCGTTTCCGCCTCCCCGTAAGTACCGGGGTGGGAAACGTGGACTTACAGTGGTATCAGAGCCTAGCTAAACACAAACTAGCAAGTTAGCAAAGTATCTAGAATTTCGATCGGAGAAAAATCGCAAAACAAGTTTCAAAAACCTAACTTTCTGCCGATTTTTAAACCTTCTTTAAAAATAATAAATCATACACTAAAAATCGGCTCAGGGTTTTTACAGAACACCCAAGAAAAACGATCCAGCGAGTCGACCAACTCACCGCGGATCCGCGGCCGAGTTGACTCGGCCGTGGGTCGTTTCTCCTGCAGTGTTCTTATATTGATGTTTTGGGATTTTTAGGATGGTTTGTTTCTGCCCAGATTTTCCAGAGAACAAATTTTTTTTTGGGGTGGTTACAAATCCGTATTTTGATCGAACTTCTCTAGACTTTGGCTAATGGGTTATATCTGTGATGTGATATATGTATTGAACGTCTGCTAATCGCTATACGTCGATTAGTGGGGGTTATACATATCTGTGATCTGTAATGTTGATGATTTGTGTATATGAATTCATTGGATTATCGCGGATGAATAGCCGGGGGGTTGTGAGATGAGAGTTTTCTTTATCTTTCAATTCATGTAATATGTAAATTGATGTAATATTATTTATATGACCGCACAACCGGGATGGGGTTGTAGCCATCATTGTATAATTTCTTTTACTGTTTTTGCTCCCAGGATAGACCCAAGGTGGGGTGCACAAACTACCGGGTATCTCGAAGTGCCGAGTGGCCTACTCACGGTGTTGAGAGAGGTTGCTTCACTTCGGGTACTTGGCGAATAGTTTGCCGCACCCGTAGGGGTCTAGGGTGGGGTTTGGCTATTCATCGCGACCGTGTAATCCGCTCTTCATTACAGGCTCGTACGGAATGAGGATTCCTAGTATATCCAATGTGTTCATCTGTGATCTGGAATGGCTATCATTGCATGTGACGAATGTATATATCTATATATGATATCTATTTAGGCGTTGCTTATGTTTTGCATCCGCGCTAGTCCAGCCCCCGCTCTGTCGTTAGTTAAGTAACCTAACGGGTGATGACGGGACCCCATGGCGAATGCGGATGGCATAAGCGTATGTCATATTTTCGTTGTTTTCTGCAATGGTAGGATTAAATGATGGGACGCATTAAAATTAATGTAAGAAAATAAACCAAGTAAAAGTCGTTGGAACACTTTCAAAACCACTCGGTTCTTTTCAAAAACCAACTTTTAAATGCGGAGCTTGAACCACTCCTTTTAAAAGCTATCTCGTTTCATCGATTATATCAAGTTCACTACGTTCACGGTTTCGCTAAAACCATTCGTAGCCCTCCGTCGTTTCACATGGATGGTCAATAGTATTCAAGCTATGTTTGTTGGCCAAAGTCAAGGCATAGTGATTGGTAGCTATTGGGTATTCATGTGCAGCATAGATAGATGTGTTGGTTTGGGACAGTCGTACTGCCTTGTTGGCCAAAGTCAAGGGTAGGTGCGGGTGGGTTCAAATTAACCTGGAGAATGACGGGTAGAACTTGACATGTGACTTATGATTTGTTGGCCAAAGTCAAGGTCATAAGAGCATGGGGCAAAAATCCACAACGGGAGTTTCTAAAGAAACTGAAACTTGCTAGCGTTGCATACCATTTGGAGTGTGATGATTTTGGTAAGATTCCTTCAATTTTGTCACGCGATGATATTTGGATCCCGATCCTACTGTGGGTATATGCTACTCCTCCGGAACTTTCTCACTTAACGATCAATGCTATAAATCAAGTAGGTGTCTAGAAAGGTGTTAGCGGGGCTACGCCCATAGGGAAAAGAGGTTATTTAATTAAGGAACTTCGCGAAAGCGTTGGAAAACCTCCCTCGAAGTACCAACACTGGCCTGGCTGAACGGTTAAGCAAGTATTATGCGGTGAGATTGATCCCGACTAATTCTTCCTTTTTAGTTTGAGGAGGGATTCGAGAGACAGTGGGAGCCATCCTGTTTAGACAAATTAAAAACCACTATAAACTTGCAAGAGCATCATGCTAAAGTGTTTCTTCTCTCTCTCCTAATTGCAGCGACCAAACATCATGACTGGACTTAAGTTACTACTAGATAAAAACATACTGACAGGGCCAAACTACAAAGATTGGCTCAGGAATGTCAAAATGGCAATCACTTATGACAAGTTGGGGTATCTCCTTACCACCAAAGCTCCCCCTGTCCCAGGTCCCAAAACCAGCGTCGCGGATAAGGAAATCCGTAAGACCTGGGAAATCGACTGCGCGAAGGCCAAGTGCCTCGTGCTTGCCTCTATGGACAATGAACATCAGAGGAGGCACGAGAATATGGACCTCGAATCCATATTTCTCCATACAAAAGAACTGTATGGAGAGCAATCCCGTATCGCCAGATATGAAGTCTCGAAAAAGTTGTTTTCGGCGAGATTGGCCGTCGGATCATCGGTAGCGAAACACGTGCTTAAGATGATTGGCTACATAGAAGAGCTCGCGGACCTTGGGACCACGTTAGAGAACGAGCTCTACACGGACTTGATTCTCCAGTCCCTTCCTTCCACTTACGCCCAGTTTATCCTGAACATCAACTTGCAAGAAAAGGAAGTTGAACTTTCAGAACTCCTCAACATGCTGAGGAGTGCAGAGGGCACCCTACAGAAAGGTAGGGAAACATCCACTTTGTTTGTAGGAGGATCTTCCTCTTCTAGGTCCAAGGCGAAAGCCAAGGGAAAGAAGAAGAAAACCCCCACCAAACCAAGGGGCGGTGTTAGTAAAGTGGATACGAAGGGAAAGGGAAAGGCAACAAAGGTAGCGGGAAAGCTTGTGGGAAAGGAAGAGTGCTTTTACTGTCACAAGAGTGGACACTGGAAAAAGGATTGCAGAGCTTGGAAGGCCAGAAACCAGGATCTGAAGCAAGTTGCGGTTTCAGCTTCAGGTGTGTATGTTATTGAAAACTTTCTATCAATAAACTCTACTTACTGGGTATTGGATACCGGATCAGGATCTCATATCTGTAATTCTTTGCAGGCACTGAGAAAGCGTAGGGTTTTGAAGGCAGGTGATATGACCCTCAAAGTTGCAAACGGAGCTAGCATGGATGCTGAGGCCGTGGGGGACTATCACCTAGGAATGTCAAATGGACATGTTTTGGTTTTTACGTAATTGTTATTTTGTACCCAATGCAACTTGTAATATCATTTCTGTATCCTTAATATCTAAAGAAGGTTATGAATTTGCATTTGTAAGTAATGTTGTAAACATTCACCTTAATCAAGTTCTGATTGGGTCAGGTACATTAAGCAATGGTATATACGTATTAAACCAACCACAAATTTTCAATGTCCAGAATACACACAAAAGAAAGTCTCCGGAAACAAATCAGGCTTTCTTGTGGCATTGTAGACTGGGTCACATCAATGAGAGAAGGTTGACGAAGTTACATACAGAAGGATATTTGGATCCGTTCGAATATCAATCATATGCAACTTGTCAATCCTGTCTCAAAGGAAAGATGACAAAGACTCCGTTCACTGGACACGGAGTAAGAGCGAGCGAGCTCTTGGGACTTGTACACAGCGACGTGTGCGGTCCAATGTCTATGCATGCGCGAAGCGGTTATTCTTACTTCATTACTTTTACGGATGACTTTTCAAGGTACGGATATGTCTTCTTAATGAAACATAAATCCGAAGCCTTTGGAAAATTCCAGGAATATAAGAATGAAGTAGAAAAACAAACATGCAAAAGTATCAAGACACTGAGATCTGATCGAGGTGGTGAATACTTGAGTGCCGAGTTCCTGGATTACTTAAAAGAGAATGGAATTCTCTCTCAGCTTACTCCTCCATACACTCCACAACATAACGGTGTATCGGAGAGACGGAACCGGACCCTATTGGATATGGTACGTTCCATGATGAGTAACGCTGAGTTACCGTGATCATTCTAGGGATATGCACTAGAATCAGCTGCATACCTTTTGAACCGAGTTCCAACTAAGACTGTGCCTACCACACCATATCAGATGTGGTGTGGGAAGAAACCCTATCTTAAGCACATTAAGACATGGGGATGTCCAACTTTTGTCAAAAAGCAGCATGCGGACAAACTCGAGGCACGCTCAGTACAGTGCAAGTTTGTGGGATATCCAAAGAACTCCAAGGGATATTTCTTCTATTGCGAAGAGGAACAAAAGATTTTTGTTTCTCGTCATGCCCACTTCTTGGAAACTGAGTTTTTGGAAAATCAGATAAGTGGGAGCGCAATAGAACTGGAAGAAATTCCAGAACCACGAGCTATTACTGAAAGCTTAGTAGAACCAGAGGGTTCGAAAGATCAGGACATTCCTGCGCCGCTCCGCAGGAGTAGTAGGCAGTCTCATCCGCCCGAGAGATACTACGGTTTTCTCATAGACGAGGATAGAGAGGATTGCATCATTGATAGTGATGAGCAGACTAGCTTTCAGCAGGCCATTCAGAGCGTTGACTCGGTAAAATGGTTGGATGCAATGCGGGCCGAAATGGAGTCCATGTACACCAACAAAGTATGGACGTTTGACATTACTCCAGATGGGGTAAAACCCGTAGGATGCAAGTGGATCTTCAAAAGGAAGATTTGTGTAGATGGACAGGTTGAGACCTATAAGGCTAGACTTGTTGCAAAGGGTTTTCGTCAAAGACCTGGTTTGGACTATGACAAAACCTTTTCTCCAGTGGCTATGCTGAAATCCATTCGGATCCTTCTTGCCATTGCTGCTTTCCACGATTATGAGATTTGGCAGATGGACGTAAAGACCGCTTTTCTAAATGGAAATTTAGAGGAGTGTGTCTATATGGACCAGCCAGAGGGTTTCATTCAGAGTGGGAGTAGCGAAAAGGTGTGCAAGTTTCTTAAGTCCATCTATGGACTAAAGCAGGCATCGCGGATTTGGAAAATCTGTTTTGATGAGACGGTCAAAGAATTTGGCTTTATCAAAAATCCAGATGAACCATGCATCTAAAGTAGATTTGTAGCAAGAACTATAGTATTCCTCGTTTTATACGTGGAAGACATTCTCTTGATAGGAAATGACATTCCTATGCTACAATCTGTCAAAGGGTTCTTGTCACACAGGTTCTCCATGAAAGACCTGGGTGATGCCTCTTACATTCTGGGGATCCGGATCTATCGTGACAGATCCAAGAGGATATTAGGACTTTCACAGTCCAGGTACATCGACACCATACTGAAAAGATTCACTATGGAAGATTCCAAGCGCGGTAATTGTTCAGTTGATAAAACTGCACATGTGTTATTACATTTTTCCTACCATTTTCATATTAAAAAGGGACTTTATTATAATATATCATACATATGAGGGTTTATGTGTAAAAATACTATTTTCCATGTGTTGATATATTATAATTAGCATTTGATAGGAAAATGTATGTAAATAAATTCATTGACCAAATCCTAGTAGAACAAAGTCTACTAAATATTATTTGAGTTGTTGTGCAGAATTTTTCCAAGTTGTGCAGAATTTTTCAAAGACTAGAATCAAGCAAATCAAGTTGTTGAAGAAGACTTGCCTAATTAAGAATCAAAACTTGGAGACCAAGTCTGGCAGCAACCACGAAAAGATTTCCAAATTCTGAAGGTTCCAAGGATCGCCAAATGTCACTACGAGACAGCCCCTAAAAATTGATCAAGGGCCATGATCATCAAGCCGCGGATCCGCGGCCCAAGCCCCTTGGTGCCGCGGATCCGCCACAATATTATGGAGTTAGGTGCTCAGAAATTTTAGGGTGAATATTTTGCTGCTTACTTCCTAATTTAGAAGCTTGGATTCTGGCTTTGGCACTATAAAAAGGGACTGAGAGCCTCTTGGAAAAATCATCAAGTCGACGCGATCACGAAGTCCAAGACGGCTCACGCATCCAGACTGATCATCAACTGTTCGTCTACCTCCTTGGAAGAGATCGAGAAGCAAGCTAGTCTTTGTAATCATTTTCTAAGGATCAAAGTGTAATGAATTTTTGATTAATAAAGGTAGTTCTTTTTCTTATTCTATTTCTTCGTAGTTTAATTATGCATTTTCTCTCCATCTCTTTTTCTCCCAACATACGCGAGTAATTCTCCGCTTGTTAGGGTTCGTAGGATTAGGGTAGGCTAATGGATGATGAACATCCCTAAACCCTTTTTAAGTCCTATAAAGTTTATGAACTTTATCAAAAAAATCATTAACATTCTAATCGGGCGCGCTAACAATTCTTTGTTAGTTCCGACCGCCATTAGAGATTAGATTAATGATTGTTTTGGTAAAGGCTAGATATGAACAGAGTTCCGTGTCGAGATAGGGGTTAAGAGTGGGATTCCTTTTCCCTCCAGAAACCCTAATCTACACGCATCACCATCGTTCTAGTTTTAAATCTATTAAAGGATAAAAATGGTAACTTTTAATTAATCGTCCATGACTACTAAATCCTAACGAACCCTACAAGCCCCCTTATTATATTAACTACATCCCTAAAATAATCTAGATCTATATTTTTGCATTCTTGCTTAACGTAGATCTAGAAACCATTCTTCAAAATTCTTTATCCCTCCTCTCTTTCTCAACACATCTAAAGTAAGAATAAAAGGTTCAACGTTTCCCTGAGGACGACCCGTACTCACCTCGGTCTAGCTGCACGCGACACCGTTCTGATTGCGGTTAATTACTAAACACACTTTTTCGAATCAATCAAATGGCGCCGTTGCCGGGGATACGTGCGTAAATTTTTATTCTTATTATTTGTGTTGAATTCTTAGACGATTCATATCATTATTAAAACAAAACTGCAAATTGCATATTTAACGATTTGTGCGTGAATTTTTGCAAGGAGATCTGGAGTCACAGAATCAAGGAAAACGGGAAACAGAGACATTCTTAGAGATCCATAGGAGTACAGAAGGCTATACAAAAAATTTCATCAAGTGATCTTTCTGCCACGCGGCGGATCCGCGGCAAAAACACCCTTGTGGTGGAGGAAACGCGGCACAACAGAGGAGTTAGGGTTTCAGTCTTTTCTGGTATCTTTCTCAACTCCTTCTCTCTCCTCTAAAGTCCAATAAAATCTATTTTCTGCAGGATTCTTTGCAAAATAGCGCCGCTCAAAAATCTTTTTGCAAAAGTTTTGTGATTGGTTTTGTTTTGCATATTCTAATACGGACTTTAAGGGGCAAAGACTAAATCAAGATTAGGTGGGGATTTCATCACCCTTCCTAAGCCCCACAAATCACAAACCGAGCATCTGCATCAACCCTACAATAATTTAAAAAATATCTAGACCAGACTCTAAGGACTGTCGCGCTCATTAAGGACAGAGGAAGGTCGTGGGTAATCCATCGCTTATCCGCATTACTTTTGTAGTGCCTAGGCAAGTGTGTCCAAGGCGAGTGGTTACTTAATTAGGACCACTACTTTCGTAGTGGAGAGCCTCCCACTCATCTGGCACTTACCTGGCTACAAGGGTAGTAACGAGGCGGTAGAGGATTGATCCTGCGGCTTGTCCTTTGGAAGTCTAGGAGCGGTCTAGAGACTGGACCTAGGTGACCTTAGTTCTAGGGTTGCTTGTGCATTTTAGAGTGATTTGTCTTGAGTCCCACTTTTTTTTCAAAACAGCCAATTTTAAAATCACACACACGCTGCCACTTGCACTAAACCCGCTTAGTGCATGCTCGGCTGGACACGGGATCCTAGTGCCCGTCTTGTCCGCGTTCCTGCTATCGACGCCGAAGTCGGTAATTCTTCATCTTCTTTTCCCCCACCACACACCACGACCGAGATGGACGGTACTCCATCAGATTATAACACCATGCTGCCACCGCCCGTAGGTGCGCAGAATCCACCGCGCATCTCTCTCCAAGAGAAATGCTATCCTATCCGTGGTCCCCTTCCTACTTGTCTATCTCTTCCGCCACCTAACGGGGATAATTTCAAAATTAAACCCCACTACATCAATCTGCTGCCCAAATTTCACGGGCTTGAGTCGGAAGACGCGTACATTTTCATCACCAAATTCGAAAACGTATGCGCAATGATGGGTACTTCACAGTTAACTGTCGATGCTATGCGTTTGCGTCTTCTCTCATTCACACTGTGCGACTTGGCAAAAAAATGGCTTTACAATACCGCCGCACACTCTATCACTAATTGGGATGAATTCATCATAGCATTTCTTAAGAAGTTCTACCCAAACCATAAGACTGCACATGTTAGGAGCGAGATCAACCAGTTCACCCAGCTTCCCAATGAACCATTTTGGAAGTGCTTTGAACGTTTTAAAGATCTGCTTGTCCAATGTCCTCATCATGGAATCAATAGATGGGATTTATGTCGGATTATATATGAGGGCATTAATCCAGCGACAAAGCAAATGCTTGAAACAATGTGTCAATGCAATTTCATGTCTAAAGATGACGGTGAAGCTTGGAAGTATCTGGAAGACCTCGCTGAACACACTTTGCAGTGGGAAAGCGTTAGACCACCTTCATCTAGGGGAGGTGTTCACCAGCTCGATGTTTCTATCGCAGTAAAAGCCGAAATGGCAGCGATACAGAAGAAATTCGACGCTATTGAGAACAAGTTCTCATCATTCTCCCTAAATCAGGTCACGCTTCCTAAGACCGTCTGTGGTTGCTGTTCGGATCCTTCACACTTAACGGAAGAATGTCCTATGAATGCATCGTTTCAAGCGAATGCTGCTTTTCAGCAGCGATCTAGAAACGACCCTTATTCTTCCACGTACAATCAAGGATGGAGGAATCATCCTAACTTTGCTTGGAGTCAAAACCAACAAAGCAATTATCAAAGACCTCCTCCACAGCAACCACAACCACAGAATCAGCCCCCCTTTCAGTCACAGAATTTCCAAAATCCGGCCAACATTTCTACACCATAAGTGGCCGGTACTGACAACTCTTCACTTGCACAAACTTTGGATATGTTCATGAAACAATCCATGCAATTGTCGGCTGAGATGAAGTCTTCTATTGATACCATAACGAAAAACTCCGCCTCCCATGGTGAGAGTATTAAATCAATAGAAAACCAAATCGCACAGTTAAACGCCGCAATGAGTGCGAGAGAAAAAGGGAAACTCCCATCTCAACCCCTACCGAATCCTGGCCATTCACAAAATTATAATGTGAATGCCATTACTACGTTGAGATCGGGGAGAGTGTTGAATAACCGAGTAAGTGAGCAATTTGATGTTAGTGACACCATTGATACCCCAGCTTCTTCTTCTTCTTCCCCTAATTCGTCTAGTCTCCCACCTTCATCCAAGCCTATTCTCCGTTTTCCCCAAGGCTCGAACATTTCGCCAAATCTATCTAAGTCGATTCTCACTCCAATTTTGGGATCGAATCCGTCCCCACAGTCTTCTCCACAAACGTTGGACCCAAAACTTATTGATCAAGCTCCATTTCCAAACCGATTAAGGGCCAACAGACCTAACCCGTAAATGGAGAAGATTGTGGAAATGTTTAAGCAAGTTAGCGTGAATATTCCTCTCCTAGATGCTATTCAACAAGTCCCATCTTATGCAAGAATCCTTAAAGACTTGTGCACTAGGAAGAGAAAAACTCAAGTGCCTAAGAAGGTTTTCGTGACGAGTAATGTTAGCACCGCTTTTACCCAACAAATACCAAAGGAACGTAAGGACCCCGGCTGTCCTACAATCTCTATTTCTATTGGGGGTAAAAATATTAATCGTGCTTTACTCGATCTAGGCGCTAGCGTTAACTTGCTTCCTTATTCAGTATACGAGCAGTTAGGAATTGGAGAGTTAAAACCCGCCCATTGTACTCTCCAGATGGCAGACCGATCTATCACCAAACCTCGGGGCGAACTAGAGGATGTGTTAATTAAAGTCGGGGAATTCATATTTCTCGTGGACTTTATTGTTTTAGATACACAACCTGTGGCAAACCCACGCAATCAAATCCCGGTGATACTTGGTCGACCCTTCCTAGCAACTTCTAACGCTGTAATTAATTGTCGTAACGGTTCTATGAACTTATCCTTCGGGAAAATGACAATTGAGCTTAATATTTACAAGCTAGGAAGTCAGCCATCAGAACCTTCTGCTCATTTGCTGGATGTTTGTTCCATCCACGAGATAGCTTCCGAAAGCTGCTTGGATGAGGAACTTTCCTTTGATGTTCTCGACAACACTAATGAGACATCGTTTGATCTTGCACCACTTCACAGTGAGGATATGTTCAATGAGTCCGACCTTGAGATTGAACCCGTTGACTCGTTGCAAAAGTCAGCAGCACTTTCTGAGTCAATATCTTATGCAAGTTTTGAATCTCTTAAGGAGTCTGAATATCATTCTGTTACCCCACCTTCTATTGTCTCTCCGCCAATTCTTGATCTCAAACCGCTACCTTCTCATCTTAAATATGCATATTTAGGAGAGAATGAGACTTTGCCAGTGATTATATCCGCTTCTCTAGCCTTAGAGCAAGAGAATGCACTTTTGGCAGTGTTGAGATCGAATCGGCAAGCATTTAGTTGGACGATGGCCGACATCAAAGGGATTAGTCCCTTAATTATTGAACATAACATACATCTGATGGATGAAGCCAAACCAACCCGAGACCCACAAAGACGGTTAAATCCCGTTATGAAGGAGGCGGTAAAGAAAAAAATCGTCAAGTGCCTTGATAGTGGAATAATTTACCCCATATCTGATAGCCAATGGGTAAGTCCAATTCATGTGGTCCCTAAAAAGTCTGGCATCACGGTCATCACTAATGAGGCTAATGAGTTGATCCAAACACGCACCCAAACTGAGTGACGCGTATGTATTGATTACAGGAAACTCAACGCCGCGACGAGGAAAGATCACTTCGCTCTACCTTTTATTGACCAGATGTTAGAACGATTAGCTGGACACGATTACTACTGTTTCTTGGACAGATACTCTGGCTATAACCAGGTCCCCATCGCCGAAAAGGATCAAGATAAAACCACTTTTACTTGTCCTTTCGGAACTTTTGCTTATAGACGCATACCCTTTGGGTTATGCAACGCTCCCGCTACATTTCAGCGGTGCATGATGGGGATATTTTCAGATATGGCATAAAATTTTCTAGAAATTTTTATGGACGATTTCTCCATTTTTGGGGACTCCTTTGAGGACTGCCTTCGTAATCTTGACGCGGTTCTTACCCGCTGTAAGGATAAGAACTTGACTTTGAATTGGGAAAAATGCCATTTTATGGTCCAAGAAGGTATTGTACTTGGACATATAATTTCACGAAAAGGTATTGAGGTTGACAGAGCTAAAATAGATGTCATTCATAACCTCCCTCGTCCCAACTGCGTCAAAGATATACGATCCTTCCTTGGCCATGCAGGATTTTATAGAAGATTTATTAAGGAATTTAGCAAAATTGCTAGACCCTTAACCCTTCTATTGGCCAAGGACACTACTTTTCACTTCAATTCGGATTGTGAGGCTGCTTTTGAATCGCTTAAAGAATCACTCACTACAGCCCCCGCTCTATCATCTCCGGATTGGAACCACCCGTTCGAGCTTATGTGTGACGCATCAGATTTTGCTATTGGTGCTGTCTTAGGACAGCATATTGATAAGATGCCACATGTAATTTACTATGCAAGTAGGACCTTGAATGATGCACAAATAAATTACACAACTACCGAGAAAGAACTCTTGGTAGTTGTATTTGCATTAGAGAAATTCAGGCCCTACTTGATTGGCTCGCCTATTGTGGTTTACACAGATCACTCCACCCTACGACATCTTTTATCGAAGAAGGATGCGAAGGCTAGGCTAATACGTTGGATCATATTGTTACAAGAATTTGATCTTGTCATCCGAGACAAGAGTGGATGTGAAAACGTTGTAGCCGACCATCTTTCACGCATCACTTCTTCACCAACTTTGACCGTGCCGATAAATGACTCATTTCCTGACGAACAGCTATTGACTGTATCCTACGAACCTTGGTTCGTGGATATCGTGAACTATCTTGCAACGGGACTTATTCCTAATGATTGGTCGAAACAAGACAAACTTCGATTTCTATCCCAAGTAAAATATTTTTACTGGGATGAACCTTATCTATTCAAGTATTGTTCCGATCAAATCATTCGCAGGTGTGTCCCTAACGATGAATTCAAGAGCGTGTTATCATTTTGTCATGATCAGGCATGTGGCGGTCATTTTGGTCCTCGCACAACGGCGGAGAAAGTTTTGCAATGTGGCTTTTATTGGCCAACATTGTTTAAAGATGCATTTGAACATTGCAAAACTTGTCCGCGATGTCAGCATTCGGGTCGGATTTCACAAAGGAATGAGATGCCGCTCCAACCTATATTGGTTGTGGAAATATTCGATGTTTGGGGTATTGATTTTATGGGCCATTTTCCCAACTCCTTTGGGAATCTATATATCTTGTTAGCGGTTGATTATGTCTCGAAGTGGGTGGAAGCTATACCGTGTCGCACTAATGACAACAAAGTTGTCATTAAGTTCCTTAAAGAAAATATCTTTTCGCGATTCGGACACCCTCGCGCTATAATTATCAACAACGGGACACATTTCTGCAATAGGTCTTTCGAGGCCTTGATGCGGAAATATTCAATCACTCACAAGCTTTCTACGCCCTATCATCCCCAAACAAGCGGGCAGGCTGAAATCTCAAATAGGCAGATCAAACAGATATTGGAGAAGACGGTTTCAAAAAACCATAAAGATTGGTCAACCAACTTGACGGATGCTCTTTAGGCATTCCGCACCGCTTATAAGACCGATCTTGGTATGTCTCCATACCGCCTTGTGTTTGGGAAGGCATGCCACCTCCCTGTCGAGATTGAACATAAGGCAATGTGGGCTATTAAAGAACTTAATTTTGATCTTGATCATGCAGGCAGCTATCGGAAGCTGCAGTTGAATGAGCAAGCGAACTCCGCGATGAAGCTTACGATAATGCGGTGATAGTAAAGAACAGGACTAAAGTGTTCCACGATAAAAATATTTTTAGAAAAACCTTCACATCGGGGCAACAAGTCCTTCTTTACGATTCCCGTCTCCATCTTCATCCGGGTAAGCTTAAATCTCGTTAGAAAGGACCTTTTGTGGTGCGGTATGTACACCCGCACGGGGCAGTTGAAGTCGAAAATTTGAAAAACGGTTCAATTTTTAAAGTAAATGGGTATAGATTAAAACCGTATTTTTCTGCTGACCCCGCGGAGGAGCTCCTGTTTTTACAGGAGCCGCTTTATCAAAACTAAATTTCCTCCACCTCACCTCCATGTTTTTGTAACATTTTCTCATTTTAAGAATGGAGGTGAGTAAAAATGGATTTGATTGAATGTATGTGCGTGTCAAAGAATAAGTTTGGGGGAATTTTTCATTTAACTATTATTTTACCCCTTATATCTCTCCCTTAGTATACAGGTCCTTGTTCTCAAAAGGCTACATCAGTGAGGACACTGCTGAAAACAGGTTTGGGGGGAGGTTTGTATTCACTAAATTATCTTTGACACTGGGCATTAAAAAAAAAATTTTATATAACAAAAGAGTAGAAAGTGAAAAATTACATCCAAAAGATAGGAATAGTTTAAGAAAACCAAGAAAATTAGAAGTTTTCTTAAACGAACTAGTAATAAGTAGTTATGAGCTGTTGTCCCAAGGGTTAGTAAAATGAAATCACTAATCTGAGGATAAAAATAAGTCTGAAAAATAGTTTTTATTCTGGAAGCCAAACATTTGAATGTTGATACCCTACTGCATGCACTTACACACGTCTTGAAACTTGGGATGGTAGAGGATACCTTAAAATGCTCTTGTCTAAAAGCCAAAGTATAAAGGAAATGAAAAAAAATGATGAAGAAAATATAAAAATGGTGAAAAGAGAAAAATGAACACTGGTTTTGTTATCGCCAGGGCAGCAATAAAAAAATATAGCGAGCGTGCCTCTTCACCCAGTGCCCTAAGGCCAGCTGGTCTGGGAGTCACTGCTAAGCCTTAGGTGGTGCAAGACGAGGAAAATATTATCACCTAATCAGCAAGCACAAGAGTAATCGGTTGGTTAGTACCTCAAGAAGTATTAACGGTCGCATGAAAATGTGTGAGCAAATCTAAATATTCATCAAATTAAAAAGTACTAAGGTAGATGGACAAGAGTATGATAGCTTGAATTGAATTCTCCGAGTGTAGGGATGTTCTTTACACACACGTGGGGTTATATGATCAATGGTTGGATGAAAGATAGGAACGAAAAATAAATACGATGTTTTATTGAAGGATGATGTGATTTCTAACATTTTTTCATGACTATTAAGATAGGGCTCATGATAACTGAAAAGCTAGTATAGTTGGAAACTCTTATTTTCAAAGTCTTTCTTTTATGGTTCTTATCTTTATATGTAAATTTCACCATCTCTCTTTTGTTATAGGATTTTGTGGGTGTAATCCGCTGAAAACCCTCAGGAGACAACACTACTCCTACTAGGGACACCTAGAGGTTTAACGGCTTGTTGCACGTGCTCAGTGCAATCGTGTCTGCCTACGAAAGTGTGCTTAGTTTTCTCCTTTCTTTTTCTCCTCTTGAATAAACTAGTTTGCTCGGGACGATCAAAGATAAGTTTGGGGGTATTTGTTCAGTTGATAAAACTGCACATGTGTTATTACATTTTTCCTACCATTTTCATATTAAACATGGACTTTATTATAATATATCATACATATGAGGGTTTATGTGTAAAAATACTATTTTCCATGTGTTGATATATTATAATTAGCATTTTGTAGGAAAATGTATGTAAATAAATTCATTGACCAAATCCTAGTAGAACAAAGTCTACTAAATATTATTTGAGTTGTTGTGCAGAATTTTTCAAAGACTAAAATCAAGCAAATCAAGTTGTTGAAGAAGACTTGCCTAATTAAGAATCAAAACTTGGAGACCAAGTCTAGCAGCAACCACGAAAAGATTTCTAAATTCTGAAGGTTCCAAGGATCGCCAAATGTCACTACGAGACAGCCCCTAAAAATTGATCAAGGGCCATGATCATCAAGCCGCGGATCCGCGGCCCAAGCCCCTTGGTGCCGCGGATCCGCGGCCCAAGCCCCTTGGTGCCGCGGATCCGCGTCCCAAGCCCCTTGGTGCCGCGGATCCACCGCAATATTATGGAGTTAGGTGCTCAGAAATTTTAGGGTGAATCTTTTGCTGCTTACTTCCTAATTTAGAAGCTTGGATTCTGGCTTTGGCACTATAAAAAGGGACCGAGAGCCTCTTGGAAAAATCATCAAGTCGACGCGATCACGAAGTCCAAGACGGCTCACGCATCCAGACTGATCATCAACTGTTCGTCTACCTCCTTGGAAGAGATCGAGAAGCAAGCTAGTCTTTGTAATCATTTTCTAAGGATCAAAGTGTAATGAATTTTTGATTAATAAAGGTAGTTCTTTTTCTTATTCTATTTCTTCGTAGTTTAATTATGCATTTTCTCTCCATCTCTTTTTCTCCCAACATGCGCGAGTAATTCTCCGCTTGTTAGGGTTCGTAGGATTAGGGTAGGCTAATGGATGATGAACATCCCTAAACCCTTTTTAAGTCCTATAAAGTTTATGAACTTTATCAAAAGAATCATTAACATCCTAATCGGGCGCGCTAACAATTCTTTGTTAGTTCCGACCGCGATTAGAGATTAGATTAATGATTGTTTTGGTAAAGGCTAGATATGAACGGAGTTCCGTGTCGAGATAGGGGTTAAGAGTGGGATTCCTTTTCCCTCCAGAAACCCTAATCTACACGCATCACCGTCGTTCTAGTTTTAAATCTATTAAAGGATAAAAAGGGTAACTTTTAATTAATCGTCCATGACTACTAAATCCTAACGAACCCTACAAGCCCCCTTATTATATTAACTACATCCCTAAAATAATCTAGATCTATATTTTTGCATTCTTGCTTAACGTAGATCTAGAAACCATTCTTCAAAATTCTTTATCCCTCCTCTCTTTCTCAACACATCTAAAGTAAGAATAAAAGGTTCAACGTTTCCCTGAGGACGACCCGTAGTCATCTCGGTCTAGCTACACGCGACACCGTTCTGATTGCGGTTAATTACTAAACACACTTTTTCGAATCAATCAGTAATCTACCGGCTTGTCACGGGATCACCCTCTCCAAAGAGATGTCTCCCAAGACTGATTTGGAAAGGGATCGCATGTCTATTATACCCTACGCTTTTGCGGTAGGCTCTATAATGTATGCGATGTTGTGTACCAGACCGGATGTAGCTTATGCACTGAGTGTGGTAAGCCGGTATCAGTCAAACCCTGGGGAGAAACACTGGATAGCGGTAAAGAACATTCTCAAGTACCTGAGAAGGACTGAGGAGATGTTCTTGGTGTATGGCGGAAAAGACCTCCAGATCGAGGCCTTTGCTGACTCCAGCTTCCAGAGTGACAAGGATGATTCCAAGTCCATGTCGGGTTATGTCATTACCCTCAATGGAGGGGCGGTGTGTTGGAAGAGTTCCAAACAGGAAACCGTTGCTGACTCGACGATGGAAGCGGAATATATCGCTGCTGCAGATGCCGCAAAAGAAGCCGTCTGGTAAGGAAGTTCTTGACAGAACTTCAGGTGGTTCCGTCCATTGTTGATCCAATACCTCTGTATTGCGAGAACAACGGGGCTATAGCTTTAGCAAAGGAACCCAGGTCCCATCAGAAGTCCAGACACGTCTTGAGGCGGTATCACCTGATCAGGGAGATCGTGGGTCGCCAGGAGATCGAGGTTCGGAGAGTTGCTACGGAATATAACATTGTTGATCCATTCACAAAGGCTTTACCCCAGACTCAGTTCGAGCGGCTGATCGAGATGATAGGTCTTCGATACGCCAGTACATGGCCTTAGTGCAAGTGGGAGATTGTTAGTGTATATGCCCTAGAGGCCATTACTGTATCATACTAGTTTGTATATTACTTAATGGAAGCTTGGGATATTCACCTTCTATAGACAATCTTGCTCAAAATGGTAGTATGCTACTTGGTTTGTTTCTACTTTAATGTGTGCATGTGTTTCTTATAGCATATCGCCTTTACACATTAGTGGAGCCCTTAGGATCTTTGCTTGATTAACAGCGTTGTGATGGCAGTCACACTCGTGGGGGCTGGGTAATCCATAAGCACATCCTTATGCAGGTCCCTAGTCGTAGGACTTCGAGACAGAGCATCGATGCTCCGGAGTAGACTAGCGTATGCGCTTCTTATCCCAGCTTGGGAGACGGTCTGTCCCACAGCCGTCAGTACGTCGTACTTGAGATAGTATGCGGGTGCTCGTTAGGTTACGAGTACACTGGACAGGACTCGTCGGGAACTGTTGGTTGGTATTATACCTATCGTCAGTTATCAGTTCCCAGGTGACATGAATACAGCTTATTCCGTTGACTTGACACTGTCACTTCGCCTCGAGTGTGTTCCCGCTGTTCTTAGATTGCTACCCTACCACGGCTCAAAGGAGTCGTGCAAACAGGTAGCAGTTGGGTGCAGTCCCGAAACACTTGGAGGCAGTGACGGTTAGACAGGATTCGTCTCTCCCGGTATTGGGGGTTGATATCGCGCTGTGTCTAGGAGATCCATTACACAAAGTCCCTGGCCAGGGCAAGCGAGATATACTGGTAGGTTTCCAGTGTTATCTCAGGGTGTTCTGGGCTACACTCCGACACGACTTGTACCGCTATTAGGGGACTGACGTTTACCGCCCCCTAGGCCCGCCATGCGATATTCTTAGACGAACAGACCGGACTGTATGGAGACTGTCACATTCAGGCTCAGTAGGAGTTCAGATGGGTTTACCTCGTCAGTCTTCTTATCGGCATCTACCTGGGGACCGTTACGTACAGCTAGTGCCGCTTGCGGTCTGTGGTTAAACCCACTGCCAGCGTAGTGTCTAGTCTTTAGAGTCCCACATAGTTTTGCGACGGGGTTCGTTCACATCCGCGTACTTGTGCACGTTTGGTGTCCGGACAGCTTATACTAGCGGGCTTTGGTTTAAGCCAGATCCTAGTATATGTTTTGGGATTGGTTTTATCTCATTGTATTCGTGTTACTCGGAACACGGATACGGATGTGTATGCACAGTTGACTGAGGCTGAGGCAGAGGACTTTCATTAGGTGTAACAACTCCATTTTTAATGTACAAAGAATTGATTTAAATTCAATATATACTTGGAGTATTTATTACAGCTGACATCTCTTTAAGTATTTATTTCACTCCATAATTACAAGAAGGAGCTTGTAGCTCATTGGTAATACCTTGCACTGCTGAACTAAGCCACCAGAGTTCAAATCCCATACCCCACATTATTTTTATATTATTTTGTTTTAATTTTTTTTGGAAAGTCAACAGTCAAACAGCCATAACTCACAAAATTTATACTGAACATAAAAAACTAAATACACCAAAATTCCCTCCATGAGTTTCCCCACCCAACGGTACCCCGACTCGGGCCGGCGCCGCCGGTCGGACTCGGCCGGACGGCCGAGTCGTCAACACGGAATTTCTCCGTGTTGACCTGGTCATTCTCCCTGCATACTTTATTTTCTTTGATCGGTTACCAGATTCTCAATAAATCACTTTTATTCCAAAATTTAATGATTTTTAATGTTTTTTTTATATATTTTTATATTTTTTTTAATTAAAACCCTAACCCTAGCCTAGCCCTATATAAACACCCCTACCCTCTACCCTTTCACTCTATATTCCTAAATCCACTCTCTATAAAAATTCAAGAGAACTCGGTACGTTAGAAAAAGAGCGAAAGGCGAAGCGCTGCCGAAATCGACGACGAATGCCGGCGATCGTACTAGGACCCTTCACGACGTTTCGACGCACCGACAACCCACTACCTTCCTAGCACTCTCTAGCTTGTCCAAACCCGTAAGTCCCCCTCTTTCTATCTTTTTTTCTTTTAAGAAAAATACGATTTTTTAAAACCCGACGGAAACCGGAACAAACCGATTTCCGATTCGGTTTTCTATCAAAACTCACTTGTCACAAATTCCATAATGTCTAAACATATTCATGTTGACTACTAATCACTTAAAAATCAATTTGGACAAGTTTTCACACATGAAATGATAACTTTTGCAAAATACCGAATTTTCGCACTTAAATACCACCATATTTAGTTTATCATATTTAACCCCTAAACTACACTATACCTTAAAATAGATCACGAGATAAAGACCTACCTCCACACACACGCAAATACAACCCTAATTGATATCATCAAAACTTAGAATACGAAAATACAAGACTTTACATTAAAATACCATTTTCTTTATAAACCTTTTCTGAAAGTTCTAAGTTGTATACAATTTTAAAACAAAATCTTTTAAAAGGAAAATACGATATGTCACGGACATCGATCGTTTATCTAAACCTGACTTTGCGGTGTCTAGGCAAGTGTGTCTAAGGCAAGTGGTTACTTAATTAGGGCCACTACTTGTAGTGGAGAGCCTCCCACTTACCTGGCACTTACCTGGCCGCAATTGACGGTGAAGAGGCGATTTGAGGCTTCTAATGACTTATCGTTTAGACCCTTTAGAAATAGGTTAGTTGGCTTAGGAAACCCTAGAATCTAAAATACGGAAATTTACACCCTTTTACAAATAAATACCTTATCTTTATAAAACCATTTTTTCTAAATGACTAGTATTTATTAAATCTTTGCAAAGCGCCACTACAACCCATCTTTAGGGAACTCGTTAGGGATAGTACGGTTTATCGTGCACCCTCGAGCTTAGTAGTGCGAGATTCAGACCTCCGCAAGGAGCATTCGGTCTCGAAAGGTTTAAAATACGACATTTAAGAAAAATGAGATTTTTGGAAAATAAAATATTTATTAAAAAATTATTCTTGTATTAATATATATATAATTATCATTTAAACGCCTATTTTGTTATAAGATAAAGTTTCCACCTTTTCCTAAAAAAATTACAAGATTAAAAGTTACATTAAAATACCATGAATTTTCAAATAAATCAATATTATAATTTAATACTTTTATTAGGATATATTCACTAGAATAACACAAATAAAATTTACACTCATTATAACAATAAAGACGAATAATAAATACTTGGGGTGTGTCTTGAAAACTATACAAAAGTATTTTTATATAAAACCCCCTCAAGTTTTATAAATTACAATAAGGACCCTAACAATTATAGAACTTCAAATTACTTTTCTTTTAGTCTGACTCGGGTTTGAGTCTGACTATTTCTGACTTGAATATGATTCAAGTCAATCTATATTCTTTAATATTCCAACTCAATATGAACACATGAATCCCTGAATCCAGTTAACAATCTATTCAACTTGACTGAATCAAACCATGGATATACATCCATTATTCCGTTATTCCATTTACCTGATTATGAAGTTACAATCTGTTTACTGATATCATGGTTTTGGTCAGCCATCCAACTTACACAATACAATACAACAATACTGTCAAAACACTACGGGGTTAAGGGGTAGATTGGTACGGAAGGTGTTAAAGGTGGCACGAAGTGGTCAGATTAAGACACCTAACCTATATTCCGTTGATGTTGTACCGTGGCTTAACGGTTCCTTGTACATTCCGTTTGCCCTGGTCTCTAGCATATAGAGACCCCTCTCGTATACACTGGCATACTTCTGTACCAAACTACAAACAACAGCGTTAACACAATATTCCATAATATTCGGCAACATAATACTTTAACAAATTACTCTTATTCTGTCTTTCTAATTCTTCCTTATCTTTGGGACTTACCGAGCGACCTGTTCGCTGACGACATTCTATTTCTTTCTTCTTTGAATGTCGTCAGGTGCTTTGGACCCGCAGAGATCGAGCCCACCGGTGAAGACTTAGAGCAGTTTCACGAAGACCCCGAGCTCTAGATATTGTACCTTGTTCTTTTCAGTATTTTCATTTCCTGTTATGCCACTGTTTAGGCATCGCTTTTCATTTCAGTTGTATTTACTTTTCATGCATTGTATAAAAGAATGTTATTAATAAAGTTGTTGTTATTTCTATATCTCTTGTCTCTTGTGATTTACTTTTATATTGCTTAGATACGTTTAGCGTATTTACTTCACAGTAAATACGTAGCCGACCTCGTCGCGTCCCCTTCGCCGTACACCGGGAAGCGGGGCGTGACAGGTTTTGTTGGTGGCCCATGTAGGTCAGAGCTGTATGAATCCATGTCATGCAGTTCTGGTCTGCGTGAACAACCTAAGCAATATAACACAAGAACCAGCAACTAAAACATTCTTTACAATTCATGTTCCTTGAATCTTGCAAATTTCTATTCCTTGAATCTTATCATTTCATGTATTTGAATCTGTCCTAACTCAAATTTTTCTTCAAGGTTATAGATTCCCCGAACAACACCAGCACCAACGTCAACAACACCCCTCCAGCACTACCTCTTGCACCAGCTGTTCCTGCACCACCCACAGAGCAAACAATGCTATTTGAGGCGATCCGCAGCCTTCTCGAGGGACAGCAACAACTTCTGAACCGTCCCGAGACTGACGCACCGGGAGTAAAGCAATTCAGGGCTTTACATCCCAAGCAGTTCTCTGGTAAAGGAAGCCCTCTTGAAGCGGAAGAATGGGCACAAAGCATCGAAGACGATCTGGCAGCAGCTCAAGTGCCAGACAACGCTTGGGTCTGTGTAGCAAAACTACAGCTCACGGATAATGCTCGCAACTGGTGGAAGGCGGAAGAAAGCCGTCTGGTACAGCCGATTGAATGGAAGACCTTTCGAGAGAAGTTCGACGCGAAATACTTCCCTGTGACTGCCAGGTTTGCAATGGAGCAGCAGTTTATTCATCTACAACAGGGTTCAATGTGGGAAAAATCAGTAGATGAATACGATGTTGAATTCACCATGTTAAGCCGGTAAGATATGTCACAATAGTTCAATTTTTAAATATCACATACTACACAGCTAACACAATCTTTAAACAGATTCGCGGCACACTTGATACCGACGGACGATATCAGAGCCCGTCGCTTTCAACAAGGACTGGACACGAAGATTCAAGCTGCTCTAGCCACAGGAAAGTTTTTGACTCATGAGGATGCTCTAGAAGCCGCCCGCAGCTATGAGGCAGTAATAAAAGCAAGGGGCAGATCTCAGTCTGCAGGAGTCAAACGCCCTGCCAACCAGATGGCAGGTGGAGCCTCGTCCAGGCCACCTTTCGTGCCAAGGCGACCCGGAGTACCAACCCATCGTCCTAGCCCAGCCTTTTGCACCTACTGCAAGAGAACTGGACATATGATGAAGGACTGTCGTCGAGCCAACCGCCTTTGCTTAGTCTGCGGCTCAGCTACCCACGATATTGGGTCTTGTCCCTAAAGACAGAACCCAGTTGCTGCACCCAGGCCAACAATTACCTATCTACGGCGACCAGCTCTTCAGGCACCTGCTCCCAGACCTGCACTACCTGCACCACCCAGAGGACCACAAGCTGCACCACCTCCTCGTCAGTTCCATCAAGCTCAAAAGAACGTTCCGAGGAATGCTCCTCAGACCAGGAGGAAGGTACCACGGCGCCAGGCTTTCACGATGTCCGTGGAAGAAGCTGAGGCCACTGGTCAAGTCATCACTGGTAAATTTTTCTTTTCAAACTTTGCTTTTCTACTACTTAGTTACATATTTCCTGTACCTAAAACAAATCCCACATACCTTAGGTACAATCTTAGCATCCTCAATCCCTGCACTTGCACTGTTTGATACTGGAGCATCACATTGCTTTATGTCGCAACGGTTTGTCCGAACCGATGCGATTCCAGTTTCACCGCTTGTATCCAGCTGGAATGTCAGTTCCGGAAATGGCGTTCTAAAGGCAACTATGGGATACAACATGTGTCCAGTCGTCGTCTGCAGTCGAGAGTTTTATGCTGACTTCAAAGTGCTGGACATACCAAACTTCGATGTGGTTCTAGGAATGGATTGGCTTGGAACTTTTTATGCTACCATAGACTGTCACCAAAGGAGGGTAGTATTCGAGATTCCAGACCATCCAGTCTTCTATTTCAAAAGCGGAGACCGTACACTAGAGCCAAGTACCTACAAAGCGAAGCCAAGAGAAGCAGTAGTTGCAGCAGCTCAAGCAGAGGAAGGATCAAGACCAGATGTGGTTCGAGAGTTCGACGATGTATTTCCTGACGATATATCAGGCTTGCCTCCCAACCGAGCTCTTGAATTCAGTATTGATTTAGTACCAAGAGCACAACCGGTGATCAAAGCACCCTATCGTTTAAGTCCGGAAGGTTTGAAGGAAGTCCGAACACAGTTGGACGAATTACTGGCGAAAGGATGGATTCGTCCCAGCACTTCAAGTTGGGAGTCACATGTACTACTTGTGAAGAATAAGGAAGGTTCATACAGAATGTGCATCGATTACAGAGCCTTGAACGAAGTCACTATAAAGAACAAGTATCCACTCCCGCGCATCGACGATTTATTCGATAGCTAAGTGGATCTAGTGTTTTCTCTAAACTAGATTTTCGTTCAGGTTATCATCAAGTGAAGGTCAAGAAAGCTGATATTCACAAAACAGCTTTCAGAACTCGCTATGGACATTACGAATTTCTAGTGATGCCATTTGGAGTGACCAACGCACCTGCAATATTCATGAACCTTATGAATCAAGTTTTCCGGGAGTACTTAGACAGGTTTGTTGTCATCTTCATCGATGACATCCTGGTGTATTCTAAGAGTCGGAAAGAGCATGCAGAACATCTACGAATTGTCCTGGAAACTCTTCGACAACATCAGCTTTATGCCAAGTACAGCAAGTGCGAGTTTTGGCTAAATCAAGTTGGTTTTCTTGGACATATCGTATCAGGAGAAGGAATCTCTGTGGATCCAGCGAAAGTTTCGGCAGTTAGCGAATGGCCTACACCAAAGTCAGTGAAGGATATTCGAAGTTTCTTGGGTTTAGCTGGATATTACAGAAGGTTTATTGAAGGCTTTTCGAAGATAGCAACGCCCCTGACCAAGCTCACACGTAAAGATGAAGAATTTATGTGGTCAGAAGCATGCGAACAAGCTTTCGTAGAACTCAAGTCAAGGTTGACATCAGCACCTATTCTCGTCATACCGGATCAATCTGGAGGATTCGAAGTGCATTGCGATGCATCCGGTAAAGGACTAGGATGTGTTCGACACCAGCACGGTAAGGTTGTAGCTTATGCTTCAAGACAACTGAAGATCCATGAGAGCAATTATCCGACGCATGATTTGGAATTGGCAGCATCATCTTTGCTCTCAAGATTTGGCGTCATTATCTACTTGGTGAACGAGTGAACATCTACATAGATCATAAGAGCTTAAAGTATGTGTTTACTCAGAAGGAGTTGAATATGCGGCAGAGAAGATGGTTAGAACTCATGGCGGACTTTGACATCAACTTGAAATATCACCCAGGGAAGGTGAATGTAGTACCTGATGCTCTTAGTCGCCAACCATTAGCAATGAATCTCACCGCTCAGTGGAAGCTTCAACAAGACTTGCATCAGATGGAGATTGAAGTAGTCATGCCAGGTAATGCTTCAAGTTTGATGAATTTACAAGTTCAATCAACCATTGTCAATCAGATCAAAGCAGCTCAAGCCAGCGATGCTAAGTTGCAAAATATCAGAGAACAAGTGGAGAATGGACTCAGAACAGACTTCATCATCCATGAAGACGGATCTTTGAGATACGGCAGCAGATTGTGTGTACCAAAAGGTCCTGTTCGGGAAGAGTTAATGAAAGAAGCTCACAGCTCTCCCTATTCAGTACATCCTGGAGGTACCAAAATGTACAAGGATCTACGTCAGAATTATTGGTGGCATGGAATGAAGCGTGGAGTAGCCAGAAGCGTCGCAAAATGCTTGGTGTGTCAGCAAGTAAAGGCTGAACATCACAGGACTGCTGGATTACTTCAACCGTTACCAATCCCAGAATGGAAGTGACAACACATCACGATGGACTTTGTGACTGCTCTTCCTCGCAGCACAAAGGGTAACGATGTCATATGGGTCATTGTGGATCGACTCACAAAGTCGGCTCACTTCATCCCATTTCGAGTTGACCAATCAACTGAGACACTAGCAAAGAAGTACATGGAGGTAATAATCTAATTTAGATTTAAAACACTTCATAATGTACTATCTCTGATACCTATGAACTCATACAGGAAATTGTGAGACTCCATGGAGTACCGGTAGCATTGTCTCCGATCGTGACACCAGGTTCCGATCGCAATTTTGGCAGAGTCTGCAAGTAGGCTTGGGAACAAGTCTGAACTTCAGCACGGCTTATCATCCACAAACAGATGGTCAGTCGGAACGAACTATTCAGATCTTGGAGGATATGCTCAGAGCATATATGCTAGACTTCAAAGGATCGTGGGAAGATCACCTACATCTTGTGGAGTTTTCGTACAACAACAGCTACCAAGCAAGCATAGGAATGGCACCTTTTGCAGCACTGTATGGAAGGAAGTGTCGATCGCCATTAAGTTGGGACGACATCGGAGATAGGGAACTTCTTGGACCAAAGATGATAGTAGCGACTGTTGATGTGGCTCGTACTGTCAGGGAAAGGATGCGCATAGCCCAAGATCGACAGAAGCACTGGGCTGATGCAAAGAGACGACACTTGGAGTTCCAGCCCGGAGATCACGTATTCCTGAAGATATCTCCGAACCGCGGAGTGATCCGATTTGGAAGACGGGGTAAGTTGAGTCCGAGATACATTGGACCGTTCGACATACTCGAACGAGTCGGCGAAGTGGCATACCGCTTAGCGCTTCCACCCTCATTGGAAGGAGTGCATAATGTGTTCCACATATCCCAACTCAGAAAGTATGTGAGTGACCCCAGCCATATTCTCGATCATTCCGAGCTCATTATACAGCCCGATTTGTCTTGTGAGCAACAGCCCGTGGAGATCCTGGACAGGAAAGTGAAGACACTTCGGAACAAGGAAGTTAACTTGGTTCGAGTGATGTGGAGGAAAGACACTCTAGGAGAGTCCACTTGGGAAAGGGAGGATGAAATGCGTACTAGATATCCACACCTCTTTGTAAACTAGTCCTCAAATAAAAGTTGTAAATTTCGAGGACGAAATTTTTGTAAGGAGGGTAGACTGTAACAACTCCATTTTTAATGTACAAAGAATTGATTTAAATTCAATGTATACTTTGAGTATTTATTACAGCTGACATCTCTTTAAGTATTTATTTCACTCCATAATTACAAGAAGGAGCTTGTAGCTCATTGGTAATACCTTGCACTGTTGAACCAAGCCACCAGAGTTTAAATCCCATACCCCACATTATTTTTATATTATTTTGTTTTAATTTTTTTTTGGAAAGTCAACAGTCAAACAGCCATAACTCACAAAATTTATACTGAACATAAAAAACTAAATACACCAAAATTCCCCCCATGAGTTTCCCCACCCAACGGTACCCCGACTCGGCCGGACTCGGCCGAGTCGGCCGGCGGACCGGCCGACTGGGGCCGGCGCGGCCGGCCGGACTTGGCCGGACGGCCGAGTCGTCAACACGGAATTTCTCCGTGTTGACCTGGTCATTCCCCCTGCATACTTTATTTTCTTTGATCGGTTACCAGATTCTCAATAAATCACTTTTATTCCAAAATTTAATGATTTTTAAATTTTTTTTATATATTTTTATATATTTTTTTAATTAAAACCCTAACCCTAGCCTAGCCCTATATAAACACCCCTACCCTCTACCCTTTCACTCTACATTCCTAAGTCCACTCTCTAAAAAAATTCAAGAGAATTCGGTACGTTAGAAAAAGAGCGAAAGGCGAAGCGCTGCCGAAATCGACGACGAATTCCGGCGATCGTACTAGGACCCTTCACGACGTTTCGACGCATCGACAATCCACTACCTTCCTATCACTCTCTAGCTTGTCCAAACCCGTAAGTCCCCCTCTTTCTATCTTTCTTATCTTTTAAGAAAAATACGACTTTTTAAACCCGACGGAAACCGGAACAAACCGATTTCCGATTCGGTTTTCTATCAAAACTCATTTGTCACAAATTCTATAATGTTTAAACATATTCATGTTGACTACTAATCACTTAAAAATCAATTTGGACAAGTTTTCACACATGAAATGATAACTTTTGCAAAATACCGTATTTTCGCACTTAAATACCACCATGTTTAGTTTATCATATTTAACCCCTAAACTACACTATACCTTAAAATAGATCACGAGGTAAAGACCTACCTCCACACACACGCAAATACAACCCTAATTGATATCATCAAAACTTAGAATACGAAAATACAAGACTTTACATTAAAATACAATTTTCTTTATAAACCTTTTCTGAAAGTTCTAAATTGTATACAATTTTAAAACAAAATCTTTTAAAAGGAAAATACGATATGTCACGGACATCGATCGTTTATCTAAACCTGACTTTGCGGTGTCTAGGCAAGTGTGTCTAAGGCAAGTGGTTACTTAATTAGGGCCACTACTTGTAGTGGAGAGTCTCCCACTTACCTGGCACTTACCTGGCCGCAATTGGCGGTGAAGAGGCGATTTGAGGCTTCTAATGACTTATCGTTTAGACCCTTTAGAAATAGGTTAGTTGGCTTAGGAAACCCTAGAATCTAAAATACGGAAATTTACACCCTTTTACAAATAAATACCTTATCTTTATAAAACCATTTTTTCTAAATGACTAGTATTTATTAAATCTTTGCAAAGCGCCACTATAACCAACCTTTGGGAAACTCGTTAGGGATAGTACGGTTTATCGTGCACCCTCGAGCTTAGTAGCGCGAGATTCAGACCTCCGCAAGGAGCATTCGGTCTCGAAAGGTTTAAAATACGACATTTAAGAAAAATGAGATTTTTGGAAAATAAAATATTTATTAAAAAATTATTCTTGTATTAATATATATATAATTATCATTTAAACGCCTATTTTGTTATAAGATAAAGTTTCCACCTTTTCCTAAAAAAATTACAAGATTAAAAGTTACATTAAAATACCATGAATTTTCAAATAAATCAATATTATAATTTAATACTTTTATTAGGATATATTCACTAGAATAACACAAATAAAATTTACACTCATTATAACAATAAAGACGAATAATAAATACTTGGGGTGTATCTTGAAAACTATACAAAAGTATTTTTATATAAAACCCCCTCAAGTTTTATAAATTACAATAAGGACCCTAACAATTATAGAACTTCAAATTACTTTTCTTTTAGTCTGACTCGGGTTTGAGTCTGACTATTTCTGACTTGAATATGATTCAAGTCAATCTATATTCTTTAATATTCCAACTCAATATGAACACATGAATCCCTGAATCCAGTTAACAATCTATTCAACTTGACTGAATCAAACCATGGATATACATCCATTATTCCGTTATTCCATTTACCTGATTATGCAGTTACAATCTGTTTACTGATATCATGGTTTTGGTCAGTCATCCAACTTACACAATACAATACAACAATATTGTCAAAACACTACGGGGTTAAGGGGTAGATTGGTACGGAAGGTGTTAAAGGTGGCACGAGGTGGTCAGATTAAGAAACCTAACCTATATTCCGTTGTTGTTGTACCATGGCTTAACGGTTCCTTGTACATTCCGTTTGCCCTGGTCTCTAGCATATAGAGACCCCTCTCGTATACACTGGCATCCTTCTGTACCAAGCTACAAACAACAGCGTTAACACAATATTCCATAATATTCGGCAACATAATACTTTAACAAATTACTCTTATTTTGTCTTTCTAATTCTTCATTATCTTTGGGACTTACCGAGCGACCTGTTCGCTGACGACATTCTATTTCTTTCTTCTTTGAATGTCGTCAGGTGCTTTGGACCCAGCAGAGATCGAGCCCACCGGTGAAGACTTGGAGAAGTTTCACGAAGACCCCGAGCTCTAGATATTGTACCTTGTTCTTTTCAGTATTTTCATTTCCTGTTATGCCACTGTTTAGGCATCGCTTTTCATTTCAGTTGTATTTACTTTTCATGCATTGTATAAAAGAATGTTATTAATAAAGTTGCTGTTATTTCTATATCTCTTGTCTCTTTTGATTTACTTTTATATTGCTTAGATACGCTTAGCGTATTTACTTCACAGTAAATACGTAGCGGACCTCGTCGCGTCCCCTTCGCCGTACACCGGGAAGCGGGGCGTGACATTAGGGTTGATGACCGTTGTCTTTTTCTTAACCCTAATGTTTATGTGAAATATGATTATTAATATTAATTAATTATAATTTTATTATGGTTAGGGATGTTGACCATTTGACTATGGTTGACTTGTTGACATATTGACCATCATTTCACATGAAAGATGCTCTTTGATTCTTGCAAAATTCATTAATGTGAAATGATAATGGTCATTTCAAGTTAACCATCACAATTATCTTTGATTAATTATTTAATTATCATAATTCACATATATGTGAGAAGGTTGATATTATCCTCTCATTCTCTCATTCTCATTCTCTCTCATCCTCTTCCTCTCTCTCAAAGCTCTCCCTCTCATGAGTTGAGAACCATTAAGCTTTTGAGATAAAACACCAAAATTACTCTCTACTCTTTCTAAGGTTCTAGGTTTAGCACACCAAGCACTTTAGTTACCTCTAGTTTGAGGTAGGAGCCAAAGGTAGAGGCCCTCGGGTGGATCTTTCTTCGGCAAGAGAAGGAGACGAGGACGACCCGTTCATCCCACTCCAAGGAGCAAGAAGAGAAGGACTTCAAGACTTAGGTATAACCCTTTAACCGAGTACCTAAATCTTTTAGCATGGTTGTTAGTTTTTGTTTAGCAAAGATCCTCCTTTATATAGTCTATGTTGCCTTGAGTTGTAAAAATCGATTTTTTATACCGTTTCCGCCTCCCCGTAAGCACCGGGGTGGGCAACGTGGACTTACAACCTGCGCCTGGCCACGGCCCCGATTTCTTTCAATGAGGTTCCTTAGGTCCCCTGGCAAGGTCGTCTTCGAGCTACCGTTTTTGAGTCCCATCCGCGCGACCCCGTCGAGGGAGGGGGTGCCGGTCATGCCTGGGTGCAGGCAAGCTGACCGACACCTCCTCGGGAGGGACAGGGGCGCGATGGGCCTCGGGGCAAGTTGCTTTGGCGAGAGACCTCGGTGTTGAGCTGTGCGGCGCCCAGCGGGTCATTAAATTGGTTGGCCCGGGGGATCTGCGGCCGCCGGAGACAGCGAGGCAGTGTTCGGTCGTGCCGACGCGGGCAGAGTCTTCTCTCCCTCTGTAGGGGTCCCAGTCCCGAGGTCGGGGAGCGGCGACCTGGGGAGCTTGCCCGGCCGTTTGGACACGGACGAGCGCATCCACGACGGACGTGAGCAGATCTATCCGAGCAGATAGGGCGTGAATGGCATTCGGGGGAGGAGGGGATCAATCCGCGCCTCCATTGTGGTGAAGGCGGCGGCTAGTGCTTGGATCGTCGCGGTGATCGCTCGCCGTGAATTTGAGATCGGAAGGTGAACTTTCGTTGAGTATAACTAATTTCCCACAGACGGCGCCAACTGATGGATCTCTGGATCTCCTTCAGATGTTACCTTCCGTTGATCTGCAGCGAGTGGAGAGCGAGCGGCTGAGATTGGATTAAGAGGTTGCCTCCTAGAGCGTGTGGATCTCAATGGGCTTTATGTGGTTGAAGCCGAGCTACCTGCAAGGAAGTCCCGGGGTGGTTGGGCCACCGAGGACCTTCCGACGATCAAGTTAGACGGGGTATTTTGGCAGAGTAATGGCCTTTTGGAGTAAAATCCGCTTACCTGAGTTGTCTGAGAGAGGGGTTTATATAGTGGCAGCCATGGGCCGGCGGGCGCGAGATTTACGCCGGCCGTTACGCCCCTGGCGTTATGCCCGCGTGAAAGGCGAAATACCCCATTAATGACGAGATATGCTCGTTAATGGGGGAACGCGGAAGCGGGGAACACGAGATCATGGGCGGCAGATATCTCGCGTCTGGCGAGATTCGCGGAGACGCCGGTGATCAGTATTGGGGGTCGTTCGATGAGACCGAGGAATCAAGGCTCGGCGGGAGGCTCGGGAACGAGCGGGAGGCCGAGCGAGCTTGGTTCTGTGATAGCTCGAAGGCGAGCTGGGGGGCTGAGGGAACTCAGCGTGTGGGAAGGCTCGGAGGCAAGCCGACGGTTGTTTGTAATGCGAGCATGGGAGTGATCTGGAAGGCCACCGGAGGTCGGGAACATCCTCGGATCGGAGGCCCGGGTTATGCTTCCAACGTACCATTCTTGATCTTTTCTTGTAAGCTCTGGGACAAGTCATCTACCACGTGTCATGATCTGGGGAATCACCGGTATCGAGCATCATTAGTTGTGATTATTTGGTCGAAACGCAAATTCCAAGGTGTTGGAAAAAAGAAAGAACAAGGGGGTTTCCGTCCCTCGAACTACCCTCTTCATAATCCTAACAAGTAAAAGAACTACTCATAAGTCATGATATGAACAAAAAGAAAACACAAGAGAGAAGAAATCATAAAATGCATTGCAAGAAAAGTAAAGGAACAAGAGTTACTAAGAACCAAGTTTATCAAGTGCAATGAACTGAAATCTTTATTGATCTTGAACTTGAACTACAAACTATGGAGATCAAATACCTAAAACTTAAACTTGTAAATTCAATGAAGAAATTACAAGATCAAGAGAAAGGCAAAAACTCAAGATTACTCTAAGGAACCAAGTGAAGAAATGAAGCTTTATTGAATTTGCAATTCAAGGTACAAGCTAATGAATTCAAATACTAAAATCTAAACGTACAAGCTCATTTAAGAAATTGCAAGATCAGAGAAAAGCAAAGAACTTAATGTAAACTACAAAGTGAAATTGGCAAAACGAACTACTATGTACATTCTAAAGTATGGCCCCACGCTTGCAAACTGATCTGGTATTTATAGGCAACTCAACATAAAAAAAAAATAAACAATAAAAATGGATTGAAAAGAGAATATGAGGCCCACGGAAGAAGCACGGGCCTAAATGTATGGAGGATGGCCGCCAATTTCGGCCCATTTGAATATTCTGGTGGCCAAGAAGAGAGGGGTGGGGCCCATATTGATTCAGTGGTCTTCTGACGCTGATATCTTCTCTGTATGATAAATTTTTTTCTTTTAAAACATCATGGGTTCTTCTCTCGAATTTTGGACTCAAAAGCAAGTATCAAATCACAAAGAACATCATTATGGTCCTAGCTCATTTGCACTCCCACTTGCATCACTTTGTGAATCATGGTTGTCCCATACGTGTTTACACATGTATACACTTGCACATCTTTGTATCATGTTGGACCAAATGAAATATTTTGTTGCCTACACTTGATTTGTTGCAAAGCTCTTGAATATTGATTGGCTATCCGTTCCGGTTGCAGTATTGTCTCAAAACTATCGTATTTGTACATGCCATGCGTGTTTCCAGTGTTTTTCTCACGAATACCTGTATCATGTACTTATTGAGCAGATATGGGTTAAATAGCACCGTTTATTTACAAAATGATATCGAATGAGCGGCATTAAATGCAGTTTTTCTTGATGAACGGTGATTTAGAGTGATTCGGCTCTCTTCGCCTAGTCCACCACCTAAGGCTCCACCCTTAGAACATTTCCCTTTCACTATAACCCTTTTTTAACCGGGCGGAAAAAACTCTTACACTTTTCCGCTTCTTCCGATGAAGCTCACGATTTTTTATAAGTAGACAACGTTTTTCTCTCTTAAACAAGATAAGAGACATATTATAGCACAAAAACTTTACAATCTTTATATAGGGATTAACAGCTATTGAACTTGAGACCGAACACAATTTTTGGATAAGAAAATGTTTTGCAGAAGTGAGTATTTTTTTTAATAAGAGTAAAATTATAGTATATATAGATTAAATTTAAATCGATTTGAAAATCATTTTTCTGAAAAGGTTAGCTTATAAGGAATAACAGTTTTTAATTTAAAAACCTTTCAAAATATCGGACTAAAAAGACATGTCATTTAACCCATGATGTTTCCAACAAAATATGAGACAAAAGGTAATAAAATAAACATTTCCCATAGATAACTCTTTGACCTTATATATAACTGACGGCCGGTTATCTTTCAAATTAGTCGAAACTAATAGTAATATTAATAATATTAGTGATAAATTAATATAAGCTTTTTAGAAAATCATATGAAAAATAATTTGTAACTTATAATTATTTTATCAACACATAAAACAATTTAAAAATTTAGCGTATGTATGTGATTTCTCAAGCTCTTTAGATTCTAGCCCTTTTATATTACAGTACTTAAAAGAAAATGAATATAAAAACAAAACCCGATGAGCCAATCACCGACTCTTTTTACTTGTTGGCTTCAAACTTGATGTTGAAAAATATTGGTTTGTGAAGTCGCAACATATGTCTCCATCCTCCTTTTAGATATGACATTTAAAGTTCAGTCCTCCATCCTTGATGATTGTTCCATGTTATATAAATGCGGCAAAATGGTTTGCTTGAATGTGGAACAATATGTTTAGCAATAATCAAATATATACCAGGATGGATCTAATACTTTGCCTCGGCTACGATAAACTACCAAATCCTTTTAAAATTATGAGAAACTACCATGGTTAAATTTTTTAAAAGCTTTTTGGTGGTTTTTGCAATTTATTGCTGATACGGCATCCTATTTATGGTAGTTTTTCATGGTGTTTGAAACTTTTGTGATGATTTCTTATGTATTTAATAAGTATTTTGTAGTTTCTTGTTATTAGGCTAAACCATTTGGTACTTTTTTGGAATTAAATTAACCCAAAATTTTAATTCTTCCAACTTCATATATATTCTTATGATGTTTCCATTGGAATAATCTAATTGGAAAGGTGACGGGTGTAAGCTTCACTTTTTTAGATAGATAAAGAGAATAGAAAAATAATAAAGTGATAATGAAACATACAGATGATTTCGACAAAAGATTTTTCGAGACCACAACAGTGCTACTTCTATTTTTTTATAATCAACTTGAAGCAGCAACCATCAAGAGCAACCATCAAGAGCCCCAAACATCTTTGTGTTTTTATGATAATGACCTGGATATTTTGGCCAATTTTCTAATAAAATTTTGTAATATTAAACCACTAAGGTATAAAAACCACACATAACAAATTGAACCAAACAATATATACTATGAATAATCTAGAAAGAAGTATGAGATTTAGAAGCAAGAGGAAGCATGGATTCGACAAAGAAAAGTGTGTGTGTGTGAGGGTGGGGGATGGATGGAAACATGGATTCGACTTGAAAAGTGGGTGTGTAGATGGACGAAAACATAGATTCGAATATATATATATATATATATATATATATATATATATATATATGTTAGGTTAATGGAGGAAAGATGGCGTAGGAGGGAATTTCCTCATATGGCGTCGAAAAAATACACTCTTCCTCATTTTTTCCGACGATCGGCATCCACCATCTTTATCGTTATCATCTAAGATAGGGGTATACCAAATTTTATATGATTCTACAACTTTTTCACCGTTGATTTAGTGGGTTCAAAATTAACGGTTTACCGACAATGGAACTGTTAGTGTATATGCCCTAGAGGCCATTACTGTATCATACTAGTTTGTATATTACTTAATGGAAGCTTGGGATATTCACCTTGTATAAACAATCTTGCTCAATATAGTAGTATGCTACTTGGTTTGTTTCTACTTCAATGTGTACATGTGTTTATTGTAGTATATCACATATACACATTAGTGGAGCCCTTAGGATCTCTGCTTGATTACCAGCGTTGTGATGGCAGTCACACTAGTGGGGGCTGGGTAATCTATAAGCACATCCTTATACAGGTCCCTAGTCGCAGAACTATCGAGACAGGGCATCGATACTCCGGAGTAGACTAGCTTATGCGCTTCTCATCCCAGTGTGGGAGATGGTATGTCCCACAGCCATCAGTACGTCGTACTGGAGATAGTATACGGGTGCTCGTTAGGTTACGAGTACACTGGACAGGACTCGTCGGGAACTGACCGGTTGGTATTATACCTATCGTCAGTTATCAGTTCCCAGGTGACATGAGTACAGCTTAGTCCGCTGACTTGACACTGTCACTTCGTCTCGAGTGTGTTCCCACTGTACTTTGATTACTACCCTACCACGGCTCAAAGGAGTCGTGCAAACAGGTAGTGGTTGGGTACAGTCCCGAAGCACTTGGAGGCAGTGACGGTTAGACAGGATTCGTCTCTCCCGGTATTGGGGGTTGGCATCGCGTTGTGTCTAGGAGAGCCATTACACGAGTAGTCCCTGGCCAGGGCAATCGAGATATACTGGTAGGCTTCCAGTGTTATCTCAGGGTGTTTTGGGCTTCACTCCGACACGACTTGTACCGCTATTAGGGGACTGACGTTTACCGCCCCCCTAGGCCCGCCATGCGATGTATCAGACGAACAAACCGGACTGTACGGAGAATGTCACATTCAGGCTCAGTAGGAGTTCAGATGGGTTTCATCTCGTCAGTCTTCTTGTCGGCATCTACCTGGGGACCGTTACGCACAGCTAGTGCCGCTTGCGGTCTGTGGTTAAACCCACTGACAGCGTAGTGTCGAGTCTTTAGAGTCCCACACAGAAAGCTATTCTCCTTTAGGCAAAAGAGTAGAGGTCGCATGGTTTTGGGACAGGGTTCGGTCACATCCGTGCACTTATGCACGTACAGTGTCCGGACAGTTTACACTAGCGGGCTTTGGTTTAAGCCAGATCCTAGTGTACGTATTGGGATTGGATTTATCCAGTATGTATTCGTGTTCCTCGGAACGCGGATGCGGGTGTGTATGCACAGTTGACGGAGAGACAGAGGCAGAGGATTCTCATTAGGGTTGTTGACCGTTGACTGTTGACTATTGACTTTTTGCTCAATCCTAATGAGAATAAGATATATGATTAACAATAATATTAATTAAGTATTATGGTGACATGGTTGTTGAGGGGTTGACTTTGTTGACTTGTTGACTTTGTTGACCGGTTGACTAGGTTGGACTAGTTGACCATCATGATGGCAATGACCATCATTTCATGGCAAAGACTTTTTACTTGCTTGTTTCTCTTGTGAGAAATGAGTGCATGAAATGATATGGTTATTGTAGCTTAAACCATGTTTCCCCCAATCAGAGCAAGGCTCTACTGAATTTTGAAAATTCAAAATTTGAAGCAACGCTTCGGTTTCCGTGCCCAGTGCGCAATTTGCCACATGGCAGAAGCCAATTCGGCAGCGTAACGCTCGAGACGGTGCGTCCCATCAGAGCAAGGCTCTTCAGAAAACATAATTAAGACTTAACTGCGCAAATGCATGGCAGCGCGACACGTGTCTGCGCAAGCGCACAGATGCGTGACACGTGTCTGCGCAGTTGCGCAATCGCAATTGCGCAAGCGCACAGATGCGTGACACGTGTCTGCGCAAGCGCACGGATGCGTGACACGTGTCTGCGCAGTTGCGCAATCGCAACTGCGCAAGCGCACGGATGCGCGACACGTGTCTGCGCAGTTGCGCAACCGCAACTGCTCAAGCGCACGGATGCGCGACACGTGTCTGCGCAGTTGCGCAACCGCAACCGCGCAAGCGCACAGATGCGTGACACGTGTCACGCGCTGGTGAGTTGCGCAGCAACTGAATTAAGATTTAGATAAATCTTTTCTGTTCTCCTGTAAAACAGAAACCCTTGGATCAAAGATCCAATGGTGGGAAAATTCCCAAAATTATTCAGGAAAGATTTTGTTAACAAATCCAACAAATTTGTGGGCACTATAAATAAGACCCCAAGCCTCATTCAAAAGAGGAATCAATCATCATCGAGAGAAGGAAAACTTCTGAAAAAAAAAGCTCTTGAAGATTAATCAGGAACAAAAGAGAAGGTAAAATTTCTGAAGAACAGAAAATTAAAAAGGGAATAATAAAAGAGAATAATAAATAGTGCCTTGCACTTTATGTGAACCCCTGGTTCTGAAAAATCAAAGAATAATAAATAGTGCCTTGCACTTGATATGAACCCTTGGTTCTGTAAAATCAAGGAAAACAAGAAGAACTTGTTTTCCTTTGATCTAAATTTAGATCAAGAGTGCTATGCACTTTTTGTTCTCAAATCAAGAAAATTCTTGAATTTCTGCACAAGTGCAACTCATCATTCAAAAGGGCCTGGCCCAACTCAAGAAAATTATTGAGTTTCTGCAACTCATTATTTAAAAGGGCCTGGCCCAATTGCAGAATAATAAAAGGGCAAAGCCCTGTTTGGAAAACTCCTGAGTTTCTGTAACTCATTACTTAAGAGGGCCTAGCCCAATTGCAGAAAATAAAAGGGCAAAGCCCTGTTCAGAAAATTCCTGAGTTTTTGTAACTCATTATTTAAAAGGGCCTGGCCCAAATCAGATCGCAAAATAATGAAGGGGCAGAGCCCTGTTTAGGTTGATTCTTTTAATCGGGCAGAGCGTAAAATAAAAGTTGGACTTAACCCAATCCTGGCTGTAAGTCCTTAAATTAAATGCCTCTCATAAACCAAGTCACGACCGGTCCGAGGGTACATCTCCGAACTCCTTTGACATTTGTCGCTGTAATTTCTCAACGACGTCAAAGAGGCGACGGGTCCCAACGACCACTCATCTAATATTGGACCGAAACGTCCTTAAACTAATATTTGCCCCAAAATGAGAATATTGGACCGAAATGTCCTTAAACTAATATCGGACCGAAACGTCCCTAAACTAATATCGGACCGAAACGTCCCTAAACTAATGATGGACCACTACGTCCTTAAACTGGCGACGGACCGAAACGTCCCTAAACTAATAATGGACCACCACGTCCCTAAACTGGCACAATAGGGCTCAAACGCTCTTTTGTTGGATCTAAACTGTCCCGTCTAAGTTGATCTTAACCCCAAATACGGTTAATGTGTCCTTAGATCTTTAAACAAATAATAAAACCCCAAATCAATTTTGGTTCAAGGGTATACCTCTGAACTCCTCTGACGCCTGTCGTTGTAATTCCTCAACGACGTCAGAGAGGTGACGAGTCTCGACAACCAGATAATTAAATCAATCACTACGTCAGGTCGATCGTAGTCCAAAACAGGACTAATGTATCCTTGACGAACGTTTAAGTCGGTCTTAGCCGCAACGCGGCTAATGCATCCTTAAACTAAAAACACCAAACCCAAATCTAACTAAATACGGAGTTGAATTAATCCACGTCCTACAGGTGACGACATCACTCAGTCTCCGTATACAATCCACGGGCAATCACAAACAAAACAAACACACACGACACGAAGTGAAATTCTGGAGAAGGAGAAAGTTGTTACCGCGACGCGGTAGCGTAATTAGCTGCAGGGGCTTGCGCCTGCAGGGAAGAGCGTCCCCACAATCAAAAACCCCTCACCTTGAGGGGGAATCTGACGAAGTCGGCTACATCGGCCGCATCCATCTAAACCTCCGATACCAGGTGCCATAAATCAACTTGGTATCTTCGGAGAGATAGACGGATAAAACCAAATAGCATCTGCCCCGAAGCTCAGCGCCAGGACTTCAGCAGTCCTGTGTGGCCGTCTTTCGGAGGGGAACAGATTCTGGCACGCCCGGTGGGACCTCTTCCTCTTTCCACTCCACACTTCGTGTGTCGTCTTCGCGAACCAATCGCGGTTTGTTAAATGATTGCCTTCGGATTTCAAGTTGCTAAGATTTGGTCTTTTGTTTGGTACAGAACTCAAGCATTCAATGGCCACCAACTGCACCAACTGCTCGAAATGCCAATGCAACGGACGTTCCACCTCACCGAGAGGTGTAGCATATGGGCCCCAGGCGGCTTCCTTCCTGACTCTGCCGGTAGGCCACCACCGGCTTGTTCTTCAGGACCATGGTCCCACCTACAAGCTTCTCGGCGCCGATACCCACACCAGAAGCGAACAAGAAGTCGGTGTTCGACCGGCTCACTGTTACCACGACCCCTGTCAACGGGTCGCCTGCTACTGAACCAACAGCCTCCGTTTTCACCAGGCTGGGTCAGAACTATAAGGTGGCTGTCCCAAAGAGGGCAACGGCCGCTGCTTTGGAAGTCGTTAAAGCGGCTTCTCCTATCAGAGAGTCAGTCTTCACAAGATTGACGGTTCCTACTCCTCCCCCAGCTGGTCAGAAGGCGTCAGTCTTCGATAGGCTGACATCAACAGTTACCCCACGCTCAAACAGGGGGCAACAAGAGACTATCTCGATTTCCGAGCCAGTCCCAACGGCTCGTCGTGCGCGACGTCGCCATTGGCAGCGAGTAAGGAAAGAAGGGGGCAACTCCCCCTCAGGGCTAACCCCACCTGCTCCGACGGTGGAGGTCAATGCTGCTGTTCCAACTGGGAACAGCTTTGAAATGCTGAGGAAGGTGAGAAAGAACTCCCCGGTTGCTACGTTGAAAAGGTCTCCTCCACCCATGGAAAAAGCTCCGGAGATGAAACAGGAACAGCCCCCTCAACGGCTGTCGTCGAAAATTTATAAAGTTTGGCGGAGGGTTCAAGACTCCGTGATTGACTCAGACCATTCCCGTCGCCAGAACAGGGCAAAAGTGGAAAAAGACAAGAACCGCCCCATTAAACAGCAGGGGGCAACAAATTCTAGAATGCCCGCTTCAACGGCTCCTTCAACCTCAAAGGTCCATAAAAGGAAGAGGCCAGAAAAAGCTCCCGTGACACTGACAAAGTCTAAGAGCGGTGAACCTAAACGCCCCAAGTCAGGGGGCATCACAGTTCATACGGTCTATATGGCTTCGGGGAAAGAAGAAAGTCGTACTTCTACGGGTCACCGACCGCTTACCCGGTCAGTGACCAAGTCTCAGGAGCAGCAACAAAAGCTCCAGGAGATGATGACTACAATGGCTGCACTCACGGGGCCAAAAGAGAATCCTGAGACGTCCTTAGATGAACGTCAAGAAGAAGAAACCGACGCCGAGTTCCTTCGAAGAGTACTGGAAAAGAGGGACAAAGAGGCTGCTGAACAAGCAGCCAATATACAACGCATGGGCCTTCTCTTCCAAGATATGATAGGGATGATGATACAACCAGAGCCCCCGACTGAAGAACCCCCGATCGTCCTTGGAGATGATAGGGGAGAAACATCAAACCCTCAGCCCGTTCTATCGACGGCTAAAGAAGACACAATCTCTAAAACAGATCTGGACGAATATATAGCCCAGCAGATAAAAGTTCATCACGCGGCCGAAGCAGCCGGCCACGTTGTAAAAACGGGGCGACCGTATCCGGGCTGGTATGACCAAATCAAGTACCCGCCAGGTTACACAATTCCAAAGTTTCATGTCTACAAGGGGACCGGCAATCCCCATCAACATGTTGCCCAATTCAAGGCGCTTTGTGGTAACACTGGAGGCGACGACAAGCTCTTGCTGCGCCAGTTTGTCGGAAGCTTATCAGATACGGCTTTCGAGTGGTATTCCGAGCTCCCCAACGACTCTATTAAAACCTTCGCAGAGATGGAGCTGCTCTTCACCCAACGCTTTGCAAGTGCCAGTGAGCGTACTCCGATGACGGCGCTGATTAACGCCAGGGTAAAGCCCGGCGAGACGTGGGTCCAGTACGCTATACGGTGGCGTAATTTATGGTCTAAATGTGAACAGCGTATAGAAGAAGCCCCTGCGGTGGGAATGTTTGTTGGAACCCTTGATCCACAAGCAACCATTTCGCAGTTTATGATGTTCTTCAAGCCGACTTCTTTCCAGGCTTTGATCGACAAATTAGCGCAGATGGACCAGATGGGCCACAAACCCCCTCTCCCGAAGCCGGACTCTCGAAACGATAAAGGAAAGGGAAAAACGATCATCGTCGCTAATGCCCAACAACAACCGAACGACTCGAAGCCGGTCGCTCGTCCAAATAATACACGCCCATACGTACCCCCTGAGGACAGGATGGGACGCGCTTACTCCTTCCCCCGTGATAAAACGAGGAGGCTATTCGAGCTGGCATTGCGCAACAGGCTCATAAATCTGCCAGATCCAAAACGTCCGTCGCAACCAAGTGACGTCAACGATCCTAATTACTGCCCTTATCATAGAGTGTTAGGACATCCGATCGAAGACTGTTACGTGTTCAAAAATTGGCTTGAAAACCAGTACCGTCAGGGCAAGTTTGCACTATCTGACAAATGGAAGGTGAATCCTCCGCAGCCCCACACCTATAAGGGGACGAATACACCGGGGGCAACATGTTCCGTCATTGAAGAAGCTCCCTGGGAGGTTGTATTATCAGCCAAAACGAAGAGAATGCTAAATGATCTTCAGACCTGTCCAGCGGTCAAGTGGAAGAACCCCTTGGAGCCGCAGGTTATTGAGGGGATGTTGAGGCCACGTCCGACTCCGAAGACCGACGGCGGTAGTTCAAGCGTTCATAACCAGCCGTCAAAATCTTCGAAAAAGAAGAAGAAGAAATCTAAGAAGCCCGTGAAGCCTGGCGACAAGCGCACGGACTTACAGAAGCAGATCGACGCACTGGATGAGTACAACCAAAAGGCGCGGACTCCCATTACGCTCCAAGATTTCCTTGATCACGTCTTTCAAAAAGAAGATGAGGAAGAAACTTCATCGGATGAATCCGTCGAATATGTGGCAAGTTGTCATATGATCTCTCACTCGACCTCGAACGATGAAGGGACTTCTAGCACCAAAACGCCGGGGGCAAATACTGAGTCAAGGGTTCCGGAATTATCAATAGAAATGATTGACGCGTTTCTTAGTGAAGCTCGATTGAAAAGTAAAGCTGATCAAGAACGCGAGACGACGATATTCGAAACGGCCAAGCGCCAGCGACTTGAGGGAGGAGCTGAGATGATCCCACTGGAGCAAAATGCCTCCACCGCTGACAAAAGCCAATTCAAGATAAAAAAGAAGTTCGCTAAGGCCATATCGATGGGCATGAAGCTCCCACCCTCAGAAGAAAAAGTTACTAGCGTGGTAGAAATGCACCCCTCTTATTGCTTATATCATCAGAAGGTCTCACATTCTACCCAAGAGTGCAAAGCGTTCGATAAATGGTGGCAAGGATACGTCGCTAATCAACAACGCTTTAAACGGGAAAAGCGTAAGGTTCGTCGGGAGCAAAGAAACACGACCAAAGCGCTTGAAAGAACTGCCGGCAACTGTCACATGGTTAACACTACCAGGTCACAAGTGCCCACATTTGGGAGCGACTCTGATGAGGAACTAGAGATTGCCCCTCTCTTTAAAGAGTCAACTTCGGGAAAAGAAGAAGAACCGAAGTCTTGCGAAAATATACAGCTGCGGAATCGGACACTGCCTGAAAAGAACCTCGGACCCTCGAATAGAAAAGATAAAGGGAAAGAGAAGGTCTCTGAAGACATCACTTTGGATGACCAAGTCGCGGAAGAGTTAACCGCCAAAAATCCGCCAAAGAGGAGTAAGGTGGATTACAATGTCTTAGCGCATCTGAGGAAGCTACCCTCACAACTTAGCATCCTCGATGCCTTGTTACTATCAAAGGAGGCGAGAGACTCTTTGATTAAGGCGCTACAAGATCCGGACCAGTTCCAAGCCTTCTTGGCCGAAGAAAAGATGAAAGACGAATTGGAAGAAGTGCACACAGCCGACGTTGCTTTTGGTGATGAGGACCTTCTTCTCGGGACGTGTGAACACAATCGCCCTCTTTATGTCTCAGGATACTGCCATGACATAAAGATAGGTAAAATCTTGGTCGATAATGGATCGTCCGTCAATTTACTCAATGTACGAGTGTTAAAGGAAATTTGCATGAGTGTCCAACACCTCGCCCGAGACAAGATCACTATCTCCGGTTTCGACTCTCAATCCTCAAAGACTCTCGGATCTGTAATATTGACGTTACGCTTCGGGTTGCTCGTCACAGACATCAAATTCCATGTTATAGATGCCAAGACGTGCTACAATGCTCTGCTCGGCCGACCATGGCTACACGAGTACAATATCATCCCTTCTACACAGCATCAGTGCATGAAGTATTCCAGGGATGGCCTCGAGTACACTGTGGCCGGAGAGTTGAATCTGTTTTCCGTGAACGAGGTTCGCAAGTATGAAGATGCCAAATACTTCTTGCCGAGCTTCGAAGACACGGAAAGGTGTCACAAACCGGAGAACAAAACTAATGCCACCATCCCTGTCTTCGGCAGTGACACCGAGGAGGAGGATATGATTTATTCAGGTCCATCCCAATCTACCAGGACAGGACCATCCGTTCCTTCGTTGATCTTCGGTAGTGATTCAGAGGATGAAGTTCATGCTATATTCCCTGCTCGGCCTTCGATACGGATTTCCGATGATGAAGAGCGAAGTCTGCAGATAACCATGGTGCCACTCGAACATTACAAAGAACTGGATGTACTCGACACCAACAGCGTAGAAGACTTGCAGACATTCTATATCCCTCCCGGACGAAGAGGCGAGAAGGCAATCTTATTCTACCGTTCTGAAGAAAACAAAGTAGAAAAAGAAGTTTGGCATGGCGCGGATCCCACGCTCGACAGGCTTCAGCCTATCCGTCTTCCCCGATATTATACCGAAGGTTTGAAGAAACTGCTAAAACGCCAGGGGATGTCCTTCACACAGACCGTTAGAAAAGCCAAATTCTATGACAAGGTCTGGAACATTCCCGGGACCCAATGCAAACTGCCTAACGGGAAAGTAGAAACCAAAGGGCTTGGGTACATCCGGCCAAAGAAGCGGGAGCTAGTAAACAGCTGTTATGCCATGTATGACTTCGATGAAGAGGCGGACGCTCAATGGGAGGACGCTAATCCTGAACCAGCAAAAGTTCCTGATACAAAACCACCCAGTCCATCGTCCGAAGACCAGATGAGCAAACTTATAAGGGATGCGAGTCAAAAAGCCCGAGATGATCACGATCGTGAAATGGCAATCTATGAGAAAGCTAAGACACAGCGCCTCCTCCAACAGGCAGTAAAGAACGAAGATGCCGCTCCTTGTCAACCTGCTACAAAAAAGGTTCGACGCGAGAACAAAAACAAGTCGAAAGGCAAGAGAGGCGCTCGACAACTACAAAGCAGAGCTAAGAAGCCGCGCATCCGAGAATCGAGCGTTATTGACTTAGCCCTCGGGAAGAAAATGGGTCGAGCATACTCTTTTCCTCGGAACAAAACAAGGAAAATATTCGATCTCGCTCTAAAACATCAAATGCTTACGTTGCCAGAGTCTAAACACCCTGAACAAGCAGGCGAAGTCTCCAACCCAAAGTATTGCTTTTACCATCGAGTAGTAGGGCATCCGCTTGAAGATTGCTTCACCTTTAAGAATTGGGTTGAGGACCAATATCAGCTTAGCAAATTCGCGTTGTCTGACAGTTGGAGGGTAGCCCCGCCGCAAAAGCACGAACCCGAAAACACAAAAATAAAACCAACTCCGCATTGGGATTGACAGAAAATTCGCACCTGCCATGTGATTACAATATTAAAAGAAGAGCCCGAGGACATAAACAACCTCCCTTGGTGCTTTGAAAGCGGCAGCGATGAGGTAATCTCAGAATTTCCCCCAGCTCCGAAAGAACTGGAAGATGAAATCCATACCACTGCAGATAATCTCAAGAAAATTGAGTTGGGGACGGAAAATGACCCGCGACCGACGTTCATCAGCGAGCTGCTATCTGAAGAAAGGGTGGCTGCGTTAAAGGATGTGCTTCTACAGCACAAAGACTGCTTCGCGTGGAACTATTCCGAAATGCCGGGACTAGATCCAGACATCGCTGTGCACAAATTGGCGATATCCCCGGACATCAAGCCAGTTAAACAAGCGCCGAGGAGAATGCGGCTCGAGCTTGAGATGAGCATCAACGCCGAAGTCAAAAAGCTGATAGACTCTGGCTTCATCCAGGAAGTCCAATACCCTGAATGGATCGCCAACATCGTCCCGGTGATGAAGAAAAATGGGACAGTGCGCATATGCGTAGACTTCCGGGATCTTAATAAAGCTTGCCCGAAGGATGATTTCCCAGTGCCAGTCACTGAACTGATGATAGACAATACATCCACTTATGAGGTTTTCTCCTTCATGGACGGCTCGTCAGGGTATAATCAAATAAAAATGCATCCAGAAGACCAGAAGCGTACAGCCTTCAGGACTCCTCTTGGTATATTTTGTTATAAAGTGATGCCCTTCGGTTTGAAGAACGCCGGTGCTACTTATCAGAGGGCCATGACGAAGATCTTCGACGACCTTATACACGAAATCGTCGAATGCTATATCGACGATCTCGTGGTCAAAAGCAAATCATACGAGGAACATCTCGAGCATCTGAAGACTGTATTTCAACGCCTTCGGCAATACAACTTGAAGATGAATCCTCTTAAATGTGCGTTCGGGGTTTCCTCAGGCAAATTCCTGGGATTCGTCGTTCGACACCGGGGTATTGAAATAGATCCGTCAAAGATCAAAGCGATCATGGAAATGCCTCCGCCGAGGACTCTCAAATAGCTGCGGTCTCTCCAAGGGAAACTCGCGTATATACGGCGATTTATAGCCAACCTTTCAGGAAAGTGCCGTCCTTACAGCCACCTGATGAAGAAGGGAACCCTATTCGTCTGGGACCAAAAATGCCAAGGCGCACTAGATGAGATCAAGCAATACCTGCAGAACCCGCCGGTGTTAGCTGCTCCGGTAAAGGGGAAGCCTCTTATTCTTTATACAACCGCCCTCGAAGGTTCCTTAGGTGCATTATGGGCACAAGAGAACGATCAGGGGAAAGAAAGAGCGCTCTACTACTTAAGTCGAGTTCTGCTGGGGGCAGAAAGCAATTACTCTCCCATTGAAAAACACTGCCTGGCGTTGATCTTCGCAATAACAAAGCTTAGGCACTATGCGTTGGCGAACGAAGGTCCGTCTGATTTCAAAAGTGGACCCTCTTAAATACCTAATGTCAAAAGCCATATTGACGGGAAGACTAGCTAAATGGGCCCTGCTCTTGATGGAATTCTCGATAACGTATCAACCTCTCAAGGCAGTGAAAGGCCAGGCCATCGCCGACTTCCTCGCTGAGCATCCGATACCCGCCGATTCTCCTCTGAATTGCGATCTTCCAGACGAACATGCGTTCGATGCGATCGACGGTGATAATATCCGATGGGAACTTTATTTCGATGGAGCATCTTCCATGAAGAAACGTAAACAAAGTACCCCTATAATTAAATCAGGGGTAGGACTCATTTTTGTAACTCCACAAGGAGGGATAATGCGCTACGCCTTCTCCCTAACGGAGCCGAGAACAAACAATGAAGCCGAATACGAAGCTCTGATAGCAGGCCTCGAGATCGCCATTGACATGGGAATTGAAGATCTCCTCATATACGGTGATTCCCAACTGGTCGTTAGTCAAGTAAACGGCGACTACCAAACGTGCAAACCGGAATTGGTAAAATACGGTGAAAAAGTGCAGCAACTGCTAACCCAAATTCCCTCTTACACTTTGGAAAGTATACCGCGCGCGGAAAACAGCAAAGCGGACGCACTGGCCAAACTTGCTAAAGAATTGGCTGACGAGAACCTCGATGACGTTAGAATCGTGATACAAAGCCGTCGAGTGCTCGCCCCAACAGAAATATCTCCGAAATCGTCTGAAGAAAAAGGAGCGAAAGAGGAGACAACCCTGCAAATAAAAGACAGGGAAAATACCGAGGACTGGAGAGAAGTCTTCATAGATTACTTCAAGTTCCACCGAATACCTGAAGAGGCGTCCATAAGACATCAGCTCACGAAACGAGCTCTGTCTTTCGCCTTCGTCAATGATACTCTATACAAGAGGTCATTCGACTCTCTGTGGTTGAGATGCTTAGGACCTGACGAAGCGAGGAGGGTCGTCCAAGAAGTTCACGATGGACTCTGCGGTTCCCACCAAGCAGGCCCTAAGATGAAATTGAAGATAAAGCGGATGGGCTACTACTGGCCCACGATGATGCAGGATTGCTTGGAATATGCGAAGCAATGTCATCCATGCCAAATTCATGGGGACTTCATCCATCAGCATCCCAATCCACTGCATCCAACAATGGCTAGTTGGCCATTCGAAATGTGGGGAACTGACATAGTTGGTCCCATCGAACCAGCATCGTCAAAGGGACATCGTTTCATCTTGGCGACGACTGATTACTTCTCCAAATGGGCAGAGGCAGTACCATTGAGGGAAGTGAAGACGGAGAACATCCTCCATTTCTTCAAAACGCATGTCATATACCGGTTTGGAACCCCGAGAAGAATCATCTCTGATAATGGGCCAGCCTATCGAAGTCATAAAATTAGTCGTTTCGCACAGCAGCACAATATAGACTGGAGATATTCCTCAGTTTATAACCCGCGAGCTAACGGTCTAGCTGAAGCCTTCAACAAGACCTTGACGAAGATCTTAAAGAAAACAGTGTCACGAAATAAGAGAGATTGGCACGAAAGATTGCAAGAGGCTCTTTGGGCGTATCGGACTACGTTTAAAACGGCCACAAACGCAACGCCATACGCGTTGGTATTTAGGACGGAAGCAGTACTCCCTCTCGAGATAGAATTACCCTCTCTACGAGTGGCAGTCCACTACGAGCTGACAGACGAAGAAAATGCTCACCTTCGGTTTGAAGAGCTTGACGCCCTTGATGAAATCCGGCTTCTAGCACAACAAAATCTGGAAGCCTATAAAGCAAAGATGACGCGCTCATATGAAAGATTGAGCCGCCCGAGGACATTCCACCAAGGCGAACTCGTGCTAGTGGTCAAAAGGCCCATGATCCCCAATCGCGCCAAGCGGGGAAAGTTTGAGCCGAACTATGAAGGACCGTATATCGTTGATAAGGTCTACCAAGGTGGGGCCTATCTACTCATGGACATGCACGGTGAAAGGCCTTTCAGGCCAATAAACGGACGCTTCCTAAAGAAATACTACGCTTAATGAGCCACAGCCTAGGTCAATGGTAGATGACGACGACTATGTCCGCTCGCTATCTTCCTAAGCTCAAGCTTTATAAGTAGTAGCCAACCCTCTCAACGGTGGACCGAAATGTCCTTAAACTAATAGCGGACCGAAACGTCTTTAAACTAATACCGCAGCATCCTTAGGCTGACGAGATGAATAAAAATAAAAAAATAAAAAAATATAATAAATAAAAACGGTATGTCCATAAGCAAAAAGGGCACGGATGAAAACCCGAAAGGGCTCCGTGAGTAAAAACAGCAGGGCTACCGGCGAGTGTTCGTGAAAACCCGAAAGGGCGCGACCTCGTAAAAAAATAAAAAGAAAAAGAAAATAAAAAGAATAAAAAAAAAGGTATGTCCATAAGCAAAATAGGCACGGATGAAAACCTGAAAGGGCTCCGTGAGTAAAAACAGCAGGACTACCGGCGAGTGTTTGTGAAAACCTGAAAGGGCGCAACCTCGTTAAAGGACACTTACAGGGTCCTCTCGACCTTGTAAGGAGAAACCACCTGCGTGAGATCCTTACGACTCACAAAGGTGCAACACACTTAGGGATCCCCACGATTCCTAAGAAGAAAATACACTTGCGAGATCCTCACGACTCGTAAGGAGAACTCTCTTATGGGACACTCACGGCTCATAAGAGTTGAAAGTCTTAAGTTACAGAGACCTAAACCTGTGCTTAAGCAACCCCCACAACCTTCGATATTGCCCTACAAGTGGTCCAATAATGACCCTTGTATACAATCCACGGGCGCGAATAAACGTTTCCCTAACCAAGGTCTATCCATGACTGGGAATACGTTCGTATGGTAAACAACCCTTATAAATCCCCTCGATTTATGAGGAGAAAACCTTCCTGTAGGATCCTTACGACTTACAGAAGAACAAAACACTTAGGAACCCTCACGGTTCCTAAGGAGAAAATACACCTACAAGATCCCCACGACTTGTAGGGAAAAATACCTTCACGAGACCCTTACGGCTCATGAAGTCAAAAGCCTTAGCCGACGGGATCCTAACCCTGGTCGCTAAGCCTCCTTTGTTCAACAACGATAGAGGCAAATAATGATTCGCTCCGGGTAATATCCCAGTCGCAGCGGTGCTGATGCCGAAATCGGTGTCCAATTTCAGGTTGACGGCGAAAGCCGATAGACCGCTCATGCATACGAAATAGCCGAAATGATAGGGCAACTTGCAATAAAAAGCAGCAAGTAAAATGCATGCATGAAAAATAGCCGAAATGATCGGGCAACTCGTAATAAAGAGCAACGAGTAAAAAACAAAATAATGAAAAGCCGAAATGATTGGGCACCGCGAAAAATAGCCGAAATGTTTGGGCAATCGCGACCTTCGCGATATAAAAGCTGAAATGATAGAGCATCGCGGAAAAAAAATAAGACAAAAAAAATAAGAAATGATAAAACTTCGGCCCTACAGTCAAGATCACATCGATCCCTGTATACAATCCAAGGGCGTAAACAAAGAAGAAACCATACCTCCCCAGCGGATTCCGTCAAACGACGAAACCAAGCCTCAACGGTTCATTTCAACCGAAGAAGCCAGTGACTTCAACGAAAATTCCTCGACTCACGGATACAAACACTCCTTGAAGAGAGCCTTCTGATCCGCGTCGTCCCGCAGAGCCACCAGTGCCTCAGTAGGAACCCTCGACTCATTTCAAACCCCAAGGACACAAATAATCCTTGGCGCTCGGGAAACAAATATTCCCGGCAAACTTCTCAACTCACGGATACAAACACTCCTTGACGAGAGCCTTCTGATCCGCGTCGACCCGCAGAGCCACCAGTGCCTCCGTAGGAACCCTCGACTCGTTTCAAACCCCAAGGACACAAATAATCCTTGGCGCTTGGGAAACAAATAATCCCTCGCAAAACTTCTCAACTCACGGATACAAACACTCCTTGACGAGAGCCTTCTGATCCGCGTCGACCCGCAGAGCCACCAGTGCCTCCGTAGGAACCCTCGACTCGTTTCAAACCCCAAGGACACAAATAATCCTTGGCGCTTGGGAAACAAATAAACCCTCGCAAAACTTCTCAACTCACGGATACAAACACTCCTTGACGAGAGCCTTCTGATCCGCGTCGACCCGCAGAGCCACCAGTGCCTCCGTAGGAACCCTCGACTCGTTTCAAACCCCAAGGACACAAATAATCCTTGGCGCTCGGGAAACAAATAATCCTGGCAAACTTCTCAACTCACGGATACAAACACTCCTTGACGAGAGCATTCTGATCCGCGTCGACTCGCAGAGCCACCAGCGCCTCCGTGGGAACCATCGACTCGTTTCAAACCCCAAGGACACAAATAATCCTTGGCGCTTGGGAAACAAATAATCCCTCGCAAAACTTCTCAACTCACGGATACAAACACTCCGTGACGAGAGCTTCTTTGACTCACATCTTGGGCAGTAAGGATTCAAAAACTTGCTTCCTGAACAAATGGGACCCTGCAAGTCAATCCTAAATGGTCTCTTGCATACTATTCACGGGTCTCACTCTCTAAAGTTGATTCTCGACAAAGAAGGAAACAACCGCTTGCGAGCCCTATCGACTCGTAAGAGGGCAATGGGACCCTGCAAGTCACTCCTAAATGGTCTCTTGCATACTATTCACGGGTCTCACTCTCTGAAGTCGTTTCTCGACAAAGAGGGAAACAACCGCTTACGGGCCCTCTCGACTCGTAAGAGGGAGAAATTCTCTTATAGGATCCTTTCGACTTATGAGAGAAAACCACACTTGAGAATCCTCACGACTCCTAAGGAGAAAATCCACTTACGAGATCCTCTCGATCCGTAGGGAGAAAAGTCTCTATGAGACCCTCACGGCTTATAGGGTTGAAAAGTCTTAGGCAGCAAATCTGAACCTGCGGCCTAAGCCATCGTTATTTCTTAAGGAGGTCGGGATACTCGTCCCAACCGTCCGTAAATTATGGTTATAAAGGTGGCGTACTGATAATAAAAGAAAGGAAGGACGGAGAAATGACACAAGACATTACAAAATGTGTATCTTTTATTCATAAATATTGATTGAGTACAGGATACATTGTGCTAAAAGAATAAAAAAAAAACGTATACATATACTTTACAAAAAACAAATGATACAAGGAGAATTATTGAGAAGGAAGCGTCTTGCACAGATGTAGCAATCGCTCGCATATCTCCTTCCACGCCTTCTCCTGCTCGACTACCGCCGTCAGCTCTGACTCCACTTGGGCTCGTTGCCGCAAGACCAAGGCAAGCTGCTCCCTCACGCCTTGATAAGCGGCCTCCCGACTTGGAATATGGCGCTCAGCCACGTCAAGCTTCCTCTTTAAGTCTAGCCCATGAGAGATGCGCTCCAGGAGACCCTCAAAGATAGTCTTCACTTCGGCAGCATTTGCCTCAACCTCAGCGCGCAGATGGGCCGTTTCGTTTGAGGTCTTTTGGCATTCCCTTAGTCTTTGAGCTGCTTCTTGCTCCAAGTGGCGGGAGTGCGAAGTGCTTTGCTCGAGCCAAGTCGTGCGTTGGGGGCTCAGAGCTAAAACTTCGGGAGCAGGGCGCGTCAACTCCAGCCGGTACAAGCAGGCCTCGATCTCCCTGCAATGATTAACCCAAGATTCAACGACGCCTTCGCTGTGAAAAGTTACGAGCGCCGCTAACATGGGGTTAACATCCACAGCGAAATCTGCAGCGGAAGGGAGAGCATCCATGCTGAGCTCTTCGATATACCCGCTCAGCATGCCTAGACTCATCACAGCACCCTTTGAAGACGGACGTCTCAAGAAGGGGCCTGCCGGTGAAAAGACGCGAGCCTCGAAGGGAACTGGAGCCGGAACAATAGCTGCAAAACAAAACAGGGTTAAACGATGGTTCAAAAGATGTTAAAGGGTTACCAAAAAGGAAATCTACTATACCAGCAGCAACGGATGGCAGAGCCGGAAGGGCCGGTAGCGCGGCAGGTCTTGCATCCCCTCCTTCGATTTGTGGCACTGCAATAAAGAAAAGGAAAAGTCAAAAATTATCCCATTGCTAAAAAAAGGGGGGGTAAATAAAGACATTATGGTGAAAGTATACTCACCAGCGCCACTGGAGAGAGAAGCGAGTTCGGATGGGAAAGAGAAGTGCGGGAGCAACACTTGATATAAGTGATCAAAAAGCACTCCTATAAAGGCACAATAGTGTAACGTTAGTACAAAAGCCGCATTGTTGAAAGATTAATGCATGAGTCGTGAATCCATACCTTCCAACATCCATGACGGTACAAGGGAAGACGGGGAGGTAACTGCTGCCAAAGCAGTAGTTGACGGTGCCCCCTCGAGCAATGGAGCATCGGTACTGGCCACACCTGCAAGAACAAGCTTGTTAGAAGAGATCACAAGATATATACAAAAAAAATGGAAACGCTGGTGACTCGAAAATTTACCTGACGAGCTGCCAGCAGAAACTGAGGTAGTCCCTTCCTCCACTGACGGAAGACCACCGCCTGTAGCTTCGTCACCCGACTCAAGGGGAACCGTCGTTACGCTCTCAAGCTCTGCAGGCGGCGGGGAACCATAGACAGGGAGGGCCAAGATAGGAACATTGCCAGATTCCTGAGAAGGAGCGCCTAGCTCGTCCTCAGGAACCATGGCCGCTTCACCTGCTGCTCCCTCAGGATCAGCGATTACAGCTGCCCCATCCATCGGCACCACGAGGTCCACAGTCTCAAGTACCTCGCCCTCTACCGCCTTCGGCTCGGTTGAGACAATCATCTCATCTGCCGCCACTTCGGGTACGGCATCAATGACCTTCTCCGCGGTAGGTTCCTCAATCTCGGCTCCAGGCCCCATGACCTCGACAAAGTTGTCCACTGTCGGTTCGGGTTCGGCGAGTATCGCTTCCTCCGCTCCCCTGGGCTCGACGGTCGTTTCCGCCTCCCCCTCAGTTGGACTTGACCCTACAAAATGGGATACGTATAAGCCAATAGCTCTACAATTCGTACGACGAGATTCTGAAAGGAGTACTACCTGAAGTGGATTTGTCATTGGCACTCCGAACCGCGCGCGCCACCTGCCGACGAGCAGTAGACAGGGCCACAGGGGGCTCTTCAGAAGGAGTACTAGCGTGAGGAACAGTGCTAGGGCCCGCTCCTGCGGCCAGAGCAGCCCTGCGCGCTTTAGCTTCGCGTCTTGACCGCTTCCACTCCTCTTGAGCCGATGAGACAGATGCCATCAGAGCTTCCTTGAGCGAAGCCTCCTCATCCGTGTAGAGGGATGCCTCCAGATTTTTCAGAGCATCCCTCGTTGTTGCATCAAGCCGAGGCTCTTGCGGCAGCTTCGACGGAGCTGAGACTTCGATGACGGGCTTGGGAAGGGTCCTTGCGCCGATTAATACAACCCCTGCAAAGAAACAAAAGAAGATCAGGTTGACTATCGTAAAAAGACAACAAACTTTCCTTATAAAAGAGAACGAGGTAAAACATACCGACGCTCTCTAGGACACGCTTCTTCTCCTCCTCTTGGAAGGTCTTCAGAGAGGCAGCAATGGCCTCTTCAGTAGTAACACCTGTTGGAAATGAGGCAAATATTAGTTAACGATAATAATAAAAAGTGGGATAAAATGACAAATAAGGAGGCTGATGATTACCTGACTCAGCGAGTCTGCTTAACATTGCTTCGAGCCTCGCCGATCGCTCCGAAGCTGCAATGGCGGCGGCTAGATTGGTGTCCTCGGGGTCCACCATGAAACCCTCATTGCTGCTGTACTCACATATAGTCTTGGCAGGATGAGCCGCGGGCTCTAAGTTAAGGATCGCGTCAAGGGATAAGGTGGACTTCTTCTTCTTCTGTTCACCAGTCTTGGATCCACTCGGAGCAGCTTTGCGCTTGCCGGTTTTGGCAGTCACTTTCGGGCAGCGAGTCCCGATGTCCGCTCCTACACCCGACTCCGGCGATGCCGCTTTAACCGTCTTTGTCGGAGCACGGGGTGCCGTTGGGGCATCCACCGTGGTAGGCAGTGGCAGTCCATGCGGAGGGGCCAACACGCGTGGTCGATCAGCTCCGGCCTCTTTCGTCGGAGGGATAACTTGAACCCTGGGCTGCAACGGAGCCTTGCGATCGCCGCCGGGAGGTGCAGCCCTACGATCAACCAGTAGGCGTTTCTCCATCAAGATGATCGGGCCCATCGCGTGCGCGTACCAGGCCACATACGAATTGAGTATCTTAGGGGTACAGCTGGGCTCACTGATAAAAAAGTAGGAGCCTGTATTGAGCCGGATGAAGTGATGCATTGCATTCCGTACTCCCTCTGGACCGACTGCAGGTGTTCCCAAGAAGGCTTCCAACGGGACCCCTTGGTTATAACTCGATTGCCGGGCAAATCGATGTGGGTTATACCTCATGAAGAGGGCCGTTTCATTCTGCCTAAATACCAAGTAGCCCGGCCGAATGGAATAAAGGTGAAGAATCTCTCGAGCCTTCAACACGGAAACACCGCCCTTAAAGTCATCACGCAGCGACACCACCGACTTAGTGGTCTCGGAACCCAAGGTGATGACCTTATCCACCAAAGAGGTCTTCGCCCCGACTAGAGGCGAACGCAGAAGCAGTCCCCTGGACTCCCGCGGAGATGCAAACACGATGGAAGCCCCGACCAATCGCATGATTCTTGGAAGTTTGAATCTCTCAAAGAACGGAGGAGTTTTATGGGCACCGAACACTCCTCGAACATGCAACTCCATCCAAGAAGTGAAGTAGTGCATCGGAAAGTTAGCAGGCTGTACCCCAGGTTCATTAGCGTCCGCCGCTACGCTAAGTCCATTGTAGAGGTAAGCCAACCCGGCGATCCCCACTGATAACTGCAGACCGGCCACCATTCGATGCGCCGGGTAAAAGACAGAAGACCGCATAAGGCGTGGGTGCATGGGAAGCGCGAAGCTGCACAGCCACAGACCTAAGAACCCGATGAAGAAGGTCTCCTCATCCATGCCAGGAACGGCGATCTCTGAGAAAGGGACGCTAGCAGTGCCGGGAAGGTAAAAACTTCGCTGATCAATCTCTGACGAAGGTCGGCGGTCCAGGCCGAAACCAAAAGGGTCAGCAAGTTGAGCGAACTTATCACCTTGCTCTGATAAAAATTCCGGGCGAATAAAGCGAGCAATGAAGTCCGCGAAACTAACGCCTCGGTCGCCCAGTTCCAAATGAAGCTCCTCGTAAATCTCCAACACCCTCACCAGGCCCGGATGCTGATGCTGGATGGCATTTTCCGGAGTTAAGTCGAGGACCACCTGCTTGGTGGCAAAGACGTACTCGTCAGGAGGAAGCAGCTCCTCGTAATGCTCCCCCCTCGCCGGTAAACCCGAAAGCTCAACGAACTCCTCTAGAGAAATGGAAACTTCCCTATCCGCCGTCAGGAAAGTATGCGTGGGGATATTCCATTGTTCGATGAAAGCCTTTGTCCACCACGTTGGAGGAGTAGGATATTCGAAAAGCGAGACGTAGACGGCGGAGTACAAACCGATCTTCGTCAGATGAGCTCTTTTCGCCGCTAAAATGTACCGGGCCCATGGCAGGTATCCAGCAAGCGGTCGCGGATTCAATCCAATATTGTAAGCCTGTCCCCAAGGGCGTGCTTCACCCTGACAGATTCGCCTTCCTAAGATATCTATGGCCGGCGGCGGCTGTACCGGAATAGCGCCGATTGCAGGCTGGAGAAGGTCGTCCGAATTCCAATTTTTAACCTCCACGGCATACTCCACCGGGGGTTTATCCGCATAGGGGATCGTAACTATAGGTTCAGAAGGCGAGGCGGAACTAAAACTACGGCGGCCTTGGATAATCTGGCTGTACCACCTTCCCCATAGATGAAGTCTCTTGCATTCAGGATCTTGATCTTTAATCAAAGCGAACACTACCCGGTCCACTGGTGCGTGTGGGAACCCTCCTTCTGAGCGAACGAAGGGAAAAGACAAGTCGTCAGACATCTTTCCTGCATAAAATATATATATATCATTAGTGGCCTGACACTTAACATTTAATAAAAATAATATATAAAATAAAAAAAATATAATAATAATAAATAAAAAGCTGGCTCCACACTGTGATGCAGTGGGTAGGGGACCAAAGGGGGACCCACAAAATCAAGATGACGGCGCATCATTTGATGAGACAATCCCACCATTGAATGGGACTATCAGTCAATAAAAAGAACCCCCAAGAGAATATCCTCATTGGGGGGACCCTTAGAGACAAGGAGAAGATCTCCTCTTTTCAGAGCAAAGCTCTGTCACAGAGTGACATTTGTCAAACTCCTGTTTCAAAAGAATAAAACTTCTAAAAAAAAAAAGAGCCTAGCTCTGTAGCAGTAATAAAAATTTATAACTCCTAAGAATTAAAATTTTGGGACCTTAAAGATCCATGGAAACCTTTAAAAAGTTTTCTAATTGATCTGAGAGCAGGGCTCTGTTCATGGGTTAAAACCTAAGAACAGGGTCTCTGCAGATTTTGAGAGCAAGGCTCTGTGAATAAAAACCCCAAAGGGATTTCCTTTAGATCAAAGATCTATAAGAGCAAGGCTCTGTTAATTAAGTTTAATTTAAATCAAATTAATTTAATTTTACCTATAATGGTTCTGAAGTTAGAACTTGGAAGTTCTTAAGGAAATCACAAGAGCAAGGCTCTGGAAGTTCTCAAGTAAGAGCAAGGCTCTGAAATTCAATTTCTTGAGAATGGTAAAAAATTACCAAGGACCAAGGGTCCTATTTATAGGCGCCTGCGCCTGTTCAGATGACCCCTAGATCCGACGGTCAGGATCTTGCCACCGCTGCACTCACGCGCGCGCCACGTGAGCGCAACGGTGGGGGACATCTGTTTCCCCCAATCAGAGCAAGGCTCTACTGAATTTTGAAAATTCAAAATTTGAAGCAACGCTTCGGTTTCCGTGCGCAGTGCGCAATTTGCCACATGGCAGAAGCCAATTCGGCAGCGTAACGCCCGAGACGGTGCGTCCCATCAGAGCAAGGCTCTTCAGAAAATATAATTAAGACTTAACTGCGCAAATGCATGGCAGCGCGACACGTGTCTGCGCAAGCGCACAGATGCGTGACACGTGTCTGCGCAGTTGCGCAATCGCAACTGCGCAAGCGCACGGATGTGCGACACGTGTCTGCGCAAGCGCATAGATGCGTGACACGTGTCTGCGCAGTTGCGCAATCGCAACTGCGCAAGCGCCCGGATGCGCGACACGTGTCTGCGCAGTTGCGCAATCGCAACTGCGCAAGCGCCCGGATGCGCGACACGTGTCTGCGCAGTTGCGCAATCATTGCGCAAGCGCCCGGATGCGCGACACGTGTCTGCGCAGTTGCGCGACCGCAACTGCGCAAGCGCTCGGATGCGCGACACGTGTCTGCGCAGTTGCGCAACCGCAACTGCGCAAGCGCACAGATGCGTGACACGTGTCACGCGCTGGTGAGTTGCGCAGCAACTGAATGAAGATTTAGATAAATCTTTTCTGTTCTCCTGTAAAACAGAAACCCTTGGATCAAAGATCCAATGGTGGGAAAATTCCCAAAATTATTCAGGAAAGATTTTGTTAACAAATCCAACAAATTTGTGGGCAGTATAAATAAGACCCCAAGCCTCATTCAAAAGAGGAATCAATCATCATCGAGAGAAGGAAAACTTCTGAAAAAAAAAGCTCTTGAAGATTAATCAGGAACAAAAGAGAAGGTAAAATTTCTGAAGAACAGAAAATTAAAAAGGGAATAATAAAAGAGAATAATAAATAGTGCCTTGCACTTGATGTGAACCCCTGGTTCTGAAAAATCAAAGAATAATAAATAGTGCCTTGCACTTGATATGAACCCTTGGTTCTGTAAAATCAAGGAAAACAAGAAGAACTTGTTTTCCTTTGATCTAAATTTAGATCAAGAGTGCTATGCACTTTTTGTTCTCAAATCAAGAAAATTCTTGAATTTCTGCACAAGTGCAACTCATCATTCAAAAGGGCCTGGCCCAACTCAAGAAAATTATTGAGTTTCTGCAACTCATTATTTAAAAGGGCCTGGCCTAATTGCAGAATAATAAAAGGGCAAAGCCCTGTTTGGAAAACTCCTGAGTTTCTGTAACTCATTACTTAAGAGGGCCTAGCCCAATTGCAGAAAATAAAAGGGCAAAGCCCTGTTCAGAAAATTCCTGAGTTTTTGTAACTCATTATTTAAAAGGGCCTGGCCCAAATCAGATCGCAAAATAATGAAGGGGCAGAGCCCTGTTTAGGTTGATTCTTTTAATCGGGCAGAGCCTAAAATAAAAGTTGGACTTAACCCAATCCTGGCTGTAAGTCCTTAAATTAAATGCCTCTCATAAACCAAGTCACGACCGGTCCGAGGGTACATCTCCGAACTCCTTTGACATTTGTCGCTGTAATTTCTCAACGACGTCAAAGAGGCGACGGGTCCCAACGACCACTCATCTAATATTGGACCGAAACGTCCTTAAACTAATATTTGCCCCAAAATGAGAATATTGGACCGAAATGTCCTTAAACTAATATCGGACCGAAACGTCCCTAAACTAATATCGGACCGAAACGTCCCTAAACTAATGATGGACCACTACGTCCTTAAACTGGCGACGGACCGAAACGTCCCTAAACTAATAATGGACCACCACGTCCCTAAACTGGCACAATAGGGCTCAAACGCTCTTTTGTTGGATCTAAACGGTCCCGTCTAAGTTGATCTTAACCCCAAATACGGTTAATGTGTCCTTAGATCTTTAAACAAATAATAAAACCCCAAATCAATTTTGGTTCAAGGGTACACCTCTGAACTCCTCTGACGCCTGTCGTTGTAATTCCTCAACGACGTCAGAGAGGTGACGAGTCTCGACAACCAGATAATTAAATCAATCACTACGTCAGGTCGATCGTAGTCCAAAACAGGACTAACGTATCCTTGACGAACGTTTAAGTCGGTCTTAGCCGCAACGCGGCTAATGCATCCTTAAACTAAAAACACCAAACCCAAATCTAACTAAATACGGAGTTGGATTAATCCACGTCCTACGGGTGACGACATCACTCAGTCTCCGTATACAATCCACGGGTAATCACAAACAAAACAAACACACACGACACGAAGTGAAATTCTGGAGAAGGAGAAAGTTGTTACCGCGACGCGGTAGCGTAATTAACTGCAGGGGCTTGCGCCTGCAGGGAAGAGCGTCCCCACAATCAAAAACCCCTCACCTTGAGGGGGAATCTGACGAAGTCTGCTACATCGGCCGCATCCATCTAAACCTCCGATACCAGGTGCCATAAATCAACTTGGTATCTTCGGAGAGATAGACGGATAAAACCAAATAGTATCTGCCCCGAACCTCAGCGCCAGGACTTCAGCAGTCCTGTGTGGCCGTCTTTCGGAGGGGAACAAACCATTTACACAATACTTGATTACTATTTTTGTGATGATGGTTATGGATTATAAGAGCCAAGAGAGAAAAGTCTTCTCTCATTCTATCATTCTCATTCTCTCTCTTGTTCTTGAGCTCTCATCTCCTTCCTCTTGCTCTCCCTCTCTTTAGTCTATGGTTCACTTGTCTCATGTGTTGAGAACCAAGAACCATAGAGAAAATCCCAACACACTCTTCTCTACTCACTCTAGTTCACAAGGTTTAGCAAACCAAGTGAACTAGTTTCTTCAAAGACCGAAGAAGAAGCCAAAGGTAGAAGCTTTCGAGGTGGATCCATCTTCGGTGCAAGGAGACAACGGGGTGAAGCCGATCCGGACAACCATCGAGGCTTGAAGACGAAGGAGTTCAAGAAAGCAAGGTATAACCCCCTAACCGAGTAGTTAACAACTCCTAATTAGGTTGTTAGTTAGATGTTTAACAAAGATCCGGTTTTGAGTCCATGTTACCACTTCTAGAAAATTGTTTTTCACCAAATTCCGCATGCCCGAAAGTACCGGGAGAGGTAGCATGGACTTACAGTGGTATCAGAGCCTAGTTAAACTCTATCTAGCATGTTAGCAAAGTAGCTAGAAGATCGATCAAAGAAAAAAGTCCCGAAATGAACCCCGATATCATGCTTGCTGTCGAATTTTTCCTGTGTTCCAAAAATGATAAATCATAGCTTAAAATTCGGCTCAGGGTTTTTATAACAAACTGCCAAAATTTCGTCCACTGAACCGATCAAAGCGCCGCGGAAACGCGGCGGGAGAGTGCTCCCGCCGCGGTTCCGCGGCCGAGTTGACTCGGCAGTGGGAAATTTTGATTGCAGTTTGTTCAGTGGGGTATTTTGGGAATTTTGGTATATGTTTTTTCTGCCCAGATTTTCCAGAACGAAAATTTTGTGTTTGGGGCCTATAAATCCGTATTTTTGATCGAACTTCTAAAAGACTTAAGCTGACGGGTTTTTCTGTGATGTGATATTTGTATTGAACGTCTACTAATCGCTATATGTCGATTAGTGGGGGTTATACAAATCTGTGATCTGTAATGTCATTGGAATGTATATATGAATTCATTGGATTGTCGAGGGTGAATTGCCGGGGATTGTGAGACGAGAGTTTTTTTTTCTTTCAATTCATGTAAATTTGTAAATTGATGTAATAATTATTTGTATGGCCGCACAACCGGGTCGGGGTTGTAGCCGTCATTGTATAATTTCTTTTTACTGTTTTTGCTCCTAGGATAGACCCATGGAGGGGGTGCACAAACTACCGGGTATGCCGAAGTGCCGAGTGGCCTACTCACGGGGTTGAGGGAGGTTGCTTCGCTTCGGGTACTTGGCGGGTAGTTTACCGCACCCGTAGGGGTCTTGGGTGGGGTATTGGCTATTCACCGCGACCGTGTAATCTGCTTTTCGTTACATGCTCGTACGAATTGCGGGTTCCTAGTATATCCAATGTGTTCATCTGTGATCTGAAATGTCTATCATTGCAATATATCTATATATGATATTATTTAGACGTTGCTTATGTTTTACAGCCGCGCTAGCCCAGCCCCCGCTCTGTCGTTAGTTAAGTAACCTAACGGGTAATGACGGGGCCCCGTGGCGAATGCGAATGGCATAAGCGTACGTCATATTTTGGTTGTTTTCTGCAATGGTAGGATTAAATGATGGGACGCATTAAAAGAACTAATGCAAGAATATCACGCATTAAAAGAACTAATGCAAGAAAATAAACCAAGTAAAAGTCGTTGGAACACTTTCGAAAAACCACTCGGTTCTTTTCAAAACCAACTTTTAAAATGCGGAGTTTGAGCCACTCCTTTTAAAAGCTATCTCGTTCCATCGATTATATCAAGTTCTCTACGTTCACGGTTTCGCCAAAACCATTCGTAGCCCTCCGTCGTTTCACATGAATAGTCAATAGTATTCAAGCTGTGTTTGTTGGCCAAAGTCAAGGCATAGTGATTGGTAGCTATTGGGTATTCATGTGCAGCATAGATAGATGCGTTGGTTTGGAACAGTCGTACTGCCTTGTTGGCCAAAGTCAAGGGTAGGTATGGGTGGATTCAAATTAACCTGGAGAACGACGGGTAGAACTTGACATGTGACTTATGATTTGTTGGCCAAAGTCAAGGTCATAAGAGCATGGGGCAAAAATCCACATCGGGAGTTTCAAAAGAACTGAAACTTGCTAGTGTTGCATACCATTTGGAGTGTGATGATTCTGGTAGGATTCCTTCAGTTTCGTCACGCGATGATATTTGGATCCCGATCCTACTGTGAGTATATGCTACTCCTCGGGAAATTTCTCACTTAACGATCAATGTTATAAACCTAGTAGGTGTCTAGAAAGGTGTTAGCGGGGCTACGCCCCCAGGGAAAAGAGGTTCTTAAATTAAGGAACTTCGCGAAAGCGTTGGAAAACCTCCCTCGAAGTACCGACACCGGCCTGGCCGAACGGTTAAGCAAGTATTGTACGGTGAGATTGATCCTGACTAATTCTTCCTTTTTGGTTTTAAGGAGGGATTCGAGAAACAGTGGAAGTCATCCTGTTTAGACAAACTAAAAACCACTCTAAACTTGCAAGAGCATCATGCTGAGTGTTTCTTCTTCTCTCTCCTAATTACAGCGACCAATCGACATGACTGGACTTAAGTTACTTCTAGATAAAAACATACTGACAGGGCCAAACTACAAAGATTGGCTCAGGAATGTCAAAATGGCAATCACTTACGACAAGCTGGGGTATCTTCTTACCACCAAAGCTCCCCCTGTCCCAAGTCCCACCTCCAGCGTCGCGGATAAGGAAATCAGTAAGACCTGGGAGATTGATAGCGCGAAGGCCAAGTGCCTCGTACTTGCCTCGATGGACAACGAACATCAGAGGAGGCACGAGAATATGGACCTTGAATCCATATTTCTCCATACAAAAGAACTGTATGGAGAGCAATCTCGTATCGCAAGATACGAAGTGTCGAAGAAGTTATTTTCGGCAAGGTTGGCCATCGGATCATCGGTAGCGGAACACGTGCTTAAGATGATTAGCTTCATTGAGGAGCTCGCGGAACTTGGAACCACGTTGGAGAATGAGCTCTATACTGACTTGATTCTCCAGTCCCTTCCTTCCACTTTCGTCTAGTTTATACTGAACTTCAACTTACAAGAAAAAGAAGTTGAACTTTCAGAACTCCTCAACATGCTGAGGAGTGCAGAGGGCACCCTACAGAAAGGTAGGGAAACATCCACTTTGTTTGTAGGAGGATCTTCCTCTTCTAGGTCCAAGGCGAAAGCCAAGGGAAAGAAGAAGAAAGCCTTCGCCAAACCAAGGGGCGGTGTTAGTAAAGAGGATACGAAGGGAAAAGCAAAGGCAACAAAGAAAGCGGGGCAGCTTGTGGATAAAGAAGAATGCTTCTATTGTCATAAGAAGGGTCACTGGAAGAATGATTGCAGGGCTTGGAAAACCAGGACACAGGAATTGAAGCAGGTTGCGGCTTCAGCTTCAGGTGTGTATGTTATTGAAAATTGTCTTTCAATAAACTCTATTTCCTGAGTATTGGATACCGGATCAGGATCTCATATCTGTAATTCTTTGCAGGCGTTGAGAAACCGTAGGGTTTTGAAGGCAGGTGACATGACCCTCAGAGTTGCAAACGGAGCTAGCATGGATGCTAAGGCCGTGGGGGACTATCACCTGGGGATGTCAGATGGACATGTTTTGGTTTTGCGTAATTGCTTTTTTGTACCCAACGCAACTTGTAATATCATTTCTGTATCTTTAGTTTCTAAAGAAGGTTATGAATTTGCGTTTGTAAGTAATGTTGTAAACATTCACCTTAATCAAGTTTTGATTGGGTCAGGTACATTGAGCAATGGTATATACGTATTAAACCAACCACAGATTTTCAATGTCCAGAATACACACAAAAGAAAGTCTCCGGAAATAAATCAGACTTTCTTATGGCATTGTAGACTAGGTCACATCAATGAGAGAAGGTTGACGAAGTTACGTACAGAAGGATATTTGAATCCGTTCGAATATCAATCGTATGCCACTTGTCAATCCTGTCTCAAAGGAAAGATGACAAAGACTCCGTTCACTGGACACGGAGTAAGAGCGAGCGAGCTCTTGGGACTCGTACACAGCGACGTGTGCGGTCCAATGTCTACACATGCGCAAAGTGGTTATTCTTACTTCATTACTTTTACGGATGACTTCTCAAGGTACAGTTATGTCTTCTTAATGAAACATAAGTCCGAAGCCTTTGGAAGGTTCCAGGAATATAAGAATGAAGTAGAAAAACAAACCGGCAAAAGTATCAAGATTCTAAGATCGGATCGAGGTGGAGAATACTTAAGTGCCGAGTTCCTGGATTATTTAAAAGAGAACGGAATTCTCTCTCAACTTACTCCTCCATACACTCCGCAACATAACGGTGTATCGGAGAGACGGAACCGAACCCTATTGGATATGGTACGGTCCATGATGAGTAACGCTGAGTTACCGCGATCATTCTGGGGGTATGCGCTAGAATCAGCTGCATACCTTTTGAACCGAGTTCCAACTAAGACTGTGCCTACTACACCATATGAGATGTGGTGTGGGAAGAGACCCTATCTTAAGCACATTAAGATATGGGGATGTCCAGCTTTTGTTAAAAAGCAACATGCGGACAAGCTCGAGGCATGCTCAGTACAGTGTAAGTTCGTGGGATATCCAAAGAACTCCAAGGAATATTTCTTTTACTGCGAAGAGGAACAAAAAGTTCTTGTTTCTCGTCATGCCTACTTCTTGGAAACTGAGTTTTTGGAAACCCAGATAAGTGGGAGCACAGTAGATCTGGAAGAAATTCCAGAACCACGAGCTATTACTGAAAGCTTAGTGGAACCAGAGGGTTCAAAAGAACAGGACATTCCTACGCCGCTCCGCAGAAGTAGTAGGCTGTCTCATCCGCCCGAGAGATACTACGGTTTTCTCATAGACGGGGATAGAGAGGATTGCATCATAGATTATGATGAGCCTACTAGCTTCCAGCAAGCCGTTCAGAGCGTCGACTCGGTAAAATGGCTGGATGCAATGCGGACCGAAATGGATTCCATGTACACCAACAAAGTATGGACGTTGGACGTTGCTCCAGACGAGGTAAAACCCGTAGGATGCAAGTGGATCTTCAAAAGGAAGATTGGTGTAGATGGACAGGTTGAGACCTATAAAGCTAGACTGGTTGCAAAGGGTTTTCGTCAAAGACCTGGTTTGGACTATGACGAGACCTTTTCTCCAGTAGCTATGCTGAAATCCATTCGGATCCTTCTTGCCATTGCTGCCTTCCACGATTATGAGATTTGGCAGATGGACGTAAAGACAGCTTTTCTAAATGGAAATTTAGAGGAGTGTGTCTATATAGACCAGCCAGAGGGTTTCATTCAGAGTGGGAGCAGCGGAAAGGTGTGCAAGTTGCTTAAGTCCATTTACGGACTAAAGCAGGCATCGCTGAGTTGGAACATCTATTTTGATGAGACGGTCAAGGAATTTGGCTTTATCAAAAATCCAGATGAACCATGCATCTATAGTAGATTTGTAGCGAGAACTGTAGTATTCCTCGTTTTATACGTGGATGACATTCTCTTAATAGGAAATGACATTCCTATGCTACAATCTGTCAAGAGGTTCTTGTCACACAGGTTCTCCATGAAAGACCTGGGTGATGCCTCATACATCCTGGGGATCCGGATCCATCATGATAGATCCAAGAGGATATTAGGACTTTCACAGTCCAGGTACATCGACACCATACTGAAAAGATTCAGTATGGAAGATTCCAGGCGCGGTAACCTACCGTCTTGTCACGGGATCACCCTCTCTAAAGAGATGTCTCCCAAGACTGATTTGGAGAGGGATCGCATGTCTATTATACCCTACGCTTCTGCGGTAGGCTCTATAATGTATGCGATGTTGTGTACCAGACCGGATGTAGCTTATGCACTGAGTGTAGTAAGCCGGTATCAGTCAAACCCTGGGGAGAAACACTGGATAGCGGTAAAGAACATTCTCAAGTACCTGAGAAGGACTAAGGAGATGTTCTTGGTGTATGGCGGAAAAGACCTCCAGATCGAGGCCTTTGCTGACTCCAGCTTCCAGAGTGACAAGGATGATTCCAAGTCCATGTCGGGTTTTGTCTTTACCCTCAATGGAGGGGCGGTGTGTTGGAAGAGTTCCAAACAGGAAACCGTTGCAGACTCGATGATGGAAGCGGAATACATCGCTGCATCTGATGCCGCAAAAGAAGCTGTCTGGATAAGGAAGTTCTTGAAAGAACTTCAGGTGGTTCCGTCCATTGTTGATCCAATACCTCTGTATTGCGACAACAACGGGGCTATAGCTTTAGCGAAGGAACTCAGGTCCCATCAGAGATCCAGACACATCTTGAGGCGGTATCACCTGATCAGGGAGATCGTGGATCGCCAGGAGATCGAGGTTCGGAGGGTCGCTTCAGAAGATAACACTGCAGATCCATTCACCAAGGCCTTGCCCCAGACTCAGTTCGAGCGGCTGATCGAGATGATAGGTCTTCGATACGCCAGTACATGGCCTTAGTGCAAGTGGGAGATTGTTAGTGTATATGCCCTAGAGGCCATTACTGTATCATACTAGTTTGTATATTACTTAATGGAAGCTTGGGATATTCACCTTGTATAAACAATCTTGCTCAATATAGTAGTATGCTACTTGGTTTGTTTCTACTTCAATGTGTACATGTGTTTATTTTAGTATATCACCTATACACATTAGTGAAGGCCTTAGGATCTTTGCTTGATTACCAGCGTTGTGATGGCAGTCACACTAGTGGGGGCTGGGTAATCTATAAGCACATCCTTATACAGGTCCCTAGTCGCAGGATTATCGAGACAGGGCATCGATACTCCGGGGTAGACTAGCGTATGCGCTTCTCATCCCAGTGTGGGAGATGGTCTGTCCCACAGCCATCAGTATGTCGTACTGGAGATAGTATACGGGTGCTCGTTAGGTTACGAGTACACTGGACAGGACTCGTCGGGAACTGACCGGTTGGTATTATACCTATCGTCAGTTATCAGTTCCCAGGTGACATGAGTACAGCTTAGTCCGCTGACTTGACACCGTCACTTCGCCTCGAGTGTGTTCCCACTGTACTTTGATTACTACCCTACCACGGCTCAAAGGAGTCGTGCAAACAGGTAGTGGTTGGGTACAGTCCCGAATCACTTGGAGGCAGTGACGGTTAGACATGATTCGTCTCTCCCGGTATTGGGGGTTGACATCGCGCTGTGTCTAGGAGAGCCATTACACGAGTAGTCCCTGGCCAGGGCAATCGAGATATACTGGTAGGCTTCCAGTGTTATCTCAGGGTGTTTTGGGCTTCACTCCGACACGACTTGTACCGCTATTAGGGGACTGACGTTTACCGCCCCCCTAGGCCCGCCATGCGATGTATCAGACGAACAGACCGGACTGTACGGAGAATGTCACATTCAGGCTCAGTAGGAGTTCAGATGGGTTTCACCTCGTCAGTCTTCTTGTCGGCATCTACCTGGAGACCGTTACGCACAGCTAGTGCCGCTTGCGGTCTGTGGTTAAACCCACTGTCAGCGTAGTGTCGAGTCTTTAGAGTCCCACACAGAAAGCTATTCGCCTTTAGGCAAAAGAGTAGAGGTCGCATGGTTTTGCGGCAGGTCGCATGGTTTTGCGACAGGGTTCGGTCACATCCGTGCACTTATGCACGTACAGTGTCCGGACAGTTTACACTAGCGGGCTTTGGTTTAAGCCAGATCCTAGTGTACGTATTGGGATTGGATTTATCCAGTATGTATTCGTGTTCCTCGGAACGCGGATGCGGGTGTGTATGCACAGTTGACGGAGAGACAGAGGTAGAGGATTCTCATTAGGGTTGTTGACCGTTGACTGTTGACTATTGACTTTTTGCTCAACCCTAATGAGAATATGATATATGATTAACAATAATATTAATTAAGTATTATTGTGACATGGTTGTTGAGGGGTTGACTTTGTTGACTTGTTGACTTTGTTGACCGATTGACTAGGTTGGACTAGTTGACCATCATGATGACAATGGCCATCATTTCATGGCAAAGACTTTTTACTTGCTTGTTTCTCTTGTGAGAAATGAGTGCATGAAATGATATGGCTATTGTAGCTTAAACCATTTACACAATACTTGATTACTATTTTTGTGATGATGGTTATGGATTATGAGAGCCAAGAGAGAAAAGTCTTCTCTCATTCTATCATTCTCATTCTCTCTCTTGTTCTTGAGCTCTCATCTCCTTCCTCTTGCTCTCCCTCTCTTTAGTCTATGGTTTACTTGTCTCATGTGTTGAGAACCAAGAACCATAGAGAAAATCCCAACACACTCTTCTCTACTCACTCTAGTTCACAAGGTTTAGCAAACCAAGTGAACTAGTTTCTTCAATGACCGAAGAAGAAGCCAAAGGTAGAAGCTTTCGAGGTGGATCCATCTTCGGCGCAAGGAGACGACGGGATGAAGCCGATCCGGACAACCATCGAGGCTTGAAAACGAAGGAGTTCAAGAAAGTAAGGTATAACCCCCTAACTGAGTAGTTAACAACTCCTAGTTAGGTTGTTAGTTAGATGTTTAACAAAGATCCGGTTTTGAGTCCATGTTACCACCTCTAGAAAATTGTTTTTCACCAAATTCCGCATGCCCGAAAGTACCGGGAGAGGTAGCATGGACTTACAGGAACTTTTTACATTGCTAAATCAACGGTGAAAAAGTTGTAGAATCACATGAAATTTGGTATACCCATATCTTAGATGATAACGATGAAGATGGTGGTGCCGATCGGCGGAAAAAAATGAGAGATGGTGTATTTTTTCGACGCCTTAGGAGGAAATTCCGTCCTAATATCTTTTCTCTATTATTCTCTCTCTATATATATATGGAGGGAGGGAGACGCGTGCGTCCCCAACATCTTATTTATTGAATTAGAGAAATTTCTCTTGAACAAAATTTATTGAAATTATGTTAAATATATTCCCACGTTAACTTCCAGTGTTTTTATGCAGCAATAGCTCAATTAATATGGACGTTTCCCCTATCAGGGAGAGTGCGGGGTTCGAACACCTCGAACCAGGAGGGGATGTGGCCGCAAATTAAAACTTTCGGGGCAAATTCGTGGGTCTTTTAACTCTGGTTGCATGTGTGTGTTGTGTGTAATGTGTTCATAGGTGTGTTTGTGTGTGTGTTGTGTGCATAGGTTAGGGTTTACAGGTTGGTGCCAAAAACAAGATCTCATCGAACGCATATTAAATATGAATCAATTTAAATTAAAAATAATATTACGCAAAAGACAAGGTTTCGGCCCAAATGGTTTTGAATTGCAAGGCGGTGTTCCAATATAACTTATAATCCTCCGACTTTGGTTTGGAGTTCCACCTAAAAAAAACCTTCAGTCCAATAACCATATGTAGTTCACAAAACAGGATGAAAAATAAGAAGAGGCATCTAGCTGTATGGGCATGCATGTTAATAGATTGGATTTACATATGCCTATAATGAGCTTGCAGGGTTCTACAGGAGGTACCGATCCGTAGAGTCTATACCTATGGTCACTGCGGGCCTAAGGTTCTTTTGGCAAATAGGCACATGCAGTGCCCATGGGTCTGGGATGAGGTCTGCAGGGTCCCTGTAGACCGGATTTCCTCAATACCTATATGCTCACATGCTCTCATACATTAAATTTTGGAATATTATAAGTTGTTATATTCTGCTAAGAAACAAAACGGTGCCTATTTATGAAGATGAACTCTGAATGTCTATGATTATCTATACCCGTTTGAGAAATCATCCAATCATATTTTGGCGTAGATCAATCAACATCAAGAGAGCATCCCCGCCTAACGTTCCTCTCAGGTTCTCTGTCCATATCATATGATGTGCTTGCTTGTTTGGTTGCAGTATTTAGAAATTTGGATTACAAAATAGTACGGTTGAAAATTTCTGGATTTGGTAATTTGTTGTTTGGTTGATTTTGGATTTCTATTATTGGATTTGTAGATCCTTATAATCTTTGTTTGGTTGTTAAAAAAAGTGGGATTTGGATTTGAGGATTTTAGAGAGATAGATAGAGAGGGGATTATTAAATAAATAAAGTACATGGGTCTCATCTAAAACTACAATGAATAGTGCCAAATCCTTAGAATTTTTTATGATTTAAGAATTCTTGTTTTGTGGTGGGCCCCCATAAAAAACAAAGGAATCCTAGAAATCCAAATCGCCCAACCAAACACGAAATTATAAAATCCTTTGATTCAACGATCCAAATACATAATAATCCTGCAACCAAACGGGCCCTTAGGTAAATGATTGGTTCTTAGTATGCGCAAAGTTATTTAACATTTATGATATCTTATCTTGCAAGAGAAAACAAATCTTTTATACCATATCATCATCATCATAATCATCCTCCGGGTTAAAAAAAAAACACTTTAGGCTGCCGCCATCAGACAACATCGAAATTGCAAATCTTATAATTAATATTTGCGTTATTATACTGGAGACAAATTTTTACATTTATGATAGATAATACCATAATTAAGATTAAGATGCAGGGCAACAATAAATTTTTTCCCCGTATATACCCCTTGTATTCTTATGTATTTATATATGCAACCATCTAATCTTTATATTTGCACATTTCCTCTTAAACTCTTAAAATTTGTTAAAAAACCAACTTTTTATTGATATTTATTTAAAACGTGACCGTTGCAGTTACAGCGATCGGCCATTTTCTGTCCATCAAGAAAAAAGGCGTTCGTTGTTTTATTTTTTGCAATGGATCTACATTGAACAAATTCATTCTTTTCAGTAAACACTCTAAATAACCGTTTTATTTTTAAAGAAACGAAAGAACAATATTCTTATCGATTCCACCCACAACTTGCATCAAGGTAGATATTTAGACGCATCAACACCACAATAACAACTGAGCCTTTTATCCCAAGCATATGGGATAGGCTACATGAACCAACATGAGAATCACGGCGGGTCCAGCACATGAATCCTCCGCCTCCACTCACTCATATCGAACAATATACTTTCATTGAATCCTTTGGCAACCATATCGTTTCGCATCACCTCCATCCATGTTTTCTTCGGTCTCCCTTTTGCCCTTTTGCCATTGTCCATATCGAGAGTATCTATTCGTCGAACCGGTGCTTCCATAGGTCTGCGTCGCACATGACCAAACCATCTTAGCCGGTTTTCCCGCATCTTCTCCTCCACATGTGCTGCACCAACTTTTGCACGAATATCCTCATTTCGCACCTTATCTTTTCTGGTGTTACCACACATCCAACGAAGTATGCGCATCTCCGCTACGTGCATCTTCTGTGTATGATGCTTCTTAGGAGCCCAGCATTCTGTACCGTATAATAAGGCAGGCCGAACAGCGCTCCGATAAAACTTTCCTTTCAATTTTAACGGAAAGTTACGATCACAAGAAATCCCTATTGCACTCCTCTATTTCAACCAACCAGCTTGGATCCTTTGATTAACATCACTATCGATCTCCCCATTCTTTTGGATGATGGAACCTAGATATCTAAACTGGTCGCTCTGTGATATCTCTCGCCCTTCCAATGTTATACCAATATGGTTTTGACTTCTCTGGTTGCTAAATTTGCAATGCATATATGCTGTCTTGGACTTGCTCAATCTGGATCCCTGAGATTCCAATGTTTGCCTCCATAATTCCAATTTGGCACTAACCACTGGTTTCGTCTCATTTACTAGAACAATATCATCAGCGAATAGCATACACCAAGGTATCTCATATTGGATAGTTCTAGTAAGCTCATCCATCACGATAGTAAACATGAATGGACTTAATGCAGATCCTTGATATAAACCAATTGTAATCGGAAAATCACTCGTTAAGCCGCCGCAAGTTCTGACATTTGCCACTACTCCATCGTACAGATTCTTGATTATGTCAAAATACTTGACGGGGCCCCCCTTCTTCATCATTGTCCCCCATAATACCTCTCTAGGTATCTTGTCATACGCTTTTTCTAAATCAATAAATATCATATGCAAATCTCTTCTCCTCTCTCGAAAACGCTCGACAAGTTGACGAAGCAAATGAATAGCCTCTGTCGTCGATCGTCCAGGCATGAACCCAAACTGGTTCTCTGTTATCTTAATATCCTTCCTTAGCCTGTGTTCAATCACTCTCTCCCAAAGTTTCATGGTGTGACACATAAGTTTTATTCCACGGTAGTTTGAGCAACTTTGAATGTCATCCTTGTTCTTGTAGATAGATACAAGGATACTTTTCCTCCATTCATTTGGTATCTTTTTTGTCTGCCAAATCTTATTAAATAGATCTGTCAGCCATTTAACGCCTATTTCTCCTAAGGATCTCCAAATCTCGATAGGAATTCCGTCAGGACCAACCGTTTTTCTTAAACTCATTCTGTTCAAAGCTTCTTTAACCTCAGGTAGTCTTATTTTACGCATGAATCACGGTTTATATCTTGAGATTGAATAACAAGTCCATCCAAATTCTTAGTAAAGCTCTCATTGAACAATCTGTCAAAATAATCTCTCCATCTTTCCTTGATATCCTCATCTCGAACTAAAACCTTCTGATTTTTATTTTTAACACACTTGACCGCACATAAGTCTCTAGTCTTCCTTTCCCGCATCCGAGCAATCTGGTATATATCATTTTTAGCCTCTTTAGTGTCTAATTTCTCGTACACCTCCTTATAGACCTTAGATTTAGCTTTCCGAACAGTTTTCTTAACTTCCTTTTTAGCCATTTTATAGTTCTCAAATATCTCCACATCTCCACTTTTCTTTTAAATCTTTATAAGAAGCTCTTTTAATTTTAATAGCAGGCTTTACTTCTTCATTCCACCATGATGTGTCCTTAGATGGCGGAGCACCACCTCTCGACTCGCCAAGTAGATCTCTAGCCACCTTCTTGATACATCTAGCCATTTTGTTCCATGTTCTGTCTGAATCATCTTCCGACTGCCAATCCGCTTCTTAGACTACACGATCTATAAAAGCCTTTTGATTACCTTCTTTCAATCGCCACCATTTAATTCTAGGCTCCACCTTACGTCTAATCTTCCTAGGTCCTCTTCTAATTCGAAAATCCAGAACTAAAAGTCTATGTTGAGTGGTTACACTCTCACCTGGCACTAACTTACAGTCGATACAACAAGCTCTATCTATTCTTCTCGTCAGAAAAAAGACTATTTGACTAGCACTTGATCCGCTCCTAAAAGTGATAAGGTGGGACTCTCTTTTCCTAAACCAGGTGTTTGCTAAGATCAATTCATAAGACAAGGCAAAATCTAGAATCGAGTCACCTACTTCATTCCTTTGTCCAAAACCAAAACCTCCATGGATAGCATCAAACCCACTACGACTAGTACCTACATGTCCATTAAGATCACCACCAATAAATAACTTCTCTCCACCAGGTATACTTTGCACCATCTCGTGTAAACCCTCCCAGAATAGACGCTTACTAGCGTCATCAAGACCTATCTGTGGTGCATAAGCACTAATAGTATTAAGGATCTCTCCACCTAGAATAAGCTTAACTAGTAAAATTCTATCACCTTTTCTCCTAATCTCAACTACATCTTCAGGCAACCGTCTATCTGTGATTATGCCTACTTCATTGCGATTTTTATCTCTACCCGTATACCAAAGCTTATAACCCCAAGACTCTACTCTTTTCACCCACCCACTTAGTTTCTTGGAAACACATGATACCAACTCTCCTCCTAATCATCACTTCCACTAATTCTATTAGTCTACCTGTAAGGGAACCTATGTTCCAGCAAGCTAGACGGATCCTATGGAACCCTTGCTTATTTGTCACTACACCCGGGGTCCGACGTAGCGCGCCGTTTCTGGACGACGACCCTTGCTTATTTGTCACTACACCCGGGGTCCGACGTAGCGCGCCGTTTCTGGACGACGACCCTTGCTTATTTGTCACTACACCCGGGGTCCGACGTAGCGCGCCGTTTCTGGACGACGACCTAGAAGCCCTTGCATATTTAACACTACACCCAGGATCCGATGTAGCGCGTCGACGAGTAGGGAATGCCTCAACGATATTCTTATTATGGTTCATGTCATAGAATGTGACAAAGTTTACGCTGGCTGTCACAAGCCTACCACAACCCTCATCCTTTGTCATCCGGACTTGGGACCGGCAACGGTAGGTTTAGACGCATCAACACTAAATCAGAAAATTCACTTTATTCATCATTTCAACAAAGTTGCCAATCAACAACATAAGAATTCTAGATCGGTCACGAGGTGGCCGATCATGCACATTGTTTTAGGCATAATCCAATCTTGCAGCAAAAAATGATAGAAACATCGGCTTAAGCACAGCCGATGGTACAACCGTCCAATCAGCTCGAGAACAATCGAATATTACAAACAGTCTAATAGTCATCGGCCCAAGAACAACCGGATATTACAAAGCAGCCAAACAAGTCATCGGCCCGGGAACAACTGAATATTACAAATAATCCAACAGCCATCGGTGGCCGGATATTACGAGCAATTAAACAAGTCATCGTCCTGAAAACGACTGGATATTACAAATAAGATAACAGATAATGAAAGGCAAGTGTACTATGGTCGAACCGATCTAGCTTAATCGGCTTGGATGGGGCGGGGTCGGCCTATCGCTAACAGTCCTGTGGTTGTTGAGCTATGCATTTTGCAATTTCTTTGATCAACCCAACAACCAATCAAGACAGATCCTAAAGACCGCATGCAGGACTGAACATCTGCCTTGCTTGCATCACAAGCCTCATGCTATGCCTTGGTCATTGCCTTTCCTGCTTGGCCTACCATTGGGGTTTCAAGTGCAGGACTGGACCTCTGACCACTCGATCCGACCATAGGAATTGGGATCCTGGATCGATCGTTGATGCTTCAGTAGTCCGAGCACGTGTCGATCACCTCGTCTTAGACAGAATCCGGCCTAGATCCACTGTACTATGAACACATGGATGGATGTCTAAATCGTTCACAGCGATGGTCTCGGGCTGGGTCCCATCACAAGCAACCTCAGCCTTAGCTATGCTCCGGCGTTAGGACCGAGGATCGTCCTAATTAGCGACTCAGGGATAGATCAGGGACGAGAGAGGCATTACATGTCGAGGAGGGATGAACGTCTCAACCTCGATCAGGACTCGATGGTAGCGGCTGACAATCGACAACGATTGCTCAACTACCATAATGTATGGCTGTTGGAGCCAAAGATGAGCTAGGGCCAGAACTAAAGTTATTTTATGTAGGGATTTTGGCTGATTTTTGGCAGAGAACCCCCTTTAATGTTGCTCGGGGTGGGGTGGGGGTTGGCGTGGGATATAATTGTCAATTATCTGGGGGTCAAGCTCTGGTTGCTGGTCCGCATCTCAAACCTTACCAGACCTGTCTTCTGGAAGCTTCTCATCTTCTAGATTGGGCCTATTGACTCTTTCTGAGCCGAGTCTTTTTCCATGGGCCGATAAGAATTCGGTTTTATGCACAAACACGAAAACAAATTTTTCATGGTTTGTTTCAATTTATTATCTCATATTAATTACTTATCAAATATTTCTTTAAACGTTTATCCTTCTCGTCTTAGTTAATATCGACTATCATCTTTATTGACTCTCTCTCTACATGACATCCATTGTTGGTTTAATACAACTTTAACAACAAAGGTCTAAGCACTAAATTTGAATATATGTAAGGTTAAATTTGACGAGAGGAACAAACAAAAAAGCAATTTATAAAAAAATTATATATATATATATATAGACGCAACTTCAAATGAGTTGATCCTGTATGTACTCTATAAATAAAAAAGATTTGAAGGATTTGAAGGAGCGCATATAAATATAAAACTTTGCAGGGGTGTCTATATAAAAAGGCCCATTAAACGACACAAATCATTCTCATTCGCAGGGAGGAGTCCACGGGAAGCTTCTCACTGTATCAGACACAGTAAACGAGAGCCCATCCTCACAAGAGTCTTCAGATCCCCTGTCACATTCCAAACACGAAATATCATGGGAACCACAGCATACGGTGGGACCCACTTCAGAATAGGCTGTAACTGGACACGTCAACTTTTACGAGGAGCTGCACAAGAGAGCTTACAGCTGATCCATGGATACAGCTAGACAGGCCTCATGGGCCAACAGGTATAGTGATTTATGGGGCTGTGGGCACCGCCACAGCCCAAACTGGGAGTGGGATTGAGCGTGAAAGCCGAGGCACTTAACGCGGAGATTAAATATAATTGTGATTTGCATGCTTGTTATAAAGTTGAATTTCATCAAAACCATCATGTAAAATAGCATAGTTTCCAAAACCATCCTAAAAGATTTTTTTGTGCATAGAACCTTCGGACTTTTCTCCGTTACGCGCGGCATCCCTCAGAGTCCTACCGTTAAAATGTAAACTTTTAAAGTTAAAATTTTACTTTTTTCTCCCGAGAATGCCTTTCATCCTCTTTTAAGAGTCCGTTATATGGCAGAGTGTTTTGGTCATTTCATAAAAAACTAAAGACGAGAGTCTTGAGAGGGGCGTGTTTAAGGAAAGAAAACTTAGATGGTTTCTGTACATGAAAAAATATTAATGGTGGATTTGGAAACGTATCCTGTATTGGATTTGAGAACAAAAGCTTCATTAAAACGTGCTTTAGGTGAAATTTCCCTATTATAAACTTAGTCCCTTTAAATTGCATTACTGCATATCCATTCTCAAACATGAATTGGTAAATGATGGGCAAGGAAGTTGACTATAACAACAATAAACAAATGTTTAATTTTTCTCTCATTTCAAAATATATATATATATATATATATATATATATATATATATGAATTATTGTATTTTGTTATCAGTAATTGTGAAAGGCATCTTATTAATTTGCGGCCCTCCTGATTTGTTTTCTGTTTTGTTTTCTTAATAGATTTGTTCAATCCACGATTTTTCTTTAAAAAACATTATTTTGCCCTTCAACCATTATGTCTAATCTGAATAAGTTTTTCAAAACCGTGATTTCCTTCAAATAGGCTTTGAGACATCAAAACCTTTTAATTTTGAACCAACCAGCCTTCTCAGAAACTCTATTTTGATGTCTATTTTGATGTCATACTTGATTACAATATTTGAATTTTAGTCTTTAAATACCATGGGCCATGTGCCTTGGAAGTTTCGGAAGGAAATTTTATTCTTGTACTTTTCTCATTTGAGTACCCCACTATCCCCAAATTGCAGATAATTACTGTCTGCAAAATTCAGCATTAATTTTTGCAAATCACATACCCCAATTGAAAAAAATATCTCCCAAATTCTGCACCATATCTAGCAACAAATTAAAAAAAGCAGAGAAAAAATAGGGCGAAGCTTTTTCCAAAAGTCCCACTCTCTCTCAATTTTTAATTCTCTTATCGAATTAATTAATCCACGCCGTTGCTCAAAAGGAAGCAAGCTAAAACAGAAGCTCAATCATTAATCAAAACGAAGGAACAAACAAAATCGCCGGAAAAATCGAAGCAAAGGAGAGATTTTTAAAGGAGGAGGACATGCATCAGCGACGAAAGGCGATGACTTGGTCTCGCGTGGCGAAATCGGCGCAGGCCTTCGCCGCTCATGGCTTACTCTTCTGCTTCACCTTCTTCCTCGCTCTCAAGATCGATGGCCGCACGACCTACTCCTGGTGGTAATTTTTCGATTGACCCCTTCGATTTTCGAAATTTGTAGGTTTTTTTTCTGTTTGAGGTTCAGCTGTTTAGAGATGGGGTTTGGGGCCACAACTATGCGAAGACTCGGTTTCCATTTATGTTGATTGTGTAACTTTCCGTTTTTAGTTGTTTAGGTTGAATTTATTAATTTGGTAAGCTGAGGGTTTTACTGAAAGTTTTGATTTTGGGATGGGGGTAATGTTTTTGATTATTTGGATTTGATGGCGAATGCATGTTACTTATAGCAATCATGTCGGAGCCAACGAGCTCATCATAGCTGGTCGTAAGATATTACTCATTTTTCCAATGGGAGCTTTTTCTCGTGGACTTCTCTCCAGTGGTTACGACACTGGTTCTAAAATGAAAATTGTGGATGATGACATATGTCAACTCAGATTAGTTATGAAGGATTGACCATTCCTGTTTTGGGTTTTAGAGTTTTGCAGTTACATGCCGACATATTGATTGAAGATCTTGAAAACCATGAATGGAAACAAGATAAGCAGGAAGAAAGCTGGTCTCTTTACCGAGGATGCTAAAGAGTTAGATTTGGTTGTAATTGATTAGAAGAGGCAGACAATTTTATATGTTACTTTCCTTTAAAAGGTTGAAAAAGAAGGGAATTAGCCCATGCAATTCTTGAGCAACATCACTTATATGGTGTTTCCAAAGACCTCGTTGGACGGAGAGTATAGTTTAATTCACAATGTTCCCCATATCTACTTTTTTGCAATCTCATCCTATGGGCTTACAATGTTGCTTTTAATGTAAACCTTTGCAATTAGCATGTCATCCAATTCGGCTAACTTAAGCTTATGTGGTCAGGACTTGAGACATGTGAGTGCTAATATGCATCCGTCAAAACTCCAAATCTACTGATAGCCAAAATTGGGTATTGCAAGTACTATGTGGTTACTTTAGCTTGTGTGTTGATGACCTACATTATTAGTTATTGATATACATAGTTATTTCTGAGTAGAATCTTATTTTATTTTCCTTTGGTATTGATTACTATGTTACAGTCCTACTAGGACGCAGCTTAAAAGACACCAGATCATATTCTTAGGCCTTTTGACATGTTTGCATTTTGCAAATACTGCATCATATCCTTTGTTTTCTTTGAACGAACCATGCTTACAACCGCTATCTTTAGACACTACTTCATAACCTCACGAGTAATGATAATCATACAATCCGAAGCATCACCTTATTCTAGACTAATTGTTAAGATACACTGAAGGCAAGGGCACATGGACATCATTATCCGTCAAGGTTTTGATACTTTTGATTCCTCAAGGAGGTTCTTCGAAAATTAAAATATCTGAGTATCTAGTACTAATTTTATGCGATAACGTTATATTGTTTGCATGAACTTCAATTTCCCTTTGAAAATGCAGGATCATTTTTATCCCTCTTTGGCTATTTCACTCTGTTGTTGCACGAGGAAGATTCTCATTGCCTGCTCCGTCATTGCCTCATGATCGCCATGTATTATTTTTTAACTCGCTCTTTCTTGAATGTGTTGTTTCCTAAGTTTCTTAATTCTTGCGACATATGTTATGTGCCATATATCCATGATTCCATACTGATGGTGGTTTATACTTTTGTACTTTCCACAGTGGGCGCCTTGTCATGCTATTGTTGCAGCACCATTGCTTATTTCATTTGAGCTACTTCTTTGCATATACCTTGAGAGCATCAATGGTAAATAGTAGGCACATGTAAAGTAGAAAATATGCTGCATGGAATGTACTATACGGTTTTGCCACCGTGTTAATCATATTTTATTAAATGTAATTCTTATTTGTGTGGGCATGCGATAATGAGTTGCTTTTCCAACTTATTTACAGCATATTGGAGTATATTTTTGTATCTATTTCTCTGCCTCAATTGTTTCAAATGTCTACAGTTTACAATCGCCCTACCGTGAACTTGAAGATTGTTTTTCTTCCTCTCCTGGCCTTTGAAGTGGCTATCCTTGTTGACAATTTCAGGTACCCATTTCTTATAGACCGTTAAATGCTATGGTTTTGTATTTGATGCCTTTAATCTGATAACCAGGTCTCATTTAGTTAGCATTTTGACAACTTTTTGGGCCAGAACATTTTATGCACCCTGGCTATTACCGGGTAGGATGTAGCAAAAGTACTTTGGTTTCTTGTTTTCCTTCCTTAACATGCACAATGATGAAATGAAGGGTTTATATGCTTACATATATAATAAGTTCTACATCTGTTTCCACACTGCCAAAACTATTTCCTTATTGCAGAGGAGAAGATGAAAGGTTCATCTAATGCTGACATAATATCTCAAGAGAGAATATACTAGAGTAGAATCTTGACAAAAAAATGCAGACATTTCAATGTACAAAAATATCTAAAACGTATGGAGGGAACATAATCTTGTATCCAACCCCAAAAGTCTGGATAATTTTTTTGTTGTTCTTGTTATCGTACTTGGCTAAACATATATTAGGAAGAGAGACAAACAATTAGCTGCCTTTCTTTGTTGAATTGTTAATGATAGCTTATTAGTTGCGAAGAAAAAAATTAACGTACAAGAGTTGGAAGGTAAAGTCAGGGGAAACCCTTACCATGGAACATAAGTTTGTAATTTAGAAATGTACTCAATGCAGAAAAATGGCGTAGTGAATGGATCACATATTCCATAGACAAAGATGCCATTAGCATGGAAATGTGCTGTGTAGATGCTGAAGGGGTTAAGTTGGAACTAAAGACATAGGATATGTTGATACTTGATACGCCAATTTCTGGTAGGTAGATGCTAGACAAGTACTTGTGGAACCGAATCTAAGAATATTTGACCTGGGCAACAGTCACATGATTTTGTTTCCCCAATAAGCTCTGTTAACTAAGGTTTTTGTCCTCAGTTCTATTCTAACTGTACACACTTTAGGATTCATCATCAAGGTTCGAAAGGTTGACCTATTCCGGAATCTCCGGATCTTTGCTTAATTTCAACTCCCGGAACATTTTGTTGCTTGATACGCTCTTCCTTGTCTCTTGGTGCTAACTCAGCTTTACTCTCGTAGTCAACCACCTAACAAAAAGTTCATGCCTTGGGATATATATACTATACACAATATAGTATATATACTATACACAATATAGCAAAAGACACCTTTTGTACTGGAAACTTAAGTTGGAGGAAAGTAATACCCTTGAAGCGCATATTATGACTAACAGTTACAACCAAGCAGGCATTAAGAAAGGGACAAATAATCAAAGCGAGGTAATTTGAGCATTGTAAGTACATAGCTGGAGAAAGAGATGCATAATAGATAGTTGGAGTCATGGAGATTGGAATTGGTGACCAATTTTCTTATGAAACCGTATACCTGGAACCAACAAGAATGATTTTATGAAACCGTATACCTGGAACCAACAAGAATGATTTTGGTGACCAAATAATCATGGAATATTTGTCTTTCAACAAAGGCACATATTTTCCAGTTAGGCATATGTTCATTGTATATTGGATGGAGCAGACTGATTTAATAATCAATAGGAAGCTTACTTGGGGTTCTCAGTTTTTGAGATTTCTACAAAACCTATCAGACCACATCTATCTGGTTAAGGCAGGTAACACAGATTTGGACAGTTCAGCATTCCATTTGTTCATTCACTAAGAGTAAATCATTAATGGAAAAAAGAACTCCCACCTCATCCACAAAATAGCATCACCAGCTTGAGGATTGCATTTTGGATGAAATTATTTTTTCCTTCTTCACTGGCCACTTATATTGGATGGTGTTATATCTTTGTCTAACTTAGAATCCTTTGTAATGCTTTTGGGATTTTTTGCTTTATGTGAGAAACCACTGAACTGTGAAGGCTTTAAACGGGATACCAGTCATTCTTAGCTTTTCTTTTTAGTTGACATATTATTACAAGGAATATTTAGGTAACCTCTGCCCTTATATTATCTTCCTCATGTTTTTCAGAATGTGTAGGGCTCTTATGCCAGGAGATGAAGAAAGTATGAGCGATGAAGCTATATGGGAGACACTTCCTGTAAGTTTTATAGCAATTGATTTGCTATCTTTTGTGATCTTGATATGTGCCTGTAAAATGTTCATGTTAATAGTGCAAGTTGTTTCTTTTATCTTCATTAAAGGCCATGTCTTCATGGTAAATCTCAGGCAAAAAGAGTTTTTTAGTTTATTGGTCTATCAGATAATATGCTGACATATGGTAATAGAGAATTTTTTAATAACGTAACTGAAATTAGCATTTCTCATTATATGTATGATAAGAAACACTGACGAGACTCAACATTCTAGAGTGCAAAGGTATGCAGTTTCCTATCTGTTCATATAGATTTTATTTATTTTTTATTTTTGTGGTGAAGTTACTCAATTTAACTCACAGGCCAAACAACTAGAACCATATTTCTTCTTTGGCATGGAAAATATTTTATTTATTTATTATCTATTTCCAACATGTTCCTTGTAGCAAACAGATCACAAACACCACCCATGCTATTATACTCTTCTATTAATTTTTGTCAGATAATTTTAGAATTCAATCTCAAGTTTCTGTGAATGCGTGCAACCCTTTCAAGTTTCAATGTAGCTTGAAATCCTTTCTTGCTGAAAGGGTTACTGTTTGTACTATTTCTGTTTATATTTGTTACCATGGTTCATAATTTGTAGACTAAATTAAACCTCACATAATTGTTCAATTGGTAAATAGTTCAGGTGATCTAGATGTTCCTTTTGAGAAACTGAAGAATTTTGCAAGTTTCTATTCATCTTCATAATAGACAGCTTTTTATGTTATTGCAATCAGAGAATTAAAAATCTACTTCACACCAAACATTTGAAGGAAAGTTAAAACACCTCTTCACCTTAACACAAATTTATTCAGTAATCGAGACATTCACTTTTATAACATACTGTAACCTCCAGGATACCATCATTGGAAAGTTGGAAGTCTAATAATGGTAAATACACAATACATTATATGCATCTACCATAGATCTACTTGCCATACACATGGGTGCTATATACTGTCTTCTGTCAAGCACTTCATGTCTACATACTGTCTTCTGTCTAGCACTTTCTGTTTTCCGTCTTCTGTCATACAAATCATAGCTCTCTTTTACTAAATCAGTGTCCTTTTGTCTTAGCATTTCTGGGTCGCGATCTCTATGGTATTCCTAGTAGCTGCTACTACATTCACACTTCTTAAGCTGTCTGGTAAAGCATCTGTCCTTATTTCCGTTTTAATAACTTCTACGTATATAATATATTTGCTTGAGGATGATTGTCATACATGTTGGCATATTGCTATTTAAATTTTGGCTTTCTGCATGTAATCTAATTATCTAATATATAGTTTATGATATTGTTCATGATGTTTCTATCCTTATTACTCAAGTGAACTCTATAAAGAGAATCCTTGACCACTTATGTTACCTCGAGATTTCTAAAAGAGCAGTTGTAATCATTGATGATAATTAAGAGCAGTTGGTTCAGATTAGTTGTTTCATTGACAGTTATAATGGTAGGCGTCTATGATTGTGAAGTCAAATGACAAGGAAGACTTAATGGATTCAAAGATCAAGCATGGAAAGTGAAAGAGATAAAAGAGTAAATCACATGAGCAAAACTAAAGGATTAGTGCAATGGTAAAGATCAAGTTTATTCAAGAATATTAAAGGTTTAAGGCAGTCTTCTTGATAATATGCTTATAAAGGGTCAAATAAATTTAGAAGTCATGTGGCTCACTAGAATACCCAAAAAAACCTTTTAAAATTTGCCTTACAAGCAACTAATACGTGAGAACCATTGTTCTTTTGTATTTTTTTCATCTCTCAAAGCTTCCATTTTACCGACATGTTGTAGATTTGTTGAAGTCCTACTGCATTTTAGTTGAGCACTACACCTAGAGAGGGACCTGCATAATCACAGTCGTGATCACGACTTTTGGGTCTAAACCAGACTGATTTCATCAAAAAAGTTTCTGGATTAATTTTGGCAAACCTTTTAGGCCATTTCAGTCAACTCAATTTTGCACTATTGCTGTTAAAATTTACAAATCAGAGCTGTGAAGCTCTTTGACTACCCGGTAGCCAGCGCTACCTACCGCAGGTGGTCTTTTTTCCTGGCTTTTTATTGGACTTTTCTATGAGGTTTCAGGCAGCAATTAAATGGTGAACATTTTTCTAAAAACATCAAATATGCCTAGATGGTAAATCTTGAACCTGTTGGGTGTTTCTTGCCCATGCATATTTAATTCACAGGGGAGGACAACTTATGGTTTCTGTCTGTTGATACCATTACAGTCTGTCAAATTTTTAATATAATGTGGCATCTTGTTAGAGAAAGTCCGAGGCCATAAATTGCATAATAACGTCAATCTGTTCAACACTGCAGGTGATGTAGGCGCCTTGGGCTGGTGGGATCTATTTATAAATTTTGGGTAGCAATCATCTGTCTCCTTTACAACTCAGTCTCTGAATCATTTACACAGTTGCGTCGGCTGAAATTTGTTTTTCCTCCTTTCGAACAGAATTGCAGAATGCTTTGCTTTTCTTGTTTGTACAAAATGGTCTAACCCAATGATACATAGACGTGTTGATCCCAGTGAAGCAAGTTCATCTTCCTCAGCAATTAGATACCGCGATTGGAATAGTGGCTTAATGTTTTCTTCAATGGAGGAGAGTGAACATGATAGATTGTGTGGTCTGCAGGACATAGGCGGTCACATCATGAAAATTCCTGTTGTTGCTTTTCAGGTTCTTCTATGCATGCGTTTAGAGGTATGTATTTGAAACTCTGGCCATGCGTTTGGTTCCATCAACCTAGATTTGTGAGATCATTCTCTGCTTTTACTGCTTTGGTTTTTTGTTTTTGTTTTGTCATGAATCACATATGTAGAGTGAGCTATCTATCAGTTGTGCTGTACCACCTTTGCACATGTTGAGCATTCATATTGTTATAGATACAGAAAAGCATGAATCGGTTTTCATCACAACAGTAAAATATACCAATGTGTAAATTAATATATTGCAGTTAGTAAGTATTAGGCTATTAGCATTATAACGTGTGCAGACATATCTGATGTTTGAAAATTTTCACTTTGAGACTCTCTTTTTTGTAATTTTGCCCACGCGTTAAAATTTTGAAAATATTCACTGGTCCTCAAGAATGTGCCTAACATAGGTTACATAGCTTACATTCCCTACAATTTTAAATTTGATTCAATACATGTATCTACAGAACATGTAAATACGAAGACAACTGCACGGTATGATATCCGCTTTAGAATCACATACAGTTCATATCCTGAACAAATCAGATTACTCTGACACGCGACTAGTTTCATCCAATATCAACCACATCTTTATTTTTTCAGAGTACTTTGATTACTTTTGTTTGGGAATATACTTTGATCCTTATTCTTACTGATACACACTTCCCTCTCTCACAGTCAAGTGTAGACATGCATGAATTTAGTACCTAACCGCCAGTTCCTTTTTCCACTTCAGGGAACTCCACCTAGTGCTCGACATATACCAATTTTTGCTCTTTTTTCGCCGCTAATTGTTTTGCAAGGTGCTGGTGTCCTTTTTGCTATGTCAAGATTAGTAGAGAAGCTTGTTATTCTGTTACGAAGTGGATCACTTTCTGGAAGATATCGCACAATTTCATCAATAACTAATAATTGTTTTGCTTTCTTACATCATGGTTCAAGGTAACACTTCCCGTACCTCATCACTTGTTACCAGGCTTTCTGTTATCCTGTATTACAATTTTAACACTGGCATAGCATTGTCATTACAATTTGTTATGCATTTTTTCCATCACATGGTCCAAACACAGGCTTCTGGGTTGGTGGTCCATAGATGAAGGAAGCAAAGAGGAACAAGCTCGTCTTTTTCAGTCTGGATCAACTGGGTATACATCCCTATATCTATATAATCATGAGCTTTAAACTTTAAAATAGAGATGATATGGTTCTTTTATTATCCTGATAAGAGGTGAACTATTGCCTTCTTTAATTTTTTTATCGGAAGGTCTTCATCCTTATCTGTTGTGTTCTGATTTTATACCTATTAGCAGACATTTGATTTTATCTTCTCTTTGATGCAGACTGTGGAAACTACTTCTGCTATGTTTCTCTTGAACTCTTGACCTCCTTTGATTTGATGATGTCTTATTTTTTACTGTTTATAGTGTCTGTCTGTGTAGGGATAGCACTATAGTTTTATCATTTTGTCTAGGCATGTGTTTTGTGACGAGTATGCTTGAAACTATCCATAATATTGAACCTGCTATTAGTTTTTTATCGATTTCGAACACTAATAATAACTCTTTACACCCTAAAACTTTTGTGCTTCAGTTTCTCATTTGTGCTGCCTATATGTATATTAGCGAATGGTGAGTTTTATTATGTTCCTATTGGTAGGATTTTAGTTCAAATCCTATCTGTGGAAAGTACAGGTTGGAGCATTAAATGGATTCATATCCATGGTTTATGAGATCTAATTAGGGATATACAAAAGGTGAGATGGTTTGGAAACTTTACACATGAAGCAACACCTTGTGGCAAGAAAATATTTAAATGATACATTGACTTTATAGTTTGGAGCCCATAAAGAATTCAAATCATTTATGACAATCTGATTATCTTAGAACCATTGAACACCATGCCTTACAGATGGTTTCAAATTATTCTAGACCATTAATTAAAAAGTAATCATTTTATGATAACCTGATGAACTAGTAAGAAGTCTCGAGGGTGTTTACAATTTTGTTCGTAGGCATTTTAGTTAGTGCAGATCACGATTAAAATTATCAGCATGGTTCTTCTGTTTAAATTACACAATATGCAATACCCATATAGGATTTAAAGATTTAAGCTTAAATCCTATCAACTTGGGTGCGATGTACACGAGTTCAATGGTGTGAACATTCTATTTGGAGTTGCATAGTGAGAAATGTCCAATATGTAGATTTTAGCTCGAGTCATATACTAACATGGCTTCAGATACGGGACACGATACGAGTTGGATTCACTGATACACAAATTCTCAAAAATCTAGTATACGATTCACTTGGATACACTGATATTTTTCTGCTTAAATATATATTAATTATCACATAACATCATCATTTTATCAACCTAAACTAATAACACAACCAATTTGCTAGTGTTGGTGCGTAGATTGTTGATGTTTATAGCCATTAATACATGTTCGATACATCTAGAATACGATTTAAAATTTTAGAATTTATTGAAAAGAGTTCGACATATGTTCTCGATGAATATTTGATCTGATATGGAAACGAATCCGATATGGAAACGTCTCCTCATCGAAGAATCCGTGCAACAGAGGTCCTATATATAGGAGCATAGATAAATTGTGCATGTTTGTGCACATGAGCAGTGCATATACCCAGTGGTGCACAAGCAAGTGTGTACGTGTGAAACCTATATATTGTATCTTCTAATCCATTAAAGAGACCAATACCTCTTTCATTTGGAATCAGAAACATCTCTTTTTGTGTTTTCCCCTTGTACCTGGAATAAACTGTGTATCCCCATAGCCTTGTATTATTGGGGTGTGTGCGCGTGCCTGCGTGGCTTTCATCGTGAATGGACTATATAGAGCAAACACTTTGATTTCTGTTCCTATGGTAGTCAAAACTTATAGGTCGATGTTCCCTTTTTTTTGTACTTTTCGGTGTGAGATTCTTGCAGCCTGATGCATGTAATGGAAGTGTCCAGTTAACTATCGGATTTCTGATGTCATGCTTTTTCATCTTTAGATATAACACATTTTGTGGTTATCCACCTGAAGTGGTGAAGAAAATGCCTAAGAAGGATCTTGCTGAGGAGGTACGCTCTTTCGTTGTCTTGCATTTCTTATAAAGATTGTCTCCAAATTCATGCTTAGTTAATGGTTGTTGATCATCGTCATCGCCTTATCCCATCAAAATGGAGTCGGCTATGAAGCAAAGCTCTGGTGAAGCTTTGGCATAGTTTTACAACCGGCAGTGTCAACCCTCTCCAAATAAGCGCCAAATTCCTGGTTAAAAAAATCTGACAATAGAGGGGCTTGTCAAAGTCCTAGATTACCTCTTCCAAATTCTCATAGACCGTTGAGAAGTCTAAAAGAAGTGGAAAAAATGATATATATTTATGTTCAACTCGAAGAACAAATATAGCCAAGAATGAAATAGAACATATTCCGATAGTTAATGGTTATCAATACTATACATAAATTTGTCAAGCCTTGTTTTATTTTATGTATTATTTTATATTTTAATTTTGCCCCATTTTATGTATTTTGTTGAATTTCAGGTTTGGAGACTACAAGCAGCTTTAGGAGAACAAGCGGAAATCACCAAGTATAGCCAGCAAGAGTATGAAAGACTTCAAAATGTACTTCTCCTTTTCCTGACTAAAATGATAATTTCCATATCTTATTATACGCTAAACCCTCACATTTGGCATTTAATGTTTCTTTATGTGCTCTCATCGAGGACTCATGGCAATAACATGTCATATAAATATTTTCTTATACATATGATCATCTTTTTCTCTTCTCGGACTCATGGCAATAACATGTCGTATAATATCGTCTTATACAAATGATCATCTTTTTCTCTTCTCGGACTCATGGCAATAACATGTCGTATAAATATTTTCTTATATATTTGATCCACTTTTTCTCTTCTCGGACATGTTGCTGGTAGTTCTGCAGTATATAGTTGCATTAAGTTAGATGGACTTGTTGATTTACTACTTGCTAGAATGAATGTCACTGGTCTTCCAATCATTATCTATTGAAATATGTCATGACAGTCTTTTTCTACCGTTGTCACTAATTTCTTTCTTTCTTTTTTGTGTGCGTTCTTTAGCTGCAACCTTTAGTGTGTGTATAGGCCTGATGATAAGATTTGCGGAATCCTCACTTGGCGCATTCTTGATGTTTTTTTACCTTTGTTTATTCATAGTTCTGCACTTCTTCTTTAATGCTTTTATGGTGCTGTAGGCAGTGATCTTGTGTAATGAAGTCAGATTTTCAAATTACAAAAAAAAGGTTGAGTGGAAAGTGCTTATTATATTCTAATCTAAGGTTTTCGAATCTGTGTTCAGTAAGCCACAATATTCACATATTCTGATCTTAGGTTTTCGAATTTGTGTTCTGTAAGCCAATATATTCACCTATCTTGTTATATATATATATATATATATTCACCTACCTCATATAATAAACCATATATGAGTTTTTATGGATCTTACACCTAACAGCTCAATTAGAATATTCCTTAATAAGGAATTTATGAAAAAGAAGCATAAAGCTTTTAGAAATTGGTTTGCAAAAACCTTTTCTAAAAACAACAATATTTTTATAAAGACCAATTTTATAAACATATTGAAGAAAACCAATGTCTAAAATATTTTGTTAATTGGTTTTTGGAATATTTTTTAATAGAACAAGGAAAAAAGATTAATATGCTTGAAGAACATTATAAACAATGGTCAACCATAAGTGGTAAAACGATTAGATTTAAGAGGAGATCAAGTACTTCTGCCATTTGCTATAAGTGTGGTTAGGTTGGTTACTTTGCCAACAAATGTTATACAAAAAAGAAAATAAATGAAATTGAAGATGAAGAGTTAAGAAAATCTTTATACAAGATTATGATTAACTCATCCGAATCATCTGAATCTGAAATATCAGATTATATATCTTCTAATGATGAAGAGCCAGAATGCTCGATCAAGTGTTCCAATAAATGTTGTAATATTGACAAAGATGAGAATTATTGGAAGTCAATAGTGGATATGAATGGCCTAGGTATTAATGTTATAAGTAAAGATGATAAAAAAAGCCATTTAAAAAATAATAGAAGATAATAACATTCAACCTGAATTAAAATCTAAGTTGGTTGAAGTTCTTCTAAGAGAAGAAAAGAAGAAATCTCCTATACCAGAGAATGTTTATAGACTATCTGAAGTTTTTAAAAGACAACAACAGCGAGAAGGAAAACCAATAACTCTTGCGGCTTTGCAAAAATAGGTTAATAATCTCAAAATTGAAATAAATCTTCAAAAATTACTTTCTGATTACATGGCCTAGAGAAATATCATAAAGCTAATCTTTCATTACCCTGGAGAAGGTGGTTTAGCCAATCATGGCTCGATACCAAACACAACAGGATCAAATATAACAATTAAAAGAAAAGAAAAGAAAGGTAGAAGTTTTGCTTGAAGATGAATAGCTTGAGACTGACGCCTTTATCAAACAAAGATCTTTTATTCAAACTAGAATTTTTACAAACTATATTTATCAGAGGGATTACAAGAGATTACATTATATTTTTTCTTTTCTTTCTTTCGATGTCCCTCTTAGCACCTCTGAGCTTCTTATTTATAGAGGAGCAATGCTTTCACGAGGTGGCTTATCTTCTTCCTTAGTGGGTGAGCTGTAAAGCCATTCTCTTTTGCGCTGTCCCTTATCTCTTGCGCTATCCCTTATTGCTTCATGAGCTGGTTTTTGTCAGTTTTTACCGACGTCTTTAATTAAAGGTTCCTTTATTAAAGGTACGTCACTTCATGATGTTGACATGAATGGGTCCCACTACCAAAAACCGTGTGCTGGTATGGTGCAGTCGTCAGTTTGGTAGGGAATTATATTGAGCTTTTATTTCATTATGCCCTTCCTTTATTTTTTTGGCCCAATGTTGAGCTCATTAATTCGTCTTATAATTGATCCGCTGATTTTAAATCTTCATCTGGATTTTGGGCTTGGCCTGTTTGAAGATTGACATCTTTCATTTCTACTGATTTTATAGCTACTGAAGAACTTGTGTCTGATGTATCAAAAGTTTGTTCAAACTGTTTTTTCATGTGTTCTAGACACTTTTTCATTAGTTTTTCCTCAGAGATGTCGGGGTACTTTATCTGAAATGAAGTTTTTAGCTTCTGCAGAGGATTTTCTGTGGCTAATTTCTCATTAATCCTGTTATCCAGAATATTGCTGTTATGTTTTATAGTCGCTTTTATATCGACTATTTTTTGTTCTTCTTGAATTCCTGACCACCATTTTATCAGGAATTTTCTTGACAGAATAGGAATATTTTCCCTATTTAATTCTGCTATTAATGTCCATCGCAATATATAGGGGATTTCATTTTCAATAAAGTAATATAATGTACTTTCCCCTTCTTTGATGGAAGTGTCTTCTGTTCGATGGAACTTTGGGTGAAATTCCGTCCATGGAATGAACAAATTTGATATAGGCTTGGGCAATATTCGTAATTCCTCCCCAATTTTTTGGCACCATTGGATAAACCAATTGGGAATTCCTGATTTTATGTCAGGTCTTATCATAATAAACCAAGAATGCTTTCTTCCTGGATTTTCATAATATAAAAAATTGTTAAAGGCTTGGATATAATCTCAATAATTACATTCATGCCCCATATCGTCTATTTTGAACGATCTTGCCCTATTAGGGTGTAATGCCCACTCTTATGGACTATATATATTTTTTATAATTGCCTTGGAGAAGTTTATGATTTCTCCCCCCTCTTTACCATTGGGATAGTAATGTTTAATGTCCAGAGAATTGGAAACTGTTAGCAAGGTTTCATATACATGCATAGTTTTTCCTGCTGGAGAAGCATATTAACCGGTCTCAATGTATTTTTCCTTTAAAGACTAATGACCATTCATTCTAGAGATATCATCTCCTTCTAAACAAATGATTTGTTCTGTGGTATTTTTCTGAATATAATCATCTTCAGAATTTCCTTCAACAGCTTTTTTGAATGGCTGTTTTTTTCAGGAAAATTTTCTGCAGAAGATGATGATTCTTCATTTCGAGTGTTATAAACTCTTTTTCGCCATTTTATGAGGGGTTCTCCATTCAGATTGGACGTATGACGCCTCAAATTCAATGTCGAATCTAATAGGTTTTGGCTTCTGCATTTTAAGCCAATTTGCATAAGGGGAATTGGTCGAAATATTATTCCTTCCCTTGTTTCGTCCTCGGCCTGGGCCTTCCCCTTGATGGATTTTGTATCAGCGGAATCCTGTAAGAATTCGCTGGTTAAGAAATCAGGAAGACAATTGTTAGTGCCTTTTATATATTCAATATCAAAATAAAAAACAGCTAATTCAGCTTGCTATCTGGCAAAGATTTGTTTTGATGTTCAATTTTTAACATCTTTTTGTATAACGGTTTTAGCTGCACTGCAATCAATTCTAAGTTGAAATTTTTGATTTAATAAATCATTCTGAAATTTGTATATACATTTGATAATAGAAAGAATTTCTTTCTTAATAGTTGAATAATTCAACTGAGCTGAATTCCATTTTCCTGATGTAAAACGAACAAGTATTTTTTTAATTATTATTAGGATCTATTTGTTTTAGAATTCCTCCATATCCAATATTAGTGACATCTGTCTCAACAATTTTCTGCGAGCTAGGGTTGGCAATATGGAGACAGGGTAGGTTTTTAACCGTCTGTTTAATTTTTTGAACAGGTTTAGTATGATTGTCTGTCCAAGACGACGGATTCTTCTTAAGTTTACCATACAAAATAGCCGCATCAATAGCCAGATTTTTATAATAATCTGCTACATAATTCAAAGCCCCTAAGACTCTCTGTAATTGCTTTATGTCTGGGATATAATCCGGAAACTCAGAAGCAAAATCAATGCTTCTCTCGATAGGTATGATGGTGCCATTATCAATATTATGACCCAAAAATCTTATGGCTATTTGAAACTTCATTTTTGGAGCAGATATAAGTAGTCCATTCTTTATAATAAGATATTTAAATATATTTAGATGTTTAAAATGCTGATCAATATTGTCAGAATATATTAAAATATCATCAATATAAGATAAAATAAATTCCGTATATGGATTAAAAATGGAGTTCATAATGTTTTGAAACTCTGATGGCGCATTTTTAAATCCGAATGGCATGACATTCCATTCAAAATACCCAAAGGGTATAGTAAAGGCAATTTTATATTTATCAGATTCATTAATCTGTATTTGCCAGTACCATGATTTAAGATCAAATTTTGAAAATATTTTCGCTTTATTAATTCTGTTAAAGCAAATCCTTTTTATTAGGGAGAGGTTATCTTATCCATTTAAATACTTTATTTAAGGGCTTATAATTAATTACAAGACGAGGAAATTCTCGTTCTTGTTCAGCAACATTATTTACATAAAATGCTGTGCAACTTCATGGAGAGGAGGATTTTCTTATAAGTTTTGTCTAGAAGACTCTTGATCTTTTTTTTTTACAGAGTTCAAGGTATTCATGATTCATTTGGTATGGTCTTGCCTTTGTAGGAATATTATTCTCGTTAAACTCTTCTATATATGGAAGAGTTGTAATGCGTTGTTTTCTTTCCCAAAATGCATTAGGGAAGTTACTACACGACTGAGTTATGCACTCATTTTCAAGCGTCTTAATTCTTTGCTTTTACTAAGCTTGATTCTAACTGCTTATTTATTTGTATTGAAGCTATTTCTTCTTTGATAAAATTTATTTGATTCTCTTTGAGGTAAATATCCTTTACTTCATTGAGAATTTTTATCACTGGCTCAGTTATAAACTGAAAAAAGACTTCTTTTCCCTTGTAAAAGCTATAAATGCCTTGAGAATTTATCTTTTATATAGGCATTATCTTGCTAAGAAAAGGTGTCCCTAGTATAATATGCTGTGATATCTCCTTAACGATAATAAAAGGAGATGGAAGATAAATGTCTTCGTTACATATATTAACATTTGTCACCTTATATGGTGTGGTTAATGTGCTCTTATCAGCAATACTCAATGTTTGAGTAGTTCTGTCGCAATATTTAATAGGAATAATTTATTCTTTAATACAGTTTAGATCCGCGCCTCTATTTTCGAGAGCAATTAAATTTGGTATTACCAAATCATTATTTACTATTAGTGTGGTTCTAATATACCATTTTTGATTTAATACTAAATCAATGATTTAGAGAAATTTATCCGGGATTACTTCTTCAGTAATATTTCTTTCATCTTCATTTGAAGAATCACCTTGTATCAAGGTATTGTTTTCCATAGCAGAGATTCTCTCAAGGATATCTCTATTTTGAATTTTTAATTCTTTTATTTCAATTTTGAGATTATTAACCTCTTTTTGTAAAGCCGCAAGAGTTATTGGCGTTCCTTCTCGCTGTTGTCTTTTAAAAACTTCTGATAGTCTATAAACATTCTCTGGCATGAGAGATTTCTCCTTTTCTTCTCTTAGAACTTCAACCAACTTAGATTTTAATTATGGTTGAATGTTATTATCTTCTATTATTTTTAAAATGGCTTTTTTTATCATCTTTACTTATAATATTAATACCTAGGCCGTTCATATCCACTATTGACTTCCAATAATTCTCATCTTTGTTGATATTACAACATTTATTGGAACACTTGATCGAGCATTCTTGCTCTTCATCATTAGAAGATGTATAATCTGAAATTTCATATTCAGATGATTCGGATGAGTTAATCATAATCTTGTATAAAAATTTTCTCAACTCTTCATCTTCAATTTCATTTATTTTCTTTTTTGTATAACATTTGTTGGCAAAATGACCAACCTTGCCACACTTATAGCAAGTGGCAGAAGTTCTTATCTCCTCTTAAACCTAGGAGGATGTTGTTTCGACTTCTTATACTTCTCCTTCTTGTCCTTAGGAGGATGATACATATGTTTCTTTTTTATAAAAAGGACGACTAGAATATGATTCCTTCATCTTTCTTTTTTCTCTCTGCTCCGGTTGCGGACTATCCATAGCGAATTGGCTACAAAATTCACTGAATTTTTTCTTGCCCATCAATCTTCGACTTTTCAATTGGTTTCTTAACTTTATATCATTGCATAAAGTTAAATCTTCTTGTACACGGGTGTTTATCACACCCATATGTGTACATATTATAGGGTATAACCCCGTCATGCCGCCGTCGTAAATTTGTACGAACTCTTTCAGTAAATAGATTTGGTAAGCCATCTATAAATTAAGCTTTCCAATATGAGTTATTAGTATCTTCTAGCTTCATAACTCTGCTGAGAAAAATATCTTTATACCATCTGAAATGTGTTAAAATATGACATCTCAGATTCTGTAATAAAGTTCTAACCTTTTCAGCTTGATTACTTACATCTCCATTGAAATGGTCAAGAATTGTAAGTATCAAATATATAAACCGCATTAGAAACTTGGTTATTATTTTCAAGTTTTGCTGCACTAAATTTTTTCATCTTTTGAGCGGGCATTAAACAATTATCCCACCATCTTTTTAATATTCCTGTGAATCCACAAGAAATAAAATGGGCTACTTCAGCATCGGAATTTCCTTGCTGTTTAGTAACCGTTACATACATCATCATACGATGTAAGGTATCATGGATTTGCTTATCTGCTAATCCATCTATATCCCATTCATAAACGGTTTTTCTTGAAAATGAATTTGTTATAACTGCTTCATTTTTTCATAGAGAACGTCTAGCGGTGTAGATCTCTTATAATAATGCTTACCAAGAGTCCTTTATGGATAGATAGCATTAATTTTTTCTTCGCTAAACGTTCTATAAGTATCAGAAATATTAATCTGGGATTCTGATATATCTTTATCAGAATCATCTTCATCAGAATCATCTTCTGATATCTCAGAAGGTTCACCTTCTATGACATTAAGTCTAGCATTGCTAAACTTCTCCAAAGCTGTTATTATATCTGAGGATATATTTTTATCTTTGGATAATACCTAGAAATTTCCAAAGATTGTTGTATAGGGACATAGCTAGTACTACTAGCTAGTTTAACTACAGTAGGAGTTTCTACTATAGCCAGTGCCAGTGCCTGTAGTTTATTAATCAGGCTTTCTAAAGCAGATTCTACTCTAATCAATTGTTGACCAATAGCTTGAATATGGATATTTGTAAAATTATTTTGCTTAAAGATCTTTTGTAGTTCTTTAAGTATATTTTCCATCTTGTCGTCAACTAAAGGCTTTATAAAAGCTGTTGCCTTTAAATTAGAGGTAGATATACCAGACAACTTAAGTGGTGCAGTAGGAGTGCATATAGATCTAATCGTTTTACCATTTATGGTTGACCACTGTTTATAATGTTCTTCAAGGACATTAATCATTTTTCCTTGTTCTATTAAAAAATATTCCAAAAATCAATTAACAAAATATTTTAGACATTGGTTTTCTTCAAGATATTTATAAAACTGGTCTTTATAAAAATATTGTTGTTTTCCAGAAAAGGTTTTTGCAAACCAATTTCTAAAAGTTTTATGTTTTTTTCCATAAATTCCTTATTAAGGAATATTCTAATTGATCTATTAGGTGTAAAATCCATAAAAACTCATATATGGAAACCCATCTATGATGAGATAGGGGAGGTCTCATAAATAGGATGAGATACATTTGTCTCATAAATATTTATTCTTATAACTTCTCTTTCTAACTTATAAGAGGAGTTAGGTCTAGAAAAAGATTTTCTTCCGCTATAAAAAGAAGAGGTTGTACTAGTCGTATAAGGCTTACCAATAATTCTGGCAATATTGTTTGAGCCAAATTTGACCTCAATGTTTCCATCATCAGTTTGTATAATCTGATCGATGTCGGTGTGTATAACTGGTACTGGAGGAACCGCAGATGTTATAACCCATAATTCAGGGAAGTCTATTTCTTCCCATTTTATAACTCTATTCGTGGCTATGCCAGAAGACAACAAATTTGTCTCAATAACAGTGGTTTTGCCACTTTCTGCCTTTGCCTTAATTTTAGGTGCCATAGTAGTTAAGACCTTAAAATGGATTCTATAGACCATAGATATAGTCTCTGACTCTTTCATAAAATTGTAACCATATGTCTTTAGGTTTTAAAGTAACAGCTTCAAGGATGTTGGGGTCTGTTAAAGACAATATTAAATTAGGGTATACATCAAAATAGACCGGCCTATGGCATAGACCAGTCTGCATAATTCCCATAAGGGAAGGTATCCAATCTAGACATCTTGCATCTTTTAAAGATGTCAAAATAGAGGCATTAAGGCCTTGTAACGTAAGAGGCTTAAAACCACTTGGACAAGTCTTATATGAAGGTACTTATATTGTTTTTCAAACCTAAAATATCCTTTTCCGAAAGAAGTTGGATGGTTTGCTCTGTGCTATCCACAGAAAGTTTTTTTTCCATACTTTTGATGGAAAGTCTGGACGAAAGATCAAACGTTCCGATATTATAAATTTTTTTTGGGTGGAACATTTGGATTTGTCCACTTGTTCAATTGTTTCTCATCTGAAGGATACTCTAGTAAATTAGAGTTTTTAACGTGTTTGCTCTTATTACGAGCTATCTTAGTAGAAATATCTGATGATGATGAAAGATGTAGACGTAAATTTTTCTTATTCAGGGTTTTGAAGTGAACTATCTTATTAGAAATGAAAATTTTCTATTACATGTAATACTTAATTATATTCATTTGAATTATATTTAGGAGTTATCAAACTAAATTTATACTCATATGGCTGTCAACGATTTATGAGCTATCATTCTGCCATTCCCTGGTTAACACTGGAATTCCCTATGGGTGTTCCATGAGTAACTATTTAGTAAGATAATTTCTGAGTAAGTTATTTATTCAGTTATCCTTAGCTTTCAGAAGAAAAGCTTATCCTGTGAAAGGCTACACTTCTCAATCCTGCTAATGTCCTTCCCGAAGAGTGTTGCAGGAGCTTATAATGAGCTACATCTAGCCTTGAATTAACAGAATAAATATTCAAAGATTACTTTCAGATTACATGGCCTAAAGAAATATCATACCTGATAAGCTAATCTTTCATTACCCTGAAGAAGAAGGCGGTTTAGCCAATTATGACCCTGATACCAAACAGAATGTATTAGGGAAGTTACTACACGTCCGAACTATGATATCATTTTCAAGCGTCTTAATTCTTGCTTTTACTAAGCTTGATTCTAACTGCTTATTTATTTGTATTGAAGCTATTTCTTCTTTGATAAAATTTATTTGATTCTCTTTGAGGTGTATCCTTTACTTCATTGAGAATTTTTATCATTGGATCAGTTATAAACTGAAAAAGGACTTCTTTTCCTTGTAAAAGCTATAAATGCCTTGAGAATTTATCTTTTCTATATGCATTATCTTGCTAAGAAAAGGTATCCCTAGTATAATATGCTGTGATATCTCCTTAACGATAATAAAAGGAGATGGAAGACAAATGTCTTATTTACATACATTAACATTTGTCACCTTATATGGTGTGGTTAATGTGCTGTTATCAGCAGTACTTAATGTTTGAATAGTTCTGTCGCAATATTTAATAGGAATAATTTCTTTAATGCAGTTTAGACCTGCGCCACTATCTACGAGAGCAATTAAGTTTGGTATTACCAAATCGTTATTTACTATTATTGTGATTCTAATATACCATTTTTGATTTAATACTAAATCAATGGTTTGGAGGAATTTATCTGGGATTACTTCTTCAGTAATACCTCTTTCATCTTCATCTGAAGAATCACTTTGTATCAAGGTATTGTTTTCCATTGCAGAGATTCTCTCAAGGATATATCTATTTTGAGTTTTTAACTCTTTTATTTCAATTTTGAGATTATTAACCTCTTTTTGCAAAGCCTCTTGGCTTTCATTCTCGCTGTTATCTTTTAAAGATTTCTGATAGTCTATAAATATTCTCTGGTATATGAGATTTCTCCTTTTCTTTTCTTTGAAGAACTTCAACCAACTTAGATTTTAATTCAGGTTGAATGTTATCTTTTATTATTTTTAAAATGTCTTTTTTATCATCTTTACTTATAACATTAATATCTAGGCCATTCATATCCACTATTGACTTCCAATAATTCTCAGCTTTATTGATATTACAACATTTATTGGAAGGCTCTTCATCATTAGAAGATGTATAATCTGATATTTCAGATTCAGATGATTCGGACGAGTTAATCATAATCTTGTATAAAGATTTTCTTAACTCTTCATCTTCAATTTCATTTATTTTCTTTTTTGTATAACATTTGTTGGCAAAATGATCAACCTTGCCACACTTATAGCAAGTGACAGAAGTACTTATCTCCTTTTAAACCTAGGAGGAGGTTGATTGGACTTCTTATACTTTTTCCCCTTACCCTTAGGAGGATGATACCTATGTTTCTTTTTATAAAAAGGGCGATTAGAATATGATTCCTTCGTCTTTCTTTTTTCTCTCCGCCCTGGTTGCGGACTATCCATAGCGAATTGGTTTCACCCAATTCTTTCTTGCCCATCAATCTTCGACTTTTCAATTGGTTTCTTAATTTTATATCATTGCATAAAGGCAAACCTTCTTGTATACAAGTGTTTATCAAACACCCATATATGTACATATTATAGGGTATAACCCTGTCATGCTGCCGTCGTAAATTTGTACGAACTCTTTCAGCAAATAGATTTGGTAAGCCATCTATAAATTTAGCTTTCCAATGTGAATTATTAGTATCTTCTAGTTGCATAACTCTGCTGAGAAAAGTATCTAACCATCTGAAATGTGTTAAAGTAGGACATCTTAGATTCTGTAATAAAGTTCTAACCTTTTCAGCTTGATTACTTACATCTCCCGTGAAATGGTCGAGAATCGTAAGTATAAAAGCATAAACCGCATCAGAAACTTGGTTATTATATTCAAGTTTTGTTGCGCTAAAAGTTTCCATCTTTTGAGCGGGCATTAAACAATTATCCCCCCATCATTTTATGTTCCTGTGAATCCACAAGAAATAAAACCGGCTACATCAGCATCGGAATTTCCTTGCTGTTTAGTAACCGTTACATACATCATCATACGATGCAAGGTATCATGGATTTGCTTATCTGCTAATTCATCTATATTCCATTCATAAATGGCTTTTCCTGCCTGAAAATGAATTTGTTATAAATGCTTCATTATATATATATATATATATATATATATATATATATATAATCTTGTACATGCAGTTTGATCTGAATTATTGTTTAGATCTCATGTGCTGTGATGTTATACATTCAAATCACTGGTTGTCTATTGAATTTTTTTTGTCATACTCAAAACATTAAATGGAGCTCATGCGGTCTATGAACTTAACCAGCATCTAACACACACCCACGCCCACATCCACACCAAACAGAAAGAAAACTAGCTCATCATAGTATTAAGCACATAATGGGTCCTAGAAGACGTATGCTCTTTCAGTTGATATAATACAAAGAGATTTTGGATTTATGAAGTTTGACTTGAAAAGTCTACTTAGTAATTCACCTTGGCAGGTGCGAGGAACTGAAAATGTGCGTCAAGATTCCTTGTGATTGGTCACATTTATCTATTGTGATTATCGGACGAAAAGCTGAACTTCTAGTAAGCTAAAATGGGTAACAGGCTTATTCTAGCCTCCAAATGGAGCCATGGGTAACAATTCGTCAAGTCATTCGTATAACTGGCATCCAATTTATATGTGAAGTTCATCAATTTGTTTGGTCCTTTGTGTTATTTAATTGGTCGATAAAATTTTCCAGTAAAGTTTTTTAATGTCTTCAAGCTATTGAACATTTCGCTCACATCTAAGTTCATGATGCTGTGGCCCAGATCATGGATTTGGCTGCTCTTCCATGCAATTTAATTTATGCCTGTAAATTTTTCTGCACACAACATCGCTTAACCATGCATGCTTACAATCACATTTTGGGAAATTTTTGTGAGGATTTTAACGTCAATTTCACCTACCATCTGTTTTCAGGAAAAGGTACTCTGCAGAATTTGCTTTGAAGGAGAGATATGCACAGTTCTTCTTCCTTGCCGGCACCGCACTCTATGCAAGTATAGCCTCAAATTTCTTCCTCCATCATACATATTTCACGTTCCACCCAGTTATTTTACTATTATGAGGCAAACCTTTTTTCAAGTAGCTTTGCAATTTTCAACCGTGAAGCTAAATTTAGCATATTCCAATCTGTCAAAGCTCAATTTAGTGACAAGTAACATCCTAACTTTTTTAATTGCTCATACATAAAACGTGCTAAAGAAAAAACTGTTGATTTCTCTAAATTTACCAAAAAACTCGATCCTTTTCACCAAACTACCACATTTTGTAAATTACAAGAAACTACCCAGAAGCTTCATACTTGAAGAAACACTTTTTGAGTGAATTATACCTGTAGACTGAACTGTCACAAATACATAATGGCGTCGATGGACTTTGTAAAACACAATTACAGTTGTTCGATAAGAAACAGGTAGTGTCTATATGAAAGTTTTTGGTAGTTGCAACTTAAAATGTGTTTGGTAGTTTGGTGAAAAGCGGATATAGTTTTTGGTAGTTTAGTGATGTTAAGCTTAAAAAAAAATATACTCTTGGAATTAGAATGTTGCAATCCTTTGAACAAGAATATGAGGATTCTTGACTTAAACTTCTAAATCTCATAAATTGGTTGCGTCTATTGCAGGGTCTGCTCTGATAAGTGTAAGAAGTGCCCCATTTGCCGTGTGTCGATCGAGGAGCGACTGACGGTATATGATGTATAAATTGCTGACTGATGCTGATCCTGCCAAATAACAAAAAATGGATGAATTTAGTTGTATATAAACATAGATACAACTGTTAACTGCAGAAAACATAGGTTTTCCTTTTTGTGTGGTGTGATGCTCAAAAGTTTATGTAAATATTACTTATTTGGCAAGTGCAGCTAAAGATGGGTGTGTTGGAACTGTGCTGAGAAAACATGTGGCCATTCAAAAAGTGCCACATGGCCGTCATAGGAGGGAGTCCAATCTAATTAAAAACAATTGTAAAGACAAGGTGAAGGGTTTGCTTTGTGATTTGTTGGGATGAATATGTGAAGAAGGGAGATGAATTCACGTGTCTTTCAATGGGGTTGCTTCTTTAAACAAATCGTAGTCTCTTACCATTTGGTCGTTTCTGTATGTCTTTTTCTAAGTTTATGATTTGAAAATTGATGATCACCCAGAAATCATTTGTCTGTCAACTTCAACAAATTTTTGGAGGAAACTCTAGAGAATCTTATAGATGAAATTGTATGAGATTATAGGTACATAAATCTTTGAGTTATATTATTCTATTCTTGAAAAGGAAAATTGTTGCGAAGCCATGTTTTGAGAATTGATTTATTTTTAAACCCTTTTATCTTTATAATTGTTAAGAAACCCTAAACTAAGAAAACATGAATGTTATTCTATTTCTAATAGAGAATTTATAAATTTTTTTACTAGATTTTCCATCTCTTACCATTTGGTCGTTTCTGTATGTCTTTTTCTAAGTTTATGATTTGAAAATTGATGATCACCCAGAAATCATTTGTCTGTCAACTTCAACAAATTTTTGGAGGAAACTCTAGAGAATCTTATAGATGAATTTGTATGAGATTATAGGTACATAAATCTTTAAGTTATATTATTCTATTCTTGAAAAGGAAAATTGTTGTGAAGCCATGTTTTGAGAATTGATTTATTTTTAAACCCTTGTATCTTTATAATTGTTAAAAAACCCTAAACTAAGAAAACATGAATGTTATTCTATTTCTAATAGAGAATTTATAAATTTTTTTACTAGATTTTCCATTTCTTTAGCATTTTTACTCTCCTAAATTTATTCAACCACTTCTACAATATTATTTATCCAATCATAACACTATTTTATGGAAACCATAACATTGTTCATCAAATCATAACAATATTTATCAAACTATAACATTGTGTATCATATCATAACACTATTTATCAAAGCCCTAACATTATTTATCATTTATCAAATCAAATCCCATATTTAATAAAAGGGTACTACCAGCAATCCATACATAAAGTTTGATTTTAAAGCAATTCAACATGCATTATTGGTATGGCACTACTCCAGTTGGTATACACTTCCTCTTCTAGGGAGAGAGTGAGGTTTGATTCCAGGAGGAGAAGTGATCATAATTTAGCAAATTTATGGGATCTCTGGGTGCGCATGTGGTGTGTGTATGAGTTAGAATTATGGCCCAGTTCCAAAAAAAATTAGGGTAAATTATTGAAAAGCCCCCGACCCTTTAAAAACATGTGAGCAACTTCCTGGGCTTTTTGAACATGTTGAAAACTCCTAGGCCTATCAATCTTTTCCTGAAATACTCTAAGCTTTGGATATTTTTGGTATACCCTAAAACTTCCTCTTATGACCCATGTGCGCAAGCGCAAGAAGACAACTACCAATTTGTGTGGAAAAAATCTGCAGTTGAGTTGCCTGTAACCTATAAATAGTTGTCTGTAACTTTTATACTTAATTGTGTTTTGTTGATTTTTACTTAAAGGACTGAGCATTAAGTACTCTTAAGTGGCCATTTTCTCTCCAAATTCACCACTTTCCCCCCTAAAAGACCTATATTGCCAATAGAATAAGAATTATCCCATTCATTCTCTCCATTATCCATTATCTTCTCTCATTTACTCCATTTTAATTTACTACACGAACAAACTAAATCTTCATTTACCGTCTTGCTCATTGACATAGCCCAAACTTGGAAATTAATGTGTTTTGAGAGTGGATCGAATGGTAAAGCTGCGGTCTTGACCATCTCGGAGGCGACAACATAGCTTGAAATGAAAGGAACAATCTCTTTTCGACTCGATATGCCGGTTGAGAGGTTGAAACATTCTTATAAGATGGAGAAATATGGAGATCATGAGGTTAGAATAATAAATGAAGATGACTACATAAATATGGTCTGCATCCATCAAGAGATGAACGAAAAGATCATCCATATTCAAACATTTGTTGATATCCTAGCCATTACGAGCAGGTTTGTCTTTATTTGACTTAATTTTTATTTAGAGGAATATACAAGACAGTTGCCTGCAACTTGTAAGCAGTTGCATGTAACCTGTAAGCAGTTGCCTCTAACATCAAAGCACTTGCCTATAACTTCTAAGCAGTTACAGACGTCTGGTTTCAAATATCAGACGTTTCTAAAGTCAATTTTCAGAGGTAGGATTTGAAATGGAGGCGTTTGGTTCCAAATACCAGACGTCTCTGAAGTCAATTTCTAGAGGCATATTTTGAACTGGAGACGTCTGATTACAAGTACCAGACGTATCTGAAGTTAATTTACAGAGATATATTTTGAACCGGAGACATCTGCACAGACGTCTGCAGTACAAAAAATTTGTTCCAGATGTATTTTGAACCGGAGACTTCTAGGCAGTTGGCTGTAATTTGTAAGCGGTTGCTTGTAACTTATAACCACTTGCCTGTAATTTCTAAGCAGTTGAAATAAAACCCTTGCTACATGTAAGAATCTCCACTACTTGTTACTGGACCAACACACAAATCACCCTATATCCTAACATGTAAATCTAAACCCTATAAAGCATGAAATGTGACCAATCAATGAAGAATATGATCTTTTTGAAGAAAATAACTTGACTAATTACAGGAAAGATTCTATCATTTAAAACTAAAATGCATTGACTATAGTATAAAGAATCTCTATCCTCTCATTTGTATCAAGACTGAAACTCCTATAAATACATGACCTTCTCTTTGTTCAACACTGAGCAAAAATTTCAATGTAAACCCAGAAAAAAAACAGAGTGAAAATATGAAAGAGTGTAGGGCTTTATTCTTTTAGATGTGGAGAGTTTCATTTATTAAAAAGTAATTAGGACGAATAATTTTTTTTACTAACGATAATCCTTCTTGGAGGTGGAAGGACTAGCTGTCGTGGAAGAGACTGATGTTGGATAATTTTTTTTACTAACATAACCATTTTATCAGGATTCCATCATCAGCCAAAAAATATCAGCCATTATAGCGTCAATCGCATATATTAATATGTTTAAAATCCTTTTCGGCTCTATGATCATACCTTTCTAAGAGAAGGTTAAAGAGAGCAACTACTAGCAAGTTCCAGGGGTGTTCCTATCTATATTAGAGCTCTCTTCAAAGGCTCATATGGAGTCTCCAGCCATAATATGTGAAATGTGTACAATTTGTAATTTTTTTTCAAGATCAAAAAATATATAGCAGCACTAAGTGCAGCGTTATCAATGTTCTTATTACCAATGTATCAAATAGAACTAAATTCTCTGACTTGTTCCCAATTTATAATTTTTTTAAGATACAATTTGTAATTCAATTTCAAGACCGATAAGTGTGCTTCGCCATGTACTTTTGTTAACATATTATTAGTTTCTGTAACTTCTAAGCAGTTGTATTTTCCTAATATCTAAGAAGATTTGCTTTTAATATCTAACAAGTTGCTTGTAATATCTACATGGGCTTGCCTGTAATTTCTAAGCAGTTGCCTGTAATTTCTAAGCACTTACATGTAACTTCTAAAAAAGTTTCCTGTAAGTTGTAAGCAGTTGCATGCAATTTGTAAGCAGTTTCCTGCAACTTCTAAGCAGTTGCCAGTAACTTGTAAGAACTTGCCTGTAACCTGCAAACAATTTTCTGTAACTTCTAAGCCCTTGAAAACGTCTGGTTTCAAATACCAGATGTCTCTGAAGTCAATTTTCAGAGGCAAGATTTGAAATGGAGACATCTGGTTCCAAGTACCAGACGTCAGTTGCCTGTAACTTTTAAAAAAGTTGCCTGTAACTTCTAAACAGTTGCATTTTCCTAATATCTAATAAGTTGCTTGTAATATCTACATGGATGCAATTAATAATATGTTAACAAAAGCGTTTTTTGTGTAACAGTCAACACACATCATGTTCCTCCGCTCCAGCAATTGCGCATGACAGAGTATTTGAGTTAGAGCCAAGCCTATCATCGGTGAAGCATGATGATCAAATAATGAGGAACAATATCCCGGTTGCACGGCATGGCGCAATTCAGGGCACATCTCAATTATTCAAAGGTTCTTACAAAGTTAGGACGGCACTTTTGCGAAACAATTCAACTTCGACAATATTAAAAATAATGGCCTGATGGTAACAGTGGCTTGTTCCCAAAGGGATAAAGAATACCAATGGAGATTGCATGCATCGGATTGTACTCGGAGGTATAGAGTTAACATATACGTTAATGTAAATGTGTAATTATCGTTTTTTTAAATTGTCGATTGTTTTAACTGTTAAGTTACGCTAATGTTTGCACGTTTTTTTATGTTTGAGCAGTTCTCTATGAGCTATAAAGAGATACTACCCAGCGCACACATGTTCCAGAGGAATTTCAAGCGACGGACACCCCCAGGCTACGAAAAAATTGGTAGCCGACATATATGTATATGTTTTGAGGCCATGACCGGGCTATCGACCAATCGAGGCTAAGAAAGACTTCTATCAAAGGTCCGGGATGAAGATTTCATATGATATTGCATGGAATATAAGGAAATTGGCACAAGAGACCCTCTTCGGCAATTATCGTCATTCTTATGATTCTTTGAGGCGGTATCAAAGTAAGCGCACGGAAACCAATCCCGGGAGTGTAATTAGCATCGACAAATCAGTGGATGACAGATTCATGAGGCTATTTGTTAGCTATAGTGCTTGTATTGACGGGTATTTAGATAGTTGCCGGCCTCTCATACTTCTTGATGGAACATTTATCAAGAACATGGCAAAAGACCTTCTATGGGCGGCGACTGCTTATGACGGAAACAATGGTTTGTTTCCGTTAGTTTTCACTATTTGCGATCAAGAGAATATCACCACTTGGACATGGTTTTTAGGTCAGTTGAGGGTCGTGTTGTTTGATGGTTTTAGGGCCTACCACCCACCGTATACCCTTGTTTTTGTATCAAAATACGACAAGGTAATCAAAGAAGCGGTTAAGATGTCCTTTCCCGCCGCATTGCATTTATTTTGCATTCTTCACTTGAAGCAGGACTTTAAAAATAGGCTCAAAGGGCTTGGTATGAAGAATCCGGAAGCCGAAAACTTGCGCGCAACTGATAGAGACATCGTGTTACCAATACACGATAGTTGAGTTGTTGGAAAAGATGAACTTATTGAAGGAGGAATTGATGGTAGCCTACAACGCAATGGTTGAATATTACAATTCTTAACATTGGGCTAATTGTTAGTTCCCTGGAATAAGGCACAATCTCAATTTTTGCTCCTCAATACACCTGATTTTGTTATGAACATGATTGACATATATATGAATAACATCAGAGCAGTTGTCTGTAACTTCTACTAAGTTGCATACAATATCTATTAACTTGATTATAATTATTAAGTTTCCTGTAACATCTATTGACTTGCTTGTAACCTTTAGGTAGTTGCCTGTAACATCTAATAAGTTGCATGTAATTTCTAATAAGTTACATGTAACATCTATTAAAGTTGCTTGTAACATCTATTTATGTGTTTGTTGAATGCAGGTATGGTCATATTACATCTAATGCTTGATCATATAATAACTGGATACATGATGCCCGCACTTTTCCTATTCTTTAAATGGTGGAACACATGAGGGTATGTTTGATGGATCGCTTCAATAGCCGACGAGAAAAAGCTGAAAAGTGGAATGGAGTGTTATGTCCCAATTTGGAGGATATTCTGGAAAAAAATTTGGACGCCACTAAGGTTTTTTCTGTTCATCAGATATGGAGTATTATGAGGTGTTTGATATCAAAACTGTTCAGATCAATGTGTCGGCTCACTCATGTACATGCCAAGAATGAGATGTTACCAGGATTCCTTATAGGCATGATTGCAATGTTATCAATTTCTTAAGGCAATCAATCTATAACTACCGTAACTCTTTCTTGACGATTGAATATTTTATGGCGAGTTACGCGAATAAAATTTACCCAATACCTACATTTGACAAGTCAATGGTCACGGAAGATAACATTGAGATCCAACCTCCTTTGATGAGAAAATGACCGGGAAGGCCTCCTATGAGGCGCATAAATAATAGGGATGTTCAAAAGAGGAAGATGAATTGCTGTAGGTGTGGCAACGAGGGTCACAATAGAGCGACATGCACCGCTCCGATCGATTAATATTAAAATAGCTACATGTTGGTATTTTGTTTTATGTTTATGTATCCACCGTCAAGTTTCGTTGACCTTTTGTACTAAAACATTACGATGTTCGTTAAAATTTTACTGTAAAATTTTTTATTGGTTAAGTATGCATCTGAAAGAAATTTAGAAACTGTTTTATGAATCCCTATATTTGAAGCTGTCTGTAATATCTAGGCACTTGCCTGTAACTTCGGATAAGTTGCCTGTAACTTGTAAACAGTTTCCTGTAACTTCTAACCACTTGCCAGTAAGTTCTAAGCAGTTGCTTATAACTTATAAGTAGTTGTTCCAGACGTCTCCTGTTAAAAACAGAAACTGATATTTTGAAAATTTCCTTTAGCAGACGTCTGGTACCTGTTAAAAATAGAAACTGATATTTTGAAAATTTTCTTTAGCAGACATCTGTACCAGATATTTGCAGTTCAAAAATTTCTTAAGAAGACGTCTTCTTAGTTGTCTCTAAAATAGAAACAGAGATTTGAAAATGGAAATTTCCTTCACCAGACGTCTGTACAAGATGTCTGGTTTTCAAAAATTTCTTAAGCAGACGTTTGTACCAGATATTTGCAGTATGATTAATTTTTTTTGTTGTCACGCCCTGCTTTCCAAAAGACGGTAACAGGCACCTGACGAGGTCCATGACGTATTTATACCAAGAAGGGTCTTTCTCGAAATAAATACGTTAAGTGTATTATAAGCATATATATATAACAAGAGCATAAATCCAACTATCTATTACATTCCAAGTCACGGAGTTCAAACAGTTGACAAGATGTCTGAATACAAAATATAATAACCTAACAAAGCGTTAACAAAGAGGCATACTGAAATGTAAAATCTAAATGGAAAGCTAGCAGTCCGTCTGCGACGATAGTTGAGAGTATTCCTCTTCCATCGGCACAATCTCTTCTGTCACTAAGCCACTTAACGAACATTTTCAAGGAAAGAAAGAAAACAAGGAATGTCCGTCAGCAAACTTTGCGCTCGGTAAGTCTCCAAATTAAATAGTGTTATGATACAAGGTAATTTAATAGTAAAACATGTAGGTAGTTATGCGTTATACATGACATTGTAATGGATAACATGATAAATTGATTAAACATAATAGAGTAATTTAAACATGACAATACAATAACAAGTGTAAGCATGAATAGTATGAAAGATCAACAGTTATTCAGATATTCAATGTCAAAGTTTACTAGGGTAATGATACAATGCAAAAAATGTAGTATGCAAATCTTAAAAATATAACCTAAGCTCTATACTATAAAATAGCTCATCTGAAACACAAAATCTTATTACCAGGGATTAATTTCATCAGTCTTGTCATGTTTATGTTGTACCTACAAACGTCTCCAATTGGATCCCACGTCATATGCGGATTCAAGAGGTGGCCCTCATGGGTTCAAGAGGTGGCCCCTACAGACTCAAGAGGTGACCCCCACCATCATCCCCATGTGGCACTTTGTCCCATGTGGCACTTTGTTCCATACACGACCCATATTTCATTTCATAATTGTGCATTGATTCTAAAGGTGACCCCGTGGATTCAAGAGGTGGCCCCCACCTGGCCAGGGCATGGCACTTTGTTCTAAACACGATACCCAAATCAATCAATTTCAAGCTCATGTTAAGATTGCACGTTCATGTATTCAAGTATTTAGGTATTCAAGGATTCAAGTATTCAAGTAAATAAGTAAGCGTGTATTCACAGTTCAGTCAGATTTTTATCATGCATGCAATATATCTAAACATGTGATTCATGTATGGCAATAAATAGGTAAGTCACAAGGCATGAAATGAGGCAAGTACAATATTCAAGTAATGACCAGAAAATAGTACTAACGAAATGTTGTGACCTACTAATTACTCAAGTGAATTGAATTCATAGATTAAACAAGAAACATAGCCCTAGATGCTATACAAATGTGAGTTCAAGTCTCGCCTAATTACGACTACTGGTTTTGGAGATATACCTGTTTTCGTTTCGTCGCACAGAACGGATCAAAATCTGTCTAGCACCGTCGCACATTTTTAAAACACAGTTTGAGTTAAATTACGTCGGTGTTCAGGTTTTGAAAATTATTAGAAACCTGTAGGTCTTTTGGTCTACTTATCGTAACAACTAAGTGTTGTCATTTGGTGCTAGGGTCGCAACATTTGTGGATTGTAGCGGAATAAAGAACAAAAATTTCAAGAGCATAGCACCAAATATCAATCCAAAAATCATTCAAATATAAGAAGTTGTAACAATCTAGTAAACATAGTGTTGGTTATAGTGCCCTCAAATCAATTATTGGATCGCAGACACGTGATTGCAATGATTGAGGGAGGACCTATACCGGTAGAACAGTTTTACTCGAGATGATAGTATGCTATCTGGTTTGTCTTTATCATCGTGTTCATACTTCATGTGACATTACAGATCACTATTACATGTTGATAGAGCCCATAGGATTCTTTCTTGACTACCAGCAGTATGATAGCAATCATATATGTGAGAGTTGGGTGGTCTATAAGCACATCCTTAAAATGTCCTTAGTCGTGGGAGTTTCGAGACTGGGCATCGATACTCCAAGGGTAGACTAGTGTATACGGATCGAGACCTCGACGAGGGGCGGTGGCCGGTCTCACAAGCCATTGGTGTCAGTTGGTTCACCTAGATGTATAGAGGTGCTCATTGGGTTATGAGTATACCGGACGGACTCGTCGGGAACATGCTAGTTGGTATTATACCTATTGTCAGATAGCAGTTTCCTGGTGACATGTGTACAGGTTAGTCTATCGACCTGAGATCATCATTTGTCTCGTGTGAGTTTCCACTGTGCTTTGATTACTACCCTACCACGGCTCAAAGGAGTCGTGCAAACAGGTTTTAGTTGGGTACAGTCCCGAGCCATATGGAGGGAGTGAGCGGATCGTTAGGGGATTCATCTCTCCCGGTATTGGGGGTTGATGTCGTGGTGTGCACGGGTGGCCATCACCAGAAATTCTCGGCCGGGGTAGACGAGAATCACCGATCTAGGATCGGTAGTTTCTAAGGTGGTGATAGGTTTCATGCCGACACTAAATGTCAAGTTATTAGGGATCCGACTTTATCCACCCCCTTAGACTCGATATGCGATACTCATAGACGGACGGATCAGACTCTACGGATATTGTCACTGTCAGGCTCAGTAGGGTTTCAGAATGAGTTTGCTCGTCGGCCTCTCTTTCGCTTAATACCTGGGTAGCCGTTACGTACAGCTAGTGCCACTGACGTGCTTATGGTTAAACCCACTGCCAGCGTATTGACGAGTCTTTAGAGTTCTGTTCACCGCCGAAAACAGAGATGGAACCGCGTATGTCCTCTTGCCTGAATTTAGGGGCAGATGCTATTTGGTTTTATCCGTCCACCTCTCCGAAGATGCCAAGTTGATTTATGGCACCGTGCATCGGAGGTTTGGACAGATGCGGCCGATGTAGCAGACTGCGTCAGATTCCCCCTCATTGCGAGGGGTTTTTGATTGTGGGGACGCTCTTCCCTTTAGGCGCAAGCCCTTGCAGTTAATTACGCTACCGCATCACGTTAATCACTTTCTCCTTCTCCAGATGGTCACTTCGTGTCGTGTGTGTTTGTTTTATTTTTGGTTGCCCGTGGATTGCATACGGAGACTAATTTATGTTCTCGCCCGTAGGGCGTGGATTAGTCCAAATCCGTATTTTCTTAGATTTGGGTTTGGGTTGGTCTAAGGATCGTTAATCTCATTTAAGACTAAGATCAACTTAAACGTTTGTTAAGGATACGTTAGTCAAATTTTAGACTAAGATCAATTTAACAGGATCATTTAGATCCAACAAAAGAGCATTTGGGCTCTATTGTTTTAGTTTAGGGATTTTGCGGTCCAGTTTAAAGACATCATAGTCTGTAAAGTTTAAAGACATCATAGTCTATGAGTTTAAGGACCTCACAGTCCATGGTAGTTTAGAGGCATCATAGTCTGTAAAGTTTAGGGACGTCATAGTCCATGAGTTTAAGGACCCCACAGTCCGTACAGTTTAAGGACATCATAGTCTATGAGTTTAAGGACCCCACAGTCCATGGAATGTCTGGTTGTCGGGACCCGTCACCTCTCTGAAGACGTTGAAGGATTACAACGACACATATCAGAGGAGTGAAGAGTGTAGGGTTACTAGGCACTGTCACAAGGTTCTACAAGGCAACGACCATGCCAAAATCAAATTTTTCATGTGCCAAACAACCCTAACCAAGATCTTAGACTAGAGATTAGGTGAAACAAAGCAAGTAAACAACTTTACTTCTAAGAGTTAGGGATTACAACCTTTGTAGTCCGTTCTTTCACTTCTAAAGCTCCATGTTGAGGTCTCTTCGCTGCGATCATCGAGTACCCGGACTCTAGAGAGGCTCCATGAAAAGAAAGATGCAAGCCTGCTTCCGATCTTCAATAACAAAGATGATCTACCTTGAAGAAACTCAAACCCAAGCTCTTGCTTTGCTAATCAAGTATTAGCAAAGCAAACACCCTAATCTAAGTGGCAAGAATAGATGAGGATGATGAAGTAGGAATTTAGTTTTCATTTGTTTTCAATTTCTCACTCATTTTCATCACATAATCAAAAGCTAGTAAGCTTAAGGAGGAAGAAGAAGATGAAGTCTTTTGTGATGAACAATGAAATGTTGTGTGAGGTTAGAAATGAAACCATGGGTTAAGAAAGAAGACTTAACCCATGTAGAGAATTTAATATGGTAAAGGGTTTGGGTTTGGTTAAGAAATATCAACCAAAATATCTTTACAAAATATCTTTGCTTAAAACAAAAGCAAAGCTTCTAGAAGCTTCAAGAAAGCTTAACCCTAATCCAAACCCTAACCATGTTTAAACTCCATAAAACATGTTGCATTTGTAACCTTAACTTGTTACAATATTATATATCACATATACAATATTTATTGTAAAAAAATAAAATAATACAATTAACATATATCACATATATATCAATGTATTACCCGAGTGAGAAAAAGAATCTTTAAGTGAGCTTATATTAGTTAATGTAATTTAATATATCAAATATATAATTATACATTAAATTATCGAATCAACACTTGATCCGATAATCCGGCTATATCGCATATAACCGACTAATATAATCTGTATCAGTTCATCAAATCAACACTTGATCCGATGACCCGGCTATATCACATATACCCGGCCGATATCTCATATCGCGAGAATCTAATACGGTATCACATACACGTATTGTTCTCGGTCCCGCACATATCATATATGTGCTCCTACTCCGTTTTGCCTGAGCCAGGAAACCTCTGTGTAGACTCTAAAGAATCGTCAATACGCCGGCAGTAGGTGATGATCATATCAAACACTCACAAGCTGCAAGCGGTCAGCTAAACGTAATAGCCACCCAGGTATTGAGCAATCAGAAGATCAACAAGCAAGCCTGTACATTTTCCTGTGAATCCAACCAGTAACACTCCCGTACAGTCCGGTCTCTTCGTCTGATATGTCGCATATCTCGCCTAGGGGTGGTAAACGTCAGACCCCAGTAGCTTGATAAGTCATGTCGATATGAGGTCTATAACAGTTCGAGAAACTACTGATAACTCTTACCAGTAAATCTCAGCAACCCTGGCCAGGGATTTCCAGTTATAGCCAATCGAACACAGCGCAACATCAACTCCCTATACCGGGAGAGACGAAACCCCTCCTATCGCTCATTGCCTCTATGTGATTCGGGACTGTACCCAAAAGCCACTATTTTGCACGCCCTCTTGGACGTGGTATGATGGAAATCAAAGCAAAGTGGGAATCACACAAGACTCTATGACGATCTCGGGCCTACAGACTACTCTGTACCAGTGTCACCAGAGAACTGCCATCTGACGTGAGGTATAATACCATCTGGGAGTTCTCGGCGAGTCCGTCCAGTGTACCCAGTCTCCACTGAGCACCCGTATACCTTCTCTGATGTCAAACACCAATGGATATGGGATCATCCATCGCCCATCATATGATTCAAGAAGCGCATACGCTAGTCTACTCTGGAGTATCGATGCCCTGTCTCGGTACTCCCACGACTAGGAACATTTGAAGGATGTACTTGGCGACTACACTGTCCCCACTAGTATGATCTGCATCATAGTCCTGATAGTCAAGTACTCATCCTAAGGGCTTTATCAACACGCGACATAGAGACAATCAGAGTACATGTTAAGATAAAGAGTAACCAGATAGCATACTATCATGTCGAGCAAGAAAGTCCTCCCTATATATGTCCAAGCATCCACTACAATATACAACGTATGTACAGTAATGGCCTCTAGGGCATACATATAACTAACAATCTTCCACTTGCACTAGGGCCATCTGTTGTAGTATCTCATACCCAACAATAAGTTGTGGTTGAAGTATCTCATACTCAACCATCCCATAAAAGTCTCTACTGGGAAATAGGCCTTTGTGAGTGGATCCGCGCTGTTGTCCTCTGTGTCTTCTCTCCTAATCTTGATCTCCCTGGAGATCAACCATCTCCATGATCAGGTGATACTGCCTTATAATATGTCTGGATCATAGATGGGACGGGGGTTCCTAAGCCTAAGCCACAACTCCATTGTCACACAATGGTAGGAACGAAATTCATCTCATGAACTCATATTTATCCAGACTGTCTCTTGGGTAGCATCCTTGGTAACGATGTATCTTGCCTTGAATCGTCTAGTATGTCACGGTATCTAGCTTAGAACTCTTCCAACATACCGTCCCTCCACTGAGGGTAAAGACAATGCCTGTGACTGACATTCAGTCGTCCTTATCACCCTGGAACCTTTCCAGTGATTCTCCCCAGGATCGATTGATACCATCTCACTACAACTAGTGATAATCCTAACATCCAATTAGATCTATCTCATAGATCCATAACTTAGGATTTAGGAGATATCACCTTGATCCTATAGAGAATTTTTGTGATAAGAGGAGATTGACCGAGCGTAGCATAGGAAACTCCTTCCCTATCAAGAGTATGTCATCCACGTACTATACGAGGATCACCACCATACTCCCTACTATCCTTTTGTATATACAAGGTTCATCTACCATTTTGATGAAGTCAAACTTTTTGACTACTACATCAAAACAGACGTTCCAACTCCGCGATGCCTGATTTATCCCATAAAACATCATGCTTACGTTTCCGCTGCTCCCACTGACTACGAAGCCCTCTGGCTGTGTACTTATAGACGCTCTCTTCCAAACCATCATTTAGAAAAGCAGTCATGACACCCAACCGCCAGATATCGTAGTCATGGTATGTAGCCGTGGCAAGTAGGATCTGGATGGACTTAAGTATAGCTTTGAAAGTCTCAACTTTTCCATGTACACCAAGTAATCTTCTCAAGACATACTTGCTCCTGATGGGGATTTAACCCTTCAGATAAAGCAACCAAAGTCCATACTTTGTTGGTGTATAAGGATTCCATCTTAGATCGCTAAGCATCCAGCCATTCTCACAGAGTCACCACTCCTGATGGCCTGCTCGAAACTAGTTGGGTCATCATCTCATGATGCAATCCTCGCTCCCACTGTTATAGAGAAACCGAAGTATCTCTCAGGTGGATGAGGAACCCTACCAGATCGGCGGAGAGGCTGAGGTTCGTTGGAAACTATTGAATCCTTTGGTTCTACCAAATCATCAGCTGCAGTTTGTATAGCTGGAACTCTTTCCAGTTCTACCTCATGACCACTAATTTCTTCACAAGAAATTACCTTTCATAAAGGTGGCATGCTGAGAAACAAAAACACCTTTTGTTCCCCAGTTTGGTAGAAGATATTCCCTTGCGAATGCTTGGGATATCCAACAAACTTCCACAGAATTGACCTTGCCTTGAGCTTGTCCGTATTTTGCTTTTAAACATAGGCCGGATAACACCAAATCTTAACATCTTTAAGAGACGTGCTCTTCCCATACCATATCACATATGGAGTGGTAGGCATCTGATTTGGTTGGAACCCTATTCAATAGGTATGCAACTTCTCAAGTGCATAACCCCAAGAGAAAATAGGCTACTCAGTAGTACTCATCATAGAGCACACCATATCACATAGGGTGTGATTGCTCCGCCCCGATACACCGACGTGCTGAGGAGTAATGCTGAGAAAGAATCTCATTCTTCTTTAGAATAGTCCAGGAATTCCGTGCTCAAGTATTCTCCTCCTTGATCTCATCAAAGGACATAATACTTATACCCGTTTTTGGTTCTCTACTTCTAACTTATATTCATTGAATTTCTCAAAAGTTCCAGACTTGTGTTTCAACAGGAACATATGTCCGGATCTTGAGAGATCATCAGTGAATATAATGAAGTACAAAGAACCGGTCTTGGCATGTGTAGACAGGGGACCTTCATACATCAACATGTATCAATCCCAAGAGTTCACTAACTCTTTCTCCGTTTCCAATAAACGGAGCTGTGGCCATCTTATCTTTGTGACATGACTGGCAAGTTTTTACAAGATGTAAATCCAAACTAATTTAAATATGCATCTTTATGTAACTTCAGCTAGTCGGGTCGCATTGATATGACCTAGTCTACAATGCCTCAAGAAGGATTCGTTCATTTCTGAACTCTTCCTCTTGTGTGTGTTCTGTACGTTAAGAACTGTGGTTTGATTTAGAACGTCTATGCTTTTAGATAACGTGCCTGAACCGATCAACTCTTGATATAGAAAATGTTCAAAACATTATCCAACAATACAAAATTATATCCTTCTTTACTAATAAAGAGACTGATATGATGTTGTATATCAGGTTCGGTATCTAATAACATTCGTTCAGAATCAATGTATTCTGGTAATACAGGGTGATAACTGCCAACAGACTTGGCTGCAACACTTGCATTATTTCCAACTCTTGAAACTTATCACCCGTTCTCAGTTCTCTACCTATCTGTAGCCCATGTAACAGATTACATTTGCGGGATCCTGATCCGGTATCTCATACCCAGGACATAAAGGATACTGAGAAACAGTTCTCGGTAATGAACACACCTGAAGATGATGCATCAGCATGCACTTTCTTCATTTGGGTGGCACGGGAATTCTGGTAATCCCCTATTTCCTGCTCTGTCTTATAACAATTATAAGTTGGAGCGGGACCAACGTTCCCTAGCGCAGTATAACAAGTTGGTTCGGTTAATACATCCGTATTATTATTTTGATTAAGACGTGACATGGTCGCTACCTGGAGAGAGATAGAAGAAAACACTTAGCATATGCTCTTGTAAGATTATATTGGTTATTGATATATCTAATCAGGATGTCTTCCACTGTTTTAGTCAAATCTTCCTTCAAACCCTAAAAGGAAAGACTAGCCGGGATTAATTACACCCTACAAGTTCGCCAATCTTTCAGCCAGGCCAGTGCCGGTACTTTGAGGGAGGTTCCCCGTGCTTTCACACGGACCTAATTAAAATAAACCTCATTTTCCCAGAGGCATAACCTCGTTCTAGACACCTACTTTGTTGGCTATAGTGCCCTTAAGGCAATTATCATAGTCGCGGACTTGTGATTATGATGATTGAGTGAGGATCTACACCGATAAAATAGTCTTACTCAAGATGATAGTATGCTATCTGGTTTTTCTTTATCATCATGTACATGTTGATAGAGCCCATAGGATTCTTGCTTGACTGCCAACATTATGATGGCGATCATATATGTGGGAGCTGGGGTCTATAAGCACATTCTTAAATGTCCCTAGTCGTAGGAGTATCGAGACCGGGCATCGATACTCCAGTGTAGACTAGTGTATACTGATCGAGACCCCGACGAGGGGCGGTGGCCAGGTCTCACAAGCCATTGTTGTTAGTTTGTTCACCTAAGATAGTATACAGGTGCTCATTGGGTTATGAGTACACTGGATGGACTCGCCGGGAACCTGCTAGTTGGTATTATACCTATTGTCAGATGGCAGTTCCCAGGTGACATGTGTGCAGGTTAGTCTGCTGACCTGAGATCGTCATTTGTCTCGTGTGAGTTCCCACTGTGCTTTGATTACTACCCTACCACGGCTCAAAGGAGTCGTGCAAACAGGTTTTAGTTGGGTACAGTCCCGAGCCACATGGAGGCAGTGATCGGATCGTCAGGGATTCGTCTCTCCCGGTATTGGGGGTTGATGTCGCATTGTGTACGGGTGGCCATCACCATAAATCCATTGCCATGGTAGACGAGGATTACCGATCCAGGATCGATAGTTTCTCAGGAGGTGATGGGTTACATACCGACACTAAATATCGCGTTGTTAGGGGTCTGACTTTATCCACCCCCCAGACTCGATATGCGATACTCTTAGACGAACAGACCGGACTGTACGGATATTGTCACTGTCAGGCTCGGTAGGGGTTCAGGATGAGTTTGCTCGTCGGCCTCCCTTTCGCTCAATACCTGGGTAGCCGTTACGTACAGCTAGTGCCGCTGACGTGCTTGTGGTTAAACCCACTGCCAGCGTATTGACGAGTCTTTAGAGTCCCACACAGAGGGTTTTCACGGTTCAAGCGATATGGTGTACATGAGGTATGTTGATACGTACAGGTGTCCGATTAAATATGTGCACAAGATGCGCAGACTTTAATCGGACGGTTGATAATACTAGCGGCTTAGGATTAAGCCAGATTATTAAATCAGGTTTTGATTTAATAATTTACATATGTATTTATATATATGTATTCTAATATTATTGTTCGCTACTTATTTTCTCTCTTGGCTATTCGTATTTTTGTACGAATACGCGTATATGTATTTCGATATATGTACCGGGAAATATTCCGTATTTTTTACGGAATAGCTTCTAGAAGATGCCACCTCATTTATATGATTTTCCATTTATGAAAATTCATTTTTTTTATTAATGAGGTGGAAAAGGTGATGTGACTTCAAGCATGGCATGAACATGGATTTTGGGTATGGTTCAAAGTATGGTTTGCATTGTTTATTGCAATAATTGGAATTGGGAATGATATCTTTTTGGGTGGGAATGAGAGGGGGCCGACCACTTCCAAGAAAATGAGGACCATTTCATTTTTGATAACACACTCACTCTCATTCACACAAAAAGGAGTTAGTCATTTTTCTTGCTCATGCCAAAGCTTCATCACCTCTTTCATCTTCTTCTTGAGTTTCTCATTGAGCTCATGGGTAGAGAGGAAAATTGTAGTGACATTTTCATACACCCCCACTCTCCATCGCTAGCGACTTTGGAGCGTCGGTTGCCTCGTTCGATGAGGCTGGAGCTTGCACCGTTTCCCTCAGGTGGATCATCGGAGATGGAGGATGACCGGCAACCAAACATCATCAAAGGATCGCTAGGAGCTTGGAATGAAGACCGAAGGACTCGGATCATCTCGGTATAACCTTTCTAACTCTTAGTTAGTTTGCTAGTTTAGGGTTTAAGGTCGATCCGGGATTCGGGTAGCGGTAGCGTCGGTTTTAGAAATTTTTGTTCCGCATTTTAGCCGCGTTTCGACGGCCGGGGCGCTTCCGCGACCCAACATGGTATCAGAGCCATCCTTTACACCCCTTACTAGCTTGTTTAAACGTGCTTAAAAGATCGATCGACGGAATTTATCGAAATCACGGTTTCATTTTTGGGTTTGCTGTCGATTTTCAAATGTGGTTAAAAAATTATTTCAGACATCTTAAAAATCCGTGCAGGCAAATTTAAGGCTACACAAAAAATTTGGGCTCATGATGCCTCTAAAGTGCCGCTGATCCGCCGTACTTACTCCCTATTGGCGGCGGTTCCGCGGCCATTTATTGGCGACGGGCATTCAAATTTTCACTGTAGCTCATATATTTGGAACTGTGTTTGTGATATTCTGTTTTGGCCCAGTTTTATGTGCAGTGCTGTTTTTGCTATTGGGGCCAATTTGGAACTTAGTCGATCGATATTTTAAGTGTGCATTTATCAGCACTTACATTACTATCTGCGATCGTGAATGTCACTCGATCGGTAAACCCGTTTAACCGCTATATGTTCTTTTAGACGAGTTTGCGAACGTGACATTCACGTTGATGTTCTGTGTTGTGTTGTGATGTTGGTTGGATCGACGTGGTGGATAGCTATAGTGCAATGTTAGTACAGTTTTATTTCATTTGTATATTTGATATTGCGAGGCGAGCGTCCGACATGTGGACTGCCGTCACTGCCAGTTTGTATATTATTCTTTTGGGGCACTACCGGGATGAGGTCGATGTCACCCTTGTATTTTATTTTATTTTCTGTACTAGGATTACCCTGCGGTGGAGTGCACAAATAGCCGGATTCTAGAGGGCAACGGGTCCACATTTCATGGCGTTGGGACGGAGGGGACCTTACTCTAGAATTGGCGGGCTATTCGCCGCACTCGTAGGGGGTATAGGTGACCCAGGAGGGGTGCTCAAGTTACCGGATTCCGTGAAGTGCTGGGTGGTCCATTCACGTTGCTGAAGGGGGCTGCCTCACTTCTGGTTTTGGCGGGTAACTTGTCGCGCTCGTAGGGGTCTAGGTTTCATTGCACATGCTATCCACACGACAGGGAACGTCGGGTCTCACTTGCGGCTCAAGTAAAACCCGGGGCTCCCGATTATCCACCATTCTGTGTTGTTTCTGTGATGTTGCTTTATGTCATGCCTGGGACGAATGTTATATATATATATTTATATATACTAGTAGATGTTGTATATGTTTTGCACCCGCGCTAGTCCAGCCCCCGCTCTGTCGTTAGTTAAGTAACCTAACGGGTGATGACGGGGCCCAGTGGCGAATGCGGATGGCATATAAGTAGATTTTATTTTCGTTCTTTTCTGGTGTGATTAATTGATGGGTCTGCATAGATTCTTATCAATGCAAGGACAAAACAAACCTATATATGATGTTGTTGGAACTAAGTTTTTAAAAACTGACATTACATACGTTCTCTTTTGCTTTGCATCGTGGTATTCGATTGGGAATATCCCGCACTTCATTCGACGAGGCAAGGGCCGAGATCCCTTCATCGGGAGTGACCCCTTGGGTAAAAGTTTGCGTCAACGTAATAACTTTACTATAGTCGATTCTTTTTTCTTTGCATCGTGGTATTCAGTTTGGAATATCCTGCACCTCATTCTACGGGGAAAGAGCCGAGATCCCTTCACCGGGAGTGACCTCTTTAGCAAAAGTTTTCGCCACTATATATTTATAAAACCACTTGGATTCCTTCAACGATATCAAGTTCATTACGTTAAAGGTTTTTCGCCAAAAACCATCCGTAGCCCTCCGTCATTTCGGATAAGTAGTGCATAGTATTCGTGTGGTGTTTGTTGGCCAAAGTCAAGGCATCGTGTGCTGTAGCTGTGTGTTGCTTGTCCGTTGCATGGATATGCATTGGTTTAGGACAGTCGTACCACTTTGTTGGCCAAAGTCAAGGGTGTGTGCGGGCGAGTCTAAATCAATTAGGACAATGACGGGTAGAACTTGACTTACGTGTTATGATTTGTTGGCCAAAGTCAAGGTCATAAACCGCTTGGGGTAAAAATCTTATCGGGAGTTTCAAACATACAGGAAACTTGCCAGGCTTGCGCATACCTTCTGGAGTGTGGTGACTTGAGTGGCTTCCATCAAGTTATCATGCGATGATAGTTGGATCCCGATTCCCACTAATGAGTAGGATTACTCCTCGGTTGATTTCGACTAATTCTCCTTTTGGGTTTGGAGGAGAATTCGAGGAAACAGTGGGAGCCATCCAGATTAGATAAAATGATTAACCATTCTGATCTAGGTTAGAGTGCACGCTGAGTGTTTCTTCTCTCTCTTTCTCTGGCTGCGACTATGACACGACTTTTGACTAAAACTCATGAACCCAATTAACCGAACCTTCTTAAAACATTTTGGCTTTTTGAATGTCATGGTGTCGCATATATCATTGCCACTTCTATATCACCTTTGCATTTCTCTAGAACACCCCGTATCACTACGAACGTCCACTTCCATTGGATAAATCCATCGTATGGTTATATATGAACTCGAAGGATCTGATTCGAGGATGGATTCTGGTTCTGGAGAGATTGAATAGGATTATTCGGCTGTCTTTTCTCTTTACCTTCTCTCAGGTTGTGATGGCACCTAGGATTAGGAGAGGGTACACCTATTGAGCTTATTGGATAGTCTTCCTCCAGACCATAGGCAGGTGCCGAACGGTAGGGAAGGAAGAAAACCAATTAAGCTTAAGTATGGTGTACAGAAGGTAATAAGTAAAAACATATAAAGGGATTAGAACAATGGCAAAAGGAAATTGCGGCCACCATCATTCACGACGAAACCAGGTATACCCCTGCCACTCCTACATCCACTTTGCATTTCTCTAGGACACTCCGTATCACTACGGATATCCACTTCCATTGGATAAATCCATCGTATAGTTACATACGAACTCGAAGGAACTTTTTCGAGGATGGATTCTGGTTCAGGAGAAATAGAATAGGATTATTCAGATGTCTTTTCCCATTACCTTCTCTCAGGTTGCGAGGGCTCCTAGGATTAGGAGAGTACACCTATTACGCTTATTGGACAGTCTTCTTCCAAACCTTAGGCTGGTGCCGAAGGGTAAGGAAAGAAGAAAACCAATTAGCCTAAAGAAGGTGTACAGAAGGTAATAAGTAAAGGCATAATAAAGGGATTGGAGTGAGGGCAGGTAAAGTATATGGTTACTGTCGAGAATCAGGATAATGGAAGAGGCGTTACTGGGAATACCATTTAACCCTTTTGAAAAATTTTCATGTTTCAGTTTCACTGTGCAATGTTAATTGAAAACTGTTTTCCCAATTGGAATCTAACTCCAGGGTATGTATTTACCAGATCAGTTTCTCACATCTGTATGTTATTACAGATGGTGAGTGGGAGTAAGATATTAGGAATTGGGTGATTAGATCCTCATTATATCGGAATTCGTTGTAATTGGTGATATTTGAGGAAATCATCTGGTTTTTGCCGGACAACAAATATTTGGTTTTGAATATCCGTTGTTATGCACCAATTTCAAACTGATATATCTGTACGTTTATTTTATAAAGTGAGATATAACTTTTTGATATTATGTCTGTGACGTTTACCTATATCAGTTGGTGATTAGGTAAGGTGCATTCAACAACGGTGTAATTCTTCTTAACCATAGTACAATTTTTCAACATACGACGCACGGAGTTTGAGTTATTGAACTCAGGGGACTTATACAAAGTATTGTATGTTGTCCAGTGTCTATTAGGACAATGGGGTTGGTACTCGCACTGTATTCTGTTTACTCATAACTTCTCTGATTCTTGACATGTATTTCGTTGAAGTGCATGGTTCAGATTTTGAGAAGTTATAGGTATAAGAATAAAGTAGAGAACCATTTATTAGAAATATCAGGATTCTTCGAAGTAGTCGAAGATGTAGATACTTGTGTTTGGTATTCCGTTGATAGTAATGTTTTTGAAAACTTGCTTCTCTTTCGGGTTACTCATATATGGATGCACTCCTAGATGAGTAATGCCGATTGTTCTCTTTCCATTTGGTTGATATGCACTGGAGACAGATGCATGTTTTTGAATCTAGTTCAAATTAGATTAGTTCTTTTGTTTCTATATTAGATTAATATAGAATCAATTTATATCTTAACGATGTTAAGGTATAGGGAGTTGTCCGGCTGATGCTTAAAAGCAGAATCCGGATAAACTCAAGGCACGTTTCAGTAATGGCTGTTTGTAGGTTATCCCGGGCTTTGATGAGGGATAACTTTCTACCATCAGGAAGATCAATATTTATATTGTTCTTGACTCGCCACAGTTTTAGTAAAATGGACTTTTTCAGAAAAACACAAGTGGGAGTATGGTAGAACTGGAAGTTATTCCAGAACCACAAACGATTACTGGAAATTTAATAGAACCTAAGGATTCAATTGGATTTGATGTTCCATTAGCCACTCCGCAGATTTTGGTGGGTAACCTCAGGCACCCGAGAGGTACTTCGGTCTTCTCAGAGATGGTGACATGGAGGTTCTTGTTTACCCAGACTTGCCATTTGCTGCTGTTCTAAACTATAAGACCCGACAGGAGGATGAGTATAGCGTCGTTCTAAACTAGCTTTAGAAGTGCACGTATATATGACTCTGTCAGAAGGTTGTTGTAGTGAGTGGGAGCAGCGGAAGCATAGTGAGCAAGTAGCTTATATCTATTTATAGACCAAAGCAGGTATAGCGGAAATAGATTATCTAATTATTGATGTAGCAGCCATAGGTTTTGACGTGACAGTCATAGGTTTTGACTTCATCAGAATAGGAGATGGATCTGCTAAGAAGGTAGTAGAGAGTGATGTCCAGGTATTGGGATGACATGCACTTGGTAGGAAGTGATATTCCTGTACTACGATCGGTTATATTGTGATTGTCACAAAGTTGTTTCTCCACATAGGATGTGGATATAATATCAGGTTTTCTGGTTACTAGATCTATGGTTTTAGATCTAGATTTGGGAAGTATCCAAATTTGGGTACTTTGACATTATTCTAAAGATATTTTAGAACGGACGACTCCTGGCATGGTGGTGAACCTGCAGGTGATGGGGTCAACCTCTCTAAAGCCGTCTTACAGACTAAAGGGGAGAGGGATCTACATGATTAACATATCATTTGCTTAGGCAATTGAGTTAATCATGAAATGTCAAGTACCACACCAGATATTGCTTTTGCACTAGATGCAATAAGCAGATATATTAATCCAATCCTGAAGAAACATTGGGAAGCAGTTATTGAACATAAGTGAATGTTCTTGGGAAATGATTACGGCAGCCTCCTTCGGGAGACGGTTATTATTTCAGGCTTCCAAGGTGACCTGAATGACAGAGTGACTGTCAGAGTTATAGTTTTTCCTTCTTTTGAGGGACAGTATGTTGGACAGGTGGTTCAAGCGAATACTGAGGAAAGGCATGGCGCAGGATACTGATTAAATTCAGTGGATGATACAGCCTAAGTAGTTTGCTGGATTTGGAGTTCATTTGAGAACTGGGTCCCATCAGATATCCAGACAAATTATAAGACATGTATTGCTCATTTCGGGAGATAGCTTTCTCCGCGAAGTTGAGATTAAGAGAGATACAGAAAGAAACATTGGAGCGGATCCTCTCACTGAGGCTATTTCTCGAACGCAATCATTTTCGCAAACGGGCTTTGCGAAACTGATTAGTAGAGAAGTTGGGTGTTCGGTATCACATGGGCTATGAGTATGCGACATCGCAATAATTGTCCTTAAGTGCAAGTGGAGATTGTTGGCTATAGTGCCCTCAAGGCAATTATCATAGTCGCGGACTTGTGATTATGATGATTGAGTGAGGATCTACACCGATAAAACAGTCTTACTCAAGATGATAGTATGCTATATGGTTTTTCTTTATCATCATGTACATGTTGATAGAGCCCATAGGATTCTTGCTTGACTGCAAGCATTATGATGGCGATCATATATGTGGGAGATGGGGTCTATAAGCACATCCTTAAATGTCCCTAGTCATAGGAGTATCGAGACCGGGCATCGATACTCCAGTGTAGACTAGTGTATATTGATCGAGACCCCGACGAGGGGCGGTGGCCAGGTCTCACAAGCCATTGGTGTTAGTTTGTTCACCTAAGATAGTATACAGGTGCTCATTGGGTTATGAGTACACTGGATGGACTCGCCGGGAACCTGCTAGTTGGTATTATACCTATTGTCAGATGGCAGTTCCCAGGTGACATGTGTGTAGGTTAGTCTGCCGACCTGAGATCGTCATTTGTATCGTGTGAGTTCCCACTGTGCTTTGATTACTACCCTACCACGGCTCAAAGGAGTCGTGCAAACAGGTTTTAGTTGGGTACAGTCCCGAGTCACATGGAGGCAGTGATCGGATCGTCAGGGATTTGTCTCTCCCGGTATTGGGGGTTGATGTCGCATTGTGTACGGGTGGCCATCACCATAAATCCATGGCCATGGTAGACGAGGATTACCGATCCAGGATCGATAGTTTCTCAGGAGGTGATGGGTTACATACCGACACTAAATATCGCGTTGTTAGGGGTCTGACTTTATCCACCCCCCAGACTCGATATGCGATACTCTTAGACGAACAGACCGGACTGTACGGATATTGTCACTGTCAGGCTCGGTAGGGGTTCAGGATGAGTTTGCTCGTCGGCCTCCCTTTCGCTCAATACCTGGGTAGCCGTTACGTACAGCTAGTGCCGCTGACGTGCTTGTGGTTAAACCCACTGCCAGCGTATTGACGAGTCTTTAGAAACCCACACAGAGGGTTTTCACGGTTTAGGCGATATGGTGTACATGAGGTATGTTGATACGTACATGTGTCCGATTAAATATGTGCACAAGATGCGCAGACTTTAATCGGACGGTTGATAATACTAGCGGCTTAGGATTAAGCCAGATTATTAAATCAGGTTTTGATTTAATAATTTACATATGTATTTATATATATGTATTCTAGTATTATTGTTCGCTACTTATTTTCTCTCTTGGCTATTCGTATTTTTGTACGAATACGCATATATGTATTTCGATATATGTACCGGGAAGTATTCCGTATTTTATACGGAATAGATTCTAGAAGATGACACCTCATTTATATGATTTTCCATTTATGAAAATTCATTTGTTTTATTAATGAGGTGGAAAAGGTGATGTGACTTCAAGCATGGCATGAACATGGATTTTGGGTATGGTTCAAAGTATGGTTTGCATTGTTTATTGCAATAATTGGAATTGGAAATGATATCTTTTTGGGTGGGAATGATAGGGGGCCGACCACTTCCTAGAAAATGAGGACCATTTCATTTTTGATAACACACTCACTCTCATTCACACAAAAAGGAGTTAGTCATTTTTCTTGCTCATGCCAAAGCTTCATCACGTCTTTCATCTTCTTCTTGAGTTTCTCATTGAGCTTATGGGTAGAGAGGAAAATTGTAGTGACATTTTCATACACCCCCACTTTCCATCGCTAGCAACTTTGGAGCGTCGGTTGCCTCGTTCGACTAGGCTGGAGCTTGCACCGTTTCCCTCAGGTGGATCATCGGAGATGGAGGATGACCGGCAACCAAACATCATCAAAGGATCGCTAGGAGCTTGGAATGAAGATCGAAGGACTCGGATCAACTCGGTATAACCTTTCTAACTCTTAGTTAGTTTGCTAGTTTAGGGTTTAAAGTCGATCCGGGATTCGGGTAGCGGTAGCGCCGGTTTTAGAAATTTTTGTTCCGCATTTTGGCCGCGTTTCGACGGCCGGGGCGCTTCCGCGACCGAACAAATCGGCTAATTGTAATGTGTAAAACTCTCCAGGAGTAACTCTTACTCGCAGCGGGTATCGGGATCCAACTATCTCATATAAGGTATGCAATCTTGATTGATGTGTAATTTTGTGTTTGTAGTTAACCGCAATCAATAATGGTATCGCGTGTAGCTAGATCGAGATGAGTACGGTTCGTTCTCTGGGAAACGTTGAATCTTTTATTCTTACTTTAGATGTGTTGAGAAAGAGAGGAGAGATAAAGAATATTGAAGAATGGTTGTAGGATCTAGATCTACGTTAAACACGGATGCAAAATATAGATCTAGATTAACTACGGATGTAAGTTTATATGAAAAGGGGGCTTGTAGGGTTCATTAGGATTTAATAGTTATGGATGATTAATTAAAGATCACTCTTTCTATCCTTTAATAGATTTAAAAGTAGAACGACAGTGATGCATGTAGATTAGTGTTTCTGGAGGGAAAAGGGCTCCCACTCTTAACCCCTATCTCGACATGGAACCCTGTTCATATCCAGCCTTTACCAAAACAATCATTAATCTAATCTCTAATCGCGGTCGAGACTAACAATGAATTGGTAGCGCGCCCGATTAGGATGTTACTGATTCTTTTGGTAAAGTTTATAAACTTTATAGGACGTAAAAAGAGTTTAAGGATTTTCATCATCCATTAGCCTACCCTAATCCTACGAACCCTAACAAGCGGTGAATTGCTCGCACATGTTGGAAGAAGAAGAGATGGAGAGAGATTTCATAATGAAACTGCAAAGAAATAGAATAAGAAAAAGAACTACCTTTATTAATCAACTAAACTCATTTACACTTTGTTTCCTTAGAAAATGATTACAAATACTAGTTTGCTTCTCGATCTCTTCTGAGGAGGTAGATGAACCGTTGATGATCAGCCTGGATGCGTGAGCCGTCTTGGACTTCGTGATCGCGTCGACTTGATGCTTTTTCCAAGAGGCTTTCGGTCTTTATTTATAGTCCCAAAGCCATAACCCTAGCTTCCTAAATTGGAAACCAGAAAATAAGATCCAAACAGAGAAATCTCAACTCTTGACTCCTCTGGCACGTGGCAGATCCGCGGCCAACAGGTGGGTTTGGCCGCGGATCCGCGGCCAAACAGTAAGATCTCTTGTTATTTTTTCTGGGGCTTCATCTGTGTGACACGTGGCGATCTTTTAACATCTTTGGAAATTGGAAATCTTCTCTTCATCACTGCCAGTCTTGATTTCTTAGTTTGCTTTCTTAATTAGGCAGGTTTGCTCTAACAACTTTGATTCCCTTGATTTTTAGCCCTGAAAATTCTGCACAACAACTCAAATAATATTTAGTAGAGTTTGTTTTATTGAGATATTAATTTCACCATTAAGATTTGGTCAATGGTATTTATGCTTATTTTCCTACTAAATGTTAATTATAATACATAAATACATGAAAATAGTCTTTTTACAGATAAGCCCTCATATGTATCATATATTATAATAAACACCTTTTCTAATATAGAAATAGTAGGAAAAATATCATAATAAATGTGCAGTTTTATCAACTGAACAAATACCCCCAGACTTATCTTTGATCGTCCCGAGCAAACTAGTTTATTCAAGAGAAGGAGAAAAAGAAAGGAGAAAGCTAAGCACACTTTCGTAGGCAACACGATTGCACTGAGCACGTGCAACAAGCCGTTAAACCTCTAGGTGTCCCTAGTAGGAGGAGTGTTGTCTCCTGAGGGTTTTCAGCGGATTACACCTATAAAATCCTATAAAAGAAAGATAGTGAAACTTACATATAAAGATAAGAACTATAAAAGAAAGAACTTGAAAATAAGAGTTTTCAACAATACCAGTTTTTCAGTTGCTATGGCCCTATATTAATGGTCGTGAAAAAATATTAGAAATCACATTATCCCTCAATAAAATATCGCCTTTAGTTTTCATTCCTACTTTTCTTCCAAACATTGATCATATACCCCCACGTGTGTGAACTGGACATCCCTACACTAAGAGAATTCAATTTAAGCAATCATACTCTTGTCCATTTACCTTAGTACTTTTTAATCGATATTTATATGGAATATGCTCACACATTTTTCATGCGATCGTTAATACTTCTTGAGGTACTAACCGACCGATTACTCCTGTGCTTGCTAATTAGGTGCTTTTCCTCGTCTTGCAACACCTAAGGCTTAGCATTGGCTCCCAAACCAGTTGGTCTAAGGCACTAGGTGATAAAGCACCCTCGCTATATTTTTTTATTGCTGCCTCGGTGATAACAAAACCAGTGTTCATTTTTCTTTTCACAATTTTATCTTTTATTTTTTATTTTCTTCATACTTTGGTTTTTAGACAAGAGCATTTCAAGGTATCCTCTACTATCCTGAGTTTCAAGATGTGTGTAAGTGCGTATAGTAGGGTATCAACATTCAGATGTTTGGCGTCAAGAATAAGGACTATTTTTCAGACTTAATTTTATCCTCAGATTAGCAATTTCCTTCATCTTACTAACCCTTGGGACAACAGCTCATAACTACTTATTACTAGTTTTGTTTAAGAAAACATCTAATTTTTTTTGCTTTTCTCAAACTATTCCTATATCTCATATGTGAATTTTCACTTTCAAACTTTTATTATCAAAATTTTTTCATTTTTTTTGTGTGCTTATATATAGTATAATACAAAGTGATACGTAAATAAGCACAAACCTCCCCCAAACTTGTTTTCAACAGTGTCCTCACTGTTTCTATCTGCTGGATCACAAAAACCTGTAAGCTTGGGAGGACATTATTAATGGGGGCAAGAATAAGTGAAAGTGAAAATCCTCCCCCAAACTTATTTTTAGCTCACAAATTTGAGGACAAAAGTTATGTTCAAGAGCCAAAAATATACCCCCCTCAAACATGAGTTAGACAATATGAAGCATTTTAATAGGGGGTGAGTCATTTGGTCAAAGTAAGATTTTACAAAGACCAAAAATTAACACCAACCATTCAAAGATTTTATCAGTATAGCGTATAGGTCGGTGGAAGAATGTGTTGTATCGAGTCAAGAAAAAATGGGGAAGGGATAAGAGGTGGTCTGGAAAGGGTTTGAATTTTAAATTAGAGAAAAGAAAGAATGGGGATGAATGTGAATGATTAGGAAGAAGGAATGGTGGCGGTTCAAGCTCTATAGGTGGAGATTGATCAATCACAAAATCCGTATTGTTTAAAAATTCAAGTTCGTCAGCAAAAAGTTCTTCAAAACTTTTATCAATGGTGTGATCGAACATTTTGCTGTCAAAGAGTTTTGTGCCAGTATTTATCTTACTTGATTCATCAAAAATCATTGAGGTAGAGGTCTCGAAAAACTCATCTACCTCATTTTCAAAAATAGCCAAATCAAGTTGAATTTCTGGTATTATTGATCTTGAATTAACGAATTGTGATTCATCAAAACTCACTGAAACTATAAGAACAGAAGAAGAACTGGAGAAAGTAGAAGGTGAAATGGGTAAACAAATTGGTGTGTCGAGTGTTGCTGAACCAGATGTGGAAAATGGAGGCTGAATTTTGGTCTGATCTTCGGGTATACCATTATCATCAACTTCAAGACGTATTTGGGTTTCGGGAAGAATTAAAGGCTCAAGATGATGACCACAAGGAAGTGAAAGGATCTGATGAATTGGTGGGACAAAATCATCCAAAATTTTGGATTCATCAATCAATATATCCTCAACGTCAATCACCTCATTCAAGTGAAGGTTAAAATTCTCAAACACCTCATCAAAAGTATGATTTTCAATCAGTTTTGGTTCAAGAGTGGAGGTGTAGAGATCACAAGGGTTAGGTATGGTTTCACTTGAAATGGACCCTTCACAATCGGGTAAATCAAATACTACAAAGTCACACAACTTATCAGACATTCTATCTTCAATTGATGAATCATTTGGTGTGCTTGATGAATCTATGAAACTGGAGTTGTGGATTTCAGTTTGGAATGGGGAGGTTTGATTAGGAAGAGTGTACAGTTCTGTCTCATTACCCAAATTCTCATTTTGTCCTATGCCCGAATCATATACTGAAACATTTTGGGCTGGTTTGAAATTATTTGCTTGCATCCACTCTGTCATTTGGTTCGACATTTCCAATTTTTTTTCTAATGTTTGCTCAAGACTAGACTTGGGTCGGTAAGGGGTTTCAGGATAAGATTGAAATTCTTGTTGACGATTAAAACTCCCAAATGACTGATTAGAAAGACTGTCTAGAGAAGGTGGAAAAATCGGATTGGATTGATAGGAATAGAATGGTTGCGAAAATTGGGTAGGAGTACGATCAATATTATAATAAGAAGAATATTGATATGGGTTGGTTGGCTGGCTATTTTCAATAGACATCATATATGCCACAAACCGCCTATCAAGCTCTTCTTTGGACAGTGGTGGTGATGGTTGATATTGGTCCAGGTTGAAACTTTGGCCTCCAGCCCTAGCTATATGCTCAGCAATGGATATGCGTCTAGGGGCATCCTCACTCGGAGTATCAACAGAAACATGTGTGGAATTTGGATACTGTTGATAGGACATGGATTGAGGTTGCCAACTATTTCTACCCGCTTGTTCTATCCGATCTCTTATGGAAGAGTCGGATGGTATACCGAAGGGATTACGAAAACAAGAGATATCTGGTTGTGGACAGCAAAGCTCGGCAAGAGATCGTCTGTTTGGGTCACCCATTATAAGAAGAGAAGAGGGGGAAAAGGGTAAAAAGGGGAGAAAATAATTGGTTTGTTTTGAAAAATAACGGATTTTCAAAAATTCACAAAAACATGCACAAGCAACCCTATATCTAATGGTCATCTAGGTCAAGTCTCTAGACCGCTCCTAGACTTCCAAAGGACAAGCCGCAGGATCAATCCTCTACCGCCTCTTTACTACTCTTGTGGCCAGCTAAGTGGGAGGTATCCACTACGTAAGTAGTGGGCCTAATTAAGTAACCACTTGCTTTAGACACACTTTCCTAGACACCACAAAAGTAATGCGGATAAGCGATAGATTACCCACGGCCTTCCTCTGTCCTTATTGAGCGCGACAGTCCTTAAAGTCTTGTCTAGATATTTTTTAAATTAATATAGGGTTATGCGGATGCTCGTTTTGTGATTTGTGGGGCTTAGGAAGGGTGATGAAATCCCTACCTAATCTGAATTTTGGTCATGCCCCTTAAAAATCCGTATTAAAATATGAAATAACAAACCAATAACAAAACTTTGCAAAAAGATTTTTGAGCGGCGATATTTTGCAAAGAATCCTGCAGAGAAGATATTTTATTGGATTTCAGAGGAGAGAGAAAGGGTTGAGAATCTTACCAGAGAAGTTTGGAACCCTAACTCCTCAGTTGCGCCGCGGTTCCGCCGCCGAATGGGTCTTCTTGCCGCGTTTCCACCGCCGACATGAGGGATCAGGTGATGATTTTTGCTACGTGGCCTCCTGTACTCCTCTGGATCTTGATGAATGTCTCTGTCTCTCGGTTTCCTCAATTCTGTGACTCCAGATCCCCTCGCAAAATTCACACAATAATCGTTAAATATACAATTTACAGTTTTGTTTTGATTATGATATAGATCGAATAAGAATTCAACACAAATAGTAAGAATAAAAAATTACGCACGTTTCCCTGGCAACGGCGCCATTTGATTGATGCGTAATTTTGTGTTTGTAGTTAACCGCAATCAATAACGGTGTCGCGTGTAGCTAGACCGAGATGAGTACGGGTCGTTCTCTGGGAAACGTTGAATCTTTTATTCTTACTTTAGATGTGTTGAGAAAGAGAAGAGGGATAAAGAATATTGAAGAATAGTTGTAGGATCTAGATCTACGTTAAACACGGATGCAAAATATAGATCTGGATTAACTACGGATGTAAGTTTATATGAAAAGGGGGCTTGTAGGGTTCATTAGGATTTAGTAGTTATGGATGATTAATTAAAAATTACTCTTTTTATCCTTTAATAGATTTAAAACTAGAACGACAGTGATGCATGTAAATTAGGGTTTCTGGAGGGAAAATGGCTCCTACTCTTAACCCCTATCTCGACATGGAACTCTGTTCATATCTAGCCTTTACCAAAACAATCATTAATTTAATCTCTAATCGCGGTCGAGACTGACAATGAATTGGTAGCGCGCCCGATTAGGATGTTACTGATTCTTTTGGTAAAGTTTATAAACTTTATAGGACGTAAAAAGAGTTTAAGGATTTTCATCATCTATTAGCCTACCCTAATCCTACGAACCCTAACAAGCGGTGAATTACTCGCACATGTTGGAAGAAGAAGAGATGGAGAGAGAATTCATAATGAAACTGCAAAGAAATAGAATACGAAAAAAAACTACCTTTATTAATCAACTAAACTCATTTACACTTTGTGTCCTTAGAAAATGATTACAAATACTAGTTTGCTTCTCGATCTCTTCTGAGGAGGTAGATGAACCGTTGATGATCAGCCTGGATGCATGAGCCGTCTTGGACTTCGTGATCGCGTCGACTTGATACTTTTTCCAAGAGGCTTTCGGTCTTTATTTATAGTCCCAAAGTCATAACCTTAGCTTCCTAAATTGGAAACCAGAAAATAAGATCCAAACAGAGAAATCTCAACTCTTGACTCCTCTGGCACGCGGCGGATCCACGGCCAACAGGTGGGTTTGGCCGCAGATCCGCGGCCAAACAGTAAGATCTCTTGTTATTTTTTCTGGGGCTTCATCTGTGTGACACGTGGCGATCTTTTAATATCTTTGGAAATTGGAAATCTTCTCTTCATCACTGTTGATTTCTTAGTTTGCTTTCTTAATTAGACAGGTTTGCTCTAACAACTTTGATTCCCTTGATTTTTAGCCTTGAAAATTTTGCACAACAACTCAAATAATATTTAGTAGAGTTTGTTTTATTGAGATATTAATTTCACCATTAAGATTTGGTCAATGGTATTTATGTTTATTTTCCTACTAAATGTTAATTATAATACATAAATACATGAAAATAGTCTTTTTACAGATAAGCCCTCATATGTATCATATATTATAATAAACACCTTTTCTAATATAGAAATAGTAGGAAAAATATCATAATAAATGTGCAGTTTTATCAACTGAACAAATCTCATTCCAAATTTCAACACTTGAAATTCCCAATAATATTTTACCCCTAGCAGCTATATGACCTTAACATAGTCAACAAATCATAAGTGCTAGTCAAGTTCAACCCGTCATTTCCCGATTGAATTAAACCCACCCGCACGACCCTTAACATAGTCTACAAAGTCACACGACTACCCTAATCCAATCGCATCATATGCTTATACAGATAAGCACTAATCAGTTACTGCACACTACGTCTTAACATAGTCAACAAACGTAGCACGAATACTAACTAGTACTTATCTGAAATGACGAAGGGCTACGACAGGTTTTTAAGAAAACCCTTTGCGTAATGAACTTGATATCGTTGTAGAATCGAGTGATTTTAAATGGAATGTTTTTGAGGCCTTTTCTAGTTTTGCTAAAGAGGTCACTCCCGGTGAAGGGATCTCGGTTCTTTCCTCATCGAATAAGGTGCAGGATATTTCATAAATAACACTATGCAAAGCAAAAACTATAGAAACAATCAAAAGACAAACCGTGTTTGTTGCATCTGCTAATTTTGCTAAAGAGGTCACTTCCGGTGAAGAGATCTCGGCTTTTTTCTTATCGAATAAGGTGCTGGATATTCTACAAGAAATACCGCTATGCAAAGCAAGAACTAGAGCTACAAGTTTTTAAACAAGTTTCTACAACATCTTTTGGTTTCTTTTAGTTCCATTAATCTCATTAATGAAGTCCCATTTTATTATGCTTCACAAGCATCACATTTGAAACGAAATCAACAATATAACATATATCTCATATATATAATATAAACATTCGTCTCAGGCAGTAATATGATCTCATCACAGAACATTGCAGCAGAAGATAACATATGAAATATTGGATATACTAGAATTTCCGTGTTTTATGTGAGCCTGTATAAAACGCGGATTCCACGGTCCCAATGAATAGCCAAACCCACATCCCTAGACCCCTACGAGAGCGACAAGCAACACTGCCAATTCTACGGTTAGGAGACCCGGTCTCGACTCCTCGAGATGGTCTCCCACTAGACCCTAGAATCCGGTTACTTGTGCTCCTCGCCTTGGGTCTACCTAATGCAGAAAAGTAAATAATATACAATGGTGACATCATCCTCAGCCCGGAAGTGCCCCAATAAAAGAATATTACATACAATGAATTTTACATGAATGAAAATAAAAACCATCATCTCACATAAAACCCCCGGCTATTCAAAACGCGACGATCCAATATAACATATCACAGCAACACATAACATCACATGTCATCAATGCAAGTAAATATGCATATCCCAATTTTCGTTGATGTATAGCAACGAAATCGGCGATACACCACATATTACACTTACGGTTGCAGAAAAGAAAGTGTAAAACTACAACAGTTGGAATCCGCAACCTTCTTAGACATCGCATGCCTAACCAAATGAATTTCTTAGATATCACATGCCTAACAATTATAAACCCCGCATTTTAGTCTCGATCTCGAAAACACTTTTCAATATCTAGTCGGGCAATTCAACAAGATTCCCGACATCCTGATCGAATGCTCGTCGCAAACTTTAGTAGACGGCCGCACCCTCGGATGCCGTCGACGAAGTGCACTAAGGCGGAACACCACTGCCGCGAGCACCCGAACGGATGCTTTTGGCAACGGGGTTCTCCTACAGTCACTTGGTTGGGGCTATGGGGCGTGGCTATCTATTAAGTTTACTCGGCGAGTATCCGCGTACGCTACGTGATTGCGACGGACTTTTGATCACATCAAAATCCCGTGGCAACCGATCAAATGAGACTAAACTGCTAGATTTATAACATTCAAATTAGTTATCTCATAACTACTTGTGGATTCCAAATATTGTATCACATTCCAGATAAATAGACAATGTTAAACTTTCCGATCGAATAAAAAAACACCCAAGATTTCCCAAATAGCTCAACACTTGAGCGGAGTTCAAAAAGTATCCATCACATGCCACAGTACCAATGGTCCAGCCGTAGAAGGGTCAAACCAACGCCTCACATGTGGCAACGCCGTACTACCCCAAACCCTAAGGTTTAGAGACGGTTCAGACGGTCACATAATCGAGTTAAGGTTTGTGTTCTTCTAGAGGGTCCACCGCGTTACTTGCACGACTTAGAACGTTCTTTAACTAAGGAAAAATCCAACACTTGGAAATTTTCCGGCAGGGGAAAAAGTGAGTTATTGATATCCGTTCGAACTTTTTAACACGTTCTAAATTACCCGGAAAAATGTAAACGAAGTTAAACTTTCCGATCGAATCTGCGAATACAAAAGATCTCCAGAAAACTCAACCCTTGAGTAATATTAAAAATTCCCAGAAGCATCTAGAAATACATACGGATGTTACTGTGAAGTATGAGTCCCTAATACCCATGTATGGCCGCGGAACCGCCGCGCAAGGCATGGTATTGCCGCTGTTCCGCGGCGCTTTAAGTGAAATAGGATCTCGTATTTCACAGTAATCGTTACAATTCCCTGCTTAATTTTCTGAGTATTTTTAATACAGAAAAAATCAACATTTAAAAAATTTCCAGAGAGGGGGTGTATAGCGATGTTTCGGGGTTCGATCGAACTTTAAACTTCATCCAGACTTCGCCTAAAGCTCTAGCTTAGCTTTGATACCACTGTAGGGTTACTAGGCACTGCCACAAGGTTCTATAAGGCATCAACCATGCCAAAATCAAATTTTTCATGTGCCGAACAACCCTAACCAAGATCTTAGACTAGAAATTAGGCGAAACAAAGCAAGTAAACAACTTTACTTCTAAGAGTTAGGGATTACAACCTTTGTAGTCCGTTCCTTCACTTCTAAAGCTCCGTGTTGAGGTCCCTTCGCTGCGATCATCGAGTACCCGGACTCTAGAGAGGCTCCATGAAGAGAAAGATGCAAGCTTGCTTCCGATCTTCAATAACAAAGATGATCTACCTTGAAGAAACTCAAACCCAAGCTCTTGCTTTGCTAATCAAGTATTAGCAAAGCAAACACCCTAATCTAAGTGGCAAGAATAGATGAGGATGATGAAGTAGGAATTTAGCACTCATTTGTTTTCAATTTCTCACTCATTTTCATCACATAATCAAAAGCTAGTAAGCTTAAGGAGGAAGAAGAAGATGAAGTCTTTTGTGATGAACAATGAAATATTGTGTGAGGTTAGAAATGCAACCATGGGTTAAAAAAGAAGACTTAACCCATGTAGAGAATTTAATATGGTAAAGGGTTTGGGTTTGGTTAAGAAATATCAACCAAAAAATCTTTACAAAATATCTTTGCTTAAAACAAAAGCAAAGCTTCTAGAAGCTTCAAGAAAGCTTAACCCTAATCCAAACCCTAATCATGTTTAAACTCCACAAAACATGTTGCATTTGTAACCTTAACTTGTTACAATATTATATATCACACATACAATATTTATTATAACAAAATAAAATAATACAATTAACATATATCACATATATATCAATGTATTACCCGAGTGAGAAAAAGAATCTTTAAGTGAGCTTATATTAGTTAATGTAATTTAATATATCAAATATATAATTATACATTAAATTATCGAATCAACACTTGATCTGATAATCCGGCTATATCGCATATAACCGACTAATATAATCTGTATCAGTTCATCAAATCAACACTTGATCCGATTACCCGGCTATATCACATATACCCGACCGATATCTCATATCGCGAGAATCTAATACGGTATCACATACACGTATTGTTCTCGGTCCCGCACATATCATATATGTGCTCCTACTCCATTTTTCCTGAGCCAGGAAACCTCTGTGTATGACTCTAAAGAATCGTCAATACGCCGGTAGTAGGTGATGATCATATCAAAAACCCACAAGCTGCAAGCGGTCAGCTAAACGTAACAGCCACCCAGGTATTGAGCAATCAGAAGATCAACAAGCAAGCCTGTACATTCTCCCGTGAATCCAACCAGTAACACTCCCGTACATCCGGTCTCTTCGTCTGATATGTCGCATATCTCGCCTAGGGGTGGTAAACGTCAGACCCCAGTAGCTTGATAAGTCGTGTCGATATGAGGTCTATAACAGTTTGAGAAACTACTGATAACTCTTACCAGTAAATCTCAGCAAGCCTGGCCAGGGATTTCCAGTTATAGCCAATCGAACACAGCGCAACATCAACTCCCTATACCGGGAGAGACGAAACCCCTCCTATCGCTCATTGCCTCCATGTGATTCGGGACTGTACCCAAAAGCCACTATTTTGCACGCCCTCTTGGACGTGGTATGATGGAAATCAAAGCAAAGTGGGAATCACACAAGACTCTATGACGATCTCGGGTCTACAGACTACTCTGTACCAGTGTCACCAGAGAACTGCTATCTGACGTGAGGTATAATACCATCTGGGAGTTCTCGGCGAGTCCGTCCAGTGTACCCAGTCTCCACTGAGCACCCGTATACCTTCTCTGATGTCAAACACCAATGGATATGGGATCATCCATCGCCCATCATATGGGTCAAGAAGCGCATACGCTAGTCTACTCTGGAGTATCGATGCCTTGTCTCGGTACTCCCACGACTAGGAACATTTGAAGGATGTACTTGGCGACTACACTGTCCCCACTAGTATGATCTGCTCATAGTCCTGGTAGTCAAGTACTCATCCTAAGGGCTTTATCAACATGCGACATAGAGACAATCAGAGTACATGTTAAGATAAAGAGTAACCAGATAGCATACTATCATGTCGAGCAAGAAAGTCCTCCCTATATATGTCCAAGCATCCACTACAATATACAACGTATGTACAGTAATGGCCTCTAGGGCATACATATAACTAATAAAGAGATATACCCTTGAACCAATATTAGTTGGGAGATCTGTAGTCCAATTTGGGACTAATCAAAGATTTATGAGCATATGGGCTCAATTAATCTGAGGTAGGGTTCTGTGGCCAATTTGAGCTCGGCCCATTTAGTTAAAATGTTGAACATTTAACAATGCTGAGCAATGGTTTGGATTCTGACAACCTTTTTGTCTTTTATTGAGTGCTGAGCATTCATTATAGCTCTGGGGCTTTTATTTAAAGAACAATTTATGTTTTCTTAGCGCAAACGTGAGGAGCACGTGGTGCGCTTGGCGCTGAGCGCCAGTCAATGAGCACTGAGCGCTTCTGTTAAGTAGCGTACACATGAGAAACACGTGGCGCGCTTGGCGCTGAGCGCCAGTCAATGAGCGCAGAGCGCTTCTGTTAAGTAGCGCACACGTGAGGAGCACGTGGCGCGCTTGGCGATAAGCGCCAGTCAATGAGCGCAGAGCGCTTCTTTAAATTTGGAGCACTAAGGTTCTTTTTAGGCAACTTTGCTCTCTGAGAATTAAACTTTCCCTTATAAGAGACTTTGTCTCATGAATCTAAGAACAAAGTTCTTATTTTATAGGAGATATTTCAATCTCTTATGTTTTTGGTGAAAAGCTATGCTTTTATGGATCTGTGATTCTAAGAGAATTGAATTATTCTCCCTCCTTTTTATAATGAGATGTTATGATCTTTTTGTGAAAGATATTTTCCTTATAGATCCATGATCTCGCATAAGAACTAAGTTGTTTTTCTGATGAGATGCTTTGATCTCTGTATTTTACCTTAAAGAAATTCTTTTTCTGCTAAGAGCATGCTCTTCTCTCTGAACTTTCTCAAAGTTTATGGGGGGGTTCCTCTGTATCAGACTTGAAGTCTTGGGGCCTTTATATAGGGTAGGCTGATTTGTTGAATTGGTTGAAGAGATCTTTTCTCTAATTGATTTGGGGATTTCCCCACCGTTGGATCTTTGATCCAAGGGATTCTGTTTTACAGAAGGCAATCTTCTTGTTTTAACAAGATTGGGAAATCTTTTCCCATACAGAATTTATTCTGTATTTTGGTGAATTTTAATCACCATTGGATCATTGATCCAACGGTGCTCTGATTTTCAGAGCATAATCTTTCCTGTTTGGAAAGATTCTCAAGAATGTTTCCTTAACAGAATTTTATTCTGGTCAATTGATGAATTTTAATCATGTTCGTTGGATCTTTTATCCAAGAGCCGGGAACATTTTGATCTATCACTAGCGCTCACGTGCTTTGCACGTGGTGCGCTACTTAGAGTGCAGCGCTCTTAGCGCTAGCGCTTACGTGCTTTGCACGTGTTGCGCTGCTTGCAGCGCTCTTAGCGCTAGCGCTCATGTGCTTTGCATGTGGTGCACTGCCTCAGAGTCTTTGACTCTCAGCGCTGGCGCTGCTTCATTTCAAATTTCAAAATTTGAACAGAGGTTTGCTCTGATTGGGGAAACAAATGCCCCCACACCGTTGCGCTCACATGGCCTACACGTGAGTGCAGCGGTGGCAGCATCTCTGCCATTGGATCAACTCAGAAGTTGAAACGGCTCTCAGTGCCTATAAATAGGACCTTTGGCCCTTGAGATGATCTCTGTTCATCTCCTTTCTTGATTTTCTGAGAATTAATTCTCTTTTAGGGCATTGCTCTCTGTTTTAAGAACTTTCTTAGGGATAGAACTCTGTCAAAAATTTAGGTAAAGATTAAATCTTTGAAGGGATTAGTTAATAATCTAGGATTTCACCTATTAACAGAGCTTTGCTCTTTTCAAATCATATAGATTTTTAGGGTTTCTCAATAGAGCTTTGCTCTTCATACATCTAAAGAGATCTTTCTTAGGGTTTCTTAACCTTATTAACAGAGCTATGCTCTTTCAAATCATGTAGATTTGTTAATCTTTTATGAAGAACTCTTAGAGTTTGTTTATAGATCTTGAAGATCTCAGAATTTTAATTCATTAAAAACTTTACTTTAAGTTTTCTGATGGGTTATTCCATCATCTTTACAGAGCATGGCTCTTTAGAATTTTTCTTGAGGATTTTTTTTATTTCTTTCATCATCAGAGCTAACATATGTCACTCTGTTGTAGAGCGCTGCTCTCAATGGGAGATTTACTCCTTGGCCCGAGGGCCCTCATTAAATGAGAATCTTTTGAGGGTTTCCTCATTTAATGACAGTCTCATCAAACGATGAGACTATTTTATTAATAATGAGTTATCATCTAGATTGTGTGGGTCCCCCTTGGTCCCTTTTTACTGGATTGAAGTGTGGCACGAATTTAAAGTGCCAAGTGTCAGAACTTAAATTGTGGCATTGACGGCTAATTTTTTGTTCTTTTCCGCGTAGGTACTATGTCTTTCGAAATTTCTTTCCCGTTCATCCGTTCGGAAGGCGGATTCCCTGAAGCACCTGTGGATAGGGAAGTCTTCGTATTGATCAAAGATCATGAACCGGAGCAAAAGAATCTTCATCTATGGGGTAGATGGTACAGTCAAATTATCAGGGGTCGACGGAGCTTTTCTTGCGCGACGCTTTCGGAGCCTATTTCGGTGATCCTTTATGCAGATGCACCCCCGATAAATTATACCGTGGAGGAGGTCGATTGGACTTCAGAGGGTCTCCTTCAGCCTTCTATGGCTGCAATACCCGTACAGCCGGCGGCGGCTTTGGATACTCTAGGACGACGTATATGCCAGGGTGAGTTGCGTCCTTGGGGACTGCCGTATATGATAGGCCTAATTCCTCGTCATCCAGCTGGGTATTTGCAATGGGCCCGCTATATTTTGTCGGCCAAGAAGTCGCAGCTGCTGAAGCTCGGGTTGTATCCCGCGATTTACGCTTCTCTCTTTCAATATTCTACGCCTCCTGCATGGTGGGTCAAGGCATTTCTGGAGAATTAGAATATTCCGACACACACCTTCCTTCTGTTGGATCGAGAAGTCTCAATTTCTTTAGAGGAGTTTGCAGAGGTTTCTGGCTTACCTGTTAGGGGAGAACACTACGAGGAGCTGCTTCCTCCGGACGAATACATCTTTGCCACCAAATCAGTGGTAATGGGTCTTACCCCGGAGAACGTTATTCAACACCAATTACCGAGTTTGATAAAGGTGTTGAATATCTATGAGAGCCTTTTTCTCAAATCCGGAGGCCATGGGGTTAATTTCACAGATTTCATCGCCTGTTTTCTTCGCTCAGAAGTCCTGTCGAAGGAAGCCGTGAAATTTGCCAAACTCGACGATCCTTTTGGTATTGGTTTGGACAACCAGCCGGCAGCGGAGGCGGATCAGAGGAATTTCTTTCTCCCCAACACCCCGGTTGTCTCTTTCACAGAGCTTGCAGCTCCTAGGATTGACGAAGAAGCGTTCTTTTTGGGGTTCCTCAGGCTATGGCTAACCTGGTTTGTGCTTCCAATGCACCCTCGCCATATGAGGCCGTCCGTTTTTTATCCAGCTCACCGAATGGTTGTTGGGATGCAAGTGGCCGTCGGGGTCGCTGGGTTAGCCCATTTGTATCATGGCCTCAGTTCGGCGGCAGACACTACTGAACCAGGGGTGCAGCACGTGAACTTCTCGATGCATTATTTTATGTCATGGATCGAGCTACATGTACTTGGCGTTTTCGTGTCCACAAAAGGCCTTGCTTCTACGACAAGTATAACTTCCCTCGGATCATGCGGCTAGTTGATGCATCTATTGTAAATCCGACACAGCGGGAAGCTAGGGGTTTCCTCTTTCGTCCGCTCACGGTTGGAGATGGCATGACCTTTACCGATAATATTCTGAACATCGACAAGGAATCCGCAAAAACGGTGCAGCCATCGCGGGACATTTTTAAAGACGGGGCCTCTATCTTGAAAGCTCGGGAGATTCTTCATTTATACTCCATCAGGCCGGCCTTTCTCATGTTTAGGCAGAATGATTCGGCGTTGTTCATGAGGTACAACCCGCATCGTTTCGCCCAGCAATTAAGCTATAATCAGGGCGTCCCGCTTGAGGCCTTCTTGGCAGAACCGGTTGCTACTGAAGAGGGTATCCGGAGCGCATTGCACCATTTTATACGGTTGAACACCGGCTCCAATTTCTTTATTAGTGAGCCGAGTTGCGTTCCAAAAGCCCTGAACGTATATGTGGCGTGGTACCAGCATTCGATGGGCACCGTTATTAGAGAAGTAAAGCGATTATTGCTTGACAGTAAGGGCACCGCCCCGGCAGGTAATCCAAACATTCCTCTGAAGCAACGGACCATCGTCCATCCTCCCTTGAGAGAAGCCGCTGTGGCTGTGGTACCACGTGCTATACGTGAGCTGCCCTTACCCCGTATGCCCGAAAAAGTGGTAGTCGCGGCTTCTCCCGATTCCGATGTGGGTGCGGAGATTGGAACTCGTCGTCCAAAGTTGGCACCAAGCGCAAGCTTGTGTTATCGGCCGCCAGCATTCGTTCGCAGAAGAAAAAGAAGTCTATACTTTCTGCGGATGTTGTATTTGGCCAAGATCCCCATGCTCCTTACAGAGAGGGCTTGAGCGAATACGGGACCAATGAAGGCTTATTCATGGCGCCGGATGATACCGATCTCGAGGCTGCCATCGCGGTTTCAAAGCAACTAGCTCACGATGAGGCAACACGAATCACCATCGTACAATCAGGTATCCTTCGGTCATATCTTTCCGCGGTTATTTTAATTATTATGCTTTGACTGACGTTTTCCTTTACAACAGGTATCTCTGCCGAAGAGGCCCTCGCAGCTTCCCTCAAGACTTTTGAAGAGGAAGAGAGGCTTCGCGCTTCGTTGGGCCTTGGTATATTTTGGCTCACTGTGCCTTCATTCCTCTTTTTTTAATGGGTAAACTAACTCTTCTTTTTCATCTTATTGCAGGGACTACCTTGACTTAGGTTATCCCAAGTGCAGTGCCGATCGCGAGTGGTGACGCAGCGGCATCGTTAGCGACGGCCACTGCAGCCACGGCTATCCCTAATTCGCTATTAGGGGTCTTGCAGAAGCAATCGATGATGGACGTCGAAACGGCGCCGGAGGCAGAACTTGGTTCAGATGATGGTCTACCTTTATCGGAAGTCCTTAGGAGGTCAGCTTTCGCGGCTCAGGCTGAAAGGAAGCGCAAGAGGCGTGCAACGAAAGAACGTGATGCCGCTTTGGCTATAGGTGCAAGCTCGAGCACTGCTTCCCCTGTCCCTATTTCTTCTGAGGGTGCTCCAGCTGTCCTGTCTACCGCTCATAGACAGGCGGTACGCGCCGCTCGGGAAGCAATTGAAAAGCCGTCCCAAGGTAACGTAACAGCGGGTCCTTTTATTAGAGTTTGATATTCATATTCTCATATATCATACCCTGCAGGGCCAAGTCCTGGTGAGGAGGTGGCAGGTGAGATGACGACAACTACCGAGCCCGAAGCGGCTACTTTTTCTCAGGAGTCCGGAACTGCCCCAACTGCCACCCTTTCCCCTTGCGGTTCCCTGCCATCGCCTGGCATTGCAAGTGTCATGATGTCTCTTGTAGAATCGGGGGATGAAGCTACGGGCGACGAAACCCTTCCAATGGAGGAGAGCGAAGCAGTCACTGCGCCTAGTGATGCTCTTGTCGCGGTTTCGATTGGCGACTCATCAGGTAGATCTTGGGTCATTGTTTTCCTTTTTATTCCGCAATCCCTTTCAATCCCTTCTGGCGACATTTCTTTTGTTTCTAATGCAGGTGTGGTGAACATTGAGGTCGTGCCACCCGAAGAAGCATCACCAGTTGCTGCTCTGACGGTCGTCGACCCTTCGCCTTCTCTCTTGTCCTCTCAAATGCTGGAAGGTATGGGTTTGCGATTTGTCTAATTTAAATTGTGGATGTCATCTCCCTTGTACTGACCATGTATCGTCGCAACCTTGTAGGAGTTCTCTTCGATCATCTGTATCAAGTGTTGAACCCGCACTTCTCCTTCCAGTCGGAAGTTAGTCTGCCTGCTGGTGCCGGTGAGTATCTTTTCTAACCGACGTATTTTCTTTTCTTTAATGGGTGACCCTGCCGTAGTTAACTTTAGATTGATTACAGCTCTACAAATTGAATGAGGGGACGAGAGAATCATCGCGCCACCAGTACTCCCGGCTCTGCTACCTGCTGTAGCCGGTATAGTAGCCTTCATCGCTCTTGCATCTTCTTTATCTCTTAAGCCGATATCTGACTATGATTTGTTTTGCAGTAATCACACCGGCTCCAGCTCCCTTCGAGTCTCAGATTCCCATGCTGGCAGGGCCTTTTGCTAAACGCCCTTCTTCCAGGGGTGCTGCGAATAGTCTGCGAATGTTAAGCGAGTTCGTTGAGGACCTTGACACTGTAAGTCTACGCTAGCACCCCGGCAGTCTACAGACGCCAAATGCGGAACAAAAACTTTTTAACTGGTGCTATCGTATACTTTAACCCGGATCTGCCATTATTGCTAAACTAACTAACTGTAAAGAGTGTAGGAATGTTATACCGAACGATCCGAGTCCTTCATTCTTCAACCATCATCCCACGCTCTGTTGCGGCTGCTCCGATCTCGTCGATCTCCGATGTCCTTCGTCGAGGTGGCACCACATGATCGGTTCTTTAAACGGGCTCCCGCCTCTGACTCGAGGCAACTCGATCGTCAAGTTTGCTAAAAGAGACGACCAAGATTGATGTAGAGAATGAGTAGATGACTTTGTCTCACTTCGTCCAAATCCGTGGACGATCGGTTAATGAAGTTGCCGTGGAAACCGGGTGATGGAATGAAATGAACTGTGAATTCCATACACCCCAAAACTATCATATCTTTTCTAACCGAAATGAAACCTCAAGTGAAATGAGATCAATCAAATGAGAGAGAGAGGCCGGCCACCTTATAAGGAAGAGGGAGGTGACCGTAGGAGGAGGGAGGTGACCACATCAAGAAGCCTTATCATCACAAAAGATCTTAAGCAAAACAAAAGGCTTTAAAGAAAACAATGAATCATAAGCATAGTCACCAAAAGCTTTAATGACACCATTAATGCCTAATGAGTCATGAAGCCACATCATCACTTCTAGAAGCTTCTAGAATGATGACTCACTCATATCAGAAGAAAAGATAAATCCGTCTTTAACAGAATGTTAAAAGACGGCTGATAGAAAACTGGAAACTGGCAACTTCCAAAAGTGATCCTGAAACGACTTTCAGGATAACCCCGAAACTGTATAAATATACCCGCATTTGTATTACGACCGAATACAAATACAACTGAGACAAAGATATTATACCCACTCAATATAATACTCGGATCCGGCTTAAACCAAAGCCGACCAGTATTATCAGCCCGAAAAATAACACGTGCGTAAACGCACGTGCATTTTCCGAACCCTGCCATAAAACCATACGGCCTCTACAACGTTTCGCCCGAACTTGGGAAACTGCCTGTGGGGGACTCTAATGACTCGTCAGCACCCTGGCAGTGGGTTTAACCACAAACCGTCAGCGGCACTAGCTATGCGTAACGGCTGCCCATGGACTGACCTCAAGGGTGGCCGAGGAGCAAACTCAAGGGAGACCGATGAGCGAACTCCTCCGAAAACCCTACTGAGCCTAACAGTGACAATGTATATACAGTCCGGTCCGTTCGTCAATGAGTATCGCATATCTGCCTAGGGGGCTAGTAACGTCAGACCCCCAATAGCAGTATAAGTCGTGTCGGAGTATAGCCCAATAACACCCTGAGATACTACTGGAGTACCTACCAGTAAATCTCCTGCCATGGCCATGGACTTTGTGTAATGGCTCTCTTAGACACAGCACGACCTCGCCCCCAATACCGGGAGAGACGAATCCCCTGCCGATCCGCTCACGTGCCTCCATATGGCTCGGGACTGTACCCAAAAACTACCTGTTTGCACGACTCCTTTGAGCCGTGGTAGGGTAGAAATCAAAGCACAGTGGGAACTCACACGAGACAAATGACGACCTCAGGTCGATGAACTAACCTGTACACATGTCACCAGGGAACTGCTATCTGACGATAGGTATAGTACTAACTAGCAGATTCCCGGCGAGTCCTGTCCGGTGTACTCATAACCCAATGAGCACCTGTATACATCTTAGGTGATCCAACTGACACCAGTGGCTTGTGAGACCGGCCACCGCCCCTCGTCGGGGTCTCGACTGTACACACTAGTCTACTCCGGAGTATCGATGCCCTGTCTCGAAACTCCCACGACTAGGGACCACAATTAAGGATATGCATCTAAACTACCCAACTCTCACGTATATGATCGCCCTCATACAGTTGGTAGTAAAGCAAGATCCTAAGGGCTCTATCAAAGTGTAACATGCAATCAGTCACCTGAACATGTACACGACTGATAAAGGCAAACCAGATAGCATACTATCATTTCGAGTAAGACTGTCCTACCGGGATAGGTCCTCCGCAATCATTGCAATCACGTACCTGCGATCCAATAATTGACTATGAGGGCACTATCTCCAACAATCTCCCACTTGCACTCAAGGCTAATATTGCGATGTCGACTACTCACAGCCCGTGTGAAAACGAACATCCAACTCCTCTACTAATCAGTTTCACAAAGCCCGTTTGTAAAACTATTGTGTTCGAGAAATAGCCTCAGTGAGTGGATCCGCCTAGAAGCTTCTTTCTGTATCTCTCATAATCTCAAGTTCGCGGAGAAAACCATCTCCCGAATTGAGTAGTACCTGTCTTAGAATATGTCTGGATATCTGATGGGACCTTAGTTCATAAATGAACTCCATATCCAAACTTCTTAGACAGTATGGATCACTGAACCTAATCAGTATCCGGCACCATGCCACCCACAGTATCCTCTGGAACCACCTGTCCATAATACTGTCCCTCGTCAGAGGGAAAACTAAAACTCTGACAAACACTCTGTCATCCATGTCACCTTTGAAGCCTGGAATGATAACCGTCTCCCGAAAAAGGCTGTCGTTATCAAATCCGTAGAACATGTACCAATGTTCTAAAACCGCTTCCTTATGTTTCTCCAGGATTGGATTAATACAAACTTATTGCATCTAGTGCAAAACCAACATTTGGTGTGGTACTTGACATCTCATGATTGACTCAATTGCCTAAGCAAGTGATCTGCCAATCATGCACATCCCTCTCCCCTTTAGTCTGTAAGACACCTTTAGAGAGGGTGACTCCATCACCTGCAGGTACACCACCATGCTAGGAGTCATGTATTCCAAAAACCATTAGAATAACTGTCAAAGTACCCACATTGGGAAACTACCCAAATCCAGATCTAAAACCATAGATCTAGAAACCAGAATGTCAAATATTATATCCATATCCTGTCTGGAGAAACAACTGTGTGACGAACACAGTACAACCGATCGTAGTATAGGAATTTTACTTCCTACTCTGTGTATGTCATCCAAATACCATGACATCACACCCTACTACCTTCTTAACTGATCCATCCCCTATTCTGATTGAAGTCAAACCCATGACTGTCACATCAAAATTAGATGATCTATCTCCGCTAAAACTGCTCAAGTCTATAAATAGATATAAGCATCTTGCCCACCATGCTTCCGCTGCTCCCACTGACTACGACAACCCTCCTACCGGGTCTCATATCCTGGAACAACAGTAGTGTCAAGTCTTGGTAGATAAGAACCTCCCTGTCACCGTCTCTGAGGCTACCGAAGTACCTCTCGGGTGTCTGAGGTTACCTACCATACCTGCGGAGTGGCTATTGGAATGTCAAACCTGATCGAATGTATAGGTCCTATTAAATTTTCCGTAATCGTTCGCGGTTCTGGAATCACTTCCAGTTCTATCATACTCCCACTACTGTTTTCTGAAAAAGATCCATTTTTACTAAAACTGTGGCGAGTCAAGAACAATATCACTATTGATCTTCCATATGGTAGAATATCAACCCTCGTCATAGCCAGGGTCAACCCACAAACAGCCATTACAGAAACGTGCCCTGAGTTATCCAGTGTCTGGTTTTAAGCATAAGCTGGACAACTCCCCGTATCTTAATTTCTTTTAAGGTACGAACTATTCTATATCCAATATAGAAACTTTGGCACTTATTTAATTGGAACCAAGATTCAATCCATGCAGCTGTCTCCAGTGCATCTCAACTTAATGGAAAGAGGCTAATCAGCATTACTCAACTTAGGAATCCATCCAATTATGAGTAACCTGAAAGAGAAACACGTTTCTCAAAACTATCACTATCATCTGAATACCAATCACAAGAATCTACATCTTCGATCTCTTTGAAGAATCCCGATACTTGTGATATCTGGTTCTCTACTTTATTCTTATACCCACAACTTCTCAAAACTTAGACCTTGTATTTCTACGAAACACTTGTCTAAATACTAAAGAAGTTATAAGTAAATAGAACATAGTACGAGGACCTACCCCTTTGTCCTGATGGACACTGGACAACATACAATACTCTGTATAAGTCCGCTGAGTTGAACAACTCAAAACCTGTGCGTTGTAGGTTGAAAACTGTACCCTGGCGATTTCCTCAAATATCACCAATTACAACGAATTCCGATACAATGAGGATAATCACCTAATTCCCAATATCTTACTCCCACTCATCATCTGTAAAACCATACAGATATGAGAATGAAACCTGGTAAATACATACCCTTGGAGTAAGTGTCTAATCGGGAAAACAGTTTTTCTTTAACAATGCACTGAAACATAAAAATGTTTCGTAGGGGTATCCTGGTATTCATAGCAATGCCTCTTCCATAATCCAATTCATGACTTCAACCGTATATCTTATTGCCATCTCTCCAAATCCCTTTATTTGTCTTTAGTCGTTACCTTCTGTACACCATCGTTAGGCTAAATGGTTTTCTTCCTTCCCTACCGTTCGGCACCAGCCTATGGTTTGGAAGAAGACTATCCAGTAAGCATAATAGGTGTACCCTCCTAAACCAAGGAGTACTCGGATCTCGAGAGAAGGTGACGATAAAAGACAACTGAATAATACCTTATTCTTTTTAAAGGTGAAATAGGAGCGGCGATGAAGTACGCGGTTTTGGTCGTGAATGATATCAGTCGCAATTTACTTTGCCCTCTTTCTAATCCCTTTATTTTGTCTTTACATATTACCTTCTGCACACCCTACTTAGGCTAATTGGTTTTCTTCATTCCCTACCTTTCGGCACCAGCCTATGGTTTGGAATAAGACTATCCAATAAGCGTAATAGGTGTACTCTCCTAAACCAAGGAGCTCTCGCAACCTGAGAGAAGGTGATAATAAAAGACAACTGAATATACCAATTCTATTTCTCCTGAACCTGGATCCATCCCCGAAGAAGTCCCTTCGAGTTCGTATATAACCATACGATGGATCTATCCAATGGAAGTGGATATCCGTAGTAATACGGGTGTTCTGAGAAATGCAAAGGGTAAAAGAAGGAGTGGCAATGACTTATGCAACTCAGACAATCCAAAAGCCAGTATTTTAAGAAGGTTCGGTCAACCTGGTCACTGAGTCATAGTCTAGGGCCGGTCAAAGGTCGCTGCCAAAGAGAGAGAGAGAAAAGAAACACTCTGCGTGCACTCTAACCTAGATCAGAATGGTCATCATTTTATCTAATCCGGAAACCTCCCACTGTCCTGTCAAATTCTCCTCCAAACCTAAAGAAGAATCAATCGGGATCACCCGAAGAGTAAACCAACTCATCAGTGGGAATCAGGATCCAACTCTCATCGCATGATAACGTGATGGAATGCATCCACGTTACTCATACTCCAGAAGGTATGCGCATACTCGGCAAGTTTCAGTTTCTTTAGAAACTCCTGATATCATTTTTGCCCCATGCTCTTATAACCTTGGCGTTGGTCAAAATGTCATAAGTCACATGCCAAGTTCTACCCGTCACTATCTTGCCAATTTGAACCCACCCGCACATGCCCTTGACGTTGGCCAAAATGGCAGAACGACTGTCCCAAACTAACTCATCTATCTATGCAACAATTGAATACCCAGCAGCTACCAAACACTATGCCTTAACTTTGGCTAAAATACATAGCTTGAATACTACTGAATACCCAAAAGAAGTGACGGAGGGCTACGGCTGGTTTTTGGCGAAAAAACCTTTAGCGTAGTGAACTTGATATCGTTGAAGGAACCTGATAGCTTTTTTAAAATATAGTGGCGAAAACCTTTTGCTAAAGAGGTCACTCCCGGTAAAGGGATCTCGGCTCTTTCCTCGTGGAATGAGGTGCAGGATATTCCACTGAATACCGCTATGCAAAGCAACATGTAATCGACTATAGTGAAGTTATTACCCTGACGCAAACTTCTGCCCAAGGGGTCAGTCCCGGTGAAGGGATATCAACCCTTGCCCCGTCGAATGAGGTGCTGGATATTCCACTGAATACCGCTATGCATAACAAAAGAAAACGTCTTTGCAATAACACTTTTTAAATTGTTCCAACAACTGTATACAGGTTTGTTTTTACTTTGCGTTGATCAGAATCAACGCAGTCCCATCAAATAATCACACCAGAAAAGAACGAAAATAAAATGTACGTATATGCCATCCGCATTCGTCACTGGGTCCCGTCATCACCCGTTAGGTTACTTAACTAACGACAGAGCGGGGACTGGACTAGCGCGGGTGTAAAACATATACAACATCTAATAGTATATAAACCAATATACATAATCGCTCCAGGCGTGATAATATGCAACATTACAGAAAAGTAATAAGCATTACAGAACAATACAGATATCTGGGATCCCCGAGTTTCACAGAGCCGCTGCTGAAACTCGACGTTCCCCTGTCGTGTGGATAGCCTGTGCAATGAAACCTAGACCCCTACGGGTGCGGCAAGTTACCCGCCAAAACCTGAAGCGAGGTAGTCCCCACAGCATAGTGAATGGAACACCCGGCACTTCACGGAATCCGGTAAATTGAGCACCCCTCCTTGGGTCAACCTGTACCCCCTACAAGTGCGGCGAATAGTCTGCCAATTCTGAAGTGGGGCCCCTCTGCCTCTCAAAGCCATGAGATGCGGACCCGTTGCTTTCCCGAACCCGGCTATCCGTGCACTCCGTCTCGGGGCAAAACCTAGTACAGTAATGAAAAAATAGTACAATAGGTACATCGACCGCAACCTGGTCGTGCCCCAAAAAGAATATTATACAACAGGCAGTGACGGCAGTCCACAAGTTGGACGCTCGTCCCGCAATATCAAATGTACAAATAAACTCAAACTGTACTATCATTGCACACTGCTATCCACCACGACAAATCCGCAACATTACAGCACAACACAGAACATCAACGCGAATGTCACGTTCGCAAACCCGTCTAAAAGAGCTATAGCAATCGGACGCGGTTTACCGATCAAATGACATTCCCGGTCGGAGATATAATGTAAGCACTGTAAACTAACGTGTTTAAATTTCGATCGACCAAACACAAAATATTAAAAAGTGGGCCCCACAGCTTACTGGTGAACAGTAACAAAATCTGGGCCAAAACTTTATATACCAAAAACCCCAAAATCCAAATTAGAACCCACTGGAAAAAATTGGGAGCACGTGCTCCTCACATGGCCGCGGAAGGGCGGCCAAACCATGGGTTTGGCCGCGCTTCCGCGGCAACTTGGGGGAGTCACGACTCCAAATTTTGTCGTGGGTCTTCAAATAGCCTGCACGGATTTTTAAGACATCTAGAAATCAATTTTGACACTGTTCAAAATCAACAGAAACTGTCGTGCATAGGATTTTGTAGTTTTCGATTTCCGGTCGGATCGATGTTTTAAACGCGTTAGCACAAGTTAGTATAGCAAAATGGTTAGGCTCTGATACCACTGTAAGTCTACGCTAGCACCCCGGCAGTCTACAGACGCCAAATGCGGAACAAAAACTTTTTAACTGGTGCTATCGTATACTTTAACCCGGATCTGCCATTATTGCTAAACTAACTAACTGTAAAGAGTGTAGGAATGTTATACCGAACGATCCGAGTCCTTCGTTCTTCAACCATCATCCCACGCTCTGTTGCGGCTGCTCCGATCTCGTCGATCTCCGATGTCCTTCGTCGAGGTGGCACCACATGATCGGTTCTTTAAACGGGCTCCCGCCTCTGACTCGAGGCAACTCGATCGTCAAGTTTGCTAAAAGAGACGACCAAGATTGATGTAGAGAATGAGTAGATGACTTTGTCTCACTTCGTCCAAATCCGTGGACGATCGGTTAATGAAGTTGCCGTGGAAACCGGGTGATGGAATGAAATGAACTGTGAATTCCATACACCCCAAAACTATCATATCTTTTCTAACCGAAATGAAACCTCAAGTGAAATGAGATCAATCAAATGAGAGAGAGAGGCCGGCCACCTTATAAGGAAGAGGGAGGTGACCGTAGGAGGAGGGAGGTGACCACATCAAGAAGCCTTATCATCACAAAAGATCTTAAGCAAAACAAAAGGCTTTAAAGAAAACAATGAATCATAAGCATAGTCACCAAAAGCTTTAATGACACCATTAATGCCTAATGAGTCATGAAGCCACATCATCACTTCTAGAAGCTTCTAGAATGATGACTCACTCATATCAGAAGAAAAGATAAATCCGTCTTTAACAGAATGTTAAAAGACGGCTGATAGAAAACTGGAAACTGGCAACTTCCAAAAGTGATCCTGAAACGACTTTCAGGATAACCCCGAAACTGTATAAATATACCCGCATTTGTATTACGACCGAATACAAATGCAACTGAGACAAAGATATTATACCCACTCAATATAATACTCGGATCCGGCTTAAACCAAAGCCGACCAGTATTATCAGCCCGAAAAATAACACGTGCGTAAACGCACGTGCATTTTCCGAACCCTGCCATAAAACCATACGGCCTCTACAACGTTTCGCCCGAACTTGGGAAACTGCCTGTGGGGGACTCTAATGACTCGTCAGCACCCTGGCAGTGGGTTTAACCACAAACCGTCAGCGGCACTAGCTATGCGTAACGGCTGCCCATGGACTGACCTCAAGGGTGGCCGAGGAGCAAACTCAAGGGAGACCGATGAGCGAACTCCTCCGAAAACCCTACTGAGCCTAACAGTGACAATGTATATACAGTCCGGTCCGTTCGTCAATGAGTATCGCATATCTGCCTAGGGGGCTAGTAACGTCAGACCCCCAATAGCAGTATAAGTCGTGTCGGAGTATAGCCCAATAACACCCTGAGATACTACTGGAGTACCTACCAGTAAATCTCCTGCCATGGCCATGGACTTTGTGTAATGGCTCTCTTAGACACAGCACGACCTCGCCCCCAATACCGGGAGAGACGAATCCCCTGCCGATCCGCTCACGTGCCTCCATATGGCTCGGGACTGTACCCAAAAACTACCTGTTTGCACGACTCCTTTGAGCCGTGGTAGGGTAGAAATCAAAGCACAGTGGGAACTCACACGAGACAAATGACGACCTCAGGTCGATGAACTAACCTGTACACATGTCACCAGGGAACTGCTATCTGACGATAGGTATAGTACTAACTAGCAGATTCCCGGCGAGTCCTGTCCGGTGTACTCATAACCCAATGAGCACCTGTATACATCTTAGGTGATCCAACTGACACCAGTGGCTTGTGAGACCGGCCACCGCCCCTCGTCGGGGTCTCGACTGTACACACTAGTCTACTCCGGAGTATCGATGCCCTGTCTCGAAACTCCCACGACTAGGGACCACAATTAAGGATATGCATCTAAACTACCCAACTCTCACGTATATGATCGCCCTCATACAGTTGGTAGTAAAGCAAGATCCTAAGGGCTCTATCAAAGTGTAACATGCAATCAGTCACCTGAACATGTACACGACTGATAAAGGCAAACCAGATAGCATACTATCATTTCGAGTAAGACTGTCCTACCGGGATAGGTCCTCCGCAATCATTGCAATCACGTACCTGCGATCCAATAATTGACTATGAGGGCACTATCTCCAACAGACACCGAGACCCCCGTATTTGCTGCAGATTTTGCTGCCGAGGTTAATCCCATGCTGGTGACGCTCGGGCACTTCCATAGCGAGGGCGTCGTCGAGTCTTGGGTTAATCATTGCAGGAAGATTGAGGCCTGTCTGTATGAGATTAAGCTCAGGCGTCCTGCTCCGGAGGTGTTGGCTTCGAACTCCCAGCGAGCTGCATGGGTTGAGCAGAGCGTTCCGTTCCTTCGCCATTTCGAACGAGAGGCGACCCTTAAGCGAAAGGAACGTGAGGCGACTTCCGCTGAATCTGTCCAACTACGTGCCAAGGTCGCAGCGAATGCTGCACAGCTGAACTCCATCTTTGAAAACCTTCAATGATGTATTTCTGACGGGTTGGTGCCGAGGAAGAAGCTTGATCTTACTGAGCAGGTTGCGCAGAGTCAGGAGGCTGCTCAGCAGGAAATTGATGAGAAACTTTCATCCTGTCTGCAGCAACGGGCCCAAGTCGAAGCAGAGCTGGCCGCGGTGGCTGATCATGAAAAGGAGTGTAGAGGAGTGCGCGAGCAGCTGACTGATTTATTGAAAACGCCTCCTTCTCAGTAGCTGCTTTTGTATCAAACATTTATAATTTTATTGAATAACATGTATCCATTTTTATTCTTTTATATGATTCATCTTGTACTCAATTGACTTCATGAATAAAAGATACACAATTTTTTATCTCCCACTGTTACTTTCTTCTCTTTGCTGTGTTGTTGCCATGTGATTTTAGCAAGTGTGGCCTGTAGATAGTAGGTAGCTGTCCATCTTGGACTCTTTGCAGGGTAGCGATGGCTTAGGAAACAGGTTCAGATCTGCCGCCTAAGACTTTTCAATTTTATGAGCCATGAGGGTCTCATAAAGATTTTTCTTCCTACGAGTCGTGAGGATCTCGTAGGTGTATTTTCTCCTTAGGAGTCGTGAGGACTCCTAAATGTGTTTTCTCTTGAGAGTCGTAAAGATCTCACAAGAGAATTTTCTTCCTTACAAGTCGAGAGGACTCGTAAGTGATTGATGAGTTGACCTGCTTCCGAATCAAAGTATTGCTCTGACGGGGAGGTCAAGGGTTGACTTTGGCCGTTTTCACGGGGTCAGGATTGACTTTAGCCATATTCCACGAGGTCAGGGGTTGACTTTTGCCATACGGGGTCAAGATTGACTTTAGCCATACGGGGTCAGGATTGACTTTAGCCATACGGGGTTGGGATTGAATTTAGCCATATGGGGTCAGGATTGACTTTGGCCATACGGGGTCAGGATTGACTTTAGCCATACAGGGTCAGGATTGACTCTCGGTTTTCTGTGCACCGCCGAGTCATGGAACTGGGAACTTTGCCGCGGCTCCGCTTTGCTGACGTTGCGTCTGCTGTAACGAGACGAATGTCGAGGTGGTCTCTAGGTTGTCTGTGAACCGTCGAGATTTGGAACTGGGGACTTTACCATGGCTCTGCGGTTGATTGTCGCGTCTGAATCCTGCTGGAATGAGGAGGAACGCTATTGTGGGTCTCCAGGCTGTAGATGTGGCCGTCGAGACTTGGAACTAGGGACTCTGCCGTGGCTCCGAGATTGATTGTCGCGTCCGAATCCTGCTGGAATGAGGAGGAACACTGTTGTGGGTCTCCAGGCTGTAGATGTTGCCATCGAGACTTGGCTCTCTTTCTGATAGAGCCTGGTGGGATGATATAGTTCCCTCTTTGTTTGTGCCCTTGGATTGTATACAGGGATCGATGTGATCTCACCTGTAGGGCAAAAGTTTCATTTCATATGTATTTTTTTTGTTTTCTTTCCACGATGCTCTATCATTTTAGCTTTTTGTATCGCAAAAGTCATGATTGACCAATCATTTCGGCTATTTTTCGCAGTGCCCAATCATTTCGGCTATTTTTTTATTTTTACTCGCTGTTTTTTATTGCGAGTTGCCCAACCATTTAGGCTATTTTGTATGCATATATTTTTAGTTGTTGATTTTGTTGCAAGTTGCCCCATCATTTCGGCTATTTCATATGCATTTTTGGCTTGCTGATTTTTATCACGAGTGTGGAACTTGGAATCTGGTGCCAATCTCAGCATCAGCATCGCTACGACTGGAATATTTCCAGGAGCGAATCATCATTTGCTGTTAAAGGGCTTGGAATTTGATACCGATTTAGGCATCAGCATCGCTACCACTGGGACATTGCCAGGAGCGAATCATCATTTGCCTCTGTCGATGTCGAACAAAGGTGGCTTAGCAAACAGGGTTAGGATCCTGTTAACTAAGGCTTTTTGACTTTACGAGCTGTAAGGGTCTCATAAAGGTATTTCTCCCTACGAGTCGTGAAGATCTCGTAGGTGCGTTTTCTCCTTAGGGGTCGTGAGGACTCCTAAGTGCGTGTTCTCTTATAAGTCGTAAGGATCTTATAAGAGTGTTTTCTCCTTATAAGTTGAGATGACTTACAAGTGTCGTTCGCCATATGAAGATATCCCTCGTCAGTAGTAGGACTTTGTTGGGGAAACGTTTATTTGTGCCCATGGATTGTATACAAGGGTCAATATTGAACCGCTTGTAGGGCAGTCTGGAAAATGTGATGGCTTAAGAACAGGTTCAGATCCCTATAGCTTAAGGCTTTTGAATCTTATAAGCCGTGAGGGTCTCATAAGAGGGTTCTCCCTATGAGTCATGAGGATCTCGTAAGTGTGATTTCTCCTTAGGAATCGTAGGGATTCCTAAGTGTGTTGCTCCCTTGTGAGTCATAGGGATCTCACGCAGGTATTTTCTCCTTACAAGGTCGAGAGGACCTTGCAAGTGTTTTTTAACGAGATTGCGCCCTTTCGGGTTTTCACAAACTTGCCGGTAGTCCTGCTGTTGTTACTCACAGAGCCCTTTCGGGTTTTCCTCCGTGCCCATCTCGCTTATGGACGTACCGTTTTTTTTGCGTCAGCCTTGGGATGCTGCGGTCCATCGTAGTTTATAGACGTCTCGGTCAGGCGTAGTATTTCTTCAAGAAATGGCCGTTTATTGGCCTGAAGGGTCTTTCGCCATGCATATCCATGAGCAAGTAAGCCCCACCCTGGTTGACTTTGTCTATGATGTACGGGCCTTCATAGTTCGGCTCGAATTTCCCCCGTTTGGCACGATTAGGGATCATAGGTCTCTTGATCACTAGCACGAGTTCGCTTTGGCGGAATGTTCTCGGCCTAGTCAGTCTCTCGTATGAGCGCGTCATCTTTGCTTTGTAAGCCTCCAAGTTTTGCTGCGCCATAAGCCGGGTTTCGTTAAGGGCGTCGAGCTCCTCAAGGCGAAGATGAGCATTGTCTTCGTCTATTAGCTCGTAATGGACCGCCACTCGTAGAGAGGGTAGCTCTATTTCCAAGGGGAGTACTGCTTCAGTGCCGAATACCAATGCATACGACGTCGTGTTTGTGGCCGTTTTAAACGTAGTTCGATACGCCCAGAGAGCTTCATGCTGTCTCTCGTGCCGGTCCTTTTTATTTTTGGACACCGTCTTTTTCACGATCTTCGTCAAGGTCTTGTTGAAAGCCTCAGTCAGACCGTTAGCTCGAGGATTATAGACCGAAGAGTATCTCCAGTCTATATTATGTTGCTACGCGAAGCGGCTGATTTTGTGACTTTTGTAGGTCGGACCGTTATCGGAGATAATCCGTCGCGGAGTGCCGAACTGATAGATGATGTGTGTCTTGAAGAAATGGAGAATATTCTCCGTCTTCACTTCTCTTAGCGGTATTGCTTTTGCCCACTTGGAGAAGTAATTAGTTGTCGCCAGTATGAACCGATGTCCTCTGGACGATGCTGGTTCAATGGGCCCGATTATGTCAGTTCCCCACATTTCAAACGGCCAGCTAGCCACTGTTGGACGTAGCGGATTTGGATGCTGGTGGATAAAGTCCCCGTGAATCTGGCACGAGTGGCACTGCTTCGCGTATTCGAGGCAGTCTTGGATCATTGTGGGCCAATAGTAGCCCATCCTTTTGATCTTCAGCTTTATTTTTGGTCCGACTTGGTGAGAACCGCAGAGTCCGTCGTGAGTTTCTTGGACGACTCTCCTTACTTCTTCAGATCCCAGGCATCTTAGCCATAGGTAGTCGAACGATCTCTTATACAGATATCATTGATGGAGGCAAAAGACAGAGCTCGTTTCACGAGCTGATGTCTCGAGGATGCATTTTCAGGTGTTCGACGGGATTTGAAGTAGTCTATAAAGACTTCTCTCCAATCCTTAGCCTTTTCCTGGTCTTTTATTTGTAGGGCCGTTTGCTCGGTCACTCCCTTTTCTTCGGATGAATCCGAAGATATTTCTGCCAGTGCAAGAACCCGGCGGCTTTGCACAACGATCTTTACATCATCGAGGTTCTCGTCGGCCTGTTCTTTAGCGAGCTTGGCTAATGCATCCGCCTTGCTATTTTCCGCACGCGGTATGCTTTCCAAGGCGTAAGCAGGGATTTGAGTCAGCAATTGTTGTACTCTCTCGCCATACTTTACCAACTCTGGTTTGCATGTTTGATAGTCGCCGTTTACTTGATTAACGACCAGTTAGGAGTCTCCGTATATGAGAAGGTTTTCGATTCCCATGTCGACAGTGATATCAAGACCTGCTATCAAAGCTTCATATTCGGCTTCATTGTTTGTCCTCGGCTCTGTTAAGGAAAAGGCAAAGCGCATTATCCCTCCTTGTGGAGTCACAAAGATGAGGCCTACCCCAGATTTTGATTACAGGGGTGTTGTGTTGTCGCTTGTTCATGGAAGATGCTCCGTCGAAGTAGAGTTCCCATCGGGTATCACTCCCTCCTCTCTCCCTGCAGATCGTGTCAAACGCGTGCTCGTCCGGCAATTCACAATTTAGGGATGAATCAGTCGGTATCGGATGCTTAGCGAGGAAGTCGGCGATAGCCTGGCCTTTAACTGTCTTGAGAGGTCGGTAAGTTATCGAGAACTCCATCAAGAGCAGGGCCCATTTATCGAGCCGTCCCGTTAGTATAGCTCTTGACATCAAATATTTGAGAGGATCCACTTTTGATATGAGGTGGACCTCATGCGCCAACGCATAGTACCGGAGCTTCGTTATCGTGAAGATTAACGCCAGGCAATGTTTTTCGATAGGGGAGTAGTTGTTTTCTGCCCCCAGGAGAACTCGACTCAAATAGTAGAGGGCTCTCTCTTTCCCTTGGTTGTTCTCCTATGCCCACCGTGCGCCTAAGGAACCTTCAAGGGCAGTTGTGTACAGGATAAGAGGCTTTCCCTTGACTGGAGCGGTCAGTACTGGCGGGTTCTGCAGGTATTGCTTGATTTTGTCCAGTGCGCTTTAGCATTTGCGATCCCAGACGAAAGGAGTCCCCTTCTTTATTAGATGACCGTAGGGGCGGCATTTGCCGGAGAGATTGGCTATGAATCGCCGGATATATGCGAGCTTCCCTTGGAGAGATCGCAGTTGCTTGGGAGTTCTTGGCGGAGGCATTTCGATGATCGCCTTGATCTTCGACGGGTCTATCTCGATGCCCCGGTGTCGTACGATGAATCCTAAGAATTTGCCCGAGGAAACTCCGAACGCGCATTTCAGAGGGTTCATCTTCAAGTTGTATTTCCAAAGACATTGGAACATTATTTTTAGATGCTCCCAATGCTCCTCGTGCGATTTGCTTTTCACCACAAGGTCGTCGATATAACATTCAACGACTTCATGTATGAGGTCATCGAAAATCTTCGTCATGGCCCTCTGATAGGTAGCGTCGGCGTTCTTTAGACCGAAAGGTATCACTTTGTAGCATAATATGCCTAGCGGGGTCCGGAAAGTGGTATGCTTTCGGTCTTCGGGATGCATCTTTATTTGATTGTACCCTGATGATCTGTCCATGAAGGAGAAAACTTCGTGAGTGGACGTGTTGTCCATCATCAGCTCGGTAACCGGTATGGGGAAGTCATCTTTCGGACATGCTTTGTTGTGGTCCCGAAAGTCTACGTAGATGTGCACTGTCCCATTTTTCTTCATCACTGGGACGATATTGGCAATCCATTCATGGTATTGAACCTCTTGGATGAAGCCGGATTCGATTAGCTTCTTGACCTTAGCGTTGATGCTTATTTCAAGTTCGAGCCGCATTCTTCTCGGTGCTTGTTTGATTGGCTTAACGTCTGGAGAAATCGCCAATTTGTGGACGGCTATTTCTGGATCTAATCTTGGCATCTCGGAATAGTTCCATGCGAAACAGTCTTTATACTGCATGAGCACGTCTTTGACCGTAGCCACCTTTTCTTCAGACAAAAGTTCACTGACGAACGTCGGCCGTGAGTCGTTTGCCGTCCCCAAGTCGATTTTTCTGAGGTTATCTGCAGTAGTATGTATCCCATCTTCCAGCTCTTTTGGTGCCGGTGGAAACTCTGAGATCACTTCGTCATCATCGTTTTCAAAGCACCAGGAGAGGTTATCCATATCCTCGCGTACTCCTTCTCCTGACAACGTTATCGCGTGACAGGTACGGGATCGCTTCTAAGACCGATGTTGATCTGGTTCTACTCTCGCTATGTACGTTGCTTTTGGAACATGCTTCTGTGGTGGGGTTACCCTCCAACTGCTGGATAGAGCAAACCTGCCTTGCTGATACTGGTCTTCTACTCAGTCTTTGAATGTGAAGCAGTCTTCGAGAGGATGTCCTATCGCTCGGTGATAGGAGAAATAATCCGGGTGATGAACCTCGTTTTCCTGATCGGGGTGTTTGGATTCCGGGAGTGTCATCATCTGATGTTTTATGACAAGATCGAATACCTTCCTTGTCTTGTCTTGGGAAAAAGAATATGCTCTACCCATCTTCTTTATAAGAGACGGATCCCGGCTGCTCAATTCTCGATCGCGTGGCTTCTTGGACCCTCTTGGCCGCTGTCGGACATTTTTTCCATTCTTTAATTTGTTTTTTCCTCCACGTCGGGTCTTTTGTATGATGGGCTGGCGACGAAGAGCGTCGTCATTCTCCACAGCCTGCTGAAGGAGGCGCTGCGTCCTAGCTTTCTCGTAAATGGCCATTTCGCGGCTATGGTCATCCCAGACCTTTTGACCCGCTTCCCTTATTAGCTTGTCCATCTGTTCTTCGAACAACGGACTTGGCACTTTCATGGCGGGACCTCATTTTGGTTCAGGGTTAGCGTCTTCTAACAGAGCATCTCTTTCTTCATCAAAGTCATGTATAACATAGCAGCCATGGAATCGTTCCCATTTCTTGGATTGAACATATCCAAGCCCGATCATTTCCATTCTCCCGTTGGGCAATTTTCGCTGAGTTTCGGGGACGTTCCAGATCCTATTGTAGAACCGAGCTTGTCGAGCAGTCTGTTTGAAGGGTACGCCTTGGTGCCTCAACAGCCTTTTTAATCTTTCTGTGTAGTATCTGGGCAGACGGATGGGCTGGAGCCTGTCAAGCGTAGAATCGGCGCCATGCCAGATTTCTTTCTCCACTTTGGTTTCCGCGGATCGATAAAAGAGGATCGCCTTTTCATCTTTTCTCCTGGAAGGGACGTAGAACGTCTGCAGTTCTTGCACACTGTAGGTATCAAGTGCGTCGAGCTCTTTGTAATGCTCTTGCGGAACCATGGCGATTTGCAAACTCTGATCATCTCCAATGAAGGCTTGCACTGATGGACGAGCCGAGAATACTGCGTTGACCTCGTCTTCAGAGTCACCGCCAAAGACCAGAATATGGGCAGACGGTCCCGGTTTATTGTATCGGGGAGGTCCCGAATAGACTATCTCTTCTTCCTCATCGGTATCACTCCCGAAGACCGGAATGATGGTGATATCTTTTTGCTTATCCTCAGGTTTATGGTATCTTTCCGTGTCTTCAAAGTCTTGTAAGAAGTACTTTGCATCTTCGTACTTTCGAACTTCGTTTATGGAGAATGGGTTCAGCTCCCCTGTCACAGTGTATTCAAGCCCATCTTTGAAGTATTTCATACAATGATGCTGTGTAGAAGGGATAATGTTGTACTCGTGTAACCAAGGCCGGCCGAGCAAAGCATTGTAGCAAGTCTTGGCGTCAATGACGTGGAACTTGATATCAGTGACGTGCAGCCCAAAGCATAACGTCAGTATCACAGACCCGAGCGTCCGTGATGACTGGGAGTCAAACCCGGAGATAGCGATTTTATCCCGAGCGAGGTGTTGAACGCTCATGCAGATTTCTTTTAGCACCCTCACATTTAGGAGATTGACAGAGGACCCATTGTCAACTAGGATCTTCCCTATCTTAATGTCATGGCAATACCCGGAGACATATAGGGGACGGTTATGCTCGCATGTTCCAAGAAGGAGATCTTCATCGCCAAAAGTGATGTCAGCTGTATGAATTTCTTCCAGCTCGTCCTTCATCTTTTCTTCAGCGAGGAAAGCTTAAAACTGGTCAGGCTCTTGTAATGCCTTGATCAGAGAATCTCTCGCCTCTTTGGATAGCAGAAGGGCGTCGAGAATGCTTAACTGCGAGGGTATCTTCCTCAGGTGTGCCAGAACGTTGTAATCCACCTTGTTTTTCTTGGGCGGGTCCTTGGCTGCCAGCTCTTCGACGACTCGGTCATCGAGGGTGATATCCTTAAGGACCTTTTCTTTCCCCTTATCCTTTTTGTTCGATCCCTTGTTTGCGGGTCCGAGATTATTTTCAGGTAGCGTGCGATTGCGCAGCTGAATGTTCTCGCAGGTCTTCATCTCTTCTATTTCAGAGATGGATTCCTTGAAGAGAGGGCCGAGGGATATTTCTTCATCAGAATCACTCCTGAAGGTGAGAACTTGCGATCCCCCGGAATTAACCATGTGACATTCACCGGCAGTTCTTTTATGCTCATCTGTCGTGCTTCTTTGTTTCCGACTAGTTTTGCGCTCCATCCGTTTGAAATGTTGTCGGTGATCAACGTATCCCTGCCACCAATTTTTAAAGGCGTTGCATTCTTCAGTAGGGTGTGTTGTCCTCCGATGGTATAAGTAGTAGTTTGGATGTGCATCCTCTTCGTTAAGGTGTATCCTATCAGGAGTGTTTCCTTCGAAGGATGGCAGCTTCATTCCCATCGATATGGCTTTGGCGAACCTTTTCCTTGTCTTGAACCTGCTTTTGCTGGCGGCCGAAGTGCTCCTATCCGGTTGGGGTATTCCAATCCTTTCGTTCAGTCGCCGACGTTTGGCTTTTTCGTATATGGCGATTTCACGCTCTTGATCAGCTTTGCTTTTCAGAAGAGCTTTGTTCAGGAATACGTCAATCATCTCGTTTGACAGTCCTAGGAGTTCCGGTTCGGGATCTGCCCCCAGTTTCTCTGTATCAGGAGCTTCTTCACCATCTATTGACGGGTGAGAGATCACGTGGCAGCTTTCCACATAATCTTCAGGTTCATTCGACGAGTCTTCTCCCTCATCTTTGTCGCTATCTCCATCTTCAAGGAGGTGGTTGAGAAACTCTTGGAGTGTGACCGGGGTTTGCGCCTTCTGGTTATATTCTTCCAACGCGTAAATATGTTATTATGGGTCCATGCGCTTGTCGCCATGCTTCACGGGCTTTTTGGTCTTCTTCTTCTTCTTTGAATACTTTGACGGCCGGGCCTGAGTGTTTTGATTATTGCTACCAATTCTTGGAGTCAGGCGCGGCTTCAGTATTCCCTCAATGACCTCGGGTTCCAGTGGATTTTTCTACCTGATCACCGGGCATGTTTGGAGATCCTTCAGCATTCTTTTCGTCTTGGCTGAAAGAGCAACCTCCCATGGAGCTTCTTCTATAAAAGAGCATGATTCCCTCGGCGTGTCCCCCCTTTTAAAAGCATGCGGCCGAGGCGTGCTTACTTTCCAATTCTCGGACGATGCGAATTTGCCCTGTTGGTATTGGTCCTCAATCCAGCCTTTGAAGACGAAGCAATTTTCGATTGGATGGCCTACCACTTGGTGATAGGGGTAGTAATTGGGATTATTGGCTTCACCGGGTTGCAATGGGCGTTTTGGATCCGGTAAGGTGATGAGCCTATTGCGCACCGCCAGCTCGAACAGTCTCCTCGTTTTATCCCGGGGAAACGAATAAGGGCGCTTCATTTTCTCATTGAAGAATCGCCGTCTTTCATCATGGCGATCAGTTGGTTTTGGACCACTGGGTTGCTGTTGAGCATTGACGACGAAGGTCGCTTTCCCTTTCCCTTTTTCGTTTCGAGATTCTAACTTCGAAGAAGATGGTCTATGACCCATCTGATCCATTTGGGCCAGCTTGTCAATCAAGGCTTGGAAAGTAGTTGGCTTGAAGAACATCATGAACTGGGATATGGTCGCCTACGGATCAAGAGTACCCATGAACATGCCTATCGCAGGCCTTTCTTCGATGCGCTGCTCGCACTTCGACCATAGATTCCGCCATCATATCGCGTACTTCACCCATGTTTCGCCTGGCTTCACTCTGGCGTTAATTAATACGGTGATCGGGGTGCACTTTCTAGTGCTTGCGAAACTTTGTGTGAACAGTAACTCCATTTCTGCAAATGTTTTAACGGAGTCGTTCGGGAGCTCGGAGTACCATTCAAATGCTGTCTCCGACAAGCTGCCAACAAACTGGCGAAGCAGCAGTTTGTCGTCACCTCCGGTGTTGCCGCACAGAGCCCTGAATTGAGCAACGTGCTGTTGTGGATTCCCCGTCCCCTTATATACATGGAATTTAAGGATTGAATATCCCGGCGGGTACTTGATTTGATCATACCAGCCTGGATAGGGTCGTCCAGTCTTAACAATTTGCCCGGCCGCTTCGTTTGCCTGATGAGCTCGTATCTGTTCAGCGATATAGTCATCCAGGGCGGTTTTAGAAATGGTCTCCTCTTTGGCTGCTGAACAAGCCGGAAGAGGGTTTGATGTCTCTCCCCTACCGTCTTCAAGGATAATTAGAGGGTCTTCAGCTGGAGGATCCGGCTGTAACATCATCCCGACCATGTCTTGGAATAACAACGCCATTCGTTTTATGTTGGCAGCTTGTTCTGCGGCCTCTCTGTCTTTCTTTTCTAGGATTCTGCGGAGGAACTCAGCATTGGTTTCTTGTTCTTGACGCTGCTCCGACGACGTCTCCGGGCTTTCTTTTGGCCTATTGAGTGCGACCATTTGTGTTAATATTTCCCGAAGCTTCTGTTGTTGCTCCTAGGCGTTTTTTACGGATCTGGTGAGTGGTCGATGACCCATAGAGATATGACCATCCTCTTTCCTGGATACCATATAAATAGTGTGCACCACCATGCCTCCAGACTTAGGGCGTTTAGATTCAGTGTTCTTAAGATTCGTCGCGGACATGGAGACTTTTTCCGGCCTCCTTCTTTTATGAGAGGTCGAAGTTGAGGGAACCATTGCAGCGGGCACCCAAATAGATGACATCTCCTGTGGTATGACAGGGTGGTCCTTCTCTTGCCGAACTTTCATCTTCTTCGGTTGGCGGGAGTGTTAGTTATGTATATGCCCTAGAGGCCATTGTTGTACATATGATGTATATTATAATGGATGCTTGGTTATATATAGAGAAGACTTTCTTGCTCGTCATGATAGTATGCTATTTGGTTTCACTTTATCTTAACATGTTGACTTGTACTGGTTTACTGTTTTACTCTCACATGTTGATAAAGCCCTTAGGACTTGTACTCGACTACTGGGACTATGATGAGATCATACTAGTGGGGCCGCGGTAGTCGATGAGTACATCCTATAACAGTTCCTAGTCGAGGGTATATCGAGACAGGGCATCGATACACCAGAGTAGACTAGCGTATACGCATCTTGACCCATATGATGGGCGATGGATGATCCCATATCCATCGGTGTTGGACATCAAGGATGGTGTACGGGTGCTCAGTGGAGACTGGGTACACTGAACGGACTCGCCGAGAACTCCCAGATGGTGATATACCACACGTCAGATGGCAGTTCTCCGGTGACACAGGTACAGGGTAGTCTGTAGACCCGAGATCGTCATAGAGTCTTGTGTGATTCCCACTGTGCTTTGATTTCCACCTTACCACGTCCAAGAGGGCGTGCAAAACGGTGGCTTTTGGGTACAGTCCCGAATCACATGGAGGCAATGAGCGATAGGAGGGGATTCGTCTCTCCCGGTATAGGGAGTTGATGTTGTGCTGTGTTCGATTGGCTATAACTGGAAGTCCCTGGCCAGGGCTGATATAGAGATTTACTGGTAAGTGTTACTAGTAGTTTCTCGACCCGTTATGAGCCATACATCGACACGACTTATCGGTTACTGGGGTCTGACGTATACCACCCCTAGACTTGATATGCGACATATCAGACGAACAGACCGGACTGTACGGGAGTGTTACTGATTGGATTCACAGGAGAACGGACAGGCTAGCTTGTTGATCTTCTGATCGCTCAATACCTGGGTGGCTGTTACGTTTAGCTGACCGCTTGCAGCTTGTGGGTGTTTGATATGATCATCACCCGCTACCGGCGTATTGACGATTCTTTAGAGTCCTACACAGAGGTTTCTTGGCTCAGGAGAAACAGAGTAGTGGCACATATGTGATATGCGCAGGAGCGAGAATAATGCGATATGGGATACCGTATTAGATTCTCGCGATATATGGATATGAACCGGGTCATCGGATCAAGTGTTGATTCGATGAATCGGTACATGATATATTAGTCGATTATATTCGATATAGCCGGATCGTCGGATCAAGTGTTGATTCGATGATTTAATATATAATAATATATATGATATATTATTATATTAACTAATATTGGCTTGCTTTATTATTTCATTTTCTCAGTGGATGATACATTGATATATATGCGATATATGTTAATTGTATTATTTTCTTTTGTTGCAAATATATAATATATATGTGATATATATTATTGTGACATGATATGATTAATTGTTAAACATGTTTAAGGATGATTAATTGAGGTTAGGGTTTGATTTGGTTTAGTTGCTTCAAGTTGCTTCTAGAAGCATTTTCTTTTGTCATTATGAAGATATTTATGGATGACACATTTATTAACCAAACCAAACCCTAACTATAGTTTATTCTCTACTCATTCTTATCCATTCATCCTTGACCATGGTTACAATTCAATCATATAATTCATTCTATTCATCACAAAAGGTTTTAAGCTAATGATATATATTTTCCATTATCATCTTCTTCCTTCTTCAAGAAAAGCTCTCTTGAAAATCCTTAAGTGATGAAAGATTATGAGAAAATGATATAAAAGGATAGCTAAATTACTACTCTCTCATACTAATCTCATCTAGCCCATGGGATTAGTGTGTTCTTCTCTTTTAAGTGAGATAGCTTGAGTTCTTCGAAACCTCGACGTAGATCATCGGAGATTTGGAATACGACAAGCTAGAATGGATCGTTCGAGTCGTGGAGCCTCTCATGAGTCCGGGAGATCGTGGATCGCGGCAAAGGGACTTCTACTCGGAGCTTGTGAAGTGAAGGAGCGGACTACAAAGGTTGTAATCCCTCACACTTAGATAAAAGTTATCTTATTGCATGTTAAACCCTAATTATCTAGCAAAGATCCCGGCTTTGGGTTGTTCGGCACGTCTAAAATTTAATCCGGGCATGTTTGATGCCTCATGAACCTTCACAAGAGTGCCTAGGAACCCTACAGTGGTATCAGAGCCTAGCTAGAGCATTAGGCGATGTGTTTACGAAGTTAAAACTCCGATCGAACGCGAAACGACGAAAAAAACCCCTTCTCTGGAAATTTTTTAAAAATTGGGATTTTTCTGAATTAAAAATATGTAAAAAAATCAGCAGGGAAATCTAAGAATTACCATAAAACCCGAGCCCCTAATTCGACCAAACGGCGGCGGAAGCGCGGCGCAAGCATGGCTTGCGCGGCGCTTCCGCGGCGGAACAGTAACATCAGGACACGTGGCTTCATGGTAATGTCCGTAGGTACTTGCTGAGGCTTCTGGATATTTTTATTCTATTCCAGGTGTTTAAAATTCTGGGGTTTGTTTTGTAATAGTAGACTCGATCGGAATATTTAAGTTCGTATTTCTTTCCGGATATTTAGAAACTGTTAAACTGGTTGAACGGATATCATTAACCCACTTTATTCCGGCATGGCAAACTTTCAAGCGTTGAATTTTTATTGGGTTTAAATCTTTCGGAAAAATTGTACAAGTTAAGCGGTGGACCCTCTAGAAGACAACAAACCTTAACTCGATTATGTGACCGTCTTGAACTGCCTTTTGAACCTTCGGGTTTGGGGCAGTACGGCGTGCCACATGTGAGGCGTTGGCTTGGCCCTTCTACGGCTGGATCACTGGTACTGTGACATATTCTGGGATTATTTGAACTCCGCTCAAGAGTTGAGCACTTCGGGAAATTTTGGGTGTTTGATTATCTGTCCAAATAGTTTAATACCGTATATTTATCTGGAATGTGATACAATATGTGGAATTCAAAGAGTTAGGCATGAAATACGAAGTATGTGATATTTCGGATTTACGATGTCTAAAGTGATTGTGGATTCCAAATATTGTAGTTTTACACTTTCTTTTCTGTGACCGTAAGCGTAGTATGTGGTGTATCGCCGGCTTCGTTGCTATACATCAACGACAATCGGGATACGCATACTTGCTTACGTTGATGATATGAGATATTATGTGTTGCTGTGATATGTTATATTGGATCGTCGCGATCAGAATAGCCGGGGGTTTTATGTGAGATGAGGGTTTTCATTTTCATTCATGTAAAATTCTTTTGTAATGTAATATTCTTTTATTTGGGGCACTTCCAGGATGCGGTTGTTGTCACCAGTGTATATTATTTACTTTTCCGCATTAGGTAGACCCAAGAAGGGGAGCACAAGTAACCGGGTTCTAGGGTCCAGTGGGAGGCCATCTCGAGGAGTCGAGACCGGGTCTCCTAACCCTAGAATTGGCAGTGTTACTTGCCGCTTTCGTAGGGGTCTTGGGATGTGGGTTTGGCTATTCGTCGCGACCGTGGAATCCGTGTTTTATACAGGCTCGTATTGAAAACACGGACGTCCTAGTATATCCAATATTTCATATATGTTCTTCTGCTGCAATGTTCTGTGATGAGATCATATTACTGCCTGAGTCGAATGCTTATACTATATATGCTGATATATAAATATTATTGCTTTCGTTTCTTCTGTGATGCTTAGGAAGCATAAGCTGATGGGATTTTTATTAATGAGATTAATAAAAGAAAAGAAACCTAAAGATGTTGTAGAATCAAAAACTTTATAAAAAGGGGTAGCTACAGTTTTGCTTTGCACAGTGATATATACGATATATCCTGCACCTTATTCGATGAGGAAAGGACCGAGATCCCTTCACCGGGAGTGACTCCTTTAACGAAACTGGCAGATGCTACAAAACGCGGTTTGTCTTTTGATTGCTTTAAGTGTTTTGCTTTGCACAGCGGTATATATGATATATCCTGCACCTTATTCGATGAGGAAAGGGCCGACGATCCCTTCACCGGGAGTGACCCCTTTAGCGAAACTAAGAAAAGCCTCAAAACACTCCTTTTTCAAAAACTACACGATTCTACGACGATATCATGTTCATTACGCTCAGGGTTTTTCTGAAAAACCTGCGTAGCCCTCCGTCATTTCAGATAAAGACTGTTTAGTATTCGTGCTGCGTTTGTTGGCCTTTGTCAAGGCGTAGTGTGCGGTAGCTAACTGGTACTTATCTGTTTAAACATATGATGTGATTGGATTAGGGTATTCGTACGACCTTGTTGGCCTTTGTCAAGGGTCGTGCGGGTGGGTTTGATTTCAATCAAGAAATGACGGGTTGAACTTGACTAGCTTCCTATGGTTTGTTGGCCTTTGTCAAGGTCATAGGGGTTAGGGGCAAAAGCATTATCGGGAATTTCAAGTATTGAAATTTGCAATGAGATTGCATACCTCCTATGAGATAGTTGGATCCTGATACCCACTGCGAGTAAGAGTTACTCCTGGGAGAGTTTTACACAGGACAATTAGTCATTCAAGTAGGTGTCTAGAAAAGTGTTAACGAGGTTACGCCTCTGGGAAAACGAGGTTTACTAATTAGGTCCGTGCGAAAGCACGGGGAACCTCCCTCAAAGTACCGACACTGATCTGGCTGAAAGATTGACGAAGTTGTAAGGTGTAATTAATCCCGGCTAATCTTACCTTTTAGGGTTTTAAGGTAGATTTGATAAAAACAGTGGGAGACATCCTGATTAGATAAGATAATAACCAATCTAATCTTGCAAGAGCATACGCTAAAGTGTTTTCTTCTCTCTCTCTCCAGGTAGCGACCATTTCAGGCCATAATCAAGATAATAATATGGATGTATTGACTGAACCTGATTATTGTACTGAGCAAGGGAACGTCAGACCCGTTCTTTCTTATAAGAGTTATAAGACTGAACAGGAAACAGGAGAATATCTGGATTCTCACGCCGCCCAAAAGAACATGCATGTTGATGCATCTTCTTCGGGTGTGTTTGTTATTGAGAACTGTTTCTCAGTTCACCCTACGTCCTGGGTATTAGATACCGGATCAGGATCCCACATATGCAAACAGTTGCATGGGCTACGTAAAGGTAGAGAACTGGGAAAAGGTGATCATTCCGTTCAAGTAGGGAACGGTGCAAGTATTGTAGCCAAAGCAGTTGGCGAATATCACCTTGTATTACCAAGTCGTAATACACTGATTCTAAATGAATGCTATTATATACCGAACATGATGTGCAACATTATATCAGTTTCTTTATTAAGTAAAGAAGGATATAATTTTGTAGTACAGGATAATGTTATGAACATATTCCTAGATCAAAAGTTGATTGCATCAGGCTCGTTACATAATGGCATATTCATTCTAAATCAGAATACAGTCCTGAATATACAAAACACACACAAGAGGAAAAGTTCAGATGTGAACGAATCCTACTTGTGGCATTGTAGACTTGGTCATATCAATGCGACACGACTGGCTAAGTTACATAGAGATGGTTATTTGAATCCGTTCGAATTATCATCTTATGATACTTGCCATTCATGTCTCAAAGGAAAAATGACCAAAGCTCCGTTTAGTGGACACGGAGAAAGAGTTGCTGAACTCTTAGGACTGGTACATAGTGATGTATGCGGTCCCATGTCTACGCATGCCAGGAACGGTTCTTCCTACTTTATTACATTCACTGACGATCTCTCAAGATTCGGATATGTGTTCCTGATGAAACACAAGTCTGAAGCTTTTGAGAAATTCAGAGAATATAAGCACGAAGTAGAGAACCAAACGGGCAAAAGTATTAAGATTCTTCGATCTGATCGAGGAGGTGAATACTTAAGCGGTGAGTTCCTAGATTATCTAAAAGAGAATGGGATTCTCTCTCAGCTTACTCCTCCTTATACACCACAGCACAACGGTGTATCCGAGCGGAGGAATCGCACCCTATTAGATATGGTGCGCTCTATGATGAGCGAGGCTGAGTTACCTATTTCCTTCTGGGGGTATGCACTGGAGACAGCAGCATACCTATTGAATCAAGTTCCAACTAAATCTGTACCTACCACACCATATGAGATATGGAGTGGGAAGAGACCATGTCTTAAACGAGTTAAGATATGGGGTTGTCTGGCCTATGTCAAAAGGCAAAATCCAGACAAACTCGAGGCACGGTCAGTTCTATGCAAGTTTGTAGGATATCCTAAACATTCACATGGATATCTTTTCTACCATCGCGAGGAACAAAAGGTGTTTGTTTCTCGACATGCCACCTTTTTAGAAAAGGAATTTCTTGCAAAAGAAATTAATGGCAAAGAGGTAGAACTGGAAGAAGTTCCAGTAACACAAACTGCAACTGAAGATTTAGTGGAACCAGAGGATTCAGTAGTACCCGACGAACCCCAGCCTCTCCGCCGATCTAGTAGGGTTTCTCATCCACCTGTGAGATACTACGGTTTTCTCATTGATGGTGGAAGCGAGGATTGCATCATGGATGATGATGAACCGACTAGTTTCGAGCAGGCCATCACGAGTGGTGACTCTGTGAAATGGCTGGATGCAATGCGATCTGAGATGGAATCCATGTACACCAATAAAGTATGGATTTTAGAAAATGCTCCTGAGGGGTAAAACCCATTGGGAGCAAGTGGATTTTTAAAAAGAAATTTGGTGTAGATGGAAAAGTTGAGACTTTCAAAGCTAGACTTGTAGCAAAGGGTTTTCGTCAACGTCCAGGTGTGGATTATGACGAAACCTTTTCTCCAGTGGCTATGCTTAAGTCCATCCGGATCTTACTTGCCATTGCCGCATACCATGACTACGAAATCTGGCAAATGGATGTTAAGACCGCCTTTCTAAACGGTGATTTAGAAGAGTGCGTGTACATGACTCAGCCAGAGGGCTTCGTAGATAGTGGGAGCAGCGGAAAGGTGTGCAAACTGCTTAAATCCATTTATGGGTTAAAGCAAGCATCGCGGAGTTGGAACATCTGTTTTGATGTTGTAGTCAAAGAGTTTGACTTCATCAAAAATATAGATGAACCTTGTATCTATAAGAAGGTAGCAGAGGGTAAGGTAGTCTTCCTCGTATTGTACGTGGATGACATACTCTTGATAGGAAATGATATTCCTATGCTGCAATCAGTCAAGCTCTTCTTATCACAGAGATTCTCAATGAAAGATCTAGGTGATGCCTCCTGCATATTGGGAATCATGATCTATAGAGATAGATCTAAACGGATACTGGGATTGTCCCAATCCAGGTACATAGACACCATACTAAAGAGGTTTAGTATGGAAGAATCCAAGCGTGGGAATCAGCCCACGATATCTGGACTCACTCTCTCCAAAGAGATGTCTCCCAAGACTGATTTGGAGAGAGCTCGCATGCAAGGGATACCCTATGCTTCGGCAGTAGGCTCTATCATGTATGCGATGCTATGTACCAGACCCGATGTAGCATACTCACTAAGTGTAGTGAGTCGGTATCAAGCAGATCCTGGAGAGAGTCATTGGACAGCAGTGAAGAACATTCTCAAGTACTTACGAAGGACTAAGGAGATGTTCTTGGTGTATGGTAACGGAGAACTCCAGGTGGAGTCCTTTACCGATTCCAGCTTCCAAAGTGATAAGGACGACTCTAAGTCGCATTCGGGTTTTGTCTTTACCCTCAATGGAGGGGCGGTATGTTGGAAGAGTTTCAAACAGGATACCGTTGCAGACTCAACGATGGAGGCTGAATACATCGCTGCCAACGATGCTGCCAAAGAAGCTGTCTGGATCAAGAAGTTCATTAGTGAACTTGGTGTGGTTCCATCCATTGAGCATCCAATACCTCTGTATTGCGATAACAATGGAGCTGTGGCTTTGGCCAAGGAACCCAGGTCCCATCAGAAGTCCAGACATATTCTGAGGCGGTATCACCTGATCAGGGAGATAGTTGATCGCCGGGAGATCGAGGTCAGGAGAGTAGATACGAAGGACAACACTGCGGATCCATTCACGAAGGCTATTCCCCAGATACAGTTTGAGAGATTATTCGGGATGCTAGGTATGAGATACTACAGCAGCTGGCCTTAGTGCAAGTGGGAGATTGTTAGTTATGTATATGCCCTAGAGGCCATTGTTGTACATATGATGTATATTATAATGGATGCTTGGTTATATATAGAGAAGACTTTCTTGCTCGTCATGATAGTATGCTATTTGGTTTCACTTTATCTTAACATGTTGACTTGTACTGGTTTACTGTTTTACTCTCACATGTTGATAAAGCCCTTAGGACTTGTACTCGACTACTGGGACTATGATGAGATCATACTAGTGGGGCCGCGGTAGTCGATGAGTACATCCTATAACAGTTCCTAGTCGAGGGTATATCGAGACAGGGCATCGATACACCAGAGTAGACTAGCGTATACGCATCTTGACCCATATGATGGGCGATGGATGATCCCATATCCATCGGTGTTGGACATCAAGGATGGTGTACGGGTGCTCAGTGGAGACTGGGTACACTGAACGGACTCGCCGAGAACTCCCAGATGGTGATATACCACACGTCAGATGGCAGTTCTCCGGTGACACAGGTACAGGGTAGTCTGTAGACCCGAGATCGTCATAGAGTCTTGTGTGATTCCCACTGTGCTTTGATTTCCACCTTACCACGTCCAAGAGGGCGTGCAAAACGGTGGCTTTTGGGTACAGTCCCGAATCACATGGAGGCAATGAGCGATAGGAGGGGATTCGTCTCTCCCGGTATAGGGAGTTGATGTTGTGCTGTGTTCGATTGGCTATAACTGGAAGTCCCTGGCCAGGGCTGATATAGAGATTTACTGGTAAGTGTTACTAGTAGTTTCTCGACCCGTTATGAGCCATACATCGACACGACTTATCGGTTACTGGGGTCTGACGTATACCACCCCTAGACTTGATATGCGACATATCAGACGAACAGACCGGACTGTACGGGAGTGTTACTGATTGGATTCACAGGAGAACGGACAGGCTAGCTTGTTGATCTTCTGATCGCTCAATACCTGGGTGGCTGTTACGTTTAGCTGACCGCTTGCAGCTTGTGGGTGTTTGATATGATCATCACCCGCTACCGGTGTATTGACGATTCTTTAGAGTCCTACACAGAGGTTTCTTGGCTCAGGCGAAACAGAGTAGTGGCACATATGTGATATGCGCAGGAGCGAGAATAATGCGATATGGGATACCGTATTAGATTCTCGCGATATATGGATATGAACCGGGTCATCGGATCAAGTGTTGATTCGATGAATCGGTACATGATATATTAGTCGGTTATATTCGATATAGCCGGATCGTCGGATCAAGTGTTGATTCGATGATTTAATATATAATAATATATATGATATATTATTATATTAACTAATATTGGCTTGCTTTATTATTTCATTTTCTCAGTGGATGATACATTGATATATATGCGATATATGTTAATTGTATTATTTTCTTTTGTTGCAAATATATAATATATATGTGATATATATTATTGTGACATGATATGATTAATTGTTAAACATGTTTAAGGATGATTAATTGAGGTTAGGGTTTGATTTGGTTTAGTTGCTTCAAGTTGCTTCTAGAAGCATTTTCTTTTGTCATTATGAAGATATTTATGGATGACACATTTATTAACCAAACCAAACCCTAACTATAGTTTATTCTCTACTCATTCTTATCCATTCATCCTTGACCATGGTTACAATTCAATCATATAATTCATTCTATTCATCACAAAAGGTTTTAAGCTAATGATATATATTTTCCATTATCATCTTCTTCCTTCTTCAAGAAAAGCTCTCTTGAAAATCCTTAAGTGATGAAAGATTATGAGAAAATGATATAAAAGGATAGCTAAATTACTACTCTCTCATACTAATCTCATCTAGCCCATGGGATTAGTGTGTTCTTCTCTTTTGAGTGAGATAGCTTGAGTTCTTCGAAACCTCGACGTAGATCATCGGAGATTTGGAATACGACAAGCTAGAATGGATCGTTCGAGTCGTGGAGCCTCTCATGAGTCCGGGAGATCGTGGATCGCGGCAAAGGGACTTCTACTCGGAGCTTGTGAAGTGAAGGAGCGGACTACAAAGGTTGTAATCCCTCACACTTAGATAAAAGTTATCTTATTGCATGTTAAACCCTAATTATCTAGCAAAGATCCCGGCTTTGGGTTGTTCGGCACGTCTAAAATTTAATCCGGGCATGTTTGATGCCTCATGAACCTTCACAAGAGTGCCTAGGAACCCTACAGGGAGTAGCCTTGGTTGATCACCGAGTCTTGGACCTGTCGCCAAACTTTATGAATTTTAGAGGACAGCCGCTGAGGGGGTTGCTCTGGCTTCACCTTTATAGCGTTCTCCATAGGTGGAGGAGATCTTTTTAGCACGGCCTTCGGAGATTTCTTGCGTACCCTCCTAAGTGGTTCAAAACTGTTCCTAGTTGGAACAGCAGCATCAATTTCCACCATCAGAGTTGGCGGAGTCAGTCCAGAAGGAGAGCTGCGCCCAGCCTTCCTTACTCGGCGCCAGTGATGACGACGAGCATGTCTTGCTGATGGGACCGACTCAGTTATGGGGGTGGCTTTGTCATGCCCCCTGTTCTGGCAGAGGGTTGCTGTCAGCGTTAGCCTCTTGAAAACCAACGTCCGTTGAGTGGGGATGGCCAATCTATCGAAAGCAGACTTTCGCGCAGGGGGAGCAGTTTTGATGACTTCGCCTGGAACGGGAGCTGAAACGGCCAGTCTTGCAAATACCGACTCCTTAGCAGGGGAAGTCGCTCTGATGACTTCAGGAACATGAATGACTATCCGCTTTGGGATGGTCGCTTATGGTATCGCGGGCTTCTTCACGGGTCCACTTGAGCTTTGGCCCAGTCTGTTGAAAACTGATGCACTGGACTTGGGTGACCCGTTAAGAGGGGCCACGGTAGTTGTAAGCCGATCAAAGACCGACTTCTTCGGAGCTTCTTGCAATGGCATTGGGGCATTGAAGCTCATGGGTGGGAGCATGGTCCTAAAGAATAGCCCAGTGGTGGCTTGCGTCACTTGTTCCACTGGCATCTTGAAAACGGAGGCCGCCTGAGGCCCGTAAGTCACTCCTTCGACAGGGACGGAGTAGGAGTTGTTGCAGTTGGTGCAGTTGAAAGCCATTGATCTTCTTTTTTTGCACGTAGCAAGACACCAAATCTTAGTACCTCGAATCCAGGGGCAACCATAGCGAACCACGATTCGTTCGCGAAACACTGTAAGTCTACGGTAGCGCCCTGGCCGTCTACAGACGCCAAATGCGGAACAAAAACTTTTTAACTGGCGCTATCGTATACTTTAACCTGGATCTGCCATTATTGCTAAACTAACAAACTGTAAAGAGTGTAGAAATGTTATACCGAACGATCCGAGTCCTTCGTTCTTTAACCATCATCCCACGCTCCGTTGCGGCTGCTCCGTTCTCGTCGATCTCCTCGTCCAGGTGGCACCACGTCAACGATTCTTTAAACGGGCTCCCGCCTCTGACTCGAGGCAACTCGGTCGTCAAGTTTGCTAAAAGAGACGACCAAGATTGATGTAGAGAATGAGTAGAAGACTTTGTCTCGTTCCGTCCAAAGCTATGGACGAACAGTTAATGAAGTTGCCAATTAATTCGGGTGATGGAATGAAATGAGCTATGAAATTTCCATACACCCTAAAACTATCATAATCTTTTCACCAAATGAATCAATCAAGTGTGTGTGTGAGAGAGGGGGAAGGGGCCGGCCATACTTATAGGAGTAGGGGGGAGTGTAGGAGAGGGGGAGGTAACCACAAGGATAAATATCTAGCGTGAACACAAGAAATATCTAGTGTGAACACAAAGAAATATCTAGTGTGAACACAAAGTGTGAACACAAAGTGTGAACACAATAAATGCACCATAAATGAACAAGTGAGTCACAAGCCTTGTCACCACATTCTAGATGCTTCTCGAATCTTCCACACTCATCCAAGAAAAGATAAATCCATCTTTAACCGAATGTTAAAAGACGGCTGATAGAAAACTGGAAACTGGCAACTTCCAAAAGCGATCCCGAAACGAATTTCAGGATAACCCCGTAACTGTATAAACATACCCGCATTTGTATTACGACCGAATACAGATGCAACTGAGACAAAGATATTATATCTACTCAATATAATACTCGGATCCGGCTTAAACCAAAGCCCACCAGTATTATCTGCCCGAAATATGACACGTGCGTAAACGCACGTGCATTTTCCGAACCCTGCCATAAAACCATACGGCCTCTACAACATTTCGCCCGAACTTGGGAAACTGTCTGTGGGGGACTCTAATGACTCGTCAGTACCCTGGCAGTGGGTTTAACCACAAACCGTCAGCGGCACTAGCTATGCGTAACGGCTGCCCATGGACTGACCTCAAGGGAGGCCGATGAGCGAACTCATCCGGAAACGCTACTGAGCCTAACAGTGACAATATATATACAGTCCGGTCCGTTCGTCTATGAGTATCGCATATCTACCTAGGGGACTAGTAACGTCAGACCCCCAATAGCAGTATAAGTCGTGTCGGAGTGTAGCCCAATAACACCCTGAGATACTACTGGAGTATCTACCAGTAAATCTCCTGCCACGGCCGTGGGCTTTGTGTAATGGCTCTCCTACACACAGCACGATCTCGCCCCCAATACCGGGAGAGACGAATCCCCTGCCGATCTGCTCACGTGCCTCCATATGGCTCGGGACTGTACCCAAAAACTACCTGTTTGCACGACTCCTTTGAGCCGTGGTAGGGTAGAAATCAAAGCACAGTGGAAACTCACACGAGACAAATGACGACCTCAGGTCGATGAACTAACCTGTACACATGTCACCAGGGAACTGCTATCTGACGATAGGTATAGTACCAACTAGCAGATTCCTGGCGAGTCCTGTCCGGTGTACTGATAACCCAATGAGCACCTGTATACATCTTAGGTGATCCAACTGACACCAGTGGCTTGTGAGACCGGCCACCGCCCCTCGTCGGGGTCTTGACTGTATACACTAGTCTACTCCGGAGTATCGATGCCCTGTCTCGAAACTCCCACGACTAGGGACCACAATTAAGGATATGCTTATAAACCACCCAACTCTCACGTATATGATCGCCATCATACTGTTGGTAGTAAAGCAAGATCCTAAAGGCTCTATCAAAGTGTAACATGTAATCAGTCACCTGAACATGTACACGACTGATAAAGGCAAACCAGATAGCATACTATCATCTCGAGTAAGACTGTCCTACCGGTATAGGTCCTCCGCAATCATTGCAATCACGTACCTGCGATCCAATAATTGACTCTGAGGGCACTATCTCCAACAATCTCCCACTTGCACTTAAGGCTAATTATTGCGATGTCGACTACTCACAGCCCGTGTGAAACCGAACATCCAACTCCTCTACTAATCAGTTTCACAAAGCCCGTTTGTAAAACTATTGTGTTCGAGAAATAGCCTCAGTGAATGAATCCGCTTAGATGTTTCTTTCTATCTCTCTCTTAATCTCAAGTTCGCGGAGAAAGCTATCTCCCGAATCGAGTAATACCTGTCTTAGAATATGTCTGGATATCTGATGGGACCTAGTTCATAAATGAACTCCAAATCCAAACTTCTTATACTGTATCGATCACTGAACCTAATCAGTATCTGGCACCATGCCTCCCACAGTATCCTCTTGGACCACCTGTCCATAATACTGTCCCTCGTCAGAGGGAAAACTATAACTCTGACAATCACTCTGTCATCTATGTCACCTTTGAAGCCTGTAATGATAACCGTCTCCCGAAGGAGGCTGCCGTCATCAAATCTGTAGAACATGTACTTATGTTCTAAAACTGCTTCCTTATGTTTCTCCAGGATTGGATTAATACAAACTTATTGCATCTAGTGCAAAAACAACATCTGGTGTGGTACTTGACATCTCATGATTGACTCAGTTGCCTAAGCAAGTGATCTATCAATGATGCCCATCCCTCTCCCCTTTAGTCTGTAAGACACCTTTAGAGAGGGTGACTCCATCACCTGCAGGTACACCACCATGCCAGGAGTCATCTATTCTAAAAACCATTAGAATACTGTCAAAGTGCCCATATTGGGAAACTACCCAAATCTAGATCTAAAACCATAGATCTAGAAACCAGAATGTCAAATATTATATCCATATCCTGTCTGGAGAAACAACTGTGTGACGATCACAGTACAACCGATCGTAGTATAGGAATTTTACTTCCTACTCTGTGTATGTCATCCAGATACCATGACATCACACCCTACTACCTTCTTAACAGATCCATCCCCTATTCTGATTGAAGTCAAACCTATGACTGTCACATCAAAAATAGATGATCTATCTCCGCTATAACTGCTCAAGTCTATAAATAGACATAAGCATCTTGCCCACTATGCTTCCGATGCTCCCACTGACTACGACAATCCTCTGGTAGAATAATATACACGTGCACTTCTAAAGCTAGTTTAGAACGACGCTATACTTATCCTCCTACCGGGTCTCACAGTCTGGAACAACAGTAGTGTCAAGTCTGGGTAAACAAGAATCTCCCTGTCACCGTTCTTGAGGCTACCGGAGTACCTCTCGGGTGTCTGAGGTTACCCACCATATCTGCGGAGTGGCTAATGGAATGTCAAACCTGATTGAATATATAGGTCCCATTAAATTTTCCGTAATCGTTCGCGGTTCTGGAATTACTTCCAGTTCTACCATACTCCCACTACTGTTTTCTGAAAAAGATCTATTTTACTAAAACTGTGGCGAGTCAAGAACAATATCGCTATTGATCTTCCAAATGGTAGAATATCAACCCTCGTCATAGCCAGGGTTAACCCACAAACAACCATTACAGAAACGTGCCCTGAGTTATTCAGAGTCTGGTTTTAAGCATAAGCTGGACAACTCCCCGTACCTTAACATCTTTTAAGGTATGATCCATTCTATATCCAATATAGAAACGTTGGCACTTATTTAATTGGAACCAGATTCAAATCATGCAACTGTCTCCAGTGCATATCACCTTAATGGAAAGAGGCTTATCAGCATTACTCAACTTAGGAATCCATCCAATTATGAGTAACCTGAAAGAGAAACAAGTTTCTCAAAACCATTACTATCATCTGAATACCAATCACAAGAATCTACATCTTCGATCTCTTTGAAGAATCCCGATGCTTGTGATACATGGTTCTCTACTTTATTCTTATACCCACAACTTCTCAAAACTTAGACCATGTATTTCTACGAAACACTTGTCTAAAAACTAGAGAAGTTATAAGTAAACAGAACATAGTACGAGGACCTACCCCTTTGTCCTGATGGACACTGGACAACATACAATACTCTGTATAAGTCCGCTGAGTTGAACAACTCAAAACCTGTGCGTCGTAGGTGGAAAACTGTACCCTGGCGATTTCCTCAAATATCACCAATTACAACGAATTCCGATATAATGAGGATGATCACCTAATTCCCAATAACTTACTCCCGCTCATCATCTGTAAAACCATACAGATATGAGAATGAAACCTGGTAAATACATACCCTTAGAGTAAGTGTCTTATCGGGAAAACAGTTTTCTTTTTAACAATGCACTGAAACATGAAAATGTTTCGTAGGGGTATCCTGGTATTCATAGCAATGCCTCTTCCATAATCCAATTCATGACTATAACCGTATATTTCACTGCCATCTCTCCAAGTCCCTTTATTTGTCTTTAGTCGTTACCTCCTGTACACCATCGTTAGGCTAAATGGTTTTCTTCCTTCCCTACCGTTCGGCACCAGCCTATGGTTTGGAAGAAGACTATCCAGTAAGCATAATAGGTGTACCCTCCTAAACCAAGGATTACTCACATCTTGAGAGAAGGTGATGATAAAAGACAACTGAATAATACCTTATTCTTTTAAAGGTGAAATAGGAGTGGCGATGAAGTACGCGGTTTGGTCGTGAATGATAACAGTCGCAATTTACTTTGCCCTCTTTCTAATCCCTTTATTTTGTCTTTAGTTATTTCCTTCTGTACACCCTACTTAGGCTAATTGGTTTTCTTCATTCCCGACCTTTCGGTACCTGCCTATGGTTTGGAATAAGACTATCCAATAAGCGTAATAGGTGTACTCTCCTAAACCAAGGAGCCCTCGCAACCTGAGAGAAGGTGATAATAAAAGACAACTGAATAAACCAATTCTATTTCTCCTGAACCTTGATCCATCCTCGAAGAAGTCCCTTCGAGTTCGTATATAACCATACGATGGATCTATCCAATGGAAGTGGAAGTCCGTAGTAATACGGGGTGTTCTGAGAAATACAAAGGGCAAAAGAAGGAGTAACAATGACTTATGCAACTCAGACAATCCAAAAGCCAGTATTTTAAGAAGGTTTGGTCAACATGGTCACTGAGTCATAGTCTAGGGTCGGTCAAAGGTCGCTGCCAAAGAAAGAGAGAAAAGAAAACACTCTGCGTGCACTCTAACCTAGATCAGAATGGTTATCACTTTATCTAATCCGGAAACCTCCCACTGTCCTGTCAAATTCTCCTCCAAACCTGAAAGAAGAATCAATCGGGATCACCCGAAGAGTAAACCAACTCATCAGTGGGAATCGGGATCTAACTCTCATCGCATGATAACGTGATGGAAAGCATCCATGTTACTCATACTCCAGAAGGTATGCGCATACTTGGCAAGTTTCAGTTTCTTTAGAAACTCCCGATATGATTTTTGCCCCATGCTCTTATAACCTTGGCGTTAGGTCAAAATGTCATAAGTCACATGCCAAGTTCTACTCGTCACTATCTTGTTAATTTGAACCCACCCGCACATGCCCTTGGTGTTAGGTCAAAATGGCAGAACGGCTGTCCCAAACCAACTCATCTATCTATGCAACAAATGAATACCCAGCAGCTACCAAACACTATGCCTTGGCGTTAGGTCAAAATACATAGCTTGAATACTACTGAATACCCAAAAGAAGTGATGGAGGGCTACGGCTGGTTTTTGGCGAAAAACCTTTAACGTAGTGAACTTGATATCGCTGAAGGAACCTGATAGCTTTTTATAAAAATATAGTGGCGAAAACCTTTGCTAAAGAGGTCACTCCCGGTGAAGGGATCTCGGATCTTTCCTCGTGGAATGAGGTGCAGGATATTCCACTGAATACCGCGATGCAAAGCAACTTGTAATCGACTATAGTGAAGTTATTACCCTGACGCAAACTTCTGCCCAAGGGGTCAGTCCCGGTGAAGGGATATCGGCCCTTGCCCCGTCGAATGAGGTGCAGGATATTCCACTGAATACCGCTATGCAAAACAAAAGGAAACGTCTTTGCAATAACACCTTTTTAAATTTGTTCCAACAACTGCAAACAGGTTTGTTTTACTTTGCATTGATCAGAATCAACGTAGTCCCATCAATCAATCACACCAGAAAAGAACGAAAATAAAATGTACGTATATGCCATCCGCATTCGTCACTGGGTCCCGTCATCACCCATTAGGTTACTTAACTAACGACAGAGCGGGGACTGGACTAGCGCGGGTGTAAAACATATACAACATCTAATAGTATATAAACTAATATACAATAATCGCTCCAGGCGTGATAATATGCAACATTACAGAAAAGTAATAAGTATCACAGAACAATACAGATAATCTGGGATCCCCGGGTTTCACAGAGCCACTGCTGAAACCCGACGTTCCCCTGGTCGTGTGGATAGCTTGTGCAATGAAACCTAGACCCCTACGGGTGCGACAAGTTACCCGCCAAAACCTGAAGCGAGGCAGCCCCCTACAGCAAAGTGAATAGACCACCCTGCACTTCACGGAATCCGGTAGCTTGAGCACCCCTCCTTGGGTCAACCTGTACCCCCTACGAGTGCGACGAATAGTCTGCCAATTTTAGAGTAAGGCCCCTCTGCCTCTCAAAGCCATGAGATGCGGACCCGTTGCCCTTCAGAACCCGGCTATCCATGCACTCCATCGCGGGGTAAAACTAGTACAGAAATGAAAAATATATACAATGGGTACATCGACCTCGACCCGGTCGTGCCCCAAAAGAATATTATACAACAGGCAGTGACGGCAGTCCACATGTTGGACGCTCGCTCCGCAATATCAAATGTACAAATAAATCTAAACTGCACTACCATTGCACACTGCTATCCACCACGATAAATCCGCAATATCACAGCACAACACAGAACATCAACGCGAATGTCACGTTCGCAAACCCGTCTAAAAGAACTATAGCAATCAGACGCGGTTTACCGATCAAATGACATTCCCGGTCGGAGATATAATGTAAGCACTGTAAACTAACAAGTTTAAATTTCGATCGACTAAATATCACAAAGTGGGCCGCACGAACATCTGTTGAACAGTAACAAAATCTGGGCCCGAAAGATATAAACCAAAAACCCCAATTTCCAGACAAGAACCCACTGTACAAATTTGGGGCCACGATCTCACAGAATGGCCGCGGATGCGCGGTCAAACCATAAGTTTGACCGCGATTCCGCGGCGTTCTTGTCGAATCACGTGCCCAAATTTGTATGGTGTGCTGCTTCTTAAACCCTGCACAACTTTCTGTGATATGCAGAATAATTTTTGGAACCCTTTAAAAATCAACAGAAACTGTGAACTTGAAATTTTGCAGTTTTTGATATTCGGTCCGATCGATATTTTAAACGCGTTAGCACAAGTTAGTAAAGCAAAATGGTGAGGCTCTGATACCACTGTAAGTCTACGGTAGCGCCCCGGCCGTCTACAGACGCCAAATGCGGAACAAAAACTTTTTAACTGGCGCTATCGTATACTTTAACCCGGATCTGTCATTATTGCTAAACTAACAAACTGTAAAGAGTGTAGAAAGGTTATACCGAACGATCCGAGTCCTTCGTTCTTTAACCATCATCCCATGCTCCATTGCGGCTGCTCCGTTCTCGTCGATCTCCGATCTCCTCGTCCAGGTGGCACCATGTCAACGATTCTTTAAACGGGCTCCCGCCTCTGACTCGAGGCAACTCGGTCGTCAAGTTTGCTAAAAGAGACGACCAAGATTGATGTAGAGAATGAGTAGAAGACTTTGTCTCGTTCCGTCCAAAGCTATGGACAAACGGTTAATGAAGTTGCCAATTAATTCGGGTGATGGAATGAAATGAGCTATGAAATTTCCATACACCCTAAAACTATCATAATCTTTTCACCAAATGAATCAATCAAGTGTGTGTGTGTGAGAGGGGGAAGGGGCCGGCCATACTTATAGGAGTAGGGGTGAGTGTAGGATAGGGGGAGGTAACCACAAGGATAAATATCTAGTGTGAACACAAGAAATATCTAGTGTGAACACAAAGAAATATCTAGTGTGAACACAAAGAAATATCTAGTGTGAACACAAAGTGTGAACACAATAAATGCACCATAAATGAACAAGTGAGTCACAAGCCTTGTCACCATATTCTAGATGCTTCTAGAATCTTCCACTCTCATCCAAGAAAAGATAAATCCGTCTTTAACCGAATGTTAAAAGGCGGCTGATAGAAAACTGGAAACTGGCAACTTCCAAAAGCGATCCCGTAATGAATTTCAGGATAACCCCGTAACTGTATAAACATACCCGCATTTGTATTACGACCGAATACAAATGCAACTGAGACAAAGATATTATATTTACTCAATATAATACTCGGATCCGGCTTAAACCAAAGCCCACCAGTATTATCTGCCCGAAATATGACACGCGTGTAAACACACGTGCATTTTCCGAACCCTGCCATAAAACCATACGGCCTCTACAACGTTTCGCTCGAACTTGGGAAACTGTCTGTGGGGGACTCTAATGACTCGTCAGTACCCTGGCAGTGGGTTTAACCACAAACCGTCAGCGGCACTAGCTATGCATAACGGCTGCCCATGGACTGACCTCAAGGGAGGCCGATGAGCGAACTCATCCGGAAACCCTACCGAGCCTAACAGTGACAATGTATATACAGTCCGATCCGTTCTTCTATGAGTATCGCATATCTACCTAGGGGGCTAGTAACGTCAGACCCCCAATAGCAGTATAAGTCGTGTCGGAGTGTAGCCCAATAACACCCTGAGATACTACTGGAGTACCTACCAGTAAATCTCCTGCCACGGCCGTGGGCTTTGTGTAATGGCTCTCCTAGACACAGCACGATCTCGCCCCCAATACCGGGAGAGACGAATCCCCTGTCGATCCGCTCACGTGCCTCCATATGGCTCTGGACTGTACCCAAAAACTACCTGTTTGCACGACTCCTTTGAGCCGTGGTAGGGTAGAAATCAAAGCACAGTGGGAACTCACACGAGAAAAATGACGAGCTCAGGTCGATGAACTAACCTGTACACATGTCACCAGGGAACTGCTATCTGACGATAGGTATAGTACCAACTAGCAGATTCCCGGCGAGTCCTGTCCGGTGTACTCATAACCCAATGAGCGCCTGTATACATCTTAGGTGATCCAACTGACACCAGTGGCTTGTGAGACCGGCCACTGCCCCTTGTCGGGGTCTCGACTGTATACACTAGTCTACTCCGGAGTATCGATGCCCTGTCTCGAAACTCCCACGACTAGGGACCATAATTAAGGATATGCTTATAAACCACCCAACTCTCACGTATATGATCGCCATCATACTGTTGGTAGTAAAGCAAGATCCTAAGGGCTCTATCAAAGTGTAACATGTAATCAGTCACCTGAACATGTACACGACTGATAAAGGCAAACCAGATAGCATACTATCATCTCGAGTAAGACTGTCCTACCGGTATAGGTCCTCCGCAATCATTGCAATCACGTACCTGCGATCCAATAATTGACTCCGAGGGCACTATCTCCAACAAACACGACACACGAAGTGTGGAGTGGAAAGAGGAAAAGGTCCCACCGGGCGTGACAGAATCTGTTCACCGCCGAAAACAAAGACGAAACCGCGTAGGTCGTCTTGCCTGAATTTAGGGACAGATGCTATTTGGTTTTATCCGTCCACCTCTCCGAAGATACCAAGTTGATTTATGGCACCGTGCATCGGAGGTTTGGATAGATGCGACCGATGTAGCAGACTTCGTCAGATTCCCCCTCATTGTGAGGGGTTTTTGATTATGGGGACGCTCTTCCCTACTGGCGCAAGCCCCTGCAGTTAATTACGCTACCGTATCGCGGTAACCACTTTCTCTTTCTCCAGATGGTCACTTCATGTCGTGTGTGTTTGTTTTGTTTTTGGTTGCCCGTGAATTGTATACGGAGACTAATCTATGTTGTCGCCCATAGGGCGTGGATTGGTCCAAATCCGTATTTTCGTAGATTTGGGTTAGGGTTGGTCTAAGGATCGTTAATCTCATTTGAGACTAAGATCAACTTAAACGTTTGTTAAGAATACGTTAGTATAATTTTAGACTAAGATCAACTTACAGGATCATTTAGATCCAACAAAAGAGATTTGGGCTCTATTGTTTTAGTTTAGGGACTTTGCGGTCCAGTTTAAAGACATCATAGTCTGTAAAGTTTAAAGACATCATAGTCTATGAGTTTAAGGACCTCACAGTCCACGGTAGTTTAGAGACATCATAGTCTGTAAGGTTTAGGGACGTCATAGTCCATGAGTTTAATGACCCCACAGTCCGTACAGTTTAAGGACATCATAGTCCATGAGTTTAAGGACCCCACAGTCCATTGAATGTCTGGTTGTCGGGACCTGTCACCTTTCTGAAGACGTTGAAGGATTACAACGACACATATCAGATGAGTGAAGAGATGTACCCTTGAACCAATATTGGTTAGGAGATCTATAGTCCAATTTCGGACTAAGATCAAAGATTTATGAGCATATGGGCTCAATTAATCTGAGCTAGGGTTCTGTGGCCAATTTGAGCTCGGTCCATTTAGTTAAAATGTTGAACATTTAACAATGCTGAGCATTGGTTTGGATTCTGACAACCTTTTTGTCTTTTATTGAGTGCCGAGCATTCATTATAGCTCTGGGGCTTTTATTTAAAGAACAGTTTATGTTTTCTTAGCGCACACGTGAGGAGCACGTGGCGCGCTTGGCGTAGAGCGCCAGTCAATGAGCGCAGAACACTTCTGTTAAGTAGCGCACACCTGAGGAGCACGTGGCGCACTTGGCGCTGAGCGCCAGTCAATGAGCGCAGAGCGCTTCTGTTAAGTAGCACACACGTGAGGAGCACGTGGCGCGCTTGGTGATAAGCGCCAGTCAATGAGCGCAGAGCGCTTCTTTAAATTTGGAGCGCTAAGGCTCTTTTTAGGCAACTCTGCTTTCTGAGAATTAAATTTTCCCTTATAAGAGACTTTGTCTCATGGATCTAAGAACAAAGTTCTTATTTTATAAGAGATATTTCAATCTCTTATGTTTTTGGCGAAAGGCTATGCCTTTATGGATCTGTGATCCTAAGAGAATTGAATTATTCTCCCCCTTTTTATAATGAGATGTTATGATCTCTTTGTAAAAGACATTTTCCTTATAGATCTATGATCTAGCATAAGAACTAAGTTCTTTTTCTGATGAGATGCTTTGATCTCTGTATTTTACCTTGAAGAAATTCTTCTTCTGCTGAGAGCTTACTCTTCTCTCTGAACTTTCTCAAAGTTTAGGGGGGGGGGTTCTTCTGTATTAGACTTGAAGTCTTGGGGTCTTTATATAGGGTAGGCTGATTTGTTGAATCGATTGAAGATATCTTTTCTCTAATTGATTTGGGGATTTCCCCACCGTTGGATTTTTGATCCAAGGGCTTCTGTTTTACAGAAGGCAATCTTCTTGTCTTTAACAAGATTGGGAAATCTTTTCCCATACAGAATTTATTCTGTATTTTGGTGATTTTTAATCACCATTGGATCATTGATCCAACGGTGCTCTTATTTTCAGAGCATAATCTTTCCTGTTTGGAAAGATTCTGAGGAATGTTTCCTTAACAGAATTTTATTCTAGTTAATTGATGATTTTTAATCATGTTTGTTAGATCTTTGATCCAAGGGCCGAGAACATTTTGTTCTATCGCTAGCGCTCACGTGCTTTGCACGTGGTGCACTGCTTAGAGTGACGTGCTTTGCATGTGGTACGCTGCTTAGAGTGCAGCGCTCTTAGCGCTAGCGCTCACGTGCTTTGCACGTGGTGCGCTGCTGGCAGCGCTCTTAGCGCTAGCACTCATGTGCTTTGCATGTGAGCGCTGCCTCATAGCCTTTGACTCTCAGCGCTGGCGCTGTTATGAAGCGCTGCTTCATTTCAAATTTTAAAATTTGAACAGAGTTTTGCTCTGATTAGGGAAACAAGTCATGCACAGAGGGTTTTCCTGGTTTGGGAAAAACGTTGTAGATGCTGTATGGTTTTATGGCAGGGTTCGATCATATACGTGCACTTATGCACGCATCATGATCGGACGGATAATACTAGTGGGCTTTGGTTTAAGCCGGATCCTAGTATTATATTGTTGGATTATTTTCGTCTCGTTGTATTCGTATTCAGTCGGAATACGGATGCAGGTATGTATATACGGATGATGGGTATTCTTGTAATTCATTACGAGATTATTTTAGTAGACGCCATTTCTTTTTCTTGGATTAAACATTTAGTTTAAATGTTTATTTGTGTGGAAAATGTGAGGTTAAGTTTTGTCTTTGAGCATTGATTCATGGTGCATGCACTTGGTGACTCATGATGTTGGGTCTTGTGAGATATTATTGTGTGAGGCAGATATTATTTTGGCAAGAGGATTTTCTTTAGTTGCTCACACAATATCTCACAACACACACACACTAGAAAAAGGGAGCAAGCATTTTTTCACTTGCCAAAAACTTGAGCTCACACTTTCTCCCATGGCTTCTTCTTCAAACTCCACCCATTCCCTCTCGTGAGTTGAGAATCCTTGGGTGTATTGAGACAAAGTATTCACACACACTCTCTACTTCATCTTGGCTATCTAGGTTAGCAAACTAGATACCCGAGTTGCTTCGGTTTTGAGGCGGGAGCCCGTATTACTAATCCTCGACGTGGATCGTCTTCGACGAGGGAGACCGGAGATCGAACTTGATCGAGGAAGCCGCGAGGAGCTTGGGACAGAGGTTGAAGACCGAAGGACACGGATCGATCGGTATAACCTATCTAAACTCTTTTCATTGAACTAGTGTAGGGTTAATGGTACGATCCGTCGATTAGGGTTCCATTATCACCGGGTTTTAAAAGCTTTTGTTCCGCGTTTGGCCACGGATTGATGGCCGCGGCGCTGCCGTAACCCTACATGGTATCAGAGCCAACCCATTAACCACATACTACTTTGTTTAGACGATGTTAAAGTATCGAAACCGAAACAACTCTGAAACAATACCCAATGTATTCCATTCTCTGTCAAAATTTTACGAGTCTTCTAAAAATATTTAAGCAACTGCAGAAGACTACTTAGATGACAACTAGAACATACACCAAACACGAGCCCCAAATTCCTCTACTGGGCCGGCGAGATTGCCAGAAAATCCGAGGTGGCCGGTTTTCGTAGGGAACCGGGACTTGATTTTTGTGGTGTGGTTTAGTCTCTGGAATATTGGTTCAGTGGTATTGCTTGTTTAGCCCAGTTTGGATATGGTTTTATCTTGTTCTTTGGGGCTATTCGGGGTTATTTCGAAGTCGATATTTCTAACACTGTTTAAAGTTTTACAGTACATGCATTACTATCTGCGACCGTGAATTTCATTAGAGCGGTACAACTTGTCTAATTGCTATAGTTATTTTTGACGGGTTTGCGAACGTGATATTCACGTTGATGTTCAGTGTTGTGTTGTGTTTGTTGCAGATTCGTCGTGGTGGATAGCTTGGTTGCAATATTAGTACAGTTTAGTTTTATTTGTACATTTGATATCGCGGGGTGAGTGTCCGACATGTGGACTGCCGTCACTGCCTGTTTGTATATTATTTGTTTGGGGCACGACCGGTTTGAGGTCGATGCTACCGTTGTACATATTTTCTTTTCTGTACTAGGATTATCCCGCAATGGAGTGCACGGATAGCCGGGTTCTAGAGGGCAACGAGTCCGCATCTCATGGCGTTGAGAAGGAGGGGAACTCACTCTAGAATTGATGGGCTGTTCGCCGCACTCTTAGGGGGTACAGGCTGACCCAAGGAGGAGTACTCAAGTTACTGTATTCCGTGAAGTGGTGGGTAGCCCATTCGCTTTGATGAAGGGGGCTGCCTCGCTTCTGGTTTTGGTGGGTAACTTTCTGCGCTCGTAGGGGTCTAGGTTTTCATTACACAGGCTATCCACACGACCAGGGAACGCCGGGTTTCACTTGCGGCTCAAAGGAAACCTGGGGCTCCCAGATTATCAGTATTGTTCTGTGATACTTATTGCTTATCTGTGATGTTGCATTTATCACGCCTGGTATGATTATTATATATTGTTATATATATACTAGGAGATATAGTATATGTTTTACACCCGTGCTAGTCCAGCCCCCACACTGTCATTAGTTAAGTAACCTAACGGGTGTTGAGGGGGCCCAGCGGTGAATGCGGATGGCATATACGTACATCATATTTTCGTTCTTTTATGGTGTGATTAATTGATGGGGCTGTGTTGATTCAGATCAATGCAAGGAAAACAGACCTAATTAATGTTGTTGGAACAATTTTAAAAATCTGTTATTACATGGACGTTTTCTTTTGTTTTGCACAGCGGTATTCGGTTATGAATATCCAGCACCTCATTTGACGTGGCAAGAGCCAAGATCCCCTCACCGGGAGTGACCTCTTGGGCAGAAGTTTGCGTCAGGGTAATAACTTCACTATAATCGATTAACTTTTTGCTTTGCGTCGTGATATTCAGTTGGAATACCCTGCACCTCATTCCACGAGGAAAGAGCCGAGATCCCTTCACCGGAAATGACCTCTTTAGCAAAGGTTTTTGCCACTATATATTTGTAAAAAGCTATCCGGTTCCTTCAACGATATCAAGTTCATTACGTTAAAGGTTTTTCGCCAAAAACCATTCGTAGCCCTTCGTCATTTCAGACAGGTAGCACTTAGTATTCATGTTATGTTTGTTGGCCTTCGTCATGGCATGTGTATAGTAGCTATTTGTTACTTTTCTGTTGAATAGATATATGCGTTGGTTTGGGATAGTCATACTACTATTTTGGCCTTCTTCAAGGGTATGTACAGGTGGGTTCAAATTAACCTGGACAATGATGGGTAGAACTTGACATGTGACTTATGATATATTGGCCTTCATCAAGGTCATAAGAGCATGGGGTAGAAATCGCATCGGAAGTTTCAAACATACAGGAAACTTACCAGACATGCGCATACCTTTCTGGAGTGTGATAACTTGAGTGGATTCCATCATGTTATCATGCGATGATAGTTGGATCCCGATTTCCACTGATGAGTTGGTTTACTTCTCGGGTGATTTTAGAAGATCCCGACTAATTCTTCTTTCAAGTTTGGAGGAGAATTTGAGGATTCAGTGGGAGATATCCTGATTAGATAAAGTGATTGACCATTCTGATCTAGATTAGAGCACACGCTGAGTGTTTCTTTTCTCTCTCTCTTTGGCACCGACCATGTCCCGACCCTAGACTATAACTCAGTAACCAAGTTAACCGAACCTTCTTAAAACACATTGACTTTTGAATTTTCAAAATTGCATACTTCATTGCCGCTCCTACTTTTACCCTTTGCTTTTCTCCGGAACATTCCGTATCACTACGAAGATCCACATTTATTGGATATGACCATCGTATAGTTACATATGAACTCGAAGAAACTTGTTTCAGATTCGAGAATGGTTTCCGGTTCTGGAGAAATTGAATAGGACTATTCAGTTGTCTTTTCCTTTTATCTTCTCTCAGGTTTTGAGGGCTCCTAGGATTAGGAGAGGGTACACCTATTGCGCTTATTGAATAGTCTTCTTCCAAACCATAAGCAGGTGCCGAAAGGTGGGAAAGGAAGAAAACCAATTAGCATAAGTGTGGTGTATAGAAGGTAATAAGTAAAGACAAATAAAGGGATTAGAAAGAGGGAAAAGTAAATTGTGACTGCTATTATTCACGACCAGACCACGTATATCATCGCCACTCCTACTTCACCTTTGATTTTCTCCAGAACACACCGTATCACTACGAAGATTTGCATTTATTGGATAATCCATCGTATAGTTATATACGAACTTGAAGGAACTTGTTCCAGTTCGACGATGGATTCTGGTTCAGGAGAAATATAATAAGGATTATTCAGTTGTCTTTTATCTTTACCTTCTCTCAGGTTGCGAGTGCTCCTAGGATTAGGAGAGTACACCTATTACGCTTATTGGATAGTTTTCTTCCAAATCATAGGTTGGTGCCGAACGATAGGGAAGGAAGAAAACTGTTTAGTCTAAGGATAGTGTACATAAGGTAATGAGTAAAGACAAATAAAGAGATTTGGAGAGATGGCAAAGAAATATACGGTTATAGTCAGGAATATGGAAAATGGAAGAGGCATTATTAGGAATACCCGTCTACCCCTTCGAAACATTTTCGTGTTTCAGTTTCACTATGCGTTGTTAATTGAAAACTGATTTTCCAATTAGATCCTTGCTCCAGGGTATGTATTTACCAGGTTTGATTCTCACATATGTATGGTTTTACAGATGATGAGTGGGAGTAAGTTATTAGGAATTAGGTAGTTATATTCTCATTATATCGGAATTCGTTGTAATTGGTGATATTTGAGGAAATCACCTGGGGTTTTGCCTGATGGCAAATATTTGGTTTTGAATATCCGTTGTTATGCACCAATTTCAAACTGATATATCTGTACGTTTATTTTATAAAGTGAGATATAACTTTTTGAAATTATGTTCATGACATTTACCTATATCAGTTGATGATTGGGTAAGGAGCATTAAACAGCGGTGTAATTCTTCTTAACCATAGTACATTTTTCAACCTATGACGCACATGCTTTGAGTTATTCAACTCAGGAGACTTATACAAAGTATTGTATGTTGTCCAGTGTCCATTAGGACAAAGGGGTTGGTACTCGTACTATATTCTGTTTACTTGTGACTTCTTTAGTTTTTAGACAAGTATTTCGTAGTAATACAAGGTCCAAGTTTTGAGAATTTATAGGTATAAGAATAAAGTAGAGAATCATGTGTTGCAAGTATCAGGATTCTTCAAAGTGATCGAAGATGTAGATACTTGTGTTTGGTTTTCAGTTGATAGTAATGGTTTTGAGAACTTGTTTCTCTTTCAGGTTACTCATATCTGGATGCACTCCTAAGTTGAGTAATACTGATCGGCCTCTCTCCATTTAGTTGACATGCACTGGAGACAGCTGCATGATTTGAATCTGGTTCCAATTAAATTAATATCTCTGTTTCTATATTCTATATAGAATGGTTCATATCTTAACGATGTTAAGGTATATGGAGTTGTCCGGCTTATACTTAAAACCAGACTCTGGATAACTCAAGGCACGTTTCTGTAATGGCAGTTTGTGGGTTATCCCGAGATATGACGAGGGTTAACTTTCTACCATCTGGAAGATCAATAGTGATATTGTTCTTGACTCGCCACAGTTTTAGCAAAATGGATTTTTTCAGAAAACAGTAGTGGGAGTATGGTAGAACTGGAAGTAATTCCTGAACCACAAACGATTACTGAAAATTTAATAGAACCTAAAGATTCAATCGGGTTTGACATTCCATTAGCCACTCCGCAGATATGGTGGGTAACATCAGGCGCCCAAGAGGTATTTCGGTATCCTCAAAGACGGTAATAGGGAGGTTCTTGTTTACCCAGACCTGCCATTACTGCTGTTCTAGACTATGAGACCCGACATGAGGATGAGTATAGCGTCGTTCTAAACTAGCTTTAGAATTTTTTGCACGTATATATGACTCAGCCAGAGGGTTGTTGTAGTCAGTGGGAGCAACGGAAGCATAGTGGACAAGTTGCTTATGTCTATTTATATACTAAAGCAAGTATAGCGGAGATAAATCATCTAATTTTGATGTGACAGACATAGGCTTTGACTTCATCAGAATAAGAGATAGATCTGTTAAGAAAGTAGTAGGGTGTGATGTCCTGGTATTTGGATGACATACACTTTGTAGGAAGTGAAATTCCTACACTACGATCGGTTATACTGTGGTTGTCACACAATAGTTCCTCCACCTAGGATATTGATATTATATCTGGCATTCTGGTTACTAGATCTATGGTTTTAGATCTAGATTTGGGAAGTTTCCCAATCTGGGTACTTAGACAGTATTCTAAAGGTGTTTTAGAATGGGCGACTCCTGGCATGGTAGTATATCTGCAGGTGATGGAGTCACCCTCTCTAAAGGTGTCTTACAGACTAAAGGGGAGAAGGATGTGCATGATTGGCATATCACTTGCTTAGGCAATTGAGTCAATCATGAGATGTCAAGTACCACACTAGATATTGTTTTTGCACTAGTTGCAATAAGTTTATATATTAATCCAATCCCGGAGAAACGTTCGGAAGTAGTTTATGAACATAAGTGGATGTTCTAGGGATTTAGTAACGACAGCTTCCTTCGGGAGACGGTTACCATTCCAGGCTTCCAAGATGACCTGGATGACAGAGTGACCGTCAGAGTTATAGTTTTCCCTCTTGACGAGGGGCAGTAGTTTGGACAGGTAATTCAAGCAGATACTGAGGGAGGCATGGCCCAGAATACTGATTAAATTCAGTGGACGATACAGTCTAAGAAGTTTGCTGGATTTGGAGTTCATTTGTGAACTGGTTCCCATCAGATATCCAGACATATTCTAAGACAGGTATTGCTCATTTCGGGAGATGGCTTTCTCTGCGAACTTGAGATAAAGAGAGACATAGAAAGAAATATTGGAGCGGATCCACTCACTGAGGCTATTTCTTGAACGCAATAGTTTTGCAAACGAGCTTTGTGAAACTGATTAGTAGAGAAGTTGGGTGTTCGGTATCACACGGGCTGTGAGTATGCGACACCGCAATAATTATCCTTAAGTGCAAGTGGGAGATTGTTGGCTATAGTGCTATCAAGTCAATTATTAGATCGCAGGCACGTGATTGCAATGATTGAGGGATGGCATATACCGGTAGAACAGTCTTACTCGAGATGATAGTATGCTATCTGGTTTGTCTTTATCAACATGTACATGCTTCAGGTAACATTACAGATCACTATTATATGTTGATAGAGCCCATAGGATTCTTTCTTGACTACCAGCACTATGATGGTATGTACACCCGCACGGGGCAGTAGAAGTTGAAAATTTGAAAAACGGTTCAATTCTTAAAATAAATGGGCATAGATTAAAACCGTATTTCTCTGCTAACCCCGCGGAGGAGCTCTTGTTTTTACAGGAGTCGCTTTATCAAAACTGAATTTCCTCCGCCTCACCTCCATATTTTGGTAACATTTTCTCATTTTAAGAATGGAGGTGAGTGAAAATGGATTTAATTGAATATCTGTGCATGCCAAAGAATAAGTTTGCGGGTAGTTTTCATTTAACTATTATTTTACCCCTTTTATCTCTCCCCAAGTATACAGGTTTATGCTCTCAAAAGGCAACATCAGTGAGGACACTGCTGAAAACAGGTTTGGGGGGAGGTTTGTATTCACTGAATTATCTTTGACACCGGGCATTCAAATTTTTTTTTATAACAAAAGAGTACAAAGTGAAAAATTACATCCAAAAGATAGGAATAGTTTAAGAAAACCAAGAAAATTAGAATTTTTCTTAAACGAATAGTAATAAGTAGTTATGAGCTGTTGTCCCAAGGGTTAGTAAGATGAAGGAAGTCACTAATCTGAGGATAAATATAAGTCTGAAAAATAGTTTCTATTCTGGAAGCCAAACATTTGAATGTTGATACCCTACTATACGCACTTACACACGTCTTGAAACTCGGGATAGTAGAGGATACCTTGAAATGCTCTTGTCTAAAAGCCAAAGTATGAAGGAAATAATAAATAAAGAAAATATAAAAATGGTGAAAAGAAAAATGAACACTGGTTTTGTTATCGCCAAGGCAGCAATAAAAAAATATAGCAAGGGTGCGTCATCACCTAGTGCCTTAGACCAACTGGTTTGGGAGTCACTGCTAAGCCTTAGGTGGTGCAAGACGAGGAAAATAATATCACCTAATCAGCAAGCACATGAGTAATCGGTCAGCTAGTACCTCAAGAAGTATTAACGGTCGCATGAAAATTGTGTGAGCAAACTAAATATTCATCGATTAAAAAGTATTGAGGCAGATGGACAAGAGTATGATAGCTTGAATTGAATTCTCCGAGTGTAGGGATGTTCTATACACACACGTAGGGGTATATGATCGATGTTTGGATGAAAGGTAGGAATGAAGTATAAAGACGATGTTTTATTGAGGGATGATGTGATTTCTAACATCTTTTCATGATTATTAAGATAGGGCTCATGACAACTGAAAAGATAGTGTAGTTGGAAACTCTAAATTTTCAAAGTATTTCTTTTGTGGTTCTTATCTTTATATGAAAATTTCACCATCTCTCTTTTATTAGAGGATTTTGTGGGTGTAATCCGCTGAAAACCCTCAGGAGACAACACTCCTCCTACTAGGGACACCTAGAGGTTTAACGGCTTGTTGCACGTGCTCAGTGCAATCGTGTTGTCTACGAAAGTGTTCTTAGTTTTCTCCTTTCTTTTTTCTCCTCCTCTTGAATAAACTAGTTTGCTCGGGACGATCAAAGATAAGTTTGGGGGTATTTGTTCAGTTGATAAAACTGCACGTTTGTTATTACATTTTTCCTACTATTTCTATACTAGAAAAGGTGTTTATTATAATATATGATACATATGAGGGTTTATCTGTAAAAATACTATTTTTCATGTGTTGATATATTATAATTAACATTTGGTAGGAAAATGAATGCAAAAATACCATTGACCAAATCTTAATGTTGAAATTAATATCTCAATAAAACAAACTCTACTAATATTATTTGTTGAGTTGTTGTGCAGAAATTTTCAGGGCTAAAAATCAAGGGAATCAAAGTTATTAAGAGCAAACCTGTCTAATTAAGAAAGAAAACTAAGAAATCAAGGCTGGCAGTGATGAAGAGAAGATTTTCTGTTTCCAGATATTTAAAATATCAACACGTGTAATCAAGAGGAAGCCCTAGAAGATTGAGCCCACGAAGCTACAACAAGGCCGCGGATCCGCGGCCAAACCCCCCTGTTGGCCGCGGATCCGCCGCATGACAGAAGAATTAGGGGCTGACATTTTTCTGTTTGGATCTTAACTACTATTCCCCAATTTAGGCATCTAGGGTTCTCGTTTTGGGACTATAAATAAAGACCGAGAGCCTCTTGAAAAAATCATCAAGTTGACGCGATCACAAAGTCCAAGAAGGCTCACGCATCCAGACTGATCATCAACGGTTCATCTACCTCCTTAGAAGAGATCGAGAAGCAAACTAGTATTTGTAATCATTTTCTAAGGGAACAAAGTGTAAATGAGTTTTGTTGATTAATAAAGGTAGTTCTTTTTCTTATTCTATTTCTTTGTATTTTTAATATGATTTCTCTCTCCATCTCTTCTTCTCCCAACATGCGCGAGTAATTCTCTGCCTCTTAGGGTTCGTAGGATTATGGTAGGTTAATGGATGATGAAGATCCTTAAAACTCTTTTTAAGTCCTATAAAGTTTATAAACTTTATCAAAAGAATAGTTAACATCCTAATCGGGCGCGCTACCAATTCATTGCTAGTCTCGACCGCGATTATAGATTAGATTAACAATTGTTTTGGTAAAGGCTAGATATGAACGGAGTTCCATGTCGAGATAGGGGTTAAGAGTGGGAACCCTTTTCCCTCCAGAAATCCTAATCTACATGCATCACTGTCGTTCTAGTTTTAAATCTATTAAAAGATAAAAAAGAGTAATCTTTAATTAATCATCCATAACTACTAAATCCTAATGAACCCTACAAGCCCCCTTTTAATATTAAACTTACATCCGTAGTTAATCTAGATCTATATTTTGCATCAGTGTTTAACGTAGATCTAGAAACTATTTCCACCATTCTTTATTCTTCCTCCTTTCTTTCTCAACACGCCTAATGTAAGATTAAAAGATTCAACGTTTCCCAGAGGACGACCCGTACTCATCTCGGTCTAGCTACACGCGACACCGTTATTGATTGCGGTTACTACAAACACTTCTTTAAAACAGATAAATCAGGATCCCATATATGTAATGTGTTACATGGGCTACGTAAAGGTAAGGAACTGGGAGAGGGTGATCATTCCGTAAGAGTAGGGAATGGTGCAAATGTTGCAGCCAAAGCAGTTGGCGAAAATCACCTTGTGTTACCAAATGGTAATACATTGGTTCTGAACGAATGCTATTACATTCCGACCCTGATATGCAATCTTATATCAGTTTCTTTATTGAGCAAAGAAGGATATAATTTTGTAGTACGATAATATTATGAACATATTCCTGAATCAAAAGTTGATTGGACCAGGTTCGTTATTTAATGGCATATACGTTCTCAATCAAACTACAGTCCTTAATATAAAAAACACACACAAGAGAAAGAGTTCAGAAATGATCGAATCCTTCTTGTGGCATTGTAGACTAGGTCATATCAATGCGACACGGCTAGCTAAGTTGCTTAAGGATGGATATTTGAATCCTTTCGAATTTTCATCTTATGATACTTGCCAGTCATGTCTCAAAGGTAAAATGACCAAAACTCCGTTTAGTGGACACGGAGTAAGAGTTACGGAACTCTTAGGACTGGTACATAGTGATGTATGCGGTCCCATGTCTACACATGCCAGGAACGGTTCTTCATACTTCATTACATTCACTGACGATCTCTCAAGATACGGACATGTGTTCTTGATGAAACACAAGTCTGAAGCTTTTGAGAAATTCAGAGAATATAAGCACGAAGTAGAGAACCAAACGGGCAAAAGTATTAAGATCCTTCGATCTGATCGAGGAGGATAATACTTAAGAAATGAGTTTCTGGATTATCTAAAAGAGAATGCGATTCTCTCTCAGCTTACTCCTCCTTATACACCACAGCACAACGGTGTATCGGAGCGGAGGAATCGCACCCTATTAGATATGGTGCGCTCTATGATGAGCACTGCTGAGTTACCTATTTCCTTCTGGGGGTATGCACTGGAGACAGCAGCATACCTATTGAATCAAGATCCGTCTAAATTTGTACCTACCACACCATATGAGATATGGAGTGGGAAGAGACCGTATCTTAAACGAGTTAAGATATGGGGTTGTCCGGCCTATGTCAAAAGGAAAAATCCGGAAAAACTCGAGGCACGATCAGTTCTTTGCAAGTTTGTTGGATATCCGAAGAATTCGTATGGATATTTTTTCTACCACAGTGAGGAGCAAAAGGTGTTTGTTGCTCAACATGCCACCTTTTTAGAAAAGAAATTTCTTGCAAAAGAAATTAGTGGCAAAGAGGTAGAGCTGGAAGAGGTTCCAGCACCACAAACTACAACTGATAATTTATTGGAGCCAGAGAATTCAGTAGTACCCGACGAACCCCAGCCTCTCCGCCGATCTAGTAGGGTTTCTCGTCCACCTGAGAGATACTACGGTTTTCTCATTGATGGTAGAAGCGAGGATTGCATCATGGAAGATGATGACCCAACTAGCTTCGAGCAGGCCATCACGAGTGGGGACTCTGTGAAATGGCTGGATGCAATGCGATCTGAGATGGAATCCATGTACACCAACAAAGTATGGACTTTGGATGTTGCTCCTGAAAGGGTAAAACCCATTGGGAGCAAATGGATCTTTGAGAAGAAACTTGGTGTAGATGGAAAAGTGGATACTTTCAAAGCTAGACTTGTTGCAAAGGGTTTTCGTCAACGACCACGTGTGGATTATGACGAAACCTTTTCTCCAGTGGCTATGCTTAAGTCCATCCAGATCTTACTTGCCATTGCTGCATACCATGACTACGAAATCTGGCAAATGGATGTTAAGACCGCCTTTCTGAATGGTGATTTAGAGGAGTGCGTGTACATGAATCAGCCAGAGGGCTTCGTAGATAGTGGGAGCAGCGGAAAGGTGTGCAAGCTGCTTAAATCCATCTACGGGTTAAAGCAGGCACCGCGGAGTTGGAACATCTGTTTTGATGTGGTAGTCAAAGAGTTTGACTTCATCAAGAACATAGATGAACCTTGTATTTACAAGAAGGTTGCAGAGAGTAAGGTTGTCTTTCTCGTATTGTACGTGGATGACATACTCTTGATAGGAAATGATGTTCCTATGCTGCACTCGGTCAAGCTCTTCTTATCACATAGATTCTCAATGAAAGATCTAGGTGATGCCTCCTGCATTTTGGGGATTAGGATCTATAGAGATAGATCCAAGAGGATACTGGGATTGTCCCAATCCAGGTACATTGACACCATACTAAAGAGATTTAGTATGGAAGAATCCAAGCATGGGAACCAACCCACGATCTCTGGACTCACTCTCTCCAAAGAGATGTCTCCTAAGACTGATTTGGAGAGAGCTCGCATGCAAGGGATACCCTATGCTTCGGCAGTAGGCTCTATCATGTACGCGATGCTATGTACCAGATCCGATGTGGCATACTCACTAAGTGTAGTGAGTAGGTATCAATCAGATCCAGGAGAAAATCACTGGACAGCTGTGAAGAACATTCTCAAGTACTTGAGAAGAACTAAGGAGATGTTCTTGGTGTATGGTAACGGAGAACTCCAGGTGGAGTCCTTTACCGATTCAAGCTTCCAAAGTGATAAGGACGACTCTAAGTCGCAATCGGGATTTGTCTTTACCCTAAATGGAGGGGCTGTTTGTTGGAAGAGTTCCAAGCAAGAAACCGTGGCAGACTCGATGATGGAGGCTGAATACATCGCTGCCAACGATGCTGCCAAAGAAGCTGTCTGGATGAAGAAGTCCGTCACTGAACTTGGTGTGGTTCCTTCCATTGAGCATCCAATACCTTTGTATTGTGATAACAATGGAGCTGGGGCTTTGGCCAAGTAACCCAGGTCCCATCAGAAATCCAGACATATTCTGAGGCGGTATCACCTGATCCGGGAGATAGTTGATCGCCGTGAGATCGAGGCCAGGAGAGTTGACACGAAGGAAAACACTGCGGATCCACTCACGAAGGCCATATCCCAGATACAATTTGAGAGACTCTTCGGGATGTTGGGTATGCGATACTACAACACCTGGCCTTAGTGCAAGTGGGAGATTGTTAGCTATATATATGCCCTAGAGGCCATTGTTGTACATATGATGTATATTATAGTGGATGCTTGGATATATATAGAGAGGACTTTCTTGCTCGACATGATAGTATGCTATTTGGTTTCACTTTGTCTTAACATGTTGACTTGTATTAGTTTACTGTCTTACTCTCACATGTTGATAAAGCCCTTAGGATCTATACTCGACTACTGGGACTATGATGAGATCATACTAGTGGGGCCACGGTAGTCGATGAGTACATCCTATAACTATTTCTAGTCGACGGTGTGTCGAGACAGGGCATCGATACACCAGAGTAGATTAGCGTATACGCATCTTGACCCATATGATGGGCGATGGATGATCCCATATCCATTGGTGTTTGACATCAAAGACGGTGTACGGGTGCTCAGTGGAGACTGGGTACACTGAACGGACTCGACGAGAACTCCTAGATGGTATTATACCTATCGTCAGATAGCAGTTCTCCGGTGACACTGGTACATGTTAGTTTGTAGACCCGAGAACGTCATAGAGTCTTGTGTCATTCCCACTGTGCTTTGATTTCCATCATACCATGTCCAAGAGGGTGTGCAAAACGGTGGCTTTTGGGTACAGTCCCGAATGATATGGAGGCAATGAGCAATAGGAGGGGTTTCGTCTCTCCCGGTATTGGGAGTTGATGTTGTGCTGTGTTCGATTAGCTATAACTGGAAGTCCCTGGCCAGGGATGATATGGAATGCTACTGGTAAGAGTTATCAGTAGTTTCTCCACCCGTTATGAGCCTTATATCGACACGACTTATCGGTTACTGGGGTCTGACGTATACCACCCCTAGACTAGATATGCAACATATCAGACGAAGAGACCAGACTGTACGGGAGTGTTACTGATTGGATTCACAGGAGAATATACAGGCTTGCTTGTTGATCTTTTGATCGCTCAATACCTGGGTGGCTGTTACGTTTAGCTGACCGCTTGCAGCTTGTGGGTGTTTGATATGATCATCACCTACTGCCGGCGTATTGACGATTCTTTAGAGTCCTATACAGAGGTTTTCTGGCTCAGGCAAAACGGAGTAGGAGCACATATGTGATATGTGCGGGACCGAGAATAATACGATATGAGATACCGTATTCTATTCTCGTGATATGAGATATCGGCCGGGTATATATGATATAACCGGGTCATCAGATTAAGTGTTGATTCGATGAATTGGTACATGTTATATTAGTCGGTTATATGTAATATAGCCGGGTTATCGGATCAAGTGTTGATTCGATAATTTAATGTATAATTATATATGTGATATATTACGTTACGTTAACTAATATAAGCTCGCTTTATTCATTTTCTCACGGGATAATACATTGATATATATGCGATATATTTTAATTGTATTATTTTCTTTTGTTACAAAATATATTGTATATGTGATATATAATATTGTAACATGTTAGGGTTACAAATTTAACAATGGTTCAGGGTTTAAACTTGGTTAGGGTTTGGATTAGGGTTAGCTTTTGCATGAAGCTTCCATGAAGCTTCATGAAGCTTTGACTTTGTCTTTGGCTTGTTATTTTGTGAAGATATTATGTTAACCCAATCTAAACCATTAACTCTAGTTAATTCTCTACAAGGGTTAACTCCTTCATGCTTAACCCTTGGATAGATTTGTAACCACTACAATAATTCATTATTCATCACAAAAGGAATTATCCATTCAAATTCTTCTTCTTCTTCCTTTGAGCTTTGAGAAAGCTTTCTAGGTTTTCATTTTGTGATGATTAAAAGAGAGAATTTGATAAGAAAAGAGAGCAAAAATACTACTCCATCATCCTCATCTAATCTAGCCAATTAGATTAGGGTGTTCACCTCATTAGAGAGAGAGAGCTTGAGTTATAGAAACTTCGAGGTAGATCATCGGAGAAAAGGAAGACTATAAGCTAGTATGGATCGTTCGAGTTGTGGAGCCTCTCTTGAGTCTGGGAGATCGTGGATCGCGGCGAAGGGACTTCTACTCGGAGCTTATGAAGCGAAGGAGCGGACTACAAAGGTTGTAATCCCTCACTTTTAGTAGTAAAGATGTTTACTTGCATGTGACACCCTAATCATCTAGCAAAGATCCTGGCTTTGGGTTGTTCGGCACATCTAAATTTTTATTCGGGCATGGTTGATGCCTTATTAACCTTTCTAAGAGTGCCTAGGAACCCTACACCTCTAAGTGCTTCGGGACTGCACCCAACCACTACCTGTTTGCACGACTCATTTGTGCCGTGGTAGGGTAGTAATCTAAGTATAGTGGGAACACACTCGAGACGAATAGTGATGTCAAGTCAATGGACTAACATATACTCATGTCACCTGGGAACTGCTAACTGATGATAGGTATAATACCAACCAGCAGTTCCCATCAAGCCCGTCTAGTGTAACTCATAACCTAATGAGCACTTGTATACTATCTCTGGTACGACATACCAATGGCTGCGGGACAGGCCATCTCGCATGACTGGGATGAGAAGCGTATACACTAGTCTACTCTGGAGTATCGATGCCCTGTCTTGATAATCATACGACTACGGACAAGCATAAGGATGTGCTTACTGACTACCTAGCCCCCATTAGTGTGATTGCCATCACAATGCTGGTAGTCTAGCAAAGATTCTAAGGGCTCTATCAATATGTATTAGCGATATGTTAAAAGAAACATATGCACATATTCAGATAGAATCAAACCAGATAGCATACTATCAAATAGATCAAGACTATTATTATATCTGTGTATATCCCAAGCTTCTAAAATGTAATATACAATCCAGTATTATACAATAATGCCTCTAGGGCATATATAACTAACACACGATACCCTCAGCTATTCGAAAATTAGTCATTTATGTAAATTTCGAGGACGAAATTCTTATAAGGAGGGTAGAATGTAACGACTCTGAAATCTCTGTACAAAAATTACTTGTTTATTGTATAGAAAGGGTATTTCAGTCTGCTGTAAAGTTATAAGTTATTTTTGTTCAGTAAAAGCAAGAAGCAACTTGTATCTCACTGGTTAAGCCTCTACACTGCTGTGACACAGCCTGTGTGTTTGATTCCTTTTAACCCCAATTATTTTTTAAGATTTTTCTTTTTAATTTTTCGGAAGCCCAAGAGTTGCACGTGCAATACACGGAGAAACGAAAAGTTTCAGAAAAACCAAAAAGGCGCAATGAGGAGTAAACACTGATTAAAGCACGTAGCACGAATCTTAAGGAAAATGGCTCAAATCCGACCTCCTATTTCTCCATTTTGGCCGCCACTGACGGTCCGATTTGGTCCAAATGACTCTGTTCTTTGCACACAAGTCCCTTGGATTTTCCTCAACTCTCTTGCACTGTTTTATTTTCCTGCAATCAAACAGAGACTCTTCAATTCCCTAATTAACACCATTAAATCCATTTTAATTCATTTTATTTCACTCTCTCTCTCATTTCTTACCCTATAAATACCACCCCATGGCCCGGCTCTCCCCCATTCTGAAATTTCTATCCAATTTCTTCCAAAATTTTCTAAGTGCCAAAGGAGTCAAGTGGAGTTAGCAACCAAGTTCTCTTTCGTTGAAGATCGGAGTCAATCCCGGAGCTACCGCGATGCCATGGAGCCCCCTCTCTCTTACTTACTCTTTTCTTGACGTTATAAAACCGTAAGTCCCTTCCCCATCTCCTTCTTTTCAACTAGAATCGCATTCTTAAAACATATCGGTAAAGTGGAGTTAGAACCGATATTACTTTCTTTTCAAACCTTTTCATCCACTTGATAAGCAAATTAAATCACAACAACACTATAAAACCACTCTTAACCTTATTCACATCATTTAGCTTTTTAGCATAATGAAAATTTCCATATGAAATACTCATATAACGAACCTTTTCATTAAAATACCATGAAAATTAATATAACCGTAATTTCAATAACTAGAATATAAACATTTAGATCATTCACGGGGTAATGAACTACCCCACACTCACACTACAGTTACATAGCACAGTATTCTAAGTATATGGGTTATTCAAAGAAGAAGTTTTTCATTAAAATACCATTTTTTTTTCAAAACGGGTTTTCTTTTAAATCGATATTTTAAATTCTTGGCAAATACGCCTCTACAACCCTCGTCAGGGGACCCGTTAATGGATGGTGCAGATTATCACACATTCTTAGGATAGTAGAGAGAGATGCAGAACTTCTCACGGAGTATTCGGTCTCGAAAGGAAATAAAAAATACGGTTTTTAAGAAATACAACTTTTCTAAATAAAAAACTAAAATTTGAAAATTTTATAAAACTATGAACTCATGTTTTCATTAAAAAAAAATTTTGAAACTATATTTTTAATGAAAGATTAGAATTTTAAATAAAATACCAAAAAGTTACCAAAAGAGCTAGTTTTCATAAAAATACTATAAGCTTTTAAAAGCTAGGTTTTTATCACTAAAACACCCTAACAATTAAAATACATGTTCATGAAAACCCTAAATAATATTTAAAACTATATTAAAGTATTTTTCATAAAACCCCCTCGACATATGCAAATAATATTTAAGGATCCTAGATTAATATAGGTTTAAGCGGTATCATTTCTTTTGAGCTCCAAAGAGCCGAAGAAAGTGAGTGCTTGCCTATTCAGGTTAGACAACTTAACGGAGTTATCAATGACAATTGTCTTGGAAAAAGACACAAATCCTGCCGTCCATGTGCAGCAGTTGCCGATTACTCCCGAACCTAAGAATTTCAAGAACTAAATCCTTTCATAAGATTCTGACTTCAACCTCAATCCAAACTCAAACCAGAATCCAAAATCAAACACAAACTTGAATACTTGATCATGAACCTGAACACTCGAATTTAAATATCAAACTTGAATTTGAATACTTGACTCAACTTGACCGAACCATAGTTATAACTTGATATGATTTGACATGAATATCTTAACATATGATTACATCTTGAACACGAACCTGTACATTTTATATCTATGGATTCGACCAAGACCTATAATCTTAATCAATACAATACAATAAGCGGGGATAAAGAGGTAGATTGGTATGGAACGTATATCATGGCACGAGAGGTCACTTTAAAAGACACCTACATGAATTCACGTGTCGTTGTCTCGTGGGTTATAACGGGGCCTTGTACTACATGCTACCATAGTCCACGGGGTAAGATGGACCCCTCTCGTATATATGAATACCTTCTTTATCAAACTACAAATAACCACGTTAGAATAACTATCTTATACCAGTAAATAAATATGCTTAGATACTCTCTTATATATAACCTTGCCTGTTCACATTCACTTGATTTCTATTCACTTTCATTCATCATTACTTATTTCTTTTGGGGACTTACAGAGCGCTAGTTCGCTGACAACATTCCTCTCTGTTTCTTTTCTTTGGAATGTTCGTCAGGAGGTCCGGACTCTAAGGGTAGAGAGCCGAGCCAGGAAGATTTGGACCAGTTCGCTTCTTAGCCTGATTTCTAGCTCCTGTTAGTATTTACTTCCAGTATGCTATTGTTTAGACATTTGTTTAATCATTGTATCTTTTCATTACAAACAGTTGTATGTAAATTTGAATGTAAATAAAGTTGATGTTTCATTTTATTACTCTTTTTATTCTTGTACATTGTTATATTATTTAATTACGCTTAACGTATTTTCTTAGTAAATACGTTGCGGGCTTGCCACGTCACTGTTTCCGTCCACTGGGAAGCGGGACGTGACAGTTTCCCACCTGGCGACTTAGGATCATCCATCTTTTTTGGGCGTATCTCCCCGTAATAGCCGAAGGACTTATGCATCTTGGTCAATGCATCGGCCACTGCGATAGTATGTGCCTTCTCGATGGAGCCGTCGGCGCTGGAAATTTCTATCACGGTTTCGGCCTCCGCTTTCCCCATGTTCATTTTTTCAGCCGCGGTGACCGATACCTTCTTAATTTTGGTAGACACGTACTCGTCCTCGTTTAGATACTTGGACGGCTTTCGGTCCTGCCTATTCTTCACTCGTTTCTCGATACTTTTGGTGCTGGACTTACAGGCGACCGCTTTCCTCTTGGGTAGCGGTGCAGGGGTGACCGCGGAAGACTTCAACACATCATCAGCACCCTCGATAACGGGCTTCTCAGTCGCCTTCGAAATGTTTCCCTCATCAGAAGCAGCCGCAACTACTTCCTCCTCAACTCGATCGGTGGGGATACAGTAGTAATAGCAAAACTGTCATCAAAATCTCCATCAGAGGGGCCAACTTCGTCCTCATCCTCACTCTCCTCTTCTTCTTCCTCCACCCCATCCATTTTGGCTCTCTCTTCCTCCTTTTTTTCTGCATCGGCCACTTCCTTGCCCTTCACTGGCTCAACATCGGCAATCTCTTCTCATCCTAACCCATAGAGTAGGTGTCACGGACCGCTTCCCAAAATACATAAATAGATGAACGTAACTCGGCCAGCCATGCTACCAAGGTAAGGAATCATCCTTCTATAGTCACATTAAGGTTTCTTACAGTAAATCAAGCGACACAGGAAATAATAGTAAATCTAATACATGTCCATTGCCAAACCAAATAACAATAATGAAAACAATTGCTGGAATAACGGAACCATCAAGTCTAAAACTGATCCAAACAAAAGATACGGAAATAATACATAAGTTCTAGTCCCTTATAGGCTCACAATGAAATCTAAATAAATAAGGTCAGTACCTGAATAACTAAAACAACTAATAACTTAGATAAATGAAGATACGCCTCAAAGCTCGGCTACCTCCTTGAAATATTCCTGATCCTGTGGTTTTACCGTCAAAAGATTTGGGCCATGCAAAACCCAGACGTCAGAGCGTCGTAATAATATAATAATAATAAAGACACGAATGTAATGTGAATGGCTTATTTGTAAGTCAATTTCGCATACTCTACAAGGTTTGTAGAGAGGAGGAATTTACAAAAAATGATTTTAAGCAAGCAACATCGATTTACCACCCAAGAACTACCATAAACCCTGGCTAACAAAACTTACAAAGGTTCTAATATACTATGATAGCGATTTATACTGTGTGATTCAAGTCCTTCGGATCTTCTTTTCCTCTTCTTAATCTCCTTGTTCGTCAGGATCGAGCTTGGTCGTCGGCCTTCTTGAGTCAAAGACGATCCATTCGAGAGTCTATAGTTTATGCTTTAACCTCAAAAGTGAGGTAACTAAAGCACCTAGTTTGCTAATCTAAGTGGTTTAGTAGATGTAGAGAATGTTTATTGGATTAATTTATCTCATTAACCCTAGGTTTCTCAACTCGTGATATGGTTAGGGTTTGAGGAAGAAGAAGAGAGCAAAAGAAGAAAGAGAATGGCAAGTGAAGAATGAATGAAGAATGGCTAAGTGTGAAAACTATGAAGTATATCTTTTTCAATAATAATAATAATAATAATAATACAACCATGCTTCAATAGTTATCACAAATAAATGAATAAAAATAAGAAGCAATAAGAAACCATGCTTTAACCATACTTTCATAACACCTCATCCCTCCACCTCATTATCTATTTAAACAAAATAGATTTAACACAAATGAGTCTTCTTCTAGAAGCACTCAAGTGAATATAAAAGAATACCTCTCACCGTATATACATACCCATATTCGTACTATGAATACCAAGAGATAAAAATAATCTAATAATATAATATTAGAATGTGGCTTAATCCTAAGCCCGTTAGTATTATCCGTCCGAACATAAATCCGTGTAGCTAGTACAAATGTATGATCGAAACCCTGCATGTAAAACCATATGGCCTCTATATCGTTTTTCCTGAACCAGGGAAACCCTCTGTGTAGGACTCTAAAGACTCGACAGTACGCTGGCAGTGAGTTTAACCACAAGCACGTTAGTGGCACTAGCTGTACGTAACGGCTACCCAGGTACTTGTCGAAAAGAATGCCGACGGGAAAACTCATCCGAACTTCTACTGAGTCTGTCCGTGAAAATCTTCATACAATCCGGCCTGTTCGTCTGAGAGTATCGCATGCCGGGTCTAGGGGTGGAAAATGTCAGACCCCTAATAACCCGACAAGTCGTGCCGATGTGGCTCACGACTATCCGAGAATCTACTGATCTAACTATCAGTAATTCTCAATCCGTCCTGACCAGGGAATTATTGTGTTGGCCAACCGAACACAGCACAATATCGACTCCCTATACTGGGAGTGACGAATCCCCAACAATCGCTCACTGCTTCCATGTGGCTCGGGATTGTACCCAACTAAAACATGTTTGCATGACTCAGTAGAGCCATGGTACGATAGTAATCAAAGCACAGTAGGAACTCATACGAGACAAATGAAGACCTCAGGTCGACAAACTATTTATACTCATGACACCAGAGAACTGCTATCTGACGATAAGAATAATACCATCTAACCAGTTCTTTGCGAGTCCGTCCAGTGTACTCGCCCCCAGTGAGCACCTGTATAAAATTTTAGGTGCATCACACAAATGGCTATGGGACCAACCATCGCCCCTCGTCGGGGTCTAGAAATGTATAAACTAGTCTACTCTAAAGTATCGATGTCCAGTCTCGTTACTTCCATGACTAGAGACATTTTAAAATGTGCTTATTGACTACCCCGTTCCTATAAATATGATTGCCATCATAACGCTGGTAGTCAAGCAATGATCCTATGGGCTTTATCATCATGTATAAGCGATATGAAATAACAAGTAAAACATATACAAATGTTAAGATAAAGACAAACCAAATAGCATACTATCATATCGAGTAAGATTGTCCTGTACATATATACGCCTAGCATCCTATATAATGAAGGCCTCTAGGGCATACATATCCAACAATCTCCCACTTCCACTAAGGTCTATTATTGGCGTTTTGAGTACCCAATGTTTGCACTAGAGCCAATTGCTGGAGTACCGCACACGCAACATCTTGAACAGTCTCTCGAACTAGACTTGAAGGATGGCCTTGGTGAATGGATCTGCCGTGTTGTCTTTTTTATCTACTCTCCACATCTCGATCTCCCTGATCAGGTGATACCGCTTTAAGATATGTCTGGATTTCTGATGGGACCGTGGTTCCTTTGCCAAAGCCATGGCTCCATTATTATCGCAATACAAGGGTATTGGATCAACAATGGATGGAACCATCTGAAGTTCAAAAATGAATTTCCTCATCCAGACTGCCTCTTTTGTGGCATTGTTGGCAGCAATGTACTTACTTTCCATCGTCGAGTCTGCTACGGTGTCCTTTTTGGAGCTCTTCCAATAGAACACCCCTTCGTTGAGGGTAAACATAATCCGAGACAGATTTAGAGTCATCCTTGTCACTTTGGAAGCCAGAGTCGGTAAAAATATCGATCTGGAGGTCCTCATTACCGTACATCAAGAACATCTCCTTAGTCCTTCTTAGGTTCTTAAAAATGTTCTTTACCGCTATCCAATACTTCTTACCTGGGTTGGACTGATACCTGCTTACGACGCTAAGTGCGTAAGCTGCATCTGGTCTGGTACATAATATCACATACATTATCGCCCCCACCGCCGAAGCATAGGGTACAATGCTCATGCGAGCCCTCTCCTCATCAGTCTTGGGAGACATCTATTTGGAGAGGTGATTCCCTGACAAGCGGGTAAATTACCGCGCTTAGAATCTTCCATACTAAACCTCTTCAATACAGTATCTATGTATCTTGACTGTGAAAGTCCCAACATTGTTTTAGATCTGTCACGATAAATATTTATCCCCAGAATGTACGAGACATCACCCAGGTCTTTCATAGATAACTTCTATGACAAGAACAGCTTGGCTGATTGTAGTATAGGAATATCATTTTCTATTAGGAGAATGTCATCTACGTATAAAACGAGGAATACCATTGTTCTCCCTACAATCTTCTTATAAATACAAGGATCGTCTATATTTTTGATAAAGTCAAATTCCTTGACAGTCTCATCAAAGTAGATTTTCCAACTCTGCGATGCCTACTTTAATCTATAAATGGATTTAAGCAATTTGCACACTTTTCCGCTGCTCCCACTGTATATGAAACCCTCTGGTTGATCCATGTAAATACACTCTTCTAAACATCCATTTAGAAAAATGGTTTTAGCATCCATCTGCCAGATGTCATAGTCATGGAAAGCAGCAATGGCAAGTAAGATCCGAATGGATTTAAGTATAGCCACTGGTGAAAAAGTTTCGTCTTAATCCAATCCTGGTCTTTGACGAAAACCATTAGCAACAAGTCTAGCTTTATAAGTTTCTACCTGTCCATCTACATCAATCTTCTTTTTGAAGATCCATTTGCATCCAACTGGTTTTACCCCAGGAGGAGCAACATCCAAAGTCCATACTTTATTGGTGTACATGGATTCCATCTCGGATCGCATAGCATCCAACCACTTCACCGAGTCTCTACTCATGATGGCTTGCTGAAAACTAGTAGACTCGTCATCATCGATGATGCAATCCTCTCGATCCCCATCTATAAGAAAACCATAATATCTCTTGGGCGGATGAGATTGCCTACTAGATCTGCGAAGTGGTGTAGGTACGTCTGGTTCTATTGAAACTTCAAGTTCTACTAAGTATTCAGCAATACTTTGTGGTTCTGGAATTTCTTTCAGCTCTATTGTGCTCCCACTAATTTCTTTTTCAAGAAATTGAGTTTCCATAAAGCGGGCATGATGAGAAAAAAAGACCTTTTGTTTCTCAGCGTAATAGAAATAATACCCCCTTGAATTCTTGGGGTATCCCACAAACTTATACAATATTGAGCGTGCCTCGAGCTTTTCCGGATGAATCTTTTTGGCAAAACCGGGACATCCCCATATCTTAATATACTTAAGATAGAGTTTCTTCCCACTCCACATTTCATATGGAGTAGTAGGCACAGAGTTAGTTGGAACATTATTCAATAGGTATGCAGCAGATTCCAGTTCATAACCCCAGAAGGATGGCGACAACTTAGCATTACTCATTATGGAACACACTATATCTAGCAAGGTCCGATTCCGTCTTTCTGATACACCGTTGTGTTGTGGTGTATATAGAGGAGTAAGCTGAGAGAGAATTCCATTCTCTTTTAAATATTTCAGGAATTCGGCACTTAAGTATTCACTACCCCGATCAGATCGGAGCATCTTGATACTTTTGCCAGTTTGCTTTTTCGCTTCATTTGTATACTCCTGGAATTTCTCAAAGGTCTCGGATTTATATTTCATCAAGAATACATGTTCATACTTTGAGAAATCATCAGTAAAAGTGATCAAGTAGGAATAGCCACTTTTGCATGTGTATACATTGGCCCACACACGTCGCTGTGTATGAGTCCCAGGAGCTCAGTGGCTCTTTTTCCGTGTCCAGTGAATGGAGTTTTGGTCAGCTTTCCTTTGATACATGATTGACAAGTTGCATATGATTGATATTCAAACGAATCTAAATATCTATCTTTATGTAATTTAGTCAATCGTATTTTATTGATATGACCAAGTCTACAATGCCATAAGAAAGCTTGATTTGATTCTGGAGTCTTTCTTTTTAGCGTGTTTTGGACGTTGAAAAGTTGATGTTGATTGAGAACGTATATTCCGTTATTCAGTGTACCCGACCCAATCAGTTCATTATTTAGGTGAATGTTTATGACATTGCTTTCAAGTGCAAAATTATATCCTTCATTAGATAACAAAGATACAAATATACTATTACACATCATACTGGGTACACAAAAGCTGTTATGTAACAACAAAATAGGCCCACTCGTCAATCGAAGATGATATTCTCCAACTGCAACAGTATCCACACTGGTTCCGTTGCCAACCCTGAGGGTCATATCACATTTCCTCAAAACTCTACGGCTTCTCAGCGCCTACAAAGAATTATAAATGTGAGATCCTGATCCGGTATCCAATACCCAGGAAGTAGAGTTAATAGAGAAACAGTTTTTAATCACGAACACATCTGAAGCCGAAACCACTACTTGCTTCGTGTTCTGATTTTTGGCTTTTACAGCCCGGCAATTCTTCTTCCAATGTCTCTTCTTATGACAGTAGAAACATTTTTCCTTTATGGCTGGTCCCCCAATATTTTCCTTTCCCTTAGCCAACACTTTCTGCACACCTCCTCTCAGTTTGGTGGGGGCCTTCTTCTTCTTCCCCTTGGCCATAACCTTAGATTTAGTGGAAGAAGATTCCCTGACAAACATAGCAGGTGTTTTCATGGATTTCTTCAAGGTGCCCTCTGCCACCCTCAATATGTTGAAGAGCTCAGGAAGTATAACTTCCAACTTTTGCATATTGAAATTTAATACGAATTGGGCATAGGTGGAGGGAAGGGACTGTAGAATTAAGTCAGTATACAACTCATTCTCCAACGTAGTTCCCAGGTCCGCGAGCTCTTCAATGAGAGAAATCATTTTCAGGACGTGGTCCCCAACAGATAATCCGACAGCCAATCTCGCTTGAAACAATTTATTCGAGATCTCGTATCTTGCAATACGAGATCGCTCTCCATATAAATCTTTGGTATGGAGGAAGATGGAAGAAAGGTTCATCTTCTTGTGCTGCCTCTGATGTTCATTATCTATGGAGGCTAGCATAAGGCACTTGTCTTTCGTGCAATTCAGATCCTAAGTCTTACGGACCTTAATATCTGCGACCGAGGATTTCGGACCTGGAACAGGGGGCTTTAGCCGTGAGGACGTATGCAACCTTATCATAAGTAAGGGTCATATGGATGTTCCTTAGCCAGACTTTATAGTTTGGCCCAGTCAGTTTGTTTTTATCTAATATAAATTTAAGTCCCGTCATGGTCACTGCAATTAGGAGAGAGAGAAAAGAAACAATCAGCATATGCTCTTGTAAATTTAGATTGGTTATTAGTTTATCTAAACAGGATGGCTCCCACTGTTTTCTCGAATTCTCCTTCAAACCCTAAAAGAAGAATTAGTCGGGATTAATCGCATCCTACAAGTTCTCTTATCTTTCGGTCAGGCCAGTGTTGGTACTTCAGAGGGAGTCCCCCCTTGCTTTCGCATGGACAAATAAGCTCGTTTTCTCAGAGTCGTAGCCACATTAACACCTTTCTAAACACCTACTTGATTATCTAATTGCAAAGTGAAAAACTCTCCCGAGGAGTTCTGATACTCATAGTAGGATCGTGACCCAACTATCATTGTGTGATAAATTTGAAGGAAGCCTACCAAAATTACCACACTCCAGAATGTATGCAATACTAGCAAGTTTCATGTATGTTTGAAACTCCCAATGTGGTTTTTTCCCCGAGCGCTTATAACCTTGACGAAGGTCAAAACATCATAAGTCGCAAGTCAAGTTCAACCATCATTGTCATGATTAATCTAGACTCATCCGTACAAGCATTTGACGAATTTCAAAACAGCTGTATACCTGTCCTAAATTAATGCATCTATTTATGCTACAGATAAGCACCCACTAGCTACCAAACACTATGCCTTGGCGAAGGTCAAAACACATAGCATGAATACTAGTTGATACCTATCTGAAATGATGAAGGACTGCGGCTAGTTTTGGCGAAAACCGTTAACGTAATGAACTTGATATGGTCGAAGGAACCGAATAGCTTTTGAAAAGGAGTGGTTTATGCTCCGCTTTTAAAAGTTGTTTTTGAAGAAAACCGAGCGGCTTTGAAGAAAACCGAGTGGTTTTGCATTTGTTCCAACGATGTCAAATATTAGGTTTATTACTTTGCATTAATTGAGATTAATGCGGTTCCATCAATTAACTTTATCACACCACAAAAAGAATGAAAATAGAATGTACGTATATGTCACCCGTATTCGCTACGAGGCCTTCGTCATGCACCGTTAGGTTACTTAACTAACGGCAGAGCCGAGGATGGACTAGCACGGATGCAAAATATATACAACATTTATTTATACAAAGATATATGTATATATCCATCACAGGTATGATAAGAAACACAGGCAGATATAAGCATCACAGAGAATGGATAAATGGATCAACTGGGAACATTTGCATTTCATTGAGCCACCTATGAAACACAGTCCTCCACAGCCGTGTGAATAGCTGAGAGTGAATAATCGTAGATCCCTACGAGTGCAGCAAGCTATCCTCAATCCTAGAATTGGGCGACCCAGATCTCGACTCCTCGAGATGGCCACCCACTGAATCCTATAACCGGTACCTTGTGCACTCCTCCATGGGTCAATCTTAGATGCCGAAATAAAAAATAATATACAGCCGGCGACTACATTCTCAATCCGGATGTGCCCCAATAGAAGAATATACATCAATTATTACATGAATTATAAAAAATCCAGTCATGTCTCATATCTAAATTCACACCGGGCCATTCACACGACGATCCATGAAACCATTCGCAACAGAATATCATAAGATATGTGCAACCCCTTCTAATCGACATATAGTGATTAGAAGACGTTTAAGAACACATATACGCATCATAAAATCATGTAAATAAAACCACGACATTAGAATTCCGCGCACAATTAGCAAACTAAACCAATTTTCCAAGTCATGAAAATCTGTCCACTAAAATCCCCAAAAAATTTGTTTTAAGACAATCCGGGAGTCAAAACGAACTCGAAACCCGTCCGAATCTTTGCAGAGGAGAAGGGGAAAAATTAAGTATCGAATCGAGGGCCTAAGGGAGGTACCCACCCCCAAGGTCCACCACGAGGTGTCCCCCAAAGGGAGGAAGACCCGAGGGCACCCTTTTGGGGTGTTCTCGGGTCACTACCCCCCAAGGCCGCCTTGTGGTGGTTTTGGGGGGTATGCCCAACCTTTAGTCCCTCCCGGGGGTTTCCCAGGATGCCCATGCTTCACCCCGCGGCTTCTTGGTTCAAACCGTGAGCCCATAGGGTTTGCAAATAAATCAAACTTCATTTTTAAGGACTTTTTTTGTCGGTAGTTCATGTGTGACAAAAACGGCGGATTTCTAACGTCGCTACGAGCTTTCTGAGAATTATAGAGTGGCTCTAACACAATGTAAGTCGATGTCTCACACTCCACAAGGTTTGTAGAGAGAAATAATTTACAAGAAAATGATTTTAAGCAAGCAACATCGACTAATCACCTAGAACTACCATAAACCCTAACTAACAAAACTTACAAAGGTTCTAATCTACTATGATAGTGATTTATACCTTTGTGATTCAAGTACTTCGGGTCTTATTTTCCTCTTATTAAGCTCTTCATTTGTTGGGATCGAGTTTGGTTGTTGGTCTCCTTGAGTCGAAGACGATCCACCCGAGAGTCTATAGTTCAAGCTTTAGCCTCAAAAGTGAGGTAACTAAAGCACCTAATTTGGTAATCTACGTGGTTTAGTAGATGTAGAGAATGTTTATTGGATTAATTTATCTCATTAAACCTAGGTTTCTTAACTTATGAGAGGGTTAGGGTTTGAGGAAAAAGAAGAGAGCAAAGAAGGAAAGAGAATGGCAAGTAAAGAATGAATGAAGAATGGCTAAGTGTGAAAACTATAAAGCATACCTTTTTCAATAATAAAAATAATACAACCATGCTTCAATAGTTATCACACATGGATGAATAAAAATAATAAGCCATGCTTCAACCATGCTTTCATAACACCTCATCTCTCCACCTCATTATCTATTTAAACAAAATAGATTTAACGCAAATGAGGTGTCTTCTTCTAGAAGCACTCAAGTGAAAATACAAGAATACCCCTCACCGTATATACATACCCATATTTGTACTACGAATACCAAGAGATAAAAATAATCCAATAATATAATGCTAGAATGCGGCTTAATCCTAAGCCCGCTGTATTATACATCCGAACAAAAGTTTGTGTAGCTAGTACACGTGTATGATCGAAACCCTGCACGTAAAACCATACGGACACTACATTGTTTCTCCTGAACCAGGGAAACCCTCTGTGTGGGACTCTAAAGACTCAACAGTATGCTGGCAGTGGGTTTAACCACAAGCACGTCAGTGGCACTAGCTGTACGTAACGGCTATCTAGGTACTTGTCGAAAAGAAGGTCGACGTGCAAACTCATCCAAACTCCTACTGAGCCAGTCCGTGATAATCTCCATACAGTTCGGTCTATTCGTCTGAGAGTATCGCATGCCGGGTCTTGGTGGTGGGAAACGTTAGACCCCTAAAAACCCGACAAGTCGTGCCGATGTGGCTCAAGACCATCCGAGAATCTACTGATCTAACTATCAGTAATTCTCAATCCACCCTGGCCAAACGAACACAGCGCGACATTGACTCCCTATACCGGGAGAGACGAATCCCTAACAATCGCTCATTGCCTCCATGTGGGTCGGGACTGTACCTAACTAAAACCTGTTTGCACGACTCAGTAGAGCCTTAGTAGGGTAATAATCAAAGCACAGTGGAAACTCATACGAGATAAATGACGACCTAAGGTCGACAAACTATCTGTACTAATGTCACCAGAGAACTGCTATCTGACGATAGGTATAATACCATCTTGCCAGTTCTCGGTGAGTCTGGGTAGTGTACTCACCCTCAGTGTGCACCTGTATACAATCTTAGGTGCATCACAGCAATGGCCGCGGGACCAATCATCGTCCCTCGTCAAGATCTAGAAATGTATACACCAGTCTACTCTGGAGTATCGATGCCCAGTCTTGATACTCTCACGACTAAGGACATTTAAGAATGTGCTTATCGACTACCCAGCTCCTACAAGTATGATTGCCATCATAACGCTGGAAGTCAAGCAATGATCCTACGGGTTTTATCAACATGTATAAGCGATATGAAATAACAAGTAAAATATATAGCGAACCAAATAATATACTATCATATCAAGCAAGATTGTCATGTACATACATACCCCTAGCATCCTGTACAATGAAGGCCTCTCGGGCATACATATCCAACATTATTATAACATGAAATGATTTCATGTAGACACTACAATAACCAACACCAAGAATACTTGTAACGATCCTAAATTCGTGTACTCTTTTGTATTATTCGTCACTAATAAATTGCCATTTCTTTTCAAGTACTAAATCATATTTAAACTATTGAAAACTTAGTGTGAGATGACTCACAAAAGGGTGAGACGGCTCATAGATCAGTTTCATTGATCGTGCTTTCTCTGTCCCCTTGAGCCGGCTCTAATCAGCCCTGAGTCGTCTCAACCCTTGCCTGGAATGCTGTTTTAACTTCTGTCTGCATGAGATGGCTCAATCTACTCTTGAGCCGGCTCATGCATCGTTCGAAACTGAAACATTCCAAACACCCAATCGACAAGTTCCTTCATCTCATGGTCGTTCCTTTCCTCTTCAAAAAACCGCCAATTAAATTCTGATAACCCCAACCCATTAAATTCCCTATTAATTTCTTTTAATGGCCCTTAAATCTCTTTTAATTCCTCAATCTGAAAATTATTTCTCTCTCTTTCATTTTTCCTATAGCTACCAAAACCCAATTCTCCTCTGAGAACCTCTGAAAACATCCTCTCTGAAATCCTCATTAAAGAATCTCTACAACCCAATTGAAGATTCCTGCATCTAGTCGTCATAGCTTCGATCAAGTTCTTATTCTCTTTCAAACGGTGATTCAGTTGTTATACTGAATCGCGATGTGAGTAATTACTCTTCCCTTCATCTCCTCGATCTCCCTTTATTCATCTCGTCATCTCTCTCCTTCTCTTGTCTTGTCTCATCCGCAAAATCATTACTCTTATCTCATAAAAATCCCCAATAAAATATTGTTTTAAATGCGTGAATTTAGAATCACTTGTATAATTAAACTTAATTGTTATTTCTTATAAATCCATGCTCGCTGTTAATTCCCCATGTAAATGTCAACCCTTATATACGTAAAATAGTATATGGTTTATGTTAAATTCAATTGTTATTTTCATTCAAATCTATAATCAAATGTTGCCTTTCATGATAACCATAACTCATGGATGCTATAGACATTGAAAATACACATAATTGATACTATGGAATGAGTATAAACAAAAGTTGCACCGATACAAAAATATAATTAAACTTAAAACCTGATCGTCTGAACAATCAGGCTTTAAGCCACTCAAAATAATATGAGCCGTCTCATATAATCTGAGAAGAAAAAATACCTTTATACATGGCATGAGCCGGCTCAAGTTTGGACTTGAGCCGTCTCAAATCATGGTTGAGCCAGCTCAACATAAAATTGAGCCGTCTCATGGTAACAGAAAGAAACATGATATCCCATAGATTGTCAAGCCGTCTCAATTCATATTGAGCCGTCTCAAGACTTTTGACGAGCCGTCTTAAGAACATTTTGAGCCGTCTTTTACAACCAGAGAACCAAAATCATGATTGTAGATGACTTATGAGCCATCTCAAACTGATATCCAAACTGAATCAACATCTGACATATGATTTAATTTGATATACATCTACATTGCTTGTTTTACTACACCATATATGTCTCATCCCATGCTATGCACTCTTTATTGCTGAACCTGCATGTCTTATATGAACAAACTAGTATATGCTACACTCGACTCAACTCGAACCATGAATATCATTTGACGTGAATGCTTGACACTTTACATGAATGCTTGACACACGACATGAACTCAATTTGAAACATGAACTTGTACTCTCTCTTATATATTCATGGCTTTGAGTTAGGCTTGTGACATTATTTGTAAATTAAATTACGCGAGGTGTTGGGGTAATTTGAGTGTGAATCCAATGAAATCTCAGGAGTCCCCTTAGAACATGAATTCATGAATACTAACACAATTTACAATCATGAGGGCCCATGTTTCCTTACCCCCGGATTATAACCTGTGGGTTTGTGAATACGTCAATGTCGATTGAATTCTCGTTAATAACACATTTGATTCGGGCCTATGATTCCTTTCCCCTGGATTACAGTCTTGGGTTCGAGAATACTCTTGAGATTGATTGATATTCATACTTGAACTGTCGTTAATTAGATTACCCTTGTAGAGACATTTTAAGACATATTGATATTCACTTCATGTTCACCATATATACTTAATGCATGCTTATGTTGTCCAACACATGCTACACTATATTGCCATACTCATGTATCATATAGTTGTTATGTACATTTCCATGTTACACTTGTTCACATGTTTATGATTTCCATTCATGCTATATTATATACCGCCTTGTACTTCTTTTATATATTCACACCTCTTTAGGGACTTACCGAGCACAAGTTCGCTGACGTGCATTCCACTCCGTTTTCTTACTTTCCTTAGAATGTTCGTCAGCTGAAATTGAAACAGAGGAGATAGAACCTACAGAAGAGGAGTACTCTTAACTTGCATCGCAAGCAGACAACTAGTTATTTTCAGCTTTTCTATTTTCTGTATGCCTCCTGTTTAGGGCTTATCATTGTTATCGTATTTGTCTCAGATATTGTATCTCCGTTTTGAATTTTGTGGAACTTGAATGTACTAAGTTAGTTGTTGTATTCTTATTCACTTGATTATTTCTTGTTATCTTTATGTTGCTTACAAACGCTTAACGTATTTTTTGCGAGAAAAAACCTTCTCGAAATAAATATGGCACAGGCTTGTCACGTAACCGTTACCACCCTTTTTGGGAAGCGAGGCGTGACAATTCTACATGATATAGCAGTCAGACATAGTAAGGTTACATATTATGTGAAATTTAGATGTCAATGTCACCAATATTGTCTATTCTAATGGTAATTGAAATCAGTTAATGAAATCTTCTTCGTAACTCAATAGTATCCCGTACGTGCCCGGGACCACGATCAAGATCCTCGGGGCTGAATCCTGAGACATGACGCTAGGCAGAAAATCCTGTAATGTCAATGTATAGATGAATGATGCAAGCATCATCATTCCGGAGCATAGAAGCCCGTATCGACTGACCAGTCTCTAAATATTAAATCCTCTTGAGTTACGGTTCCATTTCTTGATTTCTCATTTCCCCAGTTTTATGTTTCATGTCAGCGTCAATGTAATTTTTACCTAATGTCAATTCTAGAACAAGCAAGTAACATATCATAACAGGTCAAGTCAAGTCGAATCCGTTGGCATTGGATACTAATTACATTGCAATAATATCTGGACATAATAATGAGTAACAAGTTCGAACATGTGTACATGTAAGCAATCAATATGTCTAGCATTATCAAATAACACAATTATATCAGATAACAATGAGATAACAAATCAGAATCATATCAGAATTAGATTCAATATTAGAATCATATCAGCTAACATATCGGTATCAGAAACATCAGACAACAGACGTATTCTATAGACATCTCCTAAAGAATATCTTGAACACCAGGCGTCTATGGCAGACGACTGTGACATACGTCTCTAGTTCAAATAGGTTTCTGGAAATAGGTTTCAGAGACGTCTTGTCCTTATGAGCAGACGTCTGTAGTTGAAATATTGTTAATATAAATATATTTCAGAGACGTCTGGTCCCTGTTGGCAGACGTCTCCATAAGCATATTTTTGAGACGATCATATTAACTAGGGTTTCAATTATTTGGTCCATACATGAATAAAATAGAATACCAATCATTCAAACTCTCTATATTTCAATATATTTAACTAGTTAAACATAAAGATGGTATTTTTAGGGTTTTTGACACATCGTGATCCAAATCTCGATATCTCGTCAATTAGGTTTAATGCAATTTGATTACATAATAATAGTAATGTTACTGCAAAATTGAATCCTGCTGTAACTAGCATGTAAACAAATATTCAGATACTTGCCTCGAGATGAACAACCACGATAATGTAGATGGCGACAAAACGACGAAACCGTCGTCAAGATCTCGGTCTTGGATGTGCAGCCGTGAGATGAAACCATAGCAAGAATCCAGTCGCAGCAAGAAGAAGAAGAAGAAGAAGAAGATGAAGACGCTGCAACCGATGTGACAATGACGACGATGATGATGGTGTCCGGCTGAATTAGGGTTAAGGTTTCGGCTAGGATTTTGTTTGAATAGAGAAAAAGATGATGGATATGGTATGCATGATTATGAGGGTTTAAATAGGATATATAAATACGGATCGGATATTTCATGAAGTTGATTTTATTTAGGAATAGGGAATTAGAGAAAAAAGGAAAGAATAGCAATATGATTCATATAGATAAATAGTGTATTATTCATTTAAACTAATAAATTTTATAAATTTATGAACATAATAATAAAATAATAACAACCTATTGCAACATAACACAACATAACCTTTATAATAATGTAAATAAACAACATACCTATTAATATAGTTTTATTCGAGAAATACCGTACAAGCGTTTTAGGGTGTTACAGTAGGCTACGGAGACGTTGAATCTGGGCTTCCTTTGCCTCCAAGGCCACTTGATGGTTGGAAAGGACTGTTTTATGAAGCAACTCTTTTTTCGCACAAACATTCTTTCAATGCGTCACTTGTGCTTCAATGGATATGCCTTTCGCAATGTCCTCTCATCCGTATTCTTAACATATTGTTCCTTTAGAATTGCACCAATGAAGACCAAAATATATTATAATCAAATTATTAGAGATTACAGGAAACTTATTACAAGTTACAGATGCCTGCTATAAAAGTTACATGTTAGTGCTTAGAAATTACATGCAACTGCCTACAAGTTATAGACTATACCTATATATACACAAGATACTTTTTTTTAATATAAATAGAGAATATATAACTTACCGATGCAGTTGTTGCGTCATCGTCTCCACTGCACTTCTCTTGCACTACACTTCTCTTGTGATATGAACTGGAGTATCAGCGGAATGTTTCGACGGAACCATATCCCCCTTCGGCACACAGGAGACCTCTTTCTCTTCATTTCCTTCTCCAATTCCGACATCTTCAACGATGTACTGAATTCCAACCAACATAGGGCCGGTTTCTTGGCGTCTATATGTGTCGGTTGCCTCAAACCCAAGATGGTATAAAACCATAGCTGCAAACAGATATACATCAAATTCGTATTATTAATATTAAATCATCAAAACATCTCTACCAACAATATTAATTTATGTAGTTGCCTATAACATGTAGGCAACTTTGGTACATCTATGAAGTTGCCTGTAACATATAGGCAATTTTGGTATATGTTACAAGCAACTGCTTATGAGTTATAGGAAAAATTATAGATGTTATAGGCAACTTTTATAGAAGTTACAGGCAAATAATTTGCCTGTAATATCTTGCCAACAACAAATGAAAATAAGCACTTTCCTGTAATATCTATGAAATTGCATGTAACCTGTAAGTAGTTGCATGTAACATGTAGGCAATTTTGGTACATATTACAGGAAATTTTGGTAGATATTACAGACAACATTATAGATGTTCACAATTTTTTTGAAAAGAAACAATCTCGAATTGCAATGTAAGATTACATAATTTGTATCTCGGTCGCCGTCGTCGTCGTTAACTTCAATTCAGAGGCCACTATTTTAGCCGACGCCTCTTTCGCCAATTTCAAGAACTTATCCTTTGATTTAGGCGTCATTCTGCAGGGAGTGATGGTGATGAAGTTGTTCTCATGACAGAGGAGGGGGTCTAAGAAGCCATCGAAGGTTAGGATTTTCGATGACGAGAGGCGACGACGGGCGATGGGCTCTAGGGTTTTCGACGAGAGGGCTGGGGGCTCTAAGGTTTTCGACGAGAGGGCAACGACGACGACGATGACGAAGAGAGCATGGGTTCTCTGAGAAGCTCGAGCGGCAGTGAGTTTGAGTGACAGAGAGATAGAGAGAAAGTGAGAATTTTGAATGTGGGTAATTTCATTCCTCCACCAAATTATAATACCCACGGTTTGGGCCAAGGGTGTTTAGACAAAATTTTTGAACAGTAGGCCTTTTCTCCTCTTTTCGAAAATATCAGGGATTCTTGATCCCTTTTTCGTGTGCTAGGGGCTTTTCAACAATTTACTCAAAAAATTATACACTTATGGGTTTTTCCATAATTTTGGAACTTTTAGGGTTTAAAAATAAATCAAGTTAAAGAAACTAGGTCCGGAAACAAATTTTCTTTTAATCTTAAATGTAATCCTATGTTAAATATTTATGGTGTATTTTGAGGAGCTAAAATAGTTCCTACTGAAGGTTTTTTTAGAATTAAATGATGGCTAAAATGTTGTCCCTGCTGAATTTTTTTTTCGGTTGACTGTGGAGTTTGGGCCCAATTTTTAATGAGCTTTCGGCCTAGGGATTGCTAATCACATCTATTATAAAATTGACAGTGTACTACTATACAACTACATTTTTGCATAAAGTAATTGAAAACCAATAGTAGTTGAAAAATAAGTGGGCTAATCTTGCGCAGGACCATCACTAGCAACAGCGAGCTGATTAAGTAATAATTAATTGATGATGACATTAATTTTAGCGAGAAGATAGATTAAAACGACAGTTGATAAGCAGTGGAAGCTGCCTCTCTGTCAAATCATTGATCTTATAATTTTGAAGCCAATCAAAGCATTTTATTGAGTATTAATAAATGTGCATCCTAGGAATGTATGATACGAAGCATATAATAAAAGGGTTGGGAAATTGTCGAGAAGAAAATTTAAAAACCAAGCACTTTTTCCTGTTGTTAAAATGCCCCGGTCCCAAAACTCTTGTCAAAACCCCCCTGAAACAACAATGCTGGGTCAAAAATCCCATGTATGTATACCGCACCGGCTTTGACCAGATCCCCAAATCCTCCTCCCCCTCGCAATGTAGGTATCGTTGGCAAGTAGACAGATACTTCAGGCATCGCAAGTAAATAGACAGGTACAAATACTTAAGACAGTTGGTTAGATATTGTTGTGAAAATAAGACCAAAGTAGGCAGCGGGCGATCGATACGCATGAATCGGAACTAATGAAAATGATTAAACACAACAACTACACAAAAGCAATAAGTAATAAAAGAAAAAACACACCAAGCAAATGACCCAAGATATTACCTAAGTTCGGTTCGTACTTGCACCTAATCCCGCAAACCGACAACAAATTGCTTCCACCAATCAACAAAAAATGATAAGAGATAATTTTTGCTCTCTCCATCTCACCCAAATAGAAAGCTATTAAAATCTCTCCTTCTTCTCTCTGTTTCTCTATTAAAAAACGCCTCTTGGATTAATTGATTGATCAATTAATTACATAGTGATCTTCGCATATATAGAAGAGGCTTTAAATAAGAGATAAGGTTAAATTTAAACTCATATATTAATTGGTAAAACCATTTACTCTTTAGCCATCACCGCATGAACCATTTAATCTTGTAGATATGCCCTCCAGCCACTGCCTGCCACGTGTCCGCTCCAACTCCTCCTTGCGCTCCTGATCATGAAACTTCGACATGCACATGCAACACACCTGCTACTTCGTGGGCTTTTCATGGGCTGGATTTAGCTTTAAAAGATGCAAAATCCATCAAATCTCGGCACTTCTATGAAAAGTAAATGCGTCCGCCGGATTTTCATGGATATCAATCTTCGTAAGCGAAATAATATTCTTCTCGTTCTCCAAAAAGAAATCATTCACCTCGATATGCTTAGTTTTCGAACTGTAAGCCTGACGCTCCGCCATATGAATCACACTCTGATTGTCGCAAAACACCTCCGTGAAATCCCGCGGAACACCTATACCACCATCAAACCATGCAAACATATAGCCTTCTTGACAGCCTCCGTAGCAACTATCAACTCTACCTCTGTCGTCAATAATGCGACAATGGACTGTAACGTCAATCTCCATGACACTGCGCAAGTGCCTAATGTGGATACGTAACCCGTCGTAGATCTTCGTCTGTCCCCATCACTAGCAAAATCCGAGTCACAATACCCTATCATAATACAACCATCCGTACTGTCTCTGCTAAATAACAAGTCGGACCCCGTAGTACCCCTCAAATACCTTAAAATACACTTAGCCTGCCAATGATTCTTACTCGGATTAACCATGTATCGGCTGACCATCCATACTGCATGTGCAATATCTGGACGCATGCAAACTATCGCATATATCAAATTATCTACTGCACTCGTATATGACACTCTAGACATGTACTCCATGTCTATATCTGATCCTGGTGATAACTTCGCCGAAAGCATGAAGTGCGTCCCTAAAGGAGTAGACACTTGTTTTTCCTTCTCCATCCCATATCGAGCGAGAACTTTCTCAATATATTGTTTCTGTCGCAGACACAACTCACCACGGTTCCACTCCCTGACAATCTCCATACCAAGTATTTTTTTCGCAACCCCAAAATTTTCATCTCGAACTCCTGACTCAACTGCTGTTTCAACCTGTTGACCTCTGACATGCTGCGTGATACCACAACATATCGTCCACATATAATAAAAGATAAATCCGGGACTCATCGTCTAGCAGCATCACATAAATACAATGATCCTAAACATTCCTTGTGTATCCAATTGCCAACATAAATTGATCAAATCGCTTGTACCACTATCTCGAAAAATGCTTCAAACCTTAAAGCGACTTCTTGAATTTGCAAACATTTGACTACGAATCCTTCTGACTGATGCATATAAATATTCTCCTCTAGATCACCATGTAAAAAATCAGTCTTGACATCAAGCTGCTCTAGCTTCATATCATAAACCGCAACCATGGATAACAAAACACGAATCGAAATATGTCGAACCACTGGAGAAAAAATCTCGTTGCAGTCTTCATGTTAGTAATATGTATGCCCTAGAGGCCATTACTGTACATACGATGTATATTGTAGTGGATGCTTGGATATATATAGGGAGGACTTTCTTGCTCGACATGATAGTATGCTATCTGGTTGCTCTTTATCTTAACATGTAAACTGATTGTCTCTATAATACATGTTGATAAAGCCCTTAGAATGAGTACTTGACTACCAGGACTATGATGCAGATCATACTAGTGGGGACAGAGTAGTCGTTAAGTACATCCTTCAAATGTTCCTAGTCGAGAGTGTATCGAGACAGGGCATCGATATACCAGAGTAGACTAGCGTATATGCTTCTCGACCCATATGATCGGCGATGGATGATCTCATATCCATTGGTGTTTGACATCAGAGAAGGTATGCGGGTGCTCAGTGGAGACTGGGTATACTGAACGGACTCACCGAGAACTCCTAGATGGTATTATACCTATCGTCGGATAGCAGTTCTCTGGTGACACCGGTACAGGTTAGTCTGTAGACCCGAGATCGTCATAGAGTCTTGTGTGATTCCCACCGTGCTTTGATTTCCACCTTACCACGTTCAAGAGAACGTGCAAAACGGTGGCTTTTGGGTACAGTCCCGAGTCACATGGAGGCAATGAGCGATAGGAGGGGTTTCATCTCTCCCGGTATAGGGAGTTGATGTTGCGCTATGCTCGATTGGCCATAACATGAAATCCCTGGTCAGGGTTGCTGAGATCTACTTGTAAGTGTTATCAGTAGTTTCTCGAACCGTTATGGACCTTGCATCGGCATGACTTATCAGGCTATTGGGGTCTGACGTTTTACCACCCCCAGATTGTGATATGCGATATATCAGACGAAGAGACCGGACTGTACGGTAGTGTTATCGATTGGATTCGCAGGAGTACGAGCATGCTTGCTTGTTGATCTTCTGATCGCTCAATACCCAGGTGGCCGTTACGTTTAGCAGACCGCTTGCGGCTTATGGGTGTTTGATATGATCATCACCTATTGCGGACGTATTGACAAGTCTTTAAAGTCCTACACAGAGGTTTCCTGGCTCAAGCGAAATGGAGTAGGAGCACATATGTGATATGTGCGGGACCGAGGTTGATACGATATGAGATACCGTATTCTATTCTCGCGATATGTGATATCGATTGGTTATATATGATATAGCCGGGTTATCGGATCAAGTGTTGATTCGATTAGTTGATTCATATAGTATTAGTCGGTTGTATATGATATAGACGGATTATTAAATCAAGAGTTGATTTGATAATTTAATGTATAATTATATATTTGATATATTATATTACATTAACTAATACTAAGCTCACTCATAATTTCTTTTTTCACTAGATGTGCACATTGTATATATGTGATATGTATATTTGTGTACATGTATTGTGTCATGTTTGATGATACATACAAGATGGGTGTATGAGATTAATACCATGCTAGGGTTAAGTTAGGGTTTCCATTTATGTTAAGCTAATTCAAAAGAGATTGAGTTTGTCATGGTAAAGCTTGGACAAAAGCTTTTGGATAAACTTTGACAAAGTCAACTCTTTTGTCTAGTTAAAGATATTTATCAAACCCAACCCTTAACCATAGTGTGTGGTTTATTCTCTACATGAGTTAAGCATGATGGCTTTAACTCACCCATGGTTGCAATAATTCATAGAAAAAAATGATTGATGAGATATTTTCTTCATCTTCTTCTTCTTCATCAAAAGCTTCTAGTTTCAATGGAGTTTTGAGAAAAAATGTGAGAAAATGAAATCTAAAGTGAGTCCACTTCCTACTTCATCATCCTCTGCTACTTACCATTTAGTAGAGCGTGTTTGCTTCACTAATTATATGATTAGTGAAGAAATAGCTTGGGTTAGTGTCTGCTCGACGTAGATCATCTTCGGCCTCGAAGACATCGAAGCAAGCACGTTCGTTTCTTCAAAGGATTCTCTCTAGAATCCGGAGTTTGCAATCGCAGCGAAGGGGACTACTACATGGAGCTATTTGAAGTGAAGGACCGGTCTACAAATGTTGTATTCCTTGCTCACTATAACTTGCAAAGTGTTTGCATATGTTTTCCGTATTATTTCTAGTTAACGATTCATGGTTAGGGTTAGCTAGAACGGCAAATTTTTGAATTTGGTATGGACGATGCCTCCCGAAACCTTGCTGCCATGCTAGGCAACCCTTCAGTGGTATCGAGCCATGCTGGAAATTTATACGGATTTTGTTAGAATTACGAAACCGAAATACTCCGAAACTTGCATCGCCAAACCTGCTTGTTGTCGATTTTAAATATTGTCAAAAAATTTTTCAAACAAGTACAGAGTGATGTATGGGACATATCATGAACACATACAAAATTTCAGGGCATTCCCAAAAATTTTGGCCAGCCACCACCTATGTGATCTAGGCCAAATCCGAGCACCCCCCCTGAATTTTTGTCTGTGTTCCATTGGCTTGGTTTTGATGTTTCAGGTGTTGTTTGCTTTTGCTAATTTTACACGTGATGTAATTTTACACTATAAACAATTCGGAGTGTTTCGTATTCGTAGTTTTAACAATGTTTCGGGTTATTCACATGTTGTCTAGACGAAATTAAAAAGTTCGATTGAATGTCAAAAACCCATTTTTCCAAGTTCATCGTATTCGGAAAAACATGCAAGTGATTCTGCGGACCCTCTAGAAGAACGAAACCTTAACTCGATTATGTGACCGTCAGAACCGCCACTAAACCCTAGGGTTTATGGTAGTTCGGCGCTGTCACATATGAGACGTTGGTTTGATCCTTCTACGGCTGGTGCATAGGTACTATGGCATATTCTGGGTATTATTGAACTGTGCTCAAGTGTTGAGCTGTCGGAAAATTGTGGGATTTTGATGAATCGATCGAAGAGTTTAACGTCGTCCGGATATCATGTGATGGGATACAATATTTGGAATTCACAAGTAGTTATGAGATAACTAATTTGAATGTTATAAATCTAGCAATTTAGTCTCATTTGATCGGTTGCCACGGGATTTTGATGTGATCAAAACTCCGTCGCAATCACGTAGCGTACGCGGATACTCTCCGGGTAAACATAATAGATAGACACGCCCCATAGCCCCGACCAAGTGACTGTAGGAGAACCCCGTCGCTAAAAGCATCCGTTCGGATGCTCGCGGCAGCGGTGTTCCGCCTTAGTGCACTTCGTCGACGGCATCGGGGGGTGCGGCCGTCTACTAAAGTTTCCGACGAGTATTCAATCAGGATGTCGGGAATCTTGTTGAATTGGCCGATTTGATATTGAAAAGTGTTTTCGAGATCGAGACTAAAATGCGGGGTTTATTATTGTTAGGCATGCGATGTCTAAGGAATTCATTTGGTTAGGCATGTGATGTCTAAGGTGGTTGCGGATTCCAACTGTTGTAGTTTTTCACTTTCTTTTCTGCGACCGTAAGTGTAATATGTGGTGTATCGCCGGTTTCGGTGCTATATGTCAACGACAATTGGGATACACATATTTACTTACGTTGATGACATGTGATGTTATGTGTTGCTGTGATATGTTATATTGGATCGTCGTGATGGAATAGCCGGGGGTTTTATGTGAGATGAGAGTTTTTCATTTTCATTCATGTAAAATTCATTGTATGTAATATTCTTTTATTGGGGCACTTCCGGGTTGAGAATGATGTCACCATTGTATATTATTTACTTTTCCGCATTAGGATGGACCCAAGGAGGGGAGCACAAGTAACCGGGTTTTAGGGTCCAGTGGGAGACCATCTCAAGGAGTTGAGATCGGGTCTCCTAACTCTAGAATTGGTAGGGTTACTTGCCGCTCTCGTAGGGGTCTAGGGGTGTGAGATTGGCTATTCATCACGACCGTGGAATCCGTGTTTTATACAGGCTTAATCTAAAACACGGAAATCCTAGTATATCCAATATTTCATATATGTTCTTCTGCTGCAATGTTCTGTGATGAGATCATATTACTTCTTGAGACGAATGCTTATATTATATATATGTGATATATATATATATATATATATATATATATATTGTTGATTTCGTTTCATATGCGATGCTTGGGAAGCATAATAAATGGGACTTCATTAATGAGATTAATGAAATAAAAGAAACCTAAAGAAGTTGTAGAAACTTGTCTCGAAAACTGGTAGCTCTAGTTCTTGCTTTGCATAGCGGTATTCCTTATAGAATATCCAGCACCTTATTCGATAAGGAAAGAGCCGAGATCCCTTCACCGGGAGTGACCTCTTTAGCGAAACTAGCAGATGCTACAAACTCGATTTGTCTTTTGATTGCTTTTATAGTTTTTTCTTTGCATAGTGGTATTTGTGAAATATGCTGCACCTTATTCGATAAGGAAAGAGCCGAGATCCCTTCACCGGGAGTGACCTCTTTAGCAAAACTAGTAAAAGCCTAAAAAACACTCCTTTTAAAATCACTCGATTCTACAACGATATCATGTTCATTACGTAAAAGGTTTTCTTAAAAACATGTCGTAGCCCTCCGTCATTTCAGATAAGTACTACTTAGTATCCGTGCTGCATTTGTTGACCTTAGCCAAGACGTAGTGTGCGGTAGCTGATTAGTGCTTATCTGCATAAGCATATGATGCGATTGAGTTAGGGTAGTCGTGCGACTTTGTTGACCTTAGCCAAGGGTCGTGCGGGTGGGTTTAATTCAATCGGGAATTGACGGGTTGAACTTGGCTAGCGCTTATGATTTGTTGACCTTAGCCAAGGTCATAAGTTGCTAGGGGTAAAATATTATCGGGAATTTCAAGTGTTGAAATTTGCAATGAGATTGCATGCCTTCTATGAGATAGTTGGATCCCGATACCCACTGAGAGTAAGAGTTACTTCTGGGAGAGTTTTACACATTACAATTAGCCGATCAAGTAGGTGTCTAGAAAGGTGTTAACGGGGTTACGCCCCTGGGAAAATGAGGTATATTTTAATTAGGTCCGTGCGAAAGCACGGGGAACCTCCCTCAAAGTACCGGTACTGGCCTGGCTGAAAGATTAGCGAACTTATAGGGTGTAATTAATCCTGGCTAGTCTTTCCTTTTAGGGTTTGAAGGAAGATTTGACTAAAACAATAGGAGCCATCCTGATTAGATAAATTAATAACCAATCTAATCTTACAAGAGCATACGCTGAATGTTTTCTTCTCTCTCTCTCCAGGTAGCGACCATGTCACGCCTTAATCAAGATAATAATATGGATGCATTGACCGAACCCGCTTGTTATACCGAGCTGGGGAACGTTGGTCCCGCTCCAACTTATAATTGTTATAAGACCGAGCAGGATATAGGGGATGGCCAGGATTCTCATGCCGCCCAAACGAAGAAAGTGCATGTTGATACATCTTCTTTGGGTATGTTCATTACAGAGAACCGTTTCTTAGTATCTTTTACGTCCTGGGTATGAGATACCGGATCAGAATCCCAGATATGTAATCTGTTACATGGGCTACAGATAGGTAGAGAACTGAGAACGGGTGATAAGTTTCAAGAGTTGGAAATGATGCAATTGTTGCAAGCCAAGCAGTTGGCAGTTATCACCTTATATTACCAAATACAATGATTCTGAACGAATGTTATTAGATACCGAACCTGATATACAACATCATATCAGTCTCTTTATTTAGTAAAGAAGGATATAATTTTGTATTGTTGGATAATGTTTTGAACATTTCCTATATCAAGAGTTGATCGGTTCAGACACGTTATCTAAAAGCATATACATTCTAAATCAAACCACATTTCGTAACGTACAAAACACACACAAGAAGAAGAGTTCAGAAATGAACGAATTCTTCTTAGGCATTATAGACTAGGTCATATCAATGCGACCCGACTAGCTAAGTTACATAAAGATGCATATTTAAATCAGTTTGAATTTACATATTGTGAAACTTGCCAGTCATGTCACAAAGATAAAATAACCATAGCTCCGTTTATTGGAAACAGAGAAAGAGTTACTAAACTCTTGGGATTGATACATATTGATGTATGAAAGTCTCCTGTCTACACATGCCAGGACTGGTTCTTTATACTTCATTACATTCACTGATCATCTCTCAAGATTCGGACATATGTTCCTGTTGAAAAACAAGTCTGAACCTTTTGAGATATTCAAAGAATATAAGTTAGAAGTAGAGAACCATAACGGGTATAAGTATTATGTCCTATGATGAGATCAGGGAGGAGAATACTTGAGCACGGAATTCCAGGACTATTCTAAAAGGAGAGTGTGATTCTCTCTCAGCATTACTCCTCCGCATACACTATAGCACGTCGGTGTATCGGGGCAGAGCAATCGCACCCTATGAGATAAGGTGTGCTTTATGATGAGTACTACTTAGTTGCCTATTTCCTTTGGGGGTTATGCACTTGAGAAGCTGCATACCTATTGAATTGTGTTCCAATCAAATCAGGTGCCTACCACTCCATATGCGATATGATATGGGAAGAGCCTATCTCTTAAGTAAGTTAAGATTTGAGGTTGTCCGGCCTATGTCATGTTAGTTATGTATATGCCCTAGAGGCCATTGTTGTACATATGATGTATATTATAATGGATGCTTGGATATATATAGAGAGGACTTTCTTGCTCGTCATGATAGTATGCTATTTGGTTTCACTTTATCTTAACATGTTGACTTGTATTGGTTTACTGTCTTACTCTCACATGTTGATAAAGCCCTTAGGATCTGTACTCGACTACTGGGACTATGATGAGATCATACTAGTGGGGCCACGGTAGTCGATGAGTACATCCTATAAATGTTCCTAGTCGAGGGTATATCGAGACAGGGCATCGATACACCAGAGTAGACTAGCGTATACGCATCTTGACCCTTATGATGGGCGATGGATGATCTCATATCCATCGGTGTTTTGACATCAAGGATGGTGTACGGGTGCTCAATGGAGACTGGGTACACTGGACGGACTCGCCGAGAACTCCCAGATGGTGATATACCATACGTCAGATGGCAGTTCTCCGGTGACATTGGTACAGGATAGTTTGTAGACCCGAGATCGTCATAGAGTCTTGTGTGATTCCCACTGTGCTTTGATTTCCACCTTACCACGTCCAAGAGGGCGTGCAAAACGGTGGCTTTTGGGTGCAGTCCCGAATCATATGGAGGCAATGAGCGATAGGAGGGGATTCGTCTCTCCCGGTATAGGGAGTTGATGTTGTGCTGCGTTCGATTGGCTATAACTGGAAGTCCCTGGCCAGGGCTGATATAGAGATTTACTGGTAAGTGTTACCAGTAGTTTCTCGACCCGTTATGAGCCTCACATCGACACGACTTATCGGTTACTAGGGTCTGACGTATACCACCCCTAGACTAGATATACAACATATCAGACGAAGAGACCGGACTGTACGGGAGTGTTACTGATTGGATTCACAGGAGAATGTACAGGCTAGCTTGTTGATCTTCTAATCGCTTAATACCTGGGTGGCTGTTACGTTTAGCTGACCGCTTGCAGCTTGTGGGTGTTTGATATGATCATCACCTGCTACCGGCGTATTGACGATTCTTTAGAGTCCTACACAGAGGTTTCTTGACTTAGGCAAAACGGAGTAGGGGCACATTGTTGGAGATAGTGCCCTCAGAGTCAATTATTGGATCACAGGCACGTGATTGCAATGATTGAGGGAGGACCTATACCGGTAGGACAGTCTTACTCAAGATGATAGTATGCTATCTGGTTTATCTTTATCATCGTGTACTGTTTCAGGTGACCTTACAGGTTACTATTGCACGTTGATAGAGCCCTTAGGATTCTTGCTTGACGGCCAGCAGTATGATAGCGATCATATACGTGGGAGCTGGGGTCTATAAGCATATCCTTAAAAGGTCCCTAGTCGTGGGAGTTTTCGAGACAGGGCATCGATACTCCAGAGTAGACTAGTGTATATAGTCGAGACCCCGACGAGGGGCGGTGGCCAGTCTCACAAGCCACTGGTGTCAGTTGGTTCACCTAAGATGTATACAGGTGCTCATTGTACACCGGACAGGACTCGCCGGGAACATGCTAGTTGTTCTTATACCAGACGTCAGATAGCAGTTCCCTGGTGACATGTGTACAGGTTAGTTCATCGACCCGAGATCGTCATTTTTCTCGTGTGAGTTCCCACTGTACTTTGATTACTACCCTACCACGGCTCAAAGGAGTCGTGCAAACAGGTTTTAGTTGGGTACAGTCCCGAGCCACATGGAGGCAGTGAGCGGATCTGCAGGGGTTCGTCTCTCCCGGTATTGGGGGTGTGGTCGCGCTGTGTCTAGGAGAGCCATTACACAAAGCCCTTGGCCGAGGCAGGAGATTTACTGGTAGGTATTCCAGTAGTATCTCAGGGTGTTCTGGGCTACACTCCGACACGACTTGTACCGCTTTTGGGGGTCTGACTTTTACCAACCCCCTAGGCCCGCCATGCGATGCTCATAGACGAACGGACCGGACTGTCCGGATATTGTCACTGACAGGCTCAGTAGGGTGTCAGGATGAGTTCGCTCATCGACGTCCCTTTTGATCAATACCTGGTAGCCCGTTACGTACGGCTAATACCTCTGACGTGCTAGTTGTTAAATCTACAGCTAAAGTATTGACGAGTCTTTAGAGTCCCCCACAGACAGTTTCTCAAGTTTCGGGCGAAACATTGTAGAGGCCGTATGATATATGGCAGGGTTCGATCTTATACGTGCGGTATTGCACGCATCATGATCGGACGGATCATACTAGTGGGTTTTGGTTTAAGCCGGATCCTAGTATTAGATTTGTTTGATTACTTTAGTCTCATCGCATTCGCATTCAGTCGGAATGCGGGTGCAGGTATGTATATACAGGTGAGGGGTATCCTTGTGATCCGTCACAAGTTTACTTTAGATATTGCCGGATCTTTTTGTTGTGGCAAACATTTGGATTAATGTTTGCTTAAGGAAATAATGAGCTAGATTTTCATCATGACAATGCATTAATGTGACATGGACTTGTATCATGAGTCATGGTCTCTTTTTTAGCAAATGTGTCACATTAATGAATTGTTTTATGTGTTGAAATGAGATGGAGAGAGAGAGGGGGGCTGCCATGGTTGGTTTTATTGGTCTTGTATTTTCATAATCACACTCACTCACTCTCATTCCAACAAAAGAGAAGAAAAGAAAAAGAAAAGCTCTTGTTCTTCTTCTTCCTCCTCTAGCTCATTGCTTCCATCAATGGCAACACTTTAACCTCCATCCAAATCCATGGATGCAAGAGAAAAAGTGATCACAACATTCTCTACTTCACCTTGGGCACGTCGGCTAGCACACTTCGTGCCCGAGTTGCTTCGGACAAAGCGGGAGCCCGTAAAAAGACTTCTCGATGTGGTGCCCTTTTCGACGAGGAGATGAAGACCGGAGTTGCCGCGGGGAGATCGGGATGGTGGCCGAAGACCAAAGGACACGGATCGCTCGGTATAGCCCTCTACCCCTTCTCTTGATAGCTAGTTGTAGGTTAATGGTTACGATCCAGGTTTTTTAGGATGCGGTAGTGCCGGTTTCTAGTTTGAGAAAAATTTTCGTTTCCGCATTTTGGCCTCGGAAAGACGGCCGGGGCGCTACCGTAGTCCTACATGGTATCAGAGCCATGCCATTAACCTTTACTAGCTTGCTCTAGCGTGTTTAGAACTTCGATCGAACTAAAATTCCAAAAACCGCATTTCAAATTGATCAGTTTCTGTCGAATTTTTGCAGTGGTCAAAAAATTATTTGGTGTATTGCAGAAATACGTGAAGGGTTTTCTAAGAGTTCTGTGAAAATTTGGCGCCCTAATTTTACTGTTCCGCCGCGGAACCGAGGCCAAACCCATGCTTTGGCCGTGGTTCCGCTGCAACATTGACTCCTCTTTGCACCAAATTTCTACAGTGTCTCTCTGACATGGAAATAGGGTTTTTGGTATATTCTGTTTGGGCCCAGATTTATTTTGAGTGCTACAGTTGTGCTTGGGGAACACTTCGGGAAATTTAGTCGATCGAAAATTTTAAACATGTTAGTTCACAGTATTTACATTATATCTGCGACCGTGAATGTCACTTGATCGGTAAATCCTGTTTAACTGCTATAGCCCTTTTAGACGGATTTGCGAACGTGACATTCACGTTGATGTTCTTTGTTGTGCTGTGATGTTGCGGATTTGTCGTGCGGATAGCCTGGTTGCAATGTTAGTACAGTTTGGTTTATTATGTACATTTGGTATTGCGGGGCGAGCGTCCGACATGTGGACTGCCGTTACTGCCTGTTTGTATATTATTCTTTTGGGACACGACCGGGCTGAGGTCGATATACCCGTTGTATATTTTACTTTATGTACTGAGATTACGCCGCGGAGGGGTGCACGGGTAGCCGGGTTCTAGAGGGCAACGGGCCCGCATCTCATGGCGTTGAGACGGAGGGGGCTTCACTCTAGAATTGGCAGGCTATTCGCCGCACTCGTAGGGGGTACAGGTTGATCCAAGGAGGGGTGCTCAAGTTACCAGATTCTGTGAAGTGCTGTGTGGTCCATTCACATTGCTGAAGGGGGCTGCCTCGCTTCATATTTTGGCGGGTAACTTGCCGCGCCCGTAGGGGTCTAGGATTTCATTGCACGGGCTATCCACACGACCAGGAGGACGTCGGGTTTCAGTAGCGGCTCTATGAAACCCGGGGATCCCAGATATCTGTATCGTTCTGTGATGCTTATTACATTTCTGTGATGTTGCTTTTTATCACGCCTTGAGCGAATATTATATATTGATATATATACACTAGTAGATGTTGTATATGTTTTACACCCGCGCTAGTCCAGTCCCCGCTCTGTCGTTAGTTAAGTAACCTAACGGGTGATGACGGGACCCAGCGGCGAATGCGGATGGCATATACGTACATCGTATTTTCGTTCTTTTGTGGTGTGATCAATTGATGGGACTGCGTTGATTCGGATCAATGCAAGCTAAACAAACCTATTCAGATGTTGCTGGAACAATTTTTCAAAAAGCTGTTATTGCAAGAACGTTCTCTTTTGTTTTGCACAGTGGTATTCGGTTATGAATATCCAGCACCTCAGTCGACGAGGCAAGGGCCGAGATCCCTTCACCGGGAGTGACCCCTTGGACAGAAGTTTGCTTCAGGGTAATAACTTCACTATAGCGGATTACTTTTGCTTTGCATCGTGGTATTCAGTTGGAATATCCTGCACCTCATTCTACGGGGAAAGAGCCGAGATCCCTTCACTGGGAGTGACCTCTTTAGCGAAGGTTTTCGCCACTATATTTTTATAAAAAGTTATGCAGTTCCTTCAACGATATCAAGTTCATTACGTAAAAGTTTTTTCTCCAAAAACCAGCCGTAGTCCTCCGTCATTTCTTACGGGTATTATTTAGTATTCGTGCTACGTTTGTTGACCTAGTCAAAACGTAGTGTTCGGTAGCTAAGTGGTGCTTGTTTGTTGCATAAATGGGATTGGTTAAGACAGTCGTGCGGCTTTGTTGACCTAGTCAAAGGCACGTACGGGTGGGTTCAATGCAATCCAGAACAATGACGGGTTGAACTTGACTAGCGGTTTATGCTTTGTTGACCTAGTCAAGGTCATAAACCGCTTGGGGTAAAAACATACATCGAGAGTTTCTAAAGAAACCGAAACTTGCCAGATATGCGCATACCTCTTGGAGTGTGATAACGTGAGTGGATTCCATCGCATTATCATGCGATGATAGTTGGATCCCGATTCCCACTGATGAGTTGGTTTACTCCTCGGGTGATCCCGACTAATTCTTCTTTCAGGTTTGGAGGAGAATTTGACGTTACAGTGGGAGGTTTCCTGATTAGATAAAGAGATAACTATTCCGATCTAGGTTAAAGTGCACGCTGAGTGTTTCTTTTCTCTCTCTCTTTGGCAGCGACCATGGCCCGACCTGTGACTATGATTCAGTGACCAAGTTGACCGAACCTTCTTAAAATACTGGCTGTTGGATTGTCTGAGTTGCATACCTCATTGCCACTCCTACTTTTACCCTTTTCTCCAGGACACCCCGTATTACTACGAACGTCCACTTCCATTGGATAAAACCATCGTATGGTTATATACGAACTCGAAGGAATTTATTCGAGGATGGTTTCCGGTTCTGGAGAAAACGGATAGGACTATTCAGTTGTCTTTTCCTTTTACCTTCTCTCAGGTTGCGAGTGTTCCTTGGATTAGGACAGTACACCTATTACGCTTATTGGATAGTTTTCTTCCAAACCATAGGCAGGTGCCGAACGGTAGAGAATGAAGAAAACCAATTAGCCTAACGAAGGTGTACATAAGGTATTAAGTAAAGGCAAATAAAGGGATTAGTAAAAGGACAAAGTAAACTGCGACTACTATTCACGACCAAACCAAGTATTTCTTTGCCAATCCTACATCACCTTTGTATTTCTCCAGAACACTCCGTATCACTACGAAGATCCACAGTTATTTGGATACTCCATCGTATGGTTATATACGAACTCGAAAGGAACTTGTTCCAGTTCGGGGATGGATTCTGGTTCAGGAGAAATAGGAATAAGGTTTTATTCAGTTGTCTTTTATCTTCACCTTCTCTCAGGTTACGAGTACTCTTAGGGTTAGGAGAGTACACCCATTATGCTTATTGGATAGTCTTCTTCCAAACCATAGGCTGGTGCCGAACGGTAGGGAAGGAAGAAAACCATTTGGCCTAAAGGGGTGTACAGAAGGTAATGACTAAAGACATATAAAAGGATTTGGAGAGATGGCAAAGAAATATACGGTTACAGTTGTGAATCGGATAATGGAAGAGGCATTACTAGGAATACCCGGATACTCCTACGAAACATTTCAATGTTTCATTTTCACTGTGTACTGTTAAAAGAAAACTGATTTCCTAATTGGCCCTTGCTCCAGGGTATGTATTTACCAGGTTTGATTCTCACATCTGTATGGTTTTACAGATGATGAGTGGGAGTAAGTCATTGGGAACTGGATGATCATCCTTATTATATCGGAATTCGTTGTAATTGGTGATATTTGAGGAAATCGCCTGGGTTGTTTGCCGGACGGCAAATATTTGGTTTTGAATATCCGTTGTTATGCACCGATTTCAAATTGATATATCTGTACGTCTATTTTTATAGAGTGAGATATACCTTCTTGAAATTATGTCCGTGACATTTACCTATATCAGTGGATGGTTAGGTAAGGATCATTAAACAGCAGTGTAATTCTTCTTAACCATAAGTACAGTTTTCAACCTATAACGCACAGGGATTGAGTTATTGGACTCAGGGGACTTATACAGAGTATTGTATGTTGTCCAGTGTCCATTAGGACAGAGGGGTTGGTCCTCGTACCATGTTCTGTTTACTTGTGACTTCTCTAGTTCTTAGACATGTGTTTCGTAGAAATGCAACGTCTAAGTTTTGAGAAGTTATAGGTATAAGGATAGAGTAGAGAACCAGGTGTTGCAAATATCGGGATTCTTCAATGTGATCGAAGATGTAGATACTTGTGAATGGTATTCAGTTGATAGTAATGATTAAGAGAACTTGCTTCTCTTTCAGGTTACTCATAATTGGAAGCATTCCTAAGTTGAGTAATGTTGATCGGCCTCTCTCCATTTATTCGACATGTGATCGCACGCTTTTGGCGTGTCGGATGTTCAAAGTTCTAAAGTTATAACCGCGATCAGGACGGTGTCGCTTTGCAGCTAGCCGGTTGAGCACGGGTCGATCCACAGGGAGATGGTTGTATGTCCGTTCGAGTTTTAGACAAGTCAATAAAGTTATATGTTTGTTCAATTCTAACCTATGTGTTTTATATGCTTGTTCAGTTCTAACCTATGTGTTTTATATGCAAGTATAAAGTTGTTAAGAAAAGATACGAAAGTGTACGCTAAGGAAATCCGCACTCAAAACCTTTGAGCCGAGTCTTGACCAATTGAAGCTAGAGCAATCGGCAACAACGTGGATTAGGGGATTTAAGCACGGTATTCATGGAATCCGTCTTATTGACCCTTGTCCTTCCGTTCTTGTCTCTTGCTTTCGCCTCCGGCCAAACCGAACGCAACCAGTCGCGGTTAGGAATCACCGTTACCTTGGTAGGGTAGGGTGCCTAACGGAGCGCTTGCGTAACGTTTGGGCGGAGTTCAAAGGAAAATAACGGGAAAAGGAAATGAGGAATGAAACCTTAACTTACAATATTGTATTTATTCTTAACACCAACATATTACAACCATTCACAAAACGAACCAAAAAGAGCAAAAGAAAAGATAAACAAAGAAAAGAAAAGATTACAAGCAAGTAATTAAAAGTGTATGGAATTTAAGTGCATGAAAGTAAATGAGCAAGAAATGAAACTAGGAACCATAGAACCCGAAACTAGGAACCATAGAACCCAAAACAAGACATGGGTTCAATAACCAAATCTTAAACTTGCAAGCTCAATTAAGAGGTTGCAAGATCAAGAAAAGGCAAAGAACTCATGGTGGTTGAAGCACAAAAGAGAGAACATTATTGATTCCAAAATGATACAACCCCTTGAGATCAATGACCAAAGCTTAAACTTGCAAGCTCACTTAAGAGGTTGCAAGATCAAGTTAAGGTAGAGAGCTCAAGGGGGAAGCTAAGCAAAAAAGAATGATACAAAATAACCCTCATCTTCATTTAACATCCACTCAAAAGATCTCACAACAATTTCATGGAGGAAAGAATGAAGAAGAAGAAGAAGAAGTAAACTAAAAACTAACAAAAAGTGGGCATGAAAAGAACATCTGGCTTGGCAAGTTCTGGGCTATTTATAGGCAGGAAACTGGAAACCTAGGGCAACAATCTGCCTCCTTATAAAATTACCAAACAACCCCTAAAAGATCTCCTACTGAGGAGACCATACGGCCGCAGATCCGTGGCCTAAGTGTGCTTATGCCGCGGAACCGCGGCCTATTAGAAGGCTTGTGCCTTCATCTTTTGTCGTATCCCCTGGTTTGTGGTCCTCTTCAGTGTGGTATAGTACTTTTCTCAGAAGCTCTTCACAATTCTTCCAGAATTCAGTAGATCAAAAGGTGATGTGATGTGGATCTTTTGCCATGATTTTCTCAAGCTTCGTGTTCATACCAGAATATTGCATTTTATACCGCCCATTCTTACGCTCGTTTGTTTATAGGCAGGTGCTTTTGATCAGTGTTTGCTACATATTTGCAGAATACAGGTTCTCGGCTCTGAACAGTGAAATTCATGGAAAAGTACGTCAAATTCCGGATTACTGCCAACACAGATAAAACACGGGTCTCCGCTCTCAATCCGTATGTTGCCACACACCAGTTTAAGGGACAAAATGGCAAATCGATGTCATTTTGGTGCACAAAGCTCAATGTCAACACAAGATCCAACATATCTCCGCGGAGCTCGAGGAAATCTTGGCAAAAGATCCACATCACATCACCTTTTGATCTACTGAAATTCTGGAAGAAATGGGAAGAGTTTCTGAGAAAAAGTCATATACCACACTGAAGAGTACTAAAAACTAGGGAAAACCACCAAATTTCATGGCCTAACTCCTCTAAACGGCCGCGGTTCCGCGGCATAAGCACGCTTAGGCCGCGGTTCCGCGGCCATATAGGCTCCTCACTTGGTCAAATTTCAGGGGCAGTTTTGGAATTTCATATACTGTCAGAATGTTGCCCTAGGTTCTCTGTTTCCAGCCTATAACTACCCCGGTGTTGTTCCAAGCCAAGCCTCCTTCATGTCTTGATTTCCATTCTCTCTTTTAGTGTAGTTTAGTCTTCTTCTTCTTCTTCTTCATTCTTTCCTCCATGAAAATTGTAGTGAGAGCTTTTTGAGTGGATGATGAAATGAAGATGAGGGTTTTTGTATCATTCTTTTGTTTTAGCTTCCCCTTGAGATCCTTGCTTTCTCTTGATCTTTCAACCTCTTCATTGAGCTTGAAAGTTTAAGGGTTTGTTATTGATTTCAAGGGTTGTATCTTCTTATGGAATTAGTGCTTCATTTCACATGAGTTCTTTACCCTTCTCTTGATCTTGCAACTTCTTGATTGAGCTTGCAAGTTTAAGGGTTGGCTATTGATCCCATGCTTGTCTTGAGTTCTATGTTCTTGTAATTACTTTCTTGCTTATTTTTTTCTTGCTTTTTATTACTTGCTTTACATTCATGCTTTACTTTCTTGCACTTAAATTCCATGCACTTACTTACTTGTAATCTTTTCTTTTCTTTTGCTCTTTTTGGTTCGTTTTTGTGAATGGTTGTAATTATCGTTGTTAAGAATAGATACGGTATTGTAAGTTAATATTTCTTTGCTCATTTCCTTTTCCCGTTATTTTCCATTGAACTCTGCCCAAACGTTACGCAAGCGCTCCGTTAGGCACCCTACCCTACCAAGGTAACGGTGATTCTTAATCGCGATCGGTTGCGTTCGGTTTGGCCGGAGGCGAAAGCAAGAGACAAGAACGGACGGACAAGGGTAAATAAGCCGGATTCCACGAATACCGTGCTTAAATCCCCTAATCCACGTTGTTGCCGATTGCTCTAGCTTCAATTGGTCAAGACTCGGCTCAAAGGTTTTGAGTATGGATTTCTTTAGCTTACAATTTCTTATCTTTTTCTTAACAACTTTATACTTGCATATAATACACATAGGTTAGTCTGAACAAACATATACATATTCTTTATTGACTCGTCTAAAACTCGAACGGACATACAACCATCTCCCTGTGGATCGACCCGTGCTCAACCGGCTAGCTGCGAAGCGACACCGTCCTGATCGCGGTTATAACTTTAGAATTTTGAACATCCGACACGCTTTTGGCGTGCGATCAAATGGCGCCGTTGCCGGGGAGACGGTAGCGTATTTTTCTTTCTTGTTATTCGGGTTAATATTCCTTTTGTATATATTAAAAAAAAAACCTTTTTGTTTTTTTTTTGATAATTTTTGTGAGCAAGTCTGCAGATTTTTGCGGATTTGCGAACGGCGATTGTGGGGAGCAAAGTGTACGTTCAAGGCTAAGGTGATTGCAAAGTACAGTGCCAAAGATCCGTGTAGTTTGACCCGTGCAAGCGAACTTTTCAAGCTTACCGGATTTGATTCAACCGGGGTTTCCTAACCCAAAAACTTAACGGTACGTACTTTACTAACACCTTCTTCTCAAATCCGACGCATCCAATATACTATTCTTTGCAGGATTCTTTGCAAGTTCGCTAGCAAACGCTAAAAATTAACTAACCCGTATTTGTTGCAGTGCTGTACTTAAACTAAAAAACGATTGTTTGATTCTTTATAGAATTTTTATTGAATTGCGCATTGCATACATTAATACGGACTTAAGGGCAAGCAAACCTCACAATATACGGTAAAGGATTTCATCACCTTTTCCGTGGCCCACAAATCACGAACTTGAGCATAACGTTTACCCGCACAAATTTTAAAAGAAATTAGATTTTAAGCCTTAAGGACTCCGCGCTCATTAGGAGAAGTTAACCGTGTTTAGAACCTCGCTTAACTGTACATTGTTTACGGGGTGTCTAGGAAAGTGTTAACGGCGAAACCGCCAAAAGAGAAAGGGTTATTTAATTAAGCAACTTCGCGAAAGCGTTGGAAAACCTCCCCTTATCTCTGCACTTACCTGGCCTCGTGATCAGTGTATCTTGAGCCCGTTTCTCGACACAGTTTTACTTCAACAATCAAGTTCTGGAGCAGGTCTAGTTGACCTAGGTGAACCCTAGAACGATTAGGTGTGTGGTATTTTTGTGTCGTGATTGTTTTTGGTCCAGATTCTTTTTTTTGTGTGTGTATTTCTTTCTTTTGTTAATATCTAACTAACAAAAAAAAAATTAAAAAAAAAATCCACATTCTTTTTCCCTCCTTTTCACTTCCTTTCTTTCTTTCTCTCTACATATCATGGGTACCCCACCTGGCAAAACTCTTGCCGAACTTTGGTACCCACAACCAGACATTACTTCTTACGGTTCTTGCTTTGGCCGAACATCGAACGACCCCTCCATGCCCAAAGTTTCACTGAAAGATCGCATAGAAGCGTCTAGGACAAACACTTGCACTCCGCATTCCACTTTGTATCAACCTTTTCAACCTCCCCCACCCTTTTATGTTGATACCCCTTTCGCAAGTCGTCTTTTGTCCATCGCTGAACATATTGAACAATCCTGTAGCCGATCTTTCACTCCTTTCACCACTACAGATTCTTGGGATCAACAATTCCATTCACCTTCTTATCCAAATGTTGATCCTGCTCCTGTCCAGCCATTCAATTCCTACCAGTCCTACCCGACCTTTGCACCTTCCCTAGACATTGCTTCTGAACCGCCATTTGGGAGTTTTCAGTATCCAAACAACTTTGAATCTTTTACTGAAACCCCTTCCCAACCTATGTCTTAGTCTGGAACAGTCTTTGGAAGACTTTAGGGTAGCGTCGTACCAACAGATGATGGATTTGAATGCGTCCATGGCCGCCCTCATACAACCTAGTGACCCGGTAGCTAGTTTTCAACTAGCTCCAAATTTTCCAATGTATGAAGAGGCGGTAGGACATGTTGAGAATTTGAGTGGAGAAAGTGAGATGTACCCCCTTCCGAATCAAGCCTACCCGTTTCAACTTGAATCCCACAACTCCGGTTTTGATTGTCTATCTAGTGTTCCAAACGATTCATTGATTAAAGATAGAACATATAATGAGTTGTGTGATTTTGTAGTGTTTGATTTGCCCGACTGTGAAGGGTCTTTTTCGAGTGAAACCACACCCAATCCTTTTGACCTCTACACCTCCACTCTAGAACCTGAATTGATTAATATACATGCTTTTGTTGAGGTGTCTGAGAATATTGATTTTCACTTGATTGAGGATATTGATGCCGGGAATATTTTGGATGATGAACCAGTCGGGTTGGATGACTTTTTCTCTCCAATTCATCATCCCGAGTCATTAAATATTTTTCCCGAACTTCATATGCGTCTTGATTTTGATGATAAATGCATGGATGAGCTAATTTTTGAGGAGGGCATTGAGGAAATTTTTGAGGATGAACCAGTTTTAATTGATGAGTCGGATTTTCCAATTCATCCTGTCCCTTCCATTGACCGTGTACCCCCTCCCGAACCTTTACCTGATACCCTTCCTCGATCACTTTCCTCCATCCTTTCTATCGTTCCGACCTTTCAAGAAAACGTCTCACTTTCATTTCATATGTCTGGTTTACCAAGTTCGGCGTACCCATGGCTTCTCACGAATCTTGAGGGATTTGACCCCATTTCTCGATGGGTTAATAGATTAGCACAAACGCTTCTTACACATCAGTCATCACGAATTGTGCTAATCTATTCACTCCATTCCCACCCTCAAGTTCGTATTCCACTTCCTTCTCCCTTCCGCCATTCTTCTTCTCATATACCAAGACCGTATCCCGCTTCTATCTCCATACGGTCTCGCGTATTCTCCATTTCTTTCCTCTTCACCTTCTTTCACCAACCCGCATCTTACAGAGATAGAATTTTTGAATGGTTGGTGTTAACTTTTGGCCTTTGTAAGGCCTTGTATAGCTTGATACTATTCTCTTTCCCCCCTAATCCTGAACTTCAACGCTTAACAGTGGAAACACTGTTTTACTTAAGTTTGGGGGGGACTCCTTTTTTGTAGATATTTTTTTTTGTTTTCCTTTTTGTTTTGTATATAATTTGTTTTTAGGGAGCGCCGACAATTTTGACCCTCTTGGTGTAGCCTGACAGTGAGGGCACTGTCAAGTTTAAGTTTGGGGGTGTGCTCGGTAAGATTTCTTCCTTCGCATTCATTTGTATATTTTGCATTTGCATACCTTATTAAAAACCCACAAAAATTGAAAATTTTCCAAAAAATATAAAAACTTTGTCATTAAGTTAGCTAATAGGGTAACTTAGATTTTTTCTGAAAGTATAGTTGATATGTTAGAAATAACTAAATTCTAGACTTAGGAATTGAAAATCCTTAAAATAACCCTCATTCTGTCTAACTTTGGTAAGTATACGTCCTTACAGTTTTTTGAGTTCAGTTCTTGAGTTAAGTCAAGATGAAGGGAAAGTATTGAAGTTTTACTGGAGGATAAGTCTGAAAAATAGTTTCTTTTCTTGAGTTCAAATTTAGAATACCCTACAAACTGCACTTACACGCACCTTGAAACTTGGGATAGTAGAGGATACCTAGAAATACTCTTGCTTGAAAGCCTAGTATGAAAGAAAAAACGGTATTTAAAGCTAAACACCAAAAGAGCATATTGAAAAATATATCCGGTCTTGAAAAAGAAAAAAGAAATAGAAAAAGAACAAGAAAAAGAAAAAATAGAATAAAGTCAAGACCTGGAAACTGCTATTTACGCTTTAAAGTTCACATATTTAGTAATCGGTCGTTAGTGCCTCAAGAAGCATTAATAGTCGCATGAAAGGTGTGCGAGCAAATCCGTCCATCCTTAATGAAAAGAAGTAGTATTAGGTATTAGGGCAAGGGTATTATAGCTTGAATTGAATTCTTGAGTGTAGGGGTGCAAATATACACACACGTAGGGGTATACAATCGATGTTTGGATAAAAAATAGAAATAAAGAATAAGACTTGTGTTTTCTGTAAAGTTGATAAAAATCCCTGATTTGAGGCCGCACTTTAGAAGGAAAACTCAGGAGATCCAAGGTTAAATAGATAGGAGGTGTGAAAAATAAGGGTTGGATATTTCTAACTTAGGATGATAGAATTTCTAACGTAAATACTAAACTGTAGGAGTAGAATCGATGTTAACTTATGATACTAGCTTGACGGGATTTTGTGGGTGTAATCCGCTGAAAACCCTCAGGAGACAACACTCCTCCTACTAGGGACACCTAGAGCTTTAACGGCTTGTTGCACGTGCTCAGTGCAATCGCGTTCCCTGCGAAAGTGCGGTTAGGATTTTATTTTTGTGAATAATTGGTTTTGCTCGGGACGAGCAAAAGTTAAGTTTGGGGGTATTTGTTCATACCAGAATATTGCATTTTATACCGCCCATTCTTACGCTCTTTTGTTTATAGGCAGGTGCTTTTGATCAGTGTTTGCTACATATTTGCAGAATACAGGTTCTCGGCTCTGAACAGTGAAATTCATGGAAAAGTACGTCAAATTTCGGATTACTGCCAACACAGATAAAACGCGGGTCTCCGCTCTCTATCCGTATGTTGCCACACACCAGTTTAAGGGACAAAATGGCAAATCGATGTCATTTTCGTGCACAAAGCTCAATGTCAACACAAGATCCAACATATCTACGCAGAGCTCGAGGAAATCTTGGCAAAAGATCCACATCACATCACCTTTTGATCTACTGAAATTCTGGAAGAAATGGGAAGAGTTTCTGAGAAAAAGTCATATACCACACTGAAGAGTACTAAAAACTAGGGAAAACCACCAAATTTCATGGCCTAACTCCTCTAAACGGCCGCGGTTCCGCGGCATAAGCACGCTTAGGCCGCGGTTCCGCGGCCGTATAGGCTCCTCACTTGGTCAAATTTCAGGGGCAGTTTTGGAATTTCATATACTGTCAGAATGTTGCCCTAGGTTCTCTGTTTCCAGCCTATAAATACCCCGGTTTTGTTCCAAGCCAAGCCTCCTTCATGTCTTGATTTCCATTCTCTCTTTTAGTGTAGTTTAGTCTTCTTCTTCTTCTTCTTCATTCTTTCCTCCATGAAAATTGTAGTGAGAGCTTTTTGAGTGGATGATGAAATGAAGATGAGGGTTTTTGTATCATTCTTTTGTTTTAGCTTCCCCTTGAGATCCTTGCTTTCTCTTGATCTTTCAACCTCTTCATTGAGCTTGAAAGTTTAAGGGTTTGTTATTGATTTCAAGGGTTGTATCTTCTTATGGAATTAGTGCTTCATTTCACATGAATTCTTTACCCTTCTCTTGATCTTGCAACTTCTTGATTGAGCTTGCAAGTTTAAGGGTTGGCTATTGATCCCATGCTTGTCTTGAGTTCTATGTTTTTGTAATTACTTTCTTGCTTATTTCTTTCTTGCTTTTTATTACTTGCTTTACATTCATGCTTTACTTTCTTGCACTTAAATTCCATGCACTTACTTACTTGTAATCTTTTCTTTTCTTTTGCTCTTTTTGGTTCGTTTTTGTGAATGGTTGTAATTATCGTTGTTAAGAATAGATACGGTATTGTAAGTTAATATTTCTTTGCTCATTTTCTTTTCCCGTTATTTTCCATTGAATTCTGCCCAAACGTTACGCAAGCGCTCCGTTAGGCACCCTACCCTACCAAGGTAACGGTGATTCTTAACCGCGACCGGTTGCGTTCGGTTTGGCCGGGGGCGAAAGCAAGAGACAAGAACGGACGAACAAGGGTAAATAAGCCGGATTCCACGAATACCGTGCTTAAATCCCCTAATCCACGTTGTTGCTGATTGCTCTAACTTCAATTGGTCAAGACTCGGCTCAAAGGTTTTGAGTACGGATTTCTTTAGCTTACAATTTCTTATCTTTTTCTTAACAACTTTATACTTGCATATAATACACATAGGTTAGTCTGAACAAACATATACATATTCTTTATTGACTCGTCTAAAACTCGAACGGACATACAACCATCTCCCTGTGGATCGACCCGTGCTCAACCGGCTAGCTGCGAAGCGACACCGTTCTGATCGCGGTTATAACTTTAGAATTTTGAACATCCGACACGCTTTTGGCGTGCGATCACTCCGCGTAGATATGTTGGATCTTGTGTTGACATTGAGCTTTGTGCATGAAAATGACATCGATTTGCCATTTTGTCCCTTAAACTGGTGTGTGGCAACATACGGATAGAGAGCGGAGACCCATGTTTTATCTATGGTTGGCAGTAATCCGGAATTTGTCGTACTTTTCCATGAATTTCACTGTTTAGAGCTGAGAACCAGTATCCTGCAAATATATAGCAAACACTGATTAAAAGCACCTGCCTATAAACAAACGAGCGTAAGAATGGGCGGTATAAAATGCAATATTCTGGTATGAACAAATACCCCCAAACTTAACTTTTGCTCGTCCCGAGCAAAACCAATTTATTCACAAAAATAAAATCCTAACCTCACTTTCGCAGGGAATGGGATTGCACTGAGCTCGTGCAACAAGCCGTTAAACCTCTAGGTGTCCCTAGTAGGAGGAGTGTTGTCTCCTGAGGGTTTTCAGCGGATTACACCCACAAAATCCCGTCAAGCTAGTGTCATAAGTTAACATCGATTCTACTCCTATAGTTTAGTATCTACGTTAGAAAACTCTATCATCCTAAGTTAGAAATATCCAACCCTAATGCTTCACACCTCCTTTCTATTTAACCTTAGATCTTATACGTTCCAAAAAAGTTTAGAAAGATGTTCGTATCTCCTGAGTTTTCCTTCTTTAAGTGTGGTCTCAAATCAGGGATTTTTTTATCAACTTTACAGAAAACATAAGTCTTATCTTTTATCCAAACATCGATTGTATACCCCTACGTGTGTGTATATTTGCACCCCTACACTCAAGAATTCAATTCAAGCTATAATACCCTTGCCCTAATACCTAATACTACTTCTTTTCATTAAGGATGGACGGATTTGCTCGCACATCTTTCATGCGACTATTAATGCTTCTTGAGGCACTAACGACCGATTACTGAATTTAAAGCGTAAATAGCAGTTTCCAGGTCTTGACTTTATTTATTTATTTATTTTTCTTTTATTTTTCTATTTCAAGACCAGATATATTTTTCAATGATGCTCTTTTGGTGTTTAGCTTTAATTACCGTTTTTTCTTTCATACTAGGTTTTCAGGCAAAAGTATTTCTAGGTATCTTCTACTATCCCAAGTTTCAAGGTGCGTGTAAGTACAGTTTGTAGGGTTTATACCTTCTAAATTTGAACTTAAGAAAAGAAACTATTGTTCAGACTTATTCTTCAGTAAAGCTTCAATACTTTCCCCTCATCTTGACTTAACTCAAGAACTGAACTCAAGATTACCTATTTCTCAAAAAAAAACTGTAAGGACGTATAATCACCAAGTTTAAATAGAAGGAGGGTTATTTTTAGGGTTTTCAATTCCTAAGCCTAGAATTTAGTTATTTCTAATATATCAACTAAACTTTCGGAATAAAAAATCTAAGTTACCCTATTAGCTAACTTGACGACAAAGTTTTTATATTTTTTGGAAATTTTTCGATTTTTTATGGGTTTTTAATAAGGTATGCAAATGCAAAATATACAAATGAATGCGAAGGAAGAAAGCTTACCGAGCACACCCCCAAACTTAAACTTGACAGTGCCCTCACTGTCAGGCTACACCAAGAGGGTCAAAATTGTCGGTGCCTCCCTAAAAACAAATTATATACAAAAAAAAAGGAATATATATATATATATATAGACACACACACACAAAAAAAAAAGTGTCCCCCCCAAACTTAAGTAAAACAGTGTTTCCACTGTTAAGCGTTGAAGTTCAGGATTAGGGGGGAAAGAGAATGGTATCAATCTATACATGGCCTCACACAGGCCAAAAGTTAACACCAACCATTCAAAAATTTTATCGCTACAATGTACAGGTTGGTCTAAGAATGCGGAGAGGTAAGAAATGGAGAATACGCGAGACCGTATGGAGATAGAAGCGGGATACGGTCTCGGTATATGAGAAGAAGAATGGCGGAAGGGAGAAAGAAGTGGAATACGAACTTGAGGGTGGAAATGGATTGAATAAATTAGTACAATCTGTAATGATCGATGTGAAAAGATGGATTGTACTAATCTATCAATATGGCGAGAAATGGGGTCAAATCCCTCAAGATTCGTGAGAAACCATGGGTACGCCGAACTTGGTAAACCAGACAATGGAAATGGAAGTGATACGGTTACTTGCAAGGTCAGAACGATGGAAAAGATGGAGGTAGGTGACTGAGGAAGGTTATCGGTTAAAGGTTCAGGAGGGTGTACACATTCAATGAAAGGGATAGGATGAACTGGAAAATCCGACTCATCAACAAGAACTGTTTCATCCTCAAAATTCTCCTCAAAGTTAAGCACATCCATGCATTCATCCTCAAAATCTAGACGCATATGGGGTTCGGGAAAAACATTTAATGACTCGGGATGATGAATTGAAGAGAAAAACTCAGCCAAATCTATAGGTTCATCATCCAAAATATTCCCAGCGTCAATATCCTCAATCAAGTGAAAATCAATTTTCTCAGACACCTTATCAAAAGTATGGATTTCAATCGATTCTGGTTCTAAGATGGAGGTGTAGAGGTCAAAAGGATTGGGATTGGTTTCACTCAAAAGGGACCCTTCACAACCGGGTAAATCAAATACTACAAAGTCGCACAACTCATTAATCATTCTATCTTCAATTGATAAATCATTTGGGACACTCGATAGACTTTCAAAACAGGAGTTGTGGGATTCAAGTTGAAACGGGTAGGTTTGATTTGGAAGGGTATATGGCTCACTCTCTCTACTCAAATTCTCAGCTTGTCCTACCGCCTCTTCATACATTGGAAAATTTGGAGCTAGTTGAAAACTAGCTACCGGGTCACTAGGTTGTATGAGGACGGCCATCGACGCATTCAAATCCATCATCTGTTGGTATGACGCTACCCTAAAGTCTTTCAAGGACTGTTCCAGACTAGACATGGGTTGGGAAGGGGTTTCAGTAAAAGATTCAAAGTTGTTTGGATACTGAAAACTCCCAAATGGCGATTCAAAAGCAATGTCTAGGGAAGGTGTAAAAGTCGGGTAGGACTGGTAGGAATTGAATGGCTGGACAGGGGTAGGATCAATATTTGGATAAGAAGGTGAATGGAATTGTTGATCCCAAGAATCTGTAGTGGTGAAAGGAGTGAAAGATCGGCTACGGGATTGTTCAATTTGTTCAGCAAGAGACATAGGTCTTGTGGTTACAACTGGACTTTCAAAAGGGGTATCAACGCAAGAAGGGGTGAATGTTTGAAATGGTTGATACGAAGTGGATTGTGGGGTCCAGTTGTTTGTCCTAGATGCGTCTATCCGATCTTTCAAAGAGATTTTGGGCATGGAGGGGTCGTTCGATGTTTGACCAAAACAAGAACCATAAGAAGTAATGTCTGGTTGTGGGTACCAAAGTTCGGCAAGAGTTTTTCTAGGTGGAGTACCCATGATATGAAGAGAGAAAGAAAGAAAGGAAGAGAAAAGAAGGGGAAAAAGAATAGATTTTTTTATTTTTATTAAAAGAAAAAAAATGTTTGTTTTTGGAGTTTTAAAAATTGTTTGTTTGAAAGAATACAGAATTATGGGACTAAAATTTACAAGCACAATCACAATCACAATATGCACAAACACACCTAGAGCTAGGGTCTTTAAAGTCCAACTAGACTGCTCCTAACTGTTCCAAAGGGCTAGAAATAGGACCTCAAACCGCCTCTTCTCCGCCAATTGCGGCCAGGTAAGTGCCAGGTAAGTGGGAGGCTCCCCACTACGTAAGTAGTGGTCCTAATTAAGTAACCACTTGCCTTCGACACACTTGCCTAGACACCGCAAAGTCAGGATAGGATAAACGGCCGATGCCTACAACCAGTCCTCTGTCCTATTGAGCGTGACGTCCTTCGGGCTGAGTCTAGTATTTTTTATTAGCTCAAGGTAATGTGTATGCAATTAGTGATTTGTGGGGTCTTAGGAAGGGTGATGAAATCCCCACCCAATCTGAATTGGTGTTCAAGCCCCTTAATGTCTGTATTAGTATATGCAAAGCGATTAACAAACAAAATCTAAAATAACAAAAAATTATTTTGCGGCGGCACAATTCTGTGCAAAGAAACCTGCAGAAAATACAGTATAGTGGAATTCAGAGAGGGAACTAGAGGAAAGAGAAAGGGCAGAAAAAATTTGGGGCTCAGAAGCCTCAAAAGGACCGCGGAACCGCCGCCGAATCCTCTATTTGACCGCGGTCCCGCGGTCAAATTGATGAGCTGGCGCCTGAACCTTAGGTCAATACACGTGCCCTTCTCTGTACACCCTAATAAAAACCTCTGTTTCTTGATTTGATTACTGTACTTGCTCCAGATTAGCCTGCACACTTGCACACAAAAATTATCAAAAATAACAAAAAGTTTTTTTTATTTTATTTACAATTTTATATATATACAAAAAGAATATTAACCCGAATAACAAGAAAGAAAGTACGTTACCGTCTCCCCGGCAACGGCGCTATTTGATCGCACGCTTTTGGCGTGTCGGATGTTCAAAGTTCTAAAGTTATAACCGCGATCAGGACGGTATCGCTTTGCAGCTAGCCGGTTGAGCATGGGTCGATCCACAGGGAGATGGTTGTATGTCCGTTCGAGTTTTAGACGAGTCAATAAGAATGTGTATATGTTTGTTCAATTCTAACCTATGTGTTTTATATGCAAGTATAAAGTTGTTAAGAAAAGATACGAAAGTGTAAGATAAGAAAATCCGCACTCAAAACCTTTGAGCCGAGTCTTGACCAATTGAAGTTAGAGCAATCGGCAACAACATGGATTAGGGGATTTAAGCACGGTATTCATGGAATCCGGCTTATTGACCCTTGTCCTTCCGTTCTTGTCTCTTGCTTTCGCCTCCGGCCAAACCGAACGCAACCGGTCGCGATTAGGAATCACCATTACCTTGGTAGGGTAGGGTGCTTAACGGAGCGCTTGCGTAACGTTTGGGCGGAGTTCAAAGGAAAATAACGGGAAAAGGAAATAAGGAATGAAACCTTAACTTACAATATTATATTTATTCTTAATACCAACATATTACAACCATTCACAAACCGAACCAAAAAGAGCAAAAGAAAAGATAAACAAAGAAAAGAAAAGATTACAAGCAAGTAATTAAAAGTGCATGGAATTTAAGTGCATGAAAGTAAATGAGCAAGAAATGAAACTAGGAACCATAGAACCCAAAACAAGACATGGGTTCAATAACCAAATCTTAAACTTGTAAGCTCAATTAAGAGGTTGCAAGATCAAGAAAAGGCAAAGAACTCATGGTGGTTGAAGCACAAAAGAGAGAACATTATTGATTCCAAAATGATACAACCCCTTGAGATCAATGACCAAAGCTTAAACTTGCAAGCTCACTTAAGAGGTTGCAAGATCAAGTTAAGGTAGAGAGCTCAAGGGGGAAGCTAAGAAAAAAGGAATGATACAAAATAACCCTCATCTTCATTTAACATCCACTCAAAAGCTCTCACAACAATTTCATGGAGGAAAGAATGAAGAAGAAGAAGAAGTAAACTAAAAACTAACAAAAAGTGGGCATGAAAAGAACATCTGGCTTGGCAAGTTCTGGGCTATTTATAGGCAGGAAACTGGAAACCTAGGGCAACAATCCGCCTCCTTATAAAATTACCAAACAGCCCCTAAAAGATCTCCTACTGAGGAGACCATACGGCCGCGGATCCGTGGCCTAAGTGTGCTTATGCCGCGGAACCGCGGCCTATTAGAAGGCTTGTGCCTTCATCTTTTGTCGTATCCCCTGGTTTGTGGTCCTCTTCAGTGTGGTATAGTACTTTTCTCAGAAGCTCTTTACAATTCTTCCAGAATTTTAGTAGATCAAAAGGTGATGTGATGCGGATCTTTTGCCATGATTTTCTCGAGCTCCGCGTAGATATGTTGGATCTTGTGTTGACATTGAGCTTTGTGCATGAAAATGACATCGATTTGCCATTTTGTCCCTTAAACTGGTGTGTGGCAACATACGGATAGAGAGCGGAGACCCGTGTTTTATCTGTGGTTGGCAGTAATCCGGAATTTGTCGTACTTTTCCATGAATTTCACTGTTTAGAACTGAGAACCAGTATCCTGCAAATATGTAGCAAACACTGATTAAAAGCACCTGCCTATAAACAAACGAGCGTAAGAATGGGCGGTATAAAATGCAATATTCTGGTATGAACAACATGCACTGGAGATATCTGCATGATTTGAATCTGGTTCAATTAAATCAGTGCCTCTGTTTCTATATTGGATATAGAACGGTTCATATCTTAACGATGTTAAGGTACGGGGAGTTGTCCGGCTTATGCTTAAAACCAGACTCTGGATAACTCAAGGCATGTTTCTGTAATGGCTGTTTGTGGGTTGACCCGGGCTATGACGAGGGTTGATTTTCTACCACCTGGAAGATCAATAGTGATATTGTTCTTGACTCGCCACAATTTTAATAAAAATGGATTTTTTCAGAAAACAGTAGTGGGAGTATGGTAGAACTGGAAGTGATTCCAGAACCGCAAACGATTTCTGAAAATTTGATAAGAACCTAAAGATTCAATCTGGTTTGACATTCCGTTAGCCACTCCGCAGATATGGTGGGTAACCTCAGGCACTCGAGAGGTACTCCGGTAGCCTCAAGGACGGTGACAGGAAGGTTCTTGTTTACCCAGACTTGCCATTGCTGTTGTTACAGACTGTAAGACCCGGCAGGAGGATGAGTATAGCGTCGTTCTAAACTAGCTTTGGAAGTGCATGTCTATATGACTCTGCCAGAGGGTTGTCGTAGTCAGCGGAAGCAGCGGAAGCATAGTGGACAGGTGGCTTATGTCTATTTATGGACTAAAGCAGATATAGCGGAGATAGATCATCTATTTCTGATGTGACAATCATAGGTTTGACTTCATCAGAATAGGGGATGGATCTGTTAAGAAGGTAGTGGGGTGTAATGTCCTGGTATTTGGATGACATACACAGAGTAGGAAGTGAAATTCCTATACTACGATTGGTTATACTTTAGTTGTCACACAGTGGTTTCTCCACATAGGACTTGGATATTATATCAGACATTCTGGTCACCAGATCTATGGTTTTAGATCTAGATTTGGGTGGTTTCCCAATCTGGGTACTTAGACAGCATTCTAAAGGTGTTTTAGAATGGTCGACTCCTGACACGGTAGTGTACCTGCAGGTGATGGAGTCACCCTCTCTAAAAATGTCTTACAGACTAAAGAGGAGAGGGATGTGCATGATCGGCAGATCACTTGCTTAGGCAATTGAGTTGATCATGAGATGTCAAGTACCACACCAGATGTTGTTTTTGCAGTAGATGCAATAAGATATTGATCCAATCCTGGAGAAACATTCGGAAGCAATTTTAGAACATAAGTGGATGCTCTAGGGATATGATAACAACAGCCTCTTTCTGGAGACGGTTATCATTCCAGGCTTCCAAGGTGACCCGGATGACAGAGTGGCTGTCAGAGTTATAGTTTTCCCTCTGACGAGTGGCAGTATTTTGGACAGGTGGTCCAAGCGGATACTGAGGGAGGCATGATGCAGGATACTGATTAATTTCAGTTGACGATACAGTCTAAGAAGTTTGGATTTGGAGTTCATTTATGAACTAGGTCCCATCAGATATCCAGACATATTCTAAGACAGGTATTGCTCATTTCGGGAGATGGTTTTCTCCGCGAACTTGAGATAAAGAGAGATATAGAAAGAAATATTACAGCGGATACACTCACTGAGGCTATTCCTCGGACGCAATAGTTTCGCAAACGAGCTCTGTGAGACTGATTAGTAGAGGAGTTGGGTGTTCGGTATCACACGGGCTGTGAGTATGCGACATCGCAATAATTAGCCTTGAGTGCAAGTGGGAGATTATTAGAGATAGTGCCCTCAGAGTCAATTATTGGATCACAGGCACGCGATTTCAATGATTGAGGGAGGACCTATACTGGTAGGACAGTCTTACTCAAGATGATAGTATGCTATCTGGTTTATCTTTATCATCGTGTACTGTTTCAGGTGACCTTACAGGTTACTATTGAAAGTTGATAGAGCGCTTAGGATTCTTGCTTGACGGCCAGCAGTATGATGGCGATCATATACATGGGAGTTGGGGTCTATAAGCACATCCTTAAAAGGTCCCTAGTTGTGGGAGTTTTCGAGACAGGGCATCGATACTCCATAGTAGACTAGTGTATACAGTCGAGACCCCGACGAGGGTCGGTGGCCGGTCTCACAAGCCACTGGTGTCAGTTGGTTCACCTACGATGTATACAGGTGCTCATTGGGTTATGAGTACACCGGACAGGACTCGCCGGGAACATGCTAGTTGGTCTTATACCAGACGTCAGATAGCAGTTCCCTGGTGACATGTGTACAGGTTAGTTCATCGACCTGAGATCGTCATTTGCCTCGTGTGAGTTCCCACTGTACTTTGATTACTACCCTACCACGGCTCAAAGAAGTCGTGCAAACAGGTTTTAGTTGGGTACAGTCCCGATCCACATGGAGGCAGTGAGCGGATCTGCAGGGGTTCGTCTCTCCCGGTATTGGGGGTGAGGTCGCACTGTGTCTAGGAGAGCCATTACACAAAGCCCTTGGCCGAGGCGGGAGATTTACTGGTAGGTATTCCAGTAGTATCTCAGGGTGTTATGGGCTACACTCCGACACGACTTGTACCGCTTTTGGGGGTCTGACTTTTACCAACCCCCTAGGCCCGCCATGCGATACTCATAAACGAACGGACCGGACTGTACGGATATTGTCACCGACAGGCTCAGTAGGGTGTCAGGATGAGTTCGCTCATCGACGTCCCTTTTGGTCAATACCTGGTAGCCCGTTACGTACGGTTAATACCTCTGACGTGCTAGTAGTTAAATCTACAGCCAAAGTATTGACGAGTCTTTATAGTCCCCCACAGAAAGTTTCTCAAGTTTCGGGCGAAACGTTGTAGAGGCCGTATGATATATAGCAGGGTTCGATCTTATACGTGCGGTATTGCACGCATCATGATCGGACGGATCATACTAGTGGGTTTTGGTTTAAGCCGGATCCTAGTATTAGATTTGTTTGATTACTTTAGTCTCATCGCATTCGCATTCAGTCGGAATGCGGGTGCAGGTACGTATATACAGGTGAGGGGTATCCTTGTGATTCGTCACAAGTTTACTTTAGATGTTGCCGGATCTTTTTGTTGTGGCAAACATTTGGATTAATGTTTGCTTAAGGAAATAATGAGCTAGATTTTCATCATGACAATGCATTAATGTGACATGGACTTGTATCATGAGTCATGGTCTCTTTTTTAGCATATGTATCACATTAATGAATTGTTTTATGTGTTGAAATGAGATGGAGAGAGAGAGGGGCTGCCATGGTTGGTTTTATTGGTCTTGTATTTTCATAATCACACTCACTCACTCTCATTCCAACAAAAGAAAAGAAAAGAAAAGAAAAAGAAAAGCTCTTGTTCTTGTTCTTCTTCCTCTAGCTCATTGCTTCCATCAATGGCAACACTTTAACCTCCATCCAAAGCCATGGATGAAAGAGACAAAGTTATCACAACATTTTCTACTTCACTTTGGGCAAGTCGGCTAGCACACTTCGTGCCCGAGTTGCTTCGGACGAAGCGGGAGCCCGTAAAAAGACTTCTCGATGTGGTGCCCTTTTCGACGAGGAGATGAAGACCGGAGTTGCCGCGGGGAGATCGGGATGGTGGCCGAAGACCAAAGGACACGGATCGCTCGGTATAGCCCTCTACCCCTTCTCTTGATAGCTAGTTGTAGGTTAATGGTTACGATCCCGGTTTTTTAGGATGCGGTAGTGCCGGTTTCTAGTTTGAGAAAAATTTTCGTTTCCGCATTTTGGCCTCGGAAAGACGGCCGGGGTGCTACCGTAGTCCTACACACATATGTGATATGTGCATGACTGAGGATAATGCGATATGAGATATCGTATTATATTCTCGCGATATTTAGATATAAGCCGGGTTATCGGATCAAGTGTTGATTCAATCGGTACATGGAATATTAGTCAGTTATATTCGATATAGCCGGATTGTCGGATCAAGTGTTGATTCGATAATTTAATGTATAATAATATATATGATATATTGCATTACATTTTCTACTATTGGCTCGCTTTATTATTTCATTTTCTCACCGGATAATACATTGATATATATGCGATATATATTAATTGTATTATTTTCTTTTGTTACAAATATATAATATATATGTGATATATATTATTGTAACATGATATGATTACTAATGCAACATGTTTAGTGGAGATTAAACAAGGTTAGGGTTTGAATTGGGTTAGTTCTTTCATGAACCTTCTAGAAGGTTTTCTTTTGTCATGAGCTTAGATATTATGGTTGATATTTTTTAGTGACTCATTGTTTAACCCAACCCAAACCCTAGCCCTAGTTAATTCTCTACATGGGTTAGCCATGTCATAGTTGACCATGGTTACATTATTAATCATATATCTTTTCATTATTCATCACAAAAGGTTTTAATTCATTCATTCTTCTTCTTCTTCAACCTTGAGCTTTGAGAAAGCTTTCTAGGTTTTCTTTATGTGATGATTTTGTGTGAGAATTTGATATAATAAGAAAGCATAAATACTATTCCATCATCCTCATCTAATCTAGCCAATTAGATTAGGGTGTTCACCTCATTAGAAAGAGCGAGCTTGAGTTATAGAAACTTCGAGGTAGATCATCGGAGAAAAGGAAGACTACAAGCTAGCATGGATCATTCGGGTTGTGAAGCTTCTCTTGAGTCCTGGAGATCATTGATCGCGGCGAAGGGACTTCTACTTGGAGCTTATGAAGCGAAGGAGCGGACTACAAAGGTTGTAATCTCTCACTCTTAGTTGTAAAGATGTTTACTTGCATGTTAAACCCTAATAATCTAGCAAAGATCCCGGCTTTGGGTTGTTTCGGCACTTCTAAATTTTAAATCGGACATGGTTGATGCCTTATAGACCCTTGTATGACTGCCTAGGAACCCTACAGTGGTATCAGAGCTAAGCTAGAGCATTAGGCGACGTGTATACGAAGTTAAAACTCCGATCGAACCCCGAAACATCGAAAAAGACCCCCTCTCTGGAAATTTTTTTAAAATGTGATTTTTTCTGCATTAAAAATACTTAAAAAAATCAGCAGGGAATTCTAAGAATTACCATGAAATGCGAGCCCAAAATACCATGAAGTCGCTGCGGAACCGCGGCAGGAACCTGCTTCCCGCGGCGGTTCCGCTAACGTACTTTGGAATTATTGGCACGTGTCTTCAGGGTACATCCGCAGGTGTTTCTGCATTGATCTGGGTATTTTTAATCTGACTCAAGTGTTGAGTGTTCTGGGGATTATTTTGTATTCGTTGATTCGATCGGAAAATTTAATTTCGTTTTATTTTCCGGATATTTTAGAAACTATTAAAATGTTCGAACGGATATCATTAACTCATTTTTTCCCGGCACGAAAAACTTTCAAGTGTTGAATTTTTCTTGAGTTTAAATCTTTCGGAAAAACGTGCAAGTAACGCGGTGGACCCTCTAGAAGAACATAAACCTTAACTCGATTATGTGACCTTCTGAACCGCCTCTAAACCTTAGGGTTTGGGGCAGTACGGCGTGCCACATGTAAGGTGTTGGCTTGACCCTTCTACGGCTGGACCATTGGTATTGTGACATGTTCTGGGATTTTTTGAACTCCGCTCAAGTGTTGAGCTATTTAGGAAATTTTGGGTATTTGACTATTCGATCGGAAAGTTTAATACTGTCTATTTATCTGGAATGTGATACAATATGTGGAATTCATATAGTTAGGCATGAAATGCGAAGTATGTGATATTTCGGATTTACGATGTCTAAAGTGATTGTGGATTCCAAATGTTGTATTTTCACAATTTCTTTTCTGTGACCGTAAGTGTAGTATGTAGTTGTATTGCCGGTTTTCGTTGCTATACATCAACGACGATCGATGTATGCATACTTATTTACGTTGATGATATGAGATATTATGTGTTGCTGTGATATGTTATATTGGATCGTCGTGTTCTGAATAGCCGGGGGTTTTATGTGAGATGAGGGTTTTTATTTTCATTCATGTAAAATTCATTTGTATGTAATATTCTTTTATTGGGGCACTTCCGGGATGAGGTTGATGTCACCAGTGTATATTATTTACTTTTCCGCATTAGGTAGACCTAAGGAGGGGAGCACAAGTAACCGGGTTCTAGGGTCCAGTGGGAGGCCATCTCGAGGAGTCGAGACCGGGTCTCCTAACCCTAGAATTGGCAGTGTTACTTGCCGCTCTCGTAGGGGTCTAGGGATGTGGGTTTGGCTATTCATCGCGACCGTGGAATCCATGTTTTATACATGCTCGTATTAAAACACGGACATCCTAGTATATCCAATATTTCATATGTTATCTTCTGCTGCAATGTTCTGTGATGAGATCATATTACTGCCTGAGACGAATGCTTATACTATATATATATATATGCTGATATATATATATATATATATATATATATATATTACTGCTTTCGTTTCTTCTGTGATGCTTAGGAAGCATAAGCTGATGGGATATATTAATGAGATTAATAAAAAGAAAAGAAACCTAAAAGATGTTGTAGAATCAAAACTTTATAAAAAGGGTAGCTACAATTTTGCTTTGCATAGCGTATATATGATATACCCTGCACCTTATTCGATGGGGAAAGAGCCGAGATCCCTTCACCGGGAGTGACCTCTTTAGCAAAACTGGCAGATGCTACAAACTCGCGGTTTAGTTTTTGACAGCTTAAATAGTTCTTGCTTTACACCGTGGTATATATGATATACCCTGCACCTTATTCGATGGGGAAAGAGCCGAGATCCCTTCACTGGGAGTGACCTCTTTAGCGAAACTAGAAAATCCTAAAAAACACTCATTTTCAAAATCACTTGTTTCTACAACGATATCAAGTTCATTACGCAATAGGTTTTCTGAAAAACCTGCGTAGCCCTCCGACATTTCAGATAGGTAATACTTAGTATTTATGCTGCGTTTGTTGGCTTTCGTCAAGGTGTAGTGTGCGGTAGCTAACTATTGCCTATCTGTAACATATGATGAGATTAGGTTAGGGTAGTTGTGCGGCTTTGTTGGCTATCGTCAAGGGACGTACGGCTGGGTTTAATTCAATCAAGAAATGTACGGGTTGAACTTGACTAGCGGACTATAGTTTGTTGGCATTCTTCAAGGTCATAACACGTTAGGGGCAAAATATTATCGGGAATTTCAAGTGTTGAAATTTGCAATGAGATTGCATACCTTCTATGAGATAGATGGATCCTGATACCCACTACGAGTAAGAGTTACTCTTGGAAGAGTTTTACACAGGACAATTAGCCGATCAAGTAGGTGTCTAGAAAGGTGTTAAAGGGGTTATGCCTCAGGGAAGACGAGGTTTATTTTAATTAGGTCCGTGCGAAAGCACGGGGAACCTCCCTCAAGTACCGACACTGATCTGGCTGAAAGATTGACGAAATTGTAGGGTGTAATTAATCCCGGCTAATCTTACCTTTTAGGGTTTGAAGGAAGATTTGATAAAAACAGTGGGAGACATCCTGATTAGATAAGATAATAACCAATCTAATCTTGCAAGAGCATACACTAAAGTGTTTCCTTCTCTCTCTCTCTAGGTATCGACCATGTCAGGACTTAATCAAGATAATAATATGGATATATTGTGTCACGCCCCGCTTCTCGGTGTATGGCGAAGGGGACGCGACGAGGTCCGCTATGTATATACTTAGAAGTACATACGCTAAGCGTATCTAAGCAATATAAAAGTAAATCACAAGAGACAAGAGATATAGAAATAACAGCAACTTTATTAATAACATTCTTTTGTACAATGCATGAAAAGTAAATACAACTGAAATGAAAAGCGATACCTAAACAGAGGCATAACAGGAAATGAAAATACTGAATAGAACAAGGTATAATATCTAGAGCTCAGGGTCTTCGTGAAACTGCTCCAAGTCTTCACCGGTGGGCTCGATCTCTGCTGGGTCCAAAGCACCTGACGACATTCAAAGAAGAAAGAAATAGAATGTTGTCAGCGAACAGGTCGCTCGGTAAGTCCCAAAGATAAAGAAGAATTAGAAAAGACAGAATAAGAGTATTTCCTAAAGAAGTTGTAAAATATTATAGAATATTGTGTTAACGCTGTTGTTTGTAGCTTGGTACAGAAGGATGCCAGTGTATACGAGAGGGGTCTCTATATGCTAGAGACCAGGGCAAACGGAATGTACAAGGAATCGTTAAGCCACGATACAACAACAACGGAATATGGTTAGGTATCTTAATCTGACCACCTCGTGCCACCTTTAACACCTTCCTTACCAATCTACCCCTTAAACCCCGTAGTGTTTTGATAGTATTGTTGTATTGTATTGTGTAAGTTGGATGACCGACCAAAACCATGATATCAGTAAATATGTTGTAACTGTATAATCAGGTAAATGGAATAACGGAATAATGGATGTATATCCATGGTTTGATTCAGTCAAGTTGTATAGATTGTTAACTGGGTTCTGGGATTCATGTGTTCATATTGAGTTGGAATATTAAAGAATATAGTTTGACTTGAATCATATTCAAGTTAGAAATAATCAGACTCAAACCCGAGTCAGACTAAAAGAAATATAATTTGAAGTTCTATAATTGTTAGGGTCCTTATTGTAAATTATAAAATTTGAGGGGGTTTTATGTAAAAAGTACTTTTGTATAGTTTTCAAGATACACCTCAAGTATTTATTATTCGTCTTTATAGTTATAATGAGTATGATTTTATTTATGTTATTTCTAGTGATAATATCCTAATTATATAAATAAAGGTATTAATTTGTAATATTGATTTAGTTGAAATTCATGGTATTTTAATGTAACTTTTAATCTTGTAATTTTTAGGAAAATGTGGAAACTTTATCTTATAATAAAATAGGTGTTTAAATGATAAATATACATATGTTTATACAAGAATAAATTTTTAATAAATATTTTATTTTCCAAAAAACTTATTTTTCATAAATGTCGTATTCTAAACCTTTCGAGACCGAATGCTCGTTGCGGAGGTCTGAATCTCGCACTACTAAGCTCGAGGGTGCACGATAAACCGTACTATCCCTAACGAGTTCCCCAAAGGTGGGTTGTAGTGGCGCTTTGTAAAGATTTAATAAATACTAATCATTTAGAAAACGGTTTTATAAAAATAAGGTATTTATTTGTAAAAGGGTGTAAATTTCCGTATTTTAGATTCTAGGGTTTCCTAAGCCAACTAGCCTATTTCTAAATGGTCTAAACGACACGTCATTAGAAGCCTCAAATCGCCTCTTCACCGCCAATTGCGGCCAGGTAAGTGCCAGGTGAGTGGGAGGCTCTCCACTACAAGTAGTGGTCCTAATTAAGTAATCACTCGCCTTAGACACACTTGCCTAGACACCACAAAGTCAGGTTTAGATAAACGATCGATGTCCATGACATATCGTATTTTCCTATTAAAAGATTTTTGTTTTAAAAAATTGTATACAACTTAGAACTTTCAGAAAAGGTTTATAAAGAAAATGGTATTTTAATGAAAAAATCTTGTATTATCGTATTCTAAGTTTTGATGATATCAATTAGGGTTGTATTTGCGTGTGTGTAGAGATAGGTCATTACCTCGTGATCTATTTTAAGGTATATCATTGTTAAAGGTTTAAATGTGAAAACTAAACATTGTGGTATTTAAGTGAAAGAAATACGATAAATGGAAACGTTATCATTTCATGTAAGAAATTTTATCCAAATTGATTTTTAAGTGATTAGTCAACATGAATATGTTTAAGCATTATGGAATTATTGACAAGGGAGTTTTGATAGAAAACCGAATCAGGAATCGGTTTGTTCCGATTTCCGTCGGGTTTTAAAAAGTCGTATTATTATGAAGGAAAAGAAAGGTAGAAAAGGGGACTTACGGGTTTGGACAACGCTAGAGAGTGCTAGGAAGGTAGTGGGTTTGTCGGTGCGTCGAAACGTCGTGAAGAGTCTTCGTACGATCGCCGGGATTTCGCCGTCGATTTCGGCAGCGCTTCGCCTTTCGCTCATTTTCTAACGTACCGAGTTCTCTTGAAATTTTTAAAGAGTGGACTTAGGAATGTAGGGTGAGAGGGTAGAGGGTATGGGGGTTTATATAGGGTTAGGCTAGGGTTAGGGTTTTTAATAAAAAAAAATTATAAAAAATATACAAAATCATTAAAAATTCATTAAACATAGGAGTAAAAGGGATTTATTGGCCAAATGATAACCAATCCAAGAATTTAGAGTATGCAGGAGGGTGGACCAAGTCAAGACCCAAATGTTCTCTGTTGGTGACTCGGCCGTCCGGCCAAGTCCGGCCGGCGGCGCCGGACCGAGTCGGCCGAGTCGCCGGCCGACGGCGCCGAGTCAGGCCGAGTCAGGGGTCCAATGACCGGGGATTCTTCGGGGGTACAATTTGGTATATTTAATTTTTGTTGTCCAGTACATATTTTGGGAGTTATGGCCTTTTTACCGTTGACTTCCAAAAAAAATTAAAACAAAATAAATACAAAAATAATGTGGCGCATGGGATTTGAACTCCGGTGGCTTGGTTCAGCAGTGCAAGGTATTACCAATGAGCTACAAGCTCCTTCTTGTAATTATGGAGTGAAATAAATACTTAAAGAGATATCAGCTGCAATAAATACTCCAAGTATACATTGAATTTAAATCAATTCTTTGTACATTAAAAATGGAGTTGTTACATATTGACTGAACCCGCTTATTATACTGAGCAGGGGATCGTTGGTCCCGTTCTTTCTTATAAGAGTTATAAGACTGAGCAGGAAACAGGAGAATATCTGGATTCTCATACCGCCCAAACAAAGAACATGCATGCTGATGCATCTTCTTCGGGTGTGTTAGTTATTGAGAACTGTTTCTCAGTTCACCCTACGTCCTGGGTATTAGATACCGGATCAGGATCCCACATATGTAAATTGTTACGTGGGCTACGTAAAGGTAGAGAACTGGGAAAGGGTGATCATTCCGTATAAATAGGGAATGGTGCAAATATTGCAGCCAAAGAAGTTGGCGAATATCACCTTGTATTACCAAGTAGTAATACCTTGATTCTGAATGAGTGCTATTATATACCGAACATGATGTGCAACATTATATCAGTTTCTTTATTAAGTAAAGAAGGGTATAATTTTTTAATACAGGATAATGTTATGAACATCTTCCTAAATCAAAAGTTGATTGGATCAGGCTCGTTACATAATGGCATATTCATTCTCCATAAAAATACAGTCCTTAATATACAAAACACGCATAAGAGGAAGAGTTTAGAAATGAACGAATCCTTCTTGTGGCATTGTAGACTTGGTTATATCAATGCGACACGGCTAGCTAAGTTACATAAGGATGGATATTTGAATCCGTTCGAATTATCATCTTATGATACTTACCATTCATGTCTCAAAGGTAAAATGACCAAAACTCCGTTTAGTGGACACAAAGAAAGAGTTAAGGAACTCTTAGGGCTGGTACATAGTGATGTATGCGGTCCTATGTCTACACATGCCAGGAACGGTTCTTCCTACTTTATTACATTCACTGACGATCTCTCTAGATACGGACATGTGTTCCTGATGAAACACAAGTCTGAAGCTTTTGAGAAATTCAGAGAATATAAGAACGAAGTAGAGAACCAAACGGGCAAAAGTATTAAGATCCTTCGATCTGATCGAGGAGGAGAATACTTGAGCAATGAGTTCCTGGACTATCTAAAAGAGAATGGGATTCTCTCTCAGCTTACTCCTTATACACAACAGCACAACGGTGTATCGGAGCGGAGGAATCGCACCCTATTAGATATGGTGCGCTCTATGATGAGCGAAACTGAGTTGCCTATTTCCTTCTGGGGGTATGCGCATGAGACAACCATACACCTATTGAATATGGTTCTTACCAAATCAGTGCCTACCACTCCATATGAGATATGGAAAGGGAAGAGACCATCTCTTAAGTATGTTAAGATATGGGGTTGTTCGGCCTATGTCAAAAGGCTAAATCCGGACAAACTCGAGGCAAGGTCTGTCCTATGCAAGTTTGTAGGATATCCCAAGAACTCAAAAGGGTATATCTTCTACCACACCGAGGAATAAAAGGTGTTTGTTTCTCGACATGCCACCTTTTTAGAAAAGGAATTTCTTGCAAAAGAAATTTGTGGCGAGGAGGTAGAACTGAAAGAAGTTCCAGCAACACAAACTACGACAGATGATTTGATGGAACCAAAGGATTCAGTAGTTCCCGACGAACCCCAGCCTTTCCGCCGATCCAGTAGGGTTTCTCATCCACCTGAGAGATACTACGGTTTTCTCATTGATGGTGGAAGTGAGGATTTCATCATGGAAGATAATGACCCGACTAGTTTCGAGCAGGCCATCACGAGTAGTGACTCTGTGAAATGGCTGGATGCAACGCGATCTGAGATGGAATCCATGTACACCAACAAAGTATGGACTTTGGAAGTTGCTCCTGAAGGGGTAAAACCTATTGGGAGCAAGTGGATCTTTAAAAAGAAAATTGGTGTAGATGGAAAAGTTGAGACTTTCAAAACTAGACTTGTTGCAAAGGGTTTTCATCAACGACCAGGTGTGGATTATGACGAAACCTTTTCTCCAGTAGCTATGCTTAAGTCCATCCGGATCGTACTTGCCATTGCTGCATACCATGACTACGAAATCTGGCAAATGGATGTTAAGACCGCCTTTCTAAACGGTGATTTAGAAGAGTGCGTGTACATGACTCAGCCAGAGGGCTTCGTAGATAGTGGGAGCAGCGGAAAGGTGTGCAAACTGCTTAAATCCATCTATGGGTTAAAGCAAGCATCGCGGAGTTGGAACATCTGCTTTGATATTGTAGTCAAAGAGTTTGACTTCATCAAAAACGTAGATGAACCTTGTATATATAAAAAGGTTGCAGAGAGTAAGGTTGTCTTCCTCGTATTGTACGTCGATGACATACTCTTGATAGTAAATGATGTTCCTATGCTGCAGTCAGTCAAGCTCTTCTTATCACAAAGATTCTCAATGAAAGATCTAGGTGATGCCTCCTGCATATTGGGAATCATGATCTATAGAGATAGATCTAAACGGATACTGGGATTGTCCCAATCCAGGTACATTGACACCATACTAAAGAGGTTTAGTATGGAAGAGTCCAAGCATGGGAACCTACCCATGATCTCTGGACTCACTCTCTCCAAAGAGATGTCTCCCAAGACTGATTTGGAGAGAGCTCGCATGCAAGGGATACCCTATGCTTTGGCAGTAGGCTCTATCATGTATGCGATGCTATGTACCAGACCCGATATAGCATACTCACTAACTGTAGTGAGTCGGTATCAAGCAGATCCTGGAGAGAGTCACTGGATAGATGTGAAGAACATTCTCAAGTACTTACGAAGGACTAAAGAGATGTTCTTGGTGTATGGTAACGGAGAACTCCAGGTGGAGTCCTTTACCGATTCCAGCTTCCAAAGTGATACAGACGACTCTAAGCCGCACTCGGGATTTGTCTTTACCCTCAATGGAGGGGCGGTATGTTGGAAGAGTTCCAAACAAGATACCATTGCAGACTTGATAATGGAGGCTGAATACATCGCTGCCAACGATGCTGCCAAAGAGGCTGTCTGGATAAAGAAGTTCATTAGTGAACTTGGTGTGGTTCCATACATTGAACATCCAATACCTTTGTATTGCGATAACAATGGAGTTGTGGCTTTGGCCAAGGAACCCAGGTCCCATCAAAAGTCCAGACATATTATGAGGCGGTATCACCTGATCAGGGAGATAGTTGATCGCCGGGAGATTGAGGTCAGGAGAGTATATACGAAGGACAACACTGCGGATCCGCTCACGAAGGCCATTCCCCAGATACAGTTTGAGAGATTATTCGGGATGCTAGGTATGAGATACTACAACAGCTGGCCTTAGTGCAAGTGGGAGATTGTTAGTTATGTATATGCCCTAGAGGCCATTGTTGTACATATGATGTATATTATAATGGATGCTTGGATATATATAGAGAGGACTTTCTTGTTCGCCATGATAGTATGCTATTTGGTTTCACTTTATCTTAACATGTTGACTTGTATTGGTTTACTGTCTTACTCTCACATGTTGATAAAGCCCTTAGGATCTATACTCGACTACTGGGACTATGATGAGATCATACTAGTGGGGCCACGGTAGTCGATGAGTACATCCTATAACTGTTCCTAGTCGAGGGTATATCGAGACAGGGCATCGATACACCGGAGTAGACTAGCGTATGCGCATTTTGACCCATATGATGGGCGATGGATGATCTCATATCCATCGGTGTTTTGACATCAAGGATGGTGTACGGGTGCTCAGTGGAGACTGGGTACACTGGACGGACTCACCGAGAACTCCCAGATGGTGATATACCACACGTTAGATGGCAGTTCTCCGGTGACACTGGTACAGGGTAGTCTATAGACCCGAGATCGTCATAGAGTCTTGTGTGATTCCCACTGTGCTTTGATTTCCACCTTACCACGTCTAAGAGGGCGTGCAAAATGGTGGCTTTTGGGTGCAGTCCCAAATCACATGGAGGCAATGAGCGATAGGAGGGGATTCGTCTCTCCCGGTATAGGGAGTTGATGTTGTGCTGTGTTCGATTGGCTATAACTGGAAGTCCCTGGCCAGGGCTGATATAGAGATTTACTGGTAAGTGTTACCAGTAGTTTCTCGATCCGTTATGAGCCTCACATCGACACGACTTATCGGTTACTTGGGTCTGACGTATACCACCCCTAGACTAGATATGCAACATATCAGACGAAGAGACCGGACTGTACGAGAGTGTTACTGATTGGATTCATAGGAGAATGTACATGCTAGCTTGGTGATCTTCTGATCGCTCAATACCTGGGTGGCTGTTACGTTTAGCTGACCGCTTGCAGCTTGTGGGTGTTTGATATGATCATCACCTGCTACCGGCGTATTGACGATTCTTTAGAGTCCTACACAGAGGTTTCTTGACTCAGGAAAAACGGAGTAGGGGCACATATGTGATATGTGCATGACCGAGGATAATGTGATATGAGATACCGTATTATATTCTCGCGATATTTAGATATGAGCCGGGTCATCGGATCAAGTATTGATTCGATGAATCGGTACATGGAATATTAGTCGGTTATATTCGATATAGCCGGATTGTCGGATCAAGTGTTGATTCGATAATTTAATGTATAATAATATATATGATATATTGCATTACATTATCTAATATTGGCTCGCTTTATTATTTCATTTTCTCACCGGATAATACATTGATATATATGCGATATATATTAATTGTATTATTTTCTTTTGTTACAAATATATAATATATATGTGATATATATTTTTGTAACATGATATGATTACTAATGTAACATGTTTAGTGGAGATTAAATAAAGTTAGGGTTTGAATTAGGTTAGTTCTTTCATGAACCTTCTAGAAGGTTTTCTTTTGTCATGAGCTTAGATATTATGGTTGATATTTTCTAGTGACTCATTATTTAACCCAACCCAAACCCTAGCCCTAGTTAATTCTCTACATGGGTTAGTCATGTCATAGTTGACCATGGTTACATTATTAATCATATATCTTTTCATTATTCATCACAAAAGGTTTTAATTCATTATTATTCTTCTTCTTCAACCTTGAGCTTTGAGAAAGCTTTCTAGGTTCTCTTTATGTGATGATTTTGTGTGAGAATTTGATATAAAAAGAAAGCATAAATACTACTCCATCATCCTCATCTAATCTAGCCAATTAGATTAGGGTGTTCACCTCATTAGAGAGAAAGAGAGCTTGAGTTATAGAAACTTCGAGGTAGATCTTCGGAGAAAAGGAAGACTACAAGCTAGCATGGATCATTCGGGTTGTGGAGCTTCTCTTGAGTCCAGGAGATCGTGGATCGCGGCGAAGGGACTTCTACTCAGAGCTTATGAAGCGAAGGAGCGGACTACAAAGGTTGTAATCCCTCACTCTTAGTTGTAAAGATATTTACTTGCATGTTAAACCCTAATAATCTAGCAAAGATCCCGGCTTTGGGTTGTTTCGGCACGTCTAAATTTTAAATCGGGCATGGTTGATGCCTTATAGACCCTTGTATGACTGCCTAGGAACCCTACATGTCAAAAGCAAAAACCGGACAAGCTCGAGGCAAGGTCAGTTCTGTGGAAGTTTATTGGATATCCCAAGCATCCGCGAGGGAATATCTTCTACCGCACCGAGGAGCAAAAGGTGTTTTGTTTCTCAGCATGCCACCTTTTTAGAAAAGGATTTTCTTGTGAAGAAATTAATGGTCATGAGGTAGAACTGGAAGGAGTTCCAGCTATACAAACTACAACTGATGATTTGGTAGAACCGGAGGATTTAATAGTTCCCGACGAACCTCAGCCTCTCCGCCGATCTAGTAGGATTCCTTATCCACCTGAGAGATACTTCGGTTTTCTCTATGACAGTAGGAGTGAGGACTGCATCATGAGATGATGACCCAACTAGTTTCGAGCAGGCCATCAGCAGTGGGGACTCTGTAAGAATGGCTGGATGCTATAAGATCTGAGATGGAATCTATGTACACCAACAAAGTATAGACTTTGGTTGCTATATCTGAAGGGTTAAATCCCCATCAGGAGCAAGATATCTTGAGAAGATTACTTGGTGTATATGGAAAAGTTGAGACTTTCAAAGCTAAGGCTTGTTGCAAAAGGTTCTCGTCATCGACCAGGTGTGGATAATGATGAAGCCTTTTCTTGTGCCTATGCTTAAGTCCTTCCGGATCCTACTTGCCACTGCTACATACCATAACTACGATATCTGGCGGTTGGGTGTCGTGACTGCTTTTCTAAATATTGATTTAGAAGAGAGCGTCTATAAGTACACAGCCAGAGGGCTTCATAGACAGTGGGAGCAGCGGAAACGTGTGCAAGTTGCTTTATGAGTTAAAGCAGGTATCGCGGAGTTGGAACATCTGTTTTGATGCGGTAGTCAAAGAGTTTGACTTCATCAAAATGGTAGATGAATCTTGTATATACAAAAAGGTAGTAGGGAGTATGGTGGTGATCCTCATATTGTATGTGGATGGCATACTGTTCAGTTGATAAAACTGCACATTTGTTATTACATTTTTCCTACCATTTTCATATTAAAAAAGGTCTTTATTATAATATATCATACATATGAGGGTTTATCTAAAAAAATTCTATTTTCCATGTGTTGATATATTATAATTAGCATTTGGTAGGAAAATGTATATAATATTATTTACCTATTCCTAGTAGACTTAGTCTACTAAATATTATTTAAGTTGTGCAGAATTTTCAGGTCTTAAATCAAGGAAATCAAGTTGTTAAAGCTAACCTGCCTAATTAAGAAATCAAAATTAAGAAATCAATTCTGGCAGAAGAAAAGAAAAGATTTCCAAATTCTGAAGGTTCCAAGGATCGCCACATGTCACAAGGAGCCATCCCCAGAAGTTTGATCAACGGAGGAGATTACCAGGCCGCGGATCCGCGGCCCTAGCCCCTTTATGCCGCGGATCCGCCGCGTTAAAGAAAAGATAGAAGCTAGAGATTTTGGGGATGGATCATAACTGTTATTCCCCAATTTAGGCTTCTAACTTTCTGGCTTTGGGACTATAAATAGAGACCGAGAGCCTCTTGGAAAAATCATCAAGCCGACAAGATCACGAAGTCCAAGACGACTCACGCATCCAGGCTGATCATCAACTGTTCGTCCACCTCCTTAGAAGAGGTCGAGAAGCAACTAGAAATTGTAATCATCTTTTAAGGATTCAAGTGTAATGAATATTGTTGATTAATAAAGGTAGCTTTCTTTTTCTTATTCTATTTCTTCGTAGTTTAATTATGCATTTTCTCTCCATCTCTCTTTCTCCCAACATGCGCGAGTAATTCTCCGCTTGTTAGGGTTCGTAGGATTAGGGTAGGTTAATGGATGATGAAAATACCTAAACTCATTTTACGTCCTATAAAGTTTATAAAGTTTATCAAAAGAATTATTAACATCCTAATCGGGCGCGCTACCAATTCATTGTTAGCCTCGACCGCGATTAGAGATTAGATTAATGATTGTTTTGGTAAAGGCTAGATATGAACGGAGTTCCGTGTCGAGATAGGGGTTAAGAGTGAGATTCCTTTTCCCTCCAGAAACCCTAATCTACACGCATCACCGTCGTTCTAGTTTTAAATCTATTAAAGGATAGAAAGAGTAATTTTTAATTAATCATCCATAACTACTAAATCCTAATGAACCCTACAAGCCCCCTTATTATATTAACTACATCCCTAAAATAATCTAGATCTATATTTTTGCATTCTTACTTAACGTAGATCTAGAAACCATTCTTCAAAATTCTTTATCCCTCCTCTCTTTTTCAACACATCTAAAGTAAGAGTAAAAGATTCAACGTTTCCCTGAGGACGACCCGTACTCACCTCGGTCTAGCTACACGCGACACCATTCTGATTGCGGTTAAACTACAAACACACTCTTTTCGTACAAATCAAATGGCGCCGTTGCCGGGGATACGTGCGTAATTTTTTATTCTTATTATTTGTGTTGAATTCTTAGAAGATTCATATCATTATTAAAACAAAACTGCAAATTGCATATTTAACGATTTGTGCGTGAATTTTGCAAGGAGATCTGGAGTCACAGAATTGAGGAAAACAGAAGACAGAGATATTCATCGAGATCCAGAGAAGTACAGGAGGCCAAAGAAAAATTTTCCTCACCTGATCCTTCCACCCCCGCGGCGGAACCGCGACAAGAAGGGACTAAGGCGGCGGAAACGCGGCACAACAGAGGAGTTAGGGTTTCAGTCTTTTCTGGTATCTTTCTCAACTCCTTCTCTCTCCTCTCAAGTCCAATAAAATCTATTTTCTGCAGGATTCTTTGCAAAATAGCGCCGCTCAAAAATCTTTTTGCAAAAGTTTTGTGATTGGTTTTGTTTTGCATATTCTAATACAGACTTTAAGGGGCAAAGACCAAATCAAGATTAGGTGGGGATTTCATTACCCTTCCTAAGCCCCACAAATCACAAACCGAGCATCTGCATCAACCCTACAATAACTTAAAAAAATATCTAGACCAGACTCTAAGGACTGTCGCGCTCATTAAGGACAGAGGAAGGTCGTGGGTAATCTATCTCTTATCCGCATTACTTTTATGGTGCCTAGGCAAGTGTGTCCAAGGCGAGTGGTTACTTAATTAGGACCACTACTTTCGTAGTGGGGAGCCTCCCACTCATCTGGCACTTACCTGGCTACAAGGGTAGTAACGAGGCGGTAGAGGATTGATCCTGCGGCTTGTCCTTTGAAAGTCTAGGAGCGGTCTAAAGACTGGACCTAGGTGACCTTAGTTCTAGGGTTGCTTGTGCATCTTAGGGAGATTTGTCTTGAGTCCCACTTTTTCAAAACAAGCTAATTTTAAATCACACACACGCTGCCACTTGCACTAAACCCGCTTAGTGCATGCTCGGCTGGACACGGGATCCTAGTACCCGTCTTGTCCGCGTTCCTGCTATCGATGCCGAAGTCGGTACTTCTTCATCTTCTTTTCCCCCACCACACACCACGACCGAGATGGACGGCACTCTATCAGATTATACCACCATGCTGCCACCGCCCGTAGGTGCGCAGAATCCACCGTGCATCTCTCTCCAAGAGAGATGCTATCCTATCCGTGGTCCTCTTCCCACTTGTCTATCTCTTCCACCACCTAACGGGGATAATTTCGAAATTAAACCCCACTACATCAATCTCCTGCCCAAATTTCATGGGCTTGGATCGGAAGACGCATACGTTTTCATCACCAAATTCGAAAACGTATGCGCAATGATGGGTACTTCACAATTGACTATCGATGCTATGCGCTTGCGTCTTCTCCCATTCACACTGTGCGACTTGCCAGAAAAATGGCTTTACAATACTGCCGCACACTCTATCACTAATTAGGATGAATTCGTCATAGCATTTCTTAAGAAGTTTTACCCAAACCATAAGACTGCCCGTGTTAGAAGCGAGATCAACCAGTTCACCCAGCTTCCCAATGAACCATTTTGGAAGTGCTTTGAACGTTTCAAGGATCTGCTTGTCCAATGTCCTCATCATGGAATCAATAGATGGGATTTATGTCGGATTATATATGAGGGCATTAATCCAGCGACAAAGCAGATGCTTGAAACAATGTGTCAATGCAATTTCATGTCTAAAGATGACGGTGAAGCATGGAAATATCTGGAAGATCTCGCAGAAAACACTTTGCAGTGGGAAAGCGTAAGACCACCTTCATCTAGGGGAGGTGTTCACCAGCTCGATGTTTCCATCGCAGTGAAAGCCGAAATGGCAGCGATGCAGAAGAAACTCGACGCTATTGAGAACAGATTCTCATCAGTCTCCATAAATCAGGTTACGCTTCCTAAGACCGTCTGTGGTTGCTGTTCGGATCCTTCACACTTAACGGAAGAATGTCCTATGAATGCATCGTTTCAAGCTAATGCTGCTTTTCAGCAGCGACTTAGAAATGACCCTTATTCTTCCACGTACAATCAAGGATGGAGGAATCATCCTAACTTTGCTTGGAGTCAAAACCAACAAAGCAATTATCAAAGATCTCCTCCACAGCAACCACAACCACAGAATCAGCCCCCTTTCAGTCGCAGAATTTCCAAAATCCGGCCAACATTTCTACACCACAAGTGGCCGGTACTGACAACTCTTCACTTGCACAAACTTTGGATATATTCATGAAACAATCCATGCAATTGTCGGCTGAGATGAATTCTTCTATTGATACCATAACGAAAAACTCCACCTCCCATGGTGAGAGTATTAAATCAATAGAAAACCAAATCGCACAGTTAAACGCCGCAATGAGTGCGAGAGAAAAAGGGAAACTCCCATCTCAACCCCTACCGAATCCTGGCCATTCAAAAAATTATAATGTGAATGCCATTACTACGTTGAGATCGGGGAGAGTGCTGAACAACCGAGTGGGTGAGCAATTTGATATTAGTGACACTATTGATACCCCAGCTTCTTCTTCTTCCCCTAATTCGTCTAGTCTTCCACCTTCATCCGAGCCTATTCTCCGTTTTCCCCAAGGCTCGAAAATTTCGCCAAATCTATCTAAGTCGATTCCCACTCCAATTTTGGGATCGAATCCGTCGCCACAGTCTTCTCCACAAACGTTGGACCCAAAACTTATTGATCAAGCTCCATTTCCAAACCGATTAAGGGCCAACAGACCTAACCCGCAAATGGAGAAGATTGTGGAAATGTTTAAGCAAGTTAGCGTGAATATTCCTCTCCTAGATGCTATTCAACAAGTCCCATCTTATACAAGAATCCTTAAAGACTTGTGCACTAGGAAGAGAAAAACTCAAGTGCCTAAGAAGGTTTTCATGACGAGTAATGTTAGCACCGCTTTTACCCAACAAATACCAAAGAAACGTAAGGACCCCGGCTGTCCTACAATCTCTATTTCTATTAGGGGTAAAAATATTAATCGTGCTTTACTCGATCTAGACGCTAGCGTTAACTTGCTTCCTTATTCAGTATACGAGCAGTTAGGAATTGGAGAGTTAAAACCCGCCCATTATACTCTCTAGATGGCAGACCGGTCTATCACCAAACCTCGGGGCGAACTAGAGGATGTGTTAATTAAAGTCGGGGAATTCATATTTCCCGTGGACTTTATTGTTTTAGATACACAACTTGTGGCAAACCCACGCAATCAAATCCCGGTGATACTTGGTCGACCCTTCCTAGCAACTTCTAACGCTGTAATTAATTGTCGTAACGGTTCTATGAACTTATCCTTCGGGAAAATGACAATTGAGCTTAATATTTACAAGCTAGAAAGTCAGCCATCAGAACCTTCTGCTCATTTGCTGGATGTTTGTTCCATCCACGAGATAGCTTCCGAAAGCTGCATGGATGAGGAACTTTGCTTTGATGTTCTCGACAACACTAATGAGATATCGTTTGATCTTGCACCACTTCACAGTGAGGATATGTTCAATGAGTCCGACCTTGAACCAGTTGACTTGTTGCAAAAGTCAGCAGCACTTTCCGAGTCAATATCTTATGCAAGTTTTGAACCTCTTAAGGAGTCCGAATATCATTCCGTTACCCCACCTTCTATTGTCTCTCCGCCAATTCTTGATCTCAAACCGCTACCTTCTCATCTTAAATATGCATATTTAGGAGAGAATGAGACTTTGCCAGTGATTATATCCGCTTCTCTAGCCTTAGAGCAAGAGAATGCACTTTTGGCAGTGTTGAGATCGAATCGGCAAGCATTTGGTTGGACAATGGCCGACATCAAAGGGATTACTCCCTTAATTGTTGAACATAACATACATCTGATGGATGAAGCCAAACCAACCCGAGACCCACAAAGACGGTTAAATCCCGTTATAAAGGAGGCGGTAAAGAAAGAAATCGTCAAGTGCCTTGATAGTGGAATAATTTACCCCATATCTGATAGCCAATGGGTAAGTCCAATTCATGTGGTCCCTAAAAAGTCTGGCATCACGGTCATCACTAATGAGGCTAATGAGTTAATCCAAACACGCACCCAAACTGGGTGGCGCGTATGTATTGATTACAGAAAACTCAATGCCGCGACGAGGAAAGATCACTTCTCTCTACCTTTCATTGACCAGATGTTAGAACGATTAGCTGGACACGATTGATACTGTTTCTTGGATGGAACCAGGTCCCCATCGCCGAAAAGGATCAAGATAAAACCACTTTTACTTGTCCTTTCGAAACTTTTGCTTATAGACGCATGCCCTTTGGGTTATGCAACACTCCCGCTATATTTCAGCGATGCATGATGGAGATATTTTCAGATATGGTGGAAAATTTTCTAGAAATTTTTATGGACGATTTCTCCATTTTTGGGGACTCCTTTAAGGACTGCCTTCGTAATCTTGACGCGGTTCTTACCCGCTGTAAGGAAAAGAACTTGACTTTGAATTGGGAAAAATGCCATTTTATGGTCCAAGAAGGTATTGTACTTGGACATATAATTTCAAGAAAAGGCATTGAGGTTGACAGAGCTAAAATAGATGTCATTCATAACCTCCCTCGTCCCAACTGCGTCAAAGATATACGATCTTTCCTTGGCCATACAGGATTTTATAGAAGATTTATTAAGGACTTTAGCAAAATTGCTAGACCCTTAACCCTTCTATTGGCCAAGGACACTACTTTTCACTTCGATTCGAATTGTGAGGCTGCTTTTGAATCGCTTAAAGAATCACTCACTACAGCCCCCGTTCTATCATCTCCGGATTGGAACCACCCGTTCGAGCTTATGTGTGACGCATCAGATTTTGCTATTGGTGCTCTCTTAGGACATCATATTGATAAGATGCCACATGTAATTTACTATGCAAGTAGGACCTTGAATGATGCACAAATAAATTACACAACTACCGAGAAAGAACTCTTGGCAGTTGTATTTGCATTAGAGAAATTCAGGCCCTACTTGATTGGCCCGCCTATTGTGGTTTACACAGATCAATCCACCCTACGACATCTTTTAACGAAGAAGGATGCAAAGGCCAGGCTAATACGTTGGATCTTATTGTTACAAGAATTTGATCTTGTCATCCGAGACAAGAGTGGATGTGAAAACGTTGTAGCCGACCATCTTTCACGCATCACTTCTTCACCAACTTTGACCGTGCCGATAAATGACTCATTTCCTGACGAACAGCTCTTGACTGTATCCTACGAACCTTGGTTCGTGGATATCGTGAACTATCTTGCAATGGGACTTATTCTTAATGATTGGTCGAAATAAGACAAACTTCGATTTCTATCCCAAGTAAAATATTTTTACTGGGATGAACCTTATCTATTCAAGTATTGTTCCGATCAAATCATTCGCAGGTGTGTCCCTAACGATGAATTCAAGAGCGTGTTATTATTTTGTCATGATCAGGCATGCGGCGGTCATTTTGGTCCTCGCAAAACGGTGGAGAAAGTTTTGCAATGTGGCTTTTATTGGCCAACATTATTTAAAGATGCATTTGAATATTGCAAAACTTGTCCGCGATGTCAGCATTTGGGTCGGATTTCACGAAGGAACGAGATGCCGCTCCAACCTATATTGGTTGTGGAAATATTTGATGTTTGGGGTATTGATTTTATGGGCCCTTTTCCCAACTCCTTTGGGAATCTATATATCTTGTTAGCAGTTGATTATGTCTCGAAATGGGTGGAAGCTATACCGTGTCGCACTAATGACAAAAAAGTTTTCATTAAGTTCCTTAAAGAAAATATCTTTTCGCGATTCGGACACCCTCGCGCTATAATTAGCGACAACGGGACACATTTCTGCAATCGGTCTTTCGAGGCCTTGATGCGGAAATATTCAATCACTCACAAGCTTTCTACGCCCTATCATCCCCAAACAAGCGGGCAGGCTGAGATCTCAAATAGGAAGATCAAACAGATATTGGAGAAAACGGTTTCGAAAAACCGTAAAGATTGGTCAACCAAATTGACGGATGCTCTTTGGGCATTCCGCACCGCTTATAAGACCGATCTTGGTATGTCTCCATACCGCATTGTGTTTGGGAAGGCATGCCACCTTCCCGTCAAGATCGAACATAAAGCAATGTGGGCTATTAAAGAGCTTAATTTTGATCTTGATCATGCAGGCAGCTATCGAAAGCTGCAATTAAATGAGCTAAGCGAACTCCGTGATGAAGCTTACGATAATGCGGTGATTGTAAAGAACAGGACTAAAGTGTTCCACGATAAAAATCTTTTTAGAAAAACCTTCACATCGGGGCAACAAGCCCTTCTTTACGATTCCCGTCTCCATCTTCATCCGGGTAAGCTTAAATCTTGTTGGAAAGGACCTTTTGTAGTGCGGTATGTACACCCGCACGGGGCAGTTGAAGTCGAAAATTTGAAAAACGGTTCAATTTTTAAAGTAAATGGACATAGATTAAAACCGTATTTTTCTGCTGACCCCGCGGAGGAGCTCCTGCTTTTACAGGAGCCGCTTTATCAAAACTAAAATTCCTCTGCCTCACCTCCATATTTTGATAACATTTTCTCATTTTAAGAATGGAGGTGAGTAAAAATGGATTTGATTGAATATCTGTGCCTGTCAAAGATCAAGTTTGGGGGTAGTTTTCATTTAACTATTATTTTACCCCTTGTATCTCTCTCCTAGTATGCAGGTCCTTGTTCTCAAAAAGCTACATCAGTGAGGACACTGCTGAAAACAGGTTTGGGGGGGAGGTTTGTATTCACTGAATTATCTTTGACACTGGGCATTAAAATTTTTTTTTTATAACAAAAGAGTAGAAAGTGAAAAATTACATCCAAAAGATAGGAATAGTTTAAGAAAACCAAGAAAATTAGAAGTTTTCTTAAACGAACTAGTAATAAGTAGTTATGAGCTGTTGTCCCAAGGGTTAGTAAGATGAAGGAAGTCACTAATCTGAGGATGAAAATAAGTCTGAAAAATAGTTTCTATTCTGCAAGCCAAACATTTGAATGTTGATACCCTACTATATGCACTTACACACGTCTTGAAACTCGGGATAGTAGAGGATACCTTGAAATGCTCTTGTCTAAAAGCCAAAGTATGAAGGAAATAAAAAATGAAGAAAATATAAAAATGGTGAAAAGAAAAAAATGAACACTGGTTTTGTTATCGCCAAGGCAGCAATAAAAAAATATAGCGAGGGTGCCTCTTCACCTAGTGCCCTAAGGCCAACTGGTCTGGGAGTCACTGCTAAGCCTTAGGTGGTGCAAGACGAGGAAAATATTATCACCTAATCAGCAAGCACATGAGTAATCGGTCGGTTAGTACCTCAAGAAGTATTAACGGTCGCATGAAAATGTGTGAGCAAATCTAAATATTCATCAAGTTAAAAAGTACTGAGGTAGATGGACAAGAGTATGATAGCTTGAATTGAATTCTCCGAGTGTAAGGATGTCATTTCACATACGTAGGGGTATATGATCAATGTTTGGACGAAAGGTAGGAATGAAGAATAAAGACGATGTTTTATTGAGGGATAATGGGATTTCTAACATCTTTTCATGACTATTAAGATAGGGCTCATGACAACTAAAAAGCTAGTGTAGTTGGAAACTCTTATTTTCAAAGTCTTTCTTTTATGGTTCTTATCTTTATATGTAAATTTCACCATCTCTTTTTTATTATAGGATTTTGTGGGTGTAATCCGCTGAAAACCCTCAGGAGACGACACTCCTCCTACTAGGGACACCTAGAGGTTTAACGGCTTGTTGCACGTGCTCAGTGCAATCGTGTTTGCCTACGAAAGTGTGCTTTGTTTTCTCCTTTCTTTTTTCTCCTTCTCTTGAATAAACTAGTTTGCTCGGGACAATCAAAAATAAGTTTGGGGGTATTTGTTCAGTTGATAAAACTGCACATTTGTTATTACATTTTTCCTACCATTTTCATATTAAAAAAGGTCTTTATTATAATATATCATGCATATGGGGGTTTATCTGTAAAAATTCTATTTTCCATGTGTTGATATATTATAATTAGCATTTGGTAGGAAAATGTATATAATATTATTTACCTAATCCTAGTAGACTTAGTCTACTAAATATTATTTAAGTTGTGCAGAATTTTCAGGTCTTAAATCAAGGAAATCAAGTTGTTAAAGCTAACCTGCCTAATTAAGAAATCAAAATTAAGAAATCAATTCTGGCAGAAGAAAAGAAAAGATTTCCAAATTCTGAAGGTTCCAAGGATCGCCACATGTCACAAGGAGCCATCCCCAGAAGTTTGATCAACGGAGGAGATTACCAGGCCGCGGATCCGCGGCCCTAGCCCCTTTATGCCGCGGATCCGCCGCGTTAAAGAAGAGATAGAAGCTGGAGATTTTGGGGCTGGATCATAACTGTTATTCCCCAATTTAGGCATCTAACTTTCTGGCTTTGGGACTATAAATAGAGACCGGGAGCCTCTTGGAAAAATTATCAAGCCGACGAGATCACGAAGTCCAAGACGGCTCACGCATCCAGGCTGATCATCAACTGTTCGTCTGCCTCCTTAGAAGAGATCGAGAAGCAACTAGAAATTGTAATCATCTTTTAAGGATTCAAGTGTAATGAATATTGTTGATTAATAAAGGTAGCTTTCTTTTTCTTATTCTATTTCTTCGTAGTTTAATTATGCATTTTCTCTCCATCTCTCTTTCTCCCAACATGCACGAGTAATTCTCCGCTTGTTAGGTTTCGTAGGATTAGGGTAGGTTAATGGATGATGAAAATACCTAAACTCTTTTTATGTCCTATAAAGTTTATAAAATTTATCAAAAGAATTATTAACATCCTAATCAGGCGCGCTACCAATTCATTGTTAGCCTTGACCGCGATTAGAGATTAGATTAATGATTGTTTTGGTAAAGGCTAGATATGAACGGAGTTCCGTGTCGAGATAGGGGTTAAGAGTGGGATTCCTTTTCCCTCCAGAAACCCTAATCTACACGCATCACCGTCGTTCTAGTTTTAAATCTATTAAATTATATAAAGAGTAATTTTTAATTAATCATCCATAACTACTAAATCCTAATGAACCTTACAAGCCCCCTTATTATATTAACTACATCCCTAAAATAATCTAGATCTATAATTTTGCATTCTTGCTTAACGTAGATCTAGAAACCATTCTTCAAAATTCTTTATCCCTCCTCTCTTTTTCAACACATCTAAAGTAAGAGTAAAAGATTCAACGTTTCCCTGAGGACGACCCGTACTCATCTCGGTCTAGCTACACGCGACACCGTTCTGATTGCGGTTAAACTACAAACACACTCTTTTTGTACAAATCACATACTCTTGATAGGAAAGGAGTTTCCTATGCTACGCTCGGTCAATCTCCTCTTATCAAAAGGATTCTCCATATAAGATCAAGGTGATACCTCCTAAATCCTGGGTTTTGGATCTATGAGATAGATCTAAATGGATGTTAGGATTCTCGCTAGGTGTAGTGAGATGGTATCAATCGATTCTGGGGAGAATCACTGGATAGCTTCCAGGGTGGTAAGGTCGACTGAATGTCAGTCGCAGGCATTGTCTTTACTCTCAGTGGAGGGATGGTATGTTGGAAGATTTCCAAGCTAGATATCGTGACATACTAGACGATAAAGGCTGGATACATTGCTACCAAGGATTCTACCAAAGAGGCAGTCTGGATGTACACTGGTTCATGAGATGAACTTCGTTCTTACCATTGTGTGATAATGGAGTTATGGCTTTGGCCAAGGAACCCCCGTCTCATCCGTGAGCCAGACATATTTTAAGGCAGTATCACTTGATCATGGAGATGGTTGATCTCCAGAGAGATCCAGGTTTAGAAGAGTAGACACTGAGGACAACACGGCGGATCCACTCACAAAGGCCTATTCCCAGGAGAGATTTTTATGGGATGGTTGAGTATGAGATACTTCAACCACCGCTGTTTGTTGGGTATGAGTTACTACAACAGAAGGCCCTAGTGCAAGTGGGAGATTGTTAGTAATATGTATGCCCTAGAGGCCATTACTGTACATACGATGTATATTGTAGTGGATTCTTGGACATATATAGGAAGGACTTTCTTGCTCGACATGATAGTATGATATCTGGTTGCTCTTTATCTTAACATGTACACTGATTGTCTCTATAATACATGTTGATAAAGCCCTTAGGATGAGTACTTGACTACCAAGACTATGATACAGATCATACTAGTGGGTCAAGAGTAGTCGGTAAGTACATCCTTCAATTGTTCCTAGTCGTGGGTGTATCGAGACAGGGCATCGATATACCAGAGTAGACTAGCGTATACGCTTCTCGACCCATATGATGGGCGATAGATGATCCCATATCCATAGGTGTTTGACATCAGAGAAGGTATGCGGGTGCTCAGTGGAGACTGGGTACACTGAACGGACTCGCCGAGAACTCCTAGATTGTATTATACCTATCGTCGGATAGCAGTTCTCTAGTGACACTGGTACAGGTTAGTCTGTAGACCCGAGATCGTCATAGAGTCTTTTGTGATTCCCACTGTGCTTTGATTTCCACCTTACTGATGGGCGATAGATGATCCCATATCCATAGGTGTTTCGAAATAGATTACGCCCCAGACTCCACATAGTCAAATCTAAACTCGAACTAAGGTTAAACCTAGCGCTCTGATACCAACTTTGTCACGACCCGAATTTAGTTCGTGACCGGCACTTAAATCACACAACGTCGAAAGGCGCAACATAAATTAAGTAAGCCGAAACCCAGAAATTTAAACCTTTTTTTTATTTCGGGCAGCACCTCCCTCGTATATTTTGATCCAAAACAGATATACAACAATTTATAGGCATCCCTAAGCGGGAGCTAGCTCTTCGCCAAACCGCGGGGTCACAACCACGCAAGACAGAAAATAAGTATACGACGCCCAACGGCGAAGATCCACACAAGGAATAAAGTAAAACAAGACATCAAACCCACAAGCGAATATAAAACCCATCGCTCAAGTCTCGCAACTACAAGTCTTGCTAAGTCTTACTACTTATACAAATACTAGTTTCTGATTGATGGAGTTGACTAGATACAATAGGAATAATCATACAATAGTGGTATGATCCAACATGTACCACCTACCCAAGCAAATCACCCGAAAGCAGCTGTGTGGCAGCGATACCGCTACTAATTGTTAGTTATATGTATGCCCTAGAGGCCATTACTGTACATAGGATGTATATTGTAGTGGATGCTGGGACATATATAGGGAGGACTTTCTTACTCGACATGATAGTATGCTATCTGGTTACTCTTTACCTTAACGTGTATACTGATTGTCTCTCTGTTACATGTTGGTAAAGCCCTTAGGATGTGTACTTGACTACCTGGACTATGATGCGGATCAAACTAGTGGGGACATGGTAGTCCATAAGTACATCCTTCAAGGTCCCTAGTCGTGGGTGTATCGAGACGGGGCATCGATATACCAGAGTAGACTGGCGTATACCTTCTCGACCCATACAGATGGGCGATGGATGATCCCATATCCATTGGTGTTTGACATCAGAGATGATATACGGGTTCTCAGTAGAGACTGGGTACACTGGACGGACTTGTCGAGAACTCCCAGATGGTATTATACCTTATGTCAGATGGCAGTTCTCTGGTGACACTGGTACAGGTTAGTCTGTAGACCCGAGATCGTCATAGAGTCTTGTGTGATTCCCACTGTGCTTTGATTTCCACCTTACCACGTCCAAGAGGGCGTGCAAAACGGTGGCTTTTGGGTACAGTCCCGAATCACATGGAGGCAATGAGCGATAGGAGGGGATTCGTCTCTCCCGGTATAGGGAGTTGATGTTGCGCTGTGTTCGATTGGCTATAACCGGAAATCCCTGGCCAGGGTTGCTGAGATTTACTGGTAAGTGTTACCAGTAGTTTCTCGAACTGTTATAGACCTCAAATCGACACGACTTATCGAGCTATTGGGGTCTGACGTTTACCACCCCTAGGCAAGATATGCGACATATCAGACGACGAGACCGGACTGTACGGTAAGTGTTACTGGTTGGATTCTCAGGAGTGTGAGCGGGCTTGGTCGTCGATCTTCTGATCGCTCAATACCCGGGTGGCCGTTACGTTTGGCAGGCCGCTTGCGGCTTGTGGGTGTTTGATATGATCATCACCTGCTGCCGGCGTATTGACGAGTCTTTAGAGTCCTACACAGAGGTTTCTTGGCTTAAGCGAAATGAAATAGGAGCGCATATGAGATATGTGCGGGACCGAGAGTAATGCGTGTATGTGATACCGTATTCCATTCTCGCGATGAATGTATCGAATGGTTGTATGCGATATAACCTAGTTATCGAATCAAGGATTGTTTCGATAAGCCGATACATTGGATATTAGTCGGTTATATACGATATGACCGGATCGTTAAATCAAGTGTTGATTTAATGATTTAATGTATAATAATATATTTGATATATTACTTTGCATTAACTAGTATTGGGTCACTTTAAATGGATTTTCTCACTTGATGTGCACATTGTATATGTGATATACTTTTGTACACTTGATTGTATCATGTTTGATGATACATGCCTACTTAGTTAAGTGTATGATTAAACCATGGTTGTGTAATGGTTAGGGTTTTGGTTATTTGCTTATTTATTTATTTATTTTTTCATTTTTGGAAAAGATAAATAAATGAATGGTGGCTTTCTTTGTTTGTTAGTTGAAGCTTCATGAAGCTTTGACTAAGTGACCACTTTTGTACTCATGCTTAACCCTAACCATTCAAACTAACCCTAGTTCATTCTCTACACTTAACCAAGGTTAGGATATGATAAGTATTCTTTTTTATTATTCTTTTTGGATAATACTTATGATATTCTTATCTTCTTCTTCTTCTTCAAGAAGAAAAACTTGACACCATCAATGGTGACTTGATGAAATGAGTGAGAAATCCAATTATAAAGTGAACCCACTTCTTATTTCTTCATCCTCTACCACTTGCCAAGTAGTATAGGGTGTTTTCTTCACAAGTTTAATGGCTTGGTGAAGTGGGAGCTTGATCTTGTGATGCCTCGACGTAGATCATCTTCGGCATCGAAGTCGACGACCTAGCCCGCCCATTTCTCCGATGAAGCCGATGCTAGAGTCCGGGATCGGATATGGACAGCGAGGGGACGTCATCATGGAGCCTAGGAGGTGGAGGACCGGATCTACAAAGGTTGTATGTTCGTTCACTTAGTTAAGTTGTTAACTAGTTGCATGTTTCGCCTAAAATCTAGTTAACGATCCGTATTAGGGTTTCTCGGCACTTGTAAAATTTGAAATTGGCATGGTTGATGCCTTGTGAGACCTCATTAGCGTGCCTAGGAACCCTACACTAATCCATGCGGTTAACCTGCATGAACCGTGGCATAACGGATCTGAGTTGTCAACTCGTGAGTAGAAAACATCATCAGGCAGAAATCGAAATAAACAACAATTCTTAGGTCAACTATATCATAAAGGTAATACTATGATACCTAGGGTGACCGTATCTGCATATGTGCCAATAACATAATCAATGTCTATCAGCAAGTGGATATCATCTAACCATGTAATCAATGCCTGTATGCATGTGGATCTCATCTACGTGTCAACTAATGACACAACAACATTATGCATGTAAATATCATGAAAGCATATGCAGGTAAATATAAGGATATAAATCAACGTGTGTCCCTCATGACACATTAAAATCATGGGACCTGAGTGTTCAATATCGACACTCGAAATATCATGAAAACCCGTGTCCAGTATCAACACGTAAATACTCATCTCTCAGATGCCGTCACCAGGACTGACCCTCATATCCATACATCTCACAGAACCTGCGTGTCCAACCTCAACACTCACAATCTACGTATCCATACATCTTACAGAACCTAAGTGTCCAACATCGACACTCGCAATCCACGTATCATATCGGGTTTCTAACCCAAGTCTCAGAACTGAGAAAACTCATGGTGGACGCATCGAAATATTATATTAAGAGAAACTGGGTTTTCAAAACAATGCATATTTTCTTGAAATATCCCTATGGTTCTCAAATCCATAAATCACATGAAATCCGTATCTCAATGCGTAAATCCATGAAACATAATATATGCAACATAGAACAGTAATATGAGCATATAAAGGAAAAACCAATATTTAAATGCATCAAGTTATTAAATATATCACGCGGTTCCTAATTTATCCAAAATCCATCGCAACATCATATGAAACTGAACATGGAGCTGTAGCAAGGAATATGTGTAAGCATGTAGGTATGCATGTATGCTATATTTCATATGCGCAATCGCACAAGAATCAATGCCTCAATGTCACTAATCAATACAATATCACATATGTATATGTTTTGTGCGTATCACCGACAGTGTGTGTGTAGCATACAATGAGTACTCATGCAACATGGACTATTAATAATAGTGCAGTGTTCAATGGGTACAAGTTCAGGCACAACAAGTAATAATATGCAGTGAAGTTCATACACCATGGAACAGTGATATGAACATAGCAAGTATATCATGGCATGATGTTGCAATTCTACTGTGTAGTGACATAGCAATTATCGATGATGAAGGTGCGTGAGCTGGCAAATCTGTGTAGGTGTAACATACGCATCATTGATAATGGTGTAGGTGTACCAGCACAGGTATGTGTAATGCAATGCGAATATCATGAGCGTAGAATAAGGTACATCGTAAGCGAAACGCTAAAAGGTATACGTGTCTACAATATATCCGAGTCGGTGAATCTATCAATCGGCATCCAGCCTCACAACATTACGTACGGTATAATCCATCGAACGGCATATCACTCAAGATTCACAACATTATATATGTCTATATACCTATATCCCAGGTCACATCTGTATCAATCTCATATCGTGGACCGACAAAGGTATCAACTATCTCATATCGACTCGCATCCATATAACGACATATCACACTAAGTCATCATATCATATCGTATACTCGTTCTCTTTTAACTCGTACTTATCATGATTCACTTCTCATTTCATACTCTCATAGGTCACTATGTTCATTAGTGTCAACTTTTATCATATTATCGTTATTAAATCCTATAATCATGTCCGTCGCATATCATTTATCAGGATATAATAATCAAACGATCTTCCATATCAATATTTGCGGGGGTGCTATACACCATCCACCCGACTTCCCCCGTAGATATAAATCTACTCACCTGCTAAACTCCTCGCTTAGCTGTAGTCGATGTACTTCGTCGTCTCGGAATCCACAAGAAGGTACCTACAATATCAACACATATCGCAATACCATTAATATCAAGTTCCGAAATCCAATATGGCACATGGATCGCCTATAGGTTAGAACCTATAGCCTACGCTTGCAAAATCAAACAAACAACCCTCGTCGTTGACGTACAAACATCCAATGACCCAATACAATTCCAAATACAAAAACCAAGAATTCCAAAATACGGAAAACATAACCAAAACCACTCACAATAGCTCTCAGATTTTGGTTCAGGTCAATAGGAACAAAACAAACAAGTATAGGGTGTTGTATATGAAGTAAGTGAGCTATAGATCAAACCTAAACACTATACACACCAATTAGGCTGGTCACTTTGCCACAAAATCCGGCTTGCTCGGCCCGTTATGCTCCGTTGGTGTTCATCTTCTCAGGGTGGTCTCCTAGTGTCTTAAATAGGTCTCTGGAGTTGTTTATTTTTCTCATAAACTTCCTAGGTCATCCCAGATTTCCTGTAGGCCTTAAGGTTTCACAAAACCGACACGGAACAATTCTAGTTTCGTGTATCGGGTTCTAAACTCAATTCCAGGTCAATAGAACACTCTCTAAGGTCTTGTAAACACTCCCTACACCTCAATTGACCATTAGACAGCAACGTATAATTTTCTATAATCGATAGCCTCATTAACTTAATTTCTAATTAAAAATACGATATTTAACACCAAAAACTAAACTAAAGTGTATGGATTACCTTATTTGCAACCAAAGAACTTTCTTGAGTTGCCCAAGTCTTCAAAATCCAAACTTGGTAGGTTCTAAGGGTTTAGAATGGATGTGTGTATGTTTTTAGTGAAGAGGGCATAGGGTTTTGAGAAATATTTGGTGATGAGGCATGGAGGTAGTGAGGTGAAAGAGTATGAAGCAATTGGGTTGAGAAAAATAATGAAGGAGGAAGGAAATGGGCAGCCAAGTATAACCCTTAGGCTCACTCTCCTCACAAATATCCCCCCTACACTCACTCTCACCCAAAATATCTAATTTTTCCAAAACATCAATCCATATTCCATTCACACTCTCTTTGCATTTCTTTTCTTTTCTTTTCTCTATTGTTTTCTTTCTCACAACTTCACAAAACTCAACATTTAACACAAACACAACACATGCACACATGCACATGACATGTTCACAAGTTGCGGAAAAAAAGTAAAAATACGGATTTGCCAAAAAAAATCTGATAAATATCATTAAAATAAATATATCATTTTATTATCCGATAAATTTCCAAATATTGGTATACACTTATATCACTTTACGAATATCCCAATTTCGCAAATCGGATAGTTTTCGCGAAATATATTATTTTAATATTAAATTTCCAAAAATAATATTTTATATTTCTGAAATATTACACTAAGTGCGTTCATGTCCTCAGAACCAAGTCAGACCGGCGGACGCCTAACTCGCATAGATCTTCGCCCCTCAGTCTGTATTGGACAATCTAGCTCTGTCGGACCACCCGCCTGAATATGAGTATCAATCACCTCCTCTTTCATCTTATCCTGAACTGGAATCTCGATCTCCACCTCGCTTGGTGACATAACCGTTCTATCTTTACTATATGATTGAGTTTTCTTTCTACGAAATATTATGGACTCATCGAATGTAACATGTCGGCCGATTACTATCTTCTGGGTCTCAGGACACCACAGCCTGTACCCTTTGACTTCACTTATGTAGCTGAGTAGGACACACTTCCTAACCCTCAGCTCTATCTTATCGCTTCTCTGCTGAACATAAGATGAGCACCCAAATATACGAAACCACTTATAATCTCCAGCCTTCTCGGTCCACACATCCTTAAGAATTTTCTTATCTATCGCAGCCGATAGTGATCTGTAGATGAGATACACGGTGGTAGATAGGGCTTCAGCCCAAAACTCCTTAGGAAGTCCAGCTATAAGCTGTAAACATCTGGTCTTCTCCAGTAGTGTCTGATTCATCCGCTCTACAACACCATTTGATTGAGGGTCTTCCGGAGTGGTGTAATGGCGCACAATCCCTTCTGACTTGCAGAACTCTACAAACGCATGCAAAATAAACTCTTCTCCGTTATTGGACCGAAAACCTTTACATGTCTACCAGTCTGCTTCTCCACCATGATTTTCCATGCCTTGAACTTGTTAAAATTCTCGGCCTTAGATTTGAGAACATACATCCAGAATTTTCTCGAAAAGTCATCAATGAAGAAAACGAAGTATCCGGCTTCACCTTGTGACAGAACCGGTGCTGGACCCCAAACATCAATGTGGATATAATCAAGAATACCCTTCGTATCATATATTGTTGTCTCAAACTTTACCTTTATTTGCTTTCCTAGGACATACTCCTCATAGAATTCAAGACTGTCAAAATCTTCATCTCCAACTAACTGCCTCTTATGAAACACCTCCAAACCCGACTCTCTAATATGACCCAACTGTAAGTGTCACAATCTAACCGAATCCGAATCATATGAACGAGTAGATACCACAACAACAGCATCTGTAACCAACTGCTTTTGTAGAAATTACAAGTTCCTCACCTTTCCTTTCATGATAATAAGATACCTCTTGGAAATTTTTATGGAACATCCATCGATTACGCACTTGCAGTCGATTTCTGCCAAACCTCCTACAGAAATCAAACTCTTCTTCAGCATATCTGACATCCGTTGAAGTCTGCACTACTCCATCAAACATGCGTATCGAACAGAACCTATCCCCTCGATCTTGCACACCGCATTATTCCCCATCAAGAATGAACCTCCATCAAGAGAACGAAATGTCGTAAACCAACTCCGATATGGAGTCATATGGAAAGAGCTCTCCGAATTTAACATCCATAGATCATGTATGTCGCCGACTGCACAAACTAATAATATGGACTAATCGTTGGCATCATCTGAATCATTTATGACAACTGTGGTACTAGAAGACTCTTTCTTAGTATCCTCCTTGAACTTCTGACGGTCTCTCTTCCAATGATCTTTCACTTTGCAATAATTTCACGTGTCATTAGTGTGATTTCTCGATTTGGATCTCGTTCTATTCTTGGAACCACTATGTGACCGCTTCTCAAAATGGCCTCTAAAAACCAGCGCATCTCTCTTATCACCCTTATCACCCGATGCATTCTCCCTCAACATCTCGCTATATAGGCCTGCTTTAATATCTTCTAAAGAAATTTTATCTCTACCGTACACTATCGATTTCACGAATTGGTTATATTCAGAAGTCAAAGAGCAAAGCAGGATCATATCATGGTCATCGTCTTCAATTTTCATCTCTATGTTGAGCAAGTCCATAATGATTTGGTTGAGTTCGTTCAGATGGTCTTTGACTGATATGTCTTCCTTCATCTTCAATGTGTATAGACGCTATTTGAGATAGAGACGATTTGTTAAAGATTTGTTCATGTACAAAAATTCTAGCCTGCTCCATAAACCTGATGTCATTGACTCTTGTGCAACCTCACATAGAATCTCGTCAGCCAAACTTAGCCGCATTGAACTGAAAGCCTTATCCTCCATTTTTTTCCTGAATATTTGTGGTCGTCGAAAAAATCTTTTTTTTTTTATCACTATCTTATGAACTCTTTGTTGCTTTAGACCCGTCGTCATCTTCAATCTTCATAAACTGAAATTGTTCCTTCCGTCAAACTTATCGATTTTACAATGTGTAGAACCGATATTCCCAATAATCTGAATCACTGTAACAAAAACTCTGATACCATTTGTTGTGAAAAGAACACTAAAGTACGCAGTAGTTGATCGATACGTATGAATCGGAACTAATGAAAAAAGATCAAACACGGCAACCACGCCAAAAAAAAAAAACCCACACCAAGCAAGAGACACAAGATATTATCCCGGTTTGGTACAGACTTGCATTTAATCCTGCAAACCGACGATGAATTGCTTTCATTATTTATTGAAGAATTATAAAAGATAATTTTTGCCCTCACGATCTCACCCAAACACAAAGCAATCTCTATTAAAACCTCTCTTTCTCGCCATTTCTCTCAGCCGCAGCCACACAAAAAGCCTCCCAGATTAATTGTTGATCAATTAATTACATAGCGATCTTCGCATATATAGAAGAGGCTTTAAATAAGAGATAAGGTTAAATTTAAACTCATATATTAATCGGTAAAACCATTTAATCTTTAGCCCTCACCGCATGAACCATTTAAACTTGTAGATATGCCCTTCAGCCACGGCATGCCACGTGTCCGATCATCTCCTTGCGCTCATGATCATGAGGCTTGGACATGCACGTGCAACACAGGTGGTCCTTCGTGGGCTTTTCATGGGCTGGATTTAGCATAAAAAACAACAGATACCGCATTCAAGTAGACAGAGTTCATGCAACAGTTAGATACAGCATGCAAGTAAATAGATACTTCAGGCAACCAGTTAGATACTACAGCATAAACTTTAGCTAATTAGTTAGATATTACAAGAAAATATACATATGTCTAGAATGCTAAATATTATAGGCTAGATATTTCAGCTAACTAGTTAGATTATACATGTAATTATATAGATATTGCAAGCAACTGAATAGATATGGCAACTGAATAGATATTGCAGTTTCGGTCATAAGTAAACTTGGCAGCAGTAGCAATAATTGATTGCATGGGTTAAAGGGCATCTTGGGCATTTACCAAACAAAGCCCAATAGTACACTAGGGAGTTTTTGACAGCGGGTCAATTGATCAGGGGGTTCTGATAAGAGTTTGGGGGCCGGGGGCTTTTGAACAATAGGAACAAGCGATTATTTTTTTTTTGCCATAACATAAATATTATCTACCTCATTACCTTAAAGATGAGCTTGGTACATGGAGAAGATTACCAGGAATTCTTATTATAACTTGCTAACCATCTAATTCTAAATAATCTTGCACTACCATACACGGTATATTTTAATCATCTCTGATAATATATGTATATGCAACGGCCGGTGATTTGTGGGTGGACGTAAGATTACGGACGACAAGCCGGTACGGGATGGTCGACAGACGGCGAACAACGACCGGACGGCAGTGGTGGACGGTCGTTGCTAAACTTATATTAGGTTGGAATATTTCATGGTAATATAGGATAAACACCGTTGGAAATAAAATTCCCATGAAACTATGGCATCTTATTAACATGACAATTTTATGTTAGCCGGGATTTTTTTGTGGGAATTTAGAATTACAACCTAGATTACTTGCTTTCCAATGCACCCTAAACGAATTCATTTACGATATGTATAGTTGTCGGAAGCGAAAATTACTATCCGTATTTCATAATATCCGGATAAAGCTAAGATATGGAATGGATATATATCTAGAAAAATATATGAAATAAGACCAAGCATTACTTTATTTGATGTTGGATACGAGTATAACACGAATATAGGTATCAACATATTCGTATTCAGTGGCTGTTGGCATATACGAATACACATGGTCATCAGATATGAAAACTAATGTTCTTGTTCTGATAAAATTGAATACATATATAGATAATTAGGAAAAATAAAATCACTATCCGCATCTGATGATTATAAGATATGAAGACGGCTCGGATCGATTGATTCTTTGGTATTAGTTTGTGTACTTCCCCAAATTCATCACAATCTATGAAGAAGAATTAGTACACAAGAAGACTAAATTTGTGAAAATTAATTATTAGAAACGCGATAGAAGAGAACAAAAGCTTGGCTAGCTAGGTGTTATTTAAAAATTTCATAAACAAAAAAATAGGTTTCAGTTTTGTGGGGCCAGGCGCGCAGCAGAAATGGCGGGGACGTACATATGACGGCGTGGCATGGGATATGGCGCAACATCTCACTCTCTCTCTCTCTCATCTTTCTACACTTTATTTGTAAAATCCTTATTTGTACGTAGTTTTAGTTGGGAGAAAACGACGCCTTGTTTCGCGCTTCTGCAATTGGTTTTGGTCTGTATGCATCCTGTTTACAAGTCTGCGTTTTTCTGTTGCTATCATGGCCTGCGACATTCCAATGTTCCCTCCTACGTACATGCATAAACACTGTGACCTCAAGCTATTAGATATGATTCGAACTCTATAATTTCCATAGCCTTTTGTTTGCATTTCACGTACTTTAATTTTTTTTTTTTTGCCAGAAAGAGAAAAGTGTCTAGCGTCCGTGAGATATATACCAATTTAATACATGCAAGAAAAGACATCCCGTTAAACGTTTTTTGTTTAGTTAGTTTGTGCCAGTTTAACATCTTATACTACTGCCAGCCTTAGCCTGACACTCCCTAATTACGTGTTATTGGTTTCCAATATGAATCCCCTCATGGCAATGGAGAATTCTCGGCTAAATATATGGAGTAATTCCCAACGGATCTATGGATCCATCCTCTCCCATCCAAATGCTTACTTAATGTTTCAAAAGAAAAGGAAAAAATAGAAATATAAAAAACATCATATACATGCGAAGCTCTTGACATGTTTAGTATATGCTAATTTGGTACATGAAATACAATATTTTTTTTGAACATTACATTTTCGGAATTGTCAAGTCCCGCTTTCGAAAGTATGAAATCTAGACGCAATTTGGTCCGCAACCTAACTATTTCGAGAGCGGTCTAAACTCGATACAGTTACGTTGTAAAATGCGTGCTGGTAATGTAACAAAACGATAAATAAAGACAATATCATTTATTCTCATTAACTAAGCACTTATTACATCGCAGGGGCACAAAATAAAGCATAGTTTTTATTACATCCAATGAAAGAAAACAAGCCCCAAACAGGTGGACATGCAACCGATAAATAAAAAAAAACTAATCCTAATAGTAGGTGGATAATTCTGTGTAGTCTTTTTGGATGGATTCCACATCTGCGCCTCTATCATGTTCCCCGTTCTCATCTAATGGACGTTCTGAGAGAAGATAGGAGGAAAGGAAGTTCGTCAGTGAGTTATTTTCGGATAGGAAATCTCATAAAGTATAAGTATGAGTAAGGTAGTATGGGTGTGTGCAATGCATGATATCATATGTGTGTAGTGACAAGGGAATATCAGGTATCTACTATATGTTGTATTCGTCTCTGTTTGGTAGGTAAAGGTACCGGGCACTCGCGATTATTCTGTTAGAGCAACGGAACAACAGAAATTGGGAGTGAATAATACTTTGTTTAACTCCCCGAACCGTGGTTAATCAAAAGGGGAATCCGAGACCCTTAATATAGCATTTCCTGTCCAAACTATCTCTTCCCGGTTTTGTTTTGTGGTATAGGAGTGCATGTCGGTATTAGCACACATCACTACTAGACGGTGTCATAAGAAAGGGTTCCCATCAGGTCATCCGTATACACGGAATCTACTCTTTTCATGCTCAGATCATCCGTAAAGGAAGAATTTACACGGGTCATCCGTAAAGACGGAATCTACACATGCCATCCTTAAAGACAGAATCTACATGTCATCCGTAAAGACGGAATTTACAGGTCATTCGTAAGAACAGAATCTGCATGAACCCTCATGCTTAGGTGCTTGCGTCTAACCCAAACTGTACTATATAACATGTCATGTGATATTCCATATATAAGGTTAAGTATCGCATTCAAGATACGAAGGGTTTGCAAGTCCATTCAAAAGTAGTAAGCATAGGGTATGCTCATGTAATAGGTTTTGTAATAGTCTATGGTATTTTAGCGTAATATTAATTTTAGAAAAGATTTATGGTATTTATTCGAGATAGAGTTCATGAATGGATAAGGTATATATTTGAAAAATATGTTGCAATGGTTTATGGTATTTATTTGGAAATACGACTTCTAAAAAAGTCATGGTATTTATTTGTGAATACAAATTTAGATAAAGTCGAGCTATTTATTTGAAAATATCAGTTTTAGTAAAATTTGGGGTGTTTTAGTGAAAATACAAATTTTGGGAACGTGAGAATTTAAATGAAATACGACTTTTGAAAACTTGAGGGTGTTTTGGTGTAAATACGGATTTTAGGAGTTTTAGGGATTTAATGCAAAATCGAGGTTAGGACCTCGAGGGTATTTTAATGAAACATCTGTAATGAAAATATAATGTATTTTAGCGACAAGAAATTCATTTTCAATTTTAGTAGCACTTCGGCTTGTAAAATGGCGTTTCCTCAGTTTGAAATTGGGCAGCATACCGGCATAGATAGGTTTCACAGATGTCTAGTAAAAAGAGAGCAGGACATTACCCTATGTTAAAATGTGGAAAAAGTCTATATGTGTGAGGGTCATGAATTAAGTATAGTTAAAATGAAGTTTGTCGCATTTTATCGACTAGAGAAAAACTAACATATATCCGTATTAGAATTGAGAGAAGATTATCGATCGAATAGATTTTAGCATACTAGGAGATGAGATGAGATCGAGAGGAAAAGAGACGGATCCTACCTTGAAGTATGAACGAGAGATGAAAATGATGTCGAAAAATGTCGTGTCTTTGTTCTACACCTTCGACTTCTTGCTTGGATTTTTCTTGAAGATTCGGATGGCACCGTAGAGTAGAGGGTTGAATAATGATCACAACAAATATTTTTGTAGTTTGGTGGAAAAATGGAGAAGATAAGAGTGGAACTGTATCGATATTTATAGGGTTTAGAATTCCCCAAATCAAGCCGACAAATCCCACAAATCAAGCCCTCAAAAATAGCTCATGTGGGAAAATATTCTTTATAATGCTTATGGTTACCATTTACTAAAACAAATCTTTAAAAAGAATTATTGAGCTCTTCCATTTTAAAGGAGGAACAATTGTTAGGTAATAAATGATATTTAAATTTAAATTATTCATTTGGCAAAACAATTCAAATATTTCCTTTTAAAATGCATGATTGAGAATGTTTCCATAATAATTAAGCTACATTTGGATATAATTATGAGGTATCATGCATATATATAAAGAAAGTTAAGATATTATGCATATATGTAATAACAGATGTAAGTATTATGAATAGTAAATACAAAGAAAGGTGGAGCCTTGATGTGGACCTAGATTTTGGAAATTAAAAACAAAAAGAATAAAATTACGTACGACAAGACTCAAGCACGCAACCTATAGACTAGAACCCCTTATATTGAAACCAACTCAACACCAAGAGTTTTATGAATCAACAATGCTCTTTTAAAACGTATAAAATATTTTGTATAAATAATTCTTTTTCTTTCCAAACAATTCATTTAAAAATTATTCTCTTTTCAAAAAATTTAATTTAGATTTCTGAAAATCAAGTGAGCCTTTTTGTCAACAAAATAAAATTAAAATACAACAAAATTAAATATCTCCTCCGAAATATTTAAAAAATGAACTTTTATTTGTATTAAAAAAATAAAGTCGTTACAATCTACCCTCCTTAAAACAACTTCGTTCTCGAAATTACAAAGTGGGGTAGAAGAAAAGGAGTTACAAAAAGATAGAGGTATCGCTCTCTTATCTCGTCTTCTCGTTTTCAGGTGGACTCTGTAACACCCTAACATGATCGTACGTTATTTAATGGTATTAATTAGTATCTTGAATTTTTTTCTAACTATTATTGTTTGGGTCGTGATTGGTTTGAATAGTATGTAGGGTTTCTAGGCACACAAATGAGGTCTCACAAGGCATCAACCATGTCAATTTCAAATTTTACGGTGCCGAGAAACCCTAGACTAGATCGTTAACTAGAATTTTAGGCGAAACATGAAACAAGTTAACAACTTAACTAAGTAGTGAACGGAAATACAACCTTTGTAGATCCGGTCCTCCACCTCCATAGCTCCGTGATGATGTCTCCTCGCTGCGATCGTCGGATCCCGGGCTCTAGCGTCGGCTTCATCGGAGAAAAGGGCGGGCTAGGTCGCCGACTTCGATGCCGAAGATGATCTACGTCGAGGCAACTCAAGATCAAGCTCCAACTTCACCAAGTCATGAAACTTGTGAAGAAAACACCCTATACTACTTGGCAAGTGGTAGAGGATGAAGAAATAGGAAGTGGGTTCACTTTAGAATTGGATTTCTCACTCTTTTTCTCAAGTTGCCATTGATGGAGGCAAGCTTTTCTTCTTGAAGAAGAAGAAGAAGAAGATGATAATATGATAAGAATTATTAGATAATAGAAAAGTAAAAAATGATTCTTATCATATTAGCAACCATAGTTATGTGTAGAGAGTAAACTAAGGTTAGGTGAATGGTTAGGTTAGGCATGAAACAAAAATGGTGGACTTTTTCAAAGCTTCATGAAGCTTCAATGTAAAACAAAGCAAGCCACCATTTCTTTTCTTTTGCCAAAAAGAAATAAATAAATAAATAAATAAATAAATAAATAAATAAATAAAAACCCTAACCATTTACTTAACCAAGGTTTAAATCAAACATACACACAAACATGCATGTATCATCAAACATGATACAAACAAGTGTACAAAAGTATATCACATATACAATGTGCACATCAAGTGAGAAAATCCATTTAAAGTGAACCAATACTAGTTAATGCAAAGTAATATATCAAATATATAATTATGCATAAAATCATTAAATCAACACTCGATTTAACGATCCGGTCATATCTCATATAACCGACTAATATCCAATGTATCGGCTTATCGAATCAATCCTTGAATCGATAACTAGGTTATATCGCATACAACCATTCGATACATTCATCGCGAGAATAGAATACAGTATCACATACTGGTATTATTCTCGGTCCCGCACATATCTCATATGCGCTCCTATTTCGTTTCGCTTGAGCCAGGAAACCTCTGTGTAGGACTCTAAAGACTCGTCAATACGCCGGCAGCAGATGATGATCATATCAAGCACCCACAAGCCGCAAGCGGTCTGCTAAACGTAACGGCCACCCGGGTATTGAGCGATCAGAAGATCGACGAGCAAGCCCGCTCACACTCCTGTGAATCCAACCAGTAACACTTACCGTACAGTCCGGTCTGTTCGTCTGATATGTCGCATATCTCGCCTAGGGGTGGTAAACGTCAGACCCCAGTAGCTCGATAAGTCGTGTCGATATGAGGTCTATAACAGTTCGAGAAACTACTGGTAACACTTACCAGTAAATCTCAACAACCCTGGCCAGGGATTTCCGGTTATAGCCAATCGAACACAGCGCAACATCAACTCCCTATACCGGGAGAGACAAATCCCCTCCTATCGCTCATTGCCTCCATGTGATTCGGGACTGTACCCAAAAGCCACCGTTTTGCACGCCCTCTTGGAAGTGGTAAGGTGGAAATCAAAGCACAGTGGGAATCACACAAGACTCTATGACGATCTCGGGTCTACAGACTAACCTGTACCAGTGTCACCAGAGAACTGCCATCTGACGTGAGGTATAATACCATCTGGGAGTTCTCGGCGAGTCCGTCCAGTGTACCCAGTCTCCACTGAGCACCCGTATATCATCTCTGATGTCAAACACCAATGGATATGGGATCATCCATCGCCCATCTGTATGGGTCGAGAAGGTATACGCTAGTCTACTCTGGTATATCGATGCCCCGTCTCGATATACCCACGACTAGGGACCTTGAAGGATGTACTTATGGACTACCATGTCCCCACTAGTATGATCCACATCATAGTCCTGGTAGTCAAGTACACATCCTAAGGGCTTTACCAACATGTAACAGAGAGACAATCAGTATACACGTTAAGGCAAAGAGTAACCAGATAGCATACTATCATGTCGAGCAAGAAAGTCCTCCCTATATATGTCCCAGCATCCACTACAATATACATCCTATGTACAGTAATGGCCTCTAGGGCATACATATAACTAACAATCTCCCACTTGTACTAGGGCCATCTGTAGCAGTGGTTGCAGTATCACATACTCAACCATCCCATAAAAGCCTCTCTCTGGGAATAGGCCTTCGTGAGTAGATCCGCCGTGTTATCCTCTGAGTCTGCTCTCCTAACCTCGATCACCCTGGAGATCAACTATCTCCATGATCTGGTGATACTGCCTTAGAATACGTCTGGGTCACTGATGGGACGGACGTTCCTTGGCAAAAGCCACAACTCCATTGTCACACAATGGGAGGAACGAAGTTCATCTCATGAATTAATATACACCCAGACTTCCTCTTTGGTAGCATCTTAAGTAGCGATGTATCCAGCCTTTATCGTCTAGTATGCCACGATATCTAGCTTGGAACTCTTCCAACATACCTTCCCTTTACTGAGGGTAAAGACAATGCCTGTGACTGACATTCAGTCGTCTTTATCACCCTGGAACCTTTCCAGTGATTCTCCCCAGGATCGATTGATACCATCTCACTACAGCTAGTGAGTATTCTAACACCCAAATAACATCTATCTCATAGATGAAAACTCAGGATTTAAGAGGTATCATCTTGATCCTATATGGAGAATCCATGTGATAAGCGGAGATCGACCGAGCGTAGCATAGGAAACTCCTTCCCTATCAAGAGTATGTCATCCACGTACTCTACGAGGATCACTACCATACTCCCTACTACCTTTTTGTATATACAAGGTTCATCTACCATTTTGATGAAGTCAAACTCTTTGACTACTACATCAAAACAGACGTTCCAACTCCGCGATGCCTGCTTTATCATATAAAACATCTTGCACACGTTTCCGCTGCTCCCACTGTCTACGAAGCCCTCCGACTGTGTACTTACAGACTCTCTCTTCTAAAACATCATTTAGAAAAGCAGTCATGACACCCAACTGCCAGATATCGTAGTTATGGTATGTAGCCGTGGCAAGTAGGATCTGGATGGACTTAAGCATAGCTACTTAGAAAAGGTTTCATTATAATCCATACCTGGTCAATGATGCAAACCTTTAACAAGTCTAGCTTTGAAAGTCTCAACTTTTCCATCTACACCAAGTAATCTTCTCAAGATATACTTGTTCCTGATGGGGATTTAACCCTTCAGATATAGCAACCAAAGTCCATACTTTGTTGGTGTATAAGGATTCCATCTCAGATCGCTAAGCATCCAGCCATTCTTACAGAGTCCCACTCCTGATGGCCAGCTCGAAACTAGTTGGGTCATCATCTCATGATGCAATCCTCGCTCCCACTGTCATAGAGAAACCGAAGTATCTCTCAGGTGGGTGAGGAACCCTACTAGATCGGCGGAGAGGCTGAGGTTCGTTGGATTCTACTGAATCCTTTGGTTCTATCAAATCATCAGCTGCAGTTTGTATAGCTGAAACATTTCCAGTTTTACATAACAGATCTTGCCTCGAGCTTGTCCGGATTTTGCTTTTCAGACATAGGCCGGACAACCCCAAATCTTATCTAAATTAAGATATGGGTTCTTCCCTTTCCATATCACATATGAAGCGGTAGGCAGCTGATTTGATTGGAACCCTATTCAATAGGTATGCAACTTCATAAGTGCGTAACTCCCTAAATGAAATAGGTAACTCATTAATACTCATCATAGAGCACACCATATCATATAGGGTGTTATTGCTCCGCCCTGATACACCGTTGTGCTGTGGTGTATTCAGAGGAGTAATACTGAGAGAGAATCTCATTCTTCTTAAAATAGTCCAGGAGTTCCGTGCTCAAGTATTCTCCTCCTTGATCACATCAAAGGACATAATACTTTTACCCGCATTTTGGTTCTCTACTTCTATCTTATATTCTGTGAATATCTCAAAAGGTTCGGACTTGTGTTTCAACAGGAACATATGTCTGAATCTAAAGAGATCATCAGAGAATGTAATGAAGTACGAAGAACCGATCTAGGCACATGTAGACAGGGGACCTACATACATCCACATGTATCATCCCAAGAGTTCACTAACTCTTTCTCTGTTTCCAGTAAACAGAGCTACGGTCATCTTATCTTTGTGACATGACTGGAAAGTTTCACAAGATGTAAATTCAAACTGATTTAAATATACATCTAAATGTAACTTTAGCTAGTCGGGTCGCATTGATATGACCTAGTCTACAATACCTCAAGAAGGATTCGTTCATATGTGAACTCTTCCTCTTGTGTGTGTTCCGTATACTAAGAACTGTAGTTTGATTTAGAACATCAATGCTTTTACATGACGTGCCTGAACCGATCAACTTTTGATATAGGAAATGTTCAAAACATTATCCAACAATACAAAATTATATCCTTTCTTTACTAATAAAAAGACTGATATGATTTTGTATATCAGGTTCGGTATCTAATAAAATTCGTTCAGAATCAATGTATTGGTAATACAGGGTGACAGTGACTGACAGACTTGGCAGCAACTCTTGCCCCGTTTTCTGCCTCATGAAACTTATCACCCATTCTCAGTTCTTTACCTATCTGTAGCCCGTATTACATATGCGGGATCCTGATCCGGTATCATATACCCAGGACGTAAAGGACACTGAGAAACAGTTCTATGTAATGAACACACCCGAAGAAGATGCATCATATGCACTTTCTTCGTTTGGGCGGCATAGGAATTCTGGTATTCCCCTATTTCTTGCTCTGTCTTATAACAATTATAAGTTGGAGCGGGACCAACGTCCCCAGCTCAGTATAACAAGCGGGTTCGGTCAATTATCCGTATTATTATCTTGATTAAGGCGTGATATGGTTGCTACCTGGAGAGAGAGAGAGAAGAAAACACTCAGCGTGCGCTCTTGCAAGAATAGATTGGTTATTATTTTATCTAATCAGGATGGCTCCCACTGTTTTTTATCAAATCTTCCTTCAAACCCTAAAAGGAAAGACTAGCCCGGATTAATTACACGCTACAAGTTCGCCAATCTTTCAGCCAGGCCAGTGTCGGTACTTTGAGGGAGGTGCCCCGTGCTTTCGCACGAACCTAATTAATGTAAACCTCGTTTTCCCAGAGGCGTAACCCTGTTGACACCTTTCTAGACACCTACTTGATCGGCTAATTGTAATGTGTAAAACTCTCCCAGGAGTAACTCTTACTCGCAGCGGGTATTGGGATCCAACTATCTCATAGAAGGTATGCAATCTCATTGCAAATTTCAACACTTGAAATTCCCGATAATTTTTCCCCTAGCAGCTATATGACCTTAACATAGTCAACAAATCATAAGTGCTAGTCAAGTTCAACCCGTCATTTCCCGATTGAATTAAACCCACCCGCACGACCCTTAACTTAATCAACAAAGTCGCACGACTACCCTAATCCAAACGCATCATATGCTTATACAGATAAGCACTAATTAGCTACCGCACACTACGCCTTAACATAGTCAACAAACGTAACACGAATACTAACTAGTACTTATCTGAAATGACGGAGGGCTACGACAGGTTTTTCTGAAAACCTATTTCGTAATGAACTTGATATCGTTGTAGGATCGAATGAATTTTGAAATGGAGTGTTTTTGAGGCTTTTCTAGTTTTGCTAAAGGAGTCACTCCCGGTGAAGGGATCGTCGGTCCTTTCCTCGTCGAATGAGGTGCGGGATATATCATATATATCACTGTGCAAAGCAGAAACTATAGAAGCAATCAAAAGACAAACCGAGAGTTGTAGCATCTGCCAGTTATTGCTAAAGGAGTCACTCCCGGTGAAGGGGTCTCGGTCCTTTCCTTATCGAACAAGGTGCAGGATGTTCTACAAGGAACACCGCGATGCAAAGCAAGAACCGTAGCTACCTGTTTTTAAGAAATTCGATTCCACAACATCTTTAGGTTTCTTTTATTTCATTAATCATATTAATGAATTCCCATCATTTAATAAACCTAAACATCACAGATAAATACGACGTACACTTATGCCATCCGCATTCGCCTCGATGTCCCCTCATGCACCGTTAGGTTAGGTAACTAACGACAGAGCGGGGCAGGGCTAGCGCGGGTGTAAAACATAAGTAACGCCTATATAATATATCATATATACTATATACAGTATTTATCATAGAACATCAAATGATCACATCACAGATATCGCAGCAGAAGAAACATATGAAATATTGGATATACTAGGACGTCCGTGTTTTCAATACGAGCCAGTATAAAACACGGATTCCACGGTCGCGATGAATAGCCAAACCCACACCCCTAGACCCCTACGAGAGCGGCAAGCAACCCTACCAATTCTAGAGTTAGGAGACCCGGACTCGACTCCTCGAGTTGGTCTCCTACTGGACTCCAGAACCCGGTTACTTGTGCCCTCCTCCTTGGGTCTATCCTAGTGCGGAAAAGTAAATAATATACAAAAGGTGACATCTTCCGCAACCTGGAAGTGCCCCAATAAAAGAATATTACATACAAGTTTTTTACATGAATGAAAATGAAAAACACTCATCTCACATAAAACCCCCCGGCTATTCAAACACGACTATCCAATATAACATATCCAGCGACACATAACATCATATGTCATCAACGTAAGTAAACATGCGTATCCCAATTGTCGTTGACATATAGCAACGAAACCGGCGATATCATATATTACACTTATGGTCACAGAAAAGAAAGTGTAAAACTACAACAGTTGGAATCCGCAACCTCGTTAGACATCGCATGCCTAAACCAATGAATTCCTTAGACATCACATGCCTAACAATTATAAACCCCGCATTTTAGTCTCATTATCGAAAACTCTTTTCAATATCAAGTCGGGCAATTCAACAAGATTCCCGAAAAACTGATCGAATGCTCGTTGCAAACTTTAGTAGACGGCCGCCCCCCCGACGCCGTCGACGAAGTGCACCAAGGCGGAACACCGCTGCCGCGAGCACCCTCACGGATGCTTTCGGTGACGGGGTTCTCCTACAGTCACTTGGTCGGGGCTATAGGGTGTAGCTGTCTATTAAGTTTATCCGGCAAGTATCCGCATACGCTACGTGATTGCGACGGACTTTTGATCGCATCAAAATTCCGTGGCAACCGATCAAGTGAGACTAAAGTGCTATGTTTATAACATTCAAATCAGTTATTACATAACTGCTTGTGGATTCCAAATATTGTATCCCATTCCAGATAAATAGAAAATGTTAAACTTTCCGATCGAACATTCAAACACCCAAGTTTTCCCGAAACAAATCAACACATGAAATAGGTTTAAAAAACATCCAGTTCATGCTTCAGTACCAACGGTCCAGCCGTAGAAGGGTCAAGCCAACGCCTCACATGTGGCACGCCGTACTGCCCCAAACCCGAAGGTTCAAAGGGCAGTTCAAGACGGTCACATAATCGAGTTAAGGTTTGTTGTCTTCTAGAGGGACCATCGCATTACTTGCACTACTTAGAACGTCATTAAACTACGGAAAAGTCCAACACTTGGAAATTTCCCAACAGGGGAAAAAGTGGGTATTTATATCTGGTCGAACTTTTTAACATATTCTAAAATTATCCGGAAAACACATAGACAAAATCTGATAATCCGATCGAATCATCTACGCTCTAAAACACCCCAGAAAACTCAACTCTTGAGCGCAAATTAAAAATTCCCAGAAAACTCAGCACCTGAAAACATGAATTACTGTGCAAACTTTGGAGGCTAATCTCTTTAATTGGCCGCAGAACCGCCGTAGAAGCCAGGCTTCTGCCGCGGTTCCGCCGCGCTATAGACAGATCATGAGTTAATTTTTGCACCGTAATTCTTAGAATTCCTTGCTGAATTTTTTAAGCATTTTTAATATGGAAAAAACCCAGTTTTTGAAAAAAGTCCAGAGAGCATGAAAAAATAGGGTTTCAATGTTCGTTCGGATTTCAAACGTCGTCTAGACTTCGCCTAAGGCTCTAGCTAGGCTCTGATACCACTGTAGGGTTCCTAGGCACACAAATGAGGTCTCACAAGGCATCAACCATGCCAATTTCAAATTTTACGGTGCCGAGAAACCCTAGACTAGATCGTTAACTAGAATTTTAGGCGAAACATGAAACAAGTTAACAACTTAACTAAGTAGTGAACGGAAATACAACCTTTGTAGATCCGGTCCTCCACCTCCATAGCTCCGTGATGATGTCTCCTCGCTGCGATCGTCGGATCCCGGGCTCAAGCATCGGCTTCATCGGAGAAAAGGGCGGGCTAGGTCGCCGACTTCGATGCCGAAGATGATCTACGTCGAGGCAACTCAAGATCAAGCTCCAACTTCACCAAGTCATGAAACTTGTGAAGAAAACACCCTATACTACTTGGCAAGTGGTAGAGGATGAAGAAATAGGAAGTGGGTTCACTTTAGAATTGGATTTCTCACTCTTTTTCTCAAGTTGCCATTGATGGAGGCAAGCTTTTCTTCTTGAAGAAGAAGAAGAAGAAGATGATAATATGATAAGAATTATTAGATAATAGAAAAGTAAAAAATGATTCTTATCATATTAGCAACCATAGTTATGTGTAGAGAGTAAACTAAGGTTAGGTGAATGGTTAGGTTAGGCATGAAACAAAAATGGTGGACTTTTTCAAAGCTTCATGAAGCTTCAATGTAAAACAAAGCAAGCCACCATTTCTTTTCTTTTGCCAAAAAGAAATAAATAAATAAATGAATAAATAAATAAAAACCCTAACCATTTACTCAACAAAGGTTTAAATCAAACATACACACAAACATGCATGTATCATCAAACATGATACAAACAAGTGTACAAAAGTATATCACATATACAATGTGCACATCAAGTGAGAAAATCCATTTAAAGTGAACCAATACTAGTTAATGCAAAGTAATATATCAAATATATAATTATGCATAAAATCATTAAATCAACACTCGATTTAACGATCCGGTCATATCTCATATAACCGACTAATATCCAATGTATCGGCTTATCGAATCAATCCTTGAATCGATAACTAGGTTATATCGCATACAACCATTCGATACATTCATCGCGAGAATAGAATACAGTATCACATGCTGGTATTATTCTCGGTCCCGCACATATCTCATATGCGCTCCTATTTCGTTTCGCTTGAGCCAGGAAACCTCTGTGTAGGACTCTAAAGACTCGTCAATACGCCGGCAGCAGATGATGATCATATCAAGCACCCACAAGCCGCAAGCGGTCTGCTAAACGTAACGGCCACCCGGGTATTGAGCGATCAGAAGATCGACGAGCAAGCCCGCTCACACTCCTGTGAATCCAACCAGTAACACTTACCGTACAGTCCGGTCTGTTCGTCTGATATGTCGCATATCTCGCCTAGGGGTGGTAAACGTCAGACCCCAGTAGCTCGATAAGTCGTGTCGATATGAGGTCTATAACAGTTCGAGAAACTACTGGTAACACTTACCAGTAAATCTCAACAATCCTGGCCAGGGATTTCCGGTTATAGCCAATCGAACACAGCGCAACATCAACTCCCTATACCGGGAGAGACAAATCCCCTCCTATCGCTCATTGCCTCCATGTGATTCGGGACTGTACCCAAAAGCCACCGTTTTGCACGCCCTCTTGGACGTGGTAAGGTGGAAATCAAAGCACAGTGGGAATCACACAAGACTCTATGACGATCTCGGGTCTACAGACTAACCTGTACCAGTGTCACCAGAGAACTGCCATCTGACGTGAGGTATAATATCATCTGGGAGTTCTCGGCGAGTCCGTCCAGTGTACCCAGTATCCACTGAGCACCCGTATATCATCTCTGATGTCAAACACCAATGGATATGGGATCATCCATCGCCCATCTGTATGGGTCGAGAAGGTATACGCTAGTCTACTCTGGTATATCGATGCCCCGTCTCGATATACCCACGACTAGGGACCTTGAAGGATGTACTTATGGACTACCATGTCCCCACTAGTATGATCCGCATCATAGTCCAGGTAGTCAAGTACACATCCTAAGGGCTTTACCAACATGTAACAGAGAGACAATCAGTATACACGTTAAGGCAAAGAGTAACCAGATAGCATACTATCATGTCGAGCAAGAAAGTCCTCCCTATATATGTCCCAGTATCCACTACAATATACATCCTATGTACAGTAATGGCCTCTAGGGCATACATATAACTAACAATCTCCCACTTGCACTAGGGTCATCTGTAGCAGTGGTTGCAGTTACGTTTAGCTGACCGCTTGCAGCTTGTGGGTGTTTGATATGATCATCACCTACTGCCGGCGTATTGAAGATTCTTTAGAGTCCTACTCAGAGGTTTCTTGGCTCAGGCAAAACGGAGTAGGAGCACATATGTGATATGTGTAGGATCGAGGATAATGCGATATGAGATACCGTATTCTATTCTCGCGATATTTGATATCAGCCGGGTCATCGGATCAAGTGTTGATTCGATGAATCGGTACGGATAAATATTAGTCGGTTATATGCGATATAACCGGATTGTCGGATCAAGTGTTGATTCGATAATTTAATGTATAATAATATATATGATATATTAAATTACATTAACTAATATTAGCTCGCTAAAAGATTCTTTTTCTCACTCGGGTAATACATTGATATATATGCGATATATGTTAAATGTATTATTTTATTTTGTTACAATAAATATTATATATGTGATATATAATATTGTAACAAGATATGATAAATAATGCAACATGATTAGTGGAGATTAAACAAGATTAGGGTTTGATTTGGGTTAATGTTTACTAGAAGTTTCTAGAAGTTTTTTATTTTGTCATGAAAAAGATATTTTGTTATGACTCATCTTTAATCTAACCCAAACCCTACACCCTTGGTTAATTCTCTAAAAAGGTTTAGCAACCATGGTTGCATTAATCATCATTATCTTCTTTGCATTATTCATCACAAAAGGAATTCATTATTATTCATCTTTTTCTTCCTTCTTCTTTCTTTCATGAAAAAGCTTACTAGCTTTTTTGCAAGTGATGAATGAGTGTGAGAAAAAGATAATAAAGAGAGCAAAAATCCTACTTCATCATCCTCATCTATCCTTGCCATTTAGATGAGGGTGTTCACTTCATATTATGAGTGTTAGTTTGTGTTAACGAAACTTCAAGGTAGATCATCTTTGTATCGAAGATCGGAAGCAAGACTGCATCTTTCTCTTCGTGGAACCTCTCGAGAGTCCGGAACATGATGATCGCAGCGAAGGGACTTCAACACGGAGCTTTAGAAGTGAAGGACCGGATCTACAAAGGTTGTAATCCCTCTCACTTAGTGTTAAAGTGTTTAACATGCTTGTTTCGCCTAAACTCTAGTTTAAAGATCCGGCTTCGGGTTGTTCGGCACGGCTAATTTTTAAATCGGGCATGGTTGATGTCTTGTAGAACCTTGTGAGCGTGCCCAGGAACCCTACAGTGGTATCAGAGCCAAGCTAGAGGTTTAGGCGAAATCTAGACGAAGTTTAAAGTCCGATCGAAACCCGAAACCCCGATGTTTAACCTTCTCTGTACATTTTTCAAAACTGTGGTTTTTTATGAATTAAAAATGCTCAGAAAAATAAGCAGGCAAAACTAAGAATTACTGTGAAGTACGGCCCTCTAATTCGCAAATATGACCGCGGAAACGCGGCCAAACCAAGGGTTTGGCGGCGGTTCCGCGGCCCAAATTGTGACTTAGTCCCTGGAATTTCATGTAATTATTCTTAGGTCCTTTTCTTGGCAATTGTTTTGGGGAATTTTTAATTCCACTCAAGTGTTGAGTTTTCTAGGGTTGTATTGGGGACTCGATAATTCGATCGGATAATTTAACTTCGTTTAGTTTTGTCCGGATAATTTTTAGAAACTGTTAAAAAGTTCGAACGGATATCAATAACTCACTTTTTCCCCAGTCGGAAATTTTTTCAAAAGTTGGATTTTTTCTCGAGTTTAAGAACGTTCTAAGTCGTGCAAGTAACGCGGTGGACCCTCTAGAAGACAACAAACCTTAACTCGATTATGTGACCGTCTTGAACTGCCTCTAAACCTTAGGGTTTGCGGCAGTACGGCGTGCCACATGTGAGGCGTTGGCTTGACCTTTCTACGGCTGGACCATTGGTGCTGTGGCATGTGATGGATGTTTTTAAACTGATTTCAAGTGTTGAGATATATTGGGGAAATCTTGGGTGTTTGATTATTCGATCGGAAAGTTTAACATTGTCTATTTATCCGGAATGTGATACAATATTTGGAATCCACATGTAGTTATGAGATAACTAATTTGAATGTTATAAATCTAGCCGTTTAGTCTTAATTGATCGGTTGCCACGGAATTTTGATGTGATCAAAAGTCCGTCGCAATCACGTAGCGTACGCGGATACTCGCCGGATAAACTTAATAGATATCCACGTCCCATAGCCCCGACCAAGTGACTGTAGGAGAACCCCGTCGCCAAAAGCATCCGTTCGGGTGCTCGCGGCAGCAGTGTTCCGCCTTAGTGCACTTCATCGACGGCATCCGGGGGTGCGGCCGTCTACTAAAGTTTGCGACGAGCATTCGATCAGAATGTCGGGAATCTTGTTGAATTGCCCGACTTGATATTGAAAAGAGTTTTCGATAATGAGACTAAAATGCGGGGTTTATAAATGTTAGGCATGTGATGTCTAAGGAATTCATTTGGTTAGGCATACGATGTCTAAGGAGGTTGCGGATTCCAACTGTTGTAGTTTTACACTTTCTTTTCTGTGACCGTAAGCGTAGTATGTGGTGTATTGCCGGCTTCGTTGCTATACATCAACGACAATCGGGATACGCATACTTGCTTACGTTGATGATATGAGATATTATGTGTTGCTGTGATATGTTATATTGGATCGTCGCGTTTATAATAGCCGGGGGGTTTTATGTGAGATAAGAGTTTTTTCTTTTTCATTCATGTAAAATTCATTTGTATATAATATTCTTTTATTGGGGCACTTCCGGGCTGAGGATGATGTCACCATTGTATATTATTTACTTTTCCGCATTAGGTAGACCTAAGGTGGGGAGCACAAGTAACCGGGTTCTAGGGTCCAGTGGAAGACCATCTCGAGGAGTCGAGACCGGGTCTCCTAACCTTAGAATTGGCAGTGTTGCTTGCCACTCTCGTAGGGGTCTAGGGATGTGGGTTTGGCTATTCATCGCGACCGTGGAATCCGTGTTTTATACAGGCTCGTATTAAAACACAGACGTCCTAGTATATCCAATATTTCATATATGTTTCTTCTGCTGCAATGTTCTGTGATGAGATCATATTACTGCCTGAGACGAATGTTTATATTATATATATGAGATATATGTTATATTGCAGATTTTGTTTCAAATGTGATGCTTGTGAAGCATAATAAAATGGGACTTCATTAATGAGATTAATGAAATAAAAGAAACCTAAGATGTTGTAGAAACTTGTTTAAAAACTGGTAGCTCTAGTTCTTGCTTTGCATAGCGGTGTTCCTTGTAGAACATCCAGCACCTTATTCGATAAGGAAAGAGCCGAGATCCCTTCACCGGGAGTGACCTCTTTAGTGAAACTAGCAGATGCTACAAACTCGGTTTGTCTTTTGATTGCTTCTATAGTTCTTTTTTTTCACAGCGGTATATATGATATATCCTGCACCTTATTCGATGAGGAAAGAGCCGACGATCCCTTCACCGGGAGTGACCTCTTTAGCAAAACTAGAAAAGCCTCAAAAACACTCCATTTAAAATCACTCGATTCTACAACGATATCAAGTTCATTACGCAAAAGGTTTTCTTAAAAACCTGTCGTAGCCCTCCGTCATTTCAGATAAGTACTGGTTAGTATTCGTGCTGCGTTTGTTGACCTCTGTCAAGGCGTAGTGTGCGGTAGCTGATTAGCGCTTATCTGTATAAGCATATGATGTGATTGATTTAGGGTAGTCGTGCGACCTTGTTGACCTCTGTTAAGGGTCGTGCGGATGGGTTTACTTCAATCAGGAAATGACGGGTTGAACTTGACCAGCAGCCTATGGTTTGTTGACCTCTGTCAAGGTCATAGGACACTTGGGGCAAAATATTATTGGGAATTTCAAGTGTTGAAATTTGCAATGAGATTGCATATCTTCTATGAGATAGTTGGATCCCAATACCCGCTGTGAGTAAGAGTTACTCCTGGGAGAGTTTTACACATTACAATTAGCCGATCAAGTAGGTGTCTAGAAAGGTGTTAACGGGGTTACGCCTCTGGAAAAACGAGATTTACTTTAATTAGGTTCGTGCGAAAGCACGGGGGACCTCCCTCAAAGTACCGACACTGGCCTGGCTGAAAGATTGGCGAACTTGTAGCGTGTAATTAATCCCGGCTAGTCTTTCCTTTTATGGTTTGAAGGAAGATTTGATTAAAACAGTGGGAGACATCCTGATTAGATATATTAGATAACCAATCTAATCTTGCAAGAGCATACGCTGAGTGTTTTCTTCTCTCTCTCTCCAGGTAGCGACCATATCACGCCTTAATCAAGATAATAAAACGGATGAATTGACCGAACCCGCTTGTTATACTGAGCTAGGGAACGTTGGTCCCGCTCCAAATTATAATTGTTATAAGACAGAGCAGGAAATTGGGGAATACCAGATTTCCCGTGCCGCCCAAACGAAGAATGTGCATGTTGATGCATCATCTTCGGGTGTGTTCATTACAGAGAACTATTTCTCAGTATCCTTTACGTCCTGGGTATGAGATACCGGATCAGGATCCCACATATGTAATTTGTTACATGGGCTACAGATAGGTAGAGAACTGAGAACGGGTGATAAGTTTTATGAGATAGAAACGGTGCAAGTGTTGCAGCCAAGTCTGTTGGTCACCATCACCCTGTATTACCAGAATACATTGATTCTGAACAAATGTTATTAGATACCGAACCTGATATACAACATCATATCAGTCTCTTTATTAGTAAAGAAATGATATAATTTTGTATTGTTGGATAATGTTTTGAACATTTCCTATATCAAGAGTTGATCGGTTCAGGCACGTTATCTAAAAGCATTGACGTTCTAAATCAAACTACAGTTCTTAGTATACAGAACACACACAAGAGGAAGAGTTCAGAAATGAACGGATCCTTCTTGAGGCATTGTAGACTAGGTCATATCAATGCAACCCGACTAGCTAAGTTACATTTAGATGCATATTTAAATTTGTTTGAATTTACATCTTGTGAAACTTGCCGGTCATGTCACAAAGATAAGATGACCACAGCTCTGTTTATTGGAAACAGAGAAAGAGTTAGTGAACTCTTGGGATTGATACATGCTAATGTATGAAAGTCCCCTGTCTACAGATGCCAAGACCGGTTCTTTGTACTTCATTACATTCTCTGATGATCTCTCAAGATTCAGACATATGTTTCTGTTGAAACACAAGTCCGAAACTTTTGAGATATTCACGGAAAATAAGTTAGAAGTAGAGAACCAAAAATGGGTATAAGTATTATGTCCTTTGATGTGATCAGGGAGGAGAATACTTGAGCACGGAATTCCTGGATTATTCTAAAGGAGAATGAGATTCTCTCTCAGCATTAATCCTTCGTATACACCACAGCACGTCAGTGTATCGGGGCGGAGCAAGAAACACCCTATGTGATATGGTGTGCTCTATGATGAGTACTACTGAGTTGCCTATTTCCTTTTGGGAGTTATGCACTTGAGAAGCTGCATACCTATTGAATAGGGTTCAAATCAAATCAGTTGCCTACCACTTCATGTGTGATATGGAAAGGGAAGAGCCCATATCTTAAGTTTGTTAAGATTTGGGGTTGTCCGGCCTATGTCTAAAAGCAAAATCCAGACAAGCTCGAGGCAAGGTCTGTTATGTAGAACTGGAAAGGTTTCAGCTATACAAACTGCAGCTGATGATTTGGTAGAACCAAAGGATTCAATAGTAACCAACGAACCTCAGCCTCTCCACCGATCTAGTACGGTTCCCCACCCACCTGAGAGATACTTCGGTTTCTCTATGACAATGGGAGCGAGGATTGCATCAGGAGATGATGACCCAACTAGTTTCGAGCTGGCCATCAGGAGTGAGACTCTGTAAGAATGGCTGGATGCTTAGTGATCTGAGATGGAATCCTTATACACCAACAAAGTATGGACTTTGGTTGCTTTATCTGAAGGGTTAAATCCCCATCAGGAGCAAGTATATCTTGAGAAGATTACTTGGTGTACATGGAAAAGTTGAGACTTTCAAAGCTATGCTTAAGTCCATCCAGATCCTACTTGCCACGGCTACATACCATGACTATGATATCTGGCGGTTGGGTGTCATGACTGCTTTTCTAAATGATGTTTTAGAAAAGAGCGTCTGTTCAGTCGATAAAACTGCACATTTGTAGTACATTTTTCCTACCATTTTTATATTAAAAAAGGACTTTATTATAATATATTATACATATGAGGGTTTATGTGTAAAAACATTATTTTCCATGTGTTAATATATTTTAATTATCATTTGGTAGGAAAATGTATGCAAATAATATTATTGGTCTAATCCTAGTAGAACAAAGTCTACTAAAATCTTATATGAGTTGCTGTGCAGATTATTTCCAAGTTGTTATGAAGGATTTAACAAACAAATCAATTTGTTGAAGAATACTTTCCAAATTAAAGAGCAAACTTGGAGACTAAGTCTGGAAGCAACCGAGAAAATATTTTCAGATTCTGAAGATGCTTAGGAATGCCAAATATCACCATCAGAGAGCCCAAGAAAAACTACAAAGAGATCGCTACCATTGAGCGCGGATCCGCGGCCAAACCCACCCTGGGGCCGCAGATCCGCCGCAGTTAGAAGAGTTCAGAAGCCAAGATTTTGGGAGATTGATGGTTGATAAATTTTACCAACTTCGCAACAATAATATTCTGGGTTTGCACTATATAAAGGCACCGAGGGACTCTTGGAAAAAGCTATCAAGCCGAAGAGATCACGAAGCTCCCGACGCTCACGCATCCAGGCTGATCATCGACTGTTCGACTACCTCCCTAGGAAAGATCGAGAAGCAAATCAAGTTTTGTAATCATTTTCTATGGATTAAAAGTGTAGTTGAAGGAGTTGATTAATAAAGGTAGTTTTTTTTATTTAATTGTTTGTTTTTACATTATATTCTCCCTCTCTTTCTTTTCATCTTCTTCTCCCAACATGCGCGAGTAATTCTCCGCTTGTTAGGGTTCGTAGGATTAGGGTAGGTTAATGGGGGATGAAAATAATTAAACCCTTTTTAAGTCCTATAAAGTTTAGGAACTTTATCAAAATAATCATTAACATCCTAATCGGGCGCGCTAGCAATTCCTTGCTAGTTCCGACCGCGATTAGAGATTAGATTAATGATTGTTTTGGTAAAGGCTAGATATGAACGGAGTTCCGTGTCGAGATAAGGGTTACGAGTGAGATTCCTTTTCCCTCCAGAAACCCTAATCTACACGCATCACCGTCGTTCTAGTTCTAAATCTATTAATGGATAAAAAGGGTAACTTTTAATTAATCTTCCATAACTACTAAATCCTAACGAACCCTACAAGCCCTTTATTATATTATTTAAATCTCTAAAATAATCTAGATCTATATTTAACATTCTTGTTGAAAGTAGATCTAGAAACTTTTCACAAAATTCTTTATTCCTCCTCTCTTCCTCAACACATCTAAAGTAAAAATAAAAGATTCCACGTTTCCCAGAGGACGACCCGTACTCATCTCGGTCTAGCTACGCGCGACACCGTTATTGATTGCGGTTAACTAAACACAATTTTTCACATCAATCAAATGGCGCCGTTGCCGGGGATACGTGCGTAATTTTTTATTTTTACTATTTGTGTTGAATTCTTTGACGAGTCATATCATTATTAATACAAAACTGCAAATTGCATATTTAACGATTTGTGCGTGGATTTTTGCAAGGAGATCTGGAGTCACAGAATTAAGGGAAACAGGAAACAGAGACATTTTTAGAGATCCAGAGGAGCACAGAGGGACACAGAAAAAATTTCATCAAGCGTTCCAACCACCTCGCGGCGGAAGCGCGGCATAAAGGGCTTACTGCGGCGGAAACGCGGTGGCTTGAAGAGGTTAGGGCTACGGAATTCTCTGGTAAGATTCTCAACTCCTTCTCTCTCTCCTCAAATCCAATAAAATCTATTTTCTGCAGGATTCTTTGCAAAATTGCGCCGCTCAAAAATCTTTTTGCAAAAGTTTTGTGATTGGTTTTGTTTTGCATATTTTAATACGGATTCTAAGGGGCAAAGACCAAATCAAGATTAGGTGGGGATTTCATCACCCTTCCTAAGCCCCACAAATCACAAACTGAGCATATAGCACAACCCTTCATTAATTTAAAAAATATCTAGACCAGACTCTAAGGACTGTCGAGCTCAATAGGAAAGAGACTAGTATAGGCATCGGCCGTTTATCCTAACTGACATTGCGGCGTCTAGACTAGTGGTTTTTAATTAGGCCCACTGTAGTGGTGGTTCCTTCCCACTTACCTGGCCGTACTTTTCCGTGAAGAGGCGGTTTGAGGTCTATTTCTAGCCTTAGTTAGGAGCTGTCTAGAGACTGACCTAGGTAACCTTAGTTCTAGGGTTGCTTGTGCATCTTAGGGAGATTTGTCTTGAGTCCCACTTTTTCAAAACAAGCCAATTTTTAAAATCACACACACGCTGCCACTTGCACTAAACCCGCTTAGTGCATGCTCGGCTGGACACGGGATCCTAGTGCCCGTCTTGTCCGCGTTCCTGCTATCGACACCGAAGTCGGTACTTCTGCATCTTCTTTTCCCCCACCACACACCACATCGACCGAGATGGACGGCACTCCATCAGGGTATAACACCACGCCGCCACCGCCCGCAGGTGCGCAGAATCCACCGCGCATCTCTCTCCAAGAGAGATGCTATCCTATTCGTGGTCCCCTTCCTACTTGTCTATCTCTTCCACCACCTAACGGGGATAATTTCGAAATTAAACCCCACTACATCAATCTGCTGCCCAAATTTCACGGGCTTGAGTCAGAAGACGCGTACGTTTTCATCACCAAATTCGAAAACGTATGCGCAATGATGGGTACTTCACAATTGACTTTAGATGCTATGCGCTTACGTCTTCTCCCATTCACACTGTGCGACTTGGCAGAAAAATGGCTTTATAATACTGCCGCACACTCTATCGCTAATTGGGATGAATTCGTCGTAGCATTTCTTAAGAAGTTTTACCCAAATCATAAGACTGTACATGTTAGGAGTGAGATTAACCAGTTCACCCAGCTTCCCAATGAACCATTTTGGAAGTGCTTTGAACGTTTCAAAGATCTGCTTGTCCAATGCCCCCATCACGGGATACAAAGATGGGATTTATGTCGGATTATATATGAGGGCATTAATCCAGCGACAAAGCAGATGCTTGAAACAATGTTTCAATGCAATTTCATGTCTAAAGATGACGGTGAAGCATGGAAATATCTGGAAGATCTCGCTGAACACACGTTGCAGTGGGAAAGCGTAAGACCACCTTCAACTAAGGGAGGTATTCACCAACTCGATGTTTCCATCGCAGTAAAAGCCGAAATGGCAGCGATGCAGAAGAAACTCGATGCTATGGAGAACAAATTTTCATCATTCTCCCTAAATCAGGTTACGCTTCCTAAGACCGTTTGTGGTTGCTGTTCGGATCCTTCACACTTAACGGAAGAATGTCCTATGAATGCTTCGTTTCAAGCTAATGCTGCTTTTCAGCAGCGACCTAGAAACGACCCTTATTCTTCTACGTACAATCAAGGATGGAGGAATCATCCTAACTTTGCTTGGAATAAAAACCAACAAAGCAACTATCAAAGACCTCCTCCACAGCAACCACAACCGCAGAATCAGCCCCCCTTTCAGTCACAGAATTTCCAAAATCCGGCCAACATTTCTACACCACAAGTGGCCGGTATTGACAACTCACTTGCAAAAACTTTGGATATGTTCATGAAACAATCCATGCAAAATTCGGCTGATATGAGGTCTTCTATTGATGCCCTAACGAAAAACTCCTCCTCCCATGGTGAGAGTATTAAATCAATAGAAAACCAAATCGCACAGTTAAACGCCGCAATGAGTGCGAGAGAGAAAGGGAAACTCCCATCTCAACCCCTACCGAATCCTGGCCATTCACAAAGTCATAATGTGAATGCCATTACTACGTTGAGATCGGGGAGAGTGCTGAACAACCAAGTGGGTGAGCAAGTTGATGATAGTGACACATTTGATACCCCTTCTTCTTCTTCTTCCCCTAACTCGTCTAGTCTCCCACCTTCGTCCGAGCCTATTCTCCGTTTTCCCCAAGGCTCAAACATTTCACCAAATCTATCTAAGTCGATGCCCACTCCAATTTTGGGATCGAATCCGTCGCCACAGTCTTCTCCACAAACGTTGGACCCAAAACTTATTGATCGTGCTCCATTTCCAAACCGATTAAGGGCCAACCGACCTAACCCGCAAATGGAGAAGATTGTGGAAATGTTTAAGCAAGTTAGCATGAATATTCCTCTTCTAGATGCTATTCAACAAGTCCCATCTTATGCAAGAATCCTTAAAGACTTGTGCACTAGGAAGAGAAAAACTCAAGTGCCTAAAAAGGTTTTCATGACGAGTAATGTTAGCACAGCTTTCACCCATCAAATACCAAAGAAACGTAAGGACCCCGGCTGTCCTACAATCTCTATTTCTATTGGGGGTAAAAATATAAATCGTGCTTTACTCGATCTAGGCGCTAGCGTCAACTTGCTTCCTTATTCGGTATACGAGCAGTTAGGAATTGGAGAGTTAAAACCCGCCCATTGTACTCTCCAAATGGCTGATCGATCTATCACCAAACCTCGGGGCGAACTAGAGGATGTGTTAATTAAAGTCGGGGAATTCATATTTCCCGTGGACTTTATTGTTTTAGATACACAACCTGTGGCAAACCCACGCAATCAAATCCCGGTGATACTTGGTCGACCCTTCCTAGCAACTTCTAACGCTGTGATTAATTGTCGTAACGGTTCTATGAACCTATCCTTCGGGAAAATGACAATTGAGCTTAATATTTACAAGCTAGGAAGTCAGCCATCAGAACCTTCTGCTCATTTGCTGGATGTTTGTTCCATCCACGAGATAGCTCCCGAAAGCTGCATGGATGAGGAACTTTGCTTTGATGTTCTCGACAACACTAATGAGACATCGTTTGATCTTGCACCACTTCACAGTGAGGATATGTTCAATGAGTCCGACCTTGAGATTGAACCCGTTGACTCGTTGCAAAAGTCAGCAGCACTTTTCGAGTCAATATCTTATGCAAGTTTTGAACCTCTTAAGGAGTCCGAATATCATTCCGTTACCCCTCCTTCTATTGTCTCTCCGCCAATTCTTGATCTCAAACCGCTACCTTCTCATCTTAAATATGCATATTTAGGAGAGAATGAGACTTTGCCAGTGATTATTTCCGCTTCTCTAGCCTTAGAGCAAGAGAATGCACTTTTGGCAGTGTTGAGATCGAATCGGGAAGCAATTGGTTGGACAATGGCCGACATCAAAGGGATTAGTCCCTTAATTGTTGAACATCACATACATCTGATGGATGAAGCCAAACCAACCCGAGACCCACAAAGACGGTTAAATCCCGTTATGAAGGAGGCGGTAAAGAAAGAAATCGTCAAGTGTCTTGATAGTGGAATAATTTACCCCATATCTGATAGTCAATGGGTAAGTCCAATTCATGTGGTCCCTAAAAAGTCTGACATCACGGTCATCACTAACGAGGCTAATGAGTTAATCCAAACGCGCACCCAAACTGGGTGGCGCGTATGTATCGATTACAGGAAACTCAATGCCGCGACGAGGAAAGATCACTTCCCTCTACCTTTCATTGACCAGATGTTAGAACGATTAGCGGGACATGAATACTACTGTTTCTTGGACGGATACTCTGGTTACAACCAGGTCCCCATCGCCGAAAAGGATCATGATAAAACCACTTTTACTTGTCCTTTCGGAACTTTTGCTTATAGACGCATGCCCTTTGGGTTATGCAACGCTCCCGCTACATTTCAGCGGTGCATGATGGGGATATTTTCAGATATGGTGGAAAATTTTCTAGAAATTTTTATGGACGATTTCTCCATTTTTGGGGACTCCTTTGAGGACTGCCTTCGTAATCTTGACGCTGTTCTTACCCGCTGTAAGGATAAGAACTTGACTTTGAATTGGGAAAAATGCCATTTTATGGTTCAAGAAGGTATTTTACTTGGACATATAATTTCACATAAAGGCATTGAGGTCGACAAAGCTAAAATAGATGTCATTCAAAACCTCCCTCGTCCCAATTGCGTCAAAGATATACGATCCTTCCTTGGTCATGCAGGATTTTATAGGAGATTTATTAAGGACTTTAGCAAAATTGCTAGACCCTTAACCCTTCTATTGGCCAAGGACACTACTTTTCACTTCAATTCGGATTGTGAGGCTGCTTTCGAATCACTTAAAGAATCACTCACTACAGCCCCCGTTCTATCATCTCCGGATTGGAACCACCCGTTCGAGCTTATGTGTGACGCATCAGATTTTGCTATTGGTGCTGTCTTGGGACAGCATATTGATAAGATGCCACATGTAATTTACTATGCAGGTAGGACCTTGAATGATGCACAAATAAATTACACAACTACCGAGAAAGAACTCTTGGCAGTTGTATTTGCATTAGAGAAATTCAGGCCCTACTTGATTGGCTCGCCTATTGTGGTTTACACAGATCACTCCGCCCTACGACATCTTTTAACGAAGAAGGATGCAAAGGCCAGGCTAATACGTTGGATCCTATTGTTACAAGAATTTGATCTTGTTATCAAAGACAAGAGTGGATGTGAAAACGTAGTAGCCGACCATCTTTCACGCATCACTTCTTCGCCAACTGTGACCGTGCCGATAAATGACTCATTTCCCGACGAACAGCTCTTGAATGTATCCTACGAACCTTGGTTCGTGGATATCGTGAACTATCTTGCGACGGGACTTATACCTAGCGATTGGTCGAAACAAGACAAACTTCGGTTTTTATCCCAAGTAAGATATTTTTACTGGGATGAACCATATCTATTCAAGTATTGTTCCGATCAAATCATTCGCAGGTGTGTCCCTAACGATGAATTCAAGAGCGTGTTATCATTTTGTCATGATCAGGCATGCGGCGGTCACTTTGGACCTCGAAAAACGGCGGAGAAAGTTTTGCAATATGGCTTTTATTGGCCAACATTATTTAAAGATGCATTTGAACATTGCAAAACTTGTCCGCGATGTCAGCATTTGGGTCGGATTTCACGAAGGAACGAGATGCCGCTCCAACCTATATTGGTTGTGGAAATATTTGATGTTTGGGGTATTGATTTTATGGGCCCTTTTCCCAACTCTTTTGGGAATCTATATATCTTGTTAGCGGTTGATTATGTCTCGAAGTGGGTGGAAGCTATACCGTGTCGCACTAATGACAACAAAGTTGTCATTAAGTTCCTTAAAGAAAATATCTTCTCGCGATTCGGACACTCTCGCACTATCATTAGCGACAACGGGACACATTTCTGCAATAGGTCTTTCGAGGCCTTGATGCGGAAATATTCAATCACTCACAAACTTTCTACGCCCTATCATCCCCAAACAAGCGGGCAGGCTGAGATCTCAAATAGGCAGATCAAACAGATATTGGAGAAGACGGTTTCGAAAAACCGTAAAGATTGGTCAACCAAATTGACGGATGCTCTTTGGTCATTCCGCACCGCTTATAAGACCGATCTTGGTATGTCTCCATACCGCCTTGTGTTTGGGAAGGCATGTCACCTCCCTGTCGAGATTGAACATAAGGCAATGTGGGCTATTAAAGAGCTTAATTTTGATCTTGATCATGCAGGCAGCTATCAGAAGCTGCAATTGAATGAGCTAAGCGAACTCCGCGATGAAGCTTACGATAATGCGGTGATAGTAAAGAATAGGACTAAAGTGTTCCACGATAAAAATCTTTCTAGAAAAACCTTCACATCGGGGCAACAAGTCCTTCTTTATGATTCACGTCTCCATCTTCATCCGGGTAAGCTTAAATCTCGTTGGAAAGGACCTTTTGTGGTGCGGTATGTACACCCGCACGGGGCGGTTGAAGTCGAAAATTTGAAAAACGGTTCGATTTCTAAAGTAAATGGGCATAGATTAAAACCGTATTTTTCTGCTGACCCCGCGGAGGAGCTCCTGTTTTTACAGGAGCCGCTTTATCAAAACTAAATTTCCTACGCCTCACCTCCATATTTTTTTAACATTTTCTCATTTTAAGAATGGAGGTGAGTAAAAATGGATTTGATTGAATATCTGTGCGTGTCAAAGAATAAGTTTGGGGGAATTTATCATTTAACTATTATTTTACCCCTTGTATCTCTCCCTTAGTATACAGGTCCATGTTCTCAAAAGGCTACATCAGTGAGGACACTGCTGAAAACAGGTTTGGGGGGAGGTTTGTATTCACTGAATTATCTTTGACACCGGGCATTTAAAATAAAAAAAAATAAAAAAAAATTTTTTATAACAAAAGAATAGAAAGTGAAACATTACATCCAAATGATAGGAATAGTTTAAAAAAACCAAGAAAATTAGAAGTTTTCTTATACGAACTAGTAATAAGTAGTTATGAGCTGTTGTCCCAAGGGTTAGTAAGATGAAGGAAGTCACTAATCTGAGGATAAAAATAAGTCTGAAAAATAGTTTCTATTCTGGAAGCCAAACATTTGAATGTTGATACCCTACAATATGCACCTACACACGTCTTGAAACTCGGGATAGTAGAGGATACCTTGAAACACTCTTTTCTAAAAGCCATAGTATGAAGGAAATGATGAAGAAAATATAAAATGGTGAAAAGAAAAAAAATGAACACTGGTTTTGTATCGCCAAGGTAGCAATAAAAAAAAATATAGCGAGGGTGCCTCTTCACCTAGTGCCCTAAGGCTAACTGGTCTGGGAGTCACTGCTAAGCCTTAGGTGGTGCAAGACAAGGAAAATATTATCACCAAATCTGCAAGCACATCAGTAATCGGTCGGTTAGTAACTCAAGAAGTATTAACGGTCGCATGAAAATGTGTAAGCAATTCTAAGTATTCATCAAAGTAAAAAGTACTAAGGTAGATGGACAAGAGTATGATAGCTTGAATTGAATTCTCTGAGTGTAGGGATGTTCTTTACACACACGTGAGGTTATATGATCAATGTTTGGATAAAAGGTAGGAATGAAGAATAAAGACGATGTTTTATTGAGGGATGATGTGATTTCTAACATTTTTTCATGACTATTAAGATAGGGCTCATGACAACTGAAAAGCTAGTATAGTTGGAAACTCTTCTTTTCAAAGTATTTCTTTTATGGTTCTTATCTTTATATGTAAATTTCACCATCTTTCTTTTGTTATTGGATTTTGTGGGTGTAATCCGCTGAAAACCCTCAGGAGACAACACTCCTCCTACTAGGGACACCTAGAGGTTTAACGGCTTGTTGCACGTGCTCAGTGCAATCGTGTCTGCCTACGAAAGTGTGCTTAGTTTTCTCCTTTCTTTTTTTCTTCTCTTAAATAAACTAGTTTGCTCGGGACGATCAAAGATAAGTTTGGGGGTATTTGTTCAGTCGATAAAACTGCACATTTGTAGTACATTTTTCCTACCATTTTTATATTAAAAAAGGACTTTATTATAATATATTATACATATGAAGGTTTATGTGTAAAAACATTATTTTCCATGTGTTAATATATTTTAATTATCATTTGGTAGGAAAATGTATGCAAATAATATTATTGGTCTAATCCTAGTAGAACAAAGTCTACTAAAATCTTATATGAGTTGTTGTGCAGATTATTTCCAAGTTGTTATGAAGGATTTAACAAACAAATCAATTTGTTGAAGAATACTTTCCAAATTAAAGAGCAAACTTGGAGACTAAGTCTGGAAGCAACCGAGAAAATATTTTCAGATTCTGAAGATGCTTAGGAATGCCAAATGTCACCATCAGAGAGCCCAAGAAAAACTACAAAGAGATCGCTACCATTGAGCGCGGATCCGCGGCCAAACCCACCCTGGGGCCGCGGATCCGCCGCAGTTAGAAGAGTTCAGAAGCCAAGATTTTGGGAGATTGATGGTTGATAAATTTTACCAACTTCGCAACAATAATATTCTGGGTTTGCACTATATAAAGGCACCGAGGGCCTCTTGGAAAAAGCTATCAAGCCGAAGAGATCACGAAGCTCCCGACGCTCACGCATCCAGGCTGATCATCGACTGTTCGACTACCTCCCTAGGAAAGATCGAGAAGCAAATCAAGTTTTGTAATCATTTTCTATGGATTAAAAGTGTAGTTGAAGGAGTTGATTAATAAAGGTAGTTTTTTTTTATTTAATTGTTTGTTTTTACATTATGTTCTCCCTCTCTTTCTTTTCATCTTCTTCTCCCAACATGCGCGAGTAATTCTCCGCTTGTTAGGGTTCGTAGGATTAGGGTAGGTTAATGGGGGATGAAAATAATTAAACCCTTTTTAAGTCCTATAAAGTTTAGGAACTTTATCAAAATAATCATTAACATCCTAATCGAGCGCGCTAGCAATTCCTTGCTAGTTCCGACCGCGATTAGAGATTAGATTAATGATTGTTTTGGTAAAGGCTAGATATGAACGGAGTTCCGTGTCGAGATAAGGGTTACGAGTGGGATTCCTTTTCCCTCCAGAAACCCTAATCTACACGCATCACCGTCGTTCTAGTTCTAAATCTATTAATGGATAAAAAGGGTAACTTTTAATTAATCTTCCATAACTACTAAATCCTAACGAACCCTACAAGCCCTTTATTATATTATTTAAATCTCTAAAATAATCTAGATCTATATTTAACATTCTTGTTGAAAGTAGATCTAGAAACTTTTCACAAAATTCTTTATTCCTCCTCTCTTCCTCAACACATCTAAAGTAAAAATAAAAGATTCCACGTTTCCCAGAGGACGACCCGTACTCATCTCGGTCTAGCTACGCGCGACACCGTTATTGATTGCGGTTAACTAAACACAATTTTTCACATCAATCAGCGTCTATAAGTACACAGTCAGAGGGCTTCGTAGACAGTGGGAGCAGCGGAAACGTGTGCAAGATGTTTTATGTGATGAAACAGGCATCGCGGAGTTGGAACATCTTTTTTGATGTGGTAGTCAAAGAGTTTGACTTCATCAAAATGGTAGATGAACCTTGTATATACAAAAAGGTACTAGAGAGTATGGTGATGATCCTCGTAGAGTACGTGGATGACATACTCTTGATAGGGAAGGAGTTTCCTATGCTACGCTCGGTCAATCTCCGCTTATCACAAGGATTCTCCATATAGGATCAAAGTGATACCTCCTATATCCTGGGTTTTGGATCTATAAGATAGATCTAATTGGATGTTAGGATACTCACTAGTTGTAGTGAGATGGTATCAATCGATCCTGGGGAGAATCACTGGAAGGGTTCCAGGGTGATAAGGACGACTGAATGTCAGTCGCAGGCATTGTCTTTACCCTCAGTGGAGGGACGGTATGTTGGAAGAGTTCCAAGCTAGATACCGTGACATACTAGACAATTAAAGGCAAGCTACATCGTTACCAAGGATGCTACCAAAGAGGCAGTCTGGATATATATAAGTTCATGAGATGAACTTCGTTCCTACCATTGTGTGACAATGGAGTTGTGGCTTTAGCCAAGGAACTACCGTCGCATAAAAAATCCAGATATAATTCTTAGGCAGTATCACCTGATCATGGAGATGGTTGATCTCCAGGAAGATTGAGGTTAGGAGGGTAGACACAGAGGACAACAGCGTGGATCCACTCACAAATGCCTTTTTCCCAGTAGAGACTTTTATGGGATGATTGAGTATGAGATACTTCAACCGCAGCTCATTGTTGGGTATGCGATACCACAACAGATGACCCTAGTGCAAGTGGGAGATTGTTAGTTATATGTATGCCCTAGAGGCCATTACTGTACATACGATGTATATTGTAATGGATGCTTGGACATATATAGGGAGGACTTTCTTGCTCGACATGATAGTACGCTATCTGGTTGTACTTTATCTTAACATGTACTCTGATTGTCTCTATGTTACATATTGATAAAGCCCTTAGGATATGTACTCGACTACTGGGACTATGATGAGATCATACTAGTAGGGCCACGGTAGTCGACGAGTACATCCTATAACTGTTCCTAGTCGAGGGTGTATCGAGACAGGGCATCGATACACCAGAGTAGACTAGCGTATACGCATCTTGACCCATATGATGGGCGATGGATGATCCCATATCCATCGGTGTTTGACATCAAGGATGGTGTACGGGTGCTCAGTGGAGACTGGGTACACTGGACGGACTCGCCGAGAACTCCTAGATGGTATTATACCTTACGTCAGATGGCAGTTCTCCGGTGACACTGGTACAGAGTAGTCTGTTGACCCGAGATCGTCATAGAGTCTTGTGTGATTCCCACTGTGCTTTGATTTCCATCATACCACGTCCAAGAGGGCGTGCAAAAGGTGGCTTTTTGGTACAGTCCCGAATCACATGGAGGCAATGAGCGATAGGAGAGGATTCGTCTCTCCCGGTATATGGAGTTGATGTTGTGCTGTGTTCGATTGGCTATAACCGGAAATCCCTGGCCAGGGTTGCTAAGATTTACTAGTAAGTGTTATCAGTAGTTTCTCGTACTGTTATAGACCTCAAATTGACACGACTTATCGAGCTATTGGGGTCTGACGTTTACCACCCCTAGGCGAGATATGCGACATATCAGACGACGAGACCGGACTGTACGGGAGTATTACTGATTGGATTCACAGGAGAATGTACATGCTTGCTTGTTGATCTTCTGAGCGCTCAATACCTGGGTAGCTGTTACGTTTAGCTGACCGCTTACAGCTTGTGGGTGTTTGATATGATCATCACCTACTGCCGGCGTATTGACGATTCTTTAGAGTCCTACACAGACGTTTCTTGGCTCATGCAAAACGGAGTAGGGGCACATATGTGATATGTGCAGGACCGAGGATAATGCGATATGAGATACCGTATTCTATTCTCGCGATATTTGATATCAGTCGGGTCATCGGATCAAGTGTTGATTCGATGAATCGGTACGGATAAATATTAGTCGGTTATATGCGATATAGCCGGATTGTCGGATCAAGTGTTGATTCGATAATTTAATGTATAATAATATATATGATATATTAAATTACATTAACTAATATTAGCTCGCTAAAAGATTCTTTTTCTCACTCGGGTAATACATTGATATATATGCGAAATATGTTAAATGTATTATTTTATTTTGTTACAATAAATATTATATATGTGATATATAATATTGTAACATGATATGATAAATAATGCAACATGATTAGTGGAGATTAAAAAAGATTAGGATTTGATTTGGATTAATGTTTACTAGAAGTTTCTAGAAGTTTTTTATTTTGTCATGAAAAAGATATTTTGTTATGACTCATCTTTAACCTAACCCAAACCCTACACCCTTGGTTAATTCTCTACAAAGGTTTAGCAACCATGGTTGCATTAATCATCATTATCTTCTTTGCATTATTCATCACAAAAGGAATTCATTATTATTCATCTTCTTCTTCCTTCTTCTTTCTTTCATGAAAAAGCTTACTAGCCTTTTTGCAAGTGATGAGTGAGTGTGAGAAAAAGATAATAAAAGAGAGCAAAAATCCTACTTCATCATCCTCATCTATCCTTGCCATTTAGATGAGGGTGTTCACTTCATATTATGAGTGTTAGCTTGTGTTAACAAAACTTCAAGGTAGATTATCTTTGTATCGAAGATCGGAAGCAAGACTGCATCTTTCTCTTCGTGGAACCTCTCGAGAGTCCGGAACACGATGATCGTAGCGAAGGGACTTCAACACGGAGCTTTAGAAGTGAAGGACAGGATCTACAAAGGTTGTAATCCCTCTCACTTAGTGTTAAAGTGTTTAACATGCTTGTTTTCGCCTAAACTCTAGTTTAAAGATCCGGCTTCGGGTTGTTCGGCACGGCTAATTTTTAAATCGTGCATGGTTGATGTCTCGTAGAACCTTGTGAGCGTGCCTAGGAACCCTACATTGGACACTCAGGTTCCATGATCTTGATGTGTCATTGATGGACACATGTTGGTTGGTTTCCTCATACATACATGCATATGATTTCATGATGTTTCGAGTGTCGATGTTGGACACTCAGGTTCCATGATATTGATGTTTCATTGATGGAAACACGTTGGTTTATTCTTATATACATACAGGTATACGATTATATTGTTGATACATATGCATACATGGACACCCTAGATACCATAGTATTACCTTCATGATACAGTATGACCTAAGAGTCGTTGATTATTCGATTTCTACCTGTTGATGTTTTCTACTCACGAGTTGACAACTCACCCCCGTTGTGCCATAGTTTTCTTGCAGGTTCGAATGCTTGGATCAGTAGCAGTATCGCTGGCACACAGCTTCATCCAGGGTGTTTTGCTATGGTAGGTGGGATACACATTGGATCCTGCCCACTCTTGTATTTATTATTCCTATTATTTCTAGATAAACTCCATCAATTAGAAACAAGATATTGTATATTCGTAGATCTAGACAGACTTGTTTCGCGAGACTTAGAGCGATGGGTATATGTTCGCTTCTTTTGAGTTGTTGATGTCTTGTTGTATTTACTTATTCTTTCTGTATTGATCTTCGCCGTTGGGCGTCATATATATTGCTTACTTGCATGGTTGAAATTCCGCCATTTGGCGAAGAGCTAGCTCCCGGTTGGGGATGCTTATATATATATATTGCTTGTATGTGGTTTTGGATCAAAATATACAACGGAGGTGCTGCCCAAATTTTTAAAAGACGAAAAATGTTTTCAACTAGTATTTAACCCACTTGCATTTTCATATATCATTATCTATGCATTTAAAGAAAAACATGATTTTATTATACCTTTATTTCAAAACTGCACCTTCATAATTTTCCGCAAAAAGGTTTAGATTTCCGGGTTTCGGCTTACTTGAATTACGTTACGCCTTTAGACGTTGCGTGATTTAAGTGCCGGTCACGAGCTAAATTCCGGGTCGTGACAAAGTTGGTATCAGAGCGTTAGGTTTAACCTTGGTTCAAGTTTAGGCTTGACCTTACGGAAGTTAGACTTGACTGAGGGGGTATTAGACCCAAACTTTCGTCGTGTAGGTGTTAGGTTACACTAATGCCCTGACCATCATCCGTGGCCGTTTGTGGAATAAAAATTTTACAACGAGTTAAACTGGCGTTAGAATAACCCTATATCGGATCTACCATATAACATATCTAGAATGCTAAAGGAGATATCTACAATGATTGAGGATTATACCTAAAGAACTAAGTCCTTCGGGTCTTCAATCCTCTCCTCTAGCTCCTTGAAGGAAGTACGGATCGCGCTTGATTGACGGCCTCCTCGTGTCTAAGATGATCCACCCAAGAGTGTATGCTTTGAGCTCCTACCTCCTAATTTAGGTAACTAGGGTACTTAGAATGCTAATCTAAGTAGCCAAGATGAAGTAGGGAGTGATGATGGATTGCATTGTCTCACTAACCCTAGGTTTCTAAAAACATGAGACTTTTAGGGTTTGAGCTAGAAGAAGAGAGCAAGGAGAAGATGAGAGTGTAGTGTGAGCATAGAATGAAGAAATAGCTAAGTGTTGTGAACTAATAATGCAAAGCCAAAATATCTTGAAGCTACACAAATATCTAATATGCCACCTTGCATCAATAATTCACAACATATGAAAATATCAAGCATACTCCAATAGTAAACAATAAGTCATGCCATGAGTCACCAAGTAGCCATGCTTCATTTAAAGCAAATGAACATCTCATTTCTCCACCTCATTAACCATTAACAAAAATGGTTAAAACAAATAATGAGGTGTCTTCTTTTAGAAGCATCTTGCACAATTACAAGAATGCCCCTCACCGTATATACATACCCGTATCCGTATTCCGAAAAATATGAATACAAAGAGAAAAAATAATCCAAGAATATAATACTAGGATCCGGTTTAAACTAAAACTCACTAGTATTATCCGCCCTACACGTGTACAAGTACACGTATGTGATCGAACCCCTACCGTAAAACCATACGGCCTCTACATCGTTTCGCCCGAAGCAGGGAAACCCTCTGTGTGGGACTCGACAGTTCACTGGCAGTAGGTTTAACCACAAGCACGTCAGCGGTATTAGCAGCACGTAACGGCTACCCAGGTACCTGTCGAAAAGGAAGGTCGACGAGCAAACTCTTCCGAACTCCTACCGAGCCTATCCGTGATAATCTCCGTACAGTCCGGTCTCTTCTTCTAAGAGTATTACATACCGGGTCTAGGGGTTGGAATACGTCAGACCCTGATAACTCGATAATTCGTGCTGATGCGGCTCAGGACAAATCCGGGAAACTACTGATCAACCTATCAGTAAATCCCAACTGCCTTGGCCAAGGTATTATGGTCCTGGCCAATCGAACACAGAGCGATATCAACTTCCAATACCTGAAGAGACGAATCCCTGACCATCACTTACTGCCTCCATATGGCTCGGGACTGTACCCAACCAAAACCTGTTTGCATGACTCGGTAGAGCCGTGGTAGGGTAGTGATCAAAGCACAGTGGGAACTTACACGAGACAAATGGCGATCTCAGGTCCAAAGACTAACCTGTACACATGTCACAAGAGAACCGCTATCTGACGATAGGTATAATACCATCTAGAGGTTCTCGGCGAGTCCGTCCAGTGTACTCACCCTTAGTGAGCACCCGTATACAATCTTAGGTGATCACACCAATGGTTGTGGGAACAACCACCTCCCCTCGTCGGGGTTTAGAAATGTATACGCAAGTCTGCTCTGGAGTATTGATGCCCGATCTCGATACTCCTGCGACTTGGGACATTTAAGGATGTGCTTATAGACTATACAGCTCCCACAAGTATGATCGCCATCATAACGCTGGTAGTCAAGCAAGATCCTACGGGCTTTATCAACATGTGATCGACATATATAACATATGCACATGTTAAGATAAAGTCAAACCATAATAGTATACTATTGTATCGAGTCTTTATCAATATGTGCAAGCAACATAAAGCATTATAAGAAAGAAATACACATATCTTGATTAAGGCAACTCAAATAATATACTATATAACCGAGCAAGATTGTCATGTACATACATATCCTTAGCATCCACATGTATACATATACAATAATGGCCTATAGGGCATATATATCCAACAATCTCCCAATTGCACTAAAGGCCAGTAATTGGCATACCGAATACCCAACGTCTGCACTAAGGCCAGCTGCTGGCGTACCGCATACCCAACATCTCAAAAAGTCGCTCGAATTGCACTTGAGGGAGGGCCTTTGTAAATGGATCCGCCGTGTTTTCTTTTGAATCCACTCTCCGGACCTCGAGCCTTTGTAAATGGATCCGCCGTGTTTTCTTTTGTATCCACTCTCCGGACCTCGATCTCCTGACGATCTATGATCTCCCTGATCAGATGATACCGCCTTAAGATGTGTCTGGATTTCTAATGGGAATGCGGTTCCTTCGCTAAAGCTATAGCCCCATTGTTATCGCAATACAGAGGTATTGGATCAACAATGAACGGAACTAACCGAAGTTAAGCAATGAACTTCTTTATCTAGACCGCTTCTTTTTTGGTATCGCTCGTCGCAATGTGTTCAGCCTCCATCGTCGAGTCTATGAAGATATCCTGTTTGGAGCTCCTCCAACATATCTCCCCTCCATTGAGGGTAAACACAAAACCTGAGACAGACTTGCTGTCATCCTTGTCACTCTGAAAGCTAGTCGGTAAAGGACTCGACCTTGAGGTCTCCATTACCGTATACTATGAACATCTCCTTAGTCCTTCTCAGGTACTTGAGAATGTTCTTCACAGCCGTTCAATGATCCTCACCTGGGTTTGACAGATACGGGATCACTATGCTAAGCGCGTATGCTACATCTGGTCTGGTACACAGCATCTCATACATTATAGATCCTACCGCCGAAGCGTAGGGTATAATGCTCATGCGAACCCTCTCCTCATCAGTCTTGGGAGACATCTCTTTGGAGAGGGTGATTTCGTGCAGTGCGGGTATGTTACCGCGCTTGGAATCTTCCATACTAAATCTCTTTAGTACGGTCTCTATATACCTGGACTACGAAAGTCTTAATAATCTCATAGATTTATCTCTCTAGATCTTGATCCCCAGAATGTACGAGGTATCACCCAGGTCCTTCATGGAGAACCTTTGTGACAAGAACAACTTGACCGATTGTAGCATAGGAATATCGTTTCCTATCAAAAGATTGTCATCCATGTATAAGACTAGGAATACGACAGTTTATCCTACAATCTTCTTATAAATACATGGCTCATCCTCGTTCTTGATGAAGTCAAAGTCCTTGACTGTTTCATCAAAACAGATGTTCCAACTCCGTGATGCCTGCTTTAATCCATAAATGGATTTAAGCAACTTTCACACCTTCCTGTTGCTCCCAATGTCTACAAAACCTTCTAGCCGATCCATATAAATGCACTCTTCCAAACTTCCGTTTAGAAAAACCTTTTTTACCTCCATCTGCCATATTTCATAGTCATGGAAGGCAACAATGGAAAGTAGGATCCGAAGGGATTTGAACATAGCCACTGGAGAAAATATTTCATCATAGTCCACTCCTTGTCTTTAACGAAACCCTTTTGCAACGAGTCTAGCCTTATAGGTTTCCACCTGCCTATCTACACCAAATTTCCTTTTGTAAATCAATTTGGATCCAACGGGTTTTACCCCAGGTGGAGTGATATCCAAGGTCCACACTTTATTGGTGTACATGGACTCCATCTCGGATCGCATAGCATCCAGCCATTTATCAGAGTCCCTACTGATAATAGCCTGCCTGAAACTAGTAGGATCATCTTCTTCCAAGATGCAATCCTCTAGATCCCCGTCTATGAGAAAACCGTATTATCTCTCGGGCGGATAAGAAATCCTACTAGATCTGCGGAGTGGTTGAGGTTCGTCTTGGATTACTGAATCTAGTGGTTTTACTAAATCTTTAGTTACATTTTATGGTTCAGAAATTTCTTCCAGTTCTACCGTACTCCCACTAACTTCTTTTGCAAGAAGTTCCCTTTCTAAAAAGGTGGCGTTGCGAGATACAAACACCTTATGTTCCTTAGTGTGGTAGAACAGATATCCTAGTGAATCCTTAGGATATCCCACAAATTTACATAGAACCGATCGTGCCTGAAGTTTGTCCGGTTTCTATGTTTTCACATAGGCCGGACAACCTTATATCTTAAATCGCTTAAGATATGGATTCCGTCCACTCCATATTTCATATGGAGTCTTAGGGACAGATTTGGATGGAACGTAATTCAGTAAGTATGCTGTTGTCTGAAGCGCATATCCCCAAAATGAAAGAGGTAACTCAGCACTACTCATCATGGAGCGAACCATATCTAAAAGGGTACGATTCCTCCGCTCCGATACACCGTTATGCTGTGGTGTATACAGAGGAGTAAGATGAGAGAGAATACCATTCTCTTTTAGAAAGTCCCAGAATTCCGTACTTAAGTACTCTCCTCCTCTATCAGATCGGAGGACCTTGATACTTTTACCAGTCTGGTTCTCTACTTCGTTTCTGAATTCTTTGAATTTCTCAAAAGCTTCAGATTTTTGTTTCAAAAGATACACATATCTGAACCAAGAGAGATCGTCAGTGAATGTGATGAAGTACGAGAACCCACCCCTTGCATGTATAGACATTAGACCACATATATCACCGTGTATGAGTTCCAAGAGCTCTGCTGCTCTCTCCGTGTCCGGTGAATGGAGATTTGGTCATCTTTCCCTTGAGACAGGATTGACAAGTTTCATAAGATGAAAATTCGAACGTATTCAAATATCCATCTTTATGCAACTTACTTAGTCTTTTCTCTCCGATATGACCAAGTCTATAATACCACAAGTAGGATTCGTTCATTTCTGGACTCTTCCTCTTGCGTGTGTTTTGTATATTGAAAACCGCGTTTTGATTTAGAACATAGATACCATTACACAGTGTACCTTCTGCAACCATTACCTGATTAAGGTAAATGTTCATGATATTTCTATCAAGAATAAACTTATATCCATCTTTATCAAGTAAAGAAACTGATATGATGTTGCAAATCATGAAAATTACATAGTAGCAATTGTTCAAAATCATAGTATTGCCATTTGGCAACACTAGGTGATATTCACCGACGGCTGCAACATTAACTTGTGCTCTGTTCCCTACTGTGAGGGACATATCACCTGGTCCAACTATTCTACTTTTTCTCAGTCCCTGCGATAATTACACATATGAGATTCTGATCCGATATCTAGTACCCAAGAGGTAGGACTGACTAAAAAACATTTCTCAATAACAAGAACACCTAAAGAAGACGCAATAGTGTGCTTCTCCTTTGTTGGGGTCATCAAGGAATTTATGCAATCCTCTTTCCCTTGCTCATACTCATGACAGCTGTCATAAGTTATAGTCGAACCGAAATTCCCCAGCCCTGAATAAGAATTCTGATCGGTCAACTGATACATTTTATTATCTTGATTAGGGCGTAAAATGGTTGCTACCTGGAGAGAGAGAGAAAAGAAATACTTAGCGTGCGCTCTTGCAAGATTAGATTGGTTATTAGTTTATCTAATCTGGATGGCTCCCACAGTTTCCTCGAATTCTCCATCAAACCTTAAAAGGAGAACTAGTCAGGATTAATTGCACGTTACAATACTTGCTTAACCTTTCGGACAGGCTAGTGTTGGTAATTCGAGGGAGGTTTTCCAATGCTTTCGCGAAGTTCCTTAATTATGTAACCTCTTTTCCCAGGAGGCATAGCCCCGCTAACACCGTTCTAGACACCTACTTGGTTTATAGCATTGATTGTTAAGTGAAATAATCTCCCAAGAGTAATCCTAATCATCAGTGGAATCGGGATCCAACTATCATTGTGTGATAACCTAGATGGAAGCCACTCTAGTCACCATACTCTATATGGTATGCAACACTAGCAAGTTTCATGTATATTTGAAACTCCCGATGTGGATTTTCCCCTGGGACCCTAGTGACCTTGACAGAGTCAACAAATCAAAGAATCTTATTCAAGTTCAACCCATCATTATCTTGATTGCATAAAACCTACCCGCATAACCCTTGATGGAGTCAACAAGGTTATATGACTATCCTAACCAATCGCAACTAATGCTACAAACGAGCACCACTTAGCTACCGTACACCACGTCTTGACGGAGTCAATAAACGCAGCACGAATACTAAGTACTACTCGTAGGAAATGATGGAGGGCTATGGCTGGGTTTTTGGCGAAAAACCTTTTAACGTAATGAACTTGATATCACTGAATGAACTTGAGCAGTTTTGAAAAAGAGTGGTTTAGGCTCCGCTTTTGAAAATTTCTGGTTTTGAAGAAAACCGAGTAATCTACAGTATAAGCTTTTGCTCAAGAGGTCACTCCCCGTGAAGGGATCTCGGCTCTTGCCTTCTCGAATGAGGTGCTGGATATTCACAACCGAATACCACTATGCAAAACGAAAGAATATAACTGTAGTTTTTCAAAATCTGTTCCAACAACATCTTTTTAGGTTTCTTTTCTTACATTAATCAAAATTAATGTGATCCCATCAATTAAACCTATTACACCAGAAAAGAACGAAAAAATAATGTACGTATATGCCATCCGCATTCGCCACTGGGCCCCGTCATGCACCGTTAGGTTACTTAACTAACGGCAGAGCGTGGGCTGAACTAGCATGGGTGCAAAACATATACAACATCTACTAGTATATATATAAATATATATAACATTCGTCCCAGGCATGATAATAAGCAATATCACATAATCTCAGCTAGCAACACAGAATGGTGGATAATCTTAGAGCCTCGGGTTTCATTTGAGCCGCAAATGAGACCCGACGTTCCCGGTTGTGTGGATAGCCTGTGCAATGAAAACCTGGACCCCTACGAGCGCGGCAAGTTACCTACCAATCCCAAAAGTGAGGCAACCCCAATCAACAAAGTGAATGGGCCACCCAGCACTTCACGGGATCCGGTAACTTGAGCGCCCCTCCGTGGGTCAAACTATACCCCCTACGAGTGCGGCGAATAGCCCGCCAATTCTAGAGTGAAGCCCCCTCCGTCTCAACGCCATGAGATGCGGGCTTATTGCCCTCTAGAACCCGGCTATTCGTGCACTCCACCGCGGGGTAATCCTAGTACAGAAACGAAAAATAATATATACAAAGGTGACATCGACCTCAACCCGGTCATGCTCCAATAAAAAAATATATAATCCGGCAAAGACGACAGTCCACATGTTAAACGCTCTCCTCGCAATATAAATATACAAATGAATCATAACTGTACTACTATCATTGCACCGCAAGCTATCCACCACGACAATCCAACCACAACCTCAGCACAAACACAGAACATCAACGTGAATGTCATGTTCGCAAACTCGTCTAATAGAACATATAGCAATTAGACGGGTTGTACCGCTCTAATGACATTCACAGTCGCATATAGTAATGTATCTATTGAAACTTATAAACGATGTTAAAATAACGACTTCGAAATAATCCGTATTGCCCTAAACTCAATGATAACAGAATATCCAACTTGGGCAAAAACAAACAACACATGAAATCCTAAATCCAAGAGACTGGAACACCAAAAGAAATATGACACCAAATTTCATAACTTGGTTGGCCAGGCCGAGAAAATTGCTCATGTGACCGGCCAGAATTTTGAATCTTGGCCTCATCTTTCCATGGTATTCAATCTACAAGTAAATGAGCACTCTGCAATTGTTTAAAACAATTTTAGAGCCTCTGAAAATTTCGATAGAAACTTGGATTTATCGTTTCTTGTTTCGGAGTTATTTCGGTTTCGTTACTTTAACATCGTTTAAACCTGCTATCATAGGGTTTATGAGCTGGCTCTGATATCATGTTGGGTTACACTAACGCCCTGGCCATCATCCGTGGCCGTTTGCAGAACAAAATTTTTACAACGAGTTAAACTGGCATTAGAATAACCCTATACCGGATCTACCATATAACGTATTTAGCATGCTAAAGAAGCTATCTACTATGATTGAAGATTATACCTAAAGATCCAAGTCCTTCGGGTCTTCAATCCTCTCCTCTAGCTCCTCGAAGAAAGTACGTATTACGCTTAATTGACGGCCTCTTCGTGTCAAAGATGATCCACCCAAGAGTGTATGCTTTGAGCTCCTACCTCCTAATTGAGGTAACTAGGGTACTTAGAATGCTAATCTAAGTAGCCAAGATGAAGTAAAGAGTAATGATGGATTGCTTTGTCTCACTAACCCTAGGTTTCTCAACACATGAGACTTTTAGGGTTTGAGCTAGAAGAAGAGAGCAAGGAGAAGATGAGAGTGTAGTGTGAGTATAGGATGAAGAAATGGCTAAGTGTTGTGAACTAATAATGCAAAGCCAAAATATCTTGAAGCTACACAAATATCTAATATGTCACCTTGCATCAATAATTCACAACACATGAAAATATCAAGCATACTCCAATAGTAAACAATGAGTCATGCCATGAGTCATCAAGTAGCCATGCTTCATTTAAAGCAAATGAACACCTCATTTCTCCACCCCATTAACCATTAAAAAAAATGGTTAAAACAAATAATGAGGTGTCTTCTTCTAGAAGCATCTAGCACAATTAGAAGAATGCCCCTCACCGTATATACATACCTGTATCCGTAATCGGAAAAATACGAATACAAAGACACAAAATAATCCAAGAATATAATACTAAGATCCGGCTTATACCAAAGCCCACTAGAATTATCCGCCCGAACATCACACGTGCACAAGTACATGTATGTGATCGAACCCCTGCCGTAAAACCATACGGCCTGTACATCGTTTCGCCCGAAGCAGGGAAACCCTCTGTATGGGACTCTAAAGACTCGACAGTATGCTTGCAGTGGGTTTAACCACAAGCACGTCAGTGATACTAGTTTCACGTAATAGCTACCCAGGTACCTATCGAAAAGGAAGGCCAACGAGCAAACTCATCCGAACTCCTATTGAGCCTATCCGTGACAATCTCCGTATAGTCCGGGCTATTCGTCTAAGAGTATCGCATACCGGGTCTAGGGGTTGGTATACGTCAGACCTTAATAACCCGATAATTCATGCTGATGCGGCTTAGGACCAATCTGAGAAACTACTGATCAACTTATCAGTAAATCCCAACTTCCTTGGCCAAGGTCTTATGGTCCTGGCCAATCAAACACAGTGCGATATCGAATCCTAATACCTAGAGAGATGAATCCTTGACAATTATTCACTGCCTCCATGTGGCTCGGGACTGTACCCAACAAAAACCTGTTTGTACGACTCAGTAGAGCCGTGGTAGGGTAGTGATCAAAGCACAGTGGGAACTTATATGAGACAAATGACGATCTCAGGTCCAAAGACTAACCTGTACACATGTCATAAGAGAACCGCTATCTGACGATAGGTATAATACCATACAGAGGTTCTCGGCGAGTCCGTCCAGTGTACTCACCCCCAGTGAGCACCCGTATACAATCTTAGGTGATCACACCAATGGTTGTAGGACCAACCACTGCCCCTCGTCAGGGTCTAGAAACGTATACGCAAGTCTACTCTGGAGTATTGATGCCCGATCTCGATACTCCTACGACTTGGGACATTTAAGGATGTGTTTATAGACTACCCAGCTCCTACAAGTATGATCGCCATCATAACGCTGGTAGTCAAGCAAGATCCTATGGGTTTTATCAACATGTGATCGACATATATAACATATGCACATGTTAAGATAAAGTCAAACCATAATAGTATATTAATGTATCGAGACTTTATCAATATGTGCAAGCAACATAAAGCATCATAAGAAAGAAATACACATATCCTGATAAAGGCAACTCAAATAATATACTATATAACCGAGCAAGATTATTCTGTACATACATATCCCTAGCATCCATATGTATACATATACAATAATGGCATCTAGGGCATACATATTCAACAGTAGGCTGACCTTGGTTGATGGAGTAGGTATCTTGAGTTGAGTGACGTACCATGTGTATGTTCCGCGGCATACTAACGACACGCTGCTCCACTTAAGTGACCTTAGGATGTACATTCTTGAGATTTGTGCTTCTATTCGTTCCTATGATCATACTCCTATTGATTCCATTAATCCCTATGATCATATATCCATTTTGGGCCTGTTGATTCCTTTCATTTCTTTAATCTATCTTCATCAATACCTGCTTGAGGTTCCTGTCACCATGGTTTGAGCACAGAGAGAGCTGCTGCTAAAGATGCGGTCAGAATGAGCTCATCACGGATGAGGGCTGACCATGATGTTTCCTGGTGACATAGGAACGTATCGGTATAGTGTTTATGTTAAGATCTCTCATTTGAGGCGAGTGTTTGGATTTTCACCGGATGATCGGGCCATTGACAGTGTCTGCCATATTGAGAGGACCGTTGATGTACAGCCTATCCCAGAGGTCGCGATGTTGTTTATCATGCAGACAGATGACCTAGCTATTGCTGAGATTGACGGGATGTCGCCTCCAGAGTTTATGAGCTGAAATCGCTGGAACTTTTAGACAGAAATGTGACAAACGTCCGTTAATCCGTCTTGAATAGAGGGACTAAGATGATTCGTCTGATTTGATGCGCCAACGCAGGCTCAGTTAAGTTGAAGAATTCCAGTTTGAAGGATCTTACTCAGATATAGAATAAATCGATCAAGAGAGGACATTGTTCGTTGGATGCTCCAATGTAAGATCAGTAAGTTGACTAGTTTCGTATAGAAGGACCTCACTCAGATGCGTTGTGAGTTGATCGAGGATGGACGAATGAAGCGTATTCCTCCGATATATTGGACGAGTTCCCGAAGATGTTTTCGGCTAGATATCTTCCACATAGTGGTGAAGATACCTGAGTTCGTATTTCGATTCCTTGTGAGAGACTCCGGATTGACTGCAGCCGAGAACGAATTGCTGTACTTAGCCAGCAAGTTATGTCATCGAAGTGAATGATAATGAGGACTTTTGGACAAAAGGATCGTACGAGATTTTAACGAACCGTGTTACTCCACGTTGATGCTAGAGGATTGATATGTATGCAGAGGCGTTGGATATGGCCAAATTCCGGAGGAAAGTCGTGCTTGGGATGCAGCTGTCCGGTTATGAGAGAAAGAGTTTAGTAAAGAGAGCCAACCTCCGTACAGTTCGGTATAGGTGAGATCGGAAGAGACCATAAGCAGGTTCCTTCCAAGTCACCGTAGCGATAAAGATTTGCATCCAGGATCAGTTGCATCACGCTTATTCAGAGAGCCAGATGCCGCCATTAGTAACGTACTTCCTTACGAGTGATCATGTTAATTGGCCAAGAGAGGATCAGAGGAGTTCCAGAACGGAACTGTTCCGTTATTATACCCAACTGGGATGATGAGCAGAAGGATGGTGGGATTGATAATCCACAGAGAAGACAAGGACCGAGAGATAGAGGATGTCGGACCGTAAGCAGGAGGCAAGCGGATGTTCTTGCTCTGCTAGCTTTTGGGCGCACCGGCATTTTTTCGACATTGAAGGAGGTGTACCTCAATTTCATTTATTGCGATTTGCATTTCGTGATCCGAGTATCACACTTTTATCGCTTGGATTTTGAATTTTTATGATTGGGTTTCGTGATATTTGTTTTCGTGCACCATGGCTGCACCTACCGGATATTTACATTTTGTGCATATCTATTGCACTTAATATCGATTTTGTGCCTTGGCTGCACGTATTTGTGATTTTATTTATTTCGATACAGTCGATTTGATTTCGTGCATGTTTTATGCACTCGACATGACTTATGCACTCGGTATAGATTACATGTGCTTGTAGTGCATTGATATGAGTTTTGTGCACGCAGTTACGCACATTTATAGTTTTATACACCTTGGCACGCTCGGTGTTGTTTTTGTGCGCATTTGAGATATTGAAGAGTTTTCGAACACCCAGTGCCCCTGATTTAAGTTTTCGTGCATTTTTTGCACTAGAGTATATTTTCATGCACCGTTGCACTTGACGTTCATTTTTTTTGTGCGCTTTACTGCACTAGATGTTTTTGTGCAGACCTGATGCACTTGATTTGGATTTTCGTGTATATTGGGTGCATGGCATAAGATTTTGTGCACACCGGATACACTTAATTGAGATTTTTATTCATGCATATTAGTGCACTTGATTGAGATTTTTGTGCACTCTAGATGCATTTGATGTTGTTGTCGTGCACGCCCGTTGCACTTGATAGATACTTTCATGCACACCCGTTGCACTTAGTTTAGCTTTTGTGCACATTCGTGGCACTTGTATTTGGCTTTGTTTCCGTGCACACCAGACGCACATGATGTTAGATACGCCTTTTGAGTCTGATTTTATGTTTGAGCATCGTATTTTCATGATGGGCACTATATTATATAGTAGTCGAGCAAGACTGATCTGAGGAAAGTATCTGAGTACTTTTGCATGCATAAAATTTTACCAAGAGGTTTTCAAAAGGAGCTATAGTCTCTCTATTTCCTACGTGACCGTGAGTGACACGAACTTTTCAAAAGGAAAACTAAACGTATATCTTAAGCAAACATATATAGACATATATTTATTACTTTACAATGAGCATCCGCCACTTGTGCCGTGAGTTACGCATCGCACGATTATTCGGAAAATATTTCGCATGTGTTTTTATTCAGCCTTTTAAATGGTTTTAGTGGATGCGTACAATATATACGTATTATGATTTTGACTATATTATATTTGGATTTTAGTAGTGGATTTCGAGATTTGTATTTCCATTATAACACCAGTGATGGCGTGATGCTTGACGGAGTTCGATTTTGGGGTTTCGCATTTTTTTTCATGCGCACTCCATGCGCTGTGATATTCTGTGTATTCCGTGATTTTGGAGCCCCGTTGAATTGGACTGATTATTGAAATGTTTTAGTATTTGGGGATTTAAATTTAAATTCGGGGACCGAATTTATTTAAGGGGGGAAGATTATAACATTTTCAGAAAAATAAAATATTATTTTTAGAATTTAAATAATAAAATAATGTATTTCGCGAAAACTATTCGAATTGCGAATTGGGGTTTTCGTAAAATGGTATTATATACCAATATTTGGAAAATATTTGGAGATTAATATATATTTATTTATTAAAACGATATTTATTGGATTTGGGCATTTTATAATTAATTATATGCAAATTCAAATTAAACTTGATTAGTGCACTGCTAATCACGATTAAGCCAAATCCGTATTTTTAAATATCCATAGCTAGTGTACCATGACATGTTGCATTTTTTAACATGTTTGTTTCATTTGTATTTGTGTCATATATTTATTTTGTTTGTGAGAGGAAAAGATAAAGAAAGAGAAGATTATTGGATGAGAGAGAGGGGGGACAAGAGAGGACATGGAGTGGAGAGACCAATTATAACATGAGGCATGCCATGAGAGAGAGAGAGGGTATGGCTCCAACCTTCCTTCATCCATTATTTTCCTTCATCACTTCATTTCTTCTTCCTTCATCTTCATCTCCTCCTTTCTCCACCTCCTCTACCTCCTCCACAAACACCCCAAACCATCTCAAAAACCCCATACCCCCTTCATTAAAAATGATCCCCACCTCATCCTACACCCTATAGCAAGATCAAGTTTCGATTTTGAGCACTTTGGGCAACCCAAGAATTTTCTTGAGTTGCCAAATGAGATAATCCCTACATTTTTAGTTAGGTCAATTGTGTTTAGTATATCCTATTAGTGTTTAGCGTTAAACTTTTGTGGTTATGTGATCTTAGAAATTTCCAAGTTGATGTTTAGTGGATGTGTGGACTTGTGATGTGGTTATTGAGGTGTAGTGAGTGTTTACTAGACTTTAGTGATGATTTCTTAACTAGACAAGAGACTAGAACCATGTACACGAACTTAGAATTTTCCCGATGTCGGTTTTCTTTTGGATTGTGACACTTGGATGGAATCTGGAGTAACTTGGGGTATTTATAAGAAAAACAAAAAACTATATTGACCTAGTTAGACCACCATAAGACCACCATAGAAGGAAGTGACACCATAAGACTATCATAGGACATGCTTGCATGATATACTTGACATGCTCATATTACTGTTCTATGTTTGAATACATCGTACATTATGGTTAGATGCATTGAGATGCTGTTTTCATAAGATCTCTGGATTTGAGAACCGCGATTATATTTCAAAAGGAAATTTTATATATTGTTTAAAAAAATGCGCGGTTTCTCTTGATATGATATTTCGTGTCCACCATGAGTTTTCTTGGTTCTGAGCGTGTTTTCGAGACCCGATTCGAGGAGAGAGGAGGTATCGTCTGCGGGTTCATGGTGGACCCGGTAAGGTACCCCGGGGCAAGAAGCTCGAGATGTAGACGGTGAGCCTGGCAGGGGAGCACTACCTACTAGTGATAGTTTGGACCCGGCGGTTATCCGGAGGATACCGACCGGAGTCGTGAGATGGATAGGAGAGCTGATCAAAGGATACGGCGCCTGATGGCCGATCAGAGGATGCGGCACCTGAGATATGAGGATTTACGTGTCGATGATGGACACGGGTTTTCATTATGTTTCGAGTGTCGGTGTTGGACACTCAGGTTCCATGATGTTGATGTGTCGTTGATGGACACATGTTGGTTGATTTCCTCATACATACATGGATATGATTTCATGATGTTTCGAGTGTCGATGTTAGACACTCAGGTTCCATGATATTGATGTGTTGTTGATGGACACACGTTGGTTGATTCTTATATACATGTAGGCATACGATTATATTGTTGATACTGCAGGGTTACCTAAGACGGCAAAAAGGTTTCAGGAGGCATCGTCCATACCAAATTCAAAAATTTGCCGTTTTAGCTAACCCTAACTTTGAATCGTTAACTAGAAATCGACGGAAAAACATATTCAAACACTTTGCAAGTCTAGTGAGCAAGGAATACAACCTTTGTAGACCGGTCCTTTACTTCAATAGCTACGTGTAGTAGTCCCCTTCGCTGCGATCGTGAACTCCGGACTCTAGAGAAGCTCCCATGAAGAAATGAACATGCTTGCTTCGAAGACTTCGAGACCGAAGATGATCTACGTCGAGGAGACACTAACCCAAGCTATCTCTTCACTAATTACGGAATTAGTGAAGCAAACACCCTATACTAAATAGCAAGTAGTAGAGGATGATGAAGTAGGAAGTTTGCTCACATTAGAAATCATTTTCTCACTCATTTTCTCACAACTCCATTGAAGCTAGAAAGCTTTGAGGAAGAAGAAGAAGAATGAACTCATCAAGTGAGAATGAATTGTGTGTGAGGTTAGAAATGCAACCAAGAGTTAACCATAAGCTATGGTTAAAGGTTAGGTCAAATAATATCTTAAGCTAGACAAAAAGAGTGAACAAAGTCAAAGATACTTACAAGCTTTTACAAGATTTCAACAAATATCAACCATGACTAATTCAAAATTTTTTGAATTACTTAATGATAAAATTATAAACCCTAATCTTAACCCTAGCATGGTTTAACCCTCATTAACCCTAGTTGCATTTTTAACCTAGCATGATACATTTAACATATATCACATATACATCAATGTATCCAAAGTGAGAAAAGAAATCATAAGTGAGCTAATACTAGTTAATGTAATGTAATATATCAAATATATAATTATACATTAGATTATCAAATCAACTCTTAATTTAATAATCCGGCTATATCACCTATAACCGACTAATATCATATGAATCAACTTATCGAATCAACACTTGATCCGATAACCTGGCTATATCATATATAACCGACCGATATCTCATATCGCGAGAATAGAATATGGTATTTCATATCGTATTAATCTCGGTCCCGCTCATATCACATATGTGCTCCTACTCCGTTTCGCTTGAGCCAGGAAACCCCTGTGTTAGACTCTAAAGACTTGTCAATTCGCCGGCAGTAGGTGATGATCATATCAAACACCCACAAGCCGCAAACGGTCTGCTAAATGTAATGGCCACCCGGGTATTGAGCGATTAGAAGATCAACAAGCAAGCCTGCTCACACTCCTGCGAATCCAATCAGTAACACTACCGTACAGTCCGGTCTCTTCGTCTGATATGTTGCATATCTCGTCTGGGGGTGGTAAACGTTAGACCCCAGTGTTCCCGCCAAAAATTTCCGCCCAAAAGAGTCCAAGGTATCAAATGGCAGCGATACGCTTAAGGAAATATGAACCAGTATCTTCCGGGCTGTTTTTTGACAAACTCCCGAAGGAGAAACGGATAAATTCTGATTGTATTGAAAGCGTCTCGAAAAACCCTTCGATTTGATATATTATGGGCCTCATAATTCATCCGGGATCAAAAGTTATGAACAAATGTCTATGCACATGTGATTTAAGGAAGAAGATGCGAACCAGTATTTTCCGAGCTGTATTTTGACAAACTCCGGAATGAAAAACAGCTAAATTCTGATGATATTGAAAGCATCTCGAAAAGACCTTCGATTTGATATATTATGGGCCTCATAATTCATCCGAGATCAAAAGTTATGAGCAAATGTGTTATACACGTGTAATCTAAAGTAATGCTCTACTACATGGGGAATGCGTTTTTTAGTCCCACATCGGGAAAAGGAGAGATGACTTCTCTACCACTCCCATATAAATAAGAGGGCATACCTCTTGGAAAGATAGAGTTAAATCCTCAAAGGATTCAATACTCAAAGGAGCTTAGTTCTCCAAAGGAGCTTAGTTCTCCAAGATAGAAGCTTTGCTTCTCCTCATAATGCGCATGTGCGCCATGTGCAACGCACGTGTGCCCGCCATGCGGCACCACGTGCAACGCACGTGCGCACCACATGAGAACATTTTTTGCTTGGAAAAAAGCCAAGAGCTTCAAACAGAGAGAGAATTCTGAGAAAAGCTCAAAGAAAAAGAAGGTAAAAACCTTTGAGATAAGAGAAAATTCTCTCAAAGAATAAATCATTGATCTAGAAAACAAGATCAGTGATCTTCAATAAATAAATAAATAAATAAATAAATAAAAATAATAAAAATAGTGCCTTGCACTTGCTATGAACCTTTGGTTCTCTGATATAAGAAAAACAAGAAGAATTTGTTTTTTCTTAGATCTAAATAAAAATAGTGCCTTGCACTTGTTATGAACCTTTGGTTCTCTAAGATAAGAAAAACAAGAAAAACTTGTTTTTTCTTAGATCTAAAAAATAGTGCCTTGCACTTGTTTTATGAACCATCGGTTCTTGAACCTAAAAGGTTCTTAAATTAATAGTGCTTTGCACTTTTATGAACCTTTGGTTCTTGAAATAAAAAGGAAAAAACTTGTTATTCTTTGATCTAAATTAGATTAAGAAATCAAATAGTGCTTTGCACTTCTTTTATGAACCATTGGTTCTTGAATCTAAAAGATTCTCAAATTAATAGTGCTTTGCACTTATAAATTTGCACTGTTGTGCTTTTTGATTGGCGCAAAGCGCTTGATAAATGCAATGCATTTTCTAAAGGGCAAGGCCCAAACCAAAATGACCTGACAGGCCAAAATAAATTGCAAGGCAATAAATGGGCAGAGCCCAAATAAATTGATGCTTTGCATCCTTTATACAAGGGCAGAGCCCAAATAAAATTGATGCCTTGCATCATTCCTAAAAGGGCAGAGCCCAAAACAAATTGATGCTCTGCATCCTTTCTGGGCAAGGCCCAAATAAAAATAAAAAAAGAAATGCAATGCAAAAGCAAATAAAATGTTGAACATTTCAACTGGACTTAGCCCAATTTTGGCCATAAGTCCTTAAATTAAATTGACTGAGCAAAATTGCTCTTCTAAATCAATTTACATCCGGTTCGAGGGTACATCTCCGAACTCCTTTGACATCCGTCGTTGTAATTCCTCAACGACGTCAAAGAGGTGACGGGTCCCAACGACCACACATCGATATGGACTGCGGGGTCCTTAAACTCGTGGACCGAAACATCTTTAAACTAATGTCGGACCGAAACGTCCCTAAACTAATATCAGACCACCACGTCCCTAAATTGGAATATGGACCACTACGTCCTTAAATTGGCGACGGACCGAAACGTCCCTAAACTAATATCGGACCGAAACGTCCCTAAACTAACATCGGACCGAAACGTCCCTAAACTAATGTTGGACCACCACGTCCCTAAACTGGCGATGGACCACCACGTCCCTAAACTTGCAATGGACCGCCACGTCCCTAAACTGGCACAATAGGGCCCAAACGCTCTTTTGTTGGATCTAAACGGTCCCGTCTAAGTTGATCTTAACCCCAAATACGGTTAACGTGTCCTTAGATATTTAAATAAACGATAAAACTCCAAATTAACTTTGGTTCAAGGGTACATCTCTGAACTCCTCAGGCGCCTGTCGTTGTAATCCCTCAACGACGTCAGAGAGGTGATGAGTCCCGACGGCCGGATAATTAAATCAATCATGATGTTAAGTTGATCTTAGTCTAAAACAAGACTAACGTATCCTTAACGAACGTTTAAGTCGATCTTAGTCGCAACGCGACTAATGTATCCTTAAACTAAAAATACCAAACCCAAATCTAAGTAAATACGGATTTGGACTAATCCACGTCCTACGGGCGACGGCATTACTCAGTCTCCGTATACAATCCACGGGCAACCACAAACAAAACAAACACACACGACACGAAGTGAAATTCTGGAGAAGGAGAAAGTTGTTACCGCGATGCGGTAGCGTAATTAACTGCAGGGGCTTGCGCCTGCAGGGAAGAGCGTCCCCACAATCAAAAACCCCTCATCCTGAGGGGGAATCTGACGAAGTCTGCTATATCGGCCGCATCCGTCTAAACCTCCGATACACGGTGCCATAAATCAACTTGGCATCTTCGGAGAGATAGACGGATAAAACCAAATGGCATCTGCCCCGAACCTCAGGCAACGGACGCGAAGTCCGGGCCGCCGTTCGGAGGGGAACAGATTCTGGCACGCCCGGTGGAACCTTTTCCTCTTTCCACTCCACACTTCGTGTGTCATGTTCGCGAACGAATCGCGGTTTACTGTGGTTGCCTGTGGATTCAAGGTACTAAGATTTGGTGTCTTGCTCCGTGCAGAAAACAGAAGATCAATGGCTTCAAACTGCATTGCCTGCAACTGCAACTCTCGCTCGGTCCTTGCTGGAGGAGTGACTTATGGGCCCCAAGCGGCCTCCCTTTTCAAAATGCCGGTGGAGCAGGTGGCTCAAGCCACGACTGGACTATTTTTTGGGACTATGCTCCCACCAATGAGCTTCGACGCCCCAATGACACTACAAGAAGCTTCAAAGAAGTCGGTCTTCGATCGACTTACCACTGCCGCGACCCCTCTCAACGGGTCGTCCAACTCCAGTGCTTCAGTTTTTAACGGACTAGGTTAGAGCTCTAACAGGCCCATGAAGAAGCCTGCCATACCAGAAGGCGTTATCCCAAAGCGGATAGCCATTCCAACTCACGTTCCTGGAAAAATCACCAAGGTTGCTTCCCATGTTCAGAAGTCCGCTTCTGACAAGTTGGCCGTCCCCGTTCAACGGACGTCGATCTTTAAAAAGCTGGTACCAGTATATTCTGACCAACATAGGGGGCATGAGGAGGTCACCCCTATAGCTGAAACAACTCCATCAGCACGACATGCTCGATGTCGCTACTGGCGCCGAGTTAGGAAGGCTGGGGGCAACTCCCCCTCTGGACTTACTCCTCCAACACTAATGGTGGAGATCGATACTGCTGTTCCAACCAGGAACAGCTTTGAGTTGCTCAACAAGGTGCGCAGAAACTCTCCTACTGCGATGTTGAAACGAACTCCTTCACCTGTGAAGAATACTCCAGAGAAGAAGTTAGAGCAGCCCCCTCAACGGCTGTCCTCTAAAACTTACAAAGTCTGGCGACAGGTCCAAGAGTCGGTGATCGATCAAGACTGCCTCCGACGACAGAAAAAGATGAAGGTTCAGCAGGGGAAGGATTACTCTGTCAAACCACAAAAAGCAAAAGCTACTTGGGTGCCCACTACAACGGCTCCCTTAACTCCAATCACTCAAGAAAGGAGGCCGCAAAAAGCCCCTGTGTCTTCGGCAAATCGCAAAGACACCGAACACAAACGCCCCAAGTCTGGGGGCATGGTGGTGCATACTGTTTATATGGCTTCTGGAAAGGAGGAAAGCCGCACTTCTACGGGCCACCGACCACTCACCCGATCCGTGACGAAAGCCCAAGAGCAACAACAAAAGCTTCAGGAAATGATGACTATAATGGCTGCACTCACTGAGCCAAAAGAAAGCTCTGAAACATCTTCGGATGAGCGTCAAGAACAAGAAACCGACGCTGACTTTTTATGCAGAGTCCTCGAAAAGAGGGACAAAGAAGCTGCAGAGCAAGCGGCTAACATAAAACAGATGGCACTCCTCTTCCAAGATATGGTAGGGATGATGTTACAGCCGGACCCTCCTGCTGAAGATCCTCCGATCGTCCTTGAAGACGACAGGGGAGAAACGTCAAATCCTCCGCCGGCTCTATCAACAGCCAAGGAGGAGGCAATCTCCAAAGTTGACCTAGACGAATATATAGCCCAGCAGATCCGGGTTCATCAGGCGAATGAAGCGGCTAGGCAAACTGTTAGAACCGGACGACCGTATCCAAGCTGGTATGACCAAATCAATTACCCGCCAGGATATACGATCCCTAAATTCCACGTATATAAAGGGACAGGGAATCCGCATCAGCATGTCGCTCAATTCAGGGCCTTATGCGGCAATACTGGAGGCAATGACAAATTGTTGCTACGTCAATTCGTCGGCAGCTTAGCAGAAATAGCCTTTGAATGGTATTCGGAGCTACCTAATGACTCTGTCAAAACATTTGCAGAGATGGAACTGCTGTTTACACAAAGATTCGCAAGTGCTAGTGAACGCACCCCGATTACAGCACTGATAAATGCCAGGATAAGGCCCGGCGAAACATGGGTCCAATACGCAACACGATGGCGAAACCTATGGTCGAAATGCGAACAACGCATAGAAGAAGCACCTGCGGTAGGCATGTTTGTGGGCACTCTCGATCCGCAGGCGACCATCTCGCAATTCATGATGTTCTTCAGGCCGACCACCTTCCAGGCCTTGATCGACAAATTAGCCCAAATGGACCAGATGGGCCATAGACCGTCTCCTCCAAGACCCGATCCCCGAAATGAGAAAGGAAAAGCGATCATCGTTGCCAACGCTCAGCAACAGTCGAGAAACTCAAAGCCGGTCGCTCGCCAAAACAACGTGCGTCCACGCCCATCCCTCGAAGAGAGGCTAGGACGTCATTACTCGTTTCCTCAGAATAAAACGAGAAGATTGTTTGAGCTGGCAGTGCGTAACAGACTTATTAATCTGCCGAGTCCAAAGCGTCTGCCGCAGCCAGGCGATCTTAATAATCCCAATTATTGCCCTTACCACCAAACGGTAAGTCTCCCGATTGAGGATTGTTTCGTCTTTAAGGGATGGATCGAGGATCAATACCTGCAAGGCAAGTTCACGCTGTCTGAAAGCTGGAAGGTAAACCCCCCACAGCCGCACTCTCCAAAGAAGACGGACACGCCAGGGGCAACTTGTTCTTTCGTCGAGGATGAAAACGATGGAAAAAACTTATCGGATGAATCCGAAGACTACGTAGCGACTTGTCATGTGATTTCTCATTCACTGACGGATGATGAGGAGGATCCTTGCGCTGAGAAATCAATGGCGGACCCTGAAACAGAAATTCCGCGGCCGTCAGACAAGTTGATCGATGCCTTCCTAAATGAAATTCGTCTGAAAGCAAAAGCCAATCAAGAGCATGAAATGGCCATACTGGAAAGAACCAAGGTATTCCCGTCAAATCAAAAGCCTAACACTGCGGGTAAAAACAGATTCAAGACGAGGAAACGGTTCGCCAAAGCTCTATCAGTAGGAATGAAGCTACCGCCCTCCGAAGAAAATCCTTTCTCTGAGGTAGAGATGCACCCTAACTTCTGTTTATATCATCAGAAGATCATACATCCTACCGAAGACTGCGAATCCTTTAACTGTTGGTGGCAAGGGTATGTCGCTCAAAAGCGACACTTCGACAGGACAAAGTGTGAAGCTTGTGGACATCGGAAAAATGCGATAGATGAGCGCAAAAGAGCCACCGCTGACCGTCATATAGCCGACTTCAAGGGATCACGAGTTCTCACCTTTAGAAGCGATTCTGACGAAGAAGCCGCCCTCAACCCTCTCTTAAAGGAATTCATTTCTAAAATAAAAGAATTGGAGAGTTGCGAGAACGTTCAGCATTACAATCTCACGCTACCCGGAAAGAATCTCGGACCCGCAAACGACGGAGCAAACGAAATGAGAAAGGAAAAGGAAAAAACGGCCTTTGTTGCCAACACTCAACAGCAGTCGAGTAACCCGAGACCGTTTTGTCATCAAAACAACAAGCCGCGATACCTCAATGAGAAGTTGAAACGTCCTTACTCGTTTCCCAAAGATAAAACAAAGAGATTGTTCGAGCTAACAGTGCGCAGCGGGCTCATCACTCTGCCAGATCCAAAACGTCCATTGCAACCAGGTGACGTTAACAATCCTAACTATTGTCCCTACCACAGAATAATGGGTCACCCATTCGAAAATTGCTACGTCTTCAAAAACTGGGTTGAAGACCAATACCAACAGGGCAAGTTCGTGTTGTCCGAAATTTGGAAGGTGAACCCGCCACAACCGCATGCTCCGAAAAATATGGACACGCCGGGGGCATCATGCTCATTCATAGAGAAAGCCTAACGGACCACTACGTCCTAAAACTGGATAACGGACCGAAACGTCCTTAAACTAACAACGGACCGAGATGTCCTTAAACTAACGATGGACCGCAATGTCCTTAAACTAACGATGGACCGCAATGTCCTAAAAACTTGCAAATGACCGAAACGTCGTTAAACTACTCCCAACCCGCAGCATTTTCAGGCTGACGTGGTAAAAAAAAATTTAAAAAAAAAAAAACAAAAAAAAACGGTATGTCCATAAGCAAAATGGGCACGGATGAAAACCCGAAAGGGCTTCGTGAGTAAAAACAGCAGGGCTACCGGCGAGTGTTCCTGAAAACCCGAAAGGGCGCGACCTCGTTTAAAAAAAAAGAATAAAAAAATACGGTATGTCCACAAGCAAAATGGGCACGGATGAAAACCCGAAAGGGCTCCGTGAGTAAAAACAGCAGGGCTACCGGCGAGTGTTCGTGAAAACCCGAAAGGGCGCGACCTCGTTTGAAAAAAAAAGAAGAAGAAAAAAAAAAGAATAAAAAGAGAATAAAAAAAGAAACGGTATGTCCACAAGCAAAATGGGCACGGATGAAAACCCGAAAGGGCTCCGTGAGTAAAAACAGCAGGGCTACCAGCGAGTGTTTGTGAAAACCTGAAAGGGCGCAACCTCGTTAAGAAACACTTATAGGGTCCTCTCGACCCTGTAAGGAGAAACCACCTGCGTGAGATCCTTACGACTCACAAAGGAACAACACACTTAGGGATCCCCACGATTCCTAAGGAGAAAATACACTTGCGAGATCCTCACGACTCGTAAGGAGAACTCTCTTGTGGGACCCTTACGGCTCATAAGATTTGAAAGTCTTAAGTCATAGAGGCCTAAATATGTGCTTAAGCAACCCCCACAACTTTCGACATTGCCCTACAAGTGGTCCAATATTGGCCCTTGTATACAATCCACGGGCGCAAATAAATATTTCCCTAACGAAGTCCCATCCGTGACTAGGGATATGCTTGTACAGCAAACAACACTTGTAAGTCCTCTCGACTTATAAGGAGGAAACCCTTTTGTAAGATCCTTACGACTTACAAGAGAACATGCACTTAGGAATCCTCACGATTCCCAAGGAGAAAACACACCTACAAGATCCTCACGACTTGTAGGGAGAAATACCTTTGTGAGACCCTCACGGCTCATGAAGTCAAAAGCCTTAGCCGACAGGACCCTTAACCCTGTTTACTAAGCCACCTTTGTTCGACATCGACAGAGGCAAATGATGATTCGCTCCTGACAATATCCCAGTTGCAGCGATACTGATGCCTAGACTGGTATCAAATTCCAAGTCCTTTCAAGGCAAATGATGATTCGCTCCTGGTAATATTCCAGTCGCAGCGATACTGATGCCAAGATTGGTATCAGACCCCAAATTCCCTACTCGCCAAAAAAAAAAAAAAATCAACGAGCCCCAAAAAAAAATGCATACGAAATAGCCGAAATGATGGGGCAACTTGCAAACAGAATCAGCAAGTAAAAATGTATGTATACAAAACAGCCGAAACGATTGGGCAACTCGCAATAAAAGGCAGCGAGTAAAAATAAAGAAAATAGCCGAAATGATTGGGCACCGCGAAAAATAGCCGAAATGATTGGGCAATCGCGACCTTCGCGATATAAAAGCTGAAATGATAGAGCATCGCGGAAAGAATAAAAAAAAATGAAAGAATGAAACTTTTGCCCTACAGGTGAAATCACATCGATCCCTGTATATAATCCAGGGGCACAAACAAAGAGAGAACCATACCTTCCCAACAAGCTCCGCCAGAAAGCGAAGCCAAATCTCGACGGTTCATAGACAACCCAAAGACAACCTCGACATCTGTCGCAATATCCCAGACATAATGTCAACAGACAAAGCAAAAGGAAGATCCCGAGCATCAGGGTCTCGATGGCCACGTCTACAGCCTAGAGACCAACAACGGTGTGCCTCCTCATTCCAACAGGACACAGATGTTACACCATCAAGCGGAGCGATGGCAGAATCCCAGCTTCACCTCAGCATTCGTCTCGATACAGTAGACGCAATGTCAACAACAGCGTTCCTCCGCAGTCCAGCTGGAGGCAGATGCAACGTCAACAAAAGACCTCACGGTCGAAACAAACCGGAGTAACGGCAAAATCCCAACTCCACCTTAGCATTCGTCTCGTTACAACAGACGCAATGTCAACAACGGCGTTCCTTCGCAGCCCAGCGGGGTGTACATGCAAAGTTAACAAAAGACCCCATGGTCGAAACAAAGCGGAGTGATGGCAAAATCCCAGCTCCACCTCAGCATTCGTCTCAATATACCAGACGCAGTGTAAGCAAACGAAGTGAAGGCCACATTCCTAGCTTCAACGTCTTTACGGTAACTTACATAAAACCGGAAAGACAATCGGAGACCATCTCACAGAAAGTGGTCACCTCCTTGACGTTCGTCTCGATACAGTAGACGAAATATCAACCCCAGCGTTCTTCCTCCAACAGGATTTGAACACACCAAAGCAAACGAAGCGAAGGCCACATTCCTAACTTCGACGTCTTAACGGTAACTCACATAAAACCGGAAAGACAATCGGAGACCATCTCACATGAAGTGGTCACCTTCATGACGTTCGTCTCGATACAGTAGACGAAATATCAACCTCAGCGTTCTTCCTCCAGCAGGGATTCAGACACGACAAAGCAAATGAAGCGAAGGCCACATTCCTAGCTTCAACGTCTTTACGGTAACTCATATAAAACCGGAAAGACAATCGGAGATCATCTCGCACCAGTGTGGAGTGGTCACCACTTCGACGTCCGTCTCGATACAGCAGACGAGATGTCACCCCAACGTTCGTCTCGACACAGCAGACGTAACGTCATCAAACAAACGGAGCCACGACAAAATCCCTAGTTCCCACCGCGACATTCGTCTCGATACAAAGGACGCAATGCCAGCAAACGAAACGAAGGCTAAATTCCTAGCTTCAGGGTCTTAACGGCAAGTCATATAAAACCGAAAAGACAATCGGAGATCATCTCGCACCAGTGTGGAGTGGTCACCACTTCGACGTCCGTCTCGATACAGCAGACGAGATGTCACCCCAACGTTCGTCTCGACATAGCAGACGTAACGTCATCAAACAAACGGAGCCACGGCAAAATCCCTAGTTCCAAACCTCGGCGGTTCACCAGTAACCTAGAGACAACCACGACATTCGTCTCGATACAGAGGACGCAATGCCAGCAAACGAAGCGAAGGCTAAATTCCTAGCTTCAGGGTCTTAACGGCAAGTCATATAAAACCAGAAAGACAATCGGAGATCATCTCGCACCAGTGTGGAGTGGTCACCACTTCGACGTCCGTCTCGATACAGCAGACGAGATGTCACCCCAACGTTCGTCTCGACACAGCAGACGTAACGTCATCAAACAAACGGAGCCATGGCAAAATCCCTAGTTCCCACCGCGACATTCGTCTCGATACAGAGGACGCAATGCCAGCAAACGAAGCGAAGGCTAAATTCCTAGCTTCAGGGTCTTAACGGCAAGTCATATAAAACCGGAAAGACAATCGGAGATCATCACGCACCAGTGTGGAGCGGTCACCACTTCGACGCCCGTCTCGATACAGCAGACGAGATGTCACCCCAACGTTCGTCTCGACACAGCAGACGTAACGTCATCAAACAAACGGAGCCACGGAAAAATCCCTAGTTCCCACCGCAACATTCGTCTCGATACAGCAGACGCAATGCCAGCAAACGAAGCAAATGCCAAATTCCTAGCTTCAGGGTCTTAACGGCAACTCATATAAAGCCCGAAAGACTATCGGAGATCATCCCCACACCAGCGCGGAGTGGTTATGACTCATCGGGGCTCTCCAAAATGAGCCTAACCTCAAGTAAAAAGCGGCATGGCAAATTCCTAGCGCTTGCTCTTCTGACGGTCAAACTGCCAAGGAGGATTGCTTGAAGACGTCTTGTCCAGCCCCCGAAGGGATCAGAGACACGGCAGTCGCAGGGCTACTCGAACAGCACGATTGCCTATCGAGGACTATATCAGCTTATGCGACGGTACGATGGCCAAAACCCTAAGTACCACCAACCTTAACGGGCTTCTGTCGTAAAGAGCAGAGGTTAAATGCGACGTTAAGATGTTCTTGCGAGATCTGCTCGATCCGTTTCGACTCGTGAGGAAATTGATGTCTTTGCGAGATTTTCTCGATGCGTCTCGACTCGTGAGATAAAGCCTTAGGCAGTAGGGATTAAAAAACCTGTTTCCTAAGCACTGGGACCCTGCAAGTCGGCCCAAAACGGTCTCTTGCATACTATCCACGGGTCACACTCTCCAAAGTCGAATCTCGATAAGGAGGGAAACAACCGCTTACGGGTCCTCTCGACTCGTAAGAGGGAAAAATCTCTTATAGGGTCCTTACGACTTATAAGAGAAAACACACTTAGGAATCCCCACGATTCCCAAGGAGAAAATACACCTACGAGATCCTCACGACTCGTAGGGAGAAAAGTCTTTATGAGACGCTCACGGCTCGTAAAGTTGAAAAGCCTTAGGTGGCAGATCCTACCCCTGTCTCCTAAGCCATCACTGCCCTGCAAAGAAGTCAAGATGGGCCGACCATCTATGGGCCACACTTGCCAAAGCTACATGCCACTGAAATGGAGAACTTATTCATAAGCATATGAACTACTCCACGCCAGAGTGAGACAAAAAAAGAAATAGAAGGATGCGGCTCATGGAGTTAAGGGTTGGAGCTATATCCCTTAAGAGTTGAGATTTGAGTCAATGATAAATAACGACGCTTGTGTCCGCTCGCTATCTTCTCAGATCAAGATTCTGAAAGTGATACATCAACCCAAAACTGGTCATACGCCATGCATAACTCTGCATAACTCTGCACTACTTCACCCACGTACATACTTACGTGGGCAAAGTAGTGGGGGGCATTTGTTCCCGCCAAAAATTTCCGCGCAAAAGAGTCCAAGGTATCAAATGGCAGCGATACGCTTAAGGAAATACGAACCAGTATCTTTCGGGCTGTTTTTTGACAAACTCCCGAAGGAGAAACGGATAAATTCTGATTGTATTGAAAGCGTCTCGAAAAACCCTTCGATTTGATATATTATGGGCCTCATAATTCATCCGGGATCAAAAGTTATGAGCAAATGTCTATGCACATGTGATTTAAGGAAGAAGATGCGAACCAGTATTTTCCGAGCTGTATTTTGACAAACTCCGGAACGAAAAACAGCTAAATTCTGATGATATTGAAAGCATCTCGAAAAGACCTTCGATTTGATATATTATGGGCCTCATAATTCATCCGAGATCCAAAGTTATGAGCAAATGTGTTATACACGTGTAATCTAAAGTAATGCTCTACTACATGGGGAATGCATTTTTTAGTCCCACATCGGGAAAAGGAGAGATGGCTTCTCTACCACTCCCATATAAATAAGAGGGCATACCTCTTGGAAAGGTAGAGTTAAATCCTCAAAGGATTCAATACTCAAAGGAGCTTAGTTCTCCAAAGGAGCTTAGTTCTCCAAGATAGAAGCTTTGCTTCTCCTCATAATGCGCATGTGCGCCACGTGCAACGCACGTGTGCCCGCCATGCGGCACCATGTGCAACGCACGTGCGCACCACATGAGAACATTTTTTGCTTGGAAAAAAGCCAAGAGCTTCAAACAGAGAGAGAATTCTGAGAAAAGCTCAAAGAAAAAGAAGGTAAAAACCTTTGAGATAAGAGAAAATTCTCTCAAAGAATAAATCATTGATCTAGAAAACAAGATCAGTGATCTTCAATAAATAAATAAATAAATAAAAATAATAAAAATAGTGCCTTGCACTTGCTATGAACCTTTGGTTCTCTGATATAAGAAAAACAAGAAGAATTTGTTTTTTCTTAGATCTAAATAAAAATAGTGCCTTGCACTTGTTATGAACCTTTGGTTCTCTAAGATAAGAAAAACAAGAAAAACTTGTTTTTTCTTAGATCTAAAAAATAGTGCCTTGCACTTGTTTTATGAACCATCGGTTCTTGAACCTAAAAGGTTCTTAAATTAATAGTGCTTTGCACTTTTATGAACCTTTGGTTCTTGAAATAAAAAGGAAAAAACTTGTTATTCTTTGATCTAAATTAGATCAAGAAATCAAATAGTGCTTTGCACTTCTTTTATGAACCATTGGTTCTTGAATCTAAAAGATTCTCAAATTAATAGTGCTTTGCACTTATAAATTTGCACTGTTGTGCTTTTTGATTGGCGCAAAGCGCTTGATAAATGCAATGCATTTTCTAAAGGGCAAGGCCCAAACCAAAATGACCTGACAGGCCAAAATAAATTGCAAGGCAATAAATGGGCGGAGCCCAAATAAATTGATGCTTTGCATCCTTTATACAAGGGCAGAGCCCAAATAAAATTGATGCCTTGCATCATTCCTAAAAGGGCAGAGCCCAAAACAAATTGATGCTCTGCATCCTTTCTGGGCAAGGCCCAAATAAAAATAAAAAAAGAAATGCAATGCAAAAGCAAATAAAATGTTGAACATTTCAACTGGACTTAGCCCAATTTTGGCCATAAGTCCTTAAATTAAATTGACTGAGCAAAATTGCTCTTCTAAATCAATTTACATCCGGTTCGAGGGTACATCTCCGAACTCCTTTGACATCCGTCGTTGTAATTCCTCAACGACGTCAAAGAGGTGACGGGTCCCAACGACCACACATCGATATGGACTGCGGGGTCCTTAAACTCGTGGACCGAAACGTCTTTAAACTAATGTTGGACCGAAACGTCCCTAAACTAATATCAGACCACCACGTCCCTAAACTGGAATATGGACCACTACGTCCTTAAATTGGCGACGGACCGAAACGTCCCTAAACTAATATTAGACAGAAACGTCCCTAAACTAATAATGGACCGAAACGTCCTTAAACTAATATCGGACCGAAACGTCCCTAAACTAATATCGGACCGAAACGTCCCTAAACTGGCGATGGACCCCTACGTCCTTAAACTGGCAATGGACCACCACGTCCCTAAACTGGCGATGGACCCCTACGTCCTTAAACTGGCAATGGACCGCCACGTCTCTAAACTGGCACAATAGGGCCCAAACGCTCTTTTGTTGGATCTAAACGGTCCCATCTAAGTTGATCTTAACCCCAAATACGGTTAACGTGTCCTTAGATATTTAAATAAACGATAAAACTCCAAATTAACTTTGGTTCAAGGGTACATCTCTGAACTCCTCAGGCGCCTGTCGTTGTAATCCCTCAACGACGTCAGAGAGGTGACGAGTCCCGACGGCCGGATAATTAAATCAATCATGATGTTAAGTTGATCTTAGTCTAAAACAAGACTAACGTATCCTTAACGAACGTTTAAGTCGATCTTAGTCGCAACGCGACTAATGTATCCTTAAACTAAAAATACCAAACCCAAATCTAAGTAAATACGGATTTGGACTAATCCACGTCCTACGGGCGACGGCATTACTCAGTCTCCGTATACAATCCACGGGAAACCACAAACAAAACAAACACACACGACACGAAGTGAAATTCTGGAGAAGGAGAAAGTTGTTACCGCGATGCGGTAGCGTAATTAACTGCAGGGGCTTGCGCCTGCAGGGAAGAGCGTCCCCACAATCAAAAACCCCTCATCCTGAGGGGGAATCTGACGAAGTCTGCTATATCGGCCGCATCCGTCTAAACCTCCGATACACGGTGCCATAAATCAACTTGGCATCTTCGGAGAGATAGACGGATAAAACCAAATGGCATCTGCCCCGAACCTCAGGCAACGGACGCGAAGTCCGGGCCGCCGTTCGGAGGGGAACACCCAGTAACTCGATAAGTCGTGTCAATATGAGGCTCATAACGGGTCGAGAAACCACTGATAACACTTACCGGTATATCTCTGAAGCATCCTTGGCCTAGGACTTCCTGTTATAGCCAATCGAGCACAGCGCAACATCAACTCCCAATACCGGGAGAGACGAAACCCCTCCTATTGCTCATTGCCTCCATATGACTCGGGACTGTACGCAAAAGCCACCATTTTGCACCTTCTCTTGAACGTGGTAAGGTGGAAATCAAAGCACAGTGGGAATCATAAAAGACTCTATGACGATCTCGGGTCTACAGACTAACCTGTAGCAATGTCACTAGAGAACTGCCATCTGACGTTAGTTATAATACCATCTGGGAGTTCTCGGTGAGTCCGTCCAGTGTACCCAATCTCCACTGAGCACCCGTATACTGTCTCTGATGTCAAACACCAATGGATATGGGATCATCCATCGCCCATCTACATGGGTCGAGAAGCTATACGCTAGTCTACTCTGGTATATCTATGCCCTGTCTCGATACACCCTCGACTAGGAACATTTGAAGGATGTACTTAGCGACTACACTGTCCCCACTAGTATGATCTGCATTTTAATCCTGGTAGTCAAGTACTCATCCTAAGCGCTTTATCAACATGTAACATAGAGACAATCAGCGTACATGTTAAGATAAAGAGCAACCAGATAGCATACTATCATGTCGAGCAAGAAAGTCCTCCATATATATGTCCAAGCATCCACTACAATATACATCGTATGTACAGTAATGGTCTCTAGGGCATACATATAACTAACAATCTCTCACTTGCACTAGGGCCATCTATTGTAGTATCTCATACCCAACAATCAGCAGTGGTTGAAGTATCTCATACTCAACCATCCCATAAAAGTCTCTTCTGGGAATAGGCCTTTGTGAGTGGATCCGCTCTGTTCTCCTCTGTGTCTACTCTCCTAACCTCGATCTCCCTGGAGATCAACCATCTCCATGATCAGGTGATACTGCCTCAGAATATGTCTGGATAACTAATGGGACGGGGGTTCCTAGGCCTAAACCACAACTCTATTGTCACACAATGGTAGGGACGAAGTTCATCTCACGAACTTATATACATCCAGACTGCCTCTTTGGCAGCATCCTTGATAGCAATGTATCCAGCCTTTATCGTCTAGTTTGTCACGGTATCTAGCTTGGAACTCTTCCAATATACCGTCCCTCCACTGAGGGTAAAGACAATGCCTGTGACTAACATTCAGTCGACCTTACCACCCTGGAAGCTTTCCAGTGATTCTCCCTAGGATCGATTGATACCATCTTACTACATCTAGTGAGAATCCTAACATCCACTTAGATCTATCTCATAGATCCAAAACCCAGGATTTAGGAGGTATCACCTTGATCCTATATGGAGAATCCTTGTGATAAGAGGAGATTGACCGAGTGTAGCATAGGAAACTCCTTTCCTATCAAGAATATGTCATCCACGTACAATACGAGGATCACCACCATACTCCCTACTACCATTTTGTATATACAAGGTTCATCTACCATTTTGATGAAGTCAAACTCTTTGACTACCATATCAAAACAGATGTTCCAATTCCGCGATGCCTGTTTTATCCTATAAAGCAACTTGCACACGTTTCCGCTGCTCACACTGTCTACGAAGCCCTCTGGCTGTGTACTTATTGACTCTCTCTTCTAAATCACCATTTAGAAAAGCAGTCATGACACCCAATTGCCAGATATCGTAGTCATAGTATGTAGAAATGGCAAGCAGGATCTGAATGGACTTAAGCGTAGGGACTAGAAAAGGTTTCATCATTATCCAACTTTGGTCGATGACGAGAACCTTTTGTAACAAGTCTTAGCTTTGAAAGTCTCAACTTTTCCATGTTCACCTAAGTAATCTTCTCAAGGTATACTTGCTCCTGATGCGGATTTAACTCTTCAGATAAAGCAACCAAAGTCCATACTTTGTTGGTGTATATGGATTCCATCTAAGATCGCTTAGCATCCAGCCATTCTTACAGAGTCCCCACTCCTGACGGCCTGCTCGAAACTAGTTGGGTCATCATCACATGATGCAATCCTATATCCCACTGTCATAGAGAAAACCGAAGTATTTCTCAGGTGGGTGAGGAACCCTACTAGATCGGCGGAGAGGCTGAGGTTCGTTAGGAGTTATTAAATCCTTCGGTTCTACCAAATCATCAGCTGCAGTTTGTATAGCTGGAACTCCTTCCAGTTCTACCTCATGACCACTAATTTCTTCACAAGAAATTCCCTTTCCAAAAGGCGGCATGCTGAGAAAACAAAACACCTTTTGCTCTTCAGTATGTTAGAAGATATTCCCTTGCGAATGCTTAGGATATCCAACAAACTTCCACAGAACCGACCTTGCCTCGAGCTTGTCCAGATTTTGCTTTTAGAAATAGGCCGGACAATCCAAATCTTAACATACTTAAGAGATGGGCTCTTCCCATTTCATATCACATATGGAGTGGTAGGCTCCTAATTTGATTGGAACTGTATTCAATAGGTATGCAGCTTCTTAAGTGTTTAACCCCCTAAAGGAAATAGGCATCTCAGTAGTACTCATCATAGATCACACCATATCACATAGGGTGCAATTGCTCCGCCCCGATATACCGACGTGCTGTGGTGTATACGGAGGAGTAATGCTGAGGGAGAATCTCATTCTCCTTTAGAATAGTCCAGGAATTCCGTGCTCAAGTATTCTCCTCCCTGATCACATCAAAAGACATAATACTTATACCCGTTTTGGTTCTCTACTTCTAACTTATATTCTTTGAATTTCTCAAAAGCTTCAGACTTGTGTTTCAACAGGAACATATGTCCGATTCTTGAGAGATCATCAGTGAATGTAATGAAGTACAAAGAACCAATTCTGGCATGTGTAGACAGGGGACCTACATACACCATCATGTATCAATCCCAAGAGTTCGCTAACTCTTTCTCTGTTTCCAATAAACGAAGCGATGGTCATCTTATCTTTGTGACATGACTGGCAAGTTTCATAAGATGTAAATTCAAACTGATTTAAATATGCATCATTATGTAACTTCATCTAGTCGGGTCACATTGGTATGACTTAGTTTATAATGCTTCTAGAAGGATTCGTTCATTTCTGAACTCTTCCTCTTGTGTGTGTTTTGTACGTTAAGAACTGTGGTTTGATTTAGAACGTATATGCTTTTAGATAACGTGCCTGAACCGATCAACTCTTGATATAGGAAATATTCAAAATATTATCCAACAATACAAAATTATATCCTTATTTACTTAATAAAGAGACTGATATGATATTGTATATCAGGTTCGGTATCTAATAACATTCGTTCAGAATCAATGTATTTGGTAATACAGGGTGATAACCACCAAAAAACTTGGCTGCAACACTTGCACCATTTCCAACTCTTGAAACTTATCACCCATTCTCAGTTCTCTACCTATCTTTAGCTCATGTAACAGATTACATATATAGGATCCTGATCCGGTAACTCATACCCAGGACGTAAAGGATACCGAGAAACAACTCTCTGTAATGAACACACCTAAAGAAGATGCATCATCATGAACTTTCTTCGTTTGGGCGGCACGGGAATCCTGGTAATCCCCTATTTCCTGCTCGGTCTTATAACAATTATAAGTTGGAGCGGGACCAACGTTCCCCAGCTCAGTATAACAAGCGGGTTTGGTCAATACATCCATATTATTATCTTGATTAAGGCGTGACATGGTCGCTACCTGGAGAGAGAGAGAAGAAAACACTCAGCGTATACTCTTGCAAGATTAGATTGGTTATTAATATATCTAATCAGGATGACTCCCACTGTTTTAGTCAAATCTTCCTTCAAACCCTAAAAGGAAACACTAGCTGGGATTAATTACACACTACAGTTTCGCCAATCTTTCGGCTAGGCCAGTGCTGGTACTTTGAGGGAGGTTCCCCGTGCTTTCGCACGGACCTAATTAAAATAAACCTCATTTTCCCAGGGGCGTAACCCCGTTAACACCTTTCTAGACACCTACTTGATCGGCTAATTGTAATGTGTAAAACTCTCCCAGGAGTAACGCCTACTCGCAGAGGGTATCGGGATCCAACTATCTCATAGAAGGTATGCAATCTCATTGCAAATTTCAACACTTGAAATTCCCAATAGTATTTTACCCCTAGCATCCTATGACCTTGACAAAAGCCAACAAACCATAGGCTGCTAGTCAAGTTCAACCCGTACATTTCCTGATTGAATTAAACCCACCCGCACGAACCTTGACAAAAGCCAACAAAGTCGCACGACTACCCTAACTCAATCGCATCATATGCTTATGCAGATAAGCATAAATAGCTACCGCACATTATGCCTTGACGAAAGCCAACAAATGTAGCACGAATACTATGAAGTACTTATCTGAAATGACAGAGGGCTACGCAGGTTTTTAAGAAAACCATGAGCGTAATGAACTTGATATCGTTGTAGAATCGAGTGATTTTGAAAAATGAGTGTTTTTGAGGATTTTACTAGTTTTGCTAAAGAGGTCACTTCGGTGAAGGGATCTCGGCTCTTTCCTTTTCGAATAAGGTGCAGGATATTTCACAAATACTACTATGCAAAGCTAAAACTATAATAGCAATCAAAAGACAAACCGAGTTTATAGCATCTGCTAGTTTTGCTAAAGAGGTCACTCCCGATGTAGGGATCTCGGCTCTTTCCTTATCGAATAAGGTGCTGGATATTCTTCAAGGAATACCGCTATGCAAAGCAAGAACTAGAGCTACCAGTTTTTCGAGACAAGTTTCTATAACATCTTTTAGGTTTCTTTTATTTCATTAATCTCATTAATGAAGTCCCATTTATTATGCTTCCCAAGCATCACATATGAAACGAAAGCAATAATATATAATATATATATAATATAAGCATTCTTCTCAAAATATAATCAATGATCACATCACAGAATATCGCAGCAGAATAAAAACATATGAAATATTGGATATACTAGGATTTCCGGGTTTTATTTTAAGCCTGTATAAAACACGGATTCCACGGTCATGATGAATAGCCAATCCCACACCCCTAGACCCCTATGAGAGCGGCAAGGAACCCTACCAATTCTAGAGTTAGGAGACCCGGTCTCGACTCCTCGAGATGGTCTCCCACTGTACCCTAGAACCCGGTTACTTTTGCTCCCCGTCTTGGGTCTATCCTAATGCGGAAAAGTAAATAATATGCAATGGTGACATCATCCTCAACCCGAAAGTGCCCCAATAAAAGAATATTATATACAATGAATTTTACATGAATGAAAATAAAAACCCTCATCTCACATAAAACCCCCGGCTATTCAAAACACGACGATCCAATATAATATATCATAGCAACACATAACATCACATGTCATCAACGTAAGTAAATATGCGTATCCCAGTTGTCGTTGACATATAGTATCGAAACCGGCGATACACCACATATTACACTTACGGTCACAGAAAAGAAAGTGAAAAACTACAACAGTTGGAATCCACAACCACCTTAGACATCATAAACCCAACGTATCACATACTTTGGATTTCATGCCTAACCAAATGAATTCCTTAAGACATCGCATGCCTAACAATTATAAACCCTGCATTTTAGTCTCGATCTCGGAAACACTTTTCAATATCAAGTCGGGCAATTCAACAAGATTCCCGATATCCTGATCGATTGCTTGTCGGAAACTTTAGTAGACGGCCTCACCCCCCGATGCCGTCGACGAAGTGCACTAAAGCGGAACACCGCTGCCGCGAGCACCCGAACGGATGCTTTTGGCGACGGTGTTCTCCTACAGTCACTTGGACGGGGCTATGGGGCGTGGCTATCTATTAAGTTTACTCGGCGAGTATCCGCGTACACTACGTAATTGCGACAGACTTTTGATCTGAGACTAAATTGCTAGATTTATAGCATTCAAATTAGTTATCTCATAAGTACTTGTGGATTCCAAATATTGAATCCCATCACATAATATCCGGACGATGTTAAACTTTTCGATCGAGTCATCAAAGTCCCAAAATTTCCCGACAGCTCAACACTTGAGCACAGTTTTAATAATACCCAGAAGATGCCACAGTACCTATGAACCAGCCGTAGAAGGGTCAAACCAACGCCTCACATGTGACAACGCCGAACTACCAAAAACCCTAGGGTTTAGTGGCGGTTCTGACGGCCATATAATCGAGTTAAGGTTTCGTTCTTCTAGAGGGTCCACAGAATTACTTGCATATTTTTCCGAATACGTTAAACTTGGGAAAATGGGTTTTTGACAATCGTTCAACTTTTAAACTTCGTCTAGACAATATGTGAATAACCCGAAATAATGTTAAAACTTCGAATACGAAACACTCCGAATTGTTTATAGTGTAAGATTACATCACATGCAAAATTAGCAAAAACAAACAACACTTGAAACATCAAAACCAAGTCACTGGAACACACAGAAATTTTCGCGGGGGGGGGGGGGGGAGGGGGGCTTGGATTTGGCCGAGATCATAGGTATGGTGGCCGACCCAATTTTCACAAACCCTCCCAAATTTTCACAGTGTTCGTGATATATCTCATACATCACTCTCTACTTGTTTGAAACTTTTTTTGAACAACTTTTAAATCGACAGAAACTAGGGTTTCGCGTTGCAAGTTTCGGTGTTGTTTCGGTTTCGTAATTCTAAAAAAATCCGTATAAATTTCTAGCATAGCTCTGATACCACTGCAGGGTTACCTAAGACGGCAGCAAGGTTTTGGAAGGCATCGTCCATGCCAAATTCAAAAATTTTCCATTTTAGCTAACCTTAACTTTGAATCGTTAACTAGAAATCGGCGGAAAAGCATATGCAAACACTTTGCAAGTCTAGTGAGCAAGGAATACAACCTTTGTATACCGGTCCTTCACTTCAATAGCTCCGTGTAGTAGTTCCCTTCGCTGCGATCGTGATCTCCGGACTCTAGAGAGGCTCCCATGAAGAAACAAGCATGCTTGCTTCGAAGACTTCGAGGCCGACAATGATCTACGTCGAGGAGATACTAACCCAAGCTATCTCTTCACTAATTACGGAATTAGTGAAGCAAACACCCTATACTAAATGGCAAGTAGTAGGGGATGATTAAGTAGGAAGTTTGCTCACATAAGAAATCATTTTCTCACTCATTTTCTCACAACTCCATTGAAGCTAGAAAGCTTTGAGGAAGAAGAAGAAGAATGAACTCATCAAGTGAGAATGAATCGTGTGTGAGGTTAGAAATGCAACCAAGGTTTAAGCATGTCATACTTAACCCTTGTAGAGAGTTAACCATAAGCTATGGTTAAAGGTTATGTCAAATAATATCTTAAGCTAGACAAAAAGAGTGAACAAAGTCAAAGATGCTTACAAGCTTCTACAAGCTTTCAACAAATATCAACCATGAATAATTCAATTTTTTTTGAATTACTTAATGATAAAATTATAAACCCTAATCTTAACCCTAGCATGGTTTAACCCTCATTAACCCTAGTTGCATTTTTAACCTAGCATGATACATTTAACATATATCACATATACATCAATGTATCCAAAGTGAGAAAAGAAATCATAAGTGAGCTAATACTAGTTAATGTAATGTAATATATCAAATATATAATTACACATTAAATTATCAAATCAACTCTTGATTTAATAATCCGGTTATATCACCTATAACCGACTAATATCATATGAATCAACTTATCGAATCAACACTTGATCCGATAACCCGGCTATATCATATATAACCGACCGATATCTCATATCGCGAGAATAGAATACGGTATCTCATATCGTATCAATCTCGGTCCCGCACATATCATATATGTGCTCCTACTCCGTTTCGCTTGAGCCAGGAAACCCTTGTGTAGGACTCTAAAGACTCGTCAATACGCCGGCAGTAGGTGATGATCATATCAAACACCCACAAACCGCAAGTGGTCTGCTAAACGTAACGGCCACCCGGGTATTGAGCGATTAGAAGATCAACAAGCAAGCCTGCTCACACTCCTGCGAATCCAATCGGTAACACTACCGTACAGTCCGGTCTCTTCGTCTGTTATGTCGCATATCTTGTCTAGGGGTGATAAACGTCAGACCCCAGTAACTCGAAAAGTCGTTTTGATATGAGGCTCATAACGGGTCGAGAAACTAATGATAACACTTACCAGTATATCTCTGAAGCAGCCTTGGCCAAGGACTTCCTGTTATAGCCAATCGAGCATAGCGCAACATCAACTCCTAATACCGGGAGAGACGAAACCCCTCCTATCGCTCATTGCCTCCATGTGACTCGGGACTGTACCCAAAAGCCACCGTTTTGCACCTTCTCTTGAACGTGGTAAGGTGGAAATCAAAGCACAGTGGGAATCACACAAGACTCTATGACGATCTCGGGTCTACAGACTAACCTGTACCAGTGTCACCAGAGAACTGCCATCTGACATTAGGTATAATACCATCTGGGAGTTCTCGGCGAGTCTGTCCAGTGTACCCAATCTCCATTATGCACCCGTATGCTGTTTCTGATGTTAAACACCAATGGATATAGGATCATCCATAGCCCATCTACATAGGTCGTGAAGCTATATGTTAGTCTACTCTGGTATATCGATGCCCTGTCTCGATACACCCTCGACTAGGAACATTTGAAGGATGTACTTAGCGACTACACTGTCCTCACTAGTATGATCCGCATCACAATCCTGGTAGTCAAGTACTCATCCTAAGGGCTTTATCAACATGTAATATAGAGACAATCAGCGTACATGTTATGATAAAGAGCAACCAGATAACATACTATCATGTCGAGCAAGAAATTCCTCCATATATATGTCCAAGCATCCACTACAATAAACATCGTATGTACAGTAATGGCCTCTAGGGCATACATATAACTAACAGATATATATGCATACATGGACACCCTAGATACCATAGTATTATCTTCATGATACAGTATGACCTAGGAGTCAGTGTTTATTCGATTTCTACCTGCTGATGTTTACTACTCACGATTTGGCAACTCACCCCCATTGTGCCATAGTTTTCTTGTAGGTTCGACCGCTTGGATCAGTAGCCGTATCGCTGGCACACAGCTTCATCCAGGGTGTTTCGCTATGGTAGGTGGGGCACACATTGGATCGTGCCCACTCTTATATTTATTATTCCTATTGTATCAAGATAAACTCCATCAATCAGAAACTAAATATTATATATTGGTAGACCTAGACAGACTTGTTTTGCGAGACTTAGAGCGATGGGTGTATGTTCGCTTCTTTTGAGTTGTTGATGTCTTGCTGTATTTACTTATTTTTTCTGTGTTGATCTTCGCCGTTGGGCGTCGTATATATTGCTTACTTGCGTGGTTGAAATTCCGTCATTTGGCGAAGAGCTAGCTCCCGCTTGGGGATGCTTATATATATATATATTGCTTGTATGTGGTTTTGGATCAAAATATACAAGGGAGGTGCTGCCCAAATTTTTAAAAGACGAAAAATGTTTTCAACTAGTATTTAACCAACTTGCATTTTCATATATCATTATCTATGCATTTAAAGAAAATCTTGATTTCATTATACCTTTATTTCAAAACTGTACCTCCACTATTTCCGTAAAATGGTTTAGATTTCTGGGCTTCGGCATACTTGAATTACGTTACGCTTTTAGATGTTGCGTGATTTAAGTGCCGGTCACGAGCTAAATTAAATGTATTACAAAGAGAAGAAAATCTTTAGTGAGCACAATATTAGTTAACATATATTAATATATCAAATATAAAAATATATATCAAATTATTAAATCAACACTTGATACAATAATCCGGTCTTATCATATATAACCGACTAATATCACTTAAATATATATCACATTATCGAATCAACTCTTAATTCAATAACCCGGCCATATCTCATATAACCGACAAATATTTAATACTACATTAAATCCACACTTGATTCAATAATCCGGTCATATCATATATAACCGGCCAGTATCAAATATATATAAATATAACATATCATTGAATCAAGAATCAACACTTGATTCATTAATCCGGTTATATCACATATAACCTAACTGATATTACATATCGCGAGATTAGAATATGGTATCACATACTCGTATTTAATCAAGCTCCCGCACATATCACCATATGCGCCCTACTTCGTTTCGCTTGAGCTAGAAAACCTCTGTGTGGGAATCTAAAGACTCGTCAATACGCCAGCAGTAGGATATGATCACATCAGTCACCCACAAGCCACCAGCGTTACTAGCTGGACGTAACGGCTACCCAGGTATTGAGCGAATAGAAGATCAACAAGCAAGCTTGTCCAAACTCCCGCAAAGCCTATAAGCAACACTTACCGTACAGTCCAGTCTTTTCATTTGATATGTCTCATATCAAGTCTAGGGGTGGAATTGTTAGACCCCAGTAATTTGATAAGTCATGCCGATGTGTGGCATATAACCGTTCGAGAAACTACTGATAATACTTACCAGTAAATCTCATCAGCCATGGCCAGGGACTTGCTGTTATAGCCAATCGAGTATAGCGCAATATCAACTCCCTATTCCTGGAGAGAAAAAACCCCTCCTATCGCTCATTGACTCCATGTGACTCGGGACTGTATCCAAAATCCACTTTTTGCATGACTCCTTTGACCCATGATAGGGAGGAAATCAAAGCACAGTGGGAACCACACTGGACTCTATAACGATCTCGAGTCTGCAGACTAACCTGTACAAGTGTCACCAGAGAACTGATATCTGACGATAGGTATGGTACCATCTAGGAGTTCTCGGCGAGTCCTGTTCGATGTACCCATTCTTTAATGAGCACCTTTGTACAATCTTTGATGTCAAACACCAATGGTTGTGGGATCAACCATCGCCCCCATACAGGGTCAAGAAACGTACACACTAGTCTACTCTGGATTATCGATGCCCTGTCTCGATACTCCCTCGACTAGGATGGTTAAAGGATATGCTTGCGGACTACACAAGCCCCACTAGTATGATCTGCATCATAGTCCTGGTAGTCAAGCTAACATCCTAAGGGCTTTATCAACATATATCAGAGAGACAGAATATTATAAGTGTACATGTTAAGATATAGAGCAACCAGATAACATACTATCATGTCGAGCAAGAAATTCCTTTATATATATGTCCAAGCATCCACTATATCATACAATAATGGCCTATAGGGCATACATATTCCTAACATGAACGCACTTTCCGTGCATTACATTATTGTTCTGTGTCTTTACATATTGTTCCATTATTGCTATGTTTTATGAGATAGTGTTTTCTTGAGATTTCTGGATTTGAGAAACCGCGTGTATGATTTTATAAACTTGTGAATGTTTTAAAAACGCGGTTTTCTCTTGATATGATATTTCGACGTCCACTATGAGTTTTCTCGGTTCTGAACTATGATTATTATCCGATTCGAGGAATGAGGAGTCACTGTCTGCGGATACATGGTAGACCCGATACGGTACCCAGGGGCAAGCAGATTGTATAAAAAGGCGTTGAGCCTGGCTGGGAACACTACCTACCGGTGACAGTATTGGACTCGGCGGATATCCGGAGGATACCGACCGAAGTGATATGAGACAGATGGATATGAGAGCCGATTTGATGAAACGACGATTGAGATATGAGGACCGATCCGATGAGACGGCGCCTGAAATATGGGGATTTTACGTTTCGATGCTGGACACGGAATTTATGAGGATTTCGAGTGTCGATGCTGGACACTCAGTGTTTTATGATGATTTCGAGTGTCGTTGATAGACACTCATTAGATGTGATATATATATATATATATATATATATATATATGGATGACATGTTACCACATATTGATATAGATACGATACTATACATATACACGTACACATTCGTTACTATATAGTATGATATTATTATATAGTATGATCTAGGTAGATCGTTATGCATTCAATTTCTACCTGATGATGTCTTCTACTCAGGAATTGGCAACTCGTCCCCGTTGTGCCATAGTTTTCTTATAGGACCTACTACTCAGATCTGTAGCCGCTTGCTGGCATATCTCTTCTTTTTGGGTGATTGCTTTGTTAGGTGGGTTACATTATAGATCGTAACCACCACTTGCATATTATATTCATTTGTAATCTGGTTAAAAACTCCATCAACCAGACTTGTATATTTTTGGACTTGGAGACCGGATTGTATATTCTTTCAGACGTAGAGGCGAGATTGTATGTATTCTTTTATATATCGAGTTGGATATAGTTGATTTGATGAAGCATTTGGTTTTTCTTTTCTTTATCTTGAGTTGATTTTCGCTTTGGGCATCGTATATATATTTTCGTGGTTGTGATTCCGCCGTTTGGTGATGAGATAGCCCCTGATTATGGATGCCGATATTATATTTGTGTATATGTACTGGTTTTGGTCGAAATTTACAAAGGAAGTGCTGCCAAAATTTCAAATGACGAAAATATTTTCAAACCATAGTCTAAAACCCACTTGTATTTCAACGAACTTTACTTATACTTTAAGTAGAGGAAATTGATTTCATTTATACCATTTTTCAAAACTTCACCTCCACTATTTCTTTAAAAAGTTGAGATTCCTGGTTTTCGTCTTACTTGGGTTACAATGGGGTCCTATAGATTCACGTGATTTAAGTGCCGGTCACGTGCCGTTTTCGGGTCGTAACAAAATTAGTATCAGAGCGTTAGGTTTAACCTTTGTTTGAGTCTAGGTTTGACTATGCGGAGTCTAGAACGTATATTTCGGAACCTAGGCTTGATCTTACAAAACATAGACTCGATTGAGAGGGTATTAGACCCGAACTTTCGTTACGCAGGTTGACCTTAGTTGATGGAGTAGATAGCTCAAGAAGAGTAACGTACCATACGTATGTTTTGCGGCATACTTATGATACGATACTCCGCTTAAGTAATCTTAGGATGTACATATCTTGAGATCCTTTCTTCTATTCATTCTTGTAATCTATTGATCAGTCAAATTTATTGCACATTTGTATGGACATTTTCCCTATTATTATTAACTACTAAATGGTGTTAATTATAAATAAAGAACATATGTGGGTTTATTTGTAAAAAGATTATAATTATATGTTTCTTAATTTATAATTAATATAATTAAGGAAAATATATGCATATCATATTTAAATAAAATATTCATGAGGTTATTTAAATATGCATATCATATCAAATATTCTTAACCAATATTCTTAAGATATCATATCATATAATTGGTTGGAATAATATCTTAAATAAAACAAATGCTAGTAACAAAATGATTTAAGATATTGTGCAGGTATTATAATAAGATCAGCTCAGGTCTGAACTATAAGTAGGAGATCTACAGTAAATTGATTCACAAAACCAAATCTGCAAATATTAGATGCAAACTGAAGAATCTCGCAACAGAAGAGACTAAGAGCAATATTTTCAGAATATTTTTATCAGAAAGATCTCTAAATATTGAGAAAAGAAGCCACGAGAAATCCGAAGGCAAAACTCCAGTAGGGGGCAGCGGATCCGCGGTCAAAGGGAACCATGGGCGGCGCTTGCGTGGTCTATTGATGGCCGTAGGATATGAAACTTCAGAGGCTTGGTCGTCTTTATACATACTTCAATATGACATCTAGGGTTTCACATTCCACAGCCAATAAAAAGGACCGAGAGCTATCTATAAAAAATGAACGAACTATCCATCGAAGTATTGACTGATCTACCAAGCAAGCTATCTAGAGGAAACTTGGATTTTGTAATTTGGTTTTTCAGCGAGCAACTCTTGTAATGCAATAGTTAATCAATAAAAGGTAGTTCTTTCTTTAATTTTGTCGCATTTACTTTCTGTAATTCCTTTCCGCATTACATTCTGCATTTATATTCTGCATTTTTAATTTTAACTTATGGGTTCCATTTTCTTCCACCTTTCTTCTACTTCATTGATCTCTATGAGCGAGTAAATTCTTGCTTGCTAGGATTTGTAGAATAGGGTAGAATAATGGACGAAAAATATTTCTTAAATTCTTTTTAAAGTTTTAATTTTTATAAACTTTAGAAAAATGAATATTAACCCTCTTATAGGGCACGCTATCAATTCATGATAGTCACGACCACGATTTGAGATTCGTTAATAATCGTTTTGTTAAGGGCTTAAGACAACTAGAGATCAATGGAAGGACAAGGGTCACTAGAGGGAAACCCTAATTCCCTCCAAGAACCCTAATCCACATTCATCGCTATTTCTCTAGTATTAAATAATTAAAAGATAGAAAGAATTAATTTTAAAAACTCTATCCATTAACTACTAAATCCTATAAACCCTACAAGCACTTCTATCATAAACTTTTCAAACCTTCTTAGTAATAAACAATAACAATTTCATCTTTCTCTTATCAACTCGTCTAAAGTAAGAAAAATAGTTCATCGTTTCCTTATGGACGACCCGTACTCATCGTGGCTAGCTATTTGCGACACCATCTTGATTGCGGTATTTAGAAGACATATTTTTTCATGATCAATCAAATGGCACCGTTGCCGGGGAAACGGTTGTAATATTTTTCTTGTTATTCGTGTTGATTTCTAATAAAAACCAGAAAAATAAAAATAAAAGAGAACCAAAACTGCATTTTGTATTTTTAACGATTTTTGTGCGATTTTTGCAAGGAAATCTGGAGTAATTGGAGCGAACCAAAAAGGATTCAGAGACTTTCAAATTGGACCACAGGAGGATTGGAGTGCTGTGAAGAAGTTTGGAGAGGAGAACTCATCATACGGTGGCGGAACCACAGCCAAAAGAAGAATTGGGCGATGGAAGCGCGGCCATAATGGGGAGTCGAGCCCCCAAAATTATGTGGTATTCTCCTATCATTTTCCTCTCTCTTCTAAATCTCCAATAAACTGTTTTTACCTGCAGTATTCTTTATAAACAGTGCCGCTAAAAAAATATTTTTGCGTGTTTTTTATTTCGGTTTGTTTTGCATATTTAAACCGGACATTAAGGGGGAAGAAACCCAAATTTAGATTAGCTGGGGATTTCATCACCCCTCTTAGGCCCTACAAATCATAAACGAGCATACTATCACCCTACATTAATAAAAAATATCTAGACCAATTCTCTAAGGACATTCGTGCTAAATTAGGATAAAGGAGGGTCGTGGGTAATCTATTGCTTATCCGCATTTCTCTTGTGGTGTATAAGGCAAGTGTGACTAAGGAAAGTGGTTTACTTAATTAGGTCCGCTATTTCGGTGATTCTTATAGCGGATACCTCCTACTTACCTGGCTACAAGATTGAAAAGGAGGTGATAGAGGATTGATCCTACGTCTTGATTTTTGGAAGTCTAGGAGCGGTCTAATGATTTGACCTAGGTGACCCTAGCTCTAGGGACTGTTTGTGCATTTTGTGAGTCAAGTCCGTCACTTTTGTCAAAAAAAGCCTTCTTAAAATCGTTCTCACACATATTACACGCTGCCACGTGCACTAAACCCGCTTAGTGCATGATCGACTGGACATGGGATTCTAGTGCCCGTCTAGTCCGCGTTTTTGCTGTCGACTCCGAAGTCGATATTGCTTCACCTTTCTTTTCTCCTCCACTTACCACATCTCCTAAGATGGATGGACCTCCACCGGGTTTTAACAACACCACATTTCCACCACCCGTAGATGCGCAAATTCAGAATCCACCATGCATCGCTCTCCAAGACCGATGCTACCCCACACGCGGATCCCTTCCTACGCGTCTGTCTCTTCCACCAGCAAACGGTGATAATTTAGAAATTAAACCCCACTTCATCAACTTGTTGCCCAAATTTCACAGGCTTGAATCTAAGGATGCAAACATTTTTATAACCAAATTCGAAAACGTATGTGCAATGATGAGCACCACCCAACTTTCAGGGGATGCTATGCGACTACGTCTTCTCCCTTTTACCTTGTGCGATCTCACAAAGAAGTGGCTTTATAGCACCTCCTAACATTCTATCACCAATTGGGATGAATTTTTTAAAGCATTCCTTAAGAAATTTTATTCTAATCATAAGACTGCTCGAATTAGGAGTAAGATTAACCAGTTTACCCAACTTCCCAACGAACCCTTTTGAAAATGCTTTGAAAGATTTAAAGATCTCCTTGTCCAATGCCCTCATCACGGAGTCAAAAAATGGCAACTTTGCCAAATTATGTATGAGGGTGTTAATCCAGCGACAAAACAAATGCTAGAAACCATTTGTCAATGTCATTTCATGTCAAAATCCGACGAGAAAGTATGGCAATATCTTGAAGATCTCGCTAAAAAAATATTACAGTGGGAGAGCAAAAGACCAACAACATCATCTTCATGTTCAGCTAGGGAAGGTATCCATCAGCTCGACGCTTCCATCGCCATGAAAGCCGAAATGGTTGCGATGAAAAAGAAACTCGAAGCTATTGAAAGAAAATTCTCTTCAGCCTCCTTAAACCAAGTTACGCTCCCTAAAACCGTGTGTGGTTGCTGTTCTGACTCATCCTATTTAACGGAAGAATGTCCTTTGAATCCTCTGTCTCAAGGTTATGAACAAACTAATGCTGCTTTTCAACAACGACCTAGAAACGATCCTTATTCCTCCACATATAATCAGGGATGGAGGAATCATCCTAATTTTGCTTGGAACCAAAACCAAAACCAAACTCAAAATCAAAATCAGTTCCCAAGTCAAAATAACTATAAAGGCTTCCCCCACAGCAACAACAACCACACCAACAAATTCAGCAGCCCTTTCAACCGCAATCTTTCCAAAATCTGGCCAGCAACTTTACCCCTTTCAACAATTATTTCCAACCACATAATAATATTCCTCCGGCCGTTACTGATAAAATCTCTGCACTCGAAAGAAGTTTAGAAGAGTATATTAAATAATTCGCGCAAACATCAGCTAATTTAACGTCTTCTATTCAAAAGTTAGTGCAACACACTGCTTCCCACGGTGAAAGCATCAAATCTATCGAATCATAAATTGCACAGTTAAATGCCGCGATGAGTGAAAGAGAGAAATGGAAATTTCCATCTCAACCTCTACCAAATCCCGGCCACCCACAAAACGCTAATACAGTCCTTAACCAACAAAATCATAACGTGGGTGCTGTAACTACGTTGAGATCGGGAAGAGTGTTGAACAACCATGTTGGTGAACAAGTTGATGATTTCGATGACACCCCGGCTACTACTTCTACTTCGTCTAATCTAACATCTTCTTCCGAGCCCATTCTCCATTCTCCTCTGGGCTCAAACTCTCAGTTCATTTCCCTAAATGAATTACCATCTCAGACCACCCCAAATCCAATTGTGGTATCCATTCCATCCCCACAATCTTCTCCACAAGTGTTAGACCCAACCCTTGTTAATAAGGCTCCTTTTCCAAATCGGTTGAGGCCGAACAAACCAAGTCCCCAAATGGAGAAGATTGTGGAAATATTTAAGCAAGTTAATATTAATATTCCTCTCTTAGATGCTATCCAACAAGTTCCATCTTATGAAAAAAATTCTTAAGGATTTGTGCACTAAGAAAAGAAAAACTCAAGTACCTAAAAAGGTTTACTTAGCGAGCAATGTGAGTGGTGCTCTTACCCAAAACTTGCCCAAGAAACATAAGGACCCCGGTTGTCCTACAATATCTATAACTATTAGGGGTAAAAACATCAATCACGCTCTACTGGATCTTGGTGCTAGTATTAAGTTGCTCCCGTATTCTGTTTATGAGCAATTAGGCATAGGAGAGTTGAAACTTACGCACTGCACTCTCCAGATGGCCGATCGATCTATCACCCAAACTAAGGGTGAGCTAGAGGACGTGTTAATAAAAGTCGGGTAATTTATATTCCCTGTGGAATTTATAGTTTTAGATACACAGCCTGTGGCAAACCCACGGAACCAAATCCCGGTCATTCTTGGTCGGCCTTTTCTCGCAACCTCGAATGCGGTAATCAATTGTCTTAATGGTTCCAATAATCTATCCTTTGGGAAGATGACAATTGAACTTAACATTTTCAGGATAGGAAGTCAACCCTCTAAACCTTCTGCTCATATGATTGATATATGTTCCGTCAACGAGATAACTTCCGAAAGTTACGAATTTGAGAAGTTTTACGATAATGATCTCGACGCCACTAGTGCGTTATTGTTTGATCCAGCTACTCCATACACGAATAGGGAATATGAAGGTCCACTATACTTGATGATCTTGATTCACGGGACCCTTCTGTCGACAAATCAACCCCCGAGTTCGAATCCTGTGACTTTTCGAATAAGTTAGTTGAGCTATCCGAGTCAATCTCTTACGCTAGTTATGAACCTCTCATGGAGTCCGAGTATCGTTCCCATACCCTACCTTCTATCATCGCTCCGCCGACACTTGATCTCAAACCGTTGCCGTCATATCTTAAGTATGCATATTTAGGTGAGAATGAGTCGTTGCCCATCATCATATCAGCTTCTCTTGCCATAGAGTAAGAGAGAGCTCTTTTGTCTGTCTTGAGATTGAATCGGCAAGCTTTCAGTTGGATAATGGCGGACATCAAAGGGATTAGTCACTTGATTGTTGAACATCATATACATTTGATGGATGAGGCCAAATCATTCCGCGACCCACAAAGATGGTTGAATCCCGTCGTGGAAGAGACGATAAAGAAAGAAATCGTTAAATGCATAGATAATGGTATAATTTATCCAATATCTGATAACCAATGGGTAAATCCTATTCACGTGGTCCCTAAAAAGTCTGGCATCACGGTCATAACTAATGAGGCTAATAAGTTGATTCAAACTCACACCCAAATCGGGTGGCGGGTATGTATTAATTATAGAAAACTCAATACCGTGACGAGGAAAGATCGCTTCCCTCTATCCTTCATTGACCAGATGTTGGAACGTTTAGCTAGGCATGAGTTATACTGTTTCTTGGACGGTTACTCATGCTATAACCAGATTCCCATCATTGAAAAGGATCTAGATAAGACAACTTTTACTTGTCCTTTCGGTACTTTCGCTTATAGATGCATGCCCTTTGGGTTATGCAATGCTCCCGCTACATTTCAGCGGTGTATGATGGAGATATTCTCGAACATGGTCTAGAATTTTCTGGAGATATTTATGGACGATTTCTCCATATTTGGAGATTCCTTTAAGGAGTGCTTACGTTATCTTGACGCTGTTCATACCCGCTGTAAGGATAAGAATCTAACTTTGAATTGGGAAAAATGTCATTTCATGGTTCAAGAAGTTATTGTCTTAGGGCATATCATTTCGCGAAAAGGCATTGAGCTAGACAAAACTAAAATAGATGTCATTTCCATCCTTCTTCCTCCCAAATGCGTCAAAGATATACGATCCTCTCTTGGTCATGCCGGGTTTTTATAAATGATTCATTAAGAACTTTAGCAAGATTGCTAGACCCTTAATTCTTCTCTTGGCCCCAAGAATACAACATTTCATTTCGACTCGGATTACTTGGCTGCTTTTGAATTGCTTAAAAATCTCCTCACTACTGCGTCCATTCTATCATCTCTAGATTGGAATCACTCTTTTAAGCTTATGTGTGATGCATCCAATTTTGCTATGTGTGCAGTCTTAAGACAACACATCGATAAGATACCACATGTGATTTATTATACGAGTAGGGCCTTGAATGATGCCCAAATGAATTATACAACCACCGAGAAAGAACTCTTGGCGGTTATATTTGCATTAGAAAAATTCAGGCCCTACTTAATTGGCTCTCCGGTCATAATTAACACCGATCATTCTTGGCAGTTGTATTTACATTAGAAAAATTCATGCCCTACTTAATTGGATTTCCGGTCGTAGTTTACACCGATCATTCCACCCTAAGGCATCTTTTATCGAAGAAAGATGTTAAATCCAGGCTAATATATTGGATCCTCTTGTTACAAGAATTTGACCTTGTCATAAAAGACAAAAGTGGATGTGAAAACGTCGTAGCCGACCATTTTTCATGACTTTCTTCTTCATGAATGTTGACCGTGCTAATAAACGATTCTTTTCTAGACGAACATCTCTTGACCATATCTAGCGAACCATGATTTGCTGATATTGTGAATTATTTAGCAACTATACTTCTACTCAGCGAATGGTCAAATCAAGACAATCACAGATTTTTATCCCAAGTAAAACACTTCTACTGGGACGAACTCTATTTGTTCAAGTATTGTCCCGATCAGATCATTCACCGATGTGTCCCTAATAATGAGTTCAAGAGTGTATTGTCCTTCTGCCATGATCAAGCATGTGGCGTGCACTTTGGTCCAAGAAAAACTACGGAGAAAGTTTTGCAATATGGTTTTTATTGGCCAACGTTATTCAAAGACATAATAGTCTATAAGAAACATACTGTTTGCACCCGTGGATTGTATATGGTGATCAATATGGAGATCCACTATAGGGCAGAATGCCAGTTTAGGGACATAGAGGTCCATCTTTACAATTTAGGGACATAGTGGTCCATCATGTTTGTTTCGTTCGGGGAGTTACATAACCCGTCCCTTCTACTGTTTGCTTGCTTAGGCATTGTTGTCTGGCCTTTTCATAAATGACCATTTCATGCCTTAGGCTATCTTCACCCTCTCGAACTACTTCTTTTATCATCGTACCAATCGGGTCATCCTGTAGGAAATACAGAGAACTTTGCACGGTACCTGTCTTCTACCCATCAGTGTCGCTTTCTGACGCTGACGGAGCATCTTCTTCATATACGGAAGAATGAGAGATCAAGTGGAAACTTTCCATATGCTCCTCTTCTTCTGCTGCTGGGTCTTCCTCTTCCTCAACCTCGCTATTTTGAGGATATGCTGAAGGAATTCTTCGAGGGTGACTAGTGATCGTGCTTTTTGGTTATATTGCTCTAACGTGTCAATGTATTTTCATACAGCTATCTATATATTCGGCAGGCTAGACAGGCTTCTTAGTCATCCCCTTATTTTTCTTTGGAAGAATAAACTTGAGTATTCGCTACCTAATCTTTTTCCTAGGATGGGACCCGCACGGTCTTTATTTGGGCGACCGGATGCTTTAGAGCCTCTTGTTTATTGTTGAGCGTTGGCAATAGGCGCTGCCTTTCTTTTGATTTTGTTATTTTATAAGTCTTCATCTAAAGAGGAACGGTCTTGACCCATCTGATCCAGTTGAGCCAATTTATCTATAAGCTCTTGGAAGATAGTAGGCTTGAAAAAGGCCATGAATGGATACACCTACGAATGTTGGTCAATGGTTGCTACAAATATTCCGACGGCCGGAGCTTCGTCGATGCGCTGCTCGCATTTAGACCAAAGGTTTCGCCATCCTGTAGCATATTGAATCCAGATCTCATTAGGTCTGGCCCTTTCATTGATCAACGTCGTCATGATAGTGCGTTCACATGCACTAGAGAATTTTTGGTAGAAGAGTAGTTCCATCTCGGCAAAAGTCTTCACAGATTCGTTAGGAAGCTCCTAATACCATTCAATAGCAGTGCCTGACAGACTGCTGACGAACTGACGGAGAAACAACATATCATCTCCTCCAGTTTTAGCGCACATGGATTTAAACTGCGCGATGTGCTGGCGAGGATTCCCGATCCCTTTATATATATGGAACGTCGGAAGTATGTATCTGGAGGTACTACCTCTGGTCGTACCTGCTGGATTTGGTCGACTAGTCTTGACCAGCTTATTTACCACTTCGCTGGCATAATGAGCTTTGATTTGCTGAGCAATATATTCGCCCAGCTTTGCTTTGGGGATCATTTCCTACTTAGCCATTTATGGGGCTTGTGGAAGGTTTGAAATGTCTCCTCTATCGTCAATAGTGACCACTGGCGGTTCATCTACCTATGGTTCTGATCGATCCATCATTCCAGCCATATTCTGGATCAAGAGGGCCATTTCATTCATATTAGCGGCCATCTCTGTCGCTTCCTTATCTTTTTCCTTAAATGCGCTTCAGGTAGTCAATATCCGACTCTTGCCCTATCATTTCTTCAGGTGCATCCTCGGGGTTTGACTTAGGTGGTGGACTAACGAGTTGTGCCGCTTGAGCAAGTATCTTCTGCAGCTTTTCTTGTTACTGCTGAGCCTTTTTCAGAGACCGAGTATACGGCCTGTGACTAACAAAAGCATGACTTTCGTCTTTGGAGTTCACCATATGGATTGTCTGAACTACCATGCCTCCAGGCTTCGGGTGTTTGGAATCTCGGCCCATGGAAGTTGCCTCGGGCGCTTGAACTTTCTCTGGCCACTCTTTTTTGTAGGGAGCCTCTTTAGGAGGAACCATCATAGAAGGAACCGCCTTGAGACGGGTCCCCTTCTATTTAGAAGGGGAGTTGTCAGTGTTTGGCCGACGCTTCATTTGTTTGAAATCTGGAGGAGAGTTGCGGACAACGACGGAGTTTTTCGCCTCCTTCCACACCTTATATATAGATGAGGAAAGTATTTTTGGAGAGCGAACTAGCTTATGGTCTCCATAGATCTCCATGGGCTGCGGAGACTTCTTCAATACCGCGGAGGGGGAATTTTATCTGACCCATTGCAGCAGTTCGAAACTGTTCTCGGTTGGAACAACATCATTCCATTTTAGAGTCGGAGCTGGAGAACTGCTTCCAGTTCGTCTTATTTGACGCCAGTGGAGACGTCGGGCATTTTTCGAGGTTGGCACCTCCTTTTCTTGCGGGGTTTCTTCATCATGCCCCCTTCATAACTTAGGACCTTCAGTAGGAGTCAGTCGGTAGAAGAAAAACTTCTTATGGACTTTCTCCTTCGGCGTTGAGGCACCGAGGATAGGAGGTGGGAGCATCGACCCAAAGAAAAGCCCATTCATTTCTTGAAAAACCAGAATGCAGAAAATTGAGGCTGCAAGTGGCCTATACTTGCTTCCACCGAATGTGATAACACCTGAATTGCAGTTAGCCATTGATATCTGCATAGAGACGAAACGCCAGCTTTAGTATCCTACCATCCAGGGGAAACTATAAGAATATATACTGTGATTTTGTTCGCAAAACACACGACACATGAAGTGTGGAGTGGAAGGAGAGAAAGGTCCCACTGGGTGTGCCAGAACCTGTTTACTGCCGGAAACGAGGAACTGAGGCACATGGAGCATGTCCAGCCTGAATACTGGGGCAGATGCTATATGGAACATATCCATCCACCTCTCCGAAGATACCAAGTTGATTTATGGCACCGTATATCGAAGGTTTGGATAGATGCGACCATTGTAGCAGACTTATCAGATTCTCCCTCTATGATGAGGGTTTTTTTGATTGCGGGGACAATTTTTCCTGCAGGCGCAAGCCCCTGCAGTTAATTACGTTATCTTTAAGAGATAACAACTTTCTCTACTCCAAGTGTACACTTCGTGTCGTGTTATAGTTTGTTTATTTGGGGTTGCTCTTGGATTGTATACGGAGACTAATATATGTCGTCGCCCATAGGGCGCAGATTAGTCTAAATCCGTACATATTAGATTTGGGCTTGAACTTAGGTCTTTTATCTTTGACGGGATACTTGGGTTTGATCTAAGGATCTGTAATCGTATATGGGACTAAGATCAACTTAGATGACATCGGTTGAGCATCGTTAGTCGTATATGGGACTAAGATCAACTCAAAAACAATGAGCACATAGGCTCAATTGATCTTTGATCATATAGGGATAACCCATAGATAGTATATGGTAGTTAATATGGAGGCAGACCGCATGGCAGAATATCTGTTTAAGGACACATTGGTCCATATTTTAGCTTGCGCGCACGTGTATATATTACATGGCGAAGTGAATGATGGGATACGCCCAATATTGGGGTGCGATTCAATTTGAAGGTATTTATATTTCCTTCAAAGATATACATATACATATATGTATGCTATCATAAAGCCGAGGCTCTTTATTCTTATGGGGTGCACATCTATATATGGTGCGTATCAATATGAGGGTTAAAGCATTCTCTATCTTGATAGAATTTCATATCTTTCATCAAGTCGGGACGGAGAATGAATCGTTGGTTATTGGGACTTGCCACCTCTTTGAAGAAGCTGATAAATTGCAACGCCATATATCAGAAGTGTGGAAGGATGTACCCTTGAACCAATCCTCGTATATGAGGGATGAAAACATGTTAGACCTTGCTGGAAGGGGTTTCTATATTTTATCTAAGGATCATGATTAGTCTAAGATATTGCACATTTGTATGAACATTTTCCCTATTATTATTAACTGTGAAAATGTGTTAATTGTAAATATAGAACATATGTGGGTTTATTTTTAAAAAGATTATTATCATATGTTTCTACATTTATCATTAATATAATTAGGGAAAATATATGCATTTAAGTGAAATATTAATAATAAAAATATGCAAATCATGCAAGATATTCCTAATCAATATCTTAAGATTTAATATCATATAAATGGTTGGAATAATATCTCAAAATATAAAATGCTAGTAACACTTTGATTTGAGATATTGTGCAGATATTAGCTCAGGTCTGGAATCCAAGTAAGTGATCCAAGTCAAATCGGGATATCAAAACCGAATCTGCCAAATTTTAGAAGCAAATCGAGGAAACAAGAAACGGTAGAGACTCAAAGCAATATTTTCAGAAACTGTACATCAAAAGGATCTCCAAATATTGACACAAAAAGCCAGAAGAAATCTCAAAACCCAAATTTACTAGGATGCGGCTAAACCGCGGCCAAACGTGGCATTATGCGGCGGTTCCGCGGCTCTTTGGTAGCCGTTGGATGTGGGATTTTGTGGATATGATCTTAACAACATCTATTCACATATGGAATCTAGGGTTCTGGTTTCAGGGACTATACAAAGGACCGAGGGCTGTGCATTCAAAATCATCCAAGTGATCACATAATCATCTATTCATCTACCTCCATAAAGTGAGAGATCTAGAGCAAACTAGGGTTCTTGTAATCTACTTTCTTATGAGAAAAGTTGTATGCAATAGTTGATTAATAAAGGTAGTTTTTTTTTAATTCTTTTTGCATTTACGCATTACTTTTCAGCATTTACTTTACACATTACTTTTCAACATCTTAATTATGCTTTCATTCATCTTCAACCTTTCTTCTAAATCAACCATGTGCTAATAATTCCTTACTTGCTAGGGTTTGTAGGATAGGGTAGAATAATGAATGAAAAATCTTTTAACTTCTTTTTAATATTTTAAATTTTATAAATTTTAGCAAAAAAAATGTTAACCTTTTTATCGGGCGCGCTATCAATTTATTGATAATCACGACCATGATTTGAGATTGGTTAAACACTTGTTTTGTTAGGGCTTGACATGAATAGAGATCAATGGATGGACAAGGGTCGGTAGTGGAAAACACTAATTCCCTCCAAGAACCCTAACCCACATTCATCGCTATCGCTCTAGTTTTAAACTATTAAAAGATAAAAAAGAGTTATTTTTAATATTCATCCATTAACTACTAAGTCTTATGAACCTTACAAACCTTTTTATTATAAATTTTATATCCGTCTTAAAATAAAACGACAACAAACCATCCTCTCTTTTATCAACTCGTCTAAAGCAAGAAAATAAGTTCACGTTTCCCTGCGGACGACCCGTACTCCTCGTGGCTAGCTATTTGCGACACCGTTTTGATTGAGGTTATTTACAAAACACTTTTCGCACGAAAAATCAGATCATTAGTCTTATATGAGACTAAGATCAACTTAGAAGGTATAGGACGAGGATCATTAGTCGTGTATGTGACTAAGATCAACTTAGATGACATCGATGAAGATCATTAGTCGTATATGAGACTACAATCAACTTTACAAGATATGGTTTAAGGATCATTAATCTTGTTTTAGATTAAGATCTAGTTAGAAAATATGTTTTATTTGATCATAGGATCACATATGAGAAGCAAAACCTTCAATACTTAATTTATTTTAATTAAGTAATCAAGGAAAAGCTTGCTGGTCAAGTGCATATGTACATTTGAGATGCACATGTACATGTAACTTCTTTAAAGAGGGTCTGCACGTGCATATCACGTGTTCGCGCACTTGCTTATGGTCGAGGGGCTGCGCACGTGCATATCACGTGATTGCTCACTTGTTCATCAGATCAAATTCACATCTGCGCTTGTATAGATGCACACGTATTGAGAAGTCAATATTTTCATTTGCGCACACATGCATGTGACGTGATGCACATATCTCCATGGAAATTATTTCCCCCCATGCGCATACGTGCATATCGCTTGATGCGCATGTCTACATACATATTTCTTATCAAGTGCGCATTAGGATTAGGTGAACCCTGTTCATCAGAAAGCAATGGCTTTCAAAAAGAAGCAATGGTTTCTTTTCTTTGATTTTTGGTGGTGATATAATCAAAAGAGTATTTTTATATACATGGCCGGGTCATATTTTGATATGGACCTCGGATCTTAAGATCGATCTCTCGTAAAAGTATGAATTTTTATATAAGAGAGATCGAATATAAAATCTTTTGATCTCCTTTATAATGAATCGATAGATTAAGGAAAAAGCAAAAGCTTTTAAAAAAGAAGCAATGGCTTCTATGATGAAAGAGAAGTATTTCTCTTTTTTTTTGTATTTTTCTTTACCTTTCTTTGAGGAAGAAGGAGGTGATGAGTTTGAGAGAATTTTTTCTTCAAACTTATGGGGGTTGGTTCTCTCCCAATTTATGTATATGAGGCTCATATTTATAGGATAGGAAAAATTAGGGTTTGTTTCTAATTATTAGATCTTTTTTGATCTCAATTTGATTTTTAATTTATTTAATTGATTCATATAAATTAAAGATGACATGCGCACTGTTGGATTAGGATCCAAATCAATTTTGTTTGATTTGTTATCAACACTAGATTTTTCCAAACAAAGATTTAAATTTTAACAGAAGCGCATGCTTCCTTGGCCTCAGGTGTGCAAGGCAAGGATGCGTGCACGTGCATATCACGTGCCATAGCCTACCTTTTGCGTCAGCCTACACATGCGCATGTATATTGATGCATATGTCATCAATGTTGCTTTTCTGCCATATACGCACTTGATATGCTTGCACAAGTTTCTTGGCCTCTTCATTCAGGTGCGCACTTTGATATGCTTATACATATGTTCTTCCCTTTTTATGCTAGGTGCACACCTAGCATGTTTGCATGCCAAAATTGGTGCGAACAGGCCATGCTGAAACTCAGGTTTGTGCTAAGACTCTCCTGTAGGCTCTGCTAGAACTGGGATTTAAAACGGGTGTCTCGATCAGATCAAGATACACACTGGTATTCCGTGCAATCGGACAATCTCCTCCATGTACTTCTTGGCCAAACTCTTGGCTGACTGAACAACGTGGAATGGAATGAAATGGGAGTAGTTGGTGAGTCTATCCATAATTACCCATACTGCGTCGTTATCCTTCGTGCTACGAGGGAGCGCAGTCACGAAGCCCATCGTGATGTTCTGCCACTTCCATTCTAGTATCGGTAAGGGCTGTAGTAAACTTGTAGTTTTTTTATGCTTGGCCTTTACTTGCTGGCACACTAGGCACTTGGATAAGTTCTTCGCTATTTCTCTCTTCATTCAGGCCTCCAATAGTTCTGTCGGTGGTCCTTATACATCTTAGTTCCCCTCGAGTGAACAGATTATTGAGAACTATGATCCCCCTCATAACTCATCCCTGACCTCCCGAGTAGGCACACAAATTCTGCTCCCATACCTTAGAGACCCATCCACGTGTACCAGGAAATCCGTCCGTAGACCTGCTTCTACTTGTTCTCGGATTCTCTGCAACCTGGCATTACGAACCTGTGCTTCTTTGATCTGATCGACTAACGCAGACTGTATATGTAGGTTCATGAGCGTGGCAAGGACCCCTTGGTATAATCATTTCTGTCCCTAACTCGTTGAGGTCTTGTTTATTCCTCCAATGAGCAACAAGACCCAAGGCCATCGGCTGGCGACTCGAAACGTCAGGGACTACGACTCAAAGATTGATTTCGAAATCTTCCATCAACTCCAACCATCTTCTCAGTCTCATGTTGAGCTTCTTCTGGGAGAAGATATACTGCCGCTAGCTCAAGATCGTGGGTAGTATAGTTGCATTCATGAATCTTCAACTGCCTGGATGCATACGCAACCACCTTACCGTATTGGTATGTAACATTTCAGAAAATGGAAAATATTATTTTAGAATTTAAATAATAATATAATAATTTTTATGGATATATACCGGGTATGGATTTTTGTTTTTATAGATTGGTACAATTATATACCTCTATTTTGGAAAATAATTGGAATTTAAAATGAATTATTAATTATGTGAGCATTTATTTAATTGGACTTTTCTTAAATAAGTATGTAATTCTATCCATACAAGTTTAATATTAAATTTAATTAGTGTTTTACAATATACTACACTAAACCAAGTTTTATTTTTGTTAAACATGCTTTAAAGTGCCATGACATATTTATATGAGAGGGTTAACATTTTATTTATGTTTTTATATTTTAGAAAAGAAAAAGAAATGAAAAGAAAATGAGAATGTGAGAGAGGGAGAGGGAGAGACAAGGGTGGTTGTATTTTAAAATGAAGTATGAACGAGAGAGAGAGAGAGAGAGAAAGAGGGGTGAGGGGGTTCTGGCTTTCCTTAGCCATTCTTCTTCATCTTCCTCTTCTCCCTCTCCACCTCCTCCACCTTCATTCACAAATCACAAACATCATGCAAATCACCTCAAAACATTATGAAGCCTTCACAAAAAATGTTCATACCCTCATCCTTAACATGATATGGTGAACAAGTCTCCATTTTGAGGCCATTTTGCAAGTTTGGAAGTTTCCTTAGTTCCCATCTAGAGGTAAAATCCCACCTTTTAACAAGTTTTTAGATTTCTTGCCTTCATAAAATAGTTAGAGCTAAAGGTTTATGTTTTCTAAGCTTTGAAAATTCAAAATTGAGATTTTTGTGAATACTACTTGTAGTGGTGGTGTAGTAGAGCCTTAGTGAGTGATTACAACTTTATTAGTGATAGGTGGGAGTGTTATAGTGCAAGTATTTTGATTTACAAAGTTTTAAAGTTTTAAACCATGGGTTAAGATTTTCAAATGTTAGTTTTCATTGAGTTTTGAAGTTCAAATGAAATCTGGAGTAGTTTGAGATCTCTGAAAAATATTTTGCATATATATTAGACCTAGTTAGACCACCAGGAGACACCACTACAAAGACGAGACCCTAACTCCAAACTCGAACCAAAATTTGCGGCCAAACCCAATATATCTATGGCCAGGCTTTAGAGTTAGGTGTTGGGGTTTGTTTAGTAGGTGTTTACATTATATATAAGCCTATTTTATATTCTAAATTGCCCCAGATATCATTAGTAAAAATCTGGAGTTGTTTTACTTAACTTTTAACTATGTTTTGTGAGTTTTGAAACTTGGTTTTTGGATTTCTATGTTACGACTTGGTCGTCCGACGTTTGTACGTCGACGTCGGGGGGTATTTTGTCATTTTAGCATGCATTGAACATAGGTTCTAACCCATGTGCGCTACGTTTGTCGTTTCGATTTTCATATAGGTTTTTATATGATTTTGTACGATTTCGATTGTAGGTACAATCGCGGGGACTTCCGAGACGATGAAAATGGGCGAGGCATCCGTCGGCTTCGACTAAGGCGAGGCATTTAGGTGAGTAGATATATATCTATGGGGGAAGTCGGGTGGATGGCGTATAGCACCCCCGCAACCGTAGTAGTTAGGATACTATATGTTCTATAATTATATACTTAGTAAAACCCTATACGTATGTTCGTATACTCAGTAGAAGGTTTATACTTAGTATCTATGCCTTATCCATTGAGCTATATCTACATATGTAAGTATGTGTGTGTGTGTGTGTGATGCGATTTAAGTATATATATGACATGAGAATGGATACGGTATGAGTACACATGAGATGATATAAGATGATATGATATGATATGAGATGATATGAGATGCTATGAGATGAGATGATGTACGCGAATATAGATCCATACCATATTGATTGGATGATATCGTACGAGAGATATTCCGTACGCGATATGATGAGGATTGATTGCCGATTACGGCCGATATTTATTTTGACTCGAGAAGTCTTGTTAATATTTCCAAGTGGAATTCATTAGATATTTAGAGCCATACATACTTTCAAAACTAACGATTCGTTACGTACTTTTAAATGATAACGTCAAGGGTGTGCTACGACTTTTCAAATGATATTTATTTCAAAAACATCGTAGTCCTTTATTTCTGAAACAACGTTTCGTGCTATCTTAAACTATAACTGTATGACTCATACGTAGTCGGATATTTTAATATTTGTTCACGTTACGATTTCATTATTCAATATACGCTCACATTTCACTTTCCTTATTTCTATATACGCTCGTGCTTCGATTATTTACGATATTTTCTACGTTCATATCATTATCTCTATTTAACTTCATTTGCTAAGACACGCGCACCATTACCGATGATTCATGTTGCACTTTCACATACTCGCATGTTACACCTACACCTAATCAGTAATTGCCATGCCACGTATACATATAGAACTTACTATGTCACCCGTATCGCATTATACCCTGTTAGCATTATAGATTACTGTTTACTACCCAGCATCGTGTACTGTTATGGAGATTATACTTTCATTACATTGCTTATACAAACATGCTTATATGAACATACTTGTCATACTATATTTCTTCCAGTACCTTAGATTTCTGCTCAATTCATATCAGCATGCATTATATTACTGTTCTCTGCCTACATGTTGTTCTATTATTGCCATGTTTTTGTGAGATAAAGTTTTCATGGAATTTCTGAGATTTGAGAAACTGCAGATACTATTTTATAAAATTTGTGAATGTTTTAAAAATGCGGTTTTCTCTTGATATCATATTTCGGCGTCCACCATGAGTTTTCTCGGTTCTAAGCTATAATTATTATCCAATTCAAGGAGTCAGGAGTCACCGTCTCTGGATACATGGTGGACCCGGTATGGTGCCCAGGGGTAAGAAAATCGTATAGAAAGGCATTGAGTCTAGCTGGGAACACTACCTACCGGTGACAGTATGGTACTTGGCGGATATCCAGAAGATACCGACCGGAATGATATGATACAGATGGATATGAGGGCTGATCTGATGAGACGGCACCTGAGAGAGGGCCAATCCGAGAGACGACACCTGAGATATGAGAATTTTACGTGTCGATATTGGACACGGGATTTATGAGGATTTCGAGCGTCGATGCCGGACACTCAGAGTTTTATGATGATTTCGAGTGTCATTGATAGACACTCATTGGATGATATATATATATATATATATATATATATATATATAAACATGCTATGGATGATATGTTATCACATATAGATACAGACACTATATTACACACACACACATATACGTACACATTCGTTACCACCTAGTATGATATTATTATACAGTATGACCTAGGCAGCTTGTTATGCATTTGATTTCTACCTGATGATGTCTTCTACTCACGAGTTGGCAACTCACCACCGTTGTGCCATAGTTTTCTTGCAGGACCGACCACTCAGATTATTAGCGGCTTGCTGACACACTTCTTCTTCGGATGATTGCTTTGGTAGGTGGTTACATTACAGATCGTAACCGCCGTTTGTATATTTATATTCGCTTTTAATCTAGTTAAAAACTCCATCAACCAGACTTGTATATTTTGTGGACTTAGAAACCAAACTTGTATATTCTCTTAGACTTAGAGCGAGACTAGTATATTATTCTTTATATTTAAGTCGATGATGTTTTGGTATTTCTTTTATTCTTTTCTTGTGTTGATCTTTACCTTGGGCGTCGTATATACTGCGTAGTTGCGATTCTGCCGATTGGCGATGAGATAGATCCCGATTGGGGATGCTGATATTATTATTGTATATGTACCGGTTTTTATCAAAATTTACCAAGGAGGTACTGCCCAAATTCCGACGACGAAAATGTTTTCAAACTATAGTATATAATCCATTTGTATTTTCAACGAACTTTACTTATATTTCAAAAAGCGGAAACTCGATTTCATTAATAACCATTTTTCAAAACTTCACTTCCACTATTTATTTAAAAAGGTTTAGATTCCTGGTTTTCGGCTTACTTGGGTTACGGTGGGATCCTATAGATTTCACATGATTCAAGTACCAGTCACAACCCGGAGGTCATGACAAAATTGGTATCAGAGCATTAGATTTAGCCTTTGTTCGAGTCTAGATTTGACTATGTGGAGTCTAGGGCTTATGTTTCGGAACCTTGGCTTGACCTTACGGAATTTAGACCTGAATTTGGGGGTATTAGACCCGAACTTTCATTATGTAGGTTGACCTTGGTTGATGGAGTAGGTAACTCAAGTTGAGCAACGTACCGTGTGTATGTTCCACGACATATTTACGATACGATACTCCGCATAAGTAACCTTAGGATATATATACCTTGAGATCTTTTCTTCTATTCATTCTTGTGATCCATCCTCATCGATACTTGCTTGTGGTTCCTGTCACCATGGCTACACGAGCCGAAAGGGCTGCGGCTAGAGATGCGGTCAGTACGAGCTCGTCGTGGACGAGGAATGACCAGGGTGTCGGTGACACAGGTGTTGGGGTTCGGTGCCCGTGCCGCAGAAGCCGCAGCTGACGCGGAAGTGAAAACAAAAACTTTTTGGGAGCACCAAACTCCCGTAACCCAAGAAATCGATCCAAAACCTTAAACTAGCATACTAGAAATGCAAGTGGTATGAAACTACAACTTTAGACACGTGTCCACCCAATTGTGGAAGATCCCTCCAAGCTCGTAGCCGCCGGGATCACGCTTGAAAGTCGACCACCTTCGCCGAAGAAGATCCACCTGGAAGAGGCTCTAACCGATGATCCAAACTTGCTAGGTGTGGATGATCGGTGATGTAGGAATTTTTCACTAAAATTTTTCTTTCTTTTTCTCAAGCTCAAGTGAGCAAGAGAAAGAAGAAGGAGAAGAAGGAGAGGATGGCTAAGCCTCACAACCATGAATCATGCTCATAAGAATAATGGAATGAAGCAATCAAGTTTAGAAAGTGAAAGGCTTTGCTATTTTCAAATATGCATGAATAGTGCATCCAAATGATTTTATCAATATAAAATCCCAGCCATATTTCTCTATATGTTTGCACCCATGCTTCATGCCACCTCCTTTCCAGCTCATTTCCATTTCATTTTCTAAAAGGAAAATCAATATGAGGTGTCCTTCTTCTAGAAGTATTCCCGTATAAATACGGAATACCTCACCCGGTATACATATTGCTACATATACGCGTATCCGTATAAAAATACGGATAGAACCAAAGAGAGAAAATGAATAGTGAACAATAATACTAAAATATATGTATCAAAATACATATATAAATTGTTAAGTCAAAACCTGATTTAAAAATCCGGCTTAATCTTAAGTCGGCTAGTATTATCAACCGTCCGATTAAAGTCCGTGTATTCCGTACAAGTATTTAATCAGACCCCTGCACGTACCAACGTATGGCTCCTACATCTATCACCTGAACCGGGAAAACCCTCTGTATGGGACTCTAAGACTCGACAATACACAAGCAGTGGGTTGTTTACCCCAATCAGAGCAAAGCTCTGTTCAAATTCCAAGGCGGGAAATCAAGCAACGCTTCTGATTCCCCGAATCAGAGCAAAACTCTACTTTGAAAATTTAAATTTTAATAAAAGAAGCAACGCTTCAGTTGCGCTGCGCTCTGCGCTGCGCGACACGTGTCAAGCGCAGGTGCGTTTGCACCAAACAGAATTAAAATTCCAGTAAGATCTTTCTGTTCTTGTTAAAACAAGAAAATTGTCTTCTGTAAAATAGAAGCCCTTGGATCAAAGATCCAACGGTGAGGAAAAATCCCCAAATCACTCAGAGAATTATCTCTTTAACGAATTTAACAAATTAATGGGCACTATATAAAGGCCCCTAAAACCCAATTCCAAAGGGGAGAGATAGAGAGACAACACAGAGAGACAAAAACACAGAAACAAAGAGAGAACTCCTCTAAAGAATTTTTGAGAGGAATTCGGAAAGGAAAAAGAAGGTAAAACTTTTATAAAAAGAAGAATTTCTTCTTAATGGATCATTGATCTAAGAACAAGATCAAGGATCTTCAATAAAAAAATATAATAAATAACAAAGGCATTGCCTTTTTTATGAACCATTGGTTCTGGAATCTTGAAGATTCTTTTCTTGAATCCAAAATTGGATCAAGATATTAAAACAGTGCCTTGCACTTACTGTTGCTCTCCTGGGTTGGCGCAAGCCACCCGAGAGCGCCACGTGTCAGCTCCAGAATGATCTGCGCTACGCGCTGTTGAAATAGAGCACTGCTCTTATGAATTGGCGCAACCCACCAGAGCGCGCCACATGTCAGAAGCGCAACAGCGCAGCGCACTGCGCCTGCGCTCACCAGAGCGTGACACGTGTCACCTCCACATGGACTTGCGCCTTGCGCTCCTCAATCAGCGCAAAGCGCCTGACAAGCCATGTGGCACTCTAATGCAATGCATTATCAAGGGCAGAGTCCAATAAAGAAAGGTCTATCAGACCAAACAAAGTGCTATGCTCTATTAAAAGGGATAACGCCCCAAACAAAGGTCTGTCAGGCTCAAAATAGATGTTGTGCATCATTTAAAAAAGGCAGAGCCCAATTAAAAGGGGGCCTAATAGGCCAGACAAAATGCACTTCATTATTAAACAAAGGGCAAAGCCCAAGCCAAGGTCTAACAGGCCAACCACAAATAAAAAACGTTGAACATCTTCAACTGGACTTAGCCCAATCTTGGCCGTAAGTGCTCAAATTAAATTGACTGAGCACGGCTTCTCTCTTAAATCAATTTACATCCGATTCAAGGGTACATCTCCGAACTCCTCTGACACCTGTCGTTGTAATCCTTCAACGACGTCAGAGAGGTGACGGGTCCCGACGGACACAAATGCAATGGACCACCATGTCCCTAAACTGGCAATGGAACACGACGTCCCTAAACTAGCAATGGAACACGACGTCCCTAAACTGGCAATGGACCACTATGTCCCTAAACTGGAACAATAGAGCCCCAAATGCTCTTTTGTCGGATCTAAACGATCCCGTTTAAGTTGATCTTAGCCTCAAATATGGCTAACGTATCCTTAAACCTTTCAAACAGACTTTAGTCCCAAATTGGACTATAGATCCCCCAATCAATTTCGGTTCAAGGATACATCTTTGAACTCCTCTGACATCTGTCGTTGTAATCCTTCAACGTCGTTAGAGAGATGATGGGTCCCGATGGCCATACATGCAATGGACCACTATGTCCTTAAACTGGAACAATGGAGCCCAAACGATCTTTTGTCGGATCTAAACGATCTCGTTAAATTGATCTTAGTCTCAAACTGGACTAACGTATCCTTAACAAACGTTCAAGTTGATCTTAGCCTCAAATACGGCTAACATATCCTTAAATCAAAACCCCAAACCCAAATCTAAGAAAATACGGATTTGGACTAATCCACGTCCTACGGGCGACGACATAAATTAGTCTCCGTATACAATCCACGGGAAACCACAAACAAAACAAACACCCACGGCACGAAGTGAAATTCTGGAGAAGGAGAAAGTTGTTATCGCAATGCGGTAGCGTAATTAACTGCAGGGGCTTGCGCCTGCAGGGAAGAGCGTCCCCACAATCAAAATCCCCTCAAGCGAGGGGGAATCTGACGAAGTCTGCTACATCGGCCGCATCCGTCTAAACCTCCGATACACGGTTCCATAAATTAACTTGGCATCTTCGGAGAGGTGGACGGATAAAACCAAATAGCATCTGTCCCGAATCTCAGGCAAGACGTCCGTACGTCTTGGCCGCCATTCGGAGGGGAACAGATTCTGGCACGCCCGGTGGGACCTTTTCCTCTTTCCACTCCACACTTCGTGTGTCGTGTTCGCGAACAAATCGCGGTTTGCTGTGGTTGCCTGTGGATTCGAGGTACTTAGATTTGGTGTCTTGCTCCGTGCAGAAAAGAGAAGATCAATGGCATCAAACTGCACTACCTGCAACTGCAACTCTCGCTCCGTCCCTGCTGGAGGAGTGACTTATGGGCCCCAAGCGGCCTCCCTTTTCAAGATGCCAGTGGAGCAGGTAACTCAAGCCACCACTGGATTATTCTTCGGGACCATGTTCCCACCGATGAGCTTCAATGCCCCAATGATGGTGCAAGAAGCCCCAAAGAAGTCGGTCTTTGATCGACTTACCACTGCCGCGGCCCCTCTCAACGGGTCGCCCAACTTCAATACCTCAGTTTTCAACAGACCGGGCCAGAGCGTCTACAAGCCCGCGATACCCGAAGTTGCCATCCCAAAGCGGATAGCCATCCCGGTTCAAGCGGACGAAATCATTGGAAAGGCTTCTCCTTCCAAAAAGTCAGTTTTTACAAGGATGGCCATTCCGGCTTCTGCTCCAGGCGAAGTCCTCAAAGCTTCTTCCTCCGCCCAGAGGTCTGTCTTTGACAGATTAGACATTGCTTCTCAACGGGTGTCAGTCTTCGACAGGCTAGCACCAATAACGGTCTCTCCTCAAAGCAGGGAGCATGAGGAGGTCACCCCTACGGCTGAAACAACTCTATCCACATGACACGCTCTACGTCGCCACTGGCGCCGAGTGAGGAAGGCTGGGGGCAGCTCCCCCTCTGGGATAACCGCGCCAGCTCCAACGGTGGGGATCGATGTTGATGTTCCAACCGGGAACAGCTTTGAATTGCTGAACACGGTGCACAGAAACTCTCCTACTGCGGTGCTGAAGAGAACTCCTTCACCTGTGGAGGATACTCCAGAGAAGAAGCTGGAGCAGCCCCCTCAACGGCTACCCTCTAAAATTTACAAGGTCTGGCGACAGATCCAGGAGTCGGTGATTGATCAAGACTATCTCCGCCGACAGAAAACGATGAAGGTTCGGCAGGGGAAGGATTACTCCGTCAAGCCACAAAAAGCAACGGCTACTTGGGTGCCCACTGCGACGGCCCCCTCAACTTCAACCACTCAAAAGAAAAGGAGGCCGCAAAAAGCCCCTGTGAACATGGCGAACCGTAAACGCACTGAGCACAAACACCCCAAGTCTGGGGGCATGGTGGTGCAAACTGTTTATATGGCTTCTAGAAAAGAGGAAAGCCGTGCTTCGACGGGTCACCGACCGCTCACCCGATCCGTGAAGAAAGCCCAGGAGCAGCAACAGAAGCTTCAGAAGATGATGACTGCAATGGCCGCACTTACCGGGCCAAAAGAAAGCTCGGAGGCATCATCAGAACATCGTCATGAACAAGAAATTGACGCTGACTACCTACGCAGAGTCCTCGAAAAGAAGGACAAAGAAGCCGGAGAGCAAGCAGCTAACATAAAACAAATGGCGCTTCTCTTCCAAGATATGGTAGGGATGATGATCCAGCAAGATCCTCCTGCTGAAGATCCTCCGATTGTCTATGAAGATGAAAAAGGAGAGACATCGAATCCTCCTCCGGCTCTTTCAGCAGCCAAGGAAGAAACCATTTCCAAGGCTGCACTGGATGACTATATAGCTCAGCAAATACGAGTTCATCAAGCGAATGAAGCGGCTGCACAATTTGTTAGAACCGGACGACCCTATCCGAGCTGGTATGACCAAATCAGTTACCCGCCGGGATATACGATCCCTAAGTTCCATGTATATAAAGGGACAGGGAATCCCCATAAGTATGTCGCTCAATTCAGGGCCTTATGCGGAAACACTGGAGGCGACGACAAACTGCTGCTTCGCCAATTCATCGGCAGCTTATCGGAGACGGCCTTTGAATGGTAGTTGAAGCTACCTAACGACTCTGTCAAAACATTTGTGGAGATGGAACTACTGTTTACACAAAGATTCGCGAGTGCTAGTGAACGCACCCCGATAACAGCACTGATCAACGCCAAGATAAGGCCAGGTAAAACGTGGGTTCAATACGCAACACGCTGGCGGAATCTATGGTCAAAGTGCGAGCAGCGCATCGAAGAAGCTCCTGCCGTGGGCATGTTCGTGGGTACTCTCGACCCTCAAGCGACCATCTCCTAATTCATGATGTTCTTCAAGCCGACCACTTTTCAGGCCTTGATTGACAAGCTGGCCCAAATGGATCAGATGGGTCATAGACCATCTCCTTCAAAGACAGAGCCCTGGAATGAAAAGGGCAAAGGGAAAGCAACCTTCGTCGCCAATGCTCAACAACAGCCGAGCAACTCAAAATCGATTGTTCGCCAAAACAACGTGCGTCCACGCCCATCCCTCGAGGAAAGACTGGGACGTCCTTACTCATTTCCCCGGGATAAAACGAGGAAACTGTTTGAGCTGGCAGTGCGCAACGGATTCATCAATCTACCGAGTCCGAAACATCCGCTACAGCCAGGAGATGTCAACGATCCTAATTACTGCCCCTATCTTCGAGCAGTAAGTCATCCGATCGAAGATTGCTTCGTCTTCAAAAACTTGATTGAAGACCAATACCAACAAGGCAAACTCGCGCTGTCTGAAAACTGGAACAATAGAGCCCAAACGCTCTTTTGTCGAGTCTAAACGATCCCGTTAAGTTGATCTTAGTCTCAAACTGGACTAACGAATCCTTAACAAACATTTAAGTTGATCTTAGCCTCAAATACGGCTAACGTATCCTTCAACCAAAACCCCAAACCCAAATCTAAGAAAATACGGATTTGGACTAATCCACGTCCTACGGGCGACGACATAAATTAGTCTCCGTATACAATCCACGGGCAACCACAAACAAAACAAACACCCACGACACGAAGTGAAATTCTGGAGAAGGAGAAAGTTGTTACCGCGATGCGGTAGCGTAATTAACTGCAGGGGCTTGCGCCTGCAGGGAAGAGCGTCCCCACAATCAAAAACCCCTCAAGCAAGGGGGAATCTGACGAAGTCTGCTACATCGGCCGCATCCGTCTAAACCTCCGATACATGGTGACATAAATCAACTTGGCATCTTCGGAGAGGTGGACGGATAAAACCAAATAGCATCTACCCCGAATCTCAGGCAAGACGTCCGTACGTCTTGGCCGCCATTCGAAGGGGAACAGATTCTGGCACGTCCGGTGGGACCTTTTCCTCTTTCCACTCTACACTTCGTGTGTCGTGTTCGCGAACAAATCGTGGTTTGCTGTGGTTACCTGTGGATTCGAGGTACTTAGATTTGGTGTCTTGCTCCGTGCAGAAAAAAGAAGATCAATGGCTTCAAACTGCACTACCTGCAACTGCAACTCTCTCTCCGTCCCTTCTGAAGGAGTGACTTATGGGCCCCAAGAGGCCTCCCTTTTCAAGATGCCAGTGGAGCAGGTAACTCAATCCACCACTGGATTATTCTTCGGGACCATGCTCCCACCGATGAGCTTCAATGCCCCAATGACGGTGCAAGAAGCCCCAAAGAAGTCGGTCTTTGATCGACTTACCACTGCCGCGGCCTCTCTCAATGGGTCGCCCAACTTCAATACCTCGGTTTTCAACAGACCGGGCCAGAGCGTCTACAAGCCCGCGATACCCGAAGTTTCCATCCCAAAGCGGATAGCCATCCCGGCTCAAGCGGACGAAATCATTGGAAAGGCTTCTCCTTCCAAAAATTCAGTTTTTACAAGGATGGCCATTCCGGCTTCTGCTCCAGGCGAGGTCCTCAAAGCTTCTTCCTCTGCCCAGAGGTCTGTCTTTGACAGATTAGACATTGCTTCTCAACGGGTGTCAGTCTTCGACAGGCTAGCACCAATAACGGTCTCTCCTCAAAGCAGGGGGCATGAGGAGGTTACCCCTACGGCTGAAACAACTCCATCCGCACGACACGCTCTACGTCGCTACTGGCGCCGAGTGAGGAAGGCTGGGGGCAGCTCCCCCTCTGGGATAACTCCGCCAGCTCTAACGATGGGGATCGATGTTGTTGTTCCAACCGGGAACAGCTTTGAATTGCTGAACACGGTGCACAGAAACTCTCCTACTGCGGTGCTGAAGAGAACTCCTTCACCTGTGGAGGATACTCCAGAGAAGAAGCTGGAGCAGCCCCCTCAACGGCTACCCTCTAAAATTTACAAGGTCTGGCGACAGATCCAGGAGTCGGTGATTGATCAAGACTATCTCCGCCGACAGAAAACGATGAAGGTTCGGCAGGGGAAGGATTACTCCGTCAAGCCACAAAAAGAAACGGCTACTTGGGTGCCCACTACAACGGCCCCCTCAACTTCAACCACTCAAAAGAAAAGGAGGCCGCAAAAAGCCCCTGTGAACATGGCGAACCGTAAACGCACTGAGCACAAACACCCCAAGTCTGGGGGCATGGTGGTGCACACTATTTATATGGCTTCTGGAAAGGAGGAAAGCCGTGATTCGATAGGTCATCGACCGCTCACCCGATCCATGACGAAATCCCAGGAGCAGCAACAGAAGCTTCAGGAGATGATGACTGCAATGGCCGCACTTACCGGGCCAAAAGAAAGCTTGGAGGTATCATCAGAACAGCGTCATAAATAAGAAACTGACGCTGACTACCTACGCAGAGTCCTCGAAAAGAAGGACAAAGAAGCCGCAGAGCAAGCGACTAACATAAAACAAATGGCGCTTCTCTTCCAAGATATGGTAGGGATGATGATCCAGCAAGATCCTCCTGCTGAAGATCCTCCGATTGTCCTTGAAGATGAAAAAGGAGAGACATCGAATCCTCCTCCGGCTCTTTCAGCAGCCAAGGAAGAAACCATTTCCAAGGCCGCACTGGATGACTATATAGCTCAGCAAATACGAATTCATCAAACGAATGAAGCGGCTGCGCAAATTGTTAGAACCGGACGACCCTATCCGAGCTGGTATGACCAAATCAGTTACCTACCGGGATATACGATCCCTAAGTTCCACGTATATAAAGGGACAGGGAATCCCCATCAGCATGTCGCTCAATTCAGGGCCTTATTCGGCAACACTAGAGGCGACGACAAACTGCTGCTTCGCTAATTCGTCGGCAGCCTATCGGAGACGGCCTTTGAATGGTATTCGGAGCTACCTAACGACTCTGTCAAAACATTTGTGGAGATGGAGCTACTGTTTACACAAAGATTCGCGAGTGTTAGTGAACGCACCCCGATAACAACACTGATCAACGCCAGGATAAGGCCAGGCAAAACGTGGGTTCAATACGCAACACGCTGGCGGAATCTATGGTCAAAGTGCGAGCTGCGCATCGAAGAAGCTCCTGCCGTGGGCATGTTCGTGGGTACTCTCGACCCTCAAGCGACCATCTCCCAATTCATGATGTTCTTCCAGCCGACCACTTTTCAGGCCTTGATTGACAAGCTGGCCCAAATGGATCAGATGGGTGATAGACCATCTCCTTTAAAGACAGAGCCCTAGAATGAAAAGGGCAAAGGGAAAGCAACCTTCGTCACCAATGCTCAACAACAGCCGAGCAACTCGAAATCGATTGTTCGCCAAAACAATGTGCGTCCACCCCCATCCCTCGAGGAAAGACTCGGACGTCCTTACTCATTTCCCCAGGATAAAACGAGGAAACTGTTTGAGCTGGCAGTGCGCAACGGATTCATCAATCTAACGAGTCCGAAACGTCCGCTACAGCCAGGAGATGTCAACGATCCTAATTACTGCCCCTACCATCGAGCAGTAAGTCATCCGATAGAAGATTGCTTCGTCTTCAAAAACTTGATTGAAGACCAATACCAATAAGGCAAACTCGCGCTGTCCGAAAACTGGAACAATGGAGCCCAAACGATCTTTTGTCGGATCTAAACGATCCCGTTAAGTTGATCTTAGTCTCAAACTGGACTAACGTATCCTTAACAAACATTTAAGTTGATCTTAGCCTCAAATACGGCTAACGTATTCTTAAACCAAAACCCCAAACCCAAATCTAAGAAAATACGGATTTGGACTAATCCACGTCCTACGGGCGACGATATAAATTAGTCTCCGTATACAATCCACGGGTAACCACAAACAAAACAAACACCCACGACACGAAGTGAAATTCTGGAGAAGGAGAAAGTTGTTACCGCGATGCGGTAGCGTAATTAACTGCAGGGGCTTGCACCTGCAGGGAAGAGCGTCCCCACAATCAAAAACCACTCAAGCGAGGGGGAATCTGACGAAGTCTGCTACATCGGCCGCATCCGTCTAAACCTCCGATACATGGTGCCATAAATCAACTTGGCATCTTCGGAGAGGTGGACGGATAAAACCAAATAGCATCTGCCCCGAATCTCAGGCAATACGTCCGTACATCTTGGCCGCCATTCGGAGGGGAACAGATTCTGGCACGCCCGGTGGGACCTTTTCCTCTTTCCACTCCACACTTCGTGTGTCGTGTTCGCGAACAAATTGCGGTTTGCTGTGGTTGCCTGTGGATTCGAGGTACTTAGATTTGGTGTCTTGCTCTGTGCAGAAAACAGAAGATCAATGGCTTCAAACTGCACTACCTGCAACTGCAACTCTCGCTCCGTCCCTGCTGAAGGAGTGACTTATGGGCCCCAAGCGGTCTCCCTTTTCAAGATGCCAGTGGAGCAGGTAACTCAAGCCACCACTGGATTATTCTTCGGGACCATGCTCCCACCGATGAGCTTCAATGCCCCAATGACGTTGCAAGAAGCCCCAAAGAAGTCGTTCTTTGATCGACTTACCACTGCCGCGGCCCCTCTCAACGGGTCGCCCAACTTCAATACCTCAGTTTTCAACAGATTGGGCCAGAGCGTCTACAAGCCCTCGTTACCCGAATTTGCCATCCTAAAGCGGATAGCCATCCCGGCTCAAGCGGACAAAATCATTGGAAAGGCTTCTCCTTCCAAAAAGTCAGTTTTTACAAGGATGGTCATTCCGGCTTCTGCTCCAGGCGAGGTCCTCAAAGCTGCTTCCTCTGCCCAGAGGTCCGTCTTTGACATATTAGACATTGCTTCTCAACGCATATCAGTCTTCGACAGGCTAGCACCAATAACGGTCTCTCCTCAAAGCAGGGGGCATGAGGAGGTCGCCCCTATAGCTGAAACAACTCCATCTGCACGACACGCTCGACGTCGCCACTGGCGCCGAGTAAGGAGGGCTGGGGACAACTCCCCCTCTAGGATAACTCCGCCAGCTCCAATGGTGGGGATCAATCCTGCTGTTCCAACCGAGAACAACTTTGAACTGCTCAACAAGGTGCGCAGAAACTCTCCTACTGCAGTGCTAAATAGAATCCCTTCACTTGTGAAGAATGCTACAGAGAAGAAGCCAGAGCAACCTCCTCAACGGCTATCCTATGAAATTTACATGGTATGGCGTCAATTCCAAGACTCCGTGATGGATCAAGACTATCTCCGCCGACAGAAAAAGATGAAGGTTCGGCAGGAGAAAGACTACTCTGTCAAGCCAGAAAAAGCAACAGCTGGATGGGTGCCCACTGCAACGGCTCCCTCAACGTCAATCACTCAAAAGAAAAGGAGGCCGCAAAAAGCCCTTGTGGACATGACGAACCGTAAAAGCGCTGAGCACAAATGCCCCAAGTCTGGGGGCATAGTGGTGCATACTGTTCATATGGCATCCGGGAAAGAGGATAGCCGCGCTTCGATGGGTCACCGACCGCTCACCCGATCCGTGACAAAATCCCAGGAGCAGCAAAAGAAGCTTCAGGAAATGCTGACGCAAATGGCTGCACTCACCGGGCCAAAAGAAATCCCGGAGGCATCATCAGAGAAGCGTCACGAACAAGAAACTGTTGCTGACTTCTTGCGCAGAGTCCTCGAAAAGAAGGACAAAGAAGCCGCAGAGCAAGCGGCTAACATAAAGAGAATGGCACTTCTGGTCCAGGACATGGTAGATATGATGATACAGACGGACCCCCCAGCTGATGACCCTCCAATCATCGTTGAAGACGATAGAGGGGAGACATCTAATCCTCCTCCGGCCCTTTCAGCAGCCAAGGAGGAAACCATTTCCAAAGCTACACTAGACGACTATATAGCTCAGCAAATACAAGTTCATCAAGCGAATGAAGCGGCTGTGCAAATTGTTAGAACCGGACGACCCTATCCAAGCTGATATGACCAAGTCAGTTACCCGCCAGGATATACGATCCCTAAGTTCCACGTATATAAAGGGACAGGGAATCCACATCAGCATGTCGCTTAATTCAGGGCCTTATGTGGCAATACTGGAAGCGATGACAAACTGTTGCTTCGCCAATTCGTCGGCAGGTTAGCAGAAACAGCCTTTGAATGGTATTCGGAGCTACCTAACGACTCTGTCAAAACATTTGCGGAGATGGAGCTACTATTTACACAAAGATTCGCGAGTGCTAGTGGACGCACCCCGATAACAGCACTGATCAATGCCAGGATAAGGCCAAGCGAAACGTGGGTCCAATATGCAACACGATGGCGGAACCTATGGTCGAAATGCGAACAACGCATCGAAGAAGCACTTGCGGTAGGCATGTTCGTGGGTACTCTCGATCCGCAAGCGACCATCTCACAATTCATGATGTTCTTCAGGCCGACCACCTTCCAGGCCTTGATTGACAAATTAGCCCAAATGGACCAGATGGGCCATGGACCCTCTCCTCCAAAACCGGACTCTCGAAATGATAGGGGAAAGGAAAAGCGATCGTCGTCGCCAATGCTCAACAATAGCCAAGCCACTTGAAGCCGGTTGTCCGTCAAAACAATATGCGTCCAAGCGTATCCCTTGAGGAAAGACTGGGACGTCCTTACTCGTTTCCTCAGAATAAAACAAGGCGACTGTTCGAGTTGGCAGTGCACAACAGACTCATCAATCTGCCGAGTCCAAAACGTCTGTTGCAGCCAGGCGATCTCAATAATCCCAATTATTGCCCTTACCACCAAACGGTAGGTCACCCGTTCGAGGACTGTTTCATCTTTAAGGGATGGATCGAGGATCAGTACCTACAAGGCAAGTTCACGCTGTCTGAAAAGTGGAAGATAAACCCACCACAGCCGCACACTCCAAAGAAGACGGACACGCCGGGGGCAGCTTGTTCTTTTGTTGAGCACGAAAACGATGGAGAAGACTCATCAAATGAATCCGGGGACTATGTAGCGAGTTGTCATGTGATCTCTCACTCATTGATAGATGATGAAGAGGTTCCTTGCACCAAGAAACCGAGGGCAAGGCCTGAACCAGAACTTCTGTGGCCGTCAGACGAGGTGATCGATACCTTTCTGAATGAGATTCATCTGAAAGTTAAAGCCAATCAAGAGCGTGAGATGGCCATATTGGAAGGAGCTAAACGCCGGCGATTAGACGAAAGAGCCGAGGCACTCCCGTCAAATAAAAAGACATCCGCTGCGGATAAAAAAAAATTCAAGACGAGGAAAAGGTTTGCTAAGGCCATATCAATGGGAATGAAGCTACCACCCTCTGAAGAAAACACTCTCGACGGAGTAGAGATGCATCCTAACTACTGCTTGTATCATCAGAAGATCGCACACCCTACTGAAGACTGTGACTCCTTTAAGTGTTGGTGGCAAGGGTATGTCGCTCACAGGCATTACGTCAACAGAGCAAAGCGGGATGCTCGTAGACAGCGAAAAATACGACAGATGAGCATAAAAGAGTTGCTGGGAATTGTCATAGGGACGAGCCCGGGGGATCACGAGTTCTCACTTTTGGGAACGACCCCGACGAAAAAATAGCCTTCAACCCTCTCTTCAAGGAGTCCATCTCTGAAAGATTGAGGAGTTGCGAGAATATTCAGCCGCTCAATTGCACGATATCCGGAGAGAATCTCGGACCCACAAACAACGGAGCGAACAAAAAGGATAAAGAAAAGGGAAAAACGACCTTCGTCGCCAACACTCAACAACAATCGAGTGGCCCTAGACCGGTTGTTCGTCAAAATAATATGCGTCCACGCATATCCCTCGAGAAGAGGCTAGGACGTCCTTACTCGTTTCCTCAAGATAAAACAAGGAGGCTGTTCGAGCTGGCAGTGCGCGACAGACTCATCAATTTGCCAAGTCCAAAACGGCCGTTGCGGCCAGGCGATGTCAACAATCTCAATTATTGCCCTTACCACCAAACGGTAAGTCACCTGATCGAGGATTGCTACATCTTCAAAAACTGGGTTGAAGACCAATACCAACAGGGCAAGTTCGTCATCTCCGAAAACTGGAAAGTGAGACCGCCACAACCACATGCTCCGAGAAAGACGGATATGCCGGGGGCATCATTCATAGGGAAGGCTCCATAGACCGAAAAGTCAGTAAACTAGAGATTCGCCTCGAATACGGCGACGACGGACCGAAACGTTCTTAAACTAACGATGGACCACTACGTCCTAAAACTAGCTGATGACCGAAACGTCGTTAAACTACTACCAGCCCGCGGCATCCTCAAGCTGACACGGAATAAAAAAAATATAAAAAAATATAATAAAAAATAAACGGTATGTCCATAAGCAAAAAAGGCACGGATGAAAACCCGAAAGGGCTCCGTGAGTAAAAACAGGAGGGCTACCGGCGAGTGTTTGTGAAAACCCGGAAGGGCGCAACCTCGTTAAAAGACACTTACAGGGTCCTCTCGACCTTATAAGGAGAAACCACCCGCGTGAGATCCTTACGACTCATCGGGGCTCTCCAAAATGAGCCTAACCTCAAGTAAAAAGTGACATGGAATATCCCTACGCTTGCTCTTTCGACGGTAATACTACCTGGAAGATTACTTGAAGACGTCTTGTCCAGCCCCCGAAGGGATCAGAGACACGACAATTGCAAGGTTACTCGAACAGCAAGATTGCATATCAAGGAATATATCAGCCAACACGACGGTACGACGGCCAAAACCCTAAGTACCACAGACCCTAACGGACCTCTGTCGTAAAGAGCAGAGGTTAACTGTGACGTTAGGATATTCTTGCGAGAAATACTCGATTCGTCTCGACTCGTGAGTAAATTAATGTCTTTGCGAGAACTACTCGATATGTTTCGACTCGTGAGGAAAAGCCTTAGGCAGCAGGGATTAAAAAACTTGTTTCCTAAGCACTGGGACTCTACAAGTCGGTCTAAAACGGTCTCTTGCATACTATCCACGGGTCTCACTCTTTGAAATCGAATCTCGACAAGGAGGGAAACAACCGCTTACGAGTCCTCTCGACTCGTAAGAGGGAAAATTCTCTTATAAGATCCTTACGACTTATAAGAGAAAACGCACTTAGGAATCCTCACGATTCCTAAGGAGAAAATACGCCTACGAGATCCTCTCGATCCGTAGGGAGAAAATTCTCTATGGGACCCTCACGGCTCATAGAGTTGAAAAGTCTTAGGCAGCAGATCTGAACCTGCGGTCTAAGCCATTGCTACCTCTTGAAGAAGCCAATACAGGATGCTCACTTTATCATCCGTCAACCAAGTTTACTAAGGCAGCATACTGATAATAAAAGAAAGAATAAAGCGACAGAAAGAACATCTGATTCGCATTTGATCAAGCGCTCGAGACACATCCATTCATGCATGTGCAAAAGACTCAGGACGAGAAATAAGACAAACTGAAATAAAAAAAAATTCCATTCATATTGCAAAGGGTTCTTACAATCATAAAGAAATAAATAAAGATATTATTCAAATGATTACAACGGCAAAACCTCAGATCCTGGACAGGGATTTAGGAACTCGAAAGTGACCTTGTCCAAGACTTTCCAAGCTTGGAGAACCATCCTGGTGTGCTTCCTTTCGCGAGCACGGGCGTCGGGATCCCCACTGATATCCCCACCCTCCGATAGGCAGCAAGAATGGCGGACTATTGAAAGTCCTGGTGCAAGAGATCGACAAGATTGTCTCGCCGTCTGTTCGAGATTAAGTTCATCAGGTACACTGAGTGCACCTTGTCCTCGGCAGCGTCCAATACCCTAAGCAGCACGCCGGTAAAAAATAGGGGAAGTGCTTCCACAATAAGCTTCAAGAGAGGGGAGCGCCGAGGAAGCAGTTGACCGTTGAATGCGTCGAAACGGCTCATGATTTCGGCACACTTGGCGTTGGTAAATTCTCGGTTCTGAGAACGGCCGAGTCGGCGGATGTCTCCGTAAGAAATAATCTCGTCGAGATCGTACATGTGGGCGTCCATTGATCCTGTAAAAGAGAATCAACAAAATTATCAGAAAGACTGATTAAGCAATTTTTTATTCAAGATATGCACAGGAAGTTAAACTCCTCGAGAGCAATGCTCTGCAGACAGGAGTGACACCTGTCAAAATCCGATAATGAAGGGAATTTAAAGAAATTCCCCAAGAACTCTGAGAGTCTTACTATTAAAAGATGATATAATCCATTAAAGATAAAACTCCATTTCTTTTAATCTTCATTATCTATGATCAAACTCTTAAAAGTTCATCATTTTTTTTAGATCGAAAGATCTATGTTTTGCCAAAGAGCAAAGCTCTGTTCATGGGTTAAGAAACCCTGAAACAGATTCTTGAGAGCAAGGCTCTACTGGTTAAACCCCAAAGGGGTTTTCTTTAGATCAAAAGATCTATGAGAGCAAGGCTCAATTAATTAAAATTAATTTCATTCAAGATTAATTTTTACCTAAAATGTTTTTTCTAAAGAAATTCTAACTCTTGGAGTTCTTGAAGGCAAGAGCAAGGCTCTGAAGTTTTGAAAGTAAAAATTTTGAATATGATACTCATCTGTTGAGGACCAAAGGTCCTATTTATAGGCATCAAATGCCCTTTCAACTTCCAAAATTTGCCGCAGCGGTTGGAATTCTGCCACCGTTGCGCTCACGTTTGGGGCCACGTAAGCACAACGGTGGGGGGAGGTATTTGTTTACCCCAATCAGAGCAAAGCTCTGTTCAAATTCCAAGGCGGGAAATGAAGCAACGCTTCTGATTCCCCAATCAGAGCAAAGCATTACTTTGAAAATTTAAATTTTAATAAAAGAAGCAACGCTTCAGCTGACTTGCGCTCTGCGCTGCGCGACACGTGTCAGCGCAGTTGCGCCAGCGCAGTTGCGTTGTGCTCTGCGCTGCTCGACACGTGTCAGCGCAGTGGCGCTGCGCTCTGCGCTGCGCGACACGTGTCAAGTATAGGTGCGTTTGCGCCAAACAGAATTAAAATTCCAGTAAGATCTTTCTGTTCTTGTTAAAACAAGAAGATTGTCTTCTGTAAAACAGAAGCCCTTGGATCAAAGATCCAACGGTGAGGAAAAATCCCCAAATCACTCAGAGAATGATCTCTTTAACGAATTTAACAAATTAATGGGCACTATATAAAGGCCCCTAGACCCCAATTCCAAAGGGGAGAGATAGAGAGACAACACAGAGAGACAAAAACACAAAAACAAAGAGATAACTCCTCTAAAGAATTTTTGAGAAGAATTCAGAAAGGAAAAAGAAGGTAAAACCTTTATAAAAAGAAGAATTTCTTCTGAATAGATCATTGATCTAAGAACAAGATCAAGGATCTTCAATAAAAAATATAATAAATAACAAAGGCATTGCCTTTTTTATGAACCATTGGTTCTGGAATCTTGAAGATTCTTTTCTTGAATCCAAAATTGGATCAAGATATTAAAACAGTGCCTTGCACTTACTGTTGCGCTCCTGGGTTGGCGCAAGCCACCAGAGAGCGCCACGTGTCAGCTCCAGAATGATCTGTGCTACGCGCTGTTCAAATAGAGCACTGCTCTTATGAATTGGCGCAACCTACCAGAGCGCGCCACGTGTCAGAAGCGCAACAACGCAGCGCACTGGCGTAGCGCACTGCGCTTGCGCTCACCAGAGCGTAACACGTGTCACCTCCACATGGACTTGCGCCTTGCGCTCCTCAATCAGCGCAAAGCGCCTGACAAGCCATGTGGCACTCTAATGCAATGCATTATCAAGGGCAGAGCCCAATAAAGAAAGGTCAATCAGACCAAACAAAGTGCTATGCACTATTAAAAGGGATAAAGCCCCAAACAAAGGTCTGCCAGGCTCAAAATAGATGCTGTGCATCATTTAAAAAGGGCAGAGCCCAATTAAAAGGAGGCCTAATATGCCGGACAAAATGCACTGCATTATTAAACAAAGGGCAAAGCCCAAGCCAAGGTCTAACAGGCCAACCACAAATAAAAAACGTTGAACATCTTGAACTGTACTTAGCCCATTCATGGCCGTAAGTCCTCAAATTAAATTGACTGAGCACGGCTGCTCTCTTAAATCAATTTGCATCCGGTTCAAGGGTACATCTCCGACCTTCTCTGACACCTGTCATTGTAATCCTTCAACGACGTCAGAGAGGTGACGGGTCCCGACAGACACAAATGCAATGGACCACCATGTCCCTAAACTGGCAATGGACCACCATGTCCCTAAACTGGCAATGGACCACCACGTCCCTAAACTGGAACAATAGAGCCCCAAATGCTCTTTTGTCGGATCTAAGCGATCCCGTTTAAGTTGATCTTAGCCTCAAATATGGCTAACGTATCCTTAAACCTTTCAAACAGACTTTAGTCCCAATTGGACTATAGATCCCCCAATCAATTTCGGTTCAAGGGTACATCTTTGAACTCCTCTGACATCTGTCGTTGTAATCCTTCAGCGTCGTCAGAGAGGTGATGGTCCCCGATGGCCATACAAGCAATAGACCACTATGTCCCTAAACTGGAACAATAGAGCCCAAACGCTCTTTTGTCGGATCTAAACGATCCCGTTAAGTTGATCTTAGTCTCAAACTGGACTAACGTATCCTTAACAAACGTTTAAGTTGATCTTAGCCTCAAATACGGCTAACGTATCCTTAAACCAAAACCCCAAACCCAAATCTAAGAAAATACGGATTTGGACTAATCCACGTCCTACGGGCGACGGCATAAATTAGTCTCCGTATACAATCCACGGGCAACCACAAACAAAATAAACACCCACGACACGAAGTGAAATTCTGGAGAAGGAGAAAGTTGTTACCGCGATGCGGTAGCGTAATTAACTGCAGGGGCTTGCGCCTGCAGGGAAGAGCGTCCCCACAATTAAAAACCCCTCAAGCGAGGGGGAATCTGAAGAAGTCTGCTACATCGGCCACATCCGTATAAACCTCCGATACACGGTGCCATAAATCAACTTGGCATCTTCGGAGAGGTGGACGGATAAAACCAAATAGCATCTGCCCCGAATCTCAGGCAAGACGTCCGTACGTCTTGGCCGCCATTTGGAGGGGAACATGGGTTTAACTACAAGCATGTCAGCGGCACTAGCTGTACGTAACGGCTACCCAGGTACTTGCCGAAAGGGGGTCGACGATCAAGTACGTTCTTACCTTATTGAGCCTGAATGTGATAATCTCCATACAGTCCAGTCTCTTCGTCAAAGAGTATCGCATATCGGATCTAGGGGTGGATAACGTCAGACCCCTACTAACCCGATAAGTCGTGTTTGAGTCAAGCTCATCACCAACAGAGATACTACTGATCAACTATTAGTAAATCTCATCTACCGTGGCCACGGATTTCTGGTAATATCCAACTGAACACAAAGCAATATCGACTCCTAATACCAGGAGAGACGAATCCCCGACAATCAACCACTGCCTCCATGTGGCTCATGACTGTACCCAACTAAAACATGTTTGCATGACTCTTTTGAGCCGTGGTAGGTTAATAATCAAAGTACAGTGGGAACTCACACGAGACAAATGACGATTTCAGGTCAAAGGACTAACATGTACTCATGCCACCTGCGAACTTCCATATGGTGATAGATATAATACCATCTAGAAGTTTTACTCACCTCCAGTGAGCACCTGTATACTATCTTAGGTGACACAACACCAATAGCTTGTGAGACCGGCCACCGCCCCTTATCGGGGTCTAGAAACATATACACTAGTCTACTCCGAAATATTGATGCCCAGTCTCGATACTCCCACGACTAGGGAAATTTAAGGATGTGCTTATGGACAACCCAGCTCCCACATATATGATCACCATCGTAATGCTGGTTGTCAAGCAACAATCTTACGGGCTTCATCTATGATGAAGACAAACCAGATAGTATACTATCATATCGAGTAAGACTGTTATACCTCTATAGGTCCTCTCTCAATTATCATAATCGCTTATTTGCAATCACAATAATTGCCTTGAGGGCACTATATCCAACAATCTCCCACTTGCACTTAAGGCCAATTATTGTGGTATCGCGTACCCACAGCTCGTGTGTGTAACATTTCAGAAAATGAAAAATATTATTTTTGGAATTTAAATAATAAAATAATAAATTTCATGAATATTATAAGAATATATATTTGATTTTTCGTAGAACGATATGATTATATACCTATATTTTGGAAAATAATGGGAATTTAAAATAAATTATTAATTATGAAAGTATTTATTTGATTTGGGCATTTTACAAATTAATATATATATATATATATATATATATATAAGTATTTAAATACTAGTTTAATGTTAAACTTAATTAGTATTTCACTAATTATGCATTAAACCAAATTTGTTTTGTTAAACATGATTTTTGTGCATGACATGTAACAAGTTATTTATGCATTGTATTGCGGTTTCATGTTTCTTTTTAAAAGAAAAGAAGATATAAGAAAAAGAAAAGAAAAGAAAAAGAAAAGATATAAGAAAGGGACATAGAGGTATGGGAGGGATGGTTGAGAGAGAGAGAGAGAAAGAAGATTCTACAACCATGGCAATTCTTTACTTCCGTTTTCTCATCCTCATTCTTCATCTCCTTCCTCCTCCTCCTCCTTCATCTTCCTCCAACCCTCACTACCTCTCCACAAACACCATGAAATCATCATCAAAATATCACATGACCTTCACAAAAAAATTTCCTCACCTCATCCTACACACTTTGGAGTGATCAAGTTCAAGATTGGTTTTAAAGTATCCTAACCTCATGTATTGGTTTAAGGTTCAATAGGTGATGTTTTATGAACTTGAAAAATTCTAGGGTGTGATTTAGTGAACTTTAGTGGGTGTTATAAGTAGTGGTAGTGTAGTTGAGGCCTAGTTAGTGACCATAAACTCTTTAAGTAATAGATAAAGACCTGTTAGTGCAAGTAACCTAGGATTTGACGAACTTAGAATTTTTCGATATCGGTTTTTCATTGACTTTTGACGTTCAAATAGAATCTGGGATGACTCTAGAACTCTGAAAATTTAATAGCGGATACAGTGAGATGTGCAGACCAATAGGAAGCCACCCCAGAAACCTGAGCCCAAACCCCCATGTCGAGGCCGCCGTTTTATTCAATTTGGCCACAAATTTCCGCCCAATTTTGGAGATAGGGTATGAAACTTGGTCTATAACTCACTCATTAGATAATTAGACATACCTTATATGCAAAAAAGTTTAATTTCACCATAGGTAGAATCTGGAGTCATTTTACTTGTTTTCTGTCGATATTTTCTGACTTTTGAAACTTGGTTTTTGATATTTGAGTTTTGACTCGGTCGTTTGACGTTCATACGTCAACGTCAAGGGTTGTTTTGTTGTTTTAGCACGCATTGACCATAGATTCTAACCTATGTTCCTTTCTCTTATCGTATCGGTTTTGGATATGGATTTCTATGGAATTCGATTCGAGTTTTTATTAGATTTTGGTTATGGACTTGATTTATAGGTACAAGCGCGTAGACTTCCGGGATGACGAAGGAGGGCAAGGCATCCGTCAGGATCGACTAAAGTAAGGTGTAGTAGGTGAGTAGATGTATATCTATGGGGGAAGTCTGGTAGATGGCGTATAGCACCCCCGCAGCCGTAGTATTAGGGTGTGTGTGTGTCTATACACACACACATACTAGGATACTAGATATATAGTTATATATATAGATATTAGATATGTATACTTAGCTAGTAGTGTTTCTAGAATATTATGGGCGATAGTAGTATATTAGTAGAATGACATATCCCCCGTACTAGTTCTTATCCTATGATCTATATCTACTCATGAAAGTATATAACTACATATATTTATAATATGATACGAGATGATGAGGATATGATCTGATATGATGAAATGAGTCGATATGATATGATATGATGATATGAGACGATATATATACATGATATGAAACGAGATGATATGCCATGTGATGATATATGACGAGATGAGATGATATGATGTATGTGACGATAGATCCGTACTATTTTATTGATGATATCGTACGATGGATTATATCGTACGTGATATGATGATGATGGATCGCCGAATTATGTATATATTGACTCGAGAAATATTGATTAAAATCCTTAAGTAGATATTATGATATAATTAGAGTCATACCTATTTTCAAAACTAACAAATCGTTACGCATTTTTAAATGATAATTTCAAGGTACGCTATGATTTTTCAAATGGAATCTTTTTCTAAAATATGATAACCCCCTATTTTTCTAAAAACAACGATTCATACTATTTTAAACTATAACTGTATGGCTCATACGTAGTTTCGTTTTTATACCATTCGCGTTTACGATTTCTTTATTCTGTTCACGCTCGCATTAAGATTTCTTATTTTTTCATACGCTCGCATTATTTCGTTTACGACGTATATACTGCGATCATACCCTTATCATTATATATGACTGTGTCTTCTAGGACACATACACCATTACCAATGATTTACATGTTGCATGTACACTTACTTGCTGGCTCACACACACATCATCGGTAATTACCATGCCACGTACACATTAGAAATCGCTACGTCACCGTATCACCTTATAACCTGTAGCATTTTAGTTATTGTTTACTATCCCGAACCACACATACTAGTTCAGTTATTGCATTTCCTTACCTAGTTAAACGACACGCTCATATAAACACACTTGTTATGCATTACAGTATTGTTCTGTGCCTGTAACGACTCTAAAATCTCTGTACGAAAATTCTTCTGTTACTATACAGAAAAGAGTTTGACAGCCTGTGTATGAGTTATAAGTTAATTTTGCTAAATAAAAGCAAGAAGCCACTTGTAGCTCACTGGTAAAGCCCTTGCACTGCTGTGATGTAGCCTGTGTGTTCGATTCTCGTCAGACACAATTTTTTTCTGATTTTTCTTTTTAACTTTTTGGAAGCCCAAAAGATTACACGTGCAATACACGGGGAAATGAAAGTTCAGAAAAATCAAATATATGGAAAATGGTGTAAATATTGAATTTAACAGATGGCACGAATCTCGAGGCCAGAGCCTCAAGATCGATTGGCCAAATTGGCCTAGGGGCCGGCGGCGACGGCTTAGATGCATCCAATGAACTCCGTTCTTTTCACACTCGTCTCTTCAGCTACCCTTATCTCCTCTGTACTGTTTGATTTCCCTGCAATCAAACAGAGACGTTTCATTTCACAATTTAACACCATTTTAATGCTTTTTAATCCACAATTTTAATTCCCAAACCTTAATTTTCCACTATAAATATCACCCCACATTTTGGCTCAGCACCATTCCGAAAATTCTAGCTAAAACTATCTAAAAAGTTCCTAAGTGCAAGTGGAGTAAAGTGGAGTTAGAGAGCAAACTTTTTTCGTCGAAGATCGAAGCCGATTTTCGGAGCTCCCACGACGCCATGAAGCCTCCCACTTCTTCGTAACTCTTTTTTTTGACATATTCAAACCGTAAGTCCCTCTTATCTCTCTTTCTTTTCACCTCATTTCATCTCCTAATCTTATATCGGTAAAGTGGAGTTATTCCCGATACATTTCTTTTTAAAACCTAAAACTCCCTTTTCCTTTATACATAAGTCAAACTAATTCTACTACCCTACTTGTAACTTTAATTACAAACGTTTAGCTTCAAGTTTAACCAAAATTCTCATGTGAAACAAACATAAACGAACATTTTCATTAAAATACCTTGAACTTTAGTATCATCATCTTTTCGATAACTGTCAAAACAATACCTTTAGGAAAACTTCACGGGGTAACGACCTACCCCACGCGCACACTTTGGTTTCATAGCACGATATCTGTATATATGTATGGCTGGTTCAAAGAAATGATTTTCATTAAAATACCACATCTTTTAAAAACCGGATTTCTTTTAAAGCGGTATTTTGTAATCCTTGGAAAATACGCCTTTACAACCCTCGTTAGGGGACCCGCTAATAGATGGTGCGGATTATCGCATATCCTTGGTATAGTAGAGCGAGATGCAGAACTCCTCGCGAAGTATTCGATCTCGAAAGAAAATAAAATACGGTTTTTAAAAAACGTGACTTTTCTAAACAAAACTAATTTTTGAAAATTATATAAAATATTATAAATCCATTTTTTCAATATATTATGAAACTAAATTTTTCTAAAAATAAAAGATTAAAATGTTAATAAAATACCACCAAGTTACCAAAAAATGGCTAGTTTTCAATAAAATACCATAAAATTTTAAAAGCTAAGTATTTATTATTAAAATACCCCAATAAATAAATTGCATGCTCATGAAAACCCTAAATTTTATAAATCACCCTCGAGATTTAATTTTTAAACTATATCAAAATATTTTTCATAAAACCCCCTCGAGATATGCAAATCAATATTTTAAGAACTCTAGTTTAATATAGGTTTAAGCGGGATCAATTCTCTTGAGCCTCAGGGAGCTGGAGAAAGTGAGTGCTTGCCAGACAGCTTAACGGAGTTATCAAATGTCAATTGTCTTAGAAAAAGACATAAATCTTGCCGTCCATGTGCAGCAGTTGCCGATTACTCCCAAACATAAGAAATTCAAGAGCTAAATTCTTTCATAAGATATTTACTCTAACCTGAATACAAACTCAATCAGGATCCGAACTTTAACATAAATTTGAACCCTTGATCATGAACCAGAACAATTAAACTTGAATATCCCAAAACTTGAATACTAGAATACTGTGACTTGACATGAACTTAATATGAATACCAGAACACAATAGTTGCTATTGAAACTGACTTGGCTCAAACCATGAATATAACTTGATATGAATAAATCAGCACTCAACACGAATACTTGATATTGACATGAACTCAATCTTGCAACTTGATGTATTCATGGATTCGAGCAAGGCTAGTAATTTTAACTGTAACCTAGAATACACGGGGTGTTGGGGTAGTTCATGTGTGAATCCAATGAAATCTCAGGAGTCCCCCTAGATCATGAATCTATGTCTACTAAAACAAGCAAGCTATCATGAGCGCTCATGTTTCCTTGATCCTGGATTATAGCCTGTTGAGTTTGGAATATTTCAACACTAGATTGAAGTCCCGTTACTAACATTTGATTCTGGCCCATGGTTCCTTACCCTTGTATTACAGCCTGTTGGGTTCGAGAACACTCTTGAGATTGGTTGACATTCACCCTTGAACTTACGTCAAATTAGTTTACTCATGTAAAGACCTTTTAGGACACTTACATTCACTTCATGTCCACTATATCTACACCACACAGCCATGCTATATTATGCTCATGTTATTTTGCCATGATATATATAGAGAACTGCATGTTAAATAGAAATGCCATGCTTATAGAAAATGAAATGTTTAAATAAGATATCTCCTAGTCCATTAATTCATGATATACATTTTTATCATTATACTTTATACTTCACACCTATTTCTTGGCGACTTACCGAGCGAAAGTTCGCTGACGGGCATTCCACTCATCTTTGTTTTCTTGGAATGTTCGTCAGATAATGTAGAGATGGAGGAGGTGGACACCACCAAGGAGGAGCACGACCAGACACGACTCAGGACTAGACTAGCTATCTTTTTAGTTTATGTATGCCACATGTTTAGGCATTTATCTTCTTGTATTGTATTTTCTTTCAGTTGAACTCATATATTGTAAATGCATCAAGTTGAATGTAAATAAAGTTGTTGAAGTTTAAATCTCATATTTATTTCTTGTCATTTTATATTGCTCCATTATACTTAGCGTATTTATTCCAGGAAATGACCTTCTTGAAATAAATACGTCACGGGCTTGCCACGTTACCGTTTCCGTCTATTGAGAAGCGAGGAGTGACGGGTTTTGTTGGTGTAACGACTCCAAAATTCCGATATTTTAATAAAATACAGTAATTATTTATTCTTTGTATTTTTCGATATATTTTGTTTTCTATTATATATAATTTTGTTATTCATATTTTTCCTATTATTTTCCTAAAAGCCGAATTCCATTTTTATAATTTCATTAATCTCTAAATGCCTTCTATTATATTTTTCTAAATCAAAAACAAATCTCATTTCCTAGTAAAACTTTTTTTCTATTTGTTCACCCCTTAATCAACCCAAGCCTATAGCTTTATTTTAAATTCTTTCCCTACATGCCCAGACTGTTAACCCATTATCAAGCCCAAACCCATTTCCTTTAAAACCCAACAGAGCCCTAATTTAATACACTAAACCCTATATATTCCATCAGATTGGCTGAACATGGGGAGTGAGGTATTATTCTGATTAATTTTTTTTTTATTATTGAATGCTATGTTAATTATCTCTCCCCTCTTAAAACTCTTCCAATATTTCCCTCCAAACACAAGCCCTAAAACCTTTAATTGCCCTCTTAATTAAAATCTCACATTCTATTAAAACCACTACCCTTTCAAATCCCCCACTCTCTTCACCTCCCCTCTTGTAAACGGGCCACACTCCCACTCTCCCTCATCAATTCTCATCAAAGCAGACTCTCCCTCTCTCCCCCTCTCATATACTTATATATAAACACATATAAATCTCTATGTCTCATCTTTCTCCCTCTATATACTTATAAACACACATCACACACTTCCCGCTGCTGTTTTTTTCCTTGTTTCACCCATCTTGGCCGACCCTTGCCACCCTTCCCTGTGGCCGAGCCGCCTCCATCAACAAGTGGTCGGGCTTTAGTACTTGTGTTCGAAATCAACTGCCAAGGCTCCGTCAACGTTCCTGCAACAGCAACAACAACCCCAAGCCTTCTCTTTTATTTTACAACCACACCATCGATTTTTAACAAGTCCATACGACGCAACCACGAGCTTTGAATTGAGGTCCTATGGCTATGCCCGAGGCCGCATGATCGACATGATTATATGCATGCCTCCGGATCTTCGTTCCGTTCAAGTTTCAATTTTGAGCCAGAAGTGTTCGGTGAAATGCCCCAACGAAGTTTCGCCGTTTCCTTACGTCCCAATTCGCACGTAAGTCCCTCTTCCTCCTCCCACGTCTATCTCCCATCTTCCTCGTTTAAAATATTGTTCCTTGTTATATGATAAAAAACTAATATGTTAGAAAATTAATTCAAAGACAATGACATCTATGATAATGTTTCATACAAGTATAATGACATTACAGTTTGTGATTATAGCAATCATGAATACAGAAGTATAACAGTTCATCATATAATTATAAAATTGATATTTCGCTGCTGATTACATCAAGTAGTGTTTATCATTTAGAGTTGCAACATTTATAGTTTATTAATATTTGCAAGCATTAAGAAGTGGTGTGCATTTTTGCGACAGTTATGGTCTTTTATATTAGGTATCTTTTTTTGCTTCACCTTAACGTTAATTTAGTTGTGTGTTAGTAATATCCAAGTATTTCTCTTACAGTTTCCTACCCAAAAGCTCAAATTGTTTTAACAAGTGCCTCATGAGTTTAATTATAATCATGATGTAAGTGTACTAAAAAGTAACAAAAGTCATTTGCAAAACAAGGCTCTTACGTGTATTAAACTAAGGATATCAATACATAGTTTTAAACAAAAGGCCAGCTATAATCAATCTGACTTGAATATGATTCAAGTGCAAACTACAAAATCTTTTTCTACAAGTTATGTATTTTTAACAAATCTTTGCAATGTGCCGCTACAACCCATTTTGGGGAACCCGTTCGGGATGGTGCGGATTATCGCACATCCTCGGGCTTAGTAGTGCGAGATTTAGACCTCCGCAAGGAGAATTCGGTCTTGAAAGATTTAAAATACGATATCTTAAGAAAATGAGATTTTTAGAATATAAAATATATATTAAAATTATTTCTGTATAAATATATGTATATTTATCATTAAAATACCTATTTTGTTATGATATAAATATTCCACATTTTTCTAAAAATCACAAGAATCAATTTTACACTAAAATACCATGAATTCCATACAAAACCAATATTACAAATAAATACCACTTATTATGAAAATAGGATATTTTCACTAGAAATATCATAATATATAATCTACATTCATTACAACTCTAAAGAAGATTAATAAATACTTGGGGTGTATTTTGAAAACTATACTAGAGTATTTTTTCATAAAACCCCCTCAAGTTCTACAATTTACCCTAAGGACCCTAGTAAATATGGGTTTAAGCGAGACCAATCTCTTGAGCCTCAGGGAGCCGGAGAAGTGGGTGCTTGCCTAACTAAGGTAGACAACTAAACAAACGGTGTTATCAATACTGTAATCGTCTTTGAAAAAGACACAAATTCTGTCGCCCATGTGCAGCGGTTACCGATAACATCAAAACAATCAGGACTTCAATTTACTTCTCTAATTGTCTGACTCAGATTGAGTCTCATTATAATCTGACTTGAATATGATTCAAGTACAATCTATAATCTACAATCTACAATCTAGAATTTACAATATTACAATTCAATATGAATCCATGAATCCATTATTCCATATATTCAATCTATCAACTTGACCGAACCGAACCATGGATATACATCCATTTACATGATTCTACAGTTATTCCATTTACATGATTATACAGTTACATCCATTTACCGATATAATGGTTTTGGTCAGTCATCCAACTATACAATCTATACAATACAATACAATAATACAATCAAAACACTACGGGGTTTAAGGGGTAGATTGGTACGGAAGGTGTTAAAAGTGGCACGAGACAGTAAGATTAAGACACCTAACCTATATTCCGTTGCTATTATACCGTGTCTTAACAGTTCCTTGTACATTCCGTTTTCCCTGGTCTCTAGCATATAGAGACCCCTCTCGTATACACTGGTATCCTTCTGTACTAAGCTACAAACAACAGCGTTAACACAACATTACAACAATATAATACAACTTTAAAAGATACCTCTTATTCTGTCTATTTCTCCCTTACCTTTGGGACTTACCGAGCGACCTGTTCGCTGACGACATTCTCTTTCTTTCTTCTTTGAATGTCGTCAGGTGATCTGGACACTTCAGAGATCGAGCCCACTGCTGAAGACTTGGACCAGTTCAGTGAAGATCCTAAGCTCTAGTCATTGTACACTTTCCATTCAGTACTTTTCATTTCTTTTATGCCATTGTTTATGTAAGTTCACGTTACCTCTCCCGGTTATTCAGACTTGCGGAAATGGTGAAAAACGATTTTTAGGGTTTAAGTAACATGGACTACGAAAACGGATGTTGGCTAAACTACACACTAGCAACTAACAAGAGAGTAATCTACTCGGTTAGGGGTTATACATCAACTTGAACTCCTTCTCTTTGACTCTTGATGGTGGTCGGATGATGCTTTCCTCGTTGCCTTCTCTTGTCGAAGATGGATCCACCTGAGGGTTTCTTCCTTGAGCTCCTTTCTCGAACTTTGAGAAAACTAAAGTCTCCGGCTTGCTAGACCTTCAACCTTAGGATGAATAGAGAGTAGCTTTGGGTGTTTTATCTCCAAGGAGAGGTTTCTCAACACATGAGAATTGTTCTCCTTGAACTAGAGGAGGAAGAAGAAGAAGAGAGGAGAGAGAATGGTTATGATAGAATGAGATGGTTTTTTTACAACCATAACAAATATATGAGAATTAATCAATTAACAAAATTAATCAAAATGAAAAAGGTGATGGTATGTTGAAATGACCATTATCATTTCACATTAAATGAGTTTTGCAAAGATCAAAGAGCATCTTTGCTTGAAATGATGATGGTCAACCTTTCAACCTTGGTCAACTAGTCAACCTTGGTCAACAAGTCAACAACCCTAACCATGACACAATTTCATTTAATTAATATTATTAATTGATATTTCACATATCCATTAGGGTTTGGAAAAAGACAACTATCAACTGTGCATACACACCCGTTCCGAAACCCTAATGAAAATCCTATTCCTCCGTCTCAATCAACTGTGCATACACAACCGCATTCGTGTTCCGAGGAACATGAATACTATGATACAAAACTAACCCCAAAACATATACTAGGATCTGGTTCTAACCAGAGCCCGCTTGTAATGTCTGTCCGGACGCCAAACGTGCACAAGTGCGCGGATGTGAACGAACCCTGTCGCAAAACCATGCGACCTCTACTCTGTTTTGCCCAAAGGCGAATAACCCTCTGTGTGGGACTCTAAAGACTCGACACTACGCTGGTAGTGGGTTTAACCACAGACCGCAAGAGACACTAGCTGTACGTAACGGTCCCCACGTAGATGCCGATAAGAAGACTGACGAGGTAAACCCATCTGAACTCCTACTGAGCCTGAATGTGACAATCTCCGTACAGTCCGGTCCGTTCGTCTGAGAACATCGCATGGCGGGCCTAGGGGGGCGGTAAACGTCAGTCCCTTACTAGCGGTACAAGTCGTGTCGGAGTGTAGCCTAGAATACCTGAGATAACACTGGAAACCTACCAGTCTATCTCGCTTCCCCTGGCCAGGGACTTTGTGTAATGGCTCTCCTAGACACAGCGCGATATCAACCCCCAATACCGGGAGAGACGAACCCTGTCTAACCGTCATTGCCTCAAAGTGCTTCGGGACTGCACCCAAAAACTACCTGTTTGCACGACTCCTTTGAGCCATGGTAGGGTAGTAATCAAAGTACAGTGGGAACACACTCAAGGCGAAGTGACAATGTCAAGTCAACAGACTAAGCTGTACTTATGTCACCTGGGAACTGATAACTGACGATAGGTATAGTACCAACCAACAGTTCCCGACGAGTCCTGTCCAGTGTACTCGTAACCTAACGAGCACCCGTATACTATCTCAAGTACGGCGTACTGATGGCTGTGGGACAGACCGTCTCCCAAGCTGGGATGAGAAGCGTATACGCTAGTCTACTCCGAAGTATCGATGCCCTGTCTCGATAGTCCTACGACTAGGGACCTGCATAAGGATGTGCTTGTGGATTACCCAGCCCCCACGAGTGTGACTAGCATCACAACGCTGGTAATCAAGCAAAGATCCTAAGGGCTCCACTAATGTGTAAAGGCGATATGCTAAAAGAAACACATGCACACATTAAAGCAGAAACAAACCAAGTAGCATACTACTATATTGAGCAAGATTGTCTATACAAGGTGAATATCCCAAGCTTCCATCAAGTAATATACAAACTAGTATGATACAGTAATGGCCTCTAGGGCATATACACTAACAATCTCCCACTTGCACTAAGGCCATGTACTGGCGTATCGAAGACCTATCATCTCGATCAGCCGCTCGAACTGAGTCTGGGGTAAGGCCTTTGTGAATGGATCAACAGTGTTATCTTCCGTAGCAACTCTCCGAACCTCGATCTCCTGGCGACCCACGATCTCCCTGATCAGGTGATACCGCCTCAAGATGCGCCTGGACTTCTGATGGGACTTGGGTTCCTTCGCTAAAGCTATAGCCCCGTTGTTGTCGCAATACAGAGGTACTGGATCAACAATAGATGGAACCACCTGAAGTTCTATCAAGAACTTCCTCATCCAGACGGCTTCTTTTGCAGCATTAGATGCAATGATATATTCCGCTTCCATCGTCGAGTCAGCAACGGTTTCCTGTTTGGAACTCTTCCAACACACCGCCCCTCCATTGAGGGTAAAGACATAACCCGACATGGACTTGGAATCATCCTTGTCACTCTGGAAGCTGGAGTCAGCAAAGGCCTCGATCTGGAGGTCTTTTCCGCCATACACCAAGAACATCTCCTTAGTCCTTCTCAGGTACTTGAGAATGTTCTTTACCGCTATCCAGTGTTTCTCCCCAGGGTTTGACTGATACCTGCTTACCACACTCAGTACATAAGCTACATCTGGTCTGGTACACAACATCGCATACATTATAGAGCCTACCGCAGAAGCGTAGGGTATAATAGACATGCGATCCCTTTCCAAATCAGTCTTGAGAGACATCTCTTTGGAGAGGGTGATCCCGTGACAAGCCGGTAGATAACCGCGCTTGGAATCTTCCATACTGAATCTTTTCAGTATGGTGTCGATGTACCTGGACTGTGAAAGTCCTAATATCCTTTTGGATCTGTCACGATAGATCCGGATCCCCAGAATGTAAGAGGCATCACCCAGGTCTTTCATGGAGAACCTGTGTGACAAGAACCCTTTGATAGATTGTAGCATAGGAATGTCATTTCCTATCAAGAGAATGTCATCCACGTATAAAACAAGGAATACGACAGTTCTTTCTACAAATCTACTATAGATGCATGGATCATCTGGATTTTTGATAAAGCCAAAATCTTTGACCGTCTCATCAAAACAGATGTTCCAACTCCGCGATGCCTGCTTTAGTCCATAAATGGACTTAAGCAACTTGCACACCTTCCCGCTACTCCCACTCTGAATGAAACCCTCTGGCTGGTCCATATAGACACACTCCTCTAAATTTCCATTCAGAAAAACGGTCTTTACGTCCATCTGCCAAATCTTATAATCGTGGAAGGAAGCAATGGCAAGAAGGATCCGAATGGATTTCAGCATAGCCACCGGAGAAAAGGTTTCGTCATAGTCCAAGCCAGGTCTTTGACGGAAACCCTTTGCAATAAGTCTAACTTTATAGGTCTCAACCTGTCCATCTACACCAATCTTCCTTTTGAAGATCCACTTGCATCCTACGGGTTTTACCCCATCTGGAGCAACGTCCAACGTCCAACGTCCATACTTTGTTGGTGTACATGGACTCCATATCGGTCCGCATTGAATCCAGCCATTTTACCGAGTCAATGCTCTGAATGGCTTGCTGGAAGCTAGTAGGCTCATCACTATCAATGATGCAATACTCTCTATCCCCGTCTATGAGAAAACCGTATCTCTCGGGCGGATGAGACTGCCTACTACTTCTGCGGAGCGGCGTAGGAATGTCCTGATCTTTCGAACCCTCTGGTTCTACTAAGCTTTCAGTAATAGCTCGCGGTTCTGGAATTTCTTCCAGTTCTATTGCACTCCCACTTATCTGATTTTCCAAAAACTCAGTTTCCAAGAAGTGGGCATGACGAGAAACAAAAACATTTTGTTCCTCTTCGCAATAGAAGAAATATCCCTTGGAGTTCTTTGGATATCCTACAAACTTGCACTATACTGAGCGTGCTTCGAGTTTGTCCGCATGCTGCTTTTTGACAAAAGCTGGACATCCCCATGTCTTAATGTGCTTAAGATAGGGTTTCTTCCCACACAACATCTGATATGGTGTAGTAGGCACAGTCTTAGTTGGAACTCGGTTCAAAAAGGTATGCAGTTGATTCTAGTGCATATCCCCAGAATGATCGCGGTAACTCAGCATTACTCATCATGGAACGTACCATATCCAATAGGGTCCGGTTCCGTCTCTCCGATACACCGTTATGTTGCAGAGTGTATGGAGGAGTAAGCTGAGAGAGAATTCCATTCTCTTTTAAGTAATCCAGGAACTCGGCCCTTAAGTATTCACCACCTCGATCAGATCTTAGTGTCTTGATACTTTTACCTGTTTTTTTTTTCAGTTCATTCTTATATTCCTGGAATTTTCCAAAGGCTTCGGATTTATGTTTCATTAAGAAGACATAACCGTACCTTGAAAAGTCATCCGTAAAAGTAATGAAGTAAGAATAACCGCTTCGTGCATGCGTAGACATTGGACCGCACACGTCGCTGTGTACGAGTCCCAAGAGCTCGCTCGCTCTTACTCCGTGTCCAGTGAACGGAGTCTTTGTCATCTTTCCTTTGAGACAGGATTGACAAGTTGCATATGATTGATATTCGAACGGATCCAAATCCTTCTGTATGTAACTTCGTCAACCTTCTCTCATTAATGTGACCCAGTCTACAATGCCATAAGAAAGCCTGATTTGATTCCAGAGACTTTCTTTTGTGTGTATTCTGGAGATTGAAAATCTGTGGTTGGTTTAATACGTATATTCCATGTTTAATGTACCTGACCCAATCAGAACTTGATTAAGTTGAATGTTTACAACATTACTTACAAACGCAAATTCATAACCTTCTTTAGAAACTAAAGATACAGAAATGATATTACAAGTTGCATTGGGTACAAAATAACAATTACACAAAACCAAAACGTGTCCATCTGACAACCCCAGGTGATAGTCCCCCACGGACTCAGCATCCATGCCAGCTCCGTTTGCAACTCTGAGGGTCATATCACCTGCCTTCAAAACCCTACGGTTTCTCAACGCCTACAAAGAATTACAGATATGAGATCCTGATCCGGTATCCAATACCCAGGAAGTAGAGTTTATTGATAGACAGTTTTCAATAACATACACACCTGAAGCTGGAGCCGCAACACGCTTCAGATCCTGTGTTCTGGCCTTCCAAGCCCTGCAATCTTTCTTCCAGTGTCCACTCTTGTGACAGTAAAAGCATTCTTCCTTTCCCACAAGTTTTCCCGCTTCCTTTGTTGCTTTTGCCTTTCCCTTCGTATCCACCTTACTAACACCGCCCCTTGGTTTGGCGGGGGTTTTCTTCTTCTTTCCCTTGGCTTTCGCCTTGGACCAAGAAGATGAAGATCCTCCTATAAACAAAGTGGATATTTCCCTACCTTTCTGTAGGGTGCCCTCTGCACTCCTCAGCATGTTGAGGAGTTCTTCTTGCAAGTTGAAATTCAGGATGAACTGGGCGTAAGTGGAAGGAAGGGACTGAAGAATCAAGTCCGTATAGAGCTCATTCTCCAACGTGGTCCCAAGGTCCGCGAGCTCCTCAATGAAGCCAATCATCTTAAGCACGTGTTCCGCTACCGGTGATCCGATGGCCAATCTCGCCGAAAACAGTTTTTTCGAGACTTCGTATCTGACGATACGGGATTGCTCCCCATACAGTTCTTTTGTATGAAGAAATATGGATTCAAGGTCCATATTCTCGTGCCTCCTCTGGTGTTCATTGTCCATAAAAGCAAGCACAAGGCACTTGGCCTTCGCGCAATCAATCTCCCAAGTCTTTCTGATTTCCTTATCCGCGACGCTGGAGGTGGGACCTGGGGCAGGGGGAGCTTTGGTGGTAAGGAGATACCCCAACTTGTCGTAAGTGATTGCCATTTTGACATTCCTGAGCCAATCTTTGTAGTTTGGCCCTGTCAGTATGTTTTTATCTAGTAGTAACTTAAGTCCAGTCATGTTGTTTGGTCGCTGCAATTAGGAGAGAGAGAAGAAACACTTCAGCATGATGCTCTTACAAGTTTAGAGTGGTTTTTAATTTGTCTAAACAGGATGGCTCCCACTGTCTCTCGAATCCCTCCTCAAACCAAAAAGGAAGAATTAGTCAGGATCAATCTCACCGTACAATACTTGCTTAACCGTTCAGCCAGGCTGGTGTCGGTACTTCGAGGGAGGTTTTCCAACGCTTCCGTGAAGTTCCTTAATTAAATAACCTCTTTTCCCTGGGGGCGCATCCCCGCTAACACCTTTCTAGACACCTATTAGGTTTATAGTATTGATCGTTAAGCGAGAATTTTCCCGAGGAGTAGAATATACTCACAGTGGGATCGGGATCCAAATATCATTACGTGATAAAACTGAAGGAATCCTACCAGAATCATCACACTCCAAATGGTATGCAGCGCTAGCAAGTTTCAGTTCTTTTGAAACTCCCGATGTGGATTTTTGCCCCATGCTCTTATGACCTTGACTTTGGCCAACAAATCATAAGTCACATGTCAAGTTCTACCCGTCATTCTCCAGGTTAATTTGAACCCACCCGTACCTACCCTTGACTTTGGCCAATAAGGCAGTACGACTGTCCCAAACCAACACATCTATCTATGCTGCACATGAATACCCAATAGCTACCAATCACTATGCCTTGATTTTGGCCAACAAACATAGCTTGAATACTATTGACCATCCATGTGAAACGACGAAGGGCTACGAATGGTTTTGGCGAAACCGTGAACGTAGTGAACTTGATATAATCGATGGAACGAGATAGCTTTTAAAAGGAGTGGTTTAAGCTCCGCGTTTAAAAGTTATTTTGAAACGAAACCGAGTGGTTTTTGAAAGTGTTCCAACGACTTTTACTTTGGTTTATTTTTCTTGCATTAATTTTAATGCGTCCCATCAATTAATCCTACCATTGCAGAAAACAACAAAAATATGACGTACGCTTATGCCATCCGCATTCGCCACGGGGTCCCGTCATCACCCGTTAGGTTACTTAACTAACGACAGAGCGGGGCTGGACTAGCGCGGATGCAAAACATAAGCAAGGCCTAAATAGATATCATATAGATATATATAAACATTCATCACATGCAATGATAGCCATTCCAGATCACAGATGAATACATTGGATATACTAGGAATCCGCAATTCGTACGAGCCTGTAACGAAGAGCGGACTACACGGTCGCGATGAATAGCCAATACCCCACCCTAGACCCCTACGGGTGCGGCAAACTACCCGCCAAGTATCCGAAGTAAAGCAACCTCCCTCAACGACGTGAGTAGGCCACTCGGCACTTCGAGGTACACGGTAGTTTGTGCACCCCACCTTGGGTCTATCCTAGGAGCAAAAATAGTAAAAAGAAATTATACAATGACGGCTACAACCCCGACCCGGTTGTGCGGCCATACAAATAATATTACATTAATTTACGTATTACAAGAATTGAAAGATACACAAAACTCTCATCTCACAATTCCCCCCGGCTATTCATCCGCGACAATCCAACGAATTCATATACACAATCCATCAACATTACAGATCACAGATATGTATAACCCCCACTAATCGACGTATAGCGATTAGCAGACGTTCAATACATATATAACATTACAGATATAACCCATTAGCCAAAGTCTATAGAAAATCGATCAAAATACGGATTTGTAACCACCCCAAAAATAAATTTGTTCTCTGAAAAATCTGGGTAGAAACAAACTGTATTAAAAATCCTAAAACAACACAGTAAGAACACTGCAGCAAAACGGAGTCGCGGTCGAGTCAACTCGGCCGCGGATCCAGGGCCAAACGCATGGTTTGGCCGCGGTTCCGCGGTGAGTTGGCCGAGTCAGCGGCTCATTTTTGCTGTGTGTTCTATAAAAACCCTGAAACGATTTTTCATGTATGTTAAATATTTTTTTTGAACAGTATAAAAAATCGACAGAAAATGGATTTTTCCCGGACGTGTTTTTTGTGATTTTTTTCCGATCGATATTCTAAATACTTTGCTAACATGCTAGGGTGTGTTTAGTTAGGCTCTGATTACACTGTAAGTCCACGTTACCTCTCCCGGTTATTCAGGCTTGCGGAAATGGTGAAAAACGATTTTTAGGGTTTAGGTAACATGGACTACGAAAACGGATGTTGGCTAAACTACACACTAGCAACCAACAAGAGAGTTATCTACTCGGTTAGGGGTTATACCTCAACTTGAACTCCTTCTCTTTGAATCTTGATGGTGGTCGGATGATGCTTTCCTCGTTGCCTTCTCTTGTCGAAGATGGGTCCACCTGAGGGTTTCTTCCTTGAGCTCCTTTCTCGAACTTTGAGAAAACTAAATTCTCCGGCTTGCAAGACCTTCAACCTTAGGATGAATAGAGAGTGGCTTTGGGTGTTTTATCTCCAAGGAGAGATTTCTCAACACATGAGAATTGTTCTCCTTGAACTAGAGGAGGAAGAAGAAGAAGAGAGGAGAGAGAATGGTTATGATAGAATGAGATGGTTTTTTTACAACCATAACAAATATATGTGAATTAATCAATTAACAAAATTAATCAAAATGAAAAAGGTGATGGTATGTTGAAATGACCATTATCATTTCACATTAAATGAGTTTTGCAAAGATCAAAGAGCATCTTTGCTTGAAATGATGATGGTCAACCTTTCAACCTTGGTCAACAAGTCAACAACCCTAACCTTGACACAATTTCATTTAATTAATATTATTAATTGATATTTCACATATCCATTAGGGTTTGGAAAAAGACAACTGTCAACTATGCATACACACCCGTTCCGAAACCCTAATGAAAATCCTCTTCCTCCGCCTCAATCAACCGTGCATACACACCCGCATTCGTGTTCCGAGGAACATGAATACTAAGAGACAAAACTAACCCCAAAACATATACTAGGATCTGGCTCAAACCAGAACCCGCTAGTAATGTCTGTCCGGACGCCAAACGTGCACAAGTGCGCGGATGTGAACGAACCCTGTCGCAAAACCATGCGACCTCTATTCTGTTTTGCCCAAAGGCGAATAACCCTCTGTGTGGGACTCTAAAGACTCGAAACTACGCTGGCAGTGGATTTAACCACAGACCGCAAGCGGCACTAGCTGTACGTAACGGTCCCCAGGTAGATGCCGATAAGAAGACTGACGAGATAAACCCATCTGAACTCCTACTGATCCTGAATGTGACAATCTCCATACAGTCCGGTCCGTTCGTCTGAGAACATCGCATGGCGGGCCTAGGGGGCGGTAAATGTCAGTCCCCTACTAACGGTACAAGTCGTGTCGGAGTGTAGCCTAGAACACCTGAGATAACACTGGAAACCTACCAGTCTATCTCGCTTGCCCTGGCCAGGGACTTTGTATAATGGCTCTCCTAGACACAGCGCGATATCAACCCCCAATACCGGGAAAGACGAATCCTGTCTAACCGTCACTGCCTCCAAGTGCTTCGGGACTGCACCCAAAAACTACCTGTTTGCACGACTCCTTTGAGCCGTGGTAGGGTAGTAATCAAAGTACAGCGGGAACACACTCGAGGTGAAGTGACAGTGTCAAGTCAACGGACTAAGCTGTACTCATGTCACCTGGGAACTGATAACTGATGATAGGTATAGTACCAACCAACAATTCCCGACGAGTCATGTCCAGTGTACTCGTAACCTAACGAGCACCCGCATACTATCTCAAGTACGGCGTACTGACGGCTGTGGGACAGACCGTCTCCCAAGCTGGGATGAGAAGCGTATACGCTAGTCTACTCTGGAGTATCGATGCCCTGTCTCGATAGTCCTACGACTAGGGACCTGCATAAGGATGTGCTTGTGGATTACCCAGCCCCCACGAGTGTGACTGCCATCACAACGCTGGTAATCAAGCAAAGATCCTAAGGGCTCCACTAATGTGTAAAGGCAATATGCTAAAAGAAACACATGCACACATTAAAGCAGAAACAAACCAAGTAACATACTACTATATTGAGCAAGATTGTCTATACAAGGTGAATATCCCAAGCTTCCATCAAGTAATATACAAACTAATATGATACAGTAATGGCCTCTAGGGCATATACACTAACAGTTAGGGATTGCTTTATTTCAGTTGTATTTACTTTCCATGCATTGTACAGAAAGAATGTGAATAAATAAAGTTGCTGTTTTTATTATATCTTGTCTCTTGTGAATTTACTTTTGTATTGCTTAGTTATGCTCAGCGTATTTACTTCACAGTAAATACGTAGAGGCCTCGTCGCGTCCCCTGCCCGTATACTGGGAAGCGGGACGTGACAGGTTTTGTTGGTGGCCCATGCATGCCAGAGTTGTATGGAACACTGCCATGCAGTTCTTTTTTGCGTGAACAACCTAAACAATATAACACAAGAACCAGCAACTAAAACACTCTTTACAATTCATGTTCCTTGAATCTTATCAATTTCATATTCCTTGAATCATATACTTTGAATCTGTCCTAAACCAAAATTCCCTCACCTCTTTTACAATCTTACCAAAACCTTCGCAATCTTTCATTCTTTCACATATTTTTTCATAAACAACCAATAGTCTATCAGAAAACTTTTCTTGAATCTGTTACACTTTCATTTTACAAATTTCGAGTACAAAATTTTTATAAGAAGGGTAGAATGTAACGACTCCAAAATTCCTATATTTTAATAAAATACAGTAATTATTTATTCTTGGTATTTTCCGATATATTTTGTTTTCTATTATATATAATTTTGTTATTCCTATTTTTCCTATTATTTTCCTAAAAGCCGAATTCCATTTTTATAATTTCATTAATCTCTAAATCCCTTCTATTATATTTTTCTAAATAAAAAACAAATCTCATTTCCTAGTAAAACTTTTTTTTCTATTTGTTCACCCCTTAATCAACCCAAGCCTATAGCTTTATTTTAAATTCTTTCCCTATATGCCCAGACTCTTAACCCATTATTAAGCCCAAACCCATTTCCTTTAAAACCCAACAGAGCCCTAATTTAATCCGCTAAACCCTATATATTCCATCAGATTGGCTGAACATGGGGAGTGCGGTTTTATTCTCATTATTTTTTTATTATTATTGATTGCTATGTTAATTATCTCTCCCCTCTTAAAACTCTTCCCATATTTCCCTCCAAACCCAAGCCCTAAAACCTTTAATTGCCCTCTTAATTAAAATCTCACATTCTATTAAAACCACCACCCTTTCAAATCCCCCACTCTCTTCACCTCCCCTCTTGTAAACGGGCTACACTCTCACTCTCTCTCATCAATTCTCATCAAGGCAGACTCTTCCTCTTTCCCCCTCTCATATACTTATATATAAACACATATAAATCTTTAAGTCTCATCTCTCTCCCTCTATATACTTATAAACACACATCACACACTTCCCGTTGCTGTTTTTTCCTTGTTTCACCCATCTTGGCCGACCCTTGCCACCCTTCCCTGTGGCCGAGCCGCCTCCATCAACAAGTGGTCGGGCTTTAGTACTTGTGTTCGAAATCAACTGCCAAGGCTCCGTCAACGTCCCTGCAACAGCAACAACAACCCCAAGCCTCCTCTTTTATTTTACAACCACACCATCGATTTTTAACAAGTCCATACGACGCAACCATGAGCTTTGAATTGAGGTCCCATGGCTATGCCCGAGGCCGCGTGATCGACACGATTATATACATGCCTCCGGATCTTCGTTCCGTCCAAGTTTCAGTTTTGATCCAGAAGTGTTCGGTGAAATGCCCCCTGAAGTTTCGTTGTTTCCTTACGTCCCAATTCGCACGTTTGTCCCTTCTCCTCCTCCCCCGTCTATCTCCCATCTTCCTCGTTTAAAATATTGTTCCTTGTTATATGATACAAAACTAATATGTTAGAAAATTAATTCAAAGACAATGACATCTATGATAATGTTTCATACAAGTATAATGACATTACAGTTTGTGATTATTGCAATCATGAATACAGAAGTATAACAGTTCATCATATAATTATAAAATTGATATTTCGCTGCTGATTACATCAAGTTGTGTTTATCATTTAGAGTTGAAAAATTTATAGTTTATTAATATTTGCAAGCATTAAGAAGTGGTGTGCATTTGTGCGACAGTTATGGTCTTTTATATTAGGTATCTTCTTTTGCTTCACCTTAAAGTTAATTTAGTTGTGTGTTAGTAATATCCAAGTATTTCTCTTACAGTTTCCTACCCAAAAGCTCAAATTGTTTTAACAAGTGCCTCATGAGTTTAATTATAATCATGATGTAAGTGTACTAAAAGGTAACAAAAGTCATTTGCAAAACAAGGCTCTTACGTGTATTAAATTAAGGATATCAATACATAGTTTTAAACAAAAGGCCAGCTATAATCAATCTGACTTGAATATGATTCAAGTGCAAACTACAAAATCTTTTTCTACAAGCTATGTATTTTTAACAAATCTTTGCAATGTGCCGCTACAACCCATTTTGGGGAACCCGTTCGGGATGGTGCGGATTATCGCACATCCTCAGACTTAGTAGTGCGAGATTCAGACCTCCGCAAGGAGAATTCGGTCTCGAAAGATTTAAAATATGACATCTTAAGAAAATGAGATTTTTAGAATATAAAATATATATTAAAATTGTTTTTGTATAAATATATGTATATTTATCTTTAAAATACTTATTTTGTTATGATATAAATATTCCACCTTTTTCTAAAAATCACAAGAATCAATTTTACACTAAAATACCATGAATTCCATACAAAACCAATATTACAAATAAATACCACTTATTATGAAAATATGATATTTTCACTAGAAATATCATAATATAAAATCTATATTCATTACAACTCTAAATACGATTAATAAATACTTGGGGTGTATTTTGAAAACTATACCAGAGTATTTTTACATAAAATCCCATCAAGTTCTATAATTTACCCTAAGGACCCTAGTAAATATGGGTTTAAGCGGGACCAATCTCTTGAGCCTCAGGGAGCCGGAGAAGTGGGTGCTTGTCTATCTAAGGTAGACAACTAAACAAACGGTGTTATCGATACAGTAATCGTCTTTGAAAAAGACACAAATCCTGCCGCCCATATGCAGCGGTTACCGATAACATCAAAATAATCAGGACTTCAATTTACTTCTCTAATTGTCTTATTCAGATTGAGTCTCATTATAATCTGACTTGAATATAATTCAAGTACAATCTACAATCTACAATCTACAATTTACAATATTACAATTCAACATGAATCCATGAATCCATTATTCCATATATTCAATCTATCAACTTGACTGAACTAAACCATGGATATACATCCATTTACATGATTCTACAGTTACTCCATTTACATGATTATACAGTTACATCCGTTTACTGATATCATGGTTTTGGTCAGTTATCCAACTATACAATCTATACAATACAATACAACAATACAATCAAAACACTATGGGGTTTAAGGGGTAGATTGGTACGGAATGTGTTAAAAGTGGCACGAGACAGTAAGATTAAGACACCTAACCTATATTACGTTGCTGTTGTACCGTGGCTTAACGGTTCCTTGTACATTCCGTTTGCCCTGGTCTCTAGCATATAGAGACCCCTCTCGTTTACACTGGCATCCTTCTGTACCAAGCTACAAACAACAGCGTTAACACAACATTACAACAATATAATACAATTTTAAAAGATATCTCTTATTCTGTCTATTTCTCCCTTACCTTTGGGACTTACCGAGCGACCTGTTCGCTGACGACATTCTCTTTCTTTCTTCTTTGAATGTCGTCAGGTGATCTGGACGCTTCATAGATCGAGCCCACTGCTGAAGACTTGGAACAGTTCAGTGAAGACCCCGAGCTCTAGTCATTGTACACTTTCTATTCAGTACTTTTCATTTCTGATTTGCCATTGTTTAGGAATTGCTTTATTTCAGTTGTATTTACTTTCCATGCATTGTACAGAAAGAATGTGAATAAATAAAGTTGTTGTTTTTATTATATCTTGTCTCTTTTGCTTTATTTTTATATTGCTTTGATACGCTTAGCGTATTTACTTCACAGTAAATACATGGCGGCCTCGTCGCATTCTCTGCCCGTATACTAAGAAGCGGGGCGTGAAAGTTGACGGCCCACGCAGGTCAGTTCTGCATGAAGTCTTAAGCTATATATCCCAAGAAATATGAAATTCAACAACTCCTTACAATTCCATTTCCGTTGAATCTATCCTAATCTTTCTTCTCTATCTAAGGTGATGGATTCTCCCAACAACCCTACACCAACGTTAATGTAAGTACACCACCACAACCTACCTTTACCGATCTACCACCTCCACCTACCATAGCCGCTCCACTCACAGAATAAACGATGCTTTTAGAGGCTATCAAAAGCCTACTTGAGGTTCAGCAGGCTCAAAGCACGATTTTGCAGGAGCAGACTGCTCTCCTTCAACAGAGTTTCATCCGCTCTGAAGCAGAAGCACCGGGAGTGAAACAATTTTGAGCATTACACCCGAAGAACTTCTCAGGGAAAGAGAAACCGTTTGAATCCAAGAAATGGGCTCAGAGCATAGAAGACGACCTAACCGCAGCCCAAGTTCCAGAGGTGGCTTGGGTCACAATAGCAAAGCTCCAGCTTACAGACAATGCCAGAGTCTGGTGGAAGGCCGAGGAGAGCCGTATTGAGCATCCGATCGAGTGGAAGGCTTTTCGTGATCTCTTTGACGCCAAGTATTTTTCGGAAACCGCACACTTCGAAATGGAACAGAAGTTCATTCACCTGCAACGAGGATCCATGTGGGATAAGTCGGTGGATGATTATGATGCAGAATTCACCATGCTCGGCATATTCTCCGCCCATCTAATTCCTACTGCATAAATCAGAGCCAGGCGCTTCTAGCAAGGATTAGACCCTGAGATCCAGGCTGCCATAGCAACGGGAGAATACCTAACACATGAAGCAGCTTTGAAGTCAGCTCGTCGCTGTGAAGCTGTCATTAAGAAGAAGGGAAGGCTACAGTCGGTCGGTATGAAACGTCCCGTCAACCAGATTACCGGAGGAGGCTCTTCTAGGCCAACTCTCTCAGCGCTAGCTATGAGGTCAGGAGGATCATTTTCTAAGACTGAACCAAACTTCTGTATTTGTTGTATCAGGACTGGACACCAAGTCAAGGATTGTCGTCGAGCAAATGGTCTTTGTTTGATATGTGGATCACCTCCACACACTGTAGGAACTTGCCCACACAACCGAACTGGCCCAGCCCCCGCAGCTAAACTAGCTATTCAAGTTCCACCTACTCGTTTAGCCCTTCTTGCACCACATCCACACGGACCACCTTTACCTCGTCAGCCATCGATGCACCAGCATGCACAGAAAAATGTGCAGAGACTTCAGGTTTTCACTTTGGCGGCCGTAGAGACCGAATCTATAGGTCAAGATAACACTGGTAAAACTCTTCCCATCTTTTTCAGCGTTTTCAAATTCTTGCATCCTTTCGTTCTTTCATCTACCCAAACATTTTCATGCACTTTCGGTACAATATCATTAGTTCCTTCACCACTGCCGTAATCAAAATTTTCTTGAATCTTTTACAACATCCATTTATAAATTTCGAGGAAAAAATTTTTATAAGGAGGGTGGAATGTAATGACTCTGAAATCTCTGTACGGAAATTCTTCTGTTATTATAAAGAAAAGAGTTTGACATCCTGTGTATGAGTTATAAGTCACTTTTGCTAAATAAAAGCAAGAAGTCACTTGTAGCTCACTGGTAAAGCCCTTGCACTCCTGTGACGTAGCCTGTGTGTTCGATTCCCGTCATACACAAAAAAATTTCTGATTTTTCTTTTTAACATTTTGGAAGCCCAAAAGATTGCACATGCAATATACATAGGGAAATGAAAGTTCAGAAAAATCAAAGATGTGGAAAATGGTGTAAATATTGAATTTATCAGAAGGCACGAATATCGAGGCCAGAGCCTTAAGATAGACCGGACAAATTGGCCTAGGGGCCGACGACTACGTTTTAGATGCACCCAATGAACTCCGTACTTTGCACACTCGTCTCTTCAGCTGCCCTTATCTCCTCTGCACTGTTTGATTTCCCTGCAATCGAAAAGAGACGTTTCATTTCACAATTTAACACCATTTTAATACTTTTTAATCCACAATTTTAATTCCCAAACCCTAATTCTCCACTATAAATATCACCACACACTTTGGCTTAGCACCATTCTAAAAATTCTAGCCAAACATCTCTAAAATGTTCCTAAGTGCAAGTGGAGTAACGTGGAGTTAGCAAGCAAGCTCCTTCCGTCGAAGATCGAAGCCGATTTCCGGAGCTCCCGCGACGCCACGAAGCCTCCCTCTTCTTCCTAAAACTTTCTTTGACATATTCAAACCGTTATTCCCTCTCATATTTCTTTCTTTTCATATCATTTTATCTTCTAATCATATATCGGTAAAGTGGAGTTATTCCCGATACATTTCTTTTTAAAACCTAGAACTCCCTTTTCCTTTATACATAAGTCAAACTAATTCTACTACCCTACTTGTAACTTTAATTACAAACGTTTAGCTTCAAGTTTAACCAAAATTCTCATGTGAAACAAACATAAACGAACATTTTCATTAAAATACCTTGAACTTTAGTATCATCATCTTTTCGATAACTGTCAAAACAATACCTTTAGGAAAACTTCACGGGGTAACGACCTACCCCACGCGCACACTTTGGTTTCATAGCACGATATCTGTATATATGTATGGCTGGTTCAAAGAAATGATTTTCATTAAAATACCACATCTTTTAAAAACCGGATTTCTTTTAAAGCGGTATTTTGTAATCCTTGGAAAATACTCCTTTACAACCCTCGTTAGGGGACCCGCTAATAGATGTTGCAGATTATCGCATATCCTTGGTATAGTAGAGCGAGATGCAGAACTCCTCGCGAAGTATTCGATCTCGAAAGAAAATAAAATACGGTTTTTAAAAAACGCGACTTTTCTAAACAAAACTAATTTTTGAAAATTATATAAAAAAAAATTATAAATCCGTATTTTTAATATATTATGAAACTATATTTTTCTAAAAATGAAATATTAAAATGTTAATAAAATACCACCAACTTACCAAAAATGGCTAGTTTTCAATCAAATATCATAAACTTTTAAAAGCTAAGTATTTATCATTAAAATACCCCAATAAATAAAATACATGCTCATGAAAACCCTAAATGTTATTAATCACCCTCGAGGTTTAATTTTTAAACTATATCAAAATATTTTTCATAAAACCCCCTCGAGATATGCAAAACAATATTTTAAGGACTCTAGTTTAATATAGGTTTAAGCGGGATCAATTCTCTTGAGCCCTAGGGAGCTGGAGAAAGTGAATGCTTGCCTATTCAGGTTAGATAACTTAACAAAGTTATCAAAAGGCAATTGTCATTGAAAAAGACACAAATCCTGATATCCATGTACAGCAGTTGCTGATTACTCCCAACCTTAAGAAATTCAAGAGCTAAATCCTTTCATAAGATATTTACTCTAACCTGAATACAAACTCAACCAGGATTCGAACTTTAACATAAATTTGAACCCTTGATCATGAACCAGAACAATTGAAATTGAATATCCTACAACTTGAATACTAGAATACTATGACTTGACGAACTTAACATGAATACCAGAACACAATGGTTGCTATTGAAACTGACTTGACTCGAACCATGAATACAACTTGACATGAATACATCAACACTTGACACGAATACTTGATATTGACATGAACTCAATCTTGTAACTTGATGTATTCATAGATTCGAGCAAGGCTAGTAATTTTAACTGTAACCTAGAGTATACAGGGTGTTGAGGTAGTTCATGTGTGAATCCAACGAAATCTCAAGAGTCACCCTAGATCATGAATCCATGTCTACTAACACAAGCAAGATATCATGAGGGCCCGTGTTTCCTTACTTCTGGAATATAGCCTGTTGAGTTTGGAATACTTCAACACTAGGTTGATGTCCCGTTACTAACACTTGATTCGGGCCCGTAGTTCCTTACCCCTGTATTACAGCCTATTGGGTTCGAGAACACTCTTGAGATTGGTTGACATTCACCCTTGAACTTACGTTAAATTAGTTTACCCATATAAAGACTTTTTAGGACACTTACATTCACTTCATATCCACTATACTTACACCACACAGCCATGCTATACTATGCTCATGTTATTTTGCTATGATATACATAGAGAACTGCATGTTAAATAGAAATGACATACTTATAGTAAATGACTTTTTTAAATAACATATCTCCTAGTCCATTAATTCATGATATACATTTTTATCATTATATTTTATACTTCACACCTATTTCTTGGGGACTTACCGAGCGAAAGTTCGCTAACGGGCATTCCACCCATCTTTGTTTTCTTGGAATGTTCGTCAGATACTGTGGAGACTGATGAGGTGGAAACCACTAAGGAGGAGCACGACCAGATTATGACTCAAAACTAGATTAGCTATCTTTTTCAGTTTATGTATGCTACCTGTTTAGGCATTTCTCTTCTTGTATTGTATTTTCTTTCAGTTGAACTCATGTATTGTAAATGTATCAAGTTAAATGTAAATAAAGTTGTTGAGGTTTAAATCTCATGTTTATTTCTTGTCATTTTATATTGCTCCATTACGCTTAGTGTATTTATTCTGGGAAATGACCTTCTCGAAATAAATACGTCGCGGGCTTGACACTTTACCATTTCCGTCTACTGGGAAGCGGGGCGTGACAGTGCCTGTACATGTTGTTTCATTATTACTATATGCTTATGAGATTATGTTTTTATGAGATTTCTGGATTTGAGAAACCGCAGATATATTTTAAAAACTTATGATTTATTTAAAAATACGTGGTTTTCTCTTGATATGTTGTTTGGCGTCCACCATGAGTTTTCTCGGTTCTGAGTTATGTGTATACCCGATTCGAGGAGAGAGGAGGCACCATATGAGGGTACATGGTGGACCCAGTACGGTACCCTGGGGAAAGAAGATCGTATAGAGAGACGTTAAGCATGGCAAGGGAACACTACCTACCGGTGAAAGTACTGGACTTGGCGGATATCTGGAAGATATCGACCAGAGTGATATGAGACAGATGGATATGAGGGCCGATCCGATGAGACGGCGCCTGTGATATGAGGATTTACGTGTCGATGCTGGACACGGGTTTTATGATAATTTCGAGTGTCGATGCTTGGCACTCAGGTTTTATGATGATTTGATGTTTCGTTGATGGACACAGGTTGGATGATACATATATATACTTATATATGACATATATGACATAGTACCATATATTTCCACAGGCACAATATTATTATTATTATTATACTTATGTATACACGATCACCTTTGTTACCACACGGTATTATATTATTATATTACTGTATGATCTAGGAGATCTTCACACATTCGATTTCTACCTGATGATGTCTTCTACTCACGAGTTGGCAACTCACCCCCATTATGCTACAGTTTTCTTGCAGGATTGATCGCTCGGATTCAGTAGCGGCTTGCTGGCACATTGCTCCTTTCTGGATGATTTTCATAGGTAGGCGTGTTACACTATAGAGCGTAACCACCTTTGTATATTCATTTGTATCTAGTTAAAAGCTCCATCAACCGGACTATGTATATTTGGTAGACCTAGAGACTAGTTTGTATATTCTTTGTATTTCGAGTCGAGACTTGTATATATTCCTATATTGGATTGGAAAGTGTTTTGGTTTTCTTTATTTTCTTTTTGTGTTGATCTTCGCCTTAGGCGTCGTATATTTTTTTTTGTGGTTGTGTTTCCGTCAATTGGCGAAGAGCTAGCTCCCGCTCGGGAACGCCATATTATTATTGATTATGTGCTTGTTTTTATCAAAGTTTACAAAGGAGGTGCTTCCCAAATTTCAAATGACGAAAACGTTTTCAAACTATAGCATATAATTCACTTGCATTTCAAACGAACTTTACTTATACTTTAAAAGGAAAGAACTTGATTTCATTATACCTTTATTTCAAAACTTCACCTCCATTATTTTTCCTAAAAGGTTTAGATTTCTGGGCTTTTGGCTTACTTGGGTTACGGTAGGGTCCTATAGACTTCACGTGATCCAAGTGCCGGTCACGTGACAATTTTGGGTCATGACAAAGTTGGTATAAGAGCGTTAGGTTTAACCTTGGTTCGAGTCTAGGTTTGACTATGCGGAGTTTAAGGCGTATATATTTCGGAGCCTATGCTTGACCTTACGAAACATAGAGTTAACTGAGGGGGTATTGGACCCAAACTTTCATTACGTAGGTTAACCTTGGTTGATGGAGTAAGTAACTCAAGTAGAGTGACGTACCGTGTGTATGTTCCACGACATACTTTCGATACGCTGCTCCGCTTAAATAACCTTAGGTTGTGTATATCTTGAGATTTGTTATTCTATTCGTTCTTATGATCTATCCTCATCGATATTTGTTTGCGGTTCCTGTCACTTTGGCTACGCGAGGTGAGAGAGCTATGGCTAGAGATGCGATCAGAGTGAGCTCGTCAGGGACAAGGACTGACCGGGGTGTTATTCCGGTGACGTAGGAACATATTGATTTCTCTTTATACTAGGATTTCTTTTTTGAGACTAGCGTTTTGGAACTGCACCAAATGACCGGGACATTGTTTGAGACCATCCAGATTGAGAGGACTGTTGACGTACAGCCTACTCCAGAGATCGATGTGTTGTCTACCATGCAGAAAAATGTACCAGCCGTTGCTGAGATTGACGAGATATCGCTTCCAGATCTCACGAAGCTGAAACCACATGATACCCCGCTGAAATTTCCAAGTGTTGTAATTTTCCGAAGTTGATTGTACTCGTAAAGTCGTGCAAGTACCCCTATGGACCCCCTAGAAGACATAATAACCTTAACTCAATTCTGTGCCCACGGAACCACGTTCGAACCTTCGGGTTTGCCGTAGTCCCGTGGTATCATAGGTGAGGCGTTGGTTAACTCCTTCTACGGCTGGTCCATGGACACTGTGGCACGGTTTTTGAGTGTTATGACTTTTCTCAAGTGTTGAGCTCACGGGGGTAATTTGTGAGTGTATGTTGATTCGATCGAAACGTTAAACATCGTCATGAAATTCTGTAATGTGATACAATATATGGAATTCATATGTTAGGCATGAAATCCGTAATATGTGATATTTCGGGTTTACGATGTCTAAGTCGATTGTGGATTCCAAATGTTGTAGTTTTACACTTTCTTTTCTGCGACCGTAAGTGTGGTATGTGGGGTATTGCCGGCTTCGTTGCTATACATCAACGACAATCGGGATACGCATACTTGCTTACGTCTGAATAGCCGGGGGTTTTATGTGAGATGAGGGTTTTTATTTTCGTTCATGTAAAATCCATTGTATGTAATATTCTTTTATTGGGGCACTTCCGGGTTGAGGATGATGTCACTATTGTATATTATTTACTTTTCCGCATTAGGTAGACCCAAGGAGGGGAGCACAAGTAACCGGGTTCTAGGGTCCAGTGGGAGGCCATCTCGAGGAGTCGAGACCGTGTCTTCTAACCCTAGAATTGGCAGTGTTACTTGCCGCTCTCGTATGGATCTAGTGATGTGGGTTTGACTATTCATTGCGACCGTGGAATCCGTGTTTTATACAGGCTCGATATAAAACACGGACCTCCTAGTATATCCAATATTTCATATGTTTCTTCTGCTGCTGATATTCTGTGATGTGATCATATTATATGTGTGAGAGAATGCTTTATTATTGTATATATGATATATAATAAACGTTGCTTATGTTTTACACCCGCACCAGTCCTGTCTCGGTATGCCGTTAGTTAAGTAACCTGACGGTGCATAACGGAACATTGTGGCGAATGCGGATGGCATAAGCGTACGTTGTATTTTCGTTTCTTCTGTGATACTTAGGAAGCATAAATGATGGGATTTATGTATGTAATATTCTTTTATTGGGGAACTTCCGGGTTGAGGATGATGTCACTATTGTATATTATTTACTTTTCCGCATTAGGTAGACCCAAGGAGGGGAGCACAAGTAACCGGGTTCTAGGGTCCAGTGGGAGGCCATCTCGAGGAGTCGAGACCGTGTCTTCTAACCCTAGAATTGACAGTGTTACTTGCCGCTCTCGTATGGATCTAGTGATATGGGTTTGACTATTCATCGCGACCGTGGAATCCGTGTTTTATACAGGCTCGATATAAAACACGGACCTCCTAGTATATCCAATATTTCATATGTTTCTTCTGCTGCTGATATTCTGTGATGTGATCATATTATATGTGTGAGAGAATGCTTTATTATTGTATATATGATATATAATAAACGTTGCTTATATTTTACACCCGCACCAGTCCTGTCCCGGTATGCCGTTAGTTAAGTAACCTGACGGTGCATAACGGAACATTGTGGCGAATGCGGATGGCATAAGCGTACGTTGTATTTTCGTTTCTTCTGTGATACTTAGGAAGCATAAATGATGGGATTTATTAATGAGATTAATAAAAGAAAAGAAACCTAAAAGATATTGTAGAATCAAAACTTTATAAAAAGGGTAGCTACAATTTTGCTTTGCATAGCGGTATATATGATATACCGTACACCTTATTCGATGAGGAAAGAGCCGAGATCCCTTCACCGGGAGTGACCTCTTTAGCAAAACTGGCAGATGATACAAACTCATTGTTTAGTTTTTAATTGCTTCAATAGTTCTTGCTTTGCACCGCGGTATTTATGAAATATCCTGCACCTTATTCGATAAGGAAAGAGCCGAGATCCCTTCACCGGGAGTGACCTCTTTAGCGAAATTAGAAAAGCCTCAAAAACACTCCTTTTCAAAATCACTTGCTTCTACAACGATATCAAGTTCATTACGCTCATGGTTTTCTGAAAAACCAGCTTAGCACTCCGTCATTTCAGATAAAAACTGTTTAGAATTCATGCTGCGTTTGTTGGCCTTTGTCAAGGCGTAGTGTGCGGTAGCTGACTAGTACTTATCTACTTAAGCATGTGATGCGATTGGATTAGGGTAGTCATACGACCTTGTTGGCCTTTGTCAAGGGTCGTACGGGTGGGTTTATTTCAATCAAGAAATGACGGGTTGAACTTGACTAGCTTCCTATGGTTTGTTGGCCTTTGTCAAGGTCATAGGGGGTTAAGGGTAAAAGCATTATCAGGAATTTCAAGACTTGAAATTTGCAATGAGATTGCATACCTTCTATGAGATAGATGATCCTGATACCCACTGCGAGTATGAGTTACTCCTGAGAGAATTTTACACAGGACAATTAGCCGATCAAGTAGGTGTCTAGAAAGGTGTTTACGGGGTTATGCCTCTGGGAAAACGAGGTTTATTTTAATTAGGTCCGTGTGAAGGCACGGGGAACCTCCCTCAAAGTACCAACACTGGCCTGGCTGAAAGATTGGCGAACTTGTAAAGTGTAATTAATCCCGGCTAATCTTACCTTTTAGGGTTTTAAGCAAGATTTGATAAAAAGCAGTGGGAGCCATCCTGATTAGATAAGATAATAACCAATCTAATCTTGCAAGAGCATACGCTAAAGTGTTTTCTTCTCTCTCTCTCCAGGTAGCGACCATATCAGGCCTTAATCAAGATAATAATATGGATGTATTGACTGAACCCGCTTATTATACTGAGTAGGGGAACGTTGGTCCCGTTCTTTCTTATAAGTGTTATAAGACTGAGCAGGGAATAATAGAATATCTGGTTTCTCACGCCACCCAAACGAAGAATAAGCATGTTGATTCATCTTCTTCAGGTGTGTTAGTTATCGAGAACCGTTTCTCAGTTCACTCTACGTCCTGGGTATTTGATACTGGATCGGGATCCCATATATGTAATATGTTACATGGTCTACGGAAAGGTAGGGAACTGGAAGAGAGTGATCATTCCGTAAGAGTAGAGAATGGTGCAAATGTTGCAGCCAAAGCAGTTGGCGAATATCACCTTATGTTACCAAATGGTAATACATTGGTTCTGAACGAATGCTATTACATTCCGACCCTGATATGCAATCTTATATCAGTTTCTTTATTGAGTAAAGAAGGATATAATTTTGTAGTACAGGATAATATTATGAACATATTTCTTAATCAAAAGTTGATTGGATCAGGATCGTTAAATAATGGCATATACATTCTCAACCAAACTACGGTACTTAATGTACAAAACACACACAAGAGAAAGAGTTCAGAAATGAACGAATCCTTCATGTGGCATTGTAGACTAGGTCATATCAATGCGACACGGCTAGCTAAGTTACATAAGGATGGATATTTGAATCCGTTCGAATTTTCATCTTATGACACTTGCTAGTCTTGTCTCAAAAGCAAGATGACCAAAACTCCGTTTAGTGGACATAGAGAAAGAGCTACAGAACTCTTGGGACTGATACATAGTGATGTATGCGGTCCCATGTCTACACATGCTAAGGATGGTTCTTCATACTTCATTACATTCACTGACGATCTCTCAAGATTCGGATATGTGTTCCTGATAAAACACAAGTCTGATGCTTTTGAGAAATTCAGAGAATATAAGCACGAAGTAGAGAACCAAACGGGCAAAAGTATTAAGATCTTTCGATCTGATCGAGGAGGAGAATACTTGAGCAATGAGTTTCTGGACTATCTAAAAGAGAATGGTATTCACTCTCAGCTTACTCCTCCCTATACACCACAGCACAATGGTGTATCGGAGCGGAGGAATCGCACCCTATTAGATATGGTACGCTCTATGATGAGCACTACTGAGTTACCTATTTCCTTTTGGGGTTATGCGCTTGAAGTAGCAGCATACCTATTGAATCAGGTTCCATCAAAATCTGTACCTACCACACCATATGAGATATGGAGTAGGAAGAGTCCATGTCTTAAACGAGTTAAGATATGGAGTTGTCCGGCCTATGTCAAAAGGCAAAATCCGGACAAACTCGAGGCACGATCAGTTCTTTGTAAGTTTGTAGGATATCCTAAACATTCAAATGGATATCTATTCTACCACGGTGAACAACAAAAGGTGTTTGTTGCTCAACATGCCACCTTTTTAGAAATGGAATTTCTTGCAAAAGAGATTAGTGGCTCTGAGGTAGAACTGGAAGAAGTTCCAGCAGAACAAACTACAACAGAAGATTTGGTGGAACCAGAGGATTCAGTAGTCCCCGACGAACCCCAGCCTCTCCGCCGATCTAGCAGGGTTCCTCATCCACCTGAGAGATACTACGGTTTTCTCATAGACGGTGGAAGTGAGGATTGCATCATGGAAGATGATGACCCAACTCGCTTCGAGCATGCCATCACGAGTGGGGACTCTATGAAGTGGCTGGATGCAATGCGATCTGAGATGGAATCCATGTACACCAACAAAGTATGGACTTTAGAAGTTGCTCCTGAAGTGGTAAAACTCATTGGGAGCAAGTGGATCTTTAAGAAGAAACTTGGTGTAAATGGAAAAGTTGAGACTTACAAAGCTAGACTTGTTGCAAAGGGTTTTCGTCAATGACCAGGTGTGGATTATGACGAAACCTTTTCTCCAGTGGCTGTCACGCCCCACCCCCAATACAGAGAGTATTGTCCGCTCTGGCTGAAGCCGCACGGTTTTGTCCTTCGGGACGAACCGGACCCTGCTAGGGGCCACTTCCCAGGAGGTCACCCATCCCAGAACTTCCCTGGCTCGAGCACGCTTAACTACGGAGTTCTCAAGCTCCTGTAGTGCCGGTTCACTTAAAAGGCGCCTCTGTATTGAAGAGTGGTATCATTCCATTTATAGTACAGATCTGCCCTCTTTCGGAATGTATTCCGAAGATTCCCCATTGTTTACAGTGGGTCCCACGGGCTCAAGAGGTGGCCCCCACGGATTCAAGAGGTGGCCCCCGCCCACTTAACATGACACTTGGCGTGGCACTTTGTTCCGTGTGGCACTTTGCTCCGTGAGCAAGAACCGGGTCCCGACATTCTCCCCACCTTTGAAGAATGGTTCGTCCTCGAACCACAGACCTATTATTGAGGGACCAGCTCTGATACCATTCTGTCACGCCCCACCCCCAATACAGAGAGTATTGTCCGCTCTGGCCGAAGCCGCACGGTTTTGTCCTTCGGGGCGAACCGGACCCTGCCAGGGGCCACTTCCCAGGAGATCACCCATCCCAGAACTTCCCTGGCTCGAGCACGCTTAACTACGGAGTTCTCAAGCTCCTGTAGTGCCGATTAACTTAAAAGGCGCCTCTGTATTGAAGAGTGGTATCATTCCATTTATAGTACAGATCTGCCCTCTTTCGGAATGTATTCCGAAGATTCCCCATTGTTCTACAGTGGGTCCCACGGACTCAAGAGGTGGCCCCCACGGATTCAAGAGGTGGCCCCCGCCCACTTAACATGACACTTGGCATGGCACTTTGTTCCGTGTGGCACTTTGCTCCGTGAGCAAGAACCGGGTCCCGACAGTGGCTATGCTTAAGTCCATCCGGATCTTACTTGGCATTGCTGCATACCATGACTACGAAATCTGGCAGATGGATGTTAAGACCGCCTTTCTAAATGGTGATTTAGAAGAGTGCGTGTACATGACTCAGCCAGAGGGCTTCATAGATAGTGGGAGCAGTGCAAAGGTGTGCAAGCTGCTTAAATCCATCTACGGGTTGAAGCAGGCATCGCTGAGTTGGAACATCTGCTTTGATGTTGTAGTCAAAGAGTTTGACTTCATAAAAAACGTAGATGAACCTTGTATCTACAAGAAGGTTGCAGAGAGTAAGGTCGTCTTCCTCGTATTGTACGTGGATGACATACTTTTGATAGGAAATGATGTTCCTATGCTGCACTCGGTCAAGCTCTTCTTATCACAAAGATTCTCAATGAAAGATCTAGGTGATGCCTCCTGCATTTTGGGAATTAGGATCTATAGAGATAGATCTAAACGGATACTGGGATTGTCCCAATCCAAGTACATTGACACCATACTAAAAAGGTTTAGTATGGAAGAATCCAAGTGTGGGAACCAACCCACGATCTCTGGACTCACTCTCTCCAAAGAGATGTCTCCCAAGACTGATTTGGAAAGAGCTCGCATGCAAGGGATATCCTATGCTTTGGAAGTAGGCTCTATCATGTATGCGATGTTATGTACCAGACCCGATGTAGCATACTCACTAAGTGTAGTGATTCGGTATCAAGCAGATCCTGGATAGAGTCACTGGACAGCTGTGAAGAATATTCTCAAGTACTTGAGAAGGATTAAGGAGATGTTCTTGATGTATGGTAACGGAGAACTCCAAGTGGAGTCCTTTACCGATTCGAGCTTCCAAAGTGATAAGGACGACTCTAATTCGCACTCGGGATTTGTCTTTACCCTGAATGGAGGGACGGTTTGTTGGAAGAGTTCCAAGCAAGAAACCGTGGCAGACTCGACGATGGAGGCTGAATACATCGCTGCCAACGATGCTGCCAAAGAGGCTGTCTGGATGAAGAAGTTCATCACTGAACTTGGTGTGGTTCCTTCCATTGAGCATCCAATACCTTTGTATTGTGATAACAATGGAGCTGTGGCTTTAGCCAAGGAACCCAGGTCCCATCAGAAGTCCAAACATATTCTCAGGCGGTATCACCTGATCCGGGAGATAATTGATCACCGCGAGATCGAGATCAGGAGAGTTGACACGAAGGACAACACTACGGATCCACTCACGAAGGCCATTCCCCAGATACAGTTTGAGAGACTCTTCGGGATGTTGGGTATGAGATACTACAACAGCTCGCCTTAGTGCAAGTGGGAGATTGTTAGTTATGTATATGCCCTAGAGGCCATTATTGTACATATGATGTATATTATAGTGGATGCTTAGATATTTATAGAGAGGACTTTCTTGCTCGACATGATAGTATGCTATTTGGTTTCACTTTATCTTAACATGTTGACTTGTATTGGTTTACTGTCTTACTCTCACATGTTGATAAAGCCCTTAGGATATGTACTCGACTACTAGGACTATGATGAGATCATACTAGTGGGGCCAGGGTCGTCAAAGAGTACATCCTATAACTGTTCCTAGTCGAGGGAGTATCGAGACGGGGCATCGATACTCCAGAGTAGACTAGCGTATACGCATCTTGACCCATATGATGGGCGATGGATGATCCCATATCCATCGGTGTTTGACATCAAAGATGTTGTACGGGTGCTCAGTGGAGACTGGGTACACTGTACGGACTCGTCGAGAACTCCTAGATGGTATTATACCTATCGTCAGATAGCAGTTCTCCGGTGACACTGGTACAGGTTAGTCTGTAGACCCGAGATCGTCATAGAGTCTTGTGTGATTCCCACTGTGCTTTGATTTCCACCTTACCACGTCCAAGAGGGCGTGCAAAACGGTGGCTTTTGGGTACAGTCCCGAATCACATGGAGGCAATGAGCGATAGGAGGGGTTTCGTCTCTCCCGGTATAGGGAGTTGATGTTGTGCTGTGTTCGATTGGCTATAACTGGAAGTCCCTGGACATGGCTGATATGGAGTGCTACTGGTAAGAGTTATCAGTAGTTTCTCGACCTGTTATGAGCCTCACATCGACACGACTTATCGGTTACTGGGGTTTGACGTTTACCACCCCTAGACTGGATATGTGACATATCAGACGAAGAGACCGGACTGTACGGTAGTGTTACCGATTGGATTCATAGGAGAATGTATAGGCTTGCTTGTTGATCTTCTGATCGCTCAATACCTGGGTGGCTGTTACGTTTAGCTGACCGCTTGCAGCTTGTGGGTGTTTGATATGATCATCACCTACTGCCGGCGTATTGACAATCTTTAAAGTCCTACACAGAGGTTTCCTGGCTCAGGAAAAACAGAGTAGGAGCACATATGTGATATGTGCGGGACCGAGAATAATACGATATGAGATACCGTATTCTATTCTCGCGATATGTGATATCGGCCGGGTATATGTGATATAGCCGGGTCATCGAATCAAGTGTTGATTCGATGAATTGGTACATATTATATTAATCGGTTATATGTAATATAGCCGGGTTATCGGATCAAGTGTTGATTCGATAATTTAATGTATAATTATATATGTGATATATTACGTTACGTTAACTAATGTAAGTTCTCTTTATTGATTCATTTTCTCATGGGATAATACATTGATATATATGCGATATATGTTAATTGTATTATTTTCTTTTGTTACAAAATATATTGTATATGTGATATATAATATTGTGACATGTTAGGGTTACAAATTTAACAAAGGTTTAGGGTTTAAACTTGGTTAGGGTTTGGATTAGGGTTAGCTTTTGCATGAAGCTTCCATGAAGCTTCATGAAGTTTTGACTTTGTCTTTAGCTTGATATTTTGTGAAGATATTTTTTTAACCCAATCCAAACCATTAACTCTAGTTTATTCTCTACCAGGGTTAACTCCTTCATACTTAACCCATGGTTGGATTTGTAACCACTACAATAATTTATTATTCATCACAAAAGGAATTGATTCATCTTCTTCTTCCTTGAGCTCTTGAAAAAGTTTCACTAGGTTTTTCTTTTGTGATGATATTGAGTAAGAAATAGAAAACAAAAGAGAGCAAAATTCCGACTTCATCATCCTCATCTATTCTAGCCACTTAGATTAGGGTGTTCACTTCTCTAATAAGTTGATTAGTCAAGTGTTAGCTTGGGTTTGAGATTCTTCAAGGTAGATCATCTTAGATCATGAAGACTACAAGCAAGGTGTCTCATTTATCTCATAGAGCCACTCTAGAGTCGGAGTTCATGTTGATCGCAGTGAAGGGACCTCAACACGGAGCTAATGAAGCGAAGGAACGGACTATAAAGGTTGTAATCCCTATCTCTTTATTTCTTTGTATGTGATACAAACTTTGTTACCCTAGAAATTCTAGCATGATTCATGGTTAGTTAGCTTTGCATCTCTCTAAATTTTAAAATGGCATGAGTGATGCTACCAAGCCCTAGACCAGGTGCAAGGGTAACCCAACAGCACCACCCTAAGGTTTGGAAGAAGACTGTCCAATAAGCATAATAGGTGTACTCTCCAAATACAAGGAGCACTTGTAACCTGGTAAAGGGAAGAGACAACCGAATAATCCTATTCAATTTCTCCAGAACCAGCGACCATTCTCAACTGAAATAATTTCTTCGACTTTGTATGTAATTATACAATGGCCTTTCCAAGCAATATGGATCATCGTAGTGATACGGAGTGTTCTGGAGAATGATATGGGAAAGTAGGAGTAGAAGGAAAATATGCGACTTTGTCGTGAATCATGACAATCCAAACCCAAAGTGTGTAAGAAGGTCCGGTTAACTTGGTTAATGAGTTTTAGTTTAAGATATGTCATGGTCGCAAACTTGAGAGAGAAAAGAAACATTCAGCATGCACTCTATCAAGATTAGATTGGTTAATCACTTTATCTAATCAGAATGGTTCCCACTGTATCCTCGAATTCTCCTTCAAACCCAAAAAGGAGAACTAGTCGAAATCATATACACCTTACAAGTTCGCTAACCGTTCAGCCATGCCAGTTTTCGTACTATGAGGGAGGTCCCCCAAGCTTTCACACAAACCCAATTTAATAACCCTGTTTCCGCAAAGGCGTAATCTCGTTAACAATTTCTGGACACCTAATAGGTTGGCTAATTGTGAAGTGAAAATCTCCCGAGGAGTAATACCTACTCATCAGTGGGAATCGGGACCCAACTATCATTGTGTAATAATTTTGACGGAAGTCGACCAAAATAACCACACTCCGGAAGGTATGCGCAAACTTGGCATGTTTCCCTTATTTTTGAAACTCCCAATATGGATTTTGCACCTAGGACTTATGACCTTGACAGAGGTCAACAAACAGTCACCAGTCATGTTCAACCCGTCATTATCTTGATTGTATTAAACCTATCCGCACGAGCCCTTGACAGAGGTCAACAATACCGCATGACTGTCCTAACTAATCACATCTCTATGCACAGAAAAACAACACCCAGCTACCGCACACTACGCTTTGACAGAGGTCAACAAACGTAACATGAATACAAAGCACTACTAATCTGAAATGACGGAGGACCACGGCTGGTTTTTGGTGAAAAACCTTTAACATAATAAACTTGATATCGTTGAAGGAACTCGAGTAGCTTTGAAAAGGAGTGGCTTATGCTCCGCATTTAAAAACGGGTGGTTTTGAAGAAAACCGAGTGTTTAAAGTAACATAAACTTTTTCTTAAGAGCGAACTCCCTATGAAGGGATTAAGGCTCTTTCTCATTGAATGAGGTGCATGATATTCCTAACCGAATGCCTCAATGCAAAGCAAAAGAATATAAGTATAATTTTTAAATTTTGGTTCCGACAACATCATTTAGGTTTATTTTCCATGCATTTAATGTAGTCCCATCATTACAAGTTTCTAAGCCACACCAAAAACAACCAAAATAACATGCTTTTATATGTCATCTGCATTCGCCACGGGGTCTCAGGCCTTCATCGTAAAGTTACTTAACTTACGGCAGGGCGGGGACAGGGCTAGCACGGATGCAAAACATATAGAAGCAACTAATATATATATATATATATATATATATATATATATATATATCGAGAGAGAGAGAGAGGGGTTAATGGAAGAAAGAGGCCATAGGAGAGAATTTCCTCCTATGACGTCGAAAAAATACACCCTCCATCATTTTTTCCGACGATCGGCACCCACCATCTTTATCGTTATCATCTAAGATATGGGTACACAAAATTTCATGTGATTTTACAATTTTTTCACCGTTGATTTAGTAGGTTCAAAATTAATGGTTTACCAACAATAGAACTTTTTACATTGCTAAATCAATGGTGAAAAGGTTGTAGAATAACATGAAATTTAGTGTACCCACATCTTAGATGACAACGATGAAGATGGCAGGTGCCGATAGACGGAAAAAATGAGGGAGGGTGTATTTTTTCGACGCCATAGGAGGAAATTCCCTCATATGGCATCTTTCCTCCATTATTCTCATATATATATATATATATATATCATCACAGGATTGTAATAACATTATAGAATAGCGGATAAACTAAGAGCCCCGCGTTTCATCTGAGCCACAAATGAGACGTGACGTTCCCCGGTCGTGTGGATAGCCCGTATAACATCGATCCTAGACCCCCTACGAGTGTGGCAAGCCATATGCCAATTCTAGAAACTGGGTAACCCGCCCTCAATATCATGATTCGGTCATCCTTCGCTTTCTAGAATGTCACGTCCCGCTTCCCAATAGACGGAAACGGTGACGTGGCAAGCCCGCAACGTATTTACTATAAAAATAAATACATTAAGCGTAATTAAGAAATATAACAATGAACAAGAATGATAAGTGTAATTAAATGAAACAACAACTTTATTTATATTGAACTTTACATACAACTGTCTGAAAATAAAAGATACAATAAATAAAGAAAATGTCTAAACAATGGTATACAGAAAGTAAGTGCAGACTGGAAAGAGCTAGTAATCTGGCTGTGCAGCAAGCTGGTCCAAGTCCTCCGGGCTCGGCTCTATCTCCTCAGAGTCCGGTCCTCCTGACGAACATCCCAAAGAAAGAAAACATGGAGGAATGTCGTCAGCGAACTAGCGCTCGGTAAGTGCCAAAAGAAGTAAGATGAAATGACTGAATGGTATATGACATGAATAGAAACCAAGTAAAAGTAAACAGATAAGGTTGTATTTGAGAGTATGTAAACAAGTTCACTTACAGGTATAAGAGAGCTATTTAAACGTAGTTGTTTGTAGTTTTATAAAGAAGGTATTCATGTAAACGAGAGGAGTCCATCTTACCCCGTAGACTATGGTAACATGTAGTATAAGGCCCCGTCATAACTCATAGGACAACGGCACGTGAATTCATATAGGTGTCTTTTAAAGTGACCTCCCGTGCCACGATATACGTTCCGTACCAATCTACCCTTTAATCCCCGCGTATTGTATTGTATATATTAAGATTACAGGTCTTGGCCGAATCCATAGATATAAATGTACAGATTCATGTTCAAGATGTAAGCATGTGTTCAGGTATTCATGTCAAGTTATAACCATGGTTCGGTCAAGTCGAGTCAAGTGTTCAAGTTTGAATTTGATATTTGAATTCGAGTGTTCAGGTTCATGATCAAGTATACAAGTTTGTGTTTGATTTTGGATTCTGGTTTGAGTTTGGATTCAGCTTGAAATCAGAAACTTTTGAACGGATTTAGCTCTTGAAAATCTTAGGTTCGGGAGTAATTGACAACTGTTACACATGGACGACAGGATTTGTCTTTCTCCAAGACAATTCCATTGATAACTCCGTTAAGTTGCCTAGCCTGAATAGGCAAGCACTCACTTTCTTCGGCTCCCTGCGGCTCAAGAGAAATGATACCGCTTAAGCCTATGTTAATTCTATAGTCCTTAAAGTATTGTTTGCATATCTCGAAGGGGTTTTATGAAAAATATGTTAATATTGTTTTAAAAATAATCTCGAGGGTGATTTACAAGATTTAGGGTTTTCATGGGCATATATTTTAATTATTGGGGTATTTTGGTGATGAAACTTAGCCTTTTTAAAAGTTTATGGTATTTTATTGAAAATTAGCACTTTTGGAAACTTGATGGTATTTTCTTAAAGTTCTAATCTTTCATTTAAAAAAATATAGTTTCATAATATGTTTTTATTGAAAATATGAATTCATAGTTATATAATTTCAAAAATTAGTTTTATTTAGAAAAGTCGAATTTCTTAAAAACCGTATTTTATTTCCTTTCGATATCGAATACTTCATGAGTAGTTCTGCATCTTGCTCTACTATCCCAAGGATATGCGATAATCTGCAGCATCCATTAGAGGGTCCCCTAACGAGAGTTGTATAGGCGTATTTGCCAAGGATTACAAAATACCGATTAAAAGAAACCCATTTTGAAAAAGTGTGGTATTTTAATGTAAAGGTTTATTCTTTAAATTATTCATATATCTAGAATGCCGTGCTATGAAACCACAGTGTGCGTGTGGGGTAGGTTGTTACCTCGTGAATTTTTCCTAAAGGTATTGTTTTAACAATTATCGAAAAGAGATTTCTACTAAAGTTCATAGTATTTTAATGAAAAAATCATTATATGGTAGTTTCACATGGAAGTTTTGGTTAAACTCAAAACTAAAAGATTGTAATCAAAATTAAAAGTAGGGTGGTAAAATTAGTTTGACCAATGTATTAAATAAAAGGGAGTTCCAAGTTTTAAAAAAATATGTAACGGAGGTAACTCCACTTTACCGATATATTTTTAGGAGATGATTTGAAATGAAAGGAAGAAGAGATGAGAGGGACTTATGGCTTTATAACTTCAAGAAGGGGGTAAGGAAAAGGGAGAGGGCTTTGTGGCGTCGCAGAAGCTCTAGAAACGGCTTCGATCTTCAATGGAAAAAGCTTGGTCGCTAACTCCACTTGACTCCACTTGCACTTAGAAACTTTTGGGATGATTTTGTTAGAAATTTTCAGAATAGAGGGGAGTTAGGGCATTGGGTGGTATTTATAGTGAAGAATTAGGGTTTGGGAATTAAAATTTTGGATTAAAATGCATTAAAAAGGTGTTAAATAGTGAATTTAAGAGTCTCTGTTTGATTGCATAAAAATCAAACAGTGCAGGAGAGTTAAGGGGAGTCGAAGGGACAAGTGTGCAAAGCACGGAGTCAATTGGACTCCATCGAACCGTCGGAGTCGGCCCGAAGCCAAGAATTGGCGGTCGGATCTTACTGTTCAGCCTCGAGATTTGTGCCACGTGTCAAGGTGGGTGTTTACTCCTATTTGCGCATATTTGATTTTTTTGAAACTTTTCGTTTCTCCAAAAATTGCACGTGCAACTCATGGGCTTTCGAAAAATTAAAAAGAAAAATCTTAAAATTAATTGGGTCTGATGGGAATCAAACACACAGGCTACGACACAGCAGTGCAGGGGCTTTACTAGTGAACTACAAATTGCTTCTTTCTTTTATTACACAAATTTAACTTTTAACTCTTACACAGGCTGTAATACCCTTTCTGTACAATAAAAAGAAATTTTTGTACAGTGATTTCAGAGTCGTTACATTCTACCCTCCTTATAAAAATTTCGTCCTCGAAATTTACAATTATATAGAGACTAATTTTCAAAAAGGTAAGAGTATCGTGCACGCATATTTTCTTCTCTTTCCCAAGTTGATTCTCCAGGCGAATCCTTTCTCCACATCACTCGGACCAAGTTTACCTCCTTATTCCATAATGTTTTCACTTTTCAGTCTAGGATCTCAACTGGTTGTTGCTCACAGGTTAGATCAGTTTGTACTGTGAGCTCTGAGTGATCAAGTATATGGCTGGGATCACTTACATATCGTCTTAGTTGGGATATGTCGAACACGTTGTACACTCTTTCTAATGAGGGTAGTAGTGCTAAACGGTATTCCACTTCTCCAACTCGTTCAAGTATATCGAACGGTCCTATATATCTTGGACTTAGTTTACCCTTTTTGCCAAAATGTATCACTCCTCTATTTGGAGAGATCTTCAGGAATACATGGTCTCCATGTTGGAACTCCAAATGTCGACGTTTTGTATCGTCCCAATGCTTCTGTCGGTCTTGGGCTATTCGCATCCTTTCCCTGTCGTGCGAACCACGTTCACAGCTGCCACGATCATCTCTAGTCTAAGGAGTTTACGATCTCCAACGTCGTCCCAACTCAACAGGGAATGACACTTCCATCCGTAGAGTGCTGCGAATGGTGCCATCCCAATGCTTGCCTGATAGTTGTTGTTGTATGAAAACTCCACAAGGTGTAGGTGATCTTCCCACGAACCTCCAAAGTCTAACATATAGGCTCTTAACATATCTTCTAATATATGAATTGTTCACTCGGACTGTCCATCTGTTTGTGGGATAGGCCATGCTAAATTCAGACTCGTTCCCAGGCTAGCTTGCAGACTCTGCCAAAATTATGATCGGAATATTGTATCACCATCGGAGACGATGTAAACAGGTACTCCATGTAATCTTACGATCTCCTGCATGAGTTTATGGGTATCAAATATGGTATATCTTGAAGGCTTAAATCATACTTTAGATTTATGCTCACCTCCATGTACTTCTTTGCTAACGTCTTGGTTGACTAGGAAACTCGAACTGGAATAAAGTAAGACGACTTGGTGAGTCGATCCAAAATAACCCAAATTGCGTCGTTACCCTTCGTGCTGCGAGGGAGAGCAGTCACGAAGTTTATGGTAATGTGCTGCCATTTCCATTCTGGAACTGGTAACAGCTGAAGTAGACCAGCAAATCTGTGATGTTCAGCCTTCACTTACTGACACACCTAACACTTGGCTACGTTCCTTACTACTTCGCGCTTCATTCCATGCCACCAATAGTGTTGCCTTAGATCCTTGTACATTTTCGTACCACCGGGGTGTACCGAATACGGAGAGCTGTGAGTTTCTTTCATCAACTCTTCTCAAACAGGTCCGACCGGTATGCATAAACGGTTTCCATACTGCAAGGATCCATCTTCGTTGATGATGAAATCAGTTCGAAGTCCACTTTCTACTTGTTCTCGGATCTTTTGTAGCTTGGCATCATTTGCTTGAGCTGCCTTGATCTGATTTACAAGAATGGACTGGACTTGTAAGTTCATCAAAGATGAACCGTTACCTGGCACAGCTAATTCAATCTCCAATTCATGCAGTTCTTGTTGTATTCTCTACTGAGTGGTGAGGTTCATTGCTAATGGCTGGTGACTAAGTGCATCATGAACTACGTTCACCTTTCCAGGATGATATTGTAGGTTGATGTCGAAATCCGCCATGAGTTCTAGCCATCTTCTCTGCCGCATGTTGAGTTCCTTCTGAGTAAATACATACTTCAGACTATTGTGGTCGGTGTATATATCCACTCGTTCTCCCAAAAGATAATGTCGCTAAATCTTGAGTACGAAGATGACGGCAGCCAATTCTAGATCATGTGTTGGATAGTTGCGTTGATGGGCCTTTAACTGTCTTGATATAAAAACCACAACATTTACATGATGGTATAGAACACATCCTAATCCTTTACCGGACGCATCACAATACACGATGAATCCTCCAGATTGATCCGGTATTACAAGAATAGGTGCAGCGGTTAATCTTGACTTGAGTTCTACAAAAGCCTTTTCACATGCTTCTAACTACACGAATACTTCGTCTTTATGTATGAGCTTGGTCAGGGGTGCTGTGATTTTTGAAAATCCTTCTATGAATCGTCGGTAGTATCCTGCTAAGCCTAAAAAACTTCTTATATCTTTCACCGTCTTTGGTGTCGGCCACTCGCTGACAGCTAACACCTTAGCTGGATCCACAGAGATTCCTTCGCCTGAAACAATATGTCCGAGAAATCCGACTTGATCTAGCCAAAATTCACACTTGCTGTACTTGGCGTAGAGCTGATGCTGTCGTAATGTCTCCAGGACAATCCGTAAGTACTCGGTATGTTCTTTCCGATTCTTTGAATACACCAGGATGTCGTCGATGAAGATAACAACAAACCTGTATAAGTACTCTTAGAAAACTTGGTTCATTAGGTTCATAAAGATGGTAGGTGCATTGGTCACTCCAAATGGAATTATGAGATATTCATAATGGCCATAACGAGTCCTAAACGTCGTCTTCGGAATGCCAGACTCTTTGACCTTCACCTGATGTTAACCTGAACGAAGATCTAGCTTTAAAAAGACACATGATCCACTTAACTGATCGAAAAGGTCATCGATGCACAGTAGTGGATACTTGTTCTTAATTGTCACTTCGTTCAGAGCTCAATAATCCACACACATCCTGTAGGAACCTTCCTTCTTCTTCACAAGTAACACCGGAGATCCCCAACTTGAAGTACTGGGTCGGATCCAACCTTTCTTCAGTAGTTCGTCGAACTGAATGCGAATCTCCTTCAATCTCTCCGGACTTAATCAGTACGGAGCTTTTATTACTGGTTGTGCACCCGGCTGTAAATCAATACTAAATTCAAGAGCTCGATCAGGAGGCAACCCTGCTATGTCTTTAGAGAACACATCCTCGAACTCTCGAACTACTTTAGGTTTTTCTTCTTCCGCGGGTAGAGAGAACACTTCTGCATTCTTCGTTTTAGCACGGTAACTCCCTGGCTCTGAGGTTCTATCTCCACTTTTGAAATAGAAGACTAGGTGATCTAGTATCCCAAATACTACCCTCCTTTGACGGCAGTCAATAATAGCATAGAATACTCCCAGCCAATCCACTCCCAACACAACATCGAAATTTGGTATGTCCGGTACTTTGAAATTTGCGTAGAATTTTCGACCATAAACTACAACTAGACACCGGTCAAACCCTCAAAGTTTCCTTCAAGACTCTATTCCCGAAACTGATATTCCAGCTTGAAATGAGTGGCTTCACGGGAATCGCGTGCGTACTCACGAATCGTTGTGACATGAAGCAGTGTAAAGGTTCGGTGTTGAAAAGTACGAGTGCAAGAAGAGTAGCTACTAGTATAGTACCTAAGTTGTGTAAGATCATGTTTAGATATAGGAAAAGTATAACGATACACAAGGATTGAAAATTTGAAAGGATGGGAGAATTTACCGGTGATGACTTGTCCTATGGCTTCGGCCTCCTCGACCGTCATTGTAAAAGCCTGTCATCTCGGTACATTCCTCATTTCCGGAGGCACATTCCTCTGCCCTTGAGGCACGTTTTTCTGTGCCTGATGGAATTGACGAAAAGGCTGTGCAGGTGGTCCACGTGGAGCTGGTGCAGGAAGAGCTAGGCGAGGTGCAGGTGCCTGAATGGCTGGCCTGTGCAGAACTGTAATTGCGGGTCTAGGTGATGGTGTTGTGTTAATAAGATATGGGCATGCTCCTATAGCGTGAGTAGATGCGCCACAAATTAAAAACGGTCCATTTGCACGCCTGCAGTCCTTCTCCAAGTGTCCAATTCTCTTGCAGTAGAAATAGAAATCTAGAATGGACCGGTTAAATGATCCTCCTGGCCTCTTGGGTGTAAAAGTCGACCTAGAAGAGGCTCTTCCTATCATCTTTGTAGCAGGGCGTTTGATTCCGGCTGTTTGGGGTTTAACTGTCTTCTTGACCACAGCTTCATAATGACGTGCTGCCTTCAGAGCGAGTTCATGAGTTGGATAGTCACCTATGGTTAATGCCTCTTGAATCTCCAGGTCTAAGCCCTGTTGGAATCGTCTAGCCCGAATCTCATTGGTCGGGATCAAGTTTGCCGCGCTTGATAAGATATTTATGTCAGGATAGTGATGTGTTTTACGGAACAGAAGTTGATACGAATTCTTTACCTGCTAATCATGATGAATTCGGCATCATATTCATCCACCGATTTTACCCATATAGAACCTTGTTGCAGGTGGATGAACTGTTGTTCATCTCAAATCGAGCAGTCTCGGGGAAAAACTTCGCATCGAACAGATCTCGGAACGTGTTTCATTCTATGGGTTGTGTGAGATGGATTTCCTCGGCTTTCCACCAGACTCTTGCATTGTCGGTGAGCTGGAGCTTGGCCACACAAACTCAAGCTATGTCTGGTACCTATATACTCTGGGCCCATTCTTCAGTCTCAAGAGGACTTTCTTTCCGTGAAAAATTCCTTGGATGCAACGCTCGAAATTGTTTTACTCCAGGTGCTTTGGCTTCCGAACGGTTCATGAGAATAGCAGCGTGCTGCTGCTGGCCCTCAAGAATACTTTTGATGGCTTCTAAAAGCACCGTTTGTTCATTAATTGGAGCAGCAACGGTAGGGGGAGGTGGTAAGGTTCGCAAGCAAATTCGGAAATGAAAGAAGGGTAGGTGGTGGTGTGTTTCCATCGACGTTGGTGCTGGTATTGTTAGAAGAATCCATTACCTTGATATAAAAGGAAAAGTTAGGATAGATTCAAGAAATTTGAAATGCAAAGAATGTATAATTACTGATTCTTATAATTCTTGTGATATATTACTTAAGACTTCATGCAGAACTGACATGCATGCGCTACTAACAAAACTTGTCACGCCCCGATTCCCAATAGACGGAAACGGTGACGTGGCAAGCCCACAACGTATTTACTATGAAAATAAATATGTTAAACGTAATTAAGCAATATAACAATGAACAAGAAGGAAAAAAGTAATAAAATGAAACATCAACTTTATTTGCATTCAACTTTACATACAACTGTCTGAAAATAAAAGATACAATAAATAAAGTAAATGCCTAAACAATGGCATACAGAAAGTAAGTGCTGGCTAGAAAGAGCTAGTAATCTGGCTGTGCAGCAATCTGGTCCAAGTCCTCCGGGCTCGGCTCTATCTCCTCAGAGTCCGGTCCTCCTGAGGAACATCCCAAAGAAAGAAAACAGGGAGGAATGTCGTCAACGAACAAGCGCTAGGTAAGTCCCAAAAGAAGTAAGAGAAAATGACCGAATGGTATATGACGTGATTAGAAACCAAGTAAAAGTAAACAGATAGGGTTATATTTGAGAGTATCTAAACATGTTCACTTACAGGTATAAGATATCTATTCTAACGTTGTTGTTTGTAGTTTGATAAAGAAGGCATTCATGCATACAAGAGGAGTCCATCTTACCCCGTGGACTATGGTAACATGTGGTACAAGACCCCATCATAACCCACGGGACAACGGCATGTGAATTCATGTAGGTGTCTTTTAATGTGACCTCTCGTGCCACGATATACGTTCCGTACCAATCTACCCCTTTATCCCCGCGTATTGTATTGTATAGATTAAGATTACAGGTCTTGACCAAATCCATGGAAATAAATATACAGATTCATGTTCAAGATGTAAGCATGTGTTCAGGTATTCATGTTAAGTTCATGTCAAGTTATAACCATGGTTCGGTCAAGTCGAGTCAAGTGTGCAAATTTGAATTTGATATTTGAATTCGAGTGTTCAGGTTCATGATCAAGTATACAAGTTCGTATTTGATTTTGGATTCTGGATTGAGTTTGGATTTAGCTTGAAATCAGAAACTTGTGAACGGATTTAGCTCTTGAAAAGCTTAGGTTCGAGAGTAATCGGCAACTGTTGCACATGGACGGCCGGATTTGTGTCTTTTTCCAAGACAATTTCCATTGATAACGCCATTAAGTTGTCTAGCCTGAATAGTCAAGCACTCACTTTCTCTGGCTCCTTGAGGGTCAAGAGAAATGATGCCGCTTAAGCCTACGTTAATTCTATAGTCCTTAAATTATTATTTGCATATCTCGAGTGGGTTTTAAGAAAAATATGTTAAAATTGTTTTAAAAATAATCTCGAGGGTGATTTACAAGATTTAGGGTTTTCATGGGCATGTATTTTAATTATTGGGGTATTTTGGTGATGAAACTTATCCTTTTTAAAAGTTTATGGTATTTTATTGAAAATTAGCACTTTTGGAAACTTGATGGTATTTTCTTAAAGTTCTAATATTTCATTTTAAAAAATATAGTTTCATAATATGTTTTTATTGAAAATACTAATTCATGGTTTTATATAATTTTTCAAAAATTAGTTTTATTTCTCGCATTTCTTAAAAACCATATTTTATTTCCTTTCGAGATCGAATACTCCGTGAGGAGTTCTGCATCTCGCTCTACTATCCTAAGAATGTGCGATAATCTACACCATCCATTAGCGGGTCCCCTAACGAGATTTGTAGAGACGTATTTGCCAAGAATTACAAAATACCGATTAAAAAAACTCGTTTTGAAAAGGTGTGGTATTTTAATGAAAAGGTTTATTCTCTAAATTGGTCATATATCTAGAATGTTGTGCTATGAAACCATAGTGTGCGTGTGGGGTAGGTTGTTACTCCGTGAAGTTTTCCTAAAGGTATTGTTTTAACAATTATCGAAAAGAGCTTTATACTAAAGTTCATGGTATTTTAATGAATAGTTCATTATATAATAGTTTCACATAGAAGTTTTGGTTAAACTCAAAGCTAAAAAATTGTAATCAAAGTTACAAGTAGGATGGTAAAGTTAGTTTGACCTATGTATTAAGAAAAAGGGAGTTCCAAGTTTTAAAAAAATATGTATCGGATGTAACTCCACTTTACCGATATATTTTTAGGATATGATTTGAAATGAAAGGAAGAAGAGATGAGAGGGACTTACAGCTTTATAACTTCGAGAAGGGAGTAAGGAAAAGGGAGGGGGCTTCGTGGCGTCACGGAAGCTCCGAAACGGTTTCGATCTTTGATGGAAAAATCTTGGTCGCTAACTCCACTTGACTCCACTTGCACTTAGGAACTTTTAGGATAATTTTGCTAGAAATTTTCAGATTAGATAGGAGCTAGGGCATGGGGTGTTATTTATATTGAAGAATTAGGGTTTGGAAATTAAAATTTTGGATTAAAATGCATTAGAAAGGTGTTAAATGGTGAATTGAAGAGTCTCTGTTTGATTGCAGGAAAATCAAACAGTGCAGGAGAGTTAAGGGGATTCGAAAGGACAGGTGTGCAAAGCACGGAGTTAATTGGACTCCATCGAACCATCGGAGCCGGCCCAAAGCCAAGAATGGGTGGTCAGATCTCGGTGTTCAGCCTCGAGATTTGTGCCACATGTCAAGGTGGGTGTTTACTCCTATTTACGCATGTTTGATTTTTCTGAAACTTTTCGTTTCTCCACGAATTGCGCGTGCAACTCTTGGGCTTCCGAAAAATTAAAAAGAAAAATATTAAAAATAATTGGGTCTGATAGGAATCGAACACACAGGCTACGTCACAGCAGTGCATGGGCTTTACTAATGAGCTACAAGTTGCTTCTTGCTTTTATTATACAGATTTAACTTTTAACTCTTACACAGGCTGTATACCTATTTCTGTACAAGGATTTCAGAGTCGTTACATAGAATCCGGTAACTTGGGCACTTCTCCGTGGGTCGATCCTATAACCCCTACAAATGCGTCGAGCAATCCGCCAATTTTAGAGCGAGGCAACCCGGTCTCAAACACCATGAGACGGCCACCTACCGCACTCTAGAATCCGGCTACTCGAGCACTTCTTCTTAGTTAATCCTAGTACAGAAATAAAAAATATACAGTGGTGACATCGACCACATCCTGGCCGTGCCCAAATAAAAGAATATATATATATATATATATATATATATATATAATGGAAACGGCGGCCACAAGTTGGAGCTTATCCCAAACAAATGAATACAACATTATAAATAAAAACTGTACAAGCAATCACACGTGAGGCTATCCGTAATGATAATCTAGCTAAACCATCACTGAGATATATACAACAAAAAGCAACACAAGCAAATGTGCAACCCCATCTAATTGAACATATAGTAATTAGACGACGTTTAACGACACACAAAAAAATGCGGATCATAAACGATGCATTAGTTTCGACCGAAAAGTTTCCCGAATTTGCCCAAAAATAAAGATAATCTTAACTGAAATCTGAGGAAAAAAGAAATATACCAAAAATTAAGTTTCCTAATTTCCAAGCCACCACAAAAACCCCGGGACCTAATTCAAATTTTAGGGCATAAAAAGAAGCCAAAAAGAATAAATAAACGACAATATTTTGGATTTAGGTCTTCGGGTTTTGTACCATATTTTCATACGTCAAAACAAGTCTACTGACATACTAAAAAAAAATCAGATGTGTTTTCAAAAATGGAAAGAAACTTAGAATTCGAATCTCGATCTGGGAAAACTTTCAGCATCGAAACTATAACATTGTCTACAACTAGTTCTAGTGTTTGGTTGGCTCTGATACTATTGAAAATTCCTTGTGTCCTTGCCACTACAACCGCAACCAATGCGGAATCGAAAAACAAAAATTTTTACAGGGAGCACTAGAAACTTATCCCTAACGATCGATCCAAATACTAAACTAGCAACTAAAATGCAAGGTTTAGGATTTACAACTTTTGATGCGTGTCCACCCAATTATGGAAGACCCCTCCAAGCTACTCATAGGCCATTGGAAAAAAGCTTTAGAGACGACCGTCCCTGCCGAAGATGACCCACCTAAAAAAAACCGATCCAAGCTCCAGTTTCACCCAGTGAAGCAACCATGCTCCAAGCTTGCTAGAAATGGAGTGTGGGGATGTAGTATTTTTCCACTATCATTTTCACTCATCTCACATGCTTAAGAGAGCAATGAAGAAGGAGGAGGAGGAGGAAAATCTAGCCATAACACAAAATTAGCTAAGTTAAGGAATAAAAAATGAGAGCATAGAATATGGCTTCAATTCAATTTTCAACCATCAAATAAAATATCATAATCATTTTTCTATAAACAATTGAAGCCTATCCCTCTCTACATGCCCTCAACCATAACCAAAGTCACCTCATTCTCCATCTCATTTTCCAATTGATTTTCTAAAAATAAAACGAAATAATGAGGTGTCCTCCTTCTAGAAGTATTCCGTATAAATACGAAATATAACCCGGTATACGTATCGAAATACATATACGCGTATCCGTATAAATATATAAGTAGCCAAGAGAGAGAAAAGAAATAGTGAACATAATATTAGAATATATATATTTAAAATATATATATAAATTATTAAAATCAAAACTTAATTTAATAATCCGGCTTAATCCTAAGCCGGCTAGTATTATCAACCGTCCGATTAAAGTTCATGTAGCCAGTACATTTGTTTAATCATACCTATGCACGTATCAATATACGGCTTCTACATCATATCGCCTGAACCGGTAAAACCCTATATGTGGGACTCTAAAGACTCGACAATACGCTGGCAGTGATTTACTGGATAAATCCAAAACCACAAGCACGTCAACGGCAGTAGCTGTACGTAACGGCTACCCAGGTATCTGCCGAAATTAAGGTCGAAAATCAAGTCCGTCCGTAACCTACAAAGCCTGAATGTGACAATCTCCATACAATCTGGTCTCTTCGTCTAAGAGTATCACATACCTGGTCGATGGGGTGAATAACGGCAGACCCCTAATAACCCGATAAGTCATGCTGGAGTCAAGCTCATCACCAACAGAGAAACTATTGAACTCCTATCAGTAAATCTCATCCACCGTAGCTATGGATTTATGGTGATGGCCAACCAAACACAACGCAACATCAATTCCTAATATCAGGAGAGGCGAATCACTGACAATCGCTCACTGCCTCCATGTGGCTCGGGACTGTACCCAACTAAAACCTGTTTGCACGACTCCTTTGAGCCGTGGTAGGGTAGTAATATAAGTACAGTGGGAACTCATATGAGATAAATAATAATCTCAGGTCAAAGGACTAATATGTACTCATGTCACTAGAGAACTACTATCTAACGATAGGTATAATACCATCTAGAAGTTCTCAGCGAGTCCGACCAGTGTACTCACCTCCAGTGAGCACCTGTATACTATCTTACGTGACGAAACACCAATAGCTTGTGAGACTGGCTACCGCCCCTCTTCGAGGTCTAAAAACATATACACTGGTCTACTCTAGAATATCGATGCCTAGTCTCAATACTCACTCGATTTAGGGCATTTAAGGATGTGCTTATGGACTATCCAGCTCTCATGTATATGATCGCTTTCAAGTATATGATCGCCATCATAATGCTAGTAGTCAAGCAAGAATCCTACGGGCTTCATCATTATGTATTAGCAACACATAATAACAAGTAAAACATATACACATTAATGATAAAGATAAACTATATAGTATACAATCATTTCAAGTAAGATTGTTCTACCTGTATAGGTTCTCCTTCAATTATCATAATCGCCTACCTACAATTACAATAATTGCCTTGAGGGCACTATATCCAACATTTAACATTTTGGAAGCTCAAGAGTTTGCATAGAAATTACACGGAGATACGAAAGGTTGCAACAGAAAATAAGTATGTAACTGCGACCTTTAAACCCAAATGAGCACATGGCACGAACCCCGATGCAAATGCCCACACCATGGCCGAGCCCTGGCCAAGATCGGCGACCCCGCTGGTCCCGATGGCCTCTATCTTTTGCATGTGCATACTTTTTCCTCCCGCCTCTTCGTTTTCATACTCTAAAACTCCTACATTCATCCAGAGAACTGCTCACTAAATTTTTACTCATTAAAACTAATTTTTATTACACAATTTACACCCGTTTAATCCACCATACGCCTTATCTTTCCTATAAATACCTAGACCAGTCCTAGTTTTCCCTAGGCATATACTCTCTCAAATCTATACTCTCTCTCAAAGTCTACAACTCAAGTTCTCTCAAGCCTAAGTCTCATTCGAAACCAAGAAGCCCTCAAGCGTTTTCCTCTTGTGACGTTCAATCTCGATTCTACCAACCTAGCATCCATCATTAGAGCAAGAAAAACCAGTAGGTCCCTTACCGCCGTTTCATAATTCGTGATTAAGACGTCAAAAGATCAATCTCAACCTCATTTCGAATATCGGTCTCGTTTCTTCAAGTTCTCTCAACACAATTTACTGGTTTGAAGAAATTGAAGAAGTAGCCTTGGTTTGAAAAATCGAGACCGATATTCGAAATGAGGTTGAGCTTGATCTTTTGACGTCCTAAGTGTGACTTGTGAAACGGCGGTAAGGGACCTACTGGTTATTCTTGTGCAAATGACGAATTCTAGATTGGTAGAACCAAGATTGAACGTCACAAGAGGAAAACGCTTGAGGGATTCTTGGCTTCGAATGAGACTTAGGCTTGAGAGAACTTCAGTTGTAGACTTTGAGAGAGAGTATATGCCTAGGGAAAAACTAGGACTGGTCTAGGTATTTATAGGAGAGATAGGGCGGTGGATTAAAGGGGTGTAAATTGTGTAATAAAAATTAGTTTTAATGAGTAAAAATTTAATGAGCAGTTCTTTGAATGAATGCAGGAGTTTTGGAGTATGGAAATGAAGAGGCGAGAGGCAAAAGTACGCACGTGCAAAAGATAGAGGCTATCGGGACCAGTGGGGACGCCGATCTTGGCAAGGGGTCGGCCATGGTGTGGGTATTTGCCTCCGGATTCGTGCCATGTGCTCATTTGGGTTTAAAGGTCGTAATTACATACTTCTTTTCTGTTGCAACCTTTTGTATCTTCGTGTAATGCCCATGCAAACTCTTGGACTTCGAAAACATTAAAAAGAAAAATACAAAAAAATATTGTTACTGTTAGGATTCGAACACGTGAGCTATGGGACAGCAGCGGAGTGTCTTAACCAGAGAGCTACAAGGAGTTTATTATATATAAGTTATCATGAATAATTTATAACTCGATACCATAACTAAATACATTCTCTTTTATGAACTAAAGCAAAAAGGATGGTACAAGAAACTTAGGGTCGTTATATTCTACCCTCCTTAAAAATAATTTCGTTATCAAAATTACTCAAGAAGGATGATACAACCGAACAAAGAAACAAGATGCTCACAAAAAAGATCGAGATGGTGATGAAAAAGTTTACACCTCCGTTTTCGTTGCGTCGAGTCAGGATCATCGGGAAAGCAAGAAGGGATTCAAAGAAATAGGATTCAAGATTGCAGTCATTACATAGCGTGTCCACTCTCCTAGTGGAAGAACCAAGCTAGATTCCACGTCGTATGGATCGAGCTTGCAAGTGGACCTCCTTGCTGAAGATGATCCACTTCAAAGAAAACCCAACCCAAGTTTCAACTTCACGAAAGAACACGTTTTTTATCAAGCAGCTTGCTCTCACAATTTGCGAGAAAATAAGAGGAAGAAGATGTAGAAATCACAATCTCTCTTTCTTTCTCTTTTTCTCTCTTTAGCTCTCACAAAATGAGGAGTGAAATTCCATGAAGGAATGGATAGAAAATCAAGAGATAACTATGCTAGAATAGTTTATTATATCCAATATAATAATGCTCATTCCTAACAACTATACCACTCTTCAACATTCCTCATTTATTTATTAATAAATAAATGAGGTGTCCCTTCTAGATGCATACATGTATCATATACATGTAGTATATGTATCATATACAATAGTATTTTAGTATATGTATCATATACATATACTTGTATTTGTAGCATATACAAATAGCAAATGATTCTAGAAGGGCATGTGTATCATATACACAAATATATTAGTATATGTATCATATACAGATACATGTATTTGTATCACATACAAATAGCAAATGAGAGAGGGTGGACATATTACTAGAGTGTGTGTGTGTGTATGAGAATAATGGAGAAAAGAGGTCCTAAGAGGCTTTTTACATTAGGTGGCGGCAAAAAGTATGTCTCCATCATTTTATTCAACGATCGGCACTATCCAACTTGATCTCCATTCTCGAATTTATCGATTCACTAAATTTCATATGATTACAACACCATTTCACTGTTGATTTAGCAATGTAAAAAGTTCTATTGTCGGTAAACCGTTAATTTTGCACCTACTAAATCAACGGTGAAAAGGTGTTGGAATCACATGAAATTTGGTGTATCGACATGTTAGAATATCAAGATCAAGCTGGCCAGTGCCGATCATCGAATAAAATGGTGGAGGACGTGATTTGTGCCGCCATCTAACGCAAAAAGCCTCCTAGGGCCTCTTTCTTCCATTACTCTCTCTCTCTCTCTCTCTCTCTCTATATATATATATATATATATATATATATATATTAAATAAACACTTGATTTAATAATCCGGCTTTATAATGAACCGTCTAGTAATATTAAACGTCTGATTAATGTACGTGTGTCATATACACGTGTTTAATCGAACTCCCGCACGTATCGACATACACACACTATATCGTTTCTCCTGAGCCAGGAAAACCTCTGTGTGGGACTCTAAATATTCAACAATACGCTGGAAGTATGATAAATTGGATCAAATCTGATTGAATCTGAAACACTTTCAGATCAATCCCCAAACGGATCAACCCGCAAGCACGTCGGTACTTGCTGCACGTAACGGCTACCAAGGTATTGACCAAAAGAAAGGTCGACAAGAAAACTCATCCATACCTAACAGAGCCTATCAGTGACAATCACCGTACAGTCCGGTCTCTTCGTCAGAGAGTGTCGCATACCGGGTCTGGGGGTGGATTTTGTCAGACCCCCAATAACCCAATAAGTCATGCTGATGTCAAACTCATACCCATCTGAGATACAAATGATAACACTTATCAGTTTATCTAAACTTCTCTAACCAGGGACTTATAATTATAGTCAATCAAGCACAACACGACATCAACTCCCCATACCGGGAAAAACGAATCCCTTCGATCGCTCACTGCCTCCATGCGCTTCGGGACTGTACCCAACTATAACCTGTATGCACGGCTCTTTAAAGCTGTAGTTGGGTAGTAATCAAAGTATAGTAGGAACACACACAAGACGCCATGATGAACTCAGGTCAAAATACTACCATATACTCATGTCGCCAGAGAACTGCTATCTGACAATAGGCATAATACCATTTAGGAGTTCTCGGCGAGTCCGTTCAGTGTACTCATTATCTAATGAGCACCTGTATACAATTTTTGGTTTCAAATATCAATGGCTGTGGGACCAACCATCGCCTTAGTCAGGGTCAAGAAACGTATACACTAGTCTACTCTAGAGTACAGATGCCCAGTCTCGATACTCCCATAACTAGAAACATTTAAGGATATGCTTATGGACTACCCAAGCCCCATTAGTATGATCTCTATCATAATCCTAATAGTTAAGCAAATATCCTATGGGCTTTTCTAACATGTATTAGCGATATGTAATAACAAGTAAAACATATACACATGAGTGATAAATACAAACCAGATAGCATGCAATTATGTTGAGCAAGAATAATATACTCACATAGGTCCATTTACAATTACAATAATTGTTTCCAGGGCAGTTATATCCAACATATATGTAGGTTCATGAGCGTAGCAAGGACCCCTGGCATAATCATTTCCGTCCCCAACTCGTTGAGGTCCTGTTTATTCCTCTAATGAGCAACGAGACCCAAGGCCATTGGTCGGCGACTCAAAGCGTCGGGGACTACGTTCACCTTCCCTGGATGGTATTGTAGATTGATGTCGAAATACTCCGTCAACTCCAGCCATCTCCTCTGTCTCATGTTGAGCTCCTTCTGGATGAAGATATACTGCCGCTGGCTCAAGATCATGGGTAGTGTAGTTACATTCATGAATCTTTAACTGCCTGGATGCATACGCAACCACCTTACCATGCTGGTGTAGTACGCACTCAAGTCCTTTTCCTGAGGTATTGCAATGGGTTTGAAACCTTCGGCTCTGTCTGGGATGGTAATAATCGGTGTTGTGGTCAAATGAGTCTTAAATTCTTCAGACACTTGTTTATAGGCCTCGGACCACACTCCACAACCATCCGAGTCAAGTTATTCAACGGCTCGACAATCCTGGAGAAGTTCTTGATGAGTCGGCGGTAGTACCTGACAAGTCCCAGGAATCTTTTGATTTCCTTAACTGTTTCTGGAGTCAACCATTTCTGAACTGTTGTCACCTTGGCGGAGTCCACCGAAATTCCCTCGCCCATTATGGTGTGTCCGAGAAAGGCCACTCGCTCCGACCAAAACTCATATTTACTGAGCTTTGCATACAATCGATGCTATAGCATAGTCTCTAGTATGATGCGTAGATGTTCTGCATTCTCTTCCCAACTTTTCGAGTACGCCAGGATTTCGTCGATGAAGATGACGACGAACTTGTCTAGGCATTCATAGAACAACTAATTCATCAAGTTCATGAGCACTGCAAGAGCGTTGGTCACTCCGAAGGGCATCACCCAGAACTCGCTGGGTCGATAATTGGTCTAGAAAGATGTCTTGGGATTGTCAGATGTCTAGACCTTGAGCTGGTGGTGTTCCCGCCAAAAATTTCTGCGCAAAAGAGTCCAAGGTATCAAATGGCAGCGATACGCTTAAGGAAATACGAACCAGTATCTTCCGGGCTGTTTTTTGACAAACTCCCGAAGGAGAAACGGATAAATTCTGATTGTATTGAAAGCGTCTCGAAAAACCCTTCGATTTGATATATTATGGGCTTCATAATTCATCCGGGATCAAAAGTTATGAGCAAATGTCTATGCACATGTGATTTAAGGAAGAAGATGCGAACCAGTATTTTCCGAGCTGTATTTTGACAAACTCCATAACGAAAAACAGCTAAATTCTGATGATATTGAAAGCATCTCGAAAAGACCTTCGATTTGATATATTATGGGCCTCATAATTCATCCGAGATCAAAAGTTATGAGCAAAGGTGTTATACACGTGTAATCTAAAGTAATGCTCTACTACATGGGGAATGCATTTTTTAGTCCCACATCGGGAAAAGGAGAGATGGCTTCTCTACCACTCCCATATAAATAAGAGGGCATACCTCTTGGAAAGGGAGAGTTAAATCCTCAAAGGATTCAATACTCAAAGGAGCTTAGTTCTCCAAAGGAGCTTAGTTCTCCAAGATAGAAGCTTTGCTTCTCCTCATAATGCGCATGTGCGCCACGTGCAACGCACGTGTGCCCGCCATGCGGCATCACGTGCAACGCACGTGCGCACCACATGAGAACATTTTTTGCTTGGAAAAAAGCCAAGAGCTTCAAACAGAGAGAGAATTCTGAGAAAAGCTCAAAAAAAAAGAAGGTAAAAATCTTTGAGATAAGAGAAAATTCTCTCAAAGAATAGATCATTGATCTAGAAAACAAGATCAGTGATCTTCAATAAATAAATAAATAAATAAAAATAATAAAAATAGTGCCTTGCACTTGCTATGAACCTTTGGTTCTCTGATATAAGAAAAACAAGAAGAATTTGTTTTTTCTTAGATCTAAATAAAAATAGTGCCTTGCACTTGCTATGAACCTTTGGTTCTCTGATATAAGAAAAACAAGAAGAATTTATTTTTTCTTAGATCTAAATAAAAATAGTGCCTTGCACTTGTTATGAACCTTTGGTTCTCTAAGATAAGAAAAACAAGAAAAACTTGTTTTTTCTTAGATCTAAAAAATAGTGCCTTGCACTTGTTTTATGAACCATCGGTTCTTGAACCTAAAAGGTTCTTAAATTAATAGTGCTTTGCACTTTTATGAACTTTTGGTTCTTGAAATAAAAAGGAAAAAACTTGTTATTCTTTGATCTAAATTAGATCAAGAAATCAAATAGTGTTTTGCACTTCTTTTATGAACCATTGGTTCTTGAATCTAAAAGATTCTCAAATTAATAGTGCTTTGCACTTATAAATTTGCACTGTTGTGCTTTTTGATTGGCGCAAAGCGCTTGATAAATGCAATGCATTTTCTAAAGGGCAAGGCCCAAACCAAAATGACCTGACAGGCCAAAATAAATTGCAAGGCAATAAATGGGCAGAGCCCAAATAAATTGATGCTTTGCATCCTTTATACAAGGGCAGAGCCCAAATAAAATTGATGCCTTGCATCATTCCTAAAAGGGCAGAGCCCAAAACAAATTGATGCTCTGCATCCTTTCTGGGCAAGGCCCAAATAAAAATAAAAAAAAGAAATGCAATGCAAAAGCAAATAAAATGTTGAACATTTCAACTGGACTTAGCCCAATTTTGGCCATAAGTCCTTAAATTAAATTGACTGAGCAAAATTGCTCTTCTAAATCAATTTACATCCGGTTCGAGGGTACATCTTCGAACTCCTTTGACATCCGTCGTTGTAATTCTTCAACGACGTCAAAGAGGTGACGGGTCCCAACGACCACACATCGATATGGACTGCGGGGTCTTTAAACTCGTGGACCGAAATGTCCATAAACTAACATCGGACCGAAATGTCCATAAACTAACATCGGACCGGAACGTCCCTAAACTAATATTGGACCGAAATGTCCATAAACTAATATCGGACCGAAACGTCCCTAAACTAATATGGACCACTACGTCCTTAAACTGGCGACGGACCGAAACGTCCCTAAACTGGCGATGGACCGAAACGTCCCTAAACTAATATCGGACCGAAACGTCCTTAAATTAATATCGGACCGAGACGTCCTTAAACTAATATTGGACCGAAACGTCCTTAAACTAATGATGGACCGAAACGTCCCTAAACTAATGACGGACCGAAACGTCCCTAAACTAATATCGGACCACCACGTCTCTAAACTGGAATATGGACTACCGCGTCCCTAAACTGGCACAATAGAGCCCAAATGCTCTTTTGTCGGATCTAAACGGTCCCGTTAAGTTGATCTTAGTCTCAAACTGGACTAACGTATTCTTAACAAACGTTTGAGTCGATCTTAGCCTAAAAAATGGCTAACGTATCCTCCAAACAGACTTTAGTCCCAAATTGGACTATGAATCTCCCAAACTGGAACAATAGAGCCCAAACGCTCTTTTGTCGGATCTAAACGATCACGTTAAGTTGATCTTAGTCTCAAACAGGACTATCGTATCCTTAACGAACGTTTAAGTTGATCTTAGCCGCAACGCGACTAATGCATCCTTAAACTAAAAACACCAAACCCAAATCTAAGTGAATACGGATTTGGACTAATCCACGTCCTACGGGCGACGGCATTACTCAGTCTCCGTATACAATCCACGGGCAACCACAAACAAAACAAACACACACGACACGAAGTGAAATTCTGGAGAAGGAGAAAGTTGTTACCGCGATGCGGTAGCGTAATTAACTGCAGGGGCTTGCGCCTGCAGGGAAGAGCGTCCCCACAATCAAAAACCCCTCAAGCGAGGGGGAATCTGATGAAGTCTGCTACATCGGCCGCATCCGTCTAAACCTCCGATACACGGTGCCATAAATCAACTTGGCATCTTCGGAGAGGTGGACGGATAAAAACCAAATAGCATCTGCCCCGAACCTCAGGCACGTGACGTCCTAACGTCTCGGCCGCCGTTCGGAGGGGAACAGGTGGTAACCCGTCTTGGGGTCAAAATTCGAAAACACTTTGGAACCTTCTAACTAATCAAACAGGTCATCGAGTCATGGCAACGGATACTTATTCTTGATGGTAACCTTGTTCAGTTCCTAGTAATCGATGCACATACATCGAGTCCCATCTTTCTTCTGTGCCAAGAGGACCGGAGCATCCCAAGGTGAGACGCTCAGCCTGATAAAACCTCTCTAAAGTTGATCGTCAACTTGTGCTTGGAGTTCTGCTAATTCCGTTGGCCCTATCCGATACAGAGCTTTCAAAATTAGTTGAGTTCCAGGCACCAAGGCTATCGTGAATTCGACCGCTTGGTCTGGCGGTAACCCAGCCACATCCGCGAACATATCCTCAAACTCCCGAACTACTATTGGCATCTCCTCCTCCGTCTACAGAGTGTTCAACACTCCATCCTTCAGTTTGGCTCTAAAGATCGTTGGCTATAAAGACCGACGTCCGCTCTCAAAGATGAACACTGGGTGATCGGGAATCTCGAATGCTACCCTCTTTTGACAATAATCAATGGTAGCATAGAAAGTATAAAGTTAACGAGAACGGTTCAAGAAAATAGGTAAAAGATAGTTGTAAGAGATGCAAACGGAAAATAGTGGATTGAATTCAAAGGATCAAAAGTCGAGATGTGATCTTCAAGAAAGTCAAGAAAGAAATTCGAGATGGATTCAAGGGATGGGATTAAAATGAAAAGCTAAATATTGTTGGATTCAAAAGAAGTTGTATTCTTAGGTATAATAAAAGTTAGTTAATGTTTTGTTTTAGTATATTGAGGACCTCATGGGACACCACTAAAATCTTTCATGCCCCGCTTCCCAAAGTTTGGAATCGAGATGCGACTCGGACCGCAATCTAACTATATCGAGGGTGGTCTAAACTCGATACAGTTACGTTAAATGTAAAATGCATGCAGGTAATGTACCATAACAACAATAAAGGAAATAGAATTTATTCTCATTAACTAAGCACTTATTACATCACAGGGGCATAAAATAAAGCATGGTGTTTATTACATCCAATGAAAGAAAACAAACACTAAACAAGTGGGCAACTGATGAACGAAAAAGAAACTAATCCTAACAGTAGTTGGAAAATTCTGCATAATCTTCTTCGATGGGTTCCACTTCTGTGCTTCCATCATGTGCCTCGTTCTCAACTAACGGATATTCCGGAAGAAGATAGGAGGAAAGGAAGTCCGTCGGCGAGTTATACTTGGATAGGAAATCTCATAAATGATAAGTATGAGTAAGGTAGGATGGGTGTGTGCAATGCATGATGTCATATGTGTGTAGTGACAAAGGAATATCAGGTATTTGCTATATGTTGTACTCGTCTCTGTTAGGTCGGCAAGAGTACTTGCCACGACCCGGAATGGCACGTGGCTGGCACTTGAATCATGTGAAGTCTATAGGACCCCGCCTAATTCAAGTAAGCTAAAAGCCCAGAAATCTAAACCATTTAAAAAAGAGAGTGAAGGAAAATTCATTTAATGGTTAACATATAGAATCACTTTTTGAAAGTCGTAGTAAGAATTTTTAAAACATCAAGTCTTTTCCAAAAATTTCGATAGAGTTTTCTTTGTAAATACTGACCCCAAACGGGTACAAACATGAATATATATGAATAATGCATAAAGGAAACCCTAAGCGGGAGCTAGCTCTTCGCCAATTGGCGGAAACAACCACGCAAACAATATAATATACAACGCCGAAGGGCGAGAATCAAAACTCAGAAAGAAAACCAACATTCCCAAGAAAACTAGAGAAGAATCAAATAATACAAGCGCGCGATTCTAAGGTCGAAAGAATATACAACTGGTCTTCTAAGTCTATCAAATATACAAGTTTGGTTGATGGAGTTTACTAGATACAACTGAAATAATAAATACAATGGTGGTCACGATGCAAGTGAACCCACCTACCCAAGCAATCACCCGGAAGGAAGCAGTGTGCCAGCAAGCCGCAACAAAACCTGTATGGCCAAACCTGCAAGAAACTGTGGTACAACGGGGGTGAGTTGCTAACTCGTGAGTAGAAAAACATCACCAAGAAGAAATCGCATGTATGACTCTCTCCTAGGTCATACAATAATATCCTCATAAAATACAACCTGAAGCATCTAATAAAGGCAAGGGAAATCATCTAAACATAAGTGAAATACCAAGTGCTCGTGTCAGTGCCTCAGGTAGCAACATGTCACATATATGATGTACGAATGCATTATAAATGAAACAGAATACATCATAAATGAGAAAACTGTTTTCTTATCTCAGTGAGATTTCTGTATAAAAATCGAAGTATCATCAATGAAATCAACAGAGAATCCGTGTCAAGCATCGACACAAAATATATATCACAATATCTCAATATCTCGAGCTCCGGCAATCCGGACTGGCCCATAACATCAAATCTCAATATCTCGGGCTCCGGCAATCTAGACTGACCCATAACATCAAATCTCAATATCTCGGGCTCCGGCAATCCGGACTGGCCCATATCATAAAATCTCAATATCCAGGGCTTTGGCAATCCGGACTGGCCCATATCATAAATCTCACGACTACGTCGATATAATCCGGATATCCGCCGCGTCATAAATAACCGGTCGGTAGTGCTCCCTTGCTGGGCTCAACGCCATTATCTGCGACCATCTTGCCCCGGGGTACCGCACCGGGTCCACCATGCACCCGCAGACGGTTAATCCTCCTCCTCGAATCGGGTGTATGATATCGCTCAAGAGCCGAGAAAACTCATGGTCGACACATCTCACATCATATCACGAGAAAACCGCAATTTTCTATCTTTTAGAAATGAAAATGAGTTTACAAAATCCTTGCGGTTTCTCCAAATCCAAAAATCTCATGGAAAATCCGAAATCTCAAACTCGAGAGTAAATAGACAGAGAATTAACGACATAAAGCCCCATAATATTTCATGACAAATGAACGTATAAATGCATGAAGTATCTAAGTAATAAATGCAATATCTAAACTAGCATATGAAAGCAAGCATAATAGTACAATGTCGAAACTACCATGTAGCAATTATACCAATGAAGTAGTGTTTTCTAATGTGTACGTGACATGAAAATTACCGATGATGAGGTGTGTGAGCTGGCAAGCAAGTGTTCGTGAACATACGCATCATCGGTAATGGTGCTGGTGTCCTGGCAACATGGGTTTATAATAACAAAAGAAAACACATGTACAAGCAAGCAATGCGATAAGAACAACGTGAATATACGGGAAAATATGTAGTAACCGCAACATATAATAATATACATTTCTATATACGAGTCATACAGTTTTTGGTGTCTGAAATTGCACGAATCGTGGTTTTAGAAAAATAGGGCTACGGGGTCTTTAAGAAAAGATACATCCTTTGAAAAATCCGTAGTATCTCTCGGCCTGTCTTTAAAATACTCACGATTCGTTAGTTTTGAAAATAAATATGACTCGAGCCCAGTCTAACATCTACCTGATAAACTACAGAACTAAACTAAGAGACTAATCAAGAAAAAGGGTAAGGAAATCCACCTATGTCCGAATCGATATATCTAGTAGTCGGTGATCCCGCCTCAATAGCGCCACGTATGAATAAATATATAATACGACATCCTAGAATCAAGAGTGTGGATCGATCATCATATTTATACATCGTACGGTCAAATCCATCGTACGGCATCCCTAATAGGGGTACGGGTCAAATATCACATATACCTAATTATTTATCTGGTATCATCATCATAATATCATGAACTAGGGTACTGATCTAAAATCTAGTACATTCCAATACCATCAACATATATCCGCGTGTGTATGAAAACACATCACCCAATGATCCACTCATATATCATGTCATATATCATAACACGACCCAATTCACATCACCGATCTCACGGCATCACTACTACAATATGGGGTTGCCCCTACTGCTACAGGAATCCGTAGGGGCAACTTTTTATTGCCCCTGCGGATTAATCCGTAGGTCCCCAAGTTTGTCCCTACGGTGCCCTACGTTTTAATTTAAAAATATTAAATTGTAATTTTTAGTTTGGCCCTACGGAGCAGCAAACAAAGGACCTACGGTGAAGTCCATAGGGGCATATATATGGGTATTTAATAAAAAAAGGCACAGAAAAGCCCTCGCCGTTCCCAAAATTCTCTCTCTCACTCTCTCCCGCATCTCGATCGATCGTTCCCGTGCCTCGATTTTTCGCCTCGTCGCTATCGCCCTCCGCCTGCGGCCCGCCACCGCCCTCGATCGTTCCCAAAACTTCCTCGTCGACTTCCTCATCGCCACCGCACGCGACTCATCGCCGATTACGTCGTCGACCACCGGTCTCCTCCACTGCCCGCTACAGGTTAGTAAATCTCCAATTACTTATAATTTTGATGATATTAGGTCTAGGGTTCTTGGTTCTGCAGGCTTCGGGTAGGGTAAGGGTTAGGGTTAGGCAACGGGTTCAGTTTAGGTTAGGGTTAGGGTTAGGGTTCGGTCAGGGTTGGGGTTGGGGTTGGGGTTAGGGTTCGGTTGGGGTTGGAGTTGGGGTTGGGGTTGGGGTTAGGGTTATCCGGATTGGGGTTAGGGTTGGGGTTGGGGTTGGGTTGGGGTTGGGGTTAGGGTTAGGGTTAGGGTTCGGTTGGGGTTGGGGTTGGGGTTAGGGTTAGGGTTAGGGTTCGGTTGGGGTTGGGGCTAGGGTTATGGTTATGGTTAGGGTTAGTTAGTTGGGCTTAGGGTTAGGGTGTTGATTAGCGTTCGGTTGGGGTTGGGGCTAGGGTTAGGCTGTTATTAGGGTTAATTTGGGTAAATTGGGTTAAGTTTGGATTGATTAGGGTTGATTAGGTTAATTTGGGTAAATTGGGTTATGTTTGGGTTAATTAGGGATAATTTGTGTTAGGGTAACGATTATGGTTAATTGTGGTTAATTAGGTTAATTTAGGTTATTTAGGGTTAGGGTTTAGGGTGCACTAGTTCATTGCAGTAGGATACTCGATGATAACGTAAACGTACAACTTTACCGTAAACGCAAGCAAAATTTACCCTAAAAATGAAATTTCGAACCCTTAATAACGAAACGTAAACGTAAAACCTATTCATGTTAAATGTTCAAGTTAAAACCAATATATGATACTCGATGATAATATGAAACTTTCATATTCTCATCGATACTCATATATGAAACTCAAAGTGCCACTTAGTCCCCGTCTATCGGTTAAGATACGTTCGATATTCGTCGTGACATAGAACTATACGAAGGTTGTTAAATATCGGATGGTATAGATCGGTACTAACAACCGTCGTGTAGTCTATGTGAAGAGAAGATTCAATCGTATGATAACCGATAGATTTGTCCCGTGTGGACAAGTTAGGAATGTATAAAGCAAACACCTGCATTCACTTGTGTTTTCATCCGTTTCGAGATATTTCGTCGGTACTTTTCTGCTGGTTCTCCGTGTAAAAAGATAGATTAGATGTTCATTTCAACGTTATTTCACAGCTTTGATATGATTATCTATTCTATTACAGTGTACTCAGAAAACAGCGGGGAGGTGCTGCCGAAATTTACTCGAAACGGTTGAAAGCACATGCGAATGGGTGTTTGCTCTATACATTCTTAATAGGATAGAAGCCTTACCCCCGACAGCCGAAACACACACATACAAGACGAATACACAACAAACACACACACAGCACATACACACTAACAACCCTACAGTTAAGCGAAATCATAAATTGAAACACACATATATAGAATACAATTCATACATGGGTATCCTCAAATCTAACTTTGATTATCGATAATTTATTCTTTTTCAGTAAGCATATACACGGATTTTCTCCTTTGTCAGTAACCATCCCGTTCTTAGATTTCTCAATATAGTCATCATAACCTACAATTTATATGTTATACAGTCTAACATGGCCCATGAGTACGTCAGAGTTAAGGACTGGATGTATGTGGACTGGCAACAACATATGCAACCTAAGTTTGTCGCAGGAGTTGCTGCTTATATTGAATTTGCACGCGCACATAATAAGATCGTGATAGAGAAGATTCTCTGCCCATGCGATAAATGTGGGAATAAGTACTGGCAGAAGGTAGAATTTGCAGAGCTTCATATCGTTAAACATGGTTTTACTAGACTTTATACAACTTGGCTATATCACGAGGAAGGAGAAGAACACAGTAATGCGGCAGAAGAAGAAGGAGTAGACGATCAGAACCCTTTTATATATTTCAGTGTACTTGGTAGGATACACGAACAGATACGGATAAGTGGAGAAGCAATCTCGGGACTTGAAAAGATGAATATGGATTGACCAGTGTGAACACACTTCGATTTTACGGTCAGGAAGATCCGTTTATCTTTCCGAACCAAGCGATCCAAGTATACTACTCACAGTGTTTGAAGCATCCGGGATGGAGTGTCGTATGCCGTTGGAAACCCAGAATGTCTACGGTGTCCCAGAATTCGAGGACAGCGATGAGGATGAAGAAGAGAGAAGACTTAGAGTGCTCTGACCATCTGTTTCGAAAGACGGGTTGTCTTCGGCTGATCATGAAGTTACGTGGGTTAGAAATGGTATCGATGATGAAATCCAAGTAGATATGTCTAATGCGCCCACGAAACAAAAAAGGTTATCAATAATGTTATATTATTACTTCACATTTTACGATCTATACATATATAGTCAATGCTTGTAATGATTGTCTAATGCGTCCACGAATCGTTTTATCTAGATTTGATGACGATGACGGGAGCAGCGAGGGGCGGAAAGAGCTCCAGCCGCGGCACCAGCAGAGGCAGAGGCAGAGCGGTTCTGCCACTCGGAGAGCTGCGTAGGGAGCTTCAGAGGGCCGGTCTTGCACCCCGATCGGAGACCCCTTCTGATGCCTCCTTCCGTGTGGACTTTGCCACACATCCAGGTATATTGCACGCATATTCATTTTGAATGTAATATTATAGATATACATGCATGTTCATGTCAAAATTACTTACATTATCAATGTTTGATTGTCTAGCTGTTGGTGATGCGTCCACGTCAGGGACAGAGGCCACTGCCTTCACATCTCCGGCAGAGCCCACCACCGCACCTGCGGGTATATTTATATATCCTATAGTGTATACATGTTGATTTAGAATGTTATATTATTGATATACGCATTATTTTTGCAATTACTTATATAGTCAATATTTGATTGTCTAATTATAGGTGGTGCGTCCTCGTCTGGTGCAGGGGCCACTCCCATCACTTCCATACCCTCCACTCAGTCTGCGGGTTTGTATGAATAAATATAAAATATTTATTCATTTTACATATCCTTTAAGAATAAACATGAACTTCATGTAATTTTATCGATATTTATTTTTTAGTTGGAGATACGTCCACGTCCGGGTCACCGGCAGTTCCTCACCGGAGGAACTATCGTCCCGCTTGTGCTGCTGCCCGGGCCCAAGCTCGTGCTTCTGTCATCGGAGGTATATATCACACTTCAATTTTTGTTAAACCTTGATTTCGTAATACCACTTTGTTTTAATACTGATTGTCTTGATATTTCTTGTAGACGCAGGGCCTCCCCGAGAGGGGGACTCGAGGCCCGAATCAGTCCTACAGGCTGAGGCCCGACAGAGCTAGGGGGAGGCAGCATTCCCCCTCTTTTTTACCCCTGATTATCGCCATACCGGCGATTATGCCGAGAGGTTCGGACGGTATATGGGGGATGAGAGCCGCCTCGTGAAGAACTATCCACTTCACGTTGAGTGGGGCGACCAGCACCGGCGCTCATTCGCCCTCTTCTGGGATCAGGCTCGGGTATTAATATATATTTTCATTTGATTTATCCAATATATTTATTATTAACACATGCAATTTAATAACATTATTTTTTTTGTATTTTCAGTTGGATTACGATTTTCAGCCTGTACCCGACCCTGATCACCGTGGGAGGGTGCTCGATCTTCACTCTCTGTACTATGGCCTGATGAAGAACATGCAATCGAAGGTCCGATACAATACGAATGAGCTGAAGATCGAATGCTATTCCCTGTGGATGGCGACCCCTGAGGAATAGAGAGCGGCCCTCCTACGTACTCCGGCCTTTGCGAGAGTCGACGTAGATACATGGCCTCTATTGTGCCAATATTTCGACTCTCAGCGCAAACAGGTATGTATTTTAAATGTAATTCATTGTTTAGTATATAATTTATTTTTTTGTGTTGCTTAATTAGAAAACTAAATCTGAATGTATTGTGCAGAAACAGGCCGATCAAAATAAAGAGAATAGGAAGTCAGCGAAGAGGGGTCGCCCCACTTATATAGATGGCTCGAGGAATATTACTCGTGCCATGGAGTTATCGGTAAATTACAATAGACCTACTATGATATAATGTAATATTAAGAGTTATTTTCTAATATATGTAAATTTTTTGCGAATTGCAGAGAGCTCAGACCCTGGCGCAGGGTGGTACACCGAACGTGCTGTCCGCGTATCTTGCCGCCCACCGCACTTCGATAGATCCCGCCACGGGCGAGCTTCGATACCCCGACACCGCTACCCAGGAGTATTGCGTAAGTGTTAATATTTATTCAACCCTTATTTGAAATTTTTGTTTTGAAAGGTTCAAATTTAAATGATATACTTATATTTTACTGGTTAATGTGGGTATAGGAGCGGGTGGTTGAGCAGACGGAGGCATCAGGAATCGATTTTACTGGACAGAAAGATCCGATGCTGCTGACCCCAGTCCTAGACGCCGCACACGGAGGGCACCACGGATGTTGGGAGGGAGGCCGGGGACTGGGTCCTAGAAGGGCCCATATGAGGCTGGACTCCACTCCGGTGGTTACTTCCTCTATCTCCCGTGAGCGACGTTTCGAGCAAGAACTGGACACCTTGAAGGCCACCGTCCAGGAGTTGAAGGAGATGTTGGTATGTATACTACTTAATAGTAAAATATTATGTCATATTATAGATAGCAATATATTCAATATTAGTACGTAGCCTGAGCTTATTTGGTTGTAGACTTAGCTTTGATTAATCATACATACATAGAACTGTCTAATTAAAATAAACTACGGTTTTCCAAACTAGATATCCAAACGAGGCCTAAGTCCCTAAGTATACATAGAATGGGGTTTCGCAATAACCTGATAATGATATGAATTCGACTAATACACAGTTCTTACTCGTTTATTACACACAAAACTGATCAGACGCGACATGGTACTTCTGCTGAGCCTCCACATGCATCTCCTTCGGCTGCGGCTCCGCAAGCCACTACCTCGGCTGCGGTTGCGCAGGCCACTCCTATAGCTTCATAGCCCGCTCAGACTCCCGCAGCTGCGGCTTCACAAGCCACTACCTCGGCTGCGGTTGCGCAGTCCACTCCTACAGCTCTACAGCCCGCTCAGACTCCCGCACACTCCGCATTGCTCGAGATGTTGACTCAGGGTATATCCGAGGAGCAGGCACGCCAGATTACGGCGTTTATCAGAGGTAGAGCTGGACCGAGCTAGGGTAGCTTTTTGATTCTTATATTTTAAACATGTATTTACTTATATCATACATATTGTATATATTTTGGATGATATTGATATTGGGGGTGTTTGCGTGTTCATATTGATTTAGATTGATATCGTATTCTGCTTGTTGATTTTTTTTATATATTATGCGTGAGATGTTGATTATGAATACTGCGGTATATATTCTGCGTGTTGATTACTTTTATATATAATGTATATATTATTGTGCACAGGGCGAGGAAAAATAGGCAGCCCTTTTTTTTAAAAAAAACCTGATAATATGTCCCTACGAATTAATCCGTAGGGCCAACGTTTGCACCTACCATTTAATCCGTAGGGTGAACCTTTACCCCTACGAATATATCCGTAGGGGAAAAATATCGGGATTCCTGATATTTTGCCCCTAATATCAGTTAGCCTTGTACCTACGGTTCAATCCGTAGGGCCATAATATCAGGTCCTACACAGTTATCCGTAGGGACAAGCTATCAGGCTACCTAATATTTTGCCCCTACATATATGGACCTACGCATGAAGCCGTAGGGGCATATATTTGTCCCTACCGAGTTATCCGTAGGGGCAACTATTTTATTTTATAAACCGATAAATTTAATAAATTTTATGTCCCTACGGTGTAATCCGTATGGACAGATGGACCTATGCTTTAAGCCGTAGGGGCAATTATTTAACCGTAGGGGAATGTTGAAGGCTAAGACTTGCACCTGCGGCGTGTGCACCTACGACGTATTTTCGTGCCCCTATGAATATAACCGTATGGGTAGTGGTTTGCGCCTACGGATTTATCCGTAGGGGCAACCCCTATTTGTAGTAGTGCATCATGCCCAATCACATCGACTCATCTTCAAGTATCATATACTATCCTCATCATCCGTGTATGTATATATATATATATATATATATATATGCACCAACGCATCCACACACATACACACACACACACACACACACACACACACACACATATATATATAACCATATACACCCCATACATATTACGTGTGTGCATGTGTGTGTGTGTAACAACTATACTCTAGGGTTTCGCGACTAAGAACTAGACTAAAGCATTAACTTTCAATTACGCTAAAACTAACTCATGATCTCCTAAAGCCTTCTTGCTAATTAATAACGTCTCACAATACACACACACACACACACACACACACACACACACACACACACACACACATACACACATATACGTAGACTACACTATGAAACTGCGGAGGTGCTATACGCCATCCACCCGACTTCCCCCGTAGATATACATCTACTCACCATGACTCTTGCTTGCCGAAGTCGATGTCGCCATTCTCCTCCTTGTCATCTGAAGTCCACGTGAGGGTGCCTACATATATAACACATAGTATCGTAAACAGAAATCGTGCACGAAAACCAAAACGGCACACGAATCACACATAGGTTAAAACATATGGCCTACGCATGCAAAAGAACCAAACAACACTCGATATCGACGTATGAACGTCAAGTGACCGATACCAAACACAAATATCAAAACTTCAAGTCATGGAAAGTTATAAAACAATACAGAAACTCAAGAAAACTTGCTCCATATTTTGGTTTAGGTAAAATTAGGTTAAACTAGCAATACACCGGTGTAGTACAGGGAGTATACGAGCCACAGAACCAACCTAGACACCAAATTCCACAACTTGGTCGGCCACATCCATACCAAAACCGGCCTGCTCGACCATCAGAGGGAGTTAGGGTCTCGTCTTCTCGGGTGGTCTCCTAGTGGTCCATCTAGGTCTCTGGGGTTGCTAGTATTTCTAGTAAACGTTCCAGGTCATCCCAGATTTCCTGTAGCCATAAAGTATTCACAAAACTGACATTTCGATATCTAACTCAAATTTTGGTATTGGTCACTGGTTTCAATCATAAAGGGGGGGTTTGAGGTTACCAATTTCGCCCAATTGTACCATCACAACTCATGAATCCACAAAACCTCATCTTGGAATTTTCAAACCTCACTAAACCTTCACTTAATCACTTCTAAACTAATATAGATGCTAAAGGAAAAGAATTACTACTCTAATGGAGAAGGAAATACCTCATTTGGAAACTCTAGAAAATTCTTGAGTTGCCCCAAGTGTTCAAAATCCATACTTGCTTGATTTCCCATACTTGTAGTGAGCTTGTGCACATTTTTAATGAAGAGAAAATGATGTTTTGATGTGTTTTAGGGGGTGTAGTGAGGAGGTAGAAGAGGGGAAAGAAGAAGGCAGCCATGGAGATGAGGGAGGGGAGAATGATGAAGATGAATGAAGTGGGGGACAATGAGTCATGGTCCAAGGAGACCCCTCACCCTCTCTCTCTCTCTTCTCTCTCTTGCTCATACCTTATTTGTTTATCCTTTTCTTTTCTTTTGAAATCCTTTTTCTTTTAAAACCAAAGACAAATAAAAACCAAGTAACATAAGTAATGAAGCATGGTTTCCAAACAAATTAAGAAATGTAACAAGTATTTTTAAAATGTGATATGGTGCATGTCATTTGCACAAAAAACAATCAATGCATGATTAAGTACTAATCGAGTTTAGTAATACTAACTTATATACAATTAATTTTATACTAAATTGTAAAACTCCCAATCTTCATAAATTCCTTTAAAATCAATAATTAATATAAATTTCCAATTATTTCCCAATTTACCGGTATCCAATTATACCATAACATTAAAACTAATCTCCACACATAAATAATTTCATAATATTTATTATTTTAATTATTTAACTTCTAAAATAATATTTTATTTTTCTGAAATGTTACAGTACTGGTCTCTCACGATTTTTCTGTTAGAGTCACGGAAGAACAGCAATTGGAAATGAATAGTACTTCGTTTCACTCCTCGAACCATGGTTCATCAGAAAGGGAATCCGAGACTCTTAATACAGCCTTTCCTGTCCAAACTTCCCCACCCGAGGCTTTTTAGTGGTATAGAAGTATAGGTCGGTATTAGCACGCAACACTATCAGGCGGTGTCACAAGGAGGGGTTCTCATCAAGTCATCTGTATGTTGGATATAGATGCCCTCGAGGCAATTATTGTAATTGCAAGAAGGCAATTACTTAATTGAAGGGCGCCTATACGACAGAACAGTCTTGCTTGAGATAATGGTATGCTATCTTGTTTGTCTTTATCTTTCATATGTATACGTTTTACTCATTATTATGTATCGATGATACATGAGATAAAGCCTATAGGATCCTTGCTTAACTACCAGGATTATGATAGGGATCATACTAGTAGGTCATGGGTAGTCCATAAGCACATACTTAAATGTCCCTAGTCGTAGGAGTATCGAGACTGGGTATCGGTACTCCAGTTTAGACTTGTGTATACGTTTCTTGACCGCGTACGGGGCGATGGTTGATCCCATAGACATTGGTGTTTGACACCAAAGATTATATACAGGTGTTCATTGTTATATTAAATGTGTAATATTTTCAACTGAACAAATACCCCCAAACATAACTTTGATCATCCCGAGCAAACTTAACTTCGATCCCCGGCAACGGCGCCATCATTTGATTGATTTGAAAAAAGTGTTTGTAGTAACCGCAATCAATAACGGTGTCGCGTGTAGCTAGCCGAGATGAGTACGGGTCGTCCTCGGGTAAACGTCGAACTTTTAATCTTACTTTAAATAAGTTGATTGAAAGAATGAGAGATTGGTTTTAGATCTACGATTTACAGATGTAGAATCTATAAAGAAGAGGCTTGTAGGGTTCATAGAATTTAGTAGTAATAGATGATTAATTAAAGATGACTCCTTTTATCTTTTAATAGATTTAAAACTAGATCCATAGTGATGAATGTGGATTAGGGTTCTTTTGGAGGAAACTAGGGTTTCCCACCCTTAACCCTTATCCTTGCATTGATCTCTAGTCATGTCTAGCCCTTACTAAAACAATTGTCAATCTAATCTCAAATTGCGGTCGAGACAATCAATGAATTGGTAGCGCGCCCGATAAGGATGTTAACATTTATTTTGCTAAAGTTTATAAACTTTATAAGATGTAAAAGAAATTAAGAGATTTTTTCATCCATTGATCTACCCTAATCCTACAAACCCTAGTAAGTTAGGAATTACTCACGCATAGTTTGAGAAGAAGAAGAAAGGATAGAGAATGAAATCATAATGCAGAATTTAATGCAGAATGTAAATGCGAAATAATTAAGCAAATGATCTACCTTTATTAATCAACAATAAAAGTACAAATCCTTCGAATTTAGATTATAAGAAGAAGTTGCTCTTGATCTCTACCTCGTAGGAAGTAGATATTCCGTCAATATTCACATCGCTCTATCACGTCAAATCGCGGACCTGTTGTGGATCTCTTTTTCTTTGACGGTGATTTGTTTCATGTTAAGGTGATGATCCTCTAAGTTTAGCCATCGGTCCTTTATATAACTTAGAAGTAGAAACCCTAGTTGCCTAATATGATGATTTGTTGTTGAGATCATACTGAGAAAATCTCAGATCCTACGGCCATGATACGGCCGCAGATCCGCGGCGTTTATGGCACTTTGGCCGCACAACCGCGGCTATTTGGTGGACTTAGGGTTTGGGTTTTCTGCTGTAGTCTCATGTTGACACATGGAGATCCTCTAGATATCTGGATTTTGGAAATATTTCCTAAGTCTCTGCCAGTATTGATTCTACAATTTTATTGGCAGATTTTGATCCTGACATCTCCAATATCTCGATCTCCCGACCTGAGCTAAATCTGCACAATATCTCTATGAATAATATTAGTAATATTTGTTAAATTAGAGGTAGTATCTTAATCATTTTATATGGTAATAAATTTTTAAGAAATTTGATTAAGGTTATTTGATATGATCTGCATATTTAAATTATCAAAATATCTTATAAATATTATAAGCATATATTTTCCTTCATAATGTTAATTATAATATATAAACATATGGTAAAGAGTAAATTTACAGATAAACCCACATATGTTCTATATTTATAATAAACACCTTTAAATATTTAAGAAAAATAAGGAAAATGTTATATCAAAAGTGCAATATTTTCGACTGAACAAATACCCCCAAATTTAACTTTGATCGTCCCGAGCAAACTAGTTATTCAAGAGAGATAGAAAAAGAAAAAGAAAAACATAAGTATCATACTTTTGTAGGCAACATGATTGCACTGAGCACGTGAAACAAGCCGTTAAACCTCTAGATGTCTCTAGTAGGAGGAGTGTTGTCTCCTGAAGGTTTTCAGCAGATTACACCCACAAAATCCCATAATAAAAGAAAGAAAATGAAAGTTACATATAAAGATAAGAACTATAAAAGAAAGAACTTGAAAATAAGAGTTTCCAACTACACTAGCTTTTCAGTTGTCATTAGCCCTATCTTAATGGTCATGAAAAGATGTCGGAAATCACATCATCCCTCAATAAAACATAGCCATTAGTGTTCCTCCCTACCTTTCTTCTAAACATCGACCATATACCCCTACGTGTGTGTAAAATACATCCCTACACTTGGAGAATTCAATTCAAGCTATCATACTCTTGTCCATCTTCCTTAGTACTTTTTAGTCGATGAATATTTTAGATGGAATTGCTCACACATTCTTCATGCGACCGTTAATACTCCTTGAGATACTAACTGACCGATTACTAAATATGCACACTTATTGAGGCGTAATTAGCAATTTTCTCGTCTTGCAACACCTAAGCCTTAGCAGTGGCTCCCAAACCAGTTGGTTTAAGGCACTAGGTGATAAAGCACTATCGCTAAAAAAAAATTATGCTGCCTTAAGCAATTACAAAACCAGTGTTCATTTTTCTTCATCATTTTTTTTCTTTATATTTTTAATTTTCTTCATACCAAGGCTTTTAGACAAGAGTATTTCAAGGTATCCTCTACTATCCCAAGTTTCAAGATGTGTGCAAGTGCATATAGTAAAGTATCAACGTTCAAATATTTAGACTTAAGAATAGAGACTATTTTTTAGACTTATTTTTATCCTCAGATTAGTAATTTCCTTCATCTTACTAACCCTTGGGACAACAACTCATAACTACTTATTACTAGCTTCGTTTAAGAAAACATCTAACTTTCTTGCTTTTCTCAAACTATTCCTATCTTTCAAATATAATTTTTCACCTTCTAATCTTTTATTATTTAAAAATTTTGTGTTTATATATAGTATAATGCAAGATAATGCGTAAATAAGCACAGACCTCCCCCAAACCTATTTGCAGCAGTGTCCTCACTGATGTCATCTTTTGATCTCAAAACCTGTAGACTTTGAAGGAAAAGTCATTAACGGGGACAAAAATTAATGAAAGTGAAATCCTCCCCCAAACTTATTTTTGGCTCACAACTTTGTAAAAAAATTCTTTTCGTTCAAGAGCTAAAATATATTTATCTTCCTCCCAAACTTGAGTAAAACAGTATTAAGCATTTTAAAATTATAAAGAGGGGGGTAAAGTAATTGGTCAATATAAAGTTTTAAAAAGACCAAAAGTCAATACCAACCATTCAAAAAATTTATCAATGTAGCACCAAGGTTAGTAGAAGAAATGTCACCTATCGACGTGAAGAAGTGGGGAGGAGATAAGAGGTGTAATAGAACGGGTTTACGTCTCAGTTTATAGAGAAGAAACAGTGATGGTGGATTACTCGCATTCTCGTTCCGGATAAGAAGAAGGGGTGGCGGTTCAACTTCTTTGAGTAGGGTTGATTCATCGCAACGCCCATGTCTTCTAAGAATGCGAGTTCTTCAGCGAAGATTTCTTCAAAGTTTTCATCGATATCCCGAATAATAATATCATCGGAAAGAACGAGATGATACTCGGACTCCATAAAAGGTTCATATTTAGCATTAGATGTTGACCCGGGCAGCTCGATAGAAGGGTCCGTATGTGTAGAATAAATAGCAGGGTCAAACAAGAACGTAGTAGCGCAGTCAAGATCAGTATCGTGAAGCTGTTCAAATTCGCCACTGTCGGAATCCATCTTTTCGATACAACATACTTAAGCATAGGGTTCAGAGGGTTCACTTCCCAACTTGTAAATATTAAGCTCAATTGACATCTTCCTGAAGGATAGGTTCATAGAACCATTACGACAATTGATTACAGTGTTGGAAGTCGCTAGAGAAGGTCGACCTAAAATCACCGGAATTTGGTTCCGTGGGTTCGCCATAGGCTGTGTATCTATAATGATAAAGTCCAAAGGGAATATAAATTCCCCGACTTTGATTAACACATCCTCTAGCTCACCCCTAGATTGGGTGATAGACCGATCCAACATCTGGAGAGTGCAGTATGTAGGTTTTAATTCTCTGATCCCTAATTGCTCATAGACAGAATATGAAAGCAAGTTAATAGTAGCACCTAAATCGAATAAAGCACGATTGATATTTTTACCCCCAATAGAAATATATATGGTAGGACTTCCGGGGTCCTTTCATTTCTTGGGTATTTGTTGTATAAAAGCGGTGCTTACATTACTCGTAAGGAAAACTTTTTTAAGCACTTGAATTTTTCTCTTCCTAGTGCACAAGTCCTTTAGGATTTTCACATAAGACGGAACTTGTTGAATAGCATCTAGGAGAGGAATAGTTATGTTAACTTGCTTAAAATTTCCACAATCTTCTCCATTTATGGACTTGGTCTGTTGCCCCTTAACCTGTTTGGATAAGGAGCTTTATCAATAAGAGTTGGGTCCAACATTGGAGAAGATTGTGGGGATGGAATGGATCTCAGAATTGGAGTTGGGATCGTTTTAGGTTGACTCGAGGAAGTGACCTGAGGGTTCGAGCTTAGGAGAAAACGGAAAATAGGCTCGGAAGAAGGTGGTGGACTAAACGAAGTAGGAGTAAAAGAAGTAGAAGTCGGGGTATCCTTAATATCATCGACATCAACGTCATCAACATGTTCACCCACTTGGTTGTTCAGCACTCTTCCCGATCTCACTGTGGTTACGGCACTCACATTATAACTTTGTGAGTGGCCAAGATTTGGTAGAAATTGATATGGAAGTTTCCCTTTCTCTCTCTCACTCATCGCGGCATTTAACTATGCAAGTTATGCTTCTATTGATTTGATGCTTTCATTGTGGGAAGCAGTGTTTTGCACTGACATTTGGATAGAAGACGTTAAATTAGCCGTAGTTTGCGAGGAATGTTTAATAAATGTGTCTAAGCTTCGTTCGAGTGCGGAGAATTGTTCGATACCGGCCGTTTGGAAAGATTTATTATAGGGTGCAAAATTGTTCGCCGGATTTTGAAAGGATTGTGGTTGAAAGGGGTGCTGACTCTGTGGTGGTTGCTGTTGCTATGGAGAAACCCTTTGATAGTTATTTTGTCTTGGGAATGTATTTTGAGTTTGTGTTTGGTTTTGGTTCCAAGCAAAATTAGGGTGATTCCTCCATCTCTGATTATATGTGGAAGAATAAGAATCGTTTTTAGGTCATTTTTGAAAAGTAGCATTAGTATGTTCTTAACCTTAAAACGGAGGATTCAAATGAAATTCTTCCGTCAGATGTGATGGGTCTGAACAGCAACTGCAACGGTTTTGGGAAGCGTAACCTGGTTTAGGGAGGCTGAAGAGACTTTGGTTTCTATAGCTTCGGGTTTCCTTTGTATCGCGGCCATTTCTGCTTTTACTAAGATGGAAACATCGAGCTGATGGATATCTCCTCTAGATGATGTTGTTCTAACGCTTTCCCGCTGTAAATTTTGTTCAGCGAGATCTTCTAGGAATTGCCAAGCTTCATCATCGTCTTTAGACATGAAATGGCATTGACAAATGGTTTCAAGTATCTTCTTTGTTGCTGGATTAACACCCTCATATATAATTTGGAAAATGTATCATCTATTGATTCCGTGATGAGGACATTGGACAAGTAGATCTTTAAACCGTTCAAAGCATTTCCAAAATGGTTCGTTGGGAAGCTGGGTAAACCTGTTATTCTTGCTTCGAACACGGGCGGTCTTATGATTGGGATAAAATTTCTTAAGGAATGCTATAACGCATTCATCCCAATTGGCAATAGAGTGTGCGGCAGTGTTATAAAGCCATTTTTCTGCTAGATCGCACAAGGTAAAAGGGAGAAAACGTAATCTCATAGCATCCACTGAAAGTTGTGAAGTGCCAATCATTGCGCATACGTTTTCGAATTTGGTGATAAAAACGTATGCGTCTTTGGATTCAAGCCCATGAAATTTGGGCAACAGGTTGATGAAGTGGGGTTTAATTTCAAAATTATCCCAATTGGCCGGTGGAATAGATAGACAAGTAGGAAGGTGTCAGGACCCAAATATGGCACGTGACCGGCACTTAAATCACATGACATCTAAAGACATCGACGCAATCCAAGTAAGCCGAAACCCGGAATCTAAACCATTTTTGAAAATATTGGAGGTGGGGATTAAAATAATCATCCAATAAAATCAATCTAAATAACATCTAAATTTAACTAAGTATGTTGAAAAAGAATCTTTATGACGTTTTGAAACTTGACATCACCTCCTTTACATTTTTACAAAAACCCGATACAACATAATAAAATAGCATCCCAACGGAAGCTAGCTTTCACGTCCAAAAGACAGAACAGCGAAACAAATCTATAACAGATGTCGACTCTAAAGAGTGCGACATCACCACACATAAACTCTAAGTCTCGCTTCTAAGTCCATAGTATAACATTTCTAAGTTGATGGAGTTTCCGCTAGATACAAGAATATATGAATAATCAAGAGTGAGTATGATACAATAATAACTCACTTACTCATCAATCCCCAAAAGAATGTGTGCCCAAACCGCTGATAATCCAAGCGGTAAAACCTGCAAGAAACTGTAGCACAACAGGGATGAGTTGCCAACTCAGTGAATAAAAGTGCATCTAAAGGTAGAAATCGAAATGCATGACGATACCTAAGTCATAAGTATAGTACTATCATAATCTGTATCGATATACTATATGATATGCATATGTGTAATACTAACTATCATGCAATTCCTAGTATAGTATCTCAATGTCATATGAATCAAAATCATGAATCTATTATCTGTATTGGAATTCCCTTTTTGTCTATGAATTCATGTACAAATATAAACAGGTACTGTCCCCCGGATCAGTCCTGGTGAAATCCAATAAATAATGTCTAACTGGGTACCTCATAATAATGATCGTATCAATAAACAAACAGATGCCCAGTATCGATATCGAAATCCGAAATCTCTCGTGTCCAGCATCGACACGTAAATACAGATACCGTCGACACCATCTCAACAGATGATCGCCACCCGATATCCTGGCTACGATCAATATGCCCTGGATATCTGTCGTACCTAACCGAACCCCGGTCAGTATCCCCTGGATATCTTCCGTGCTCAATTCTATCTCCGGTATCGAGTATCCTCGCTTGGCTCCCCCGCCTCAAATGCGGCTATCCTGCCCCTCGGTCTCGACCGGGTCCACCATGTATCCAACTGTATATCTCCCCCACTCAGTCTGGATAACGTAAAAAATCCGCGACCGTATATCTCCCCCATTCGGTCCGGAGTAAAACCAGAAAATACAAAACTCATGGTGGACGTTTTACTCATCATATTAAAATATCAAGTAAGGAACAAGAATAATTGCATAGATTGTATTGATGATATACTATATATGTATATATATAACAGTGTCCCATACCACTGATATATATATATATACCATCAGGAGTAAATGTCACGACCCGAAAGAGCACGTGACTGGCCCTTGAATCCTATGAAGTCTATAGGACTCCAGCTGATCCAAGTAAACCAAAAAGCCCAGAAATCTAAAATCATTTTAAGGAGTAAATAAAGAAAACTGGTTTTTTATAAGTAAAGAAACATGTTTTGAAATCAAGCTTTTAAATAACTAAGCCGAATATGCATTTTTAAAATTTGTAGTCTTTTCTGAAAATTTCGGCAGAGTTTCCTTTGTAAAAACTGGCCCCGAATAGGGTACAACAAGGATAATATATAAGCAATGATAAAAGGCATCCCCAAGCGGGAGCTAGCTCTTCGTCAATCGACGGTCACAACCACGCAAGCACTAATAATATACAACGCCAAAGGGCGAGGATCAAAACCCAAAAAGGAACTCAAAACAGCCAGAAAATCACAATACTACAAGCGCGACTCTAAGGTCGAAATAATACATCACTGTCTCTAAGTCTGAAACAATATACAAGTTTTTGGTTGATGGAATTTCTAGATACAATGAATAATACAGGAACAATGGCGGTTCTGATACAAGAGAACCCACCTACCCAAGCAAGTCACCCATATGTAAGCAGTGTGCCAGAAATGCCGCTATGGAATCTATACGGCAAAAATCTGCAAGAACTGTGGCACAACGGGGGTGAGTTGCCAACTCGTGAATAGAAAATATCTACAAGAAGAGATCGAATATATGACCCATCCTAGGTCAATACAATCAGATAAAAATAAACCTCAATATAAACAAGTCTGAAGCATGCTAAACTGGCAATGTAATCTCTATACATGAGTGTAGTCCAAATGCTCGTGCCAATGCCTCAGGTAATAGCATATCATGAATATGAGGTAAAATCAGTGTAATCAAATCTGCATGTACGTGGATCCCGTCCACTCGTCACCCAATGACAATAACCATCATGCATGTAAATATCATCAGCATATGCATGGAAATATGAGGATATAACCAAAAGCATGGAACCTGAGTGCCTAGCATCGACACTCGAAAACATCATGAAAACCTGTGCCTAGCATCGGCACGTAAATCCTCATATATCGGGCATCCGTCAGTCTGGGTCAGCCCCCTCTCTCGTATATCGGGCATCCGTCAGTCCGGATCAGCCCACTCTCTCATGTATCGGGCATCCGTCAGTCCGGGTTAGCCCCACTATCTCATATATCGGGCATCCGTCAGTCCGGGTCAGCCCCACTATCTTATATATCGGGCATCCGTCAGTCCGGGACAGCCCCACTATCTCATATATCGGGCCCCACCATGTACCCTCATACGGCACCCACTCCTCGTAAGGGGTATAAAATCAGAACCGATAAATCTCATGATGGCAGCGCAAATATCATATCAAGGAAACCGGGTTTTTCAAATAAGTACATACTTTCCTTTGAAATTATCCATGGTTCCCAAATCCAGAAATATCATGAAAACGAATATCTAGATGCGTATAATCAGAAAACATGATGTATGTGACATATAAATGAAATACAAGTATAACAGAATATCATGCAACATGGACTAATAGTATGCACATACAATGAGATGCGGAATCGAATAAATCAACACAAAAGTGAAGAATCTACACCAATATGTATATGTCATGCAGTGGTGCCATTTGAAATAAGACGAATCGGGGTTTAAGCAAAATAAGGGTTACGGTGTTTTTAAGAATAGATTCGTCTTTTGAAAATACCCGTAGAATCCCTTTACTTGTCCTTAAGATATTCCCGATTCATTAGTTTTGAAATAGGTATGACTCGGGTCTAATCTAACATCTACTAAGCCCAGTCCATCAGGAGGGGTAAGGAAACCACCAAAATCTGAGTCGATATATATATATATATATATATATATATAATATAATAGTCGGTGATCCCGCCTCAATAGTATCGCGTACGATACAGTATATCATATGTCAATCCTCATGTCATGAGTGCGGATCAATCATCAATATAGGCTCGTACGGTAAATCGTCGTACGGCATCCCAATAACTGGGCACGAGTCAATATCACATTATCTCATCACATATCAGGTATCACTACCATCATATCACATAATCTAGGGTACAACTCTAAGTATAGTACCATCGATACCATCTATATAAATATGAATGTGGGGTAAAACACATGCCCAAAGGCCCGCTAAAACCATCATGTCGCATCTCAAATACGAACTCTGACATATCGCCGAATATCACGGCCTCAGGTCAAATCTCATCGACTCATCGTAATCCCACGTATCATCCTCAAATCCCGTATATGAACACATAGTCCCATACCCATGTGTAGATGTACACACCCCCATATGCGCACAGAAAATGAAAGAATGTATGCAAGTATATGTGTACGTGTATGTGTGAGTGCAACCACTACTCTATGGTTTCGCACTATACTACACCAATGCATCATTATCATCAATAATTCCAAACAATGCATAATAAATATATGTGTGTATACGTATTCGTATACATCACCACGGACTGCGGGGGTGCTATATGCCATCCACCCGACTTCTCCCCGTAGATATAAATCTACTCACCTTGCGTCTTTATCCGTCGACGTCACCACGCTTTTGCTTGTCGTCCCGAAGTCTTCATGGGTACCTACACATTAACATATCGCAAACGCGTATCAAAACCAATTCAAGACTAAAACGCCATTCGAAACCCAAAACGATACGCTATGATCTATAGGTGAGAACCTATGGACAACGCTTCCAAAACCATCAACAACCCTCGATATCGTCGTATAAACGCCAAGTAGTCGAGTACGCAAACTCAGAATTCACAATACGGAAATACGGAAACACGAATCCAAAACAGCAACATAGGAAATAGGCTCCAGATTTCACCCTAGGTCAAATTAGACAAATCTATACATGCCAGGGGTCAAGTTTACTTGAGATAAGGCCCTGCACCAAAAACGAAGCAAAACCACCCTGCTCTGGCCGCAAATTGCGGCCAGAAGGATTAAATCTGCGGCCTGGGGAAAGAGATAGGGGCTAAGGTTTTGGGTGTTGGTTCCATGGTGCATGCACATCTCACTGTCAAGTCAATTTTATTTTCAGGTGTCTCGGGTTAAAGAAGATCAATAAAAATAGTGACAGATTTCCAGTTTTCCCCGATATCGATTCTATAAATCCGTATTCTGGTTCTAGTTCCAGGTTTTGGTCCAATATAACATCACACAAAGGGTTCTAGGGTCACCACAAGCCTCAATTTCACTTTGATTTCAGATCAAACCCTAAACCCTAACTTGATGTTTCACAAATCCACCAAACGACACCGTATCGATATGAAACTAGCATAGATGCACAAGGAAATGAAATACTACTCTAAGGTTGCAGAAGTTACCTCCTTTGTCAACTCAAGAACTTTCATGAGTTGCTCAAAGTCCTCTAGATCCACTCTTCCTTAGTCCAATGCGTTCCTCTCGAGCTTGTGAGCAAGTTTTATGAAGAGGGAATGGGGTTTTGAGGTGATTTTTGTAGTCTTTTGGGGGATTGAAGGTGATGGAGGGAAAGGGAAGAGCAGGAGCAACAACAGCTCTAGAGAGGAGGGAGAGAGAAATGTGATGAAGAAATGAGAGGAAATGGCTAGGTCAACACTCTCACCTACCCTCACTCTCACCATACCTATTTCTTTATTCAAAATCCTTTTCTTTTCTTTTCCAAAACCTTCTCATTCAAATAGCAGTCACAAAGTAAAAGCCATGGTAAGAATAATGTAATCACAAGTCCAAAATGATATGTGCATGTTTTGCACAAAAAAGCCAAAAATCCGATTAGCGATTTTTAATCGCGATTAGCACTAAATTAGTGTCAAACTAATCATAAAAACTTTTAAATGGCATAATTCCATAAAATACCCTATTTTAGAATTTTCCTTAATTTTCCCCCATTTATTTGTATTTAATTATACCGGAATATTAAAATATTCATTAAAATAATATTAAATTATAAAAATTCCTAAAAATAATATTTTATTATTTGGAAATGTTACAATCTACCCTCCTTAAAGAAATTCGGTCCCCGAATTTAAATTTAAATTTAAACCCCCAATTACTAAAACATTTCGATACAAATTCCAAGTTGTCGGGGCTCCGAATCATCAATACATATAACATCATAGCGCAAAGCATGCGCATGAGCAATGAGCAGATAACTCAAAAGCAAAACTCTGTCAAGCATCCCGCAATCATCGGAGTCATGGTAAGACACAAATGTCAAATCCAAAACAAAACCAATATGATATAGATCAGAACTATACATGTAGACATCCAATCTATACATGTGAAGAGCTGATGTAAATGCATGCCAAAAATATCCAGGTACTGTCCTCTCACTAGTCCTGCTCAGTACAAAACGAATATCAAATATCATAAAAATGTACTGCTCCAAAAGGAATAAATCCCAAAATGCACATAACACCACCCTGTGCGTCTGGTGCGCACGGGAATCAAAATCCATATATGTGCCATACAGGTGCACAAAACAATATCTAGGTGCAACGGGTGTGCACGAAGTATCTGTCATAGGCAACGGGTGTGTCTGACAGCAAAACCAGGTGCATCTGACATGCACGAAGAATCTCGATTTAGTGCATCTGGTGTGCACCCAAAATCGTATCCCAAAACATGCGCCCAATATGCGCGAAAATCCAAATCGGTGCATCCATCGTGCACGAATGAAAATCTAAACCCTGCGCACTCAACATGCACGGAATCACGAAATCCAATAGCAACGCCGAACATGCGTAAGTCTAATCAAAAGCACAGAGTGCAAGAATCAATCATCAATATCAGGGTCAAAATCGACGATATAATGCGGCTCAATCAAAATCAGGTGTACCGCGATGGAAAATATCACAACCACGTGCATCAGCGTGCACAAATCAAATCAAAACACTAAAGGTGCATGAAAACTATGCTAGAAGCGTAGATCGAATCACCGGAATAAAGTAGGCATGAAATCACAATCAATATCTCAAGAATAATAACTATACGCAAGGTATAAATACCCAGTAAGTGCAACCATGGTGCACAAAATCAAGTATCATGGAACTCAGTCATCAAGACTAAATCATGCAAATAGATCGCCCAAAATACTGAAATCTAAAGTGACGGATACGTGATAGTCAAATCACAAAATCACAAATCATAAATCATAAATACCGTCGTCGGTATATCCTCCTTCACAGTCAAGAAGGTGCCGGTACATCCAATGCTAGCGGCGCAAGATATCTACTTGCCTCTTGCTCGCGGCCGGCGTCCTCTGTCTCTGGTTCCTTATCTTCCCTGTGGATTACCAATCTCGTAGTCCATCGGCTCATCGGCCTGTCAGGTGTGCTAACGGGAACGATTCCGTTCGGGCACTTCTCTGGTCATCTCTCAGTCAATCCTCACGACCACTCGTGAGGCAGTACATCCCTGGCGCCGACCTCTGGTCCTCTGAATGCACATCACACATCTGTTCCTGGTGCAAATCTTATTGCAGCAATGTACTGAAAGGAATCCTGCTCAAGGTCTCTTCTGATCTCGCCTAAGCCAAATTGTACGGAGGCTGGTACTCTGGCATAATCTTTTCTCACTCCCTGGACATCTGCGTCCTTAGTACAACATCTACTCGAAAGCTGGTCGCATCTCATCGCCTCTGTATGCATATCCGACCTTTAATCTTAACGGGGAGTAGTAACAGCTCGTCTGCATCTCGCACGAACTTTTTGTCCCGCTTGTCTGTATCATCGTCCATTTCGACGTCGCGTCTCTATCTGCGCACTGCAATGTCCTCGGCTACGGTCCATCCGAAGTCCCTCACACGGACTCGAAATCACGAACTCGGTATCTTCATCACTCAGTAGAAGATATCTAGCCAAACACGTCCTCAGCGTGCATATCACATCTCTGATGTCAGCGGAGTGGAACGTCATCTCGTCGAAATCTCATGCGAACTCTTTACTCCACTCTGCTTCAATATCGACTGATACGGACTCATCTCATCGTGGCTGCACGGACTGCGCTCCAACGGCTATGCTCGTATCTGGAGTCTCCCAAACAGTGTGTCCCATCACAATATCCGAAAGATGTCGAACCATCTGATCGACTCGTCAGAACCTCATAATCCCCCAAGAGCTCAACACCTTGGGTGCAGTTTAATAGCATCGAGTATATACCACAGTATCGGTGGTCCAGCCGTAGAAGGGCAAACCCAAGCCTCACTAATGGCGCCGCGGAATTGCCGCAAACCCTAAGGTTCAAAGGCTTTCACACGGTCATTATGTCGAGTTAGGGTTTCATTCTTCTAGAGGGTCCATAGAATCGCTTGCATGTCTTTCCGAAGACTTTAAACTTGGAAAATGGGTTCCTGACATTCGATCGTCTCAATCGACTCTCAACAAATCTACGTGAAGTCGTCTCTAGCTGGAATCAATCTACCTGATGACCTCGCATCGGGGTAAGCGAACGAACTACATGTCCTAGTCATTCATCCTCGGTGACTAGCGACTCACCATCATATCTCTAAGTATGCTCATGCTGCAGTAGCTCCAATAATCTGGGCGATATCTCATCATTCGCAGCAACAACTGGCTTATTCGTCCGTACGCTGAACAGCGCCTCAATCATCATGAATAAGCGACATATCAATGTCATCACATCCTGGCTGGCCTCTATCAGTGGCTCAATCCTCCGGTACCGATCGGTACGCCCGAGAAATCTCGCAAAAGCGATCAGTCCTACGCTCATGGCGCGAAAGCACAATAAGACGACGCCTCAACATGCAATCGTATGCCTCTGGAAACACGTCCTGGTCAGTCCTCGTACACGACGAGCTCATGCTGACGCAACTCGAGTCGTAGCTCACTCTGCCCGTGCAATCGTGGCAACAAAACCATAACCAGTATCGAAAAGGATAGATCATAGGAAGGAATATAATACTGTGCAAGGAAATGTACATTCTAAGGTTTCTTAAGCGGAGTGGCGTGTCGTAAGTATGCCGCGGAACATACGTACGGTACGTCCCTCTACTCAAGCTACCTACTCTATGAACCAAGGGTCATCCTATGCGACGAAAGTTCGGGTATAATACCCCCTCGACTAAGTCTAAGTTCCGTAAGGTCAAGCCTAAGTTCCGTATATAGATAACGCCCTAGGCTCCACATAGTCAAACTTAGACTCGAACCAAGGTCAACCTAGCGCTCTGATACCAACTTTTTCACGACCCGAAAGAGCACGTGACTGGCCCTTGAATCCTATGAAGTCTATAGGACTCCAGCTGATCCAAGTAAGCCAAAAAGCCCAGAAATCTAAAACCATTTTAAGGAGTAAATAAAGAAAACTGGTTTCTTATAAGTAAAGAAACATGTTTTGAAATCAAGCTTTTAAATAACTAAGCCGAATATGAATTTTTAAAATGTGTAGTCTTTTCTGAAAATTTCGGCAGAGTTTCCTTTGTAAAAACTGGCCCCGAACAGGGTACAACAAAGATAATATATAAGCAATGATAAAAGGCATCCCCAAGCGGGAGCTAGCTCTTCGTCAATCGACGGTCACAACCACGCAAGCACTAATAATATACAACGCCAAAGGGAGAGGATCAAAACCCAAAAAGGAACTCAAAACAGCCAGAAAATCACAATACTACAAGCGCGACTCTAAGGTCGAAATAATACATCACTGTCTCTAAGTCTGAAACAATATACAAGTTTTTGGTTGATGGAATTTCTAGATACAATGAATAATACAGGAACAATGGCGGTTTTGATACAAGAGAACCCACCTACCCAAGTAAGTCACCCATATGTAAGCAGTGTGCCAGAAATGCCGCTATGGAATCTGTACGGCAAAAACCTGCAAGAACTATGACACAACGGGGGTGAGTTGCCAACTCGTGAATAGAAAATATCTACAAGCAGAGATCGAATGTATGATCCATCCTAGGTCAATACAATCAGATAAATATAAACCTCAATATGAACAAGTCTGAAGCATGCTAAACTGGCAATGTAATCTCTATACATGAGTGTAGTGCCAAGTGCTCATGCCAATGCCTCAGGTAATAGCATATCATGAATATGAGGTAAAATTAGTGTAATCAAATCTGCATGTACGTGGATCCCGTCCACTCGTCACCCAATGACAATAACCATCATGCATGTAAATATCATCAGCATATGCATGGAAATATGAGGATATAACCAAAAGTATGGAACCTGAGTGCCTAGCATCGACACTCGAAAACATCATGAAAACCTATGCCTAGCATCGGCACGTAAATCCTCATATATCGGGCATTTGTCAGTCCGGGTCAGCCCCCTCTCTCGTATATCGGGCATCCATCAGTCCGGGTCAACCCACTCTCTCATGTATCGGGCATCCGTCAGTCCGGGTCAGCCCCACTATCTCATATATCGGGCATCCGTCAGTCCGGGCATCCGTCAGTCCGGGTCAGCCACACTATCTTATATATCGGGCATCCGTCAGTCCGGGTCAGCCCCACTATCTCATATATCGGGCCCCACCATGTACCCTCATACGGCACCCACTCCTCGTAAGGGGTATAAAATCAGAACCTATAAATCTCATGATGGCAGCGCAAATATCATATCAAGGAAACCGGGTTTTTCAAATAGGTACATACTTTCCTTTGAAATTTTCCACGGTTCCCAAATCCAGAAATATCATGAAAACGAATATCTCGACGCGTATAATCAGAAAACATGATGTATGTGACATATAAATGAAATGCAAGTATAACAGAATATCATGCAACATGGAATAATAGTATGCACATACAATGAGATGCGGAATCGAATAAATCAACGCAAAAGTGAAGAATCTACACCAATATGTATATGTCATGCAGTGGTGCCATTTGAAATAAGACGAATCGGGGTTTTAGCAAAATAAGGGTTACGGTGTTTTTAAGAATATATGCGTCTTTTAAAAATACCCGTAGAATCCCTTTACTTGTCCTTAAGATATTCCCGATTCGTTAGTTTTTAAATAGGTATGACTCGGATCTAGTTTAACATCTACTAAGCCCAGTCCATCAGGAGGGGTAAGGAAACCACCTAAATCTGAGTCGATATATATATATATATAATATAATATAATATAATAGTCGGTGATCCCGCCTCAATAGTATCGCGTACGATACAGTATATCATATGCCAATCATCATGTCATGAGTGCGGATCAATCATCAATATAGGCTCGTACGGTAAATCGTCGTACGGCATCCCAATAACTGGGCACGGGTCAATATCACATTATCTCATCACATATCAGGTATCACTACCATCATATCACATAATCTAGGGTACAACTCTAGGTATAGTACCATCGATACCATCTAAATAAATATGAATGTGCGGTAAAACACATGCCCAAAGGCCCGCTAAAACCATCATGTCACGTCTCAAATACGAACTCTGACATATCGCCGAATATCACAGCCTCAGGTCAAATCTCATCGAATCATCGTAATCCCACGTATCATCCTCAAATCCTGTATATGAACACATAGTCCCATACCCATGTGTAGATGTACACACCTCCATATGCGCACAGAAAATGAAAGAATGTATGCAAGTATATGTGTACGTGTATGTGTTAGTGCAACCACTACTCGATGGTTTCGCACTATACTACACCAATGCATCATTATCATCAATAATTCCAAACAACGCATAATAAATATATGTGTGTATATGTATTCGTATACATCACCACGGACTGCGGGGGTGCTATACGCCATCCACCCGACTTCTTCCCGTAGATATAAATCTACTCACCTTGCGTCTTTATCCGTCGACGTCACCACGCTTTTGCTTGTCGTCCCGAAGTCTTCATGGGTACCTACACATTAACGTATCGCAAACGCGTATCAAAACCAATTCAAGACTAAAACGGCATTCGAAACCCAAAACGATACGCTATGATCTATAGGTGTCACGCTCCGCTTCCCAAAATACGGAATACGAGGGGTAGACAAGGCCAGCCATGCTCCTACGGTCAAGGAAATGTCCTGCCGTAGTCACACTTCGGCTTCTAGTTTTCATGGTAAACAGTAAATGATGCGCAGGTAATGAGAAATGCAGTAACTGAAAGAAACAATGTAAAGACTGACCTGAAGTGGAACGAACGAATGTAACTCGGAATGGCAAGTCAAGAAGTCTGTGATGTACGTCTAGTTCTGGTCCAGTCTAAATCTTCTCCTCACACTGAGCATGCATACTCAGGTCGTCAGAGCGACACAATAGCAATATAATATATATAAAATCAAGTGACAGTTCTAACAGTGGTAATAGATATGAATAACAGTAAATCAATGACAGCATGAATATGAATGTGCAGTAATCAATGCAGCGGAGCAGTAAAGCAGTAGAACGATATGTCACGTATATCAACGCAGTATATGAGGTATATAAATGCCCGTATCTCTATCAGTCTTTAAGTCTCACTGTACAGGTCACTAAGCCTATCGTCAGTCCAAGTGTGAGAGTCAACCACTCGCGAGTGTCCTCCACCCAAGGGTAGAACCCAAGGGCAAGGGACCACGGGCCCAACATGTAACATGTATATCACGGTGAATATCACATACCCTGTAAATCTCCATATATCTCCCTAAATATATAAGCCGGCATGGGACTCCTGAGATTCTGTTGAATTCACACTTAAACTACCCCACACCCCGTGGTCTACATCAAACGCTAACCATAACCCTAAATACTAATCGATCCATGACAAGTCTGCGCGAGAACTGGAGGCAGGACCTCCATCAAGCACGTCCCGACTAATACCTAAGATAAATGGCAGTGTCGGATGCCTTATCTGTGACACCCGTGCAAGCGCTTCCATAAGTGTCCCATACCACTTATAGTCACACGTACACGCATCCCACAGACGTCGACAATGTAATAGAATAATAGGGTCACTGATTGTGTACAAGTACGTATCACTTTCACTTATTCACAGATACACGAACACTGACGTACTTGCCACAATCATCACTAAAATCTAACACTGGGTAAATGCACGATATCACTAGGTTATCCCTACAATGATATGGGTATGATATGATACGTAAACAGTATATGAAGCATGATTAAGGGGTCATAAAATAGCATTCTATCACTTGCACAATTTATCATGAAACGTACATGTACAGCTTAACGAAACGATAAACAGGTAATAATCAGTATGTTCAGTTATCTATCCATCTAATTTAGTTTCAAGCCAATCGGGTTCCAGGATCATTAGTTATAACCATTTCATTTTAAGCGCTCGCGGCTGGAAATCCGGTTTCAGAATCAGAAGTACGTTTCGCAACGCATTTTAATCCCAGTTGGGATCAGATTTTAGCGACGCTACAGTTGGATGAAATCTAGGGTTTTCAGTAAGGTTTTTAACGTAATAGACGGATCTTCAATCACATCTGCACGTCAGGAGATATACACTGTTTAACACTAATATGTCAGTTCTGATTCTGCTGGTACTGTTATGTGTCCCGATCTACTAAATTACAGATTAAATATCAAATGGTAACGAAACAGAATGAAATCAATTGTGTTGTCTAGCTAACAGATTTACCTATAATAAGCAGTAGAGTTCCGCAATCTACGAGTTAAGGAGATCATGTGGTACCCATTACGGAACAGCAAGCAACAACTGGAGTAGCTCTGGACTGCAGTCCAGAGTCGCACTCCGATCCGAATATCATCATAATTTAAGTACAGGAATGTCTGGAAACTGGTATAGGGTTAAAGTTTGTCGAGTCGGCTTCGAATTGAGCCCTCGAACGCACCATTCTAGTATGTATATGATTTATGGTGAATTTAACGATTTTCAGGTACAATAAAATTTCAGTTTTATGATTAAACTTGGGGGTAGTCGTTTTGGTCATTAACGATCAAATTATCCAACGAAATTCATGCACTAGGTTCTCAGCCATACGGGCCAAACAATACCGTTTAGTTCCGCCAAATTAGGAAAAGATTTTCATTGGGAACACACGTCGAACAGGTAAATAGTGTACGTTTTCAGTAATAGTAACATAGCAATTTAAATAATTTGGATTTGTAACATAAATAGAATAGCATGAAGCAAGTAGAGAACTTGCCTGGAGGCGCACGGCAGCGAGGTACAGTACGGGCGCGCGACGAGCTTGCACCGCGACGGTAACGGCTCCGGGTGAGCTCGGGTCTGCTCTCGGCCAGCGGGGGCTCGGGGCGTCGTCGGGGTGTCTGCGGTGGTCGCAGCTCTTGATGGTGGGGCTGCTTGTTGTGGTGGCGGCCGGAAGGGGATTGTTAGACAGAGAGAGGGGGGGGAAGAATGCTGAGAAAGAGAGAGAGAGGAATGAGAGAGAGAGATTGAGATTGTGAGATCAGTTTGAGAGAGAGTGAGGAAGAGAGAACAGAGGGAGAGGGAGAGAGAAAAACTGAGAGAGGGAGTGAGAGAAACGGAGAGATAGAGAGTGAGAGAGAGAAGACTGAGAGAGAGAGAGAGAGCTGAGAGTTAGAGAGAGTGGGAGAGTGAGAAAGAGAGAGAGAGAGAGGTGAAAACTGAGGATGATGATGATGATGATGATGATGATGATGAGGCGGTAGAAGAGATGTAGGTACGTCAACGATGAGACGAGGAGTTCGCCGGCGTCGGGCAGGGGTGGTCGAGCTCGGATGCAGGGGGCTCTGTGGAGGTGCCGGCGGCGATTGGTGGGTTCGAGAGTGGTCGGCAGCGGTGAGCGAGGGTGGAGGATAGAGGGTAGTGATGGTGGTTGAAGAAGTTCGTGGTGGTGGTGATGGAGGGAGGTGGCCGAAGGTTTTCTCGTGAGAGAGAGAGGAGGTGAGTTGGAGTCGAGGAGGAGGAGCTCGGGGTGCTGGAAGTGAGGGGGAAGAGATAGGGAGGCGAGGGGGTGAGCGTCGTGATAACGTTCGCGAGCGGGCGCGTGACGAGCGGCGACGTGGGCGCAGGCGGAGGAGGCGGCGTGAGTTATGGATCGCGAGCGACAGGGGCGGGAAAGAGAAAGGAGCCGTTGGAGGAGAAGAGGAATAGGACGTGGGCCGGGTCGGGTAAGGCGGGGCTTGGAGGCTTGGGCTGGGCTGAAGGGGTTAGTAAATTCTTTATTTATTTTCCTCTGGGCTTTTAGGAAAAGCTGGGCCGGTATTTAAACTAAAAATTAAGTTTATAAAAACTAAAGTAATGGGCTGAGGATAAGAAAATATAGTATATAATAGGGTTTAGGTTTTATTAATGAAGGAAAAATGGGATTTAAAAGAAATAAATTTATAAATAAAATAAATAAAATTATAAATAAGAATAAATAGAATTCTAGAGTAATAATTTACAGATTTTAGTATAAAAGGGGCTGGGTATTACAATAGGTGAGAACCTATGGACAACGCTTCCAAAACCATCAACAACCCTCGATATCGTCGTATAAACGCCAAGTAGTCGAGTACGCAAACTCAGAATTCATAATACGGAAATACGGAAACACGAATCCAAAACAGCAACATAGGAAATAGGCTCCAGATTTCACCCTAGGTCAAATTAGAAAAATCTATACATGCCAGGGGTCAAGTTTACTTGAGATAAGGCCCTGCACCAAAAACGAAGCAAAACCACACTGCTCTGGCCGCAAATTGCGGCCAGAAGGATTAAATCTGCGGCCTGGGGAAAGAGATAGGGGCTAGGGTTTTGGGTGTTGGTTCCATGGTGCATGCACATCTCACTGTCAAGTCAATTTTATTTTCAGGTGTCTCGGGTTAAAGAAGATCAATAAAAACAGTGACAGATTTCCAGTTTTCCCCGATATCGATTCTATAAATCCGTATTCTGGTTCTAGTTCCAGGTTTTGGTCCAATATAACATCACACAAGGGGTTCTAGGGTCACCACATGCCTCAATTTCACTTTGATTTCAGATCAAACCCTAAACCCTAACTTGATGTTTCACAAATCCACCAAACGACACCATATCGATATGAAACTAGCATAGATGCACAAGGAAATGAAATACTACTCTAAGGTTGCAGAAGTTACCTCCTTTGTCAACTCAAGAACTTTCATGAGTTGCTCAAAGTCCTCTAGATCCATTCTTCCTTAGTCCAATGCGTTCCTCTCGAGCTTGTGAGCAAGTTTTATGAAGAGGGAATGGGGTTTTGAGGTGATTTTTGTAGTCTTTTGGGGGATTGAAGGTGATGGAGGGAAAGGGAAGAACAGGAGCAGCAGCAGCTCTAGAGAGGAGGGAGAGAGAAATGTGATGAAGAAATGAGAGGAAATAGCTAGGTCAACACTCTCACCTACCCTCACTCTCACCATACCTATTTCTTTATTCAAAATCCTTTCTTTTCTTTTCCAAAACCTTCTCATTCAAATAGCAGTCATAAAGTAAAAGCCATGGTAAGAATAATGTAATCACAAATCCAAAATGATATGTGTATGTTTTGCACAAAAAAGCCAAAAATCCGATTAGCGATTTTTAATCGCGATTAGCACTAAATTAGTGTCAAACTAATCATAAAAACTTTTAAATGGCATAATTCCATAAAATACCCTATTTTAGAATTTTCCTTAATTTTTCCCCATTTGTTTGTATTTAATTATACCGGAATATTAAAATATTCATTAAAATAATATTAAATTATAAAAATTCCCAAAAATAATATTTTATTATTTGGAAATGTTACAGTAAAATACTCAGAAATCCCAAGCAAATCAAATACATCATCTATAGTGCTACATCATGAATAGGAAACGAATAAGTAATCATATCACATAACATAATGATTTCAATTCTAATGTGTCATGTCACTACTAATGATGTGTAGTGTAGCATACGCGTCTGTGCTCGTGCAACATGGAAATCATTAGTATTTGTGCAAGTGTTCTATGGTGTAACAACCTATTTACTTTAATACATACATAACAGTACGGTTCTACAGTGACATGGCGGTACCAATGAGGTGTAGTGTAACATATTTTCACGTGCTTGTGCAGCATAGTACTCATTGGTATTTATGCAGTGTTCTATCAGAGTGTTCGTAACGCAGAAACATATAATATAGATAATATAATGCAAACCTGTAAAGTAATCTAAACGTACTTATTGTAATTACTTGTTATGAGCTATACCATTATCTTTAGAAATGGTCGGAACGTTAAGTTTGAAATAAGGAAGCTGCCTTAGATTTAAAATAGATGTTTGTTTTAGAAACTGGCACGCATCCTGGTAGTTTATTTAAAAGACAACGATCCGTGGTTTTTAAAAGAATATAGCTCATACCAGTATTACATCCTAAAATAGAACATAATCTATCTCTACGAGTCAAAGAATAAATTGGCCGTTATTCGGCATACAAAGTTCATCATTTCCGATACGTATAAACTCTTGTATTATAGCTCATCATATCACTATATCCATATCATCTTAAGTACGGCATAATCCCTCGTACAAACTCATCAAATCATACCCATATCATACGGATCAAATATCACGTATATATCATTTAAAAACTATATGTGAAACTTTATGCAAATGGAAGGTATACAAGATGCAATACCATATCAATGCTTTGACGAACAGCTAATCTTAAGTAGATATCATAATAATAGTTATAAGGTTGTGGGGGTGCTATACGCCATCCACCCGATTTTCCCCGTAGATGTAAATCTACTCACCAGAAATATATCGTATATACTCAGGAATCGCCAATCCTTTTCCTTTCCTCGCGGCCTCCGAAGTTTCCGTATTTGAATCTAACATCGAAAATTAACTTGTATAAGGAAACGGTTATTCCGACACGGCGAATATACAAACACACGTTTCTACGTTCTAGTTATATTGTATATAATTATTTCAAGCTATCATAAACTTAACCTTACTAGATTTTAACCCTACTCTGCATCGAGGCAGAAAACAAATTGTGATACATTTTAACCGTGTCGTATTTAGAGTTTTTAGATATCTTTTCCGATATTAGCTTCCAGATTTTATATACAGTTAAACTAACTTGTTTAAATAATACCAAAATTGCCAGAATCCTACACAGAAACCTACTTAACTAGCTAAAACTCCCTAGCTTCCTACAAATCCGGCAACGCCGGAATCTGCCTTTATGTCGCCGGCCCAAAACCGATCCCCTTGGTTCGTGTTCCTATAGTTTTCTCTAGGTTCATCACACAACACTTGGGTCCTGTTTAGTTGAGTTAATTTTTCTCTAGACTAAAGCAGATTCAAACAGAGCCTAGTTTTGGCTAAAATACAATATTTGAGATAAATTTTTTATTTCATACTTAAACTACTAACAGAATTAAATTTCTACTGTGATTAAGGATTTACCTACAGGTATGCTGCTGGAATAACTCTTCCCAAGATGCACAAGCTCCTAGTCCTTAGCTTGGTTGTGAGGAAATCCTAGAACTTAGCTTTTCTTCTCCTTTCTCTTGTTCTTCTTTGTTTTGTTCTTGTTTTTGTTTTACTTTCTTTTAGATTTTTAGATTTCTAACTGAGCTGCTGATATGAACATAAGATATATGTGGTGATAGGAAGGATGAGGTGTAGGAGGAGGTATCAATGATCAAGGTGTGGTTGTTTCATGCAAGGAAGAGGTGTTGTGTGTGTTGTGCATGAAAGGAGGTGTCCTTGCATTATCCATCAATTTTGTTTTTAATTTGTAATAAAATTCTGAGCTAAAATGTTTTCTACCCTTTTTCCACTTACATCCTCACAAAACCAAATTTGCACAAAATCCTAAACTTTTTACACAAAGACCCTTCACTAACTATGTTATTATAAAACACCTTTTTTCTTAAAATGAAGCTAAAATTCACATTAAAACCCTTATAATTTATTTTTATTGCATACTAAAATTTTAATTTAATTTGTTTTACATACATCTTATGAAATTGTCTTATTTGGTTTTAATAACTTTTTAATTTAACCTTTTATTGTTTAATTAATTAATTTTATTTATTTCTAAAATTTCAGAATGTTACAGAAGGGGACCGCGTATCGAGTAGCATCTTTCTTGGAGAGAGATGCATGGTTGATTCTGCGCATCTATGGGTGGTGGCAGGGTGGTGGTGGTAAAATCTAATGGAGAACCGTCCATATCAATCAATGTGGTGGGTGGAGGAGAAATAGAAGATGAAGAAGTACCGATTTCGGAGTCGATAACAGAAACACGGACAAGACGGGCATTAGAATCCCGTGTCCAGCCGAGTATGCACTAAGCGGGTTTAGCGCAAGTGGCAGCATGTGCGAGAACTATTTAAAAGGTCTGTTTTGAAAAGGTGCCGGACGTGAGGCTTGACTCGACAAATCAAAAAAATGCACAATCAACCCTAGAACTACGGTCACCTAGGTCAAGCACTAAACCGCTCCTAGACTTCCAAAGGACAAGTCGCAGGATCAATCCTCTACCATCTCTTTATCGCTCTTGTGGCTGGGTAAGTGAGAGGTATCTGCTATACGAATCACCGAAAATAGCGGGCCTAATTAAGTAACCACTTGCCTTAGTCACATTTGCTTAAACACCACAAGAGAGATGTGGATAAGCGATAGATTACCCACGACTCTCCTTTGTCCTAAATGAGCGCGACGGTCCTTAGAGTTTGGGTCTAGATATTTTTTTAATTAATGTAGGGTTATGCAGATGCTTGTTTTGTGATTTGTGGGGCCTACGAAGGGTGATGAAATCCCCACCTAATCTGAATTTTGGTCTTACCCCTTAAAGTCTGATTAAAAATATGCAAAAACAAACCAATTAAAAAACACGCAAAAGATTTTTGATCGGCAATATTTTGCGAAGAATCCTGCAGAAAATCAAATTATTGGATTTCTATAGGAGAGAGAAAGATTTGAAGAATATACCGGAAAATTTTGGAGACACGATTCCCCAGACCCGCCGCCCTTCCGCGGCCAAATGCATGGAAATGCCGCGGTTCCGCGGCGGCTTAGTGGGTTATGTTGCTCTTTTTTCGTCAGTGCACTCCCTTGCTCCTTTGTCCTTTGATGAATATCTCTGAATCTCTGTTTTCTCAATCCAGTGACTCCAGATTCCTTCATAAAAGTCGCACAATAATCGTTAAATACACAATATGCGGTTTTGTTTTATTTTTATGATATGGATCGAATAAGAATTCAACCCGAATAGCAAGGAAAAAAAATTACGCACGTATCTCCGGCAACAGCGCTATTTGATTGATTTGAAAAAAGTGTTTGTAGTAACCGCAATCAATAACGGTGTCGCATGTAGCTAGCCGAGATGAGTATGGGTCGTCCTCAGGGAAACGTTGAACTTTTAATCTTGCTTTAAACGAGTTGATTGAAAGAAGAGGAGATTGGTTGTAGATCTACGATATATGGATGTAGAATCGATAAAGAAGAGGCTTGTAGGGTTCATAGAATTTAGTAGTAATGGATGATTAATTAAAGATCACTCTTTTTATCTTTTAATAGATTTAAAACTAAATCGATGGTGATTAATGTGTATTAGGGTTCTTTTGGAGGAAACTAGGGTTTCCCACCCTTAACCCTTATCCTTGCATTGATCTCTATTCATGTCTAGCCCTTACCAAAACAATTGTCAATCTAATCTCAAATCGTGATTAAGACTATCAATGAATTGGTAGCGCGCCCGATAAGAATGTTAACATTTATTTTGCTAAAGTTTATAAACTTTATAAGATGTAAAAGAAATTAAGAGATTTTTTCATCCATTGATCTATCATAATCCTACAAACCCTAGTAAGCTAGGAATTACTCACGCATGGTTTGAGAAGGAAAAAAAGGATAGAGAAGGAAATCATAATGCAGAATTTAAATGCAGAATGTAAATGCGAAATAATTAAGAAAATGATCTACCTTTATTAATCAACATTATAAGTACAAATCCTTTGAATTTAGATTATAAGAAGAAGTTGCTCTCGATCTCTGCCTCGTAGGAAGTAGATGTTCCGTCGATATTCACGTCGAATCACGGACCTATCGCGGATCTCTTGTTCTTTGACGGTGATTTTCTTCGTGTTAAAGGTGATGATCCTCTAATTTTATCCATCAGTCCTTTATATAGCTCAGAAGCAAAAACCCTAGTTGCCTAATATGGTGATTTGTTGTTGCGATCATACTGAGAAAATCTCAGATCCTACGGCCGTGGATCCGCCGCGTTTATGGCACTTTGGCCGCGCAACCGCGGCTATTTGGTAGACTTAGGGTTTGGGTTTTCTGCTGTGGTCTCATGTTGACACGTGGAGATCCTCTAGATATCTGGATTTTGGAAATATTTCCTAAGTCTCTGCCAATATTGATTCTACAATTTTATTGGCAGATTTTGATCCTGACATCTCCAATATCTCGATCTTCCGACCTGAGCTAAATCTGCACAATATCTCCATGAATAATATTAATAATATTTGTTAAATTAGAGATAGTATCTTAATCATTTTATATGGTAATAAATCTTTAAGAAATTTGATTAAGATTATTTGATATGCATATGCATATTTAAATTATCAAAATATCTTATAAATATTATATGCATATATTTTCCTTCATAATGTTAATTATAATATATAAACATATGGTAAAGAGTATATTTGCAGATAACTCACATATGTTCTATATTTATAATAAACACCTTTAAATATTTAAGAAAAGTAAGAAAAATGTTATATCAAAAATGCAATATTTTCGACTGAACAATTATATACAGCTGTTCATTGTAGTATGAGTTACACTAGATGGACTTACCGAGGACTTGTAGATGGTATTATACCTATTGTCAGATAGCAGTTCTCTGGTAACACGAGTACAGGGTAGTCTATAGACCTGAGATCGCTATAGTGTCTTGTGTGTATTCCCACTGTACTTTGATTACTACCCTACCACGACTCTAAAGAGTCGTACAAACAAGTTTTAGTTGGGTATAGTCCCGAAGCTTATGGAGGCAGTGAGCGGTAGAGGAGTGTAACATTTCGGAAAAATTTTAAATGTTATTTTAGAATTTTAAATAACTATGAAAGGATTTTATTAAGATTATGGTATTTAATTGTAGAAGTAATTATTTGTAGAAGTTTTTTAATTGTAAAAGATTGTTTTTGGTAAGTGAGTGAGGGTTATATGTTAAGTATATCATATATACCCTCATATGCATCACAACACCCACACCATATCATGCCTCTACCTCCACCTTGCTCTACACTCATTTTCTACACCTTCTCCTTCTTTTATCTCTTAATTCAATAGTTCCTATCACTTCTAAACTGAACTTAACACTTTTCTTCAACTTTCACCTCAAATCATGGCCACCCTTCATAAAATCACAAGAAATTTTGATAATCCCTTCATCTAAATTGTTTAAGAGCTCAAGCTAGGTCAATACCACTTCATGAAGCCTCAAGTAGACATCTCAAGAGCTGAACCTCCTTTGTGCTCCATCCAAATAGATAAACATCCATCATCCTTAGGTTATCAAAGTGTTAAAGTTTCAGATTTCTTGATAGATGTCAGAAAAATATGATTTTTGTAAGGTTTTTGGTGTTCAAATCAATTCTGAGATGAACTAGGACTTTTATAAAATATTCTGAGTATAGAATTGACCTAATAGGACCACCAGAAGACACCCACAGAATCATGAACCCCTGCATCCAAGAACAACCCGCAAATTATGGTTTTTTATTTTTTTTTGATGGGCCATTTGATGAATTAGGGTTTGGGTTTTGGTCCACAGCAAGTTCTTTTGATAAATAATCCTATTTTATACTTTGTTTTTCCCCAGGTTTCCTGAGTCAAAATCTGGGAGTGTTTTAGTGTGATTTTGGTGATATTTTAACGTTTTTAAAACTTGTATTTTCATATTTATAATTCTGATTTCGGTGGATTTGGTTGAATTGCGATGCCGGAAGGGTAATTCCTTGTTGTTAGCACTCTCCTAAGTTTTGTTGGTCATATGTTCTAACATATTGACCTTTGTTTGATATATCGGTTCCGATATGGTTTCTTATGCACGTTATGATGTTATATGAATGCTCGGTTCGTTGCGGAGACCTCCGAGACGACAATGATGCGCAAGGCGATTGTCGGATACGACTAGCATGATCGCACACTATGAGTAGATTATATCTACGAGTGGGGAAATCGGGTAGATGGCGTATAGCACCCCCATGAAACATAATGTTTATATTATCATTAAGTTTATTTAAGATACATGCTGTGTACGTTTAGATTGGTCCGATATATAGCGTATTCCGTTAGTATCGTATTATAGACTTATAATAGAAACACTTGGTAGAACACAAACACAAATACTAATGATTGCCATGTACACAATCACAGACTCGTATATTTTACTATAAATCATTAGTACTTCTATGCCACGTAGAATTACCCTTCTTACATATTATAATATAATTGACGTTATAGTAGAATTATATTATTATACGAGTTATATTGGGTGCGTGTACGAGACTAGATGTTCGTACTTATTATTAGGCGAGTACACAACTGGAAGTCCGTACTGATCGCCGTGTGCGTACGTGACACGAAATGTCCGTACCGATCATTATGCGAGTGCGGTTATGAGATGTCCGCATCAGTCGCTGTGTGTGTACGTAGACTTGAGGTCTGTACAAGTTGCGAGGTGTGCGTAAGACTTGAAGTTTGCACTACTATTGTCGTGTGTTGGATACGTAGATTAGATATCCGTACCGATCATTATTATTATATAATGATATATCTAGTGATCATCGTACGAGGTGAGATTTCCGTACTGCATGACATGATGATGAGGATTTGCCAAATACGGCTTTGTTGGTTTTGACTCGTGGAGTCTTATTTTACCCTGATTCGGAAATTATAATATTTGAAGTGTAACCCTCAATTTCACAACAACGATTCGTTTCATATTTTCAAAAGAGATAACAAAGATGTGCTTTTGGATTTAAAAAGAGCATTTATACATTTTAAAACATTGCAGCCTCCTTATTTACAAACAACGTTTCGTTATACTTCATAAACATATATATGGGTTAGTTGCAATATATATCTATTTACTGTTCATTTACGCTACGCTTACCGTATATGTTATCCGCTGGCGCGTTATTCATTTTATCAGATGTAATATGCTTACATTATCATTCGTGTTACTATTATCATATTCACTGGTGCTGTTATATACTACCCGTCTTTACTATGACTACTTCACACAGACTCAAAAGGTACAAGGATATGATGTGGTATGATATCAATCCTAACAGATTAAGTGTGTGTATATATATATAGAAAGAATATGAGAAAAAGGATTATGATTCGGACACGGTGGATATAGCTGGGGATCCATGAGATATATATATTTATGATCAATCCATGAGAGATTGAGGGTAGTTGACACAAGATATCTCTACGAATATATTTGTGATCAATTCATAAGAGATTGAGGGTAGTTGCCACAGAATGTCTCTACGGATATATTTATAAGGGATCGATATAGATGCTCTGCACTGAGATGGATATATTATATATATGAGGGATCGATATAGATGTCCTGCACTGAGATGGATGTATTATATATGTGAGGGATTGATAAAGATGCCCTGCACAAAGATGGATGTATTATATATGTGAAAAATCGAGATAGATACCTTGCATTTATGAGATATATTATGTTGTATACATAGTAGCCGGACAGGACTGGTCCACGAGACAGTACTTGAATAGTATTTTCATATATTGATGTATATTGAAGAAGATTTTATAAAGAGTTATAGTCTCATACTTTCCACGTGCCTATAATCAGCACAGAAACTTTCAAAAGAAAACCCCTTCTACATCATTTTCAAATAAACAAAAGCAGGACATATATTTAAATGAAATATATATTTTCTTCTTATATCAACATCCGCTACTAAGTGCCATGATATAGACATCATATGGCTATTTTAAAAAGATTTAACATACATAAATCTTTCGGCTACATTTATTGGATTGCATAAGGATGTGTGATATACGTATTATAGCTTTGTATCTATTTCAGTTTGGTCGTATGCTATAGATATTGCACCACGGCTACGATGATTATAATTTAACACCGGTATATTTGTATGCAGTGAGTTACCGTTTATTGATGATAGATCATCATTACGTAGCATAGTATTTCGTTTATTTCCGTGACTCGTATGCTTTCATATGCTTGTGGTTATGTTATGCATGTACCGGGCTTGATGTTGTTTAGTTGATATTGACTTGATAACCACACACAAATTCACATATGGGATAGCAGCACACGAGTTGTACATGAGAGCTTATTATCATATATTTCATTGCTCGAACTCTAGTTTCGATACATGCTATTTTACCTTCCTTGATATACACATTTATATTGTTTAGATATTTCACCGCTTATCCATGCGATTTGTAGCTCGTTATATAATACTATTCACGAGTTGGAAACTCACCCCCGTTGTGTCGTGGTTCTATGCAAATTTGATCGCTTGGATCGGTAGTGGCTAGTTTGGGCACATCTTCTGTTTTATGGGTGTTGTTGCGCATGTACATGAGTGGTGGGTTATTTCTGTATCGGCATTTTCCTTATACCTATTGTATCTAGAAGTACTCCATCAAAGACCAAGTCTAGTTATTCGTCGTGACCTTAGTGTTATTTTGACTTGATGTATATTTATTCTATTTACTTCCCGAATTTGATCCTTCGCGGAGGCATCGTATATATATTGCGTGGTTGTTGATCCGCCGTTGGGCATTGATTTTTCTCCCGTGTTAGAGATGCTTTATTGATTTAGAAAAAGCGTACGACAAGATACCTATAAAGGTATTATGGGGGACAATGATGAAGAAGGGGGTCCCCGTCAAGTATATTGACATAATCAAGGATATGTACGATGGAGTAGTGGCAAATGTCAGAACTTGCGGCGGCTTAACGAATGATTTTTCGATTACAATTGGTTTACATCAAGGATCTGCATTAAGTCCATTCCTGTTTACCATCGTGATGGATGAGCTTATTAGAACTATCCAAGATGAGATACCTGGGTGTATGCTATTCGCTGGTGATATTGTTCTAGTAAATGAGACGAAAGCAGGGGTTAATGCCAAATTGGAATTATGGAGGCAAACATTGGAATCTCGGGGATTCAGATTGAGCAGGTCCAAGACAGCATATATGCATTGCAAATTTAGTAACCAGAGAAGTCAAAACCATATTGGTATAACATTGGAAGGGCAAGAGATATCATCGAGCGACCAGTTTAGATATTTAGGTTCCATCATCCAAAAGAATGGGGAGATCGATAGTGATGTTAATCAAAGGATCCAAGCTGGTTGGTTGAAATGGAGGAGTGCAACAGGGATTTTGTGTGATCGTAACTTTCCGTTAAAATTGAAAGGGAAGTTTTATCGGAGTGCTATTCGGCCTGCCTTATTATATGGTACAGAATGCTGGGCTCCTAAGAAGCATCATATACAGAAGATGCATATAGCGGAGATGCGCATGCTTCGTTGGATGTGCAGTAACACTAGAAAAGATAAGGTGCGAAATGAGGATATTCGTGCAAAAGTTGGTGTAGCACCTATGGAGGAGAAGATGCAGGAAAACCGGCTAAGATGGTTTGGTCATGTGCGACGCAGACCTATGGAAGCACCGGTTCGACGAATAGATACTCTCGATATGGGCAATGGCAAAAGGGCAAAAGGGAGACCGAAGAAAAGATGGATGGAGGTGATACGAAACGATATGGTTGCCAAAGGACTCAATGAAAGTATATTGTTCGATAGGAGTGAGTGGAGGCGGAGGATTCATGTGCTGGATCCGGCGTGATTCTCATGTTGGTTCATGTAGCCTACCCCATATGCTTGGGATAAAAGGCTCAGTTGTTGTTGTTGTTAAAAATGCTTTATTATTATGTTATTGTAATTTTTTTTTATCAAAATTTACAAAGAAGGTGATGCTCGACTTTTAAATGATAGTAGTGTTTTCAAACCAAACTTGATTTCATGTTAGAAATACCTTTTCAAAACTTCACCTCTGCTATTTCTTGTAAAAATGGTTTAGATTCTTAGTTTTGGTTTACTTGGGTTACGGTGGGATCCTATAGACTTCACGTAATTCAAGTGCCGGTCGCGTGCCATTTTCAGATTGTGACAAGGGGATTCGTCACTCCATGTATAGGGAGTCGATGTCACGATGTGCAAAGACACGACTATAAACAGAAGCCCGCGGCTGCGGAAGTTGAGATAAACTGATAGGTGGTATTAGTTGTATCTCTGAGGCCATGAGTACTCTGTAAGCATGACTTATCGGGTTAATGGGGGTCTGACAGATTCCACATCCAAACCCAGTATGCGATACTCTTTGACGAAGAGACCGTGCTCTACGGTGATTATCACTGATAGGCTCTAATTGTGTTCGAATGAGTTTGCTTGTCAACATTTCTTTTGATTAATACATGGGTAGCCGTTACGTACAGCTAGTGCCGCTAACGTGCTTGTGGGTTAACGGATGAGATCCTAACCTACTGCCAGCATATTGATTCAGACTTTAAAGTCTCACGCAGAGGTTTTTCTCGCTCAAGCGAAACGATATAGTGTGTGCATATGGCAATGCGTACGGGAGTTCGATTACATATGTTAATCGGACATTTGATAATACTAGCTGGTTTAGGTATAAATCAGATTATTAAATCAAGTGGTGATTTAATAATAATAATTATATATATATATATTGGATATATACTATTCTAGTATTATATTCATATTATATTTCTCTCTAATTCGTATTTTGTATTCGATACAAATACGGGTATATGTATACGATACATATACTTTGTGTATTTTAGATGTCATGTTATTTATGTTATAAATAATTAAACATCTAGAATGATACACCTCATTTCTATTTTTAGGAAAAAAGAAAGAGAATAGGTGGCATGAAAGAATATTAAAGAAGTATGGTTGCTAATTTTTTTTTTAAAGGAAAATGTTTTAACAAAAGAATTCCAACCATTCTTTCCTCCTTCGTTCCATTATGCCTACTCTCTCTCTTCTTTCTCTTCTTCTTCCTCTTGAAATGAGTATAGAGAAAACCATGAGAGAAAATTAATGTAGGCCAACTACATCTCCTAATCTAGTGGATTAGCAAACCATTATATTAAGTTTCTTCACAAGTTGCTATGCATTAGTGGAGATGAAGCTTAATTTGTGGTTTCCTCGATGCGGATCATCTTTGGTAAGAATATTTGCTTGCTAGCTCGATTCGGATGGCGACGGAGTTTAGCATGGGTTTTCCACGATTAGATGGACATGCAACAAAGGTTGTAGCACCCTAAACTCCTTTATTGATCTTTGTAGTTTACTTGTTTTATGCAACTACTAGCATTTTAATGATCTTGGATGGAAATTGGTGCTATGTTTGTTTAATTTTTGTTCGATGTTTCCGCCGTGGACCGCTATCGTAGCGACCCTAGCACCTATACCCAACATGGAATCAGAGACGGTTCAAATCTAGTAGTTGTTTTTTGTGGCAAATAAATTCAAAAACCCAAAATTTTCATAAATTTTTCATTGTTTTTCCAAAACTGTTGCTGTCCAGATTTTTCCGCCACTTGTTCCGAGCCCCGGGAGGTCTTGGTTCGAACAAGGACTTTCGTGAGGGCTCAGGGACGACCCTGGGGCTGTCCCCAGGGGCTAGGGTGTGCCCCCACCACCCAAGGCCACCACTTGGTGGCCTTTGGAGTGGGTGCAAACCCGAGAGCACCCCTCAAGGGTGTTCTCGGGTTTGGCATGCCAAACCGAGGCCACCGTGGCCTCGGCTTGGGGGCCCCACCCAACTCCTAAGAACCCCGTAAGTTGTGCTCGTGGTCCCCGTCGGGGTCTCAGGCAATTTCCGGCTCCTTCGGGATTCGATGTAATGCAATTTGAGTGGAATTTGGACTGCCGGAATGAATTTGAAATTTGATTCTTGGAATTTCAAGTTTGCGATTCTGTAGGTTATGAATTAGTTTGCCGCCGCTTCAAATTGAATCGCTGAAGTGTTTCCATCGAGTTGGTTTGATTGCATATGTTGATATGTGTTGATAAACGTCGACGAATTGATGTGTGATCAATTCGACGGGGTTGCACATAGTTAGTCTGATATGTTGGTGTGTTTGGATTGGTTCGGAGTATCGCGACGAATAGCCCCTCTTGTGAATATTTATAATACTTGAGTTTTATTTCATATTCATGTATATTCTTTTACGGGACGAGCGGTCGGATTGTGGCCGTCGTTGCCGGTGTATGTATTATTATTTTTCGGGATACGGTCGGGTTGAGACTGTTGTTGCCGTTGTATGTATAATACATAGGTTTTACCTCGCGGAGAAGCGCTCGAGCCGCCGGGTTCTAGAATGAGATAGGTGGCCATCTCAAGGTGTTGAAAATGGGTCGCCTCTTTCTAGAATTGATGAGTTGCTCGCCGCACTTGTAGGGGTTAGGATAGACCCGCAGAGGAATGTTCGAGCCGCCGGATTCTAGAAATCGTCGGGTGGGCCCCTCTTGGTGTTGAGGTCGATTTGCCTCGTTTCTAGGATTGGCGGGTGGCGCCGCGCTCATAGGGGTCTTCGTTTGGTTTTGTACGGGTTATTCATGTGAACAGGGAATGTCGCGTTTCGTTTGAGGCTTAAACAAAATATGAGATTCCTAAGAAATCCGACTATTTCATTTCTGTGATATTTACCGCATGCCTGTAATGTGATTACCTGCCTGTGATGATGTTTACCGCATGCATGTAATGTGATTACCTACCTATGATGATATTTACCGCATGCTTGTAATGTGATTACATGCCTGTGATGATGTATATATGTATGTGTGTGTGTGTGTGCTTCTATATGTTTTGGATCTGTGCTAGCTCTGCATCCGCCCTGCCGTAAGGTAAGTAACCTTACGGTGAAGACCCGATGCCTCATGGCGAATGCAGATGGCATATAAATGCATTCTATTTTCTTTTCATATCATACTTTTCTGTAATAGTGTAGAAAGATACTAGATAATATGTATTATTATTTAAAGACGGGATTGTGTTGATTGGATTAATGTAATTGAAAACAAACCTAAAATACGTTGTTGGAACCAATCTATTTTTCAAAAGAAACTATAATCGTTTGCTTTTTCTTTACATAGAGATATTCGGTTAAGAATATCATGCACCTCATTCGATGAGAAAAGAGCCTTAATTCCTTCACGGGGAGTTCGCTCTTAAGCAAAAGTTTATGTTACTATAAACTTACAAAACCACTCGGTTCCTTCAACAATATCAATTTCATTACGTTCATGATTTTCTTAAAAACCAGCCGTAGCCCTCCGTCATTTCCTACGAATAGTAATTAGTAGTCGTGATGCGTACATTGACCATATCAAGACATAGTGTACGGTATCTAAGTGGTGCTTGTTTGTAGTATGAGATATAATTATATAGGACAGTCACATAGCCATGTTGACCTTGTCAAGGGCTTGTGCGGATGGGTCTAAATTAATTAAGATGATGAAGGGTTGAACTTGACTAGCAATTTATGATATATTGACCATGTCAAGGTCATAAGTCGTTAGGGGCAAAAACCATATCGGGAATTTCAAATATAAGGGAAACTTGCAAGTTGAGTGCATACCTTCTGAAGTGTGGTGACTTGTTAGCTTCCATCATGGTTATCACGCAATCATAGTTGGGTCCAGAAAAGTGTTTATGAGGCTACGCCACTAAGGAAACGGGGTTATAAAATTCGGTCCGTGCGAAAGCACGAGGGACCTCCCTCGAAATACTATCACTGGTCTGACCGACCGGTTAGCGAACTTGTGGGTGTACATGATCCCGGCTAGTTCTCCTTTTAGGATTTGAAGGAGGATTCAATGAAACATTAGGAGGCATCCCGATTAAATAAATTAATAAACCAACCTAATCTTGATAGAGTGCACACTAAGTGTTTCTTCTCTCTCTCTCTCTCTCTCTCTCTCTCTCTCTCTCTCTCTGTGACAGTGACCATGACTAAGCTTAAACTAAAACTAGTAAATCAAACTAACCGAACCTTTTTACAATCATTGGATTAGGAACATATGTCCTTGCCGCTCCTACTTCCCCTTTGCTTTCTCCAAAACCCTATGTATCAGAAACAGAAATCCATATTGTTTGGAAAGGCCATCGCGTATAGTTACATACGAACTCGAAGAATTTGTTTCAATCCGAGAATGGCCACTGGTTCAGGAGAAATTGAATTGTATAATTTTGTTGTCTCTTTCATTTACCTTATCTCAAATTGAGATCTCCTGGTATTAGGAGAGTACATCAGTTACGCTTGTTGGATAGTCTTCTTCCAAATCATAAGCTAGTGCTGAAAGGTAGGGAAGGAAGAAAACCAACTAGTCTAAGTATGGTATATAGAAAGTAAATAGTAGAGACATATAAAGGGATTAAAGAGAGGGAAAAAGAAATTGCAACTACTGTCATGAGCCTGGGCAGTGAAAGATGTATTACTAGGAATACCCGGCCATTCGCTTGAAACATTTTAATGTTTCAATTTTCCTGTGCGGTTGTAATTGAAAGTTGTTTCACAATTAATTCTGACTCCTGAGTATATGGATACTGGATTAGAATCCCATATCTGTAGGGCCTTACAAATACTGAGGAGTAGAGTATTGAAAATGGATGATTTGATCCTCAATGTCGGAAATCGAAGCAATTGTTGCTATTGGGGAAAATCACATGGTTTTGTCTAACGGCAAAGTTTTTGTTTTGAATAACCGTTATTATGCACCAATTTTTTTAAACTGATATATCTGTCTCTTTATTTTATAAAATGGGATATAATTTTTGAAAAATATGTTTTGAACATTTACATTTATCATTTGATGATTGGGTAAGATGCATATAATAACGGAATAGATATTCTTAACCAAAATACAGTTTTCAACTTAAAACACACGGAGTATGAATTAATGAACTCATAGGACATATACATAGTGTTGTGTGTTTTCCGATATTCATACGGACAAGGGGTTGATCTCTTACTTCATTCTATTTACCTATGAGTTCTTTGGTTTTAGACATGCGTTCTTGTTGAAACGCAAAGTCCAAAGATTTTGAGAAGTTAATAGAGTATGAGAATAAAGTAGAGAACCATATGTTGGAAGTATCAAGATTTTTCGAAGTGAACGAAAATATGGATACTTATGCTCGGTATTCCGTATTAAAATTTTGATTCTATCAGATTACTCCTCCGAGGGTACGCTCCTTGATGAGTAATGCTGAGTGGCCTTTTTCATTCAAGGATATACACTGGAAACAACGGCATGCCAATTGAATATGGTTCCATATAAATTAATGCATGTAATTCTATATTGGATATAGAATGGGAATATATCTTAAGGTTATTAAAATATGGAGTTATCTGACTTATGCTGAAAGCAGAATCCGGATAAACTCAAGGCATGTTTCAGTAATGAACAGTTTGTGGGTTATCCCAAGCATTACCAAGGGTTTAGCTTCAACCATTTTCAAGACCAAAAGTTTTTTTGTTCTTGACTCGCCACTTTTTGAGAAAAGGAATTTCTTACAAAAGAAATTAGCGGGAGTATCGTAGAACTGAAAATAATTCCAGCACCACAAATGATTACTGAAAATTTAGGAGAACCTAATGATTCAATTGACCCTCACAAAGCATTATTACTCCGCAGATTTAGTAGGTGACCTCCCGAGAGATACTACAGTTTCCTCATAGACGGTGACAGTAAGGTTTGCATCATGGTGATGATGGACCTACTGGTTATCAGCAGGCCATAGGAAGTGGTGTGTAACAACCCTAAACTTCCTGTACAACTTTATGTATAATATTTTTCAAAAATACAAAATGGGGTATTTTTGGCTGAGCACAAGTTATAAGTTTGTTTTGCTTTTTAATAGCAAGAAGGAGATTGTAGCTCATTGGTAATACCTTGCACTACTGAACCAAAGCACCAGAGTTCAAATACCATCCCCCACAATATTTTTAATATTGTTTTATTTTAAAAATTTTAGAAGTCCAAGGGTCTACACGTGCATAACTCGTAAAAACCTCATGTCACATATAAAACAAACTGGACCATGGGGAATACCAAACAACGACGAGCACTTCACGGTGTCTGTCACGCCCCGCTTCCCAGTGTACGGCGAAGTGGACGCGACGAGGCCCGCTACGTATATACTCATAAGTATATACGCTAAGCGTAACTAAGCAATATAAAGTAAATCACAAGAGACGAATAATATAAAAATAACAGCAACTTTTATTAATAACATTCTTTTTACAATGCAAGAAAAGAAAATACAACTGGAATGAAAAGCAGTGCCTAAACAGTGGCATAACAGGAAATGAAATAAACTGGAAAGAACAAGGTACAATTATCTAGAGCTCTGGATCTTCCTGGAACTGCTCCAAATCTTCACCGGTGGGCTCGATCTCAGCTTGGTCCAACGCACCTGACGACATTCAAAGAAGAAGGAAATAGAATGTCGTCAGCTAACAGGTCGCTCGGTAAGTCCCAAAGAATAAGAAGAATGAGAATGACAGAGTAACAGTATTTTCTAACTATTATATTATAGAATCTTATGGAACATTGTGTAACGCTGTTGTTTGTAGCTTGGTACAGAAGGATGCCAGTGTATACGAGGGGGATCTCTATATGCTAGAGATCAGGGCAAAATGAAAGTACAAGGAACCGTTATGCCACGGTACAACAGCAATAGGATTCAGGTTAGGTGTCTTAATCTGACCACCTTGTGTCACCTTTAACATCTTCCGTACCAATCTACCCCTTAAACCCCATAGTGTTTTAACAGTATTGTAGTATTGGAATATGTAAGTTGGATGACTGACCAAAACCATGATATCAGTAAACATGTTGTAACTGTATTATCAGGTAAATGGAATATCAGGATAATGGATGAATATCCATGGTTTGATTCAGTCAAAAAGAATATATTGTTAACTGGATTCAGGGTTTCATGTATTCAAAGTGTGTTGGAATATAAAAGAATATAGATTGACTTGAATCGTATTCAAGTCAAAGATAGTCAGACTCTAACCCGAGTCAGACTAACAGAAGATAATTTGAAGTTCAATATTAGTTAGGGGCCTTATTGTAATTTGTAAAACTTGAGGGGGGTTTATGTAAAAAGTACTTTTGTATATTTTTCAAAATACACCTCAAGTGTTTATTATTCGTCTTTATTGTTATAATGAATGTGAATTTTATTTGTGTTATTCTAGTGAATATATCCTAATAGAAGTGTTAATTGATTTATTTGAAATTCATGGTATTTTAGTGTAACTTTTAATCTTGTAATTTTAGAAAATTATGGAAACTTTATATTATGATAAAAAAGGTGTTTAAATGATAATTATACATATATTAACACATGAATAATTTTATATACATATTTTATTTTCAAAAATCTCATTTTCCCTAAATATCGTATTTTGAACCTTTCGAGACCGAATGCTCCTTGCGGAGGTCTGAATCTCGCACTACTAGCCTGCGGGTGCACGATGAACCGTACTATCCCTAACAGGTTCCCCAAAAGTGGGTTGTAGCGGCGCTTTGCTTAGGTTTAACAAATACTTTTCATTTGGGAAAACGGTTTTATAAATATGGGGTATTTATTTGCAAAAGAGTACAGTTTCCCGTATTTTAGTTATTAGGGTTTCCTAAACCAACTAGCCTATTTCTAAGGTCTAAACGATGAGTCATTAGAAGCCTCAAATCGCCTCTTCACCGTCAATTGGGGCCAGGTAAGTGCCAGGTAAGTGGGAAGGAACCACAGTCGTGGGCCTAATTAAAAACCACTAGCCTTAGACATACTTGCCTAGGCACTACAAGACAGTTTAGATAAACGATCGATGTCCATGACCAATCGTGTTTTTATTTTATTAAAAGATTTTATCTAGAAAAGTTTACAACTTAAAGTTTTAAATAAAAGTTATAAAGATTATGGTATTTTAGTGAAAAGTCCTGTAATTTCGTATTCTGTATTTTTTATATTTATCAATTAGGGTTAGATTGAGTGTGTGTAGGGGTAGGTCATTACCCCGTGACATATATTAAGTTTTGGTGAAGTTTAAAGGTAAAACATGCTATGTTAAACTTAAAGGTATTATAGCGCAAGAATACGGTATTCGAAAACGTTATCATTTTATGTGTAAAATTTCATTCAAATTGGATTTTACAAGTTTAGTGATCAAGATAAACCTATTTAGGAGTGAGGGAATTAATTAAACTAAGAAAAATGAACTTCATGGTATTTTTATGAAAAGAATACGGTTTTGCAAAGAAGTTATCATTTTATGTGAAAAAGTTTGATTAAATTGGTTTATGGGTGATTAATAGTTAACAAGCATATGGGTAGATAATATGTGTTAGGTGACAAGTGGAAATTTAGAGAAAGACCGAATCGGAAATCGGTTTGTCCGATTTCCGTCGGGTTCCAAAAAGTCGTATTTTTATACTTATAGAAAAGAGAGATAGAGGGGATGGGACTTACGGTTTGGACAAGCTAAGGAAGCTAAGGGATGTGGTGGTTGTCGATTCGTCGAAAACGTCGCGAAGGTTCTGATCCGGTCGCCGGAATCCGTCGTCGATTTCGGCAGCGCTTCGCTTCTTGCTCTTCGTACCGAGTTCTCGAGAATTTGAGAGAGTGGACTTAGAGTTGTGAGGTGAAATGGTAGAGGGTAGGGGTCTTTATATAGGGCTAGGCTAGGGTTAGGGTTTGGATTAAAAAATATTTAAAAAAATATAAAAAAACATTAAAAATTCATTAAAAATCATTAAACCTAGAAGTAAAAGGGATTTATTGGCCAAATCAAAACCGATCCAGGTATAATAAGTGTGCAAGAGGGTTGACCAAGTCAAGAGACAACTTTTCTCAGTTGGTGACTCGGCCGTCCGGCCAAGTCCGGCCGGCGGCGCCGGACCGAGTCGGCCGAGTCGCCGGCCGGCGGGGTCGAGTCGGGCCGAGTCAAGGGTCCAATGGCCGGGGGTTTTCCTGAGGAACAACTTGGTATTTTTACTTTTTGTTGTTCAGTACATATTTTGGGAGTTATGGCATTTTTACCGTTGACTTCCAAAAAAATTAAAACAAAATAAATACAAAAATAATATGGGGCATGGGATTTGAACTCCGGTGGCTTGGTTCAGCAGCGCAAGGTATTACCAATGAGCTACAAGCTCCTTCTTGTAATTATTATGGTTTTTAATTACTTAAACTGATAGCAGCAAGAATAAGTACTCCTAGTATACATTAAATTTAAAGTAATTTCTTGTACACTAAAAATGGAGTTATTTCATTCTTATAGCTTGTAATTAAAAACAAAAATAATTACCTGAATCTTGTGCTCAGGCTTAAACACCCCTTTGTGGATTTTAAAAATATATTTGAAAAATTTTGTATAGGAAAAAGTGTATCAAAAATTAGGGTTGTTACATTGACCCCCGGCCCGACTCGGCCGGCGGATCGGCCGACTTGGCCGCCGCCGCCGGCCGAACTCGGTCGGATCCGAGTTGGTCCAACATGAAAGTTCTTCCTTTTTGGCTTCTTAACTCCCCTGTACACTTTAAATTTCCTGCACAGTTCCAGAGCCCTTTAAAATCTCAATAAATCCATTTTTTAATACAATTTAATACATTTTTTTCTTCACACCCTTTCACCTATCCTAACCCTAGTTTTATCCTAAAAATACCACCCCAAAACACACACCCCTTACTCACAAATTCTTTCCAAAACTGTTAAGAAAACTCTATAGAATTTTTTGTACAAGTGGAGTTAGTGAAGGGCGAAGCTCCGGCGAAATTCCGACGACGACCCTAGGAGCTTCCGGCGACGAAACGACGCACCGACGCCTCCTACCACTTCCACTCCCTCTTCTCTTAACTCTAAACCCATAAGTCCCACCTCTATCTTCTCTAATCTATTCTTAAAACTTATTTTACTAAAACCCGACGGAAGCGGAGTTAAATCCGACTTCCGATTCGGTTTTCTTTATGAAGTTCAATTTTCCTTAACACAACCATATTAAACTCTTACATCTTGACTATTAATCATTAACAAAACATGTTGAACAAGTTTCATAGCAAAATATTTTATTTTGTAACTTTTACATCTCTTTTTCAGTAAAATACCATGTAGTATAGTTTCGACTTTAAAACATCATTAATCTTGCTATACCTATAACTAGATCACGAAATAATGACCTACCTCCTCACAACACTCATATGCAACATAGCACAATACCTTTTTGGAAAAATAGATTCGAAAAATACCGTTTTACATAAAACTATATTTAACTATTAAAACTGTTTTCTACAAGATTACGTATTTTTACAAATCTTTGCAAAGCGCCGCTACAACCCATTTGGGGAACCCGTTCGGGATGGTGCGGATTATCGCACATCTACGGGCTTAGTAGTGCGAGATGCAGACCTCCTCAAGAAGCATTCGGTCTTGAGAGATTTAAAAATACAAATATCTTAAGAAAATGAGATTTCTAGAAATATAATATATTAAATTTATTTTTATATAAATATATATATATATACATATATATACATACATATATATATATATATATGTATCATCAAAATATCTATTTTTGTGATAATATAAATATTTCAAGTTTTCTAAATCACAATAATCACTTTACATGATAATACCATGAAATTCCATACAAGTTCAATATTACAATTAAATACCCTATATTATGAAATTAGGTTATTTTCACTAGAAATGTCACAAATATAAAATCTACATCTATGATAACTCTAAAGACGATAATTAAATACTTGGGGTGTATTTTGAAAATTATACAAAAGTATTTTTACATATAACCCCCTCAAGTTCTATAAATTGCCCTAAGGACCCTAATAAATATAGGTTTAAGCGGGAACAATCTCTTGAGCCTCAGGGAGCCGGAGAAGTGGATGCTTGCCTATTTAAGGTAGATAACTTAACAACGGTGTTATCAACACGGTAATCGTCTTTGAAAAGGACACAAATCCTGCCGCCCATGTGCAGCGGTTACCGATAACATCAAAACCTAATTCAGGACTTCAATTTTCTTTTCTAATTGTTCTGACTCAGACTGAGTCTCATTATAAATAATCTGACTTGAATATGATTCAAGTACAATCTATAATACTACAATTCAATATGAATCCATGAATACATATATTCAATCTATATTGACTGAACCGAACCATGGATATACTTCCATTTACATGATTCTTCTGTTACATCCATGATTCTCCAGTTACACCCATTTACTGATATCATGGTTTCGGCAATCCATCTATACAATTCAATTTACAAGATAACGCAATACAATACAATACCGTCAGTACAATCATTACTATCAATACAATAAATACACGGGGTATTGGGGTAGTTCATTCGTGAATCCAACAGAATCTCAAGAGTCCCCCTAGACCATGAATCCATGTCTACTAACACAAGCAAGCTATTATGAGGGCCCGTGTTTCCATGCTCCTGGATTATAGCCTGTTGAGTTTGGAATACTTCGACGACGGTCGAAGTCCCGCTACTAACAATTGATTCGGACCCGTGGTTCCCTACCCCTGGATTACAGCCTGTTGGGTTTGAGAACACTCTTGAGATTGATTGACATTCACCATTGAACTTACGTTAACAACAGCATTAACACTAAATACAACAGTATAACAAAATAATACAAATTTAAAAACTATACTCTCTCTCTCTCTCTTTGTCTATTCTACTTCTCCCTTATCTTTGGGACTTACCGAGCGATTTGTTCGCTGACGACATTCTCTTCTTCTTCTTTGAATATCGTCAGGTGATTCGGACCTTCCAAAGATCGAGCCAGCACTGAAGACTTGGACCAGTTTATTGAAGATCCCGAGCTGTAGTTACAGTTGTACACATTTCATTTCAGTACTTTCCATTTCTGTTATGCCATTGTTTAGGCATTGCTTTCATTCAGATGTATTTAATTTTCCATGCATTGTACAAAAGAATGTTAATAAATAAAGTTGATGTTTCATTACATTTGTCTCTTGTGTACATTTCTTTTATATTGCGTAGCTACGCTTAGTGTATTTACTTCTGAGTAAATACGTAGCGATGAGTCGCGCCCTCTGCCCGTATACCGGGAAGCGCGGCGTGATCGGTTTTGTTGGTGGCCCATGCAGGTCCGAGCTATATGGAACACTACCTTGTAGTTCTGTTCTACGTGAACAACCTAAGCAATATAACACAAGAACCAGCAACTAAAACATTCTTTACAATTCACATTCCTTGAATCCTATCATTCCATATACTTTGAATCTGTCCTAATCCAAAAAATTTCATTCAAGGTTATGGATTCCCCAAACAACACCAGCACCAAATTCAACAACACTCTACCACCACTACAAATTACCCCTGTCGTCCCTGCTGCGATCAATGAGCAGACGGTTCTGCTTGAGGCAATCCGCAGCCTCCTGTAAGGACAGCAACAACAGACTGGTCTTTTAATGAACCGTCCAGAGGCAGAAGCACTTAGGGTGAAGCAATTCAGAGCTTTGCACCCCCAAACAATTCTCAGGAAAAGAGAGCCCGCTGGAATCTGAGGAATGGGCTCAGAGTATCGAGGATGACCTGGCAGCAGCACAAGTGCCAGAGGTCGCTTGGGTTTGAGTTGCAATGTTGGAGCACACTGATAATGCACGGGTCTGGTGGAAGGCGGAAGAAAGCCGTCTTGATCAACCCATCGAATGGAAGACTTTCCGAGACATGTTCGACGCTAAGTAATTCCCTGAGACTGCCCGTTTTGATATGGAACAACAGTTTATCCATCTGCAACATGGTTCAATGTGGACCAAGTCAGTAGATGAATATGACGTTGAATTCACCATGCTCAGTCGGTAAGATATGTCTCAATAAATTCGATTTTCAAAATATCAAATACTACACATCTAACTCTAGACCGTAACAGATTTGCGGCCCATCTCATACCGATTGCTGAGATCAGAGCTAGAAGATTTCAGCAAGGGTTGGACCCGGAAATCCAAGCTGCATTAGCTACAGAGGATTTCCCAACCCATGATATGGCTTTGAAGGTTGCCCGAAGATATGAGGCAGTGGTGAAGAAGAAAGGCAGACCTCAATCTGCCGGAGTGAAGCGCCCTGCCAACCAGATGGCATGAGAAGCCTCCTCAGGACCACCATTTGTATTAAGGAGACCGGGAGTACCAATCAACAGGCCCGGCCCAGCCTTTTATACCTACGACAAGAAAGCTGGAAATCTGATGGAAGATTGCCAACGAGCAAACGGTCTTTGCCTGATATGTGGATCATCCTCACATACCATAGGAACTTGCCCACACAACTGAACTAATCCTAATTCCACAGCTAGACCAGCTATTCAAGCTCCACCTACTCAATTAGCTCTTTCTGCACCACCTCCACGTGGACCACCTTTACCTCGACAACCAGCGATGTACCAGCATGCACGAAGAAATGTGCCGAGACGTCTTGCTTACAATTTGGCGGCCATAGAAGCTGAAACGGTTGGCCAGGATAACCCTGGCAATTCTCTTCAACCTTTTAAAACCCTTGTACCACCTTGTTATTTTTCATACACTATCAGTACTTTAGTAACCAAACTTTCCTTAAATTTGTTACACTTTTCTATTATAAATTTCGAGGACGAAATTTTTATAAAGAGGGTAGAATGTAACAACCCTAAACATCCTGTACAATTTTTTTCAAAAATACAGAAAGGGGTATTTTTGCCTGAGCACAAGTTATAAGTTTGTTTTGCTTTTTAATAGCAAGAAGGAACTTTTAGCTCATTGGTAAGACCTTGCACTGCTGAACCAAAGCACCAGAGTTCAAATCCCATCCCCCACATTATTTTTAATATTGTTTTATTTTAAAAAATTTAGAAGTCCAAGGGTCTACATGTGCATAACTCGTAAGAACCTCACGTCACATATAAAACAAACTGGACCATGGGAAAGACCAAACGACGACGAGCACTTGACGGCGACCCCCGGCCCGACTCGGCCGGCGGATCGGCCGACTCGGCCGGCGGATCGGCCGACTCGACCGCCGCCGCCGGCCGAACTCGGGCGGATCCGAGTTGGTCCAACATGAAAGTTCTGTCTTTTTGGCATCTTAACTCCCCTGTACACTTTAAATTTCCTGCACAGTTCTAGAGCTCTTTAAAATCTCAATAAATACTTTTTTTAATACAATTTAATACATTTTTTTCTTCACACCCTTTCACCCACCCTAACCCTAGTTTTACCCTATAAATACCACCCCTAAACAAAACCACCTCACTCACAAATTCTGTCCAAAACTCTCAAGAAAACTCTATAGAATTTTTTGTACAAGTGGAGTTAGCGAAGGCCGAAGCTTCGGCGAAATTCCGACGACGACCCTAGGAGCTCCCGGAGACGAAACGACGCACCGGCGCCTCCTACCACTCCTCTCCCTCTTATCTTGACTCTAAACCTATAAGTCCTACCTCTCCCTTCTCTAATCTATTCTTAAAATTTCTTTTACTAAAACCCGACGGAAGCGAAGTTAAATCCGACTTCCGATTCGGTTTTCATTATAAAGTTCAATTTTCCTTAACACAACCATACTAAACTCTTACATCTTGACTATTAATCATTAGCAAAATATGTTGAACAAGTTTCACAACAAAATATTTCATTTTGTAACTTTTACCGCTCTTTTTCAGTAAAATATCATGTAGTATAGTTTCGACTTTAAAACATCATTAATCTTGCTATACCTTTAAGTAGATCATGAGGTAATGACCTACCTCCTCACAACACTCATATGCAACATAGCACAATACCTTTTGGGAAAAATAGATTCGGGAAATACCGTTACACACAAAACTACCTTAAACTATTAAAACCGTTTTCTACAAGATTACGTATTTTTACAAATATTTGCAAAGCGCCGCTACAACCCATTTAGGAAACCCGTTCGGGATGGTACGGATTATCACACATCCTCGGGCTTAGTAGTGCGAGATGCAGACCTCCGCAAGGAGCATTCGGTCTCGAGAGATTTAAAAGTACAAATATCTTAAGAAAATGAGATTTCTAGAAATATAATATATTAAATATATTTTTATATAAATATATATATGTATCATGAAAATATCTATTTTTGTGATAATATAAATATTCCAACTTTTCTAAATCACAATAATCACTTTACATGATAATACCATGAAATTCCATACAAGTTCAATATTACAATTAAATATCCTATATTATGAAATAAGGTTATTTTCACTAGAAATGTCACAAATATAAAATCTACATCTATGATAACTCTAAAGACGATAATTAAATATTTGGAGTGTATTTTGAAAATTATACAAATTATTTTTACATATAACCCCCTCAAGTTCTATAAATTACCCTAAGGACCCTATTAAATATAAGTTTAAGCGGGACCAATCTCTTGAGCCTCAGGGAGCGAGAGAAGTGGGTGCTTGCCTATTTAAGGTAGATAACTTAACAACGGTGTTATCAACACGGTAATCGTCTTTGAAAAGGACACAAATCCTGCCGCCCATGTGCAGCGGTTACCGATAACATCAAAACCTAATTCAAGACTTCAATTTTCTTTTCTAATTATTCTGACTCAGACTGGGTCTCATTATAAATAATCTGACTTGAATATGATTCAAGTACAATCTATAATACTACAATTCAATATGAATCCATGATTATATATATTCAATATATTCAATCTATATTGATTGAACCGAACTGTGGATATACTTCCATTTACACGATTCTTCAGTTACATCCATGATTCTCCAGTTACACCCATTTACTGATATCATAGTTTCGGCAAGTCATCTATACAATTCAATTTACATGACAATACAATACAATATAATACCGTCAGTACAATCATTATTATCAATACAATAAATACACGGGGTATTGGGGTAGTTCATTCGTGAATCCAACAGAATCTCAAGAGTCCCCATAGACCATGAATCCATGTCTACTAACACAAGTAAGCTATCATGAGAGCCCGTGTTTCCATGCTCCTGGATTACAGCCTGTTGAGTTTGGAATACTTCGACGACGGTCGAAGTCCCGTTACTAACAATTGATTCGGGCCCGTGGTTCCCTACCCCTGGAATACAGCATGTTGGGTTTGAGACCACTCTTGAGATTGGTTGGCATTCACCCTTGAACTTACGTTAACAACAGCATTAACACTAAATACAACAGTATAACAAAATAATACAACTTTATAAGTTATACTCTCTCTCTCTCACTCTGTCTATTCTACTTCTCCTTTATCTTTGGGACTTACCGAGCGATTTGTTCGCTGACGACATTCTCTTCTTCTTCTTTGAATGTCGTCAGCTGATTCGGACCTTCCAAAGATCGAGCCTTGCACTGAAGACTTGGACCAGTTTATTGAAGATCCCGAGCTGTAGTTACACTTGTACACATTTCATTTCAGTACTTTCTATTTCTGTTATGCCATTGTTTAGGCATTACTTTCATTCAGATGTATTTACTTTTCCATGCATTGTACAAAAGAATGTTAATAAATAAAGTTGTTGTTTCATTACATTTTTCTCTTGTGTACATTTATTTTATATTGCTTAGCTACGCTTACCGTATTTACTTCTGAGTAAATACGTAGCGTCCAGTCACGCCCTCTGCCCGTATACCGGGAAGCGGGGCGTGATCGGTTTTGTTGGTGACCCATGCAGGTCTGAGCTGTATGAAACACTACCATGCAGTTCTATTCTGCGTGAACAACCTAAGCAATATAACACAAGAACCAGCAACTAAAACATTCTTTACAATTCACATTCCTTGAATCATATCATTCCATACTTTGAATCTGTCCTAATCCAAAAAATTTCATTCAAGGTTATGGATTCCCCAAACAACACCAGCACCAACTTCAACAACACTCCACCACCACTACAAATTACCCCTGCCGTCCCTGCTCCGATCAAAGGGCAGACGGTCCTGCTTGAGGCGATCCGCAGCCTCCTGAAAGGACAGCAGCAGAAGACTGCTCTTTTAATGAACCGTCCAGAGGCAAAAGCACCTGGGGTGAAGCAATTCAGAGCTTTGCACCCCAAAAAATTCTCAGGAACAGATAGCCCACTGGAAGCTGAGGAATGGGCTCAGAGTATCGAGGAAGACCTGGCAGCAGCACAAGTGCCAGAGGTCGCTTGGGTTCGAGTTGCAAAGTTGCAGGTCACTGACAATGCACGGGTCTGGTGGAAGGGGGAAGAAAGCCATCTTGATCAACCCATCGAATGGAAGACTTCCGAGACATGTTCGACGCTAAGTACTTTCGTGAGACTGCCCGCTTTAATATGGAACAGCAGTTCATCCATCTGCAACATGGTTCAATGTGGAACAAGTCAGTAGATGAATATGACGTTGAATTCACCATTATCAGTCGGTAAGATATGTCTCAATAAATTCGATTTTCAAAATATCACATACTACGCAGCTAACACAATACCGTAACAGGTTTGCGGCCCATCTCATACCGACTGCTGATATCAGAGCTAGAACATTTCAGCATGGGTTGGACCCGGAAATCCAAGCTGCATTAGCTACAGAGGATTTCCCAACCCATGATATGGCTTTGAAGGCTGCCCGAAAATATGAGGCAGTGGTGAAGAAGAAGGGCAGACCTCAATCTTCCGGAGTGAAGCGTCCTGCCAACCAGATGGCAGGAGAAGCCTCCTCAGGACCACCATTTGTATCAAAGAGACCGGGAGTACCAATCAACAGGCTCAGCCCAGCCTTTTGTACTTACTGCAAGAGAGCTGGACATCTAACGGAAGATTGTCGACGAGCAAACCGTCTTTGCCTGATATGTGGATCATCCTCATATACCATAGGAACTTGCTCACACAACCGAACTAATCCTAATTCCGTAGCTAGACAAGCTATCCAAGCTCCACCTACTCAATTAGCACTTCCTGCACCACCTCCACGTGGACCACCTTTAGCTCGACAACCAGCGATGTACCAGCATGCACGAAGAAATGTGTCGAGACGCCATGTTTACAATTTGGCGGCCGTAGAAGCTGAGAAGGTTGTCCAGGATAACCCTGGTAATTCCCTTCAACCTTTTCAAACCCTTGTACCACCTTGTTATTTTTCATACACTATCAGTACTTCAGTCACCAAACTTTCCTTGAATCTGTTATACTTTTCTTTTATAAATTTCGAGAACGAAATTTTTATCAGAAGGGTAGAATATAACAGCCCTAAACTTCATGTACAATTTTTTTTAAAAATACAGAAAAGGGGTATTTTTGCCTGAGCACAAGTTATAAGTTTTTTTTTCTTTTTAGTAGCAAGTAGGAGCTTGTAGGTCATTGGTAAAACCTTGCACTGCTGAACCAAAGCACAAGAGTTCAAATCCCATCCCCCATGTTATTTTTAATATTGTTTTATTTTAAAAAATTTAGAAGTCCAAGGGTATACCCGTGCATAACTCGTAAAAACCCCACGTCACATGTAAAACAAACTGGACCAGGAGGAAGACCAAACGACGACGAGCACTTGACGGCGACCCCCGGCCCGACACAGCCCGACTTGGCCGGTGGATCGGCCGACTCGGGCGCCGCCGCCGGCCGAACTCGGTCGGATCCGAGTTGGTCCAACATGAAAGTTATATCGTTTTGGCTTCTTAACTCCCCTGTACACTTTAAATTTCCTGCACAGTTCCAGAGCACTTTAAAATCTCAATAAATCCATTTTTAATACAATTTAATACATTTTTTTCTTCACACCCTTTCACCTACCATAACCCTAGTTTTACCTTATAAATACCACCCCTAAACATACACCCCTCACTCACAAATCCTTTCCAAAACTCTCAAGAAAACTCTATAGAATTTTTTGTACAAGTAAAGTTAGCGAAGGGCGAAGCTCCGGCGAAATTCCGACGACGACCCTAGGAGCTCCCGGCGACGAAACGATGCACCGGCACCTCCTACCGCTTCCTCTCTCTCTTCTCTTGACTCTAAACACGTAAGTCCCACCTCTCTCATCTCTAATCTATTCTTAAAACTTCTTTTACTAAAAATTGACGGAAGCGGAGTTAAATCCGACTTCCGATTCGGTTTTCTTTATGAAGTTCAATTTTCCTGAACACAGCCATATTAAACTCTTACATCTTAACTATTAATTATTAACAAAACATGTTGAACAAGTTTCATAGCAAAATATTTCATTTTGTAACTTTTACCGCTCTTTTTCAGTAAAATACCATGTAGTATAGTTTCGACTTTAAAACATCATTAATCTTTCTATACCTTTAAATAGATCACGAGATAATGACCTACCTCTTCACAACACTCATATGCAAAATAGCACAATACCTTTTGGGAAAAATAGATTCGGGAAATACCGTTTTACACAAAACTATATTTAACTATTAAAACCGTTTTTTACAAGATTACATATTTTTACAAATCTTTGCAAAGCGCCGCTACAATCCATTTGGGGAACCCGTTCGGGATGGTGCGGATTATCGCACATCTTCGGGCTTAGTAGTGCGAGATGCAGACCTCCGCGAGGAGCATTCGGTCTTGAGAGATTTAAAAATACAAATATCTTAAGAAAATGAGATTTCTAGAAATATAATATATTAAATTTATATATATATATATATATATATATATAATCAAAATATCTATTTTTGTGATAATATAAATATTTCAACTTTTCTAAATCACAATAATCACGTTACATGATAATACCATGAAATTCCATACAAGTTCAATATTACAATTAAATACCCTATATTATGAAATTAGGTTATTTTCACTAAAAATGTCATAAATATAAAATCTACATCTATGATAACTCTAAGTATTTTTACATATAACCCCCTCAAGTTCTATAAATTGCTCTAAGGACCCTAGTAAATATAGGTTTAAGCGGGACCAATCTCTTGAGCCTCAGGGAACCGGAGAAGTGGGTGCTTGCCTATTTAAGATAGACAACATAACAACGGTGTTATTAACACGGTAATCGTCTTTGAAAAAGACACAAATCCTGCCGCCCATGTGCAGCGGTTACCGATAACATCAAAACCTAATTCAGGACTTCAATTTTCTTTTCTAATTGTTCTGACTCAGACTGAGTTTCATTATAAATAATCTGACTTGAATATGATTCAAGTACAATCTATAATACTACAATTCAATATGAATCCATGAATACATATATTCAATATATTCAATCTATATTGACCGAACCGAACCATGGATATACTTCCATTTACATGATTCTTCTGTTACATCCATGATTCTCCAGTTACACCCATTTACTGATATCATGGTTTCGGCAAGTCATCTATACAATTCAATTTACAAGACATTGCAATACAATACAATACCATCAGTACAATCATTACTATCAATACAATAAATACACGGGGTATTGGGATAGTTCATTCGTGAATCCAACAGAATCTCAAGAGTCCCCCTAGACCATGAATCCATGTCTACTAACACAAGCTATCATGAGGGCCTGTGTTTCCATGCTCCTGGATTATAGCCTGTTGAGTTTGGAATACTTCGACGACGGTCGAAGTCCCGCTACTAACAATTGATTCGGGCCCGTGGTTCCCTACCCGTGGATTACAGCCTGTTAGGTTTGAGAACACTCTTGAGATTGGTTGACTTTCACCATTGAACTTACGTTAACAACAGCATTAACACTAAATATAACGGTATAACAAAATAATACAACTTTAAAAGCTATACTCTCTCTCTCTCTGTCTATTCTACTTCTCCCTTATCTTTGGGACTTACTGAGCGATTTGTTCACCGACGACATTCTCTTCTTCTTCTTTGAATGTCGTCAGGTGATTCGGACCTTCCATAGATCGAGCCTAGCACTGAAGACTTGGACCAGTTTATTGAAGATCCCGAGCTGTAGTTACACTTGTATACATTTCATTTCAGTACTTTCCATTTCTGTTATGCCATTATTTAGGCATTGCTTTCATTCAGATGTATTTACTTTTCCATGCATTTTACAAAAAAATGTTAATAAATAAAGTTGATATTTCATTACATTTGTCTCTTGTGTACATTTCTTTTATATTGCTTAGCTACGCTTAGCGTATTTACTTCTGAGTAAATGCGTAGCGGCCAGTCATGCCCTCTACCCGTATACCGGGAAGCAGGGCGTGACATGGTGACTTCTGACTGATAGCTAGATGTAATATATCCAAGTTGGACTCCACGCACTCCAGCAAATTATGAACTTTGTTGGATACTCCTGAAGGGTTAAAACCCATTAGGAGTAAGTAGATCGTTAGAGATCGGTACAGATGAAAAGGTAGTAACCTAATAAAGCTAAATTTGTAGTAAAAGGTTTTCATCAAATATCCGGTATGGATTGTGATGAAACTTTTACTATAGTGTCTGTGCTGAAGTCCATTCAGATATGACTTGCCACTGCTGCTTTTCATGACTATGATATCTGGTAGGTGGATGACTATAACGTCTTTCTAAATATTGATTTTGAAATGTACATGTATATGACTTTTCCATAGAGTTATCGTAGTCAGTGGGAGCATCGGAACATGTGCAAGTTGCTTAAGTCTAACATGTGCAAGTGGCTTAAGTCTATTTATAGACTAAAACAGGCATAGCGGAAATGGATCATCTATTTTTCAATGTTATCGTCAAAATGTTTGACTTCATCGAAATGATAGATGGACATGGTGTTTGAAAGAAGGATGTAGATAGTAATGTCATGAAGATGAAATTCTCATGATAGGAAGTGATGTTCTTATACTATAATCGATTAAACTATGGGTTTCACAGATATTTCTCCTTATATGATTTGGACAATATATATCAATCGATCTGGGGATTAGATCTATAGAGATAAATCTGGATGAATTTTAGGAATGTCCTAATCCGGGTACTCTGACACCATTCTAAAGGGGTTTAGAATGGAAGAATCCTAGCGCGGTAGTGTACCCTCATGTGATAGATTCACCCTCTCTAAAAGATGTCTTCTAGATTGATGAGGAGAGGGACTCATATGAATGATATTCTACTTGTTTCGGTAGTTGGTTCAATCATGCGATGTCATGTATCAGACCAAATGTTGCTTTTTCACTTGATGTAGTAAGCAGATATTACTCTAATCCTGAAAAAACAAAGTGAAACAGTGAAGAACATATGAGGATGTTCTTAGTGTATGGTAACGGCAGCCTCCATTTGGAGGTGGTTACCAATTCCTACTTCTAAGGTGACATAGGTGACAGAGTACCTGTCGCGGGTTATAAGTTTACACTCATCTGAGAAGCAGTATATTAGAAAGGGTTCCAATTAGGATACCGAGATAGACATGGCATTGAGTGCTGATTATGACTCATCAAAGAATACAGCCCAAGAAATTGTTGGATAAAATTGTTCATTTATGAACTTGGTTCCATCGTCTATCTAGATAAATTCTAAAGTAGGTATCGCTCAATTTGGGAGATAGTTGATCTCCGCGACATTGAGATATAGAGAAATAAAATTAGAAACATTTTAGCGGATCCACTCACTGAGGCTGTTTCTCGAACACGGTTTCTGAAACTGTTAGTAAAGAAATTGGGTATGTGATAGCACACAAAATGTGGGTATGTGATATCGAAATAATTGTCCTTAAGTGAAAGTCGGAGATTGTTGGATATAAGTTCCCTCAAGGCAATTATTGTAATTGCAAGAAGGCGATTACTTAATTGAAGGAGGGCTTATACGATAGAACAATCTTACTCGAGATGAGTATGCTATCTGGTTTGTCTTTATCTTTCATGTGTATACGTTTTACTCGTTATCATATATCGTTAATACATAAGATAAAGCCTATAGGATCCTTGCTTAACTACCCGGATTATGATAGGGATCATACAAGTGGGACCCGGGGAGTCCATAAGCACATCCTTAAATGTCCCTAGTCGTAGGAGTATCGAGACTGAGTATCGATACTCCAGTTTAGACTAGTGTATACGTTTCTTGACCCTGTACGGGGCGATGGTTGATCCTATAGCCATTAGTGTTTGACGCCAAAGATTGTATACATATGCTCATTGTAGTATGAGTTACACTGGATGGACTCACCGATAGTATTATACCTATTGTCAGATAGCAGTTCTCTGATGACATGAGTACAGGGTAGTCTCTAAATCTGAGATCGTCATAGTGTCTTGTTTGTGTTCTACTGCACTTTGATTACTACCCTACCATGGTTTTAAAGAGTCGTGTAAACATATTTTAGTTGGGTACAGTCCTGAAGCACATGGAGATAGTGAGCGGTTGAAAGAATTCATCACTCCCGATATAGGGAGTCGATGTCGCGTTGTGCAAAGACACGACTATAACCAGAAGCCCGCGGCCACGGTAGCTGAGATTAACTGATAGGTGGTATCAGTTGTATCTCTGGGGTTATGAGTCCTCTTTCAGCATGACTTATCGGAATAATGGGGGTCGAGCAGAGTCCACCCCCAGACCCGATATGTGATACTCTGTAATGAAGAGACCGGAATGTACGGAAACTGTCACTGATAGGCATCGATTACATTCGAACGAGTTTACTTGTCAACTATTCTTTTGATTAATACATGGATAGCCGTTACGTACAACTAGTGCTACTGACGTGCTTGTGGGTTGACAGATGAGATCTTAACCTACTTCCAGTATATTGATTGAGTTTTCAGAGTCCCACGCAGAGGTTTTTCCTGCTTAAGCGAAACGATGTAGTGTGTGCGTATGGCAATGCGTACGGGAGTTCGATTACATATGTTAATTGGACGTTTGATAATACTAGCCGGTTTAGGTTTAAACCGGATTATTAAATCAAGTAGTGATTATATATATATATATATATATATATATATATATATATTATTCTAGTATCATGTTCATATTATTCTCTCTTATTCGTATTTTGTATTCGATACAAATACAGGTATATGTATATGATACATATACTTTGTGTATTTTAGATGTTATGTTATTTATGTTATAAATAATTAAACATCTAGAATGATATACCTCATTTCTCTTTTTAGGAAAAGAAAAACAAAGAGAATAGTTGGCATGAAAGAATAGTAAGGAAGTATGGTTGCTAATTTTTAAAGGAAAATGTTTTAACAAAAGAATTCCAACCACTCTCTCCTCTATCATTACATTATGCCAACTCTCTAGCTTCTTTCTCTTGATATGAGTATAGAGAAAACCATGAGAGAAAATTAATGTGAGCCAACTCCAACTTCTAATCTAGTGGATTAGCAAACCATTAAATTAGGTTTATTCATAAATTGCTATGCATTAGTGGAGATAAAGCTTGATTTGGGATTTTCTCGATGTGGATCATTTTCGGAAAGGAGATTGGCTTGCTAGCTCGATACAGATGGCGACGGATTTAGCACGGGTCTTCCATGATTAGATGGACACGCTATAAAGGTTATAGCACTCTAAACTCCTCTCTTGTTCTTTGTAGTTTACTTGTTTTATGCAACTACTAGCATTTGAATGAGCTTGGATGGAAATTGATGCTATGTTTGTTTAGTTTTTGTTTGATGTTTCCGTCGTGGTCCGCTATCGTAGCGACCCTAGCATTTATACCCAACACCGTATACACATAATCTACTCTTTTCATGCTCAGGTCATTCGTAAAGAAGGAATTTACATCCGTAAAGAAGAAATTTACAAGTCATCCGTAAGAAAAGAATCTACATGAGCCCCCAATGCCTATGTGCTCTCGTCTAATCCTAACCATACTATACATGTCATGTGGTATTCCATATATAAGGTTAAGTATTGCACTCAAGATGTGAAGGGTTTGCAAGTCCATTCAAAAGAGATAAGTACGGTATGATCATGTAATAGGTTTTGTAATAGTCTATGGTATTTTGTGCAATATTAATTTTAGAAAAGATTTATGGTATTTATTCAAAATAGAGTTCATGAAAGGATAATGTATATATTTGAAAATAGGTTGTAATGGTTTAGGATATTTATTTGGAAAAACGACTTAAGAAAGTCAGGATATTTATTTGAGAATACAACTTTAGATAAAGTCAAGATATTTATTTGAAAATGCCAGTTTCAGTAAAACTTGGGGTGTTTTAGTGAAAATAAAAGTTTTTGGAACTTAAGTATTTAAATGAAATATGAATTTGGGAAAGGGTATTTTGGTGTAAATACGGATTTTAGGAGTTTTAGGGATTTAATGCAAAATCGAGGTTAGTACCTCGAGGGTATTTTAATGAAACATCTATAATGACAATATAATGTATTTTAGCGACAAGAAATTCATTTTCAATTTTGGCAGCAGTCCGGCTTGTAAAACAATGTTTTCTTAGTTTGGAATTTGGCAGCATAAGAGCGTATGTGGGTTTGGCAGATAGTAGGACATTATCCTGTGCAACAAGATGTAAAAAGTCATGAATTAGGTATAGTTAACATAAAGTTTCTCACATTTTATTGACTATAGCAAAACTAACAGATATCCATATTAAGAATTTGAGAGAAGATTATTGATCGAATTGCTTTTACCAAGCTAGGGGAAGTGATGAGATCGAAAGGAAAATAGATGGATCCTTCCTTGAAGTATGAACGAGAGATGAAAACGATGTCGAAAAAAGTCGTGTTTTGCTTCTCTACCTCCGACTCCTTGCTTGGTTTTTCTTGAAGATCGGACGGCGCCGTAGTGTAGAGGGCTGAATAATGATCACAACAAATATTTTTGTCTAATTTTGGTGGAGAAATGGATCAGAAAAAAGTGGAAATACATTGATATTTATAGGATTTAGAATCCCCCAAATCAACCCCCAAAAATAGTGCATGCCGTCAAATATTCTTTATAATGGTTATGGTTACCATTTACTAAAACAAATCTTTAAAAAGAATTAATTAAAAAAAATTAATGAGCGCTTCCATTTTAGAGGAGGCAAAATTGTTAGGTAATAAATGATATTTAAATTTAAAATTATTCCTTTAGCAGAACAATTCAAATATTTAAAACGCAATAATTAAGCTACATTTGGACATAATTATGAGGTATCATACATATATATAAAGAAAGTTAAGATATTATGCATATATGTAATAACAAATGAGATTAATGGAGGAAAGAGGCCATAGGAGGGGATTTCCTCCTATGGCGTGGAAAAAATACAACCTCCACCATTTTTTCCGACGATCGGCACCCATCATCATCATCGTTATCATCTAAGATGTGCGTACACCAAATTTCATGTGATTCCATAACTTTTCACCGTTGATTTAGTGGGTTCAAAATTAACGGTTTACCGACAATAGAACATTTTATATTGCTAAATCAACGGTGAAAAAGTTGTAGAATCACATGAAATTTGGTGTACCCACATCTTAGATGATAACGATGAAGATGATGGGGGCCGATCGTCGAAAAAATTGGTGGAGGTAGTATTTTTTTCCACGCCATAGGAGGAAATTTTCTCCTATGGCCTCTTTTCTCCATTATTCTCAATAACAAATTTACGTATTTCTTGTATTTTGCAAGTGCGATGCACGTTTGCAGTTTTATCCTATTTAGAGTCCAAAAATAAATTTCTTGAGCTCATGGATAAATATAAAATAGGGGGTTTTGTTTTAAAAATATTTTGAATGTTAATAACCGAATAAAATAGTCATTTTAGTAACTTAGATCAAGAGTATTCTAGAAGATATTATAATATATTATTTACCATATTTAAGTAAGAGAAGACAGTTATAAGTAAATGAAAATATAATTGGAAAAATGATAAGATTAAAATAAATTCTAGAAAGTTCCCTTTGTCTTAAGTTTGATTATAATGTAGAATAAATTTGGAATTCAAACTAATTTCTACAAAATTCTTTTTTATCTCAAGTTTTAGAAAGTTACATTTTTCTTTGTTTTTCAAAAAATGGAGAATTTTAATTATTTTTGTCTTTTCCTTTGATGATGTGGAGGCTCTAAGATTTGTTTTTAACAATTAATTATTTTTGTCTCTTTGTATGATAATGTGGAGGCCCTAAGAATGGAGGATTTTTCTCCTTTTTTTCTTTGTTTTAATAAAAGAAGAAGAAGATGACTTCTAACCAAATCTATTTGCATTATGTAGTAGTATAGTTGAATAGCAAATACAAAGAATGGTGGACTAGAACCCCTTATATTAAAACCACCTCAGCACCAAGAGTTTTATGAATTAAAGATACTCTTCTAAAAGTATTAAAATATATTATATAAATAGTTCTCTTTCTTCCAAACAAATCACTTAAAAATTCTCTTCTCTTTTCAAAAATTTTAATTTAGATTTCTAAAATTCAAGTGAGGCTTTTTTTCAACAGAATAAAATTAAAATACAACAAAATTAATTGTCGGCTACGAAATATTTAAATAATAAATTTTTATTTGTATTAGAAAAATATAGTCATACCGGAATAATGCTTCTAACTAGTGATCAAAATTGTACAAATACTCACAACAATAAGAAAGGGCTGTAGATGCAGTCAAAATTGACTCTAGACCTAACAATCCGCCTCTATTGCTTAGGGTCTGTTTGGTTGTAGGATTATGAAAGAATTGGATTGTGGAATCCAAAAATTTGAGAGGATTCCATAATTTTGTGTTTGGTTGTGGGATTTGGATTTGTAGAATTCCTTTGTTTTTTATGGAGGGCCCACCACAAAACAAGAATCCTTGAATCCTAAAATAATTGGAGAATTTGCCAGGATTTGACACTATTCATTGTACTTTTAGATGGGACCCGGATACTTTATTTATTTAATAATTCTCTTTCTATCTATCTCTCTCTAAAATGCTCAAATCCAAATCCCGCTTTCTTTTCACCAACTAAACAAAAATTATAAGGATCCACAACTCCAATACAAGAAATCCAATACCAACCAAACAACAAATTACCAAATCCAGAAATATTCCACCGTACTCTTTTGGAATCCAATTTGATAATCTTGCAACCAAACAGCCCTTACAGGCACTTTCTAAAAACTCATTGTAGAAGTGCCTCTATATGTCCCTCACCTATAGCTAAAAAGCTACGGAGGCATTCTGAAATGCCTCCTATAGGTGCCAGTTGTAGCACGAATCTGCTGTCTATATCAACAATTAAGACTGCCTTTATAAACAGTGATTTGGCAACACGTGAACCTATAGACTTTAGATGTTATACAATGGTAGAACTTTCAAAAGCAATGTGTGACCCATTATCCACGTGTCTCTCTCTCTCCTCTCTCTCTCTCTCTATCTATCTATCTATCTATATATATATTAACCCAAGACAATTTACCGATGATTTTGTCCAACCCATGGCTTCATAAACCCATTATTCCTATGCCAATGAAGATCTTTGTGTGGAATTGTAGAGGTGCTGCAAACAAGGAGTTTCGGCGCAATTTGCTTGAGGTGATTGCTGCCCACGACCCTATATATATATATATATGGAGAATAATGGAGAAAAGAGGCCATATGAGGGGATTCCCTCCTATGGCGTCGAAAAAATACAACCCCATAGATTTTTCCGACGATTGGCACCCACCATCTTCATCGTTATCATCTAAGATGTGGGTACACCAAATTTCATGTGATTCCACAACCTTTTCACCGTTGATTTAGCAATGTAAAAAGTTCTATTGTCGGTAAACCGTTAATTTTGAACCCACTAAATCAACGGTGAAAAAGTTGTAGAATCACATGAAATTTGGTGTACCCACATTTTAGATGATGGCGATGATGATGGTGGGTGCCGATCGTCGGGAAAAACTAGGAACAAGGTATTTTTTCGACGCCATAGGAGGGAGGCCTCTTCCCTCCATTAATCTCATATATATATATATATATATATATATATATATATAATGGAGAAAAGAGGCCATAGGAGGGGATTTCCTCCTGTGGCGTTGAAAAAATACAATCTTTATCATTTTCCGACGATCGGCATCCAGCATCATCATCATTATCATCTAAGATGTGCATACACCAAATTTCTTTTGATTCCACCACTTTTTTACCGTCGAATTAGCAATGTAAAAAGTTCTATTGTCGGTAAACCATTAATTTTGTACCAACTATATCAACGGTGAAAAATTGTATAATCATATGAAATTTGGTATATTCACATCTTAGATGATAAAGATGGCAGTGATATATGCCGATCGTCGAAAAAATGATGGAGGGTGTATTTTTCCAACCCCATATGAGGAAATTCCCTCTTATGGTACATTTCCTCCATTAACCTCATAGAGAGAGAGAATAATGGAGGAAACAGGCCATAAGAAGGAATTTCCTCCTATGGCGTCGAAAAAACAAACCCTCCATCGTGTTTTCCGACGATCGGAATGCATCATCTTCATCTTTATCATCTAAGATATGGATATACCAAATTTCATGTGATTTTACAACTTTTTCACCGTTGATTTAGTAATGTAAAAAGTTCTATTGTCGGTAAACCGTTAATTTTGAACCCACTAATTCAACGGTGAAAAGGTTGTAGAATCACATGAAATTTGGTGTACCCATATCTTAGATGATAATGATGAAGATGATCCATTCCGATCGTCGGAAAACACGATGGAATGTTTTTTCGACGCCATAAGAGGAAATTCAGTAAATTAAGCGCAGATCTCAATATTCAAGCCAATCATAATTTCATTAGTTGAGGAGGAGCCGTCATTGCGGATTTGCGATCTTGATTGCTCTCATGCAATTTTGATGTCGGAATTATACCATATATTCACCTGAAAAGTTGCAAATCCAAATTAGGTTACAAACAAATAAGATATTAAAAAAGGGGAAACTTAACATGTTGGTCTCAATTTAGTTAAGTCGTCTCATTGCTTTAGCATCTATATAGTGTACAGTTTTGTACACTAACCTTTTCAAGTAACAAGAAGTAAATAAGTTAAAGTTATTTTTAGTAGTTGAAGGGTTTGAAGATTGCATATATAAATAAGACTGTTGCACCACATGAACAATCATAATTTAGATTAGGGGAGCTTATATTCTACTCTATGCAAGTATTTGGTTTCCTTCACAATACATAGTTTACATTATTAAGGGGGGAGATTAGAGATGGAACAGTAAACAAACTCAGTTCAGTTCGCATCATTATTTTCATGAGATCACTGTTGTTTATATAAAAGAGTTGATACCAAGATCGTTTCACATCTTCTTTTGATAGCTAGTGACTAATGTTATACTTAAAACAAGCTAGTAGTTAAAACAACTTGTTCCGGTGTGATGGAGGCTGAGATCTTCTTCAGATGTTGTCCTCCGTCGATCCTGTGATGGAAGTCTTTGACGGCTGAGATTTGTTTTGGAAGTTGTTAAGTATGGATCTCAATGGGTTGGTATTTGATGCCGAGCTACTTGCAAAGAAGTCCCGGGATGGATGACCACCGTAAGACCCTCTGACGTTCAAGTTAGTGCCGAGGTATAAGTGCAGAGTAGCGGCGTATTGGAAATGAGTCCGAGTTACCTGAGTCGTCTGAGAGAGGGGTTTATATAGGGGTCGCGTGGAGCGAGCAGGCGCGAGATCTTCGCCGTCAGCTACACCCCAGCGTTATTCTCGCCTTAAATGGTGGGACGCGCCCATTAATGACGGAATACGCCCATTAATGGGGGAATGCGCTAGCATGGGACGCTGATCGTGGGGAGGCGGATATCTTGTCCTGACGATATACGCAAAGCCGTTGCGGGGCGTATGGGATCCGCACTCTTGATTGATCGAGGGGAAACTGAGGAAGCTCGGCATGTCAGGAGCTCGGAGACGAGCCGGGTGGCCGAGGAAGCTCGGCATGTCAGACGGCTCAGAGACGAGCAAGGAGACTGAGGAAGCTCGGAGACGAGCTGTTGGTAGTTTCCTAAGTGAATGTGGAATGTATTCAGGGAGGTCTCCCGAAAGGTCGGATACGTTCCTCGAGAAGGGGATCCCAAGGAATATCCCTGATGCAACTCATTTATTCCACCCCCGTAGCCTTCGGGACACGTCATCCGCCACGTGTCGTAATCTGGGGAGATACCACTTGTGAGCATCATCATTAGCCCCCCCACTCTCGTTCCGACCTATTCATGGATCGGGTTGAGAGTGGGCTGCTCGGTTTTCCTTTTGCTCATTTTGGCGTCAAGAATCATAATGCGGATCGCCCGGGAACGGCATGGTGTTTGGTAGTTGCGTCGTTTCGATCTTTAGGCCTACGTGTCGTCTCGTCGTTCGTCTGAATTTTCGCGCGTATTCCCGATGGCGTCAGCGGATCAATGAAATGATTGAGCTTTAATGAAGGGGGGCGCCGTTTCAGTCGATTCGTCAGTTGAGATACGAGCCACGTGTCATCCGTTGGTTGGCGGAGGCGACAGACTATTTTTGACTCCTGCAGTCGAAGAGACGTCCCCAATGGCCGATCGCCACCTGGAGCCCCGCCGGCTGTTGGGCGCGGCGTTTCGTTTTGGTGGGAATCAATCTGGGCCGTAGGATGTTCTCTTCTAGGGTGTATAAATGGAGGGGACCATCCTAGGGCTGACACTTTGCTCAAATTCTCTTTCATTGCTGAAGATTGCCCGGCACTCTTTCCTTTAGATCGGATGCTCTATTGATTTTTCCTCGGTGAACCCTTCCTTTGAATCAGGTTTGATGTCTTCATCTGAGGAGTCCGTAGAGGTAGTAAGGGTAGAGTCAGACGATGAGGCACTCGTTGTTGGGGCCGAGTCCAGTGGGTCTTTCTCCTCTTCGGCTTCAGATAGTCAAGAGGGTTCTTCTTCTTCGTCGTCCTCTGTGTCAGGTTCGCTCCCTAGAGTCAGGGCTGCCCCTGTCACTAGCCGTCGAGTGGTGACAAGGGCCCCAAGGTGCGCATCGGGAACACCCGCGATGTGCCCTTCGTTTTGAAGATTCTGGACGAGCTTTCCAAAATTCAGACTCGATTCTATATCCCCTCTAACTATTCACTTCTCTTAGCTAGAGAGGGTGAGCGGGCGGATCAGGTGCGGGTGAAGGAGATTGCCCTGTACCTGGAAGTGTTCCGGGCAGAAATACGCCTGCCCTTCCCCACCGAGGTTTGTGGGGTGCTTCGTTGTTTCCACCTTGCCCCGGATCAGCTAGTGCCAAACTCGTGGAGAATCCTCCCCGGGTTTCTTGTCCGGTTGAAACTTGAAAATATCCCCTTCAGTTTGACTCTCCTTGTCTCTTTCCTTTGTTATAAGAATTACCCCGGCACCGGTAAGGATGAGCTGAACTGGGTGTATTTTTCGTATAAGAAGCGTAAGGGTGGGGCAGCCGTGTCAGGGGTAGTAGTCGTCCCTTCTTCCATCCACGAGTGGAAGGTGATATTTGTATTCGTCGGGCCACCTGAGGGTGGGGATTGGCTTGTGCCTACACAGTGGCACAGGGTCGACTGCCCGAGGGCAAAGCAGTCGACTTCCCCCGAGGTGAGAGTGGTGTCCCAGTGGGAGCCGATCCAACGGGCGAATGTCCTGCTATCCGATCAGGCACTGAGCTGGGCTGGGTTCAGTCCAGCGCGTTTCTTAGGTAAGTTAGGGCTTTCTACCATCTGTTTAGACTTTACCAAATTTCCTTCGATGTTTTAGTGTCGCTAACCCCCCTTTGTTTGTGTGTCCCTTTTTTTTTGCAAAGCCCATGGACCGAGCTAAAATCCTAGCTGCCCTGGCCGCCAAGACTTAGGGAAAGAAGGCCGGGGGCTCAAGCTTGTCCCGACCCGATCCGGGCTTGGCCCCGAGGCTAACTCCACCGCCCAAGCCGTCCGCGGCTCCCCGAGTTCTAGAAGAACGCCGGGGAGGGAGCTATAAGCACTCGCGGGACCCGGCGCCCCGGGAGCGAGAGGAGAAGGAGGCTGGGCCCACTGAAGTCCCCCTCAAAAGGCAAAAGCGGACAGTCTCCTGGCCACCTCCTTCTGGGACCCCAGTGCAGGAGGGCAACTTCTGTATTGAGGTTATCTCGGGGCTCTCCATCGCCAACAGCTTGCTTTTCGACATGGAACAAGCGGCCGGGGTTAAAATACCCAGGGGGACCATGAAGGTCCAGGTGGCCGTCATAGCACAAGAGGCAGTTCATGTCGGTTTCTGACTTTTCTCAAAATATTTCTCAAGTCTTATTTTCTCAGTTTGAACTTTCTAACCCGTTTGCTGCTTTCCACAGGTCCTCCACCACTGTGCACTCTTCGTTGCCATGGAATCCGAGGAGGTATCCCCAGCCATGAAAAAGGCGGGTGAGTCCTCCAAGTTGGAAGATGAGCTCCGCCTCCAACTGCGGCAAGAGGAGGAGAAGGCAAATCTCCTTGACACTCGTCTGGTCACCGAGGGGATGACGAACTCCAGGCTGAAGGAGTCGCATCGGCTTCTGGACGAGTCCAACCGGGCTATTCAAGCCAAGTTGGAGGAGGTGAACAGCTTCTACCACACGGTGAAGAAGTCGAGGGACACGCTCAAGAGGTATATCCAGATGGCCTTGGACGCGGTGAAGCTCGCCGAGTGCCCGGCGGTGAAGGTCGTGGAGGCGCATACAGAGTTAGATCAATTCTATGCCGATCTCACCGAATCCGTTGCTGTCGTGTAGTACAGCGCCCTCGACGCCGTCAAGGAGTCTGCGCCGGGGTTCGATATCAGCGAGCTCCGCGCTAAGTATCCCTTGTCCGAGGAGGTGTCGCAGGGGGAAGTCGCCGAGGTGACCATTGGGGGAAAGGCTACCGGTGGAAGCACCGACCCTGAGGTCGCAGTTTTGGTCCCTGAGGCTGGTACTGAGCAGGGCGAGATCCTCCCCGAGCGGGCGGACTGAGCTTTTGTATCAATTCCAATTTCAATGTACAGAAAATTGTTTAAAAGTTAATGTACAAATAGAGTATTTGCAATCCTGTGTACACTATAAATATTTGTTTTACTTTTGAACAGCAAGAAAGAGCTTGTAGCTCATTGGTAAAGCCTTACACTGCTGTGACGTAGCCCCTGTGATAGAATCCCCCCAGCCACATTATCTTTTTATTAAATTTACTTTTAATATTTTAGAAGCCCAAGGGTTTACATGTGCACTACACGTATAATGAAGAGTCACAGAATAAATAAACTTGTGCACAAAGGTATATGAAGCGTGAGGGACACATGCCACAAATCCAAACGCCTCTCACCGGATTTGGGCCGGCGACGCTCAAGAGGAAGACCGGCACTGCCGGGCCCCCCGTAGGGGATGCTCCTCATATTTTTACCCTTGCACCCCTTGGCATACCCCACTTTTTCCATGTTGTTTGAATACTCTGCATTCATACAGAGAACAATAAAATACCCTTTAATCCATTTTTTAATGCAAATTTTAATGCATTCTTTAACCCTATAAACCCTAATTTTTCATATAAATACCACACTCCATTTCACCCATCCTCACAAAGAAATTCCCTGCCAAAACTCTCAAAAATTCTTAACTCCTTATAGTGTGCAAGTGGACTTAGCAAAGGGTGAGGTTCCGGCGAAGTTCCGAGGAGATTCCGGCGACCAAACGACGCCCCGACACTTCCCTAGTCTTCTCCTACCTCTCTTCTTTCTCAATAGCCAGTAAGTCCCCTCTCTCCCTCTCTTATTCTATTCTAAAACTTTCGTTCTTCAAAACCCGACGGAAACGGAGTTAATCCGACTTCCGATTCGGGTTTCTTTAAAATTCTACTTTTCTTACATAATAAAATACCATACTCTCATATAATGTTTAACAAATATTAACAAACATATTAAAACAAGTTTCATCTCAAAAGAATCTTTTTTGCAACTTTTATCGTATATTTACAGTAAAATACCATATACTTTACATTTTGCCATAATTCATATAATATTTGTATTACCTTTAGATAACTCACGAGATAATGACCTACCTCATCACAACACAAATCTTTGATATGGCACGATGAAATTTTGGGAATATATTTATGGGATAATACGACATTACAAATAAATACCATCAAACTTTCAAAACCATTTTTTTAAAAAGTGTGTTAATCAATTCCTTACAATTTGCGCCTCGACAACCCACTTTTGGGGACCCCGTTCGGGATGGTGCGGATTATCACACATCCTCGGGCCTAGTAGAGCGAGATGCAGACCTCCGAAAGAGCATTCAATCTCGATAGAATTTTAATGCATTTTTCTTTAGAAAATGAGATTTCTACAAAAATAAATAAAATTTATTTTTATTAAATATATATATATATATATATATATATATATATACATATATAACTATTATAAAAATATATATTTTAATTATATTATATAAATATTCTAAGTTTTCTAAATCAAAGGAACCACCGTTACATGAAAATACTATTACAATTCAATGCAAAATACCGATATATCAATAAAATACCATATGCTATGAAAACTAGGTTCTACTCACTAGAAATTTCACTTTTATAAAATATACATCTATGAAAACCTTAAAGATGATAATTAAATTCTTGAGGTGTATTTTGAAATTATATCAAAATTATTTTTACATAAAACCCCCTCAAGTTATACTAAATTACAATAAGGACCCTAGTAAATATAGGTTTAAGCGGGACCAATTCTCTTAAGCCTCAGAGAGCCGAAGAATGTGGGTGCTTTCCTATCTAAGGTAGACAATTTAATAAACGGTGTTGTCAATACGGTAATTGTCTTGGAAAAAGACACAAATCCTGTCGTCCATATTTAACAGTTACCAATAACATCAAAACTAATTCAGGATTTCAATTTCTTTTCAAAGTGTCTGGCTCAGACCGAGTCTCAATCTAATCAGTCTGACTTGAATATGATTCAAGTATAAACTACAATCTAACATGAATCCATGAATCTGTCTATTCAATCTATATCAATCTATATTGACTGAACCGAATCATAGATATACTCCGTCTACATGACTATCTATTTATATCCATTCCATTTACTGATATCATGGTTTCGGCAAGTCATCCATCTATATAACAAAACAATACAATCAATACAAAAGACATCGCGGGGTTTATAAAGGGATAGATTGATACGGAATGTGTTAGAAGTGGCACGAGACTGTAACCTTAATACACCTAACCTGAATATCCATTGCCGTTGTACCATGGCTGAACAGTTTCTTGTGTTCCTGTTCCCCTCCGAAACACGGAGACGCGACCGCGCGGTTCCGTCTTGCATGAGATTCGGGGAAGATGCTAATTGGTGCTATCCGTCCACCTCTCCGAAGATGCCAAGTTGATTTATGGCACCATGTATCGAAGGTTTAAACGGATGCGGCCGATGTAGCAGACTTCGTCAGATTCCCCCTCGTTCGAGGGGTTTTTGATTATGGGGACGCTCTTCCCTGTAGGCGCAAGCCCCTGCCGTTAATTACGCTACCGCATCGCGGTAACAACTTTCTCCTTCTCCAGATGGTCACTTCGTGTCGTGGGTGTTTGTTTTGTTTGTGGTTGCCCGTGGATTGTATACGGAGACTAATTTATGTTGTCACCCGTAGGGTGTGGATTAGTCCAAATCCGTATCTTCTTAGATTTGGGTTTTGGTTGGGTTTAAGGATACGTTAGTCTTATTTGAGACTAAGATCAACTTAAACGGGATCATTTAGATCCGACAAAAGAGCATTTGGACTATATTGTTTAGTTTAGGGACATTGCGGTCAGTTACTTTAAGGACATTACGGTCCAATGTTAGTTTGAGGACATCTCGGTCCAGGTTAAGGACATAGTAGTCCATGAGTTTAATGGCCCCATAGTCCGGTTTAGAGACATCGTAGTCTATAGGGTTTAAGGACATTGTAGTCCATGAGTTTAAGGACCCCACAGTCCGTAGTTTAAAGACATCGTAGTCTATGAGGTTTAAGGACATCGCAGTCCATGAGTTTAAGGACCCCACAGTCCGTAAAAATGTGTGGTTGTCGGGACCCGTCACCTCTCTGAAGACGTTGAAGGATTACAACGACAAATATCAGAGGAGTAAAGAGATGTACCCTCGAACCGGTGTGAATTGATTGGAAGATTCGTAGTCCAGTTTGGGACTAAGATCTGTTGAAACATTCGTGAGCAGATGGGCTCAGTTCAATATAAGTTGAGGACTTACGGCCAACATTGGGCTAAGTCCAATTAAAATATTTAACATTTTATTCTGGCTATTGAGCCTTTACTTGGGCTTGGCCCTTTTAATAATGCTAAGCATTAGGTCCTGACATTTTTTGTCTTGTGTTGAATGCATAGCATTCATCAAAGCCTTGGGTCTTTAAAGAACAATTTGTGTTTACTGAGCGCAACATATGGTGCGCTAGGCTCTTTGCGCCAATAAAAAAAATGCAATGCGCTTCTGCCACGCGGCGCGCGTGTGAGTGTTGCGCTCTGCGCTAAGCGCAGATGCCAGTTTGTAAGCACTGAGCGCTATTCCATGAGCGCATTGCGCTGGCGCATGCGTGAATGACACGTGTCGTGCTTGGCGCCGAGCGCCAGCCCAAAAAGCGCAAAGGCGCAGTTCATGAGTGCAAGACACTTTTCAGAATCGCAAAGATCAAGTTGTATCTGTGGTTGACACGTGGCACGTCTTGGCGCTGAGCGCCGGTCCAAGGAGCGCAAAGGCGCAGTTCATGAGTGCAAGGCACTTTTCAATAGCGCAGATCACTTAATCAAATTTATGATCAGAGAACAAGTTTATGTTCTTTTTAAAGGAGGCTTTGCCTCGAGATTCAAGAACAATAGTTCTTATTTATAAAAAGGCGCTGCCTTTGTAGATCAATGATCTGTGAATGAAGTAAATACTTCTTTTGTTTTTATGATGAGATCTTTTGATCTCTCTCTTTATCAAAGAACTTGGTCTTTTTTAGATCTATGATCTTTTTTAGAAGATAGTTCTTCTTGTCATGAGATGATTTCATCTCCGTGTTCAAGAATCATGTTCTTTACCTTGAAGAAATGACATTCTTTTTGCTAAAATCTTGTTTTTCTTTCTTTGAGTTTTCTCAAAATTTGTAGGTTTTTTTTTCTATATCAGACTTGAAGTCTTGGAGCCTTTATATAGGGCAAATTGATTCGATAAATCAGTTAAAGAGATCTTTCTCTGATTGATTCGGGGATATTTCCCACCGTTGGATTTTTGATCCTAGGGCTTCTGTTTTACAGGAGGCAATCTTCTTATTTTTAACAAGATTGGAAAGATCTTTCCATAACAGAATTTTAATTCTGATTAATTAATAATTTATTATTATTAGATATTTTGATCTAACGGTAGGGAATTCTCAATTCCAGTGCTGGCGCACCTTGCGCTAGTGCATCTTTGTTTAACACGTGGCGTGCAGCGCAACTGCGCTAGCGAACCCATGTTTGACACGTGGCACGCAGCGCGGAGCGCTGGATCTGAAACGTTGCTTCAAATTTTGAATTTTGAATTTTGAATTTAAAGTAGAGCTTTGCTCTGATTGGGGAGGCGCTGCCTAGGGCGCAGCACATCTGGCGCTAGCGTATCCGTGCTTGACATGTGGCGCGCGGCGCGCCTAGCGCTGAATCTGAAGCGTTGCTTCAATTTTTGAAATTCGAATTTCAAACAGAGTTTTGCTCTGATTGGGGGAAACAAATGCCCCCCCACCGTTGCGCTCACGTGGCGCACACGTGAGTGCAGTGGTGGCTGCATCTGAACCCTTGGATCAACTCAGAAGTTGAAGAGGCGATTCAACGCCTATAAATTGGACCTTTGGTCCTCTAGATGATTATCATCTTCTTTGAGAATTTTTGTTTAGAGCACAGCTCTTCTGTTTGAGAACTTCTCAAGAGTAAAAACTCTTTCCAAACTTAGGTAAAGTTTTAATTTTTTTTAATAAATTAGGATTTTACCCATTAACAAAGCCTTGCTCTTTATAGATCTTTGATCTATAGAAAACCCATTTAGGGTTTTATTGGCAGAGCTTTGCTCTCATGAATCTATAGATCTAAAGAGATCTTTTCTTGGGGTTTCTTAGTTCATAAACAGAGCCTTGCTCTTTTGGTAACATATGGATTTTTTAGAACCCTTAAGAGTTTTGTTCATGGATCTTGAAGATCCCAGAATTTTTGATTCATAAAAATTGATTTTAATTAATTTTCTGATGGTTTTTTTTATCATCTTTACAGATTCAGGCTCTCAGCATTCTCGGGGAATTTCTTTAAATTCCCTTCATAATTGACTTTGACAGGTGTCATTCCTGTCTCCAGAGCATTGCTCTCAAGGAATTTAACTCCTTGACCCGAAGGGTCGCTTATTAAATAAGATTCCCTTTTTAGAATTTCTCACAAATTTGAATTTATTAGGTGTCATAATTAGAATTTTTTTTCTCCACGGGGATATCAAGAACCCTTTAAATTCCGTATCTGTTTTAATAAGCATTTGCTTAATCAGTCTGTCCGCTAATCCTTGTTGATTTTCCTTTTCAGGAGTTATAGACGCTCATATGTATGACCTTGATGAGATTATCTCTTACGGAGACATCCGCTCACTCGGCCGTTCTCAAAACCGAGAATTCACAAACGTCTAGTGTGCCGAAATCATGAGCCGCTTTGACGTATACAATGGTCGACTGCTTTCTCGACGTTCCTCTCTCTTGAAGCTTATTGTGGGAGCGATCTGGGGAGCGCTTCCTCTATTCTGTGCCGGCATGCCGCTTAAGGCATTGGATGCTGCCGAGGATAAGGTGCACTCGGTGTATCTGATGGGTCTAATCTCAAAGAGAAGGCGAGACAATCTTGTCGATCTTCTGCATCGGTCTTTTCAACAGGCGGCAATACTTGCTGCCTATCAGAGGGTGGAGGACATCCGTGAGAATCCCGATGCTTGTGATCGTGAAAGGAAGCATACTAGGATGGTTTGAAAGGCCTGGAAGATTCTGGACGACCTCACTTTTGAATTCCTCAATCCATGCCCTGGATCTGAGGTTGTACCATTGTAATAATTTTGATAATGTTTTCGTTTACTGTTTTCATAATTGTAAGAACTTTTTTGAAGTATGAATGGCAAATTCCTCATTTCAGCGTGTTTTATTTTACGTACTAAATCTTTTGCACATTTGTGAATGGGTATGCTTCGCGCACTTAATCAAATGAGAATCAAATGTTCTCCTTGTTGCTTTCTTCTTTTTACTGTGTTGTTGCCATGTGATTTTAGCAAGTGTAGCCTGTAGATGGTATATAGCTGCCCATCTTGAACTCTTTGTAGGGTGGTGATGGCTTAGGAAACAGGGTTAGGATCCGTCACCTAAGACTTTTCAACTTCATGAGCCATGAGGGTCTCATAAAGATTTTTCTCCCTACGAGTCGTGAGGATCTCGTAGGTGTATTTTCTCCTTAGGAATCATGAGGATTCCTAAGTGCGTTTTCCCTTATAAGTCGTAAGGATTTTATAAGAGAGTTTTCTTCCTTACGAATTGAGAGGACCCGTAAGTGTTTAGTGGGATTGACATGTAGATGACGTATTTCCGAAACGGGGTCATGTGGATGACGTATTTCCGAAACGGGGTCATGTGGATGACGTATTTCCGAGAAGGGGTCATGTTGATGACGTATTTCCGAACGGGGTCATGTGGATGACGTATTTCTGAACGGGGTCATGTTGATGACGTATTTCCGAGCGGGGTCATATGGATGACGTATTTCCGAACGGGGTCATGTTGATGACTATTTCCGAACGGGGTCATGTGGATGACGTATTTCCGAACGGGGTCATGTGGATGACGTATTTCCGAACGGGTTCATATGGATGACGTATTTCCGAACGGGGTCACATGGATGACGTGTTTTCGAACGGGGTCACGTGGATGACGTATTTCCGAACGGGGTCATGTGGATGACGTGTTTCCGAGCGGGGTTATGTGGATGACGTATTTCCGAACGGGGTCATATGGATGACGTATTTCCGAGCGGAGTCATGTGGATGACGTGTTTCCGAACGGGGTCATGTGGATGACGTGTTTCCGAGTAGGGTCATGTGGATGACGTGTTTCCGAACGGGGTCATGTGGATGACGTGTTTCCGAACGGGATCATGTGGATGACGTGTTTCGGAGCGGGGTCATGTGGATGACGTGTTTCCGAACGGGGTCATGTGAATGACGTGTTTCCGAGCGGGGTCATGTGGATGACGTGTTTCCGAACGGGGTCATGTGGATGACGTGTTTCCGAACGGGGTCATGTGGATGACGTATTTCCGAGCGGGGTCACGTGGATGACGTATTTCCGAACGGGGTCACATGGATGACGTATTTCTGAGCGGGGTCACGTGGATGACGTATTTCCGAACGGGGTCACGTGGATGACGTATTTCCGAACGGGGTCATATGGATGACATATTTCCGAGCGGGGTCATGTGGATGACGTATTTCCGAACGGGGTCATGTAGATGACGTATTTCCGAACGGGGTCATGTTGATGACGTTTAGGCTATCCCTGAACCGGCGAGATTTGGCTTCGTTTTCTGATGGAGCCTGGGGAGGGAAGGTGTGTTTCCTTCTTTGTTTGCGCCCCTGGATTGTATACAGGGATTGACGTGATGTCACTTGTAGGGCATAAATTTCATTTTTCTTTTTTATTTCTTTCCGCGATGCTCTATCATTTCAGCTTTTATATCGTGAAGGTCGCGATTGCCCAATCATTTCGGCTATTTTTTGCGGTGCCCAATCATTTCGTCTATTTATTTTATTTTTACTCGCTGCTTTTTATTGCAAGTTGCCAATTCATTTCGGCTATTTTGCATGCATACATTTTTACTTGCTGATTTTGTTTGCAAGTTGCCCCATCATTTCGGCTATTTCGTATGCACGTGTGGCTCGCTAGCTTCTTTGTTGCAAGCTTGGAGTTAGATACCGATTTCGGCACCAGCACCGCTACAACTGGAATATTGCTAGGAGCGAATCATCATTTGCCTCTGTCGATGTCGAACAAAGGTGGCTTAGCGGACAGGGTTAGGATCCTGTCGACTAAGGCTTTTGACTTCATGAGCCGTAAAGGTCTTATAAAGGTATTTCTCCCTGCGAGTCGTGAGGATCTCATAGGTGCGTTTTCTCCTTAGGAGTCGTGAGGACTCCTAAGTCCATGGTCTCCTATAAGTCGTAAGGATCTTACAAGAGTGCTTTCTACTTATAAGTCGAGAGGACTCACAAGGGTTGTTCACCGTGCAAACATATCCCTAGTCACGGATGAGACTTTGTTAGGGAAATGTTTATTCGCGCCCGTGGATTGTATACAAGGGTCAGCATTGAGCCGCCTGTAGGGCAGTGTTGGAGGTTGTGGTGGTTGCTTAAGAACGGGTTTAGATCCATATAGTTTAAGACTTTTAAATCTTATGAGCCATGAGGGTCTCATAAGAGGGTTTTCCTTACGAGTCGCGAGAATCTCGCAAGTGTAATTTCTCCTTAGGAATCGTGGGGATCCCTAAGTGTGTTGCTCCCTTGTGAGTCGTAAGGATCTCACGCAGATGGTTTCTCCTTACAAAGTCGAGAGGACCTTGCAAGTGTCTTTTAACGAGATTGCGCCCTTTCGGGTTTTCACAAAACTCGCCGGTAGCCCTGCTGTTTTTACTCACGGAGCCCTTTCGGGTTTTCATCCGTGCCCTTTTGCTTATGGACATACCGTTTTCTTTTTTTTTATTCTTTTTTTATTCTAACGAGGTTGCGCCCTTTCGGATTTTCACAAAACTCGTCGGTAGTCTTGCTGTTTTTACTCACGGAGCCCTTTCGGGTTTTCATCCGTGCCCATTTTGCTCCTGGACATACCATTTTTTTTAATCGGCTTTGGGATGCTGTAACCCACAGTAGTTTATCGATGTCTCGGTCAACAGCTAGTTTTAGGACATAGTGGTCCATTGTTAGTTTAAGGACATTTCGGTCCGTCGTTAGTTTAAGGACGTTTCGGTCCGCTGTTAGTTTAAGGACGTTTCGGTCCGTTGTTAGTTTAAGGACGTTTCGGTCCGTTGTCCGGGTACTACTTATAGAGTCTGGGCTTAGGAAGATAGCAAGCGGACATAGTCGTCGTCATTTATCATTGACCTAGGCCGTGACTCGTCAGGCGTAGTATTTCTTTAGGAAGCGACCGTTTATTGGCCTGAAAGGTCTTTCACCATGCATGTCCATGAGTAGATAGGTCCCATCCTGGTAGACCTTGTCTATGATATACGTGCCTTCATAGTTCGGCTCGAATTTCCCCCGTTTGGCACGATTGGGGATCATAGGTCTTTTGACCACTAGCACGAGTTCGTCTTGGCGGAATGTTCTCGGCCTAGTTAATCTTTCATATGAGCGCGTCATCTTTGCTTTATAAGCCTCCAGATTTTGTTGCGCTATGAGCCGAGTTTCATCAAGGGCATCGAGCTCCTCAAGTCGAAGGTGAGCATTCTCTTCGTCCGTTATCTCATAATGAACTGCAACTCGTAGAGAGGGTAGCTCTATCTCGAGGGGGAGTACCGCCTCCGTACCAAATACCAATGCATACGGCGTTGTGTTAGTGGCCGTTTTAAACGTAGTTCGATACGCCCAGAGAGCTTCTTGCAGTCTCTCATGCCAGTCCCTCTTATTTCGGGACACCATCTTTTTCACGATCTTTGTCAAGGTCTTATTAAAAGCCTCAGCTAGACCGTTATCCCGGGGATTATAGACTGAGGAGTATCTCCAGTCTATATTATGTTGTTGTGCGAAGCGGCTGATCTTGTGGCTTCTGTAGGCTGGCCCGTTATCGGAGATAATCCGTCGTAGAATTCCAAACTGATAAATGACGTGCGTTTTGAAGAAATGGAGGATATTCTCCGTCTTCACTTCCCTCAGCGGTACCACTTCTGCCCATTTGGAGAAGTAATCAGTTGTTTCCAAAATGAATCGATGTCCTCTGGACGATGCTGGTTCGATAGGGCCGATTATATCAGTCCCCCACATTTCGAACGGCCACCTAGCCACCGTTGGATGTAGTGGATTTGGATGCTGATGGATAAAGTCCCCGTGAATTTGGCATGAGTGGAACTGCTCGCGTATTCAAGGCAGTCTTGGATCATCGTGGGCCAATAATAACCCATCCGTTTGATCTTCAGCTTCATCTTTGGGCCGGCTTGGTGAGAACCACAGAGTCCATCATGAGTTTCTTGGACGACTCTTATTGCCTCTTCAGGTCCCAGGCATCTTAGCCACAGAGAATCAAATGACCTTTTATACATAGTATCATTGACGAAAGCGAAAGACAGAGCTCGTTTCATGAGCTGATGTCTTGAGGACGCATCTTCAGGTGTTCGACGGGATTTGAAGTAGTCTATAAAGACTTCCCTCCAATCCTTGGCCTTTTCCTGGTCTTTTATTTGCAGAGTCGCTTTCTCGGTCGCTTCCTTTTCTTCGGATGACTACGGAGATATTTCTGCCGGTGCGAGAACCCGACGTCTTTGGATAACGATCCTCACGTCGTCGAGGTTCTCGTCAGCCAGTTCTTTAGCGAGCTTGGCTAATGCATCCGCTTTGCTATTTTCCGCACGCGGTATGGTTTCCAAGGTGTAGGAAGGTATTTGGGTCAGCAGTTTTTGCACCCTCTCGCCGTACTTCACCAGTTCTGGTTTGCACGTTTGATAGTCGCCGTTTACTTGACTGACGACCAGCTAGGAGTCTCCTTATATGAGGAGGTTTTCAATTCCAATGTCGATAGCGATCTCGAGACCTTCTATCAAAGCTTAGTATTCGGCTTCGTTGTTCGTCCTCGGCTCTATTAAGGAGAAGGCAAAGCGCATTATCCCTCCTTGTGGAGTCACAAAGATGAGGCCTACCCCGGATTTGATTATAGGGGTGCTTTGTTTGCGCTTCTTCATGGAAGAAGCTCCATCAAAATAAAGTTCCCATCGGGTATCACCCCCGTCGATCGTGTCAAACGCATGTTCGTCTGGTAGTTCGCAATTCAAAGGAGAATCCGCCAGTGCTGGCCGCTCCCGTTAAAGGAAAACCTCTCGTCCTGTACACAACAGCCTTTGAAGGTTCTGAAACACGATCTTCAGATGCTCTAAATGTTCCTCGTATTATTTGCTTTTTACTACGAGGTCGTCGATATAGCATTCGACATTTCATGTATGAGGTCATCGAAGATCTTCATCATGGCCCTCTGATAGGTGGTACCGGCGTTCTTTAGACCGAAGGGCATTACCTTGTAGCAGAATATGCCCAAAGGGGTCCAGAAAGCGGTGTGTTTCTGGTCCTCGGGATGCATCTTTATCTGATTGTATCCTGATGAGCCGTCCATAAAGAAGAAGACTTCATGGGTGGACGTGTTGTCTATCATCAGCTCGGTGACCGGTACTGGGAAGTCGTCCTTCAGACAGGATTTATTGAGATCCAGAAAGTCCACACATATGCGCACCGTCCCATTCTTCTTCATCACTGGGACGATGCTGGAGATCCATTCAGGGTACTGAACCTCTTAGATGAAACCGGAGTCGATTATTTTCTTGACCTCGGCGTTGATACTCATCTCAAGCTCGAGCCGCATTCTTCTCGGCGCTTGTTTGATCGGCTTGACGTCCGGAGATATTGCCAATTTGTGTACAGCAATCTCTGGATCTAATCCTGGCATCTTGGAATAGTTCCATGCGAAGCAATCTTTATGCTGCGTGAGCACGTCTTTTAGCGTAGCCACCCTTTCTTCGGACAACAGCTCACTGACGAATGTTGGTCGCGGGTCACTTGCTGTCCCCAAGTCAATTTTCTTATGGTTATCTGTGGTAGTATGTATTCCATCCTCCAGCTCTTTCGGTGCTGGTGGAAATTCTGAGATTACCTCGTCATCATCGTTTTCAAAGCACCAGGGGAGTTCATCCATATTTTCGGGCTCTTCTTCTGACAGCGTTATCACGTGACAGGTATGAGCTCGCTTCCAGGACCGATGTGGATCCAGTTCTACCCTCATGGATTTGGGTTCATGCTTCTGCGGCGGGGTTACCCTCCAGCTGCTGGATAGAGCGAACCTGCCTTGTTGATATTGATCTTCGACCCAGTTCTTGAAGGTGAAGCAGTCTTCGAGAGGATGTTCTATTGCCCTGTGATAGGAGCAATAGTCCGGGTGAGAGACTTCGCCTGCTTTCTCGGGGTGCTTGGACTCCAGGAGGATAATCATTTGATGTTTTATAGAAAGATCAAGTATCTTCTTTGTCTTGCCTTGGGCAAAAGAGTACGCTCGACCCATCTTCTTTATAAGAGATGAATCTTGGTTGCTCGGTTCTTGATCGCGTGGCTTCTTGGACCCGCTTTGTCGCTGTCGAACGCCTTTTCCGTTCTTTGGTTTGTTTCTGCCTCTTTGTCGGGCCTTTTGTACAACGGGTTGACAATGAGGAGCATTTTCATTTCTTGCTGCCTGTTGAAGGAGGAGTTGCGTCCTGGCTTTCTCGTAGATGGCCATTTCGCGATTATTGTCGTCTCGAACCTTTTGACATGCTTCCCTTATAAGCTTGTCCATCTGTTCTTCGAACGACGGACTTGGCATTTTCAGGGCGGGAGCTCGTTCTGGTTCAGGGGTTAGCGTCCTCCCACAGAGCATCTCTTTCTTCATCAAAGTCATGTATGACATAGCAATCGTGGAGCAGCTCCCGTTTCTTGGATTGAACATACCCAAGCCCGGTCATTTCCATTCTCCCGTTGGGCAACTTTCTTTGAGTTTCGGGAACGTTCCCGATCCTGTTATAGAACCGTGCTTGTCGCGCAGTTTGCTTAAAGGGTACACATTGGCATCTCAAGAGTCTTTTTAGTCCGTCTGTGTAATATCTGGGCAAGCGGATGGGCTGGAGCCTGTCAAGTGTAGAATCTGCACCATGCCAAATTTCTCTCTCCACTTTGGTTTCCCTAGATCGGTAGAATAGGATCGCCTTTTCACCTTCTCGCCTGGGAGGGACGTAGAATGTCTGTAGTTCTTCCACACTGTAGGTATCAAGCGCTTCTAGTTCTTTATGATGCTTGGGCAGAACCATGGCAACTTGCAAACTTTGTTCTTCATCAGCGAAGGTTTGTATGGATGGCCGGGTAGAGAATATGGCATTGACCTCATCTTCCGAGTCGCTGCCGAAGATCAATATAGGAGTGGACGGTTCTGGCTTGTTACACTGGGGCGGACATGAGTGAACCATCTCTTCTCCTCCTCGGTATCACTCCCGAAGACCGGAATGGTAGGGATAGCTTTGTTCTCCGGTTTGTGACATCTTTCTGTGTCCTCAAAGTCTGGTAAGAAGTATTTTGCATCTTCTTACTTGCGTACTTCGTTCACGGAGAATGGGTTTAGCTCTCCTATCACAGTATACTCGAGACCATCCTTGAAATACTTCACACACTGATATTGTGTAGAAGGGATGATGTTGTATCCGTGCAACCAGGGTCGACCGAGCAAAGCATTGTAGCATGTCTTGGCGTCAATGACGTGGAACTTGACGTCCGTGACGAGCAGCCCAAAGTGTAACGTCAGTATTACGGACCCAAGCGTCCGTGATGACTGGGAGTCAAACCCGGAGATGGTGATCTTATCATGAGCGAGGTGTTGAATGCTCATGCAGATTTCCTTTAACACTCTCACGTTGAGGAGATTGACGGAAGACCCATTGTCAACCAGGATTTTACCTATCTTGATGTCATGACAGTATCCGGAGACATATAGGGGACGGTTGTGTTCGCATGTCCCAAGTAGGAGATCTTCATCGCCGAAGGTGATATCGGCTGTGTGTACTTCTTCCAGCTCGTCCTTCATCTTTTCTTCGGCGAGGAAAGCTTGGAATTGTTCGGGCTCTTGCAGTGCCTTGATTAAAGAATCTCTCGCCTCTTTGGATAGCAGAAGGGCGTCGAGAATGCTGAACTGCGAGGGTATCTTCCTCAAGTGTGCGAGGACGTTGTAGTCTACCTTGCTTTTCTTCGGCGGGTCTTTGGCTGTCAGCTTTTCGACGGCTCGGTCATCAAGGATGATATCCTCAGGGACCTTTTCTTTACCCTTATCCTTTCTATTTGACCCACTGTTCGAGGGCCCAAGATTCTTTTCAGGAAACGTACGGTTGCGCAACTGAATATTTTCACAAGTCTTTAGTTCTTCCTTTTTTACCAAGGTGGACTCTTTAAAGAGAAGGGAAAGAGCCATTTCCTCGTCAGAGTTACTCCCGAAGGTGAGAACTTGCGATCCCCCGGCGTTGACCATGCGACAGTTGCCGGTAGTTCTTTTATGCTCCTCGGTCATATTTCTTTGCTCCCGACGAGTTTTGCGTTTCATACGCTTGAAATGCTGCCGGTGAGCAACATATCCCTGCCACCATCTTGTAAAAGCATTGCACTCTTCGGTGGGGTGCAAAGTCTTTTGATGATATAAGCAGTAGCTAGGATGTGTTTTCGCTTCACTAAGAATATTTCCTTCGGAGGGTGGCAGCTTCATTCCCATCAAGATGGCTTTAGCGAACCTTTTCCTCGTCTTGAACCTTCTTTTGTTTGCGACGGAGGTACTTTGATCTGGTGAGAGTGTTTCGACCCTTTCATCCAGTCGCCAGCATTTGGCCTTTTCAAATATGGCCATCTCACGCTCCCGATCAGCTTTACTTTTAAGAAGAGCTGTGTTCACAAATGCATCAATTATTTCATCTGATGGCCCCAACAGTTCTGGCTCAGGGCCTGCCCCCAGTTTCTTTGTGCAAGGAACCTCTTCATAGTCTATCGACGAGTGAGAGATCACATGGCAACTTGCCACGTAATCTTCAGATTCATCAGATGAGTCTTCTCCATCATTTCTGTCCTCAAGGACGTGGCTGAGGAACTCTTGGAGCGTGGTTGGGGTCCGCGCCTTCTAGTTATACTCTTCCAGCGTGTCAATCTGCTTTTGCAGGTCCGTGTGTTGTTCATATCATAATTTTGCATTATTATATTCCCCATTCTTGTTCATTTTACAAATAAACAGGTGCTTTTGATCCACGTCTGCTACATAGTTGCAGGTTACAGGTTCTAGGAACAAAACAGTGAAATTGATGAAAAGATGATACAAAAGTGAGACTACGACCGATAAATGGTGGAATCTTGATCGTGCCTACATTTTGAGGGACAATGAAGATTAATGAACAAGTTCACAAAGTACAAAGGCGGCGCAAGGTTCAAGACTTAGACACGAAGCAAGCGGTAAAATCCACTACATTATTCACTGTGGAAATCTGGAAGAAACTAGAAGAAATTCTGAAGAACCAAGTGAAGAAAAGCCAAGTACAAAGCAGCAGACAGAACCCTAGAAAACAAGAGCCAACAAGCCCCTTTTTTGGCCACGAAACCGCGGCCAAACATGGCACTTGGCCGCGGTTCCGCGGCCGTGCTAAGCCCGTATTGGTGGAAAAATTTATGGCGGCTGGCGGTGCGTTGAATAGTTCTTTTCTTAGGGGGTAAACTTGTAATTGCAGATATGACTCGATTGTAACCCTAGGGTTTCGATGATCTATAAATAGAAGCCCTAAACCTCTTTTGGAGGTATGCCTCTTTTTATTTCATCTATTAGAATTTAATTCCTGTGTAAATGTTTGGAGAGTGCCATCAATAAAGTAAGTAATTTTATTTCATTGCCCTAGTTAATTTTTATTCTTCCTTATTATAATTTTATTATCTGCCCTAGTTAGATAGTTAGAAATATTTTTCAATTCCCTAATGAGTGAGTAGTCTCCTCACTTGTTAGGGTTAGGAATAGGGAAGGCTTGAGAGATGAAAATCTCTCACCCCTTTCTTGCCTATCACACGTTTTTAATAGGACTCCATGCATACATACACACACCGTTCTCTACGGCACCTTACCCCACGAGGTAACGGTGATACCGTAGTATAAACGACCGGTTGCGTATGTTTTCCATGGAGGTTAGGGTAAGAATTAAGAAAGGAATGACAATAACCTAGAGGAAGAAATATCGTTTCTTCTCAATGGTTACTAATCCCCTTTATTGATTATTACCATAACACCTAAAGAGATCTTAAACAGGGCATAGAAAGCGGTGAGGAATATTGACTTTCCAAATTTATGCTAAACCTAACCTTAGCAAGATTCTAGTCTTAGTCTAGATCAATTTAGTTTTTAGATTTAATCAATCCGATAACAATCGGAATTAACTTGTTAGAACAAATCGAGAATACACAAAATCCCTGTGGACCGACCCGTACTCACCGGCTAGCTACCAAGCGACGCCGTTCTTGATTGCGGTTATAAATTATTCTTTGATCAATCAAATGGCACCGTTGCCGGGGATGGCGTAGTATTTTCTTTTTGCAATTTCGGGTTAATATAAAATCATAAAAATCATAAAAACTGAAAAATTAAAAAATATAAAAATTTTATCATCTTTTTATTGTTTGAAGGGTGTTTCTTGTGAATTTTGTAGGATCAACTAACGAGTTCGGATATGGAAAAATCCAGAGAGCAAAACAAAAAACGGCGGATCTGAACAACAGAGGAAAATAATAACAGAGGAGTAGAAAATTTCTCGAGAACCGAACCTTCTAGAAGGCCGCGGAACCGCTGCAGGACCCCTACTTCGGCCATGGAAGCGCGGTGCGGTAGTGACGTCAGCGCATGAAAAAAATTCTCTGTGAGCTTTCTCTCTCCTTCTCTGAACCCCCTGATATCTCCTTTGTAAATTTGCCTGCAGGATTCTTTGCGCTAAAAATCTCTCCCCCTTCCAATTGTAAGGTATTTTTCGTCACCCCATTGAGATGGGAATACGCGCGCGCTTGTCAGGCGTATACTACAGATTCCTCCTGCCTAGGATAGGCCGGGGTTTATTGATTATGGGGATCCAAATCTCCGGCAGCCACGGACTAAGCTGCCGTTAATTACCCCTCGCCTTTGGGGGCGAGGGAACCTCCGATTAACGGGTTAAAATGGTCATGCGAACTCAATATGTAGTGTACGTGTGTAAATATGTATACATATGTGTATATATATATATGTATATATGTATATATATATATATATATATATATATATATATATATAAGAAAGAGGGGGAAAAGGCATCCAAAGGATGCGTGGGGCCAGCGCCTTGAGCGCTGTGCGCTCAGGCGCAAGCACGCCACGTGTCGGCATGTGGGCGTTTTGCGCTTGAGCGCAAGCGCGCCACGTGTCAGCACGTGGGCGCTTTGCGTTCGAGCGCAGTGCGCCTGAGTGCAGCATGCCACGTGTTGGCATGTGGGCGCTTTGCGCTCGAGCACAGTGCGCCTGAGCGTAAGTGCGCCACGTGTCGGTACGTGGGCGCTTTGCGCTCGAGAGCAGTGCGCCAGAGCGCAAGCGTGCCACGTGTCAGCACGTGGGCGCTTTGCGCTCGAGCGCAGTACGCCTGAGCGCAAGCGCGCCACGTGTCGGCACGTGGGCATTTTGCGCTCGAGCGCTGGGCGCTGGCGAGACAAAGGGACTTTTAGTCCCAGAACCAGAAGCTATGCTTCAGAAAGGAAATATTTATTATATATATATATATATATATATATATATATAAATATATGTAAATATATGGAGTTAAACTCCTAAAATGTTTTGGTTGATGAAAGGGATTCTTCCTCTTCCTCCTCTGTTGGCTGGATCTTGATGATCAAGAGATGTGAGATCTAAAAATCTCTCCTTTCTGAGATCTAATGGTAGATCCAAGTTCCCCTTTGTGGGTTTTGTGGTGGAAGACTTGTTAGTTTTTGAAAAGAAAGAGTAAAACTCTTGATTTAATTCAAAAGAAATGAGAAGGTTTAGAACCTTGGAGAAGGAGCAGGAGGCACAAAAGATCTCAGATCTAAAATTTTTGTGGAGAGAATGAAAAGTATTATTTTTTATTCATCATCATGTTGCCTTATATAGGCTTACATATTTACATATAGCCCCTTGGACTTTACAAAAATGGCATTTTAGCCATCCCATGGCTCATGTGCCATTTCATTTTTGCACATAAGCCACGGGCTTACAAAATATTGGCTTTATGCCCATTTTGTTTACATTCATGCATAAAAATTACATAAAAATTACTTATTACATGATCTATATTTTGGCATGGAGGAGGCTGGCCGCGGGCTCGACTTGGACATGGGCCCGCTTGACCTGGGCTTGGGCCCACCTAGCTTGGGGGTTGACCCTGACTTTGACTCGGTCAACCGGGGTGTAAATTTTTACCCCAACAAAGTGCCCCCCATCAATAAATGGACACCGCACATTTGAATTGTGTGCATGAAATTGATGGATCTTGAAGTTGGACTTCGAGGTAGAACATCATTCCAGGGGCGGAGCATCATCCCGGGGAGCATGATTCTCAGGGATCGGAGCATCATTCTGATTCGTGGAGCATAATTCCAGAGATCAGAGCATCGTTCCGAAGGGGGGAGCATAATTCCAGGGTTCGGAGCATCATTCCGAAGGGTGGAGCATGATTCCAGAGTTCGGAGCATCTTTTCGAAGAGCGGAGCATAATTCCAGGGTTCGGAGCATCTTCCCGAAGAGCGGAGCATAATTCCAGGATTCGGAGCATCATTCCGAAGGGCGGAGCATGATTCCAGAGTTCGGAACATCTTTACGAAGAGAGGAGCATGATTCCAGGGTTCGGAGCATCGTTCCGAAGGGTGGAGCATAATTCCAGAGATCGGAGCATCATTCCGATGGGCGGAGCATAATTCCAGAGTTCGGAGCATCTTTCCGAAGAGCGGAGCATAATTCCAGGATTCGGAGCATCATTCCGAAGGGCGGAGCATGATTCCAGAGTTCGGAACATCTTTCCGAAGAGCGGAGCATGATTCCAGGATTCGGAGCATCGTTCTGAAGGGCGGAGCTTGATTCCAGAGATCGGAGCATCATTCCGAGGATCGGCAGACATTCTGACCGAAGCATGATTTCGATGCAGAGGTAGATTCCTAGGCGAAGTATAATTCCGACAAGGGAGACAAATATTCCGAGGCGAAGCATGATTTCGACATGGGGTATATTCTGAGACGGAGTATGATTCCAGCGCAGAGCTTGTTGGCTGACTTGATTCTGAGACGAAGCATAATTCCGACGAGGAGGTCGTTATCCCGAGGCGAAGCATGATTTCGACACGGGGTAAATTCTGGGACGAAGCATGATTCCGCCGCAGAGGTTGTTGGTTTGATTTGATTTGGGTTGACATCAGCATCGCTACACTGGAATATGGTACCAGGAGCGAATTATCATTTGTCATGAGAGGATTTGGGGATTGGGGTTTTTTTTGTTTGGCATCAGCATCGCTACACTGGAATATGGTACCAGGAGCGAATCATCATTTGTGTTTGCTTATTAGGAAACGATGGCTTAGGAGACAGGTTTAGATCGCTATCACCTAAGACTTTTCAATTTTGTGAGCCGTAAGGGTCTCACAAAGCATTTTCTCCTTACGGGTCGTAAGGATCCCGTAAGTGTATTTTCTCCTTGGGAGTCGTGGGGACTCCCAAGTGTGTTGCTCCTTTGTGAGTCGTAAGGATCTCACGCGGGAATTTTCTCCTCACAAAGTCGAGAGGACTTTGTGAGTGCATTTCATCTCTTTCTCACGAGTTTGCGCCCTTTCGGGTTTTCACAAACTCGCCGGCAGTCCTGCTGTTTTTACTCACGGAGCCCTTTCGGGTTTTCATCCGTGCCCATTTTTCTTGTGGACATACCTTTTTTTATTTTTATTTTATTATTTTTTTGGAGAGATTGGGATTGTTTAACGCCCGTGGATTGTATACGGTTTTGCAGGATGTATGATCCAGACCGTAGGGCCTGAAAAATTTTGGACTTTGTTGGCGTCTGCATCGCTGCACTGGAATATGGTACCAGGAGCGACTCATCATTCGCCTTTGGGGTATGGGATTTGGAATTTGGTTGGCGTCTGCATCGCTGCACTGGAATATGGTACCAGGAGTGACTCATCATTCCCCACTGGGGTATGGGATTTGGAATTTGGTTGGCATCTGCATCGCTGCACTGGAATATGGTATCAGGAGCGACTCATCATTCGCCGTTAGGGTATGGAATTTAGAATTTGGTTGGCGTCTGCATCGCTGCACTGGAATATGGTACTAGGAGCAACTCATCATTCGCCGTTGGGGTATGGAATTTGGAATTTGGTTGGCGTCTGCATCGCTGCACTGGAATATGGTACCAGGAGCGACTCATCATTCGCCGCTTGGGGATTGGGGAGCGGTGGCTTAGGAGACAGGTTTAGATCCCTATCGCCTAAGGCTTTTCAATTTTATGGGCCGTGAGGGTCCCATAAAAGCATTTTCTCCCTACGAGTCGTAAGGATCCCGTAGGTGTATTTTCTCCTTAGGAGTCGTGAGGACTCCTAAGTGTGTTTTTCCTTTATGAGTCATAAGGATCCCATAAATGTTTGTTCTCCTCATGTATCGTGAGGACGCATGAGTGGGTCTTCTCAATGGAGCATAATTCCAAAGGTGGAGACCAGCCGCGTAACTGGTGATTACGGTGGGGCATGAGGGTGATGAGAATTATTTGAGCCCGTGGATTGTATACGGTAGTCAATTTGGGGACTAACCATAGGGCTGGAAGAATTTTGGGAAAATGGATTTTAGTTGTCGTCTGCATCGCGGCACTGGAATATGGTACCAGGAGCGACTCATCATTCGCCGTTTTTTTTTGTTTTTGCATTTTTTGTTTTACCGCGATTGCTCTATCATTTCAGCTTTTCTTATCGCGAAGGTCGCGATTGCCCCATCATTTCGGCTTTTATTCGCGGTTGCCCCATCATTTCGGCTTTATTTTCATCTTTATTTTACTCGCTGATTTTTATTGCGAGTTGGCCCATCATTTCGGCTTTTCTTTATTTTTCTTTTATTTACACTTTTTTTTATACACACTTTTTTTTTACATTCCCAGTTTAACGACTTAGAGGTCGACTGTTCCCAGTTTAATGACGTGGTGGTCGACTGTTTTCAGAGAAAGGCTGATGTCTGAGAGAATCAGTTTCACGAAGAACTTCGGTCTCCGTTTGTATGAAATTGGCGGTCGCAGCTGGACTGTTTGTTAACACGCCTTTAGACAGTTCTATCTCTCCTGCCTTGTATTGTTTTTCGACCCAATCTTTGAAGACGAAGCAGTCCTCAATGGCATGACCTATCACTCTGTGATAGGGGCAGTATTTGGGGTCGTCAGTCATATTCGCTTCCTGCGGTCTTTTTGACTCTGGCAGTTGTAGACCGTTCTTCAGGGAGTCTTTGAATATTTTACGGATTTTGTCCCTTCTGAAGGAATAGACCTTATCCAGCTTCTCTTTCAGTGGAGATTCTCCCCCTCTCCGAACACTGGCTTCTAAGGCTGGTTGGCTCTAGGCCCGCTCATCCCTTGCTTATTTCGGTTAGTCGAAATGTTGAAAGATCCAGAATCATCAGAGTTTCCGCCTTTGCGATTATCGTCCTTTCGGTTTCTCCAGGACCTATTGTTATTTTGAGAATCCGAGGAGGACTCCTGTTTTAAGCGCTCCAGCATCTGGACTTTCCTGGTCAGCTCTTGGAATGTTTTGAGACCCGCGGTGCATAAAAACGGGGCCATCCAATTGTTGAGATTTCCGACGAGGAGACTGACAGATTGGTCCTGCTCTATCGGTGGTTCGCATTTGACGGAGAGATTGCGCCATCGGGTTATAAAATCCGTGCTGCTTTCGTCGCTCTTGGGCTTGGTCCTTACGAGCTCGGCAATGGTAATCTTATCGCTGACGCTCATGAACCTCTGCCGAAACAGAGACTCCATTTGGACAAAAGTTGTGACGGAGCCATCCGGTATGCTCGCGTACCAGTCGAAAGCAACATCGGTCAAGCTATTAACGAACTGGAGGAGGAGAAGCGCATCGTTGCCCCCAGTGTTCCCGCATGAGGCTTTGAAGTGGGCGATATGCTGATTCGCATTTCCCGTCCCATCGAATCTTCCGAATTTAGGGATGACATAGCCGCTAGGAAATTCTACCAGATCATACTAAGCAGGATATGGTCTCCCACTACTGCCGATATCTTTTTGCGCTTCGGCTTCGACCACCAATGTTTTGACTTTGCTGGCAACCAAATCAATGATTTGATCTTGAGTTAGCGGGCTACTGTCATCGGTAGCCAAGACATTTCCTGAGATATGATGCGACTGGTTTTCATGTAGTTCGCCCACTTTTGGATTTGAGGGAATAGGCGTCAGCTGCTTTGGGACACCATTTCCCGGTTCACGCGCATAGCCCTCCGCTTGATTGGGCGGCTGAGAGGCAAGTCGGGCCGTGAGCTGCATCACGACATTCGTCAAGTCATCGATTTTGGAGTAGAGTTTGTCCATCTCCTTGTCTTTGTTTCTGAGCTTCTTTCGGAGCTCTTGAAGCAGCTCTTGCTCCGCGGTCCTGGGACGGAAAGTCGGTTCTTCTTCGCTTTCCGAGCCCGACTCCTCATGGACCGGAGGGTCTTTCCGCCTATCATCCTCATCAAGAGGGTTTTCACCACCCAGCAGAGGCGACTGTTCTTGGGAAGCGGCCACCACATTCAAGCCAGATTGGGTTTGAGATGTGGTAGCCCCGTCCTTGCTCTTGCTGCGCGTGCCTACCGTGTAGACAGTGTGGACCACATACCCAGCCATTTCCTCATCTTCGGCGGGGTAACCCTGTTCTTCGAACCTCATGAGGTTCAGCCTGGCAGGAGCCCTAGCCCTTTTGTTGGCTCTATATCTGAGCCTTTTCTCCCTCAGCTTCTCGATTTTGAAGGCTTGGCGGGCATCCGCTACCCGGGAAGCCATTGTGAGTTGATCAGCGGGGAGCTTAGAGAAGACACCCAATCGAGCATTTGTCAGGGGCGCCGCTGGAGCTTGCTCGGGACGCGTTGCAGCTTTGTTGGTGTTGATGGACTTGGCCCCAGCTGGGGCCAAGGAAAGTCGTTCAGATACCGACTTGCGTTTGGGTTGGGGTGCCCTTGAGATCACCACATTTGGTTTCCTGCCTTTCGAGACCGGTTTGTCTGCCACCGGGGCTTGAGGAGCTGGGATGGAGCCAACTGGCATGAACATAATAGAGCCGAATGGTAGCAGCGGCTTCTCCCATTGTCGCCCGAGACTGGCCGGAAGGACCGTCCTAGAGTCTATCCTCATCGTGTAGGAGACGGGAGCTGAGTTCATCATCGAAGACATTGTCGGAAGGTGATTGCTTGAAAATCCGCATGAAAAAGCATTATTTTTAGTATAAATACAGGTATGTATATTGATTGAGTTCGCATGAACGCTTAACCCGAAATATGGGAGGAGAGATTGGTCCCACTGGGCGTGCCAGAATCTGTAGGGTGTTTTTCGTCACCCCATTGAGATGGGAATACGCGCGCGCTTGTCAGGCATATACTACAGATTCCTCCTGCCTAGGGTAGGCCGGGGTTTATTGATTGTGGGGATCCAAATCTCCGGCAGCCGCGGACTAAGCTGCCGTTAATTACCCCTCGCCTTTGGGGCGAGGGAACCTCCGATTAACGGGTTAAAATGGTCATGCGAACTCAATGTGCAGTGTACGTGTGTAAATATGTATACATATGTGTATATATATATATGTATATATGTATATATATATATAAAAGAAAGAGAGGGAAAAGGCATCCAAAAGATGCGTGGGGCCAGCGCCTTGAGCGCTGTGCGCTTAGATGCTGTGCGCTCAGGCGCAAGCGCGCCACGTGTCGGCACGTGGGCGTTTTGTGCTTGAGCGAAGTGCGCTTGAGCGCAAGCGCACCACGTGTCGGCACATGGGCGCTTTGCGCTTGAGCGCAGTGCGCCTGAGCGCAGCACGCCACGTGTCGGCATGTGGGCGCTTTGCGCTCGAGCGCAGTGCGCCTGAGCGCAAGTGCGCCACGTGTCGGTACGTGGGCGCTTTGCGCTCGAGTGCAGTGCGCCAGAGCGCAAGCGCGCCACGTGTCGGTACGTGGGCGCTTTGCGCTCGAGTGCAGTGCGCCAGAGCGCAAGCGCGCCACGTGTCGGCATATGGGCGCTTTGCACTCGAGCGCAGTGCGCATGAGCGCAAGCGCGCCACGTGTCAGCACGTGGGCTCTTTGCGCTCGAGCGCAGTGCGCCTGAGCGCAAGCGCGCCACGTGTCGGTACGTGGGCGTTTTGCGCTCGAGCGCTGGGCGCTGGCGAGACAAAGGGACTTTTAGTCCCAGAACCAGAAGCTATGCTTCAGAAAGGAAATATTTATTATATATATATATATTTATATCTATGTAAATATATGGAGTTAAACTCCTAAAATGTTTTGGTTGATGAAAGGGATTCTTCCTCTTCCTCCTCTATTGGCTGGATCTTGATGATCAAGAGATATGAGATCTAAAAATCTCTCCTTTCTGAGATCTAATGGTAGATCCAAGTTCCCCTTTGTGGGTTTTGTGGTGGAAGACTTGTTAGTTTTTGAAAAGAAAGAGTAAAACTCTTGATTTAATTCAAAAGAAATGAGAAGGTTTAGAACCTTGGAGAAGGAGCAGGAGGCACAAAAGATCTCAGATCTAAAATTTTTGTGGAGAGAATGAAAAGTATTATTTTTTATTCATCATCATGTTGCCTTATATAGGCTTACATATTTACATATAGCCCCTTGGGCTTTACAAAAATGGCATTTTAGCCATCCCATGGCTCATGTGCCATTTCATTTTTGCACATAAGCCATGGGCTTACAAAATATTGGCTTTATGCCCATTTTGTTTACATTCATGCATAAAAATTATTTATTACATGGTCTATATTTTGGCATGGAGGAGGATGGCCGCGGGCTCGACTTGGGCATGGGCCCGCTTGACCTGGGCTTGGGCCTACCTAGCTTGGGGGTTGACCTTGACTTTGACTCGGTCAACCGGGGTGTAAATTTTTACCCCAACACCAATAATTGATCTTGTGCAGGATTCTTTGCGCCGTGCTAAAAATAAAAAAATTGTTTGCAAGTGACTGTTTACTGTTTTGCATATTTAATTGGACTTTAAGGGGCTTGAAACCAATCCAGATTGGGTGGGAATTTCATCACCCTTCCCACGACCCCAGAAATCACATAAGGCATATTGCATTGACCATCAATTAATTAAAAAAGATTAGACTCAGCCCTAAGGACTTAGCACTCAATAGGACAGAGGAACAGTTGTAGGCATCGACCGTTGATCCTAACCTGACTTTGTGGTGTATAGGCAAGTGTGTCTAAGGCGAGTGGTTACTTAATTAGGCCCACTACTTACGTAGTGAAGAACCTCCCACTTACCTGGCCACAATTGGCGGTGAAGAGGCGATTTGAGGTCCTCACATCTTGCCCTTTAGAACAGTTAGGAGCAGTCTAGTTGACCTAGATGACTCTAGATCTAGGCTTGATTGTGCATTTTGTGATTGATTGAACGTGTGTCTATGCCTTTTATTGAAAAAATCTTTTTGCAAAAAGCTCCTTATAAAAAAAACACAAAATGGTATTTTTTTTACAAAAAACTTGCAACTTGTCGCTAAGAAATCCGTTGCACCCCACTTCCACCCACATTCTTTTTCTTCTCTTTATTACATCATGGGTACCCCACCTCACAAAACTCTTGCCGAACTTTGGTACCCTCATCCAAACATTGCTTCCTACGCGAATTGTTTTGGTCGAATTACGGACGACCCCTCCATGCCCAAAATTTCTTTGAAAGATCGAATAGAAGCGTCTAGGAGAAATAGTTCGACTCCGCAATCCACTTTGTATCATCCATTTCAACCTTCACCACCTTCTTACGTTGATACTCCTTTCTCGAGTTCTGTTGTAACTCCGAAACCCATGTCTATTGCTGAACATATTGAACAATCTCGTAACCGATCTTTCATTCCTTTCAACACTTCCAGTTCTTAGGATCAACAAGTCCATTCACCTTTTTATCCAAATGTTGATCCTACTCCTGTCCAACCATTCAATTCCTACCAGTCCTACCCGACTTTCGCACCTTCCCTAGACATTGCTTCTACACAACCATTTGGCAGTTTCACGTATCCAAACAACTTTGAATCTTTTACTGAAACCCCTTCACAACCCATGTCTAGTCTGGAACAGTTGTTGGAAGCTTATATTGAAGAGACAAACCAACAGATGAGGAATTTAGATGTGTCCATTGCCGCCCTTATGCATCCTAGTGACCCGGTAGCTAGCTTCCAACTAGCTCCAAAAATTCTAATGTATGATGAGGCGGTTGGACAGATTGAGAATTTAAGTGGAGAGAGTGAGCTATGCACCCTTCCAAATTAAACCTACCCATCACCAATTGAATCCCACAACTCCAGTTTTGAATATCTATCAAGTGTCCCAAATGATTCACCAGTTGAAAATAAAACGTTTAATGAGTTGTGCGACTTTGTAGTGCTTGATTTGCCAGATTGTGAAGGGTCCCTTTTGAGTGAAACCATCACCAATCCCTTCGATCTCTACACCTCCAATCTAGAACCTGAATTGATAAATATCCATGCCTTTGATGAGGTGTCTAAAAAAATGGATTTTCACTTGATTGAAGATATTGACGTAGAGAATATTTTGGATGATGAACCCATAGATTTGACTGAAATTTTCTCTCCAATTCATCATCCCGAGTCATTAAATGTTTCTCCCGAACTTCATATGCGTCTTGATTTTGATGATAATTGCATGGATGAGATAACTTTTGAGGAGAATTATGAGGATAGTATTGAGGATAAACCATTTTTATTTGATGAGTCGGATTTTCCAATTCATCCTCCTGAATCTTTAACCGTTATACTTCCTAAATCACCCTCCCTCCTTTCCATCGTTCCGACCACACAAAAGAACACGGAGGAGGACTGTGAGCTTGAAAGAATTCTCTTCGATCACAGCAGTTTGGACGCCACTAGTGCGTACCTCTTTGAATCTGACACAGTTCTTACAGCCGATAACGATTATGAGTGTTTCACTTTTGCGGACGATTTTGAAGACTCACCGCCCGAGTTTGAGTCCTTTGAATTTTCAGATGAGTTAGTTGAACCATCAGACTCGGTTGCTTACAGTCATTTCGAACCATTGATGGAATCCTTCAAGTTCGAAACAGATTACTTAGGTGAGAATAAGACTATCCCTAAATCACTCACTTTCGTCCTTCCTATCGTTTCGACCACGTAAGAATCCGTCGCGTTTCCATTTTCAATGGATGGTTTACCAAGTTCAATGCACCCATGTTTTCTTGCGAATCTTGAGGGATTTGACCCCATTTCTCGACGGGTTGATAAATTAGCACAATCGCTTTTAACAAATCGGTCATCACAATTTGCGCTAATTTATTCACTTGATTTACACCCTCAAGTTCGTACTACACTCCTTTCTCTCTTCCGCCATTCTTCTCCGAATATACCGAGACCATATTCCACCCTTCTTCCCATACGGTCTCGTGTGTTTCTCAACTCCTTTCTCTACACTCCATTCTTCCACCAACCCTACCATTATCACAATAGAATTTTTGAATGGTTGGTGCTAACCTTTGGTCTGTGTAAGGCCTTGTATAGTTTGATTTTTCTCCTCCCTAACTCTAAACTTTAACGCTTAAAACAGTGGAAACACTGTCTCACTTAAGTTTGGGGGGAACCTTTTTGTATATATATTTTGTTTTTCTTTCAACAATAAAAAAAATAAAAAAATTTATAAATAATTAAACAGGGGAGTGCCGACATTTTGACCTTCTTGGTGTTGCATGACAGTGAGGACACTGTCAAGTTTAAGTTTGGGGGTATGCTCGGTAAGCTTTCTTCCTTCGCATTCATATGTATATTTTTGCATTTGCATACTTATTTTAAAACCGATAAAAATTGAAAATTTTTAAAAATTATAAAAATTGAAATATTCAATTTTGGCCATATTTGATTTAAGTTTGACATGACGGTTAACTAGCTAGGAAAAACTAGATCCTAAACTTAGTAAATTAAAAACCCTAAAAATAACCTTTCTTAAAATTTAACGGTAGAAAGTATATGTCTTTGTAGTTTATTTAGAAATAGGCAAATTTCGAGTTGATTTCTTGGGCTAAGTTAAAATAAGGGAAAAGTATTGATATTTTTATTAAAGTATAAGTTTGAAAAATAATTCCTAAGCTTAAGTCTAAATTCTGAAAATATATACCCTACAAATTACACAAACACGAACCTTGAAGCTTGGAATAGTAAAAGAGACCTGGAAATGCTCTTGTCTAAAGTCCTTAGTACGAAGAAAAATAAAATAAAAATACAAGTGTGAATAAAAAGATAAGAAAATGAACACTGGATTTTGTAATTACTTAAAGCTGCATTAATAGAAAAAATATTTAGCGAGGGTGCTTCATCACCTAGTGCCTTAGACCAACTGGTTTGGGAGTCACTGCTTAAAGCCTTAGGGATTATAAGACTAGGAATTACGCCTTAATGTGCAAACACATTTTGTAATCAGTCGTTAGTACCTCAAGAAGTATTAACGGTCGCATGAAGAATGTGTGAGCAATTTCATCTAAAAAATTCACCAATTAAAAAGTACTTTGGACGATGGACAAGAGTATAATAGCTTGATTTGAATTTCCAAGTGTAGGGGTGATATATACATACACGTAGGGGTATATGATTGGGTTTAGATAAGAGATAGGAATGAAAAATAGGACTTATATTTTTAGCAGAGATGATAAAAATTCCTAAGTTGAGATGGAACCCTAGAAGGAAAACTTAAAAGATGCCAAAAGCTAAGTAAATTCACAAGAATATATATAATCTTAAATTAAATAATAAGGAAGCGTGAAGAATACGGATGGATAATTTATGAGTCGAAGATAATAGAATTCCTTGTTGGAAAACCTAATTGGAGAATAAAAAGTTAATAAGCCAAATTGATAGGATTTTATGGGTAGTATCCGCTGAAAACCCTCAGGAGACAACACTCCTCCTACTAGGGACACCTAGAGGTTTAACGGCTTGTTGCACGAGCTCGGTGTAATCGCGTTTCCCTGCGAAAGTGAGGCTAGGACTTTTTCGAGAATAAAATTAGGTTTCTCGAGGACGAGCAAAAGATAAGTTTGGGGATATTTGTTCATATCATAATTTTGCATTATTATATTCCCCATTCTTGTTCATTTTACAAATAAACAGGTGCTTTTGATCCATGTCTGCTATATAGTTGCAGGTTATAGGTTCTCGGAACAAAACAGTGAAATTGATGAGAAGATGATACAAAAGTGAGACTACGACCGATAAATGGTGGAATCTTGATCGTGCCTACATTTTGAGGGACAATGAAGATCAATGAACAAGTTCACAAAGTACAAAGACAGCGCAAGGTTCAAGACTTAGACACGAAGCAAGCGGTAAAATCCACTACATTATTCACTGTGGAAATCATGAAGAAACTAAAAGAAATTCTGAAGAACCAAGTGAAGAAAAGCCAAGTACAAAGCAGCAGACAGAACCCTAGAAAACAAAAGCCAACAAGCCCCTTTTTTGGCCGCGAAACTGCGGCCAAACATGGCACTTGGCCGCGGTTCCGTGGCCATGCTAAGCCCATATTGGTGGAAAAATTTGTGGCGGCTGGTGGTGCGTTGACCAGTTCTTTTCTTAGGGGGTAAACTTGTAATTGCAGATATGACTCGATTGTAACCCTAGGGTTTCTATGATCTATAAATAGAAGTCCTAAACCTCTTTTGGAGGTATGCCTCTTTTTATTTCATCTATTCAGAATTTAATTCCTGTGTAAATGTTTGGAGAGAGCCATCAATAAAGTAAGTAATTTTATTTCATTGCCCTAGTTAATTTTTATTCTTCCTTATTATAATTTTATTATCTGCCCTAGTTAGATAGTTAGAAATGTTTTTCAATTCCCTAATGAGTGAGTAGTCTCCTCACTTGTTAGGGTTAGGAATAGGGAACGCTTGAGAGATGAAAATCTCTCACCCCTTTCTTGCCCATCACACGTTTTTAATAGGACTCCATGCATACATACATACACCGTTCCCTACGGCACCTTACCCCACGAGGTAACGGTGATACCGTAGTATAAACGACCGGTTGCGTATGTTTTCCATAGAGGTTAGGATAAGAATTAAGAAAGGAAGGACAAGAACCTAGAGGAAGAAACATCGTTTCATCCCGATGGTACTAATCCCCTTTATTGATTATTACCATAACACCTAAAGAGATCTTAAACAGGGCATAGAAAGTGGTGAGGAATATTGACTTTCCAAATTTAACCTAACCCTAACCCTAGCAAGATTCTAGTCTTAGTCTAGATCAATTTAGTTTTTAGATTTAATCAATCCGACAACAATCGGAATTAACTCGTTAGAACAAATCGAGAATACACAAAATCCCTGTGGACCGACCCGTACTCACCGGCTAGCTACCAAGCGATGCTATTCTTGATTTCGGTTATAAATTATTCTTTGATCAATCATACGCTTGTTTCCAGGCTTCACGGGCTTCTTGGATTTCTTCTTCTTTTTTGAAGATTTTGACGGCTGGGTGTGTGTGCTTTGGCTATCACCACTGATCTTTAGAATTGGGCGCGGCTTCAGCATCCCTTCGATGATCTCAGGCTCCAGTGGATTCTTCCATCTAATTACCGGACATGTGTGGAGATCCTTCAGCATTCTTTTTGTCTTGGCTGAAAGAGCGACCTCTCATGGATCTTCTTCTACGAAAGAGCATGATGCCCTCGGTGTATCTGTTTTCTTGGGAGTGTGTGGCCAAGACGGGTTCACCTTCCAATTCTCGGATAATACGAATTTGCCCTGTTGGTACTGATCTTCTATCCAGCTTTGGAAGATGTAACAATCCTCGATCGGATGGCCCAACATTCGGTGATAAGGGCAATAGTTAGGATTGCTAATGTCGTCTGGTTGCACGGGGCGTCTTGGCTCCGGCAGACTGATGAGCCTATTGCGCAGTGCAAGTTCGAATAACCTCTTCGTCTTGTCCCGAGGGAACGAGTAAGGGCGTCTCATTTTATCTTCGAGGGATCGAGTTCTATTATTTTGGCGGTCTACTGGTCTCAGACCACCGGGCTACTGTTGAGCATTGGCGACAACGATCGCTTTCCCCTTTCCCTTCTCGTTTCGAGAGTCCGGCTTTGGAGGAGACGGTCTATGACCCATCTGGTCCATTTGGGCCAGCTTTTCGATCAAGGCTTGGAACGTGGTCGGCTTAAAGAACATCATGAATTGTGAAATAGTTGCATGAGGGTCCAGGGTGCCCACGAACATGCCCACCGCCGGTGCCTCTTCGATGCGCTATTAGCATTTTGACCACAGATTCCGCCATCGGATTGCGTATTGAACCCACATCTCGCCTGGCTTCACCCTGGCATTGATCAATGCCGTTATTGGGGTGCGTTCACTAGCACTCGCGAATCGCTTGGTGAATAACAGCTCCATTTCCGCAAAAGTCTTGACGGAGTCGTTCGGAAGTTCAGAGTATCATTCGAAGGCCGTCTCCGACTAGCTGCCGACGAATTGACAGAGCAAAAGTTTATCATCGTCCCCGGTGTTGCCGCAAAGAGCTCTGAACTGGACGACGTGCTGGTGAGGATTGCCTGTCCCCTTGTACATATGGAATTTGGGGATCGTGTATCCCGGCGGGTATTTTATTTGGTCATACCAGCCTGGATACGTTCACCCAGTTTTAACGACTTGGCCGGCCGCTTCATTCACCTGGTGAGGTCGTATTTGCTGAGCTATATAGTCATCCTGAGCGGCTTTAGAAACGGTTTCCTCCTTAGCTGCTGAAAGAGCCGGAGGAGGGTTAGATGTCTCCCCTCTGTCGTCTTCAATAATGATCGGAGGGTCTTCAGCTGGAGGATCCGACTGTAACATCATCCCTACCATGTTTTGGAAGAGAAGCGTCATTCGTTTTATGTTGGCAGCTTGTCCTGCTGCTTCTCTGTCCTTCTTTTCGAGGACTCTGCGTAGGAAGTCAGCATCGGTTTCTTGTTCGTGACGCTGCTCTGATGATGCCTCCGGGCTTTCTTTTGGCCCGGTGAGTGAGGTCATTGCAGTCAGCATCTCTTGAAGCTTCTGCTGTTGTTGTTCCTGAGCCCTTGTTATTGATCGGGTGAGCGGTCGGTGACCCGTCGAAGTGCGGCCCTCCTCTTTTCTGGAAGCCATGTAAACAGTATACACCGTTATGCCCCCAGACTTGGGGCGTTTGGGCTCAGCGTCTTTGTGGTCTTCCATAGTCACAGGGACTTTCTCCGGCCTCTTTCTCTTTTGAGTGGTTGACATTTAGGGGGCTGTTGCAGTGGGCACCCAGGTGGTTGTCGTCCTTTAGGGCTTGCCAGGACGGTTCTTCTCCCGCTGAACCTTCAGCTTCTTCTGTCGACGGAGATAGTCCTGATCGATCACTGACTCCTGGACCCGTCGCCAGACTTTGTAAACTTTGGAAGAAAGCCGCTGGGAGGGCTGATCCGGCTTTATTCCTGTAACATTCTCCACGGGTGGAGGAGATCTTTTCAATACGGCGGTAGGAGAATTCCTGCGCACCTTGTTCAGCAATTCAAAACTGTTCCCGGTTGGAACAACAGCATTGACTTCCACCGTTGGGGCTGGTGGAGTTAGCCCAGAGGGGGAGTTGCCCTCGGCCTTCCTCACTCGGCGCCAGTGGCGACGTCGAGCGTGTCGAGCCGATGGTGTTGGTTCGGTGATGGGGATGGCTTTGTCTTGCCCCCTGTTCATGTGAGGCGTTGCTGGTACCAGCCTCTTGAAGACCGAGGTCCGTCCAGCAGTCGTGTCTAGCCTTTCAAATACAGACTTTTGAGCAGGAGCGGGAGCCGAAGTGGGAGCCGGAACAGTCCGTCTTGCAAAGACCTACCCTTTGGCAGGAGAAGCCGCCTTTACGACTTCAGGAGCAGGGATGGCTATCCTTTTCGGAACAACCTTTTCTGGGATTGCAGGCTTCATTATGGGCCCACATGAACTTTGGCCCAATCTGGCGAAGACTGAGGCGCTGGAGCTCGACGACCCGTTGAGAGGGGCCGCGGTAGTAGCAAGCCGATCAAAGACCGACTTCTTGGGAGCTTCTTATGTTGGTATAAGAGTGCTGAAGCTCGTCGGCGGGAGCATAGTCCCAAAGAACAATCCGGTGGTGGCCTGAGTCACCTGGTCTACTGGCATCGTGAACAAGGAGGCCGCTTGGGGCCTGTAGGCTATGCCTCCAGATGAGGCGGAGCGCGAGTTGCAATTGCAGTTGGAACACTTCACGAAAGTGGATGCCATTGATGTTTTGCTTTCTTCGTCAAGCAAGAAACCAAATCTTAGTACCTCAAACCCAAGGGCAACCATATCAAACCGCGATTCATTCGCGAACGCGACATACGAAGTGTGGAGTGGAAAGGTGGAAAAGGTCCCACCGGGCGTGCCAGAATCTGTTCCCCGCCGAAAGACGGAGACGCGACCGCGCGGTTCCTTCTTGCCTGAGATTCGGGGAAGATGCTAATTGGTGCTATCCGTCCACCTCTCCGAAGATGCCAACTTGATTTATGGCACCATGTATCGAAAGTTTAAACGGATGCGGCCGATGTAGCAGACTTCGTCAGATTCCCCCTCGTTCGAGGGGTTTTTTGATTGTGGGGACGCTCTTCCCTGCAGGCGCAAGCCCCTGCAGTTAATTACGCTACCGCATCGCGGTAACAACTTTTTCCTTCTCCAGATGGTCACTTCGTGTCGTGGGTGTTTGTTTTGTTTGTGGTTGCCCGTGGATTGTATACGGAGACTAATTTATGTTGTCGCCCGTAGGGCGTGGATTAGTCCAAATCCGTATCTTCTTAGATTTGGGTTTTGGTTGGGTTTAAGGATACGTTAGTCTCATTTGAGACTAAGATCAACTTAAACGGGATCATTTAGATCCGACAAAAGAGCATTTGGACTCTATTGTTTAGTTTAGGAACATTGCAGTGAGTTAGTTTAAGGACATTACGGTCCAATGTTAGTTTGAGGACATCTCGGTCCAGGTTAAGGACATCGTAGTCCATGAGTTTAAGGACCCCACAGTCCGGTTTAAAGACATAGTAGTCTATAGGGTTTAAGGACATCGTTGTAGGGTTACTAGGCACTCTCACAAGGGTCTACGAGGCATCAACCATGCCCGATTTAAAATTTAGACGTGCTGAACAAGCCTAACCAAGATCTTTAAACTAGAGATTAGGCGAAACAAAGCATGTAAACAACATTACATCTAAGAGATAGGGATTACAACCTTTGTAGTCCGTTCCTTCACTTCTAAAGCTCCGTGTTGTGGTCTCTTCGCTGCGATCATCAAGTTCCCGAACTCTAAAGAGGCCCCACGAAGAGAAAGACGCAAGCTTGCTTCCGATCTTCGATAACTAAGATGATCTACCTTGAAGTTTCATTAACACAAGCTCTCACTTACTAATGAAGTGAACACCCTAATCTAATTGGCAGGAATAGATTAGGATGATGAAATAGGATTTATGCTCTCATTTATTTTTTATTTCTCACTCATTTTCATCACCGTTGAAAAAGCTAGCAAGCTTTTCAAGCAAGAAGAAGAAGAAGAAGATCAAAATCCTTTTGTGATGAATAATAAATCAAGTGAGGTTAGAAATGCACCTATGGGTTAAGTATGAAGACTTAACCCACGTAGAGATTTAACTATGGTTAAAGGGTTGGGTTGAGTTAAAGAAATATCACAAAATGTCACAAAATATCAAGGTCAAAGTCAAAGCTTCAAGAAGCTTCTTGAAAGCTTCATGAATGTTTAACCCTAATCTAAACCCTAACCACAATTAAAATCCACAAAAAATGTTGCATTTATAACCCTAATATGTTACAATATTATATATCACATATACAATATTTATTGTAACAAAATAAAATAATACAATTAACATATATCGCATATATATCAATGTATTACCCGAGTGAGAAAAAGAATCTTTTAGTGAGCTTATATTAGTTAATGTAATTTATCAAATATATATAATTATACATTAAATTATCGAATCAACACTTGATCCGATAATCCGGCTATTTCACAAATAACCGACTAATATAATCTGTATCAGTTCATCGAATCAACACTTGATCCGATGACCCAGCTATATCTCAAATACCCAGCCGATATCTCATATTGCGAGAATCTAATACGGTATCACATACACGTATTGTTCTCGGTCCAGCACATATCACATATGTTCCCCTACTCCGTTTTTCCTGAGTCAAGAAACCTCTGTGTAGGACTCTAAAGAATCGTCAATACGCCGGCAGTAGGTGATGATCATATCAAACACTCACAAGCTGCAAGCGGTCAGCTAAACGTAACAGCCACCCAGGTATTGAGCGATCAGAAGATCAACAAGCAAGCCTGTACATTCTCCGGCGAATCCAATCAGTAACACTCCTGTACAGTCCGGTCTCTTCGTCTGATATGTCGCATATCTCGCCTAGGGGTGGTAAACGTCAGACCCTAGTAGCTTGATAACTCGTGTCGATATGAGGTCTATAATAGTTCGAGAAACTACTGATAACACTTACTAGTAAATCTCAGCAATCCTGGCCAGGGATTTCCAGTTATAGCCAATCGAACACAGCGCAACATCAACTCCCTATACCGGGAGAGACGAATCCCCTCCTATCGCTCATTGCCTCCATGTGATTCGGGAATGTACCCAAAAGCCACCTTTTTGCACGCCCTCTTTGACGTGGTATGATGGAAATCAAAGCACAGTGGGAATCACACAAGACTCTATGACGATATCGGGTCTACAGACTACTCTGTACCAGTGTCACCAGAGAACTGCAATCTGACGTGAGGTATAATACCATCTGGGAGTTCTCGGTGAGTCCGTCCAGTGTACCCAGTCTCCACTGAGCACCCGTATACCTTCTCTGATGTCAAACACCAATGGATATAGGATCATCCATCGCCCATCATATGGGTCAAGAAGCTCATACACTAGTCTACTTTGGAGTATCGATGCCCTGTCTCGGTACTCCCACGACTAGGAACATTTGAAGGATGTACTTGGCGACTACACTGTCCCCACTAGTATGATCCGCATCATAGTCCTGGTAGTCAAGTACTCATCCTAAGGGCTTTATCAACATGTAATATAGAGACAATCAGAGTACACGTTAAGATAAAGAGCAACCAGATAGCGTACTATCATGTCGAGCAAGAAAGTCCTCCCTATATATGTCCAAGCATCCACTACAATATACATCGTATGTACAGTAATGGCCTCTAGGGCATACATATAACTAACAATCTCCCACTTGCACTAGGGATCATCTGTTGTGGTATCGCATACCCAACAATTAGCTGTGGTTGAAGTATCTCATACTCAACCTTCCCATAAAAGTCTCTACTGAGAAAAAGGCCTTTGTGAGTGGATCTGCGCTGTTGTCCTCTGTGTCTACTCTCCTAACCTCGATCTCCCTGGAGATCAACCATCTCCATGATCAGGTGATACTGCCTAAGAATTATATCTGGATTTCTGATGGGACGGGGGTTCCTCGGCATAAGCCACAACTCTATTGTCACACAATGGTAGGAACGAAGTACATCTTATGAACTAAAATATATCCAGACTGCCTCTTTGGTAGCATCCTTGGTAATGATGTATCTTGCTTTTAATCGTCTAGTATGTCATGGTATCTAGCTTGGAACTCTTCCAACATACCGTCCCTCCACTGATGGTAAAGACAATGCCTGCGACTGACATTCAGTTGTCCTTATCACCCTGGAACCTTTCCAGTGATTCTTCCCAGGATCGATTGATACCATCTCACTACAACTAGTGAGAATCCTAACATCCAATTAGATCTATCTCATAGATATAAAACCTAGGATTTAGGAGGTATCACTTTGATCTTATATAGAGAATCTTTGTGATAAGAGGAGATTGACCGAGCGTAGCATAGTAAACTCCTTCCCTATCAAGAGTATGTCATCCACGTACTCTACGAGGATCACCACCATACTCTCTACTACCTTTTTGTATATACAAGGTTCATCTACCATTTTGATGAAGTCAAACTCTTTGACTACTACATCAAAACAGACGTTCCAACCTCGCGAAGCCTGATTTATCACATAAAACATCTTGCTCACGTTTCAGCTGCTCCCACTGTCTACGAAGCCCTCTAGCTGTGTACTTATAGATGCTCTCTTCCAAATCATCATTTAGAAAAGTAGTCATGACACCCAACCGCCAGATATCGTAGTCATGGTATGTAGCCATGGCAAGTAGGATCTGGATGGACTTAAGCATAGCTTTGAAAAGTCTCAACTTTTCCATGTACACCAAGTAATCTTCTCAAGATATACTTGCTCCTGATGGGGATTTAACCCTTCAGATAAAGCAACCAAAGTCCATACTTTGTTGGTATATAAGGATTCCATCTCAGATCGCTAAGCATCCAGCCATTCTTACAGAGTCCCACTCCTGATGGCCAGCTCGAAACTAGTTGGGTCATCATCTCATGATGCAATCCTCGCTCCCACTGTCATAGAGAAAACCGAAGTATCTCTCAGATGGATGAGAAACCCTACAAGATCGGCGGAGAGGCTGAGGTTCGTTGGAAACTATTGAATCCTTTAGTTCTACCAAATCATCAGCTGCAGTTTTTAGCTGGAACTCTTTCCAGTTCTACCTCATGACCACTAATTTCTTCACAGGAAATTCCCTTTCATAAAGGTGGCATGCTGAGAACAAAACATCTTTTGTTCCTCGGTTAGGTAGAAGATATTCCCTTGCGAATTCTTGTGATATCCAACAAACTTCTAAAGAACTGAATTTGTCTCGAGCTTGTCCGGATTATGCTTTTAGACATAGGCTGGACAACCCCAAATCTTAACATAGTTAAGATATGGGCTCTCCCCTTTCCATATCACATATGAAGTGGTAGGCAGCTGATTTGATTGGAACCCTATTCAATAGGTATGCAGCTTCTCAAGTGCATAACTCCCAAAAGGAAATATGAAACTCAGTAGTACTCATCATAGAGCGCACCATATCACACAGGGTGTGATTGCTCCGTCCCGATACACCGAGGTGCTGTGGTGTATACGGAGGAGTAATGCTGAGAGAGAATCTCATTCTCCTTTAGAATAGTCCAGGAATCCCGTGCTCAAGTATTCTCCTCCTTGATCTCATCAAAGGAAATAATACTTATACCCATTTTCGGTTCTCTACTTCTAACTCATATTCATTGAATTTCTCAAAAGGTTCAGACTTGTGTTTCAACAGGAACATATGTCTGAATCTTGAGAGATAAACAGTGAATGTAATGAAGTATAAAGAACCGGTCTTGGCATGTGTAGACAGAGGACCTTTCATACATCATCATGTATCAATTCCAAGAGTTCACTAACTCTTTCTCTGTTTCCAATAAACAGAGCTGTGGTCATCTTATTTTTGTGACATGACCGGCAAGTTTCACAAGATGTAAATTCAAACTAATTTAAATATGCATCTAAATGTAACTTCAGCTAGTCGGGTCACATTGATATGACCTAGTCTACAATACCTCAAGAAGGATTCGTTCATTTCTGAACTCTTCCTCTTGTGTGTGTTCTGTACGTGAAGAACTGTGGTTTGATTTAGAACGTCTATGCTTTTAGATAACGTGCCTGAACCGATCAACTCTTGATATAGGAAATGTTCAAAACATTATCCAACAATACAAAATTATATCCTTCTTTACTAATAAAGAGACTGATATGATATTGTATATCAGGTTCGGTATCTAATAACATTCGTTTAGAATCAATATATTCTGGTAATACAGGGTGATAACTACCAACAGACTTGGCTGCAACACTTGCACCGTTTCTATCTCATGAAACTTATCACCCGTTCTCAGTTCTCTACCTATCTGTAGCCCATGTAACAAATTACATATGTGGGATTCTGAACCGGTATCAAATACCCAGGACGTAATGGATACTGAGAAACAGTTCTCTGTAATGAACACACCCGAAGAAGATGCATCAGCATGCACTTTCTTTGTTTGGGCGGCACGGGAATTCTGGTAATCCCCTATTTCCTGCTCTGTCTATAACAATTATAAGTTGGAGCGGGACCAACGTTCCCTAGCGCAGTATAACAAGCGGGTTCGGTCAATACATCCGTATTATTATCTTGATTAAGGCGTGACATGGTCGCTACCAGGAGAGAGAGAGAAGAAAACACTCAGCGTGCGCTTTTACAAGATTAGATTGGTTACCAATTTATCTAATTAGGATGTCTCCCACTATTTTAGTCAAATCTTCCTTCAAACCCTAAAAGGAAAGACTAGCTGGGATTAATTACACTCTACAAGTTCGCCAATCTTTCAGTCAGGCCAGTGCCGGTACTTTGAGGGAGGTTCCCCGTGCTTTCGCACGGACCTAATTAAAGTAAACCTCGTTTTCCCAGGGGCGTAACCCCGTTGACACCTTTATAGACACCTACTTGATCGGCTAATTGTAATGTGTAAAACTCTCCCAGGAGTAACTCTTACTCGCAGCGGGTATCGGAATCCAACTATCTCATAGAAGTTATGTAATCTCATTGCAAATTTCAACACTTGAAATTCCCAATAATATTTTACCCCTAACATCTTATGACCTTGAAGAAAGCCAACAAACCATAGGCTACTAGTAAAGTCCAACCCATCATTTCCCGATTGAATTAAACCCACCCGCACGGCCCTTGACGAAAGCCAACAAAGTCGTACGACTAACCTAACTCAATCGCATTATATGCTTATACAGATAAGCATAAATAGCTACCGCACACTACTCCTTGACGAAAGCCAACAAACGTAGTACGAATACTATGAAATACTTATCTAAAATGACGGAGGGCTATGACAGGTTTTTAAGAAAACCCTTTGCATAATGAACTTGATATCGTTGTAGAATCGAGTGATTTTTGAATGGAGTGTTTTTGAGGCTTTCACTAGTTTTGCTAAAGAGGTCACTCCCGGTGAAGGGATCTCGGCTCTTTCCTCATCGAGTAAGGTGCAGGATATTTCACAAATACCACTATGCAAAGCAAAAACTATAGAAGCAATCAAAAGACAAACCGAGTATGCAGCATCTGCTAGTTTCGCTAAAGAGGTCACTCCCGGTGAAGGGATCTCGGCTCTTTCCTTATCGAATAAGGTGCTGAATGTTCTACAAGGAACACCGCTATGCAAAGCAAGAACTAGAGCTACCAGTTTTTAAACAAGTTTCTACAACATCTTTAGGTTTCTTTTAGTTTCATTAATCTCATTAATGAAGTCCCATTTTATTATTCTTCACAAGCATCACATTTGAAACGAAATCTGCAATATAACATATATCTCACATATATAATATAAACATTCGTCTTAGGCAGTAATATGATCTCATCACAGAACATTGCAGCAGAAGAACATATATGAAATATTGGACATACTAGGAGGTCCGTGTTTTAATACGAGCCTGTATACAACGCGGATTCCACGGTCGCGATGAATAGCCAAACCCATATCCCTAGACCCCCACGAGAGCGGCAAGTAACACTGCCAATTCTAGGGTTAGGAGACTCGGTCTCGACTCCTCGAGATGGTCTCCCACTGGACCGTAGAACCCGGTTACTTGTGCTCCCCGCCTTGGGTCTACTTAATGCGGAAAAGTAAATAATATACAATGGTGACATCATCCTCAGCCAGGAAGTGCCCCAATAAAAGAATATTACATACAATGAATTTTACATGAATGAAAAAGAAAAACTCTCATCTCACATAAAACCCCGGCTATTCAAAACGCGACGATCCAATATTACAAATCACAGCAACACATAATATCTCATATCATCAACGTAAGCAAGTATGCGTATCCCGATTGTCGTTGATGTATAGCAACGAAGCCGGCGATACACCACATACTACGCTTACGGTCACAGAAAAGAAAGTGTAAAACTACAACAGTTGTAATCCGCAACCTCCTTAGACATCGCATGCCTAACCAAATGAATTCCTTAGACATCTCATGCCTAACAATTATAAACCCCGTATTTTAGTCTCATTATCGAAAACACTTTTCAATATCTAGTCGGGCAATTCAACAAGATTCCCGATAGTCTGATCGAATGCTCGTCGAAAACTTTAGTAGACGGCCGCACCCCCGATGCCGTCGACGAAGTGCACTAAGGCGGAACACCGCTGCCGCGAGCACCCGAACGGATGCTTTTGGCGACGGGGTTCTCCTACAGTCACTTGGTCTGGGCTGTCTATTAAGTTTACCCGGCGAGTATCCGCGTACGCTACATAATTGCGACGGACTTTTGATCGCATCAAAATCCCGTGGCAACCGATCAACTGAGACTAAACTGCTAGATTCATAACATTCAAATTAGTTATCTCATAATTACTTGTGGATTCCAAATATTGTATCACATTCCAGATAAATAGACAATGTTAAACTTTCCGATCGAATAAACAAACACCCAAGATTTCCCAAATAGTTCTCAACACTTGAAATTAGTTTAAAAACATCCATCACATGCCACAGTACCAATGGTCCAGCCGTAGAAGGGTCAAGCCAACGCCTCACATGTGGCAACGCCGTACTGCCATAAACCCTAAGGTTTAGAGGCAGTTCAGACGGTCACATAATCGAGTTAAGGTTTGTGTTCTTCTAAAGGGTCCACCGCGTTACTTGCACGACTTAGAACGTTCTTAAACTACGGAAAAATCCAACACTTGGAAATTTTCCGGTAGGGGAAAAAGTGAGTTATTGATATCCGTTCGAACTTTTTAACACGTTCTAAAAATTATCCAGACAAACTAAACGAAGTTAAACTTTTCGATCGAATCAACGAGTTCCCAATACAACCCAAAAAACTCAACACTTGAGTATAAATTAAAAATTCCCAGAAGCATCAGGAAGTACCTACAGATGTTACTGTGCAAAACTCAAACCATAATGTTACTGTTTGGCCGTGGAACCGCCGCGCAAGCCATGGTACGGCCGCGGTTCCGCGGCGCTTTAATTGTATTGGAGTCTCGTTTTTCACAGTAATTCCTAAAATACCCTGCTGATTTTTTTGAGTATTTTTAATATGAAAAAATCAACATTTTTGAAAAATTTCCATAAACTAGGGTTTTACGGGTATTCGGAGTTCGATCGGACTTCAAACTTCGCCTAGACTTCGCCTAAAGCTCTAGCTTGGCTCGGATACCACTGTAGGGTTACTAGGCACTCTCACAAGGGTCTACGAGGCATCAACCATGCCCGATTTAAAATTTAGACATGCCGAACAACCCTAACCAAGATCTTTAAACTAGACATTAGGCGAAACAAAGCATGTAAACAACATTACATCTAAGAGATAGGGATTACAACCTTTGTAGTCTGTTCCTTCACTTCTAAAGCTCCGTGTTGTGGTCCCTTCGCTGCGATCATCAAGTTTCCGAACTCTAGAGAGGCTCCACGAAGAGAAAGAAGCAAGCTTGCTTCCGACCTTCGATAACTAAGATGATCTACCTTGAAGTTTCATTAACACAATCTCTCACTTACTAATAAAATGAACACCCTAATCTAATTGGCAAGAATAGATTAGGATGATGAAGTAGGATTTATGCTCATTCATTTTCTATTTCTCATTCATTTTTATCACCTTTGAAAAAGATAGCAAGCTTTTCAAGCAAGAAGAAGAAGAAGAAGATCAAAATCCTTTTGTGATGAATAATAAATCAAGTGAGGTTAGAAATGTAACCATGGGTTAAGTATGAAGACTTAACCGATGTAGAGATTTAACTATGGTTAAAGGGTTGGGTTGGGTTAAAGAAATATAAAAAAATATCAAGGTCAAAGTCAAAACTTCAAGAAGCTTCTTGAAAGCTTCATGAATGTTTAACCCTAATCCAAACCCTAACCACAATTAAACTCCACAAAATATGTTGCATTTATAACCCTAATATGTTACAATATTATATATCACATATACAATATTTATTGTAACAAAATAAAATAATACAATTAACATATATCGCATATATATCAATGTATTACCCGAGTGAGAAAAAGAATCTTTTAGTGAGCTTATATTACTTAATGTAATTTAATATATCAAATATATATAACTATACATTAAATTATCGAATCAACACTTGATCCGATAATCCGACTATTTCACAAATAACCGACTAATATAATCTGTATAAGTTAATCGAATCAACACTTGATCCGATGACCCGGCTATATCTCATATACCCGGCCGATATCTCATATCGCGACAATCTAATACGGTATCACATACACGTATTGTTCTCGGTCCCGCACATATCACATATGTGCCCCTACTCTGTTTTGCTTGAGTCAAGAAACCTCCGTGTAGGACTCTAAAGAATCGTCAATACGCCGGCAGTAGGTGATGATCATATCAAACACCCACAAGCTGCAAGCGGTCAGTTAAACGTAACAGCCACCCAGGTATTGAGTGATCAGAAGATCAACAAGCAAGCCTGTACATTCTCCGGCGAATCCAATCAGTAACACTCCTATACAGTCCGATCTCTTCGTCTGATATGTCGCATATCTCGTCTAGGGGTGGTAAACGTCAGACCCCAGTAGCTTGATAAGTCGTTTCGATATGAGGTCTATAATAGTTCGAGAAACTATTGATAACACTTACTAGTAAATCTCAGCAACCCTGGCCAGGGATTTCCAGTTATAGCCAATCGAACACAGCGCAACATCAACTCCCTATACCGGGAGAGACGAATCCCCTCCTATCGCTCACTGCCACCATGTGATTCGGGACTGTACCCAAAAGCCACCTTTTTGCACGCCCTCTTGGACGTGGTATGATGGAAATCAAAGCACAGTGGGAATCACACAAGACTCTATGACGATCTCGGGCCTACAGACTACTCTGTACCAGTGTCACCAGAGAACTGCCATCTGACGTGAGGTATAATACCATTTGGGTGTTCTCGGCGAGTCCGTCCAGTGTACCCTATCTCTACTAAGCAACCGTATACCTTCTCTGATGTCAAACACCAATGGATATAGATCATCCATCGCCCATCATATGGGTCAAGAAGCGCATACACTAGTCTACTCTGGAGTATCGATGCCCTGTCTCGGTACTCCCACGACTAGGAATATTTGAAGGATGTACTTGGCGACTACACTGTCCCCACTAGTATGATCCACATCATAGTCCTGGTAGTCAAGTACTCATCCTAAGGGCTTTATCAACATGTAATATAGAGACAATCAGAGTACACGTTAAGATAAAGAGCAACCAGATAGCGTACTATCATGTCGAACAAGAAAGTCCTCCCTATATATGTCCAAGCATTCACTACAATATACATCGTATGTACAGTAATGGCCTCTACGGCATACATATAACTAACAATCGTAGTCCATGAGTTTAAGGCCCACAGTCCGTAGTTTAAAGACATCGTAGTTTATGAGGTTTAAGGACATTGTAGTCCATGAGTTTAAGGACCCACAGTCCGTAGAAATGTGTGGTTGTCGGGACCCGTCACCTCTCTGAAGACGTTGAAGGATTACAATGACAAATATCAGAGGAGTAAAGAGATGTACCCTCGAACCGGTGTGAATTGGTTGGAAGATTCGTAGTCCAGTTTGGGACTAAGATCTGTTGAAACATTCGTGAGCAGATGGGCTCAGTTCAATATAAGTTGAGGACTTACGACCAATATTGGGCCAAGTCCAATTAAAATGTTTAACATTTTTATTCCAGCTATTGAGCCTTTACTTGGGCTTGGCCCTTTTAATAACGCTAAGCATTAGGTCCTGACATTTTTTGTCTTGTGTTAAATGCATAGCATTCATCAGAGCCTTGGCTTTTTAAAGAACAATTTGTGTTTACTGAGCGCAACATATGGTGCGCTAGGCGCTTTGCGCCAATAAAAAAAAGCAGTGCGCTTCTGCCACGTGGCGCGCGTGTGAGTGTTGCGCTCAGCGCTAAGCGCAGATGCCAGTTTGTGAGCGCTGAGCGCTAGTCCATGAGCGCATTGCGCCGGCGCATGCGTGAATGACACGTGTCGCGCTTGGCGCCGAGCGCCAGCCCAAAGAGCGCAAAGGCGCAGTTCATGAGTGCAAGGCACTTTTCAGAAGCGCAAAGTGCAAGTTGTATATGTGGTTGACACGTGGCACGTCTTGGCGCTGTGCGCCGGTCCAAGGAGCGCAAAGGCTCAGTTCATGAGTGCAAGGCACTTTTCAATAGCGCAGAGCCCACTTGATCAAATTTATGATCAGAGAACAAGTTTATGTTCTTTTTAAAGGAGGCTTTGCCTCGAGATTCAAGAACAATAGTTCTTATTTATAAAATGGCGCTGCCTTTGTAGATCAATGATCTGTGAATGAAGTAAATACTTCTTTTGTTTTTATGATGAGATCTTTTGATCTCTCTCTTTCTCAAGGACCATGGTCTTTTTTAGATCTATGAACTTTTTTAGAAGATAGTTCTTCTTGTCATGAGATGATTTCATCTCTGTGTTCAAGAATCATGTTCTTTACCTTAAAGAAATGATCTTCTTTTTGTTAAAAGCTTGCTTTTCTTTCTTTGAGTTTTCTCAAAGTTTGTAGGGGGGTTTCTCCATATCAGACTTGAAGTCTTGGAGCCTTTATGTAGGTGGTTTCTCTGATTGATTCGGGGATATTTCCCACCGTTGGATCTTTGATCCTAGGGCTTCTGTTTTACAGAAAGAAATCTTCTGGTTTTTAACAAGATTGGAAAGATCTTTCCATAACAGAATTTTAATTCTGATTAATTAATAATTTATTATTATTAGATCTTTTGATCTAACGGTGGGGAATTCTCAACTCCAGCACTGGCGCATCTTGCGCTAGCGCACCTTCGTTTGACACAACTGCGCTAGCGCACCCGTGTTTGACACGTGGCGCGCAGCGCAGAGCGCTAGCGCTCCCGTGTTTGACACGTGGCGTGCAGCGTAGAGCGCTAGATCTGAAGCATTGCTTCAAATTTTGAATTTTGAATTTAAAGCAGAGCTTTGCTCTGATTGTGGGGGACGCTGCCTAGGGCGCAGCGCACCTGGCGCTAGCGTATCCGTGTTTGACACGTGGCGCGCAGCGCGCCTAGCGCTGAATATGAAGTGTTGCTTCAATTTTTGAAATTCGAATTTCAAACAGAGCTTTGCTCTGATTGGGGGAAACAGTTCCGTATACCTTAGTCTCCGGAATAGTGGGACTCCTCTCGTATACACCGGCATATTCTGTACCAAGCTACAAACAACTGCGTTAACATTATAATCAAACATTATAAGTTATACTCTCTTTCTGTCTATTCTATCTCTACTTATCTTTAGGAATTACCAAGCGATTGTTCGCTGACGGCATTCCTTTCTTTTTTCTTTGGAATATTGTCAGGTGATTTGAGCGCACCGGAGATCGAGCCCAGCACTGAAGATTTGGAGCAATTAGCCCTTGACCCAGAGCTGTAGGCACTTGTACATACTTTTCATTTCAGTTATACCATTATTTAGGCATTGCTTTCTATTCATGTATTTATATTCCAGTTGTACCTGTAAAAGAATGTTTAATAAATAAAATTGTTGTTCATTTATATTCCTGTCTCTTGTGTGCATTTACTTTATATTGTTTAGATACGCTTAGCGTATTTACTTCTGAGTAAATACGTAGCGGCCTTGTCGCGTCTCCTTGCTCATACACTGGGAAGCGAGGCGTAACAGGTTTTGTTGGCGGCTCATGCAGGTCTGCTCTGTATAGACATGCAGGTCAGTTCTGCATGGACATGCGGGTCAATTCTGCATGAAGTCATAAGCAATATAACACAAGAATCAACAACTAAAAGCATTCTTTACATTTCATATTCCTTGAATCTTATTATTTCATATACTTTGAATCTATCCTAACCCAAATTATTCTTTCAAGGCTATGGATTCTCCAAACAACACTAGTACCAACTTCAAAAACATACCACCACCTTTATCGCTTACACCTACCATCGCTGCTCTGATCAATGAGAAGACGGTACTGCTTGAGGCGATCCGCAGTCTCCTGGAGGGACAGCAGCAGCAGACTGCTATTTTGATAAACCGTCCAGAAGCGGAAGCACCCGGGGTAAAGCAATTCTGGGATTTGCACCCCAAGTAGTTATCGGGAAAAGAGAGACCTTTAGAAGCTGTGGAATTGGCTTAAAGTATTGAGAATGATCTGGCAGCGGCACAAGTGCCAGAGATCGCTGGGGTTCGAGTAGCGAAGCTGCAACTCACTAACAACGCCCGAGTCTGGTGGAAGGCGAAAAAAGCCGTCTTGAACAACCTATCGAATGGGGGACTTTTCACAATATGTTTGACGCGAAATACTTCCCAGAGGCTGCCCGATTTGACATGGAGCAGCAGTTTATCTATCTACAACAGGGTTCGATATGGACCAAATCCGTGGATGAATATGACGCTGAGTTTACCATGCTCAGTAGGTAAGATATGTCTCAATATTCGATTTTCAAATATCTCATACTACACAGCTAACACAAGACTTTAACAGGTTCGCGGCACATTTGATACCAACTGCTAAGATCAGATCCAGAAGATTTCAGTAAGGGTTAGATCCAGAAATCCAAGCCGCCTTAGCTACAAGGGATTTCCCAACCCATGAGTTAGCCCTGAAAGTTGCTCGCCGATATGAGGCAGTGGTGAAGATGAAGGGTAGACCCCACTCTGCCGGAATGAAGCGTCCTGCCACTCAGATGGCAGGAGGAACCTCTTCAAGGCCACAATTTGTGCCCAGGCGACCGGGAGTATCGAACAACCGGCCCAACCCAGCCTTTGTACCTAATGCAGGAGAGATGGACATTTGGCAAAAGACTGCCGGTGTGCAAATCGCCTTTGTTTAGTCTGCGGCTCAGCTACTCATGACATTGGGTCTTGTCCTCGTAGACACAACCCAAATGCTGCACTCAGGCCAACAATCACTTATCAGCAGCGCCCAGCCATCCAGGCACCTGCTCCACGACTCGCACTACCTGCTCCACCTCTTCGTGGACCGACTGCACCTCCTCCTCGTCAGTTCCATCAAGCTCAACGGAATGTACCTCAAGTACAAAGGAATGGGCAGAGGAATGCTCCTCCAGCAAAGAGGAATGTACCGAGGAGACAGGCTTTCACAATGACTGTGGAAGAGGCTGAAGCTACCGGCCAAGTCATTACTGGTAACACTTCCCTTTCAAACATTCCTTCAATCTATATACATATGTATAAATCTTTTCATTATACCTAAAACATATCCTACATAACTTAGGTACAATCTTAGTAGCCTCGCTTCCTGCACTAGCACTCTTCGATACTGGATCATCTCATTGCTTTATGTCGCAACGGTTCGTCCGAACTCATGCGATTCCAGTCATACCTCTCGTATCCAGCTGGAATGTCAGTTCAGGGAACGGCGTTCTAAAGGCAGTAATGGGATACGATCTGTGTCCAGTGGTCATCTGCAGCAGAGAATTCTACGCTGACTTCAAGGTGCTGGGCATACCAAATTTTGATGTTGTCTTGGGTATGGATTGGCTCGGAACTTTTTATGCTACCATCGATTGTCGTCAAAAGAGGGTAGTGCTCAAGATTCTAGAATATCCAGTCTTTTATTTCAAAAGTGGAGACCATACCCTGGAGCCAAGCACATACAAGGAAAAACCGAAGAAGGCAGTGATTGCAACACTTCAAGCGAAGGAAGGATCGATGCCAGAAGTAGTTCGAGAGTTCGATGATATATTTCCTGAAGACATATCAAGTTTGCCTCCTGTTTCCCCAATCAGAGAAAAGCTCTGTTCAAATTTTGAAATTTGAAATGAAGCAGCGCTTCATAGCAGCGTTGGCGCTGAGAGTCAAAGACTCTGAGGCAGCGCTCACGTGCAAAGCACATGAGCGCTAGCGCTAAGAGCGCTGCATTCTAAGCAGCGCACCACGTGCATAGCACGTGAACACTAGCGCTGCATTCTAAGCAGCGCACCACGTGAAAAGCACGTGAGCGTAGCGCTAAGAGCGCTGCACTCTAAGCAGCGCACCACGTGAAAAGCACGTGAGCGTTGCGCTAAGAGCGCTGCACTCTAAGCAGCGCACTACATGTAAAGAACGTGAGCGCTAGCGATAGAACAAAATGTTCTCGGCCCTTGGATCAAAGATCCAACGAACATGATTAAAAATCATCAATTAACCAGAATAAAATTCTGTTAAGGAAACATTCCTCAGAATCTTTCTAAACAAGAAAGGTTATGCTCTGAAAATCAGAGCACCGTTGGATCAATGATCCAATGGTGATTAAAAATCACCAAAATATAGAATAAATTCTGTATGGGGAAAATTTTCCAATCTTGTTAAAAACAAGAAGATTGCTTTCTGTAAATCAGAAGCCCTTGGATCAAAGATCCAATGGGGGAAACGTCCCCAAATCAATTAGAGAAAAAATCTTTTTAACCGATCACAAATCAGCCTACCCTATATAAAGGCCCCAAGACTTCAAGTCTGAGAGAGAGGAACCCCCCCCCCAAAAACTTTGAGAAACTTCAGAGAGAAGAGCAAGCTCTTAGCAGAAGAAGAATTTCTTCAAGGTAAAATAAAGAGATCAAAGTATCTCATCAGAAAAAAAAACTTAGTTCTTATGCTAGATCATAGATCTTTAAGACAAATTGTCTTTCACAAAGAGATCCATTATAAAAGGGGGGAGAATAATTCAATTCTCTTAGGATCACAGATCCATAAAGGCAAAGCCTTTCACCAAAAACATAAGAGATTGAAATATCTCCTATAAAATAAGAACTTTGTTCTTAGATCCATGAGACAAAGTCTCTTATAAGAGAGAATTTAATTCTCAGATAGCAGAGTTGCCTAAAAAGAGCCCTAGCGCTCCAATTAAGCGAAGCGCTTTAGCTCTCCAAATCTAGCGCACAGTGCTGCAAGAGCCTTAGCGCTCCAAATTTTAAAAAAGGCTCCGCGCTCATTGATTGGCGCTCATTGCCAAGCGCGCCACGTGCTCCTCATGTGTGCGCTACTTAACAGAAGCGCTTTGCGCTCATTGACTGGCGCTCAACGCCAAGCGCGCCACGTTCTCCTCACATGTGCGCTACTTAACAGAAGCGCTCTGCGCTTATTGACTGGCGCTCATCGCCAAGCGCGCCACGTGCTCCTCATGAGTGCGCTACTTAACAGAAGCGCTCTGCGCTCATTGACTGGCGCTCAGCGCCAAGCGCGCCACGTGCTCCTCACATGTGCGCTAAGAGAACATAAACCATTCTTTAAACAAAAGCCCCAGAGCTATAATGAATGCTCGGCACTCAATAAAAGGCAAAAACAATTGTCAGAAACCAAACCAATGTTTAACATTTTAACTAAATGGGCTGATCCTAAGTTGGCTACAGATCCCTAATTCAGATTAATTGAGCTCATATGCTCATAAATCTTTGATCTTAGTCCCAAATTGGACTACAGATCTCCCAACCAATATTGTTTCAAGGGTACATCTCTTCACTCCTCTAATACATGTCGTTGTAATTCTTCAACATCTTCAGAGAGGTGACGGGTCCTGACCACCAGACATTCCACGAACTGTGGGGTCCTTAAACCCATGGACTATGACTTCCTTACACTTTACGGACTGTAGGGTCCTTAAACTCATGTACTATGATGTCCTTAAACTTTACAGACTATGATGTCTCTAAACTACCATGGACTGTGAGGTCCTTAAACTCATAGACTATGATGTCTTTAAACTTTACAGACTATGACATCTTTAAACTATGGACTATGATGTCCTTAAACTTTTGGACCGGAAAGTCCCTAAACTAAAACAATAGAGCCCAAATGCTCTTTTGTTGGATCTAAATGATCTAGTTAAGTTGATCTTAGTCTAAAATTAGACTAACATATCCTTAACAAATATTTAAGTTGATCTTAGTCTCAAATGAGATTAACGATCCTTAAACTCAACCCAAAACCCAAATCTAAGAAAATACGGAGTTGGACTAATCCACGTCCTATGGGTGACAACATAAATTAGTCTCTGTATACAATCCACGGGCAACCAAAAACAAAACAAACACACACGACACGAAGTGACTATCTGGAGAAGGAGAAAGTGGTTACCGCGATGTGGTAGCGTAATTAACTGTAGGGGCTTTTGCTTGCAGGGAAGAGCATCTCCATAATAATAAACCTCTCAAATAAGGGGGAATCTGACGAAGTCTGCTATATCAGCCGCATTCGTTTAAACCTTCGATACGTGATGCTATAAATCAACTTGGCATCTTCGGAGAGGTGGACAGATAGCACCAAATAGCATCTACCCCTTAAATCCAGGCCGGACGTCCCAACGTCCCGGTCGCGTTTTTCGGCGGAGAACAGATTCTGACATGCCCGGTGGGACCTTTTCCTCTTTCCACTCCACACTTCATTTGTCGTGTTTCATGAACGAATAGCGGTTTGATATGGTTGCCCCTGGATTTGAGGTACTAAGATTTGGTGTCTTGCTCCCGTGAAGAGAAAATGGATTTGAACTGCACCAACTGCAGCAACGGCAATAACTCCCACTCAGTCCCTATCGGAAGAGTGACCTATGGGCCTCAAGCGGCCTCCCTTTTTACGATACCGATGGAACAGGTGACTCAAGCCACCACTGGGCTATTCTTTGGGACCATGATCCCACCAGCAAGCTTCAGCGCTCCAATGTCGTCGCACGAAGTTCCAAAGAAGTCAGTTTTTAGTCGACTTGCCACTACCACGGCCCCTCTCAACGGGTCGTCCAAATCCAGCACCTCAGTCTTTGATAGGCTGAGCCGAAGCTCAAATAGGCCCGTCAAAAAGCCCACAATACCTGAAGGGGTTATCCCGAAGCGGTTAACCATTCCTGCTCCTAAAATTGCCAAGGCGGCTTCTCCTGCTAAGGAGTCGGTCTTCACAAGACTAGCCGTTTCAGCTCCTACTCCACGCGAAGTCATGAAGGCTGCTTCCCTTGTTCGAAAGTCGGCCTTCGCAAGACTGACTATCCCCTCTCAACCGACGTCAGTCATCGACAGGCTAGCGCCAATAACAGCCTCTCCTCAAAGCAGGGGATATGAGTAAGCTCATCCAATGGCAGAGGTGGTCCCATCCGCTCGACACGCTCGACGTCGCCACTGGAGCCGAGTGAGGAAAGCTGGGGGCAATTCCCCATCAGGACTTACCCCGCCAGCTCCAACGGTGGAAGTCAACGCTGCTGTTCCAACTGGAAAAAGCTTTGAACCACTCAGGAGGGTCCGCAAGAACTCTCCGACTGCCGTGCTAAAAAGATCTCCTCGACTTATGGAGAATACTACAAAGACAAAGCTGGAGCAGCCCCCTCAGCGCCTGTCCTCTAAAATTCATAAAGTTTGGCGACAGGTCCAAGACTCGGTGATCAATCAAGACTACTCCCGCCAACCGAAGAAGATGAAAGTTCGGCAAGAGAAGGACCACCCTGTCGTACAACATAAGGTGTCGTCTACTTGGGTGTCCGCAGCAACGGCCCCCTCAATTTCGATCGCCCACAAAAGGAGAAGGCCGGAGAAAATCCCGGGGTATGCAACGAATCTAAAAGACATTGAATCCAAATGCCCCAGGTCTGGGGGCATGGTGGTCCACACTGTTTATATGACTTTCGGAAAAGAGGAAAGCCGTGATTCTACGGGTCACCGACCGCTCACCCGATCAATGAAAAAGGCTCAGGAGCAACAACAACAAAATCTCCAGGAGATGCTGACAACTATGGCTGCACTCATTGGGCCAAAAGAAAGCCCGGAGGCGTCGTCGGAGCAGCGTCAAGAATAAGAGAACGATGCTGAGTTCCTCCGCAGAATTCTCGAGAAGAAAGAAAGTGAGGCCGTGGAACAAGCGGCCAACATAAAACGAATGGCGTTTTTATTCCAAGACATAGTCGGCATGATGATCCAACCGGACCCTCCAGCTGAAGACCCTCCGATTATCCTTGAAGACAACCGAGGGGAGACATCGAACCCTCATCCGGCTCTATCAGCAGCCAAATAGGAGACGATCTCTAAAGCGGCGCTCGATGATTATATAGCTCAACAGATACAAGCTCATTAAGCAAACGAAGCGGTCGGCCAAATAGTCAAGACTGGGAGACCCTATCCGGGTTGGTACGATCAAATAACGTACCCTCCGGGATATACGATCCCTAAATTCCATGTATATAAGGGAATGGGAAATCCACACCAACACGTGGCTCAATTTAGGGCTCTGTGCGGCAACACCGGAGGTGACGACAAACTGCTGCTTCATCAGTTTGTTGGCAGCTTGTCGGAGACAGCGTTTGAATGGTACTCCGATCTTCCGAATGACTCCGTTAAGACATTTGCAAAAATGAAGCTACTATTCACACAAAGGTTCGCAAGCGCTAGCGAGCGCACCCCGATCACCGCATTAATTAACGCCAGAGTGAAGCCAGACGAAATATGGGTGCAGTACGGGATACGGTGGCAGAATCTATGGTCGAAGTGCGAGCAGCGCATCGAAGAAGCTCCTGCCGTAGGCATGTTTATGGGAACCCTCGATCCTCATGCGGCCATATCCCAATTCATGATGTTTTTCAAGCCGACCACCTTCCAGGCCTTGATCGACAAGCTGGCCCAAATGGACCAGATGGGCCATAGACTGTCCTCCTCAAAGACGGATCCTTGGAATGAGAAGGGGAAAGGGAAAGCAACCTTCGTCGCCAACGCTCAACAACAACCTAGTGACCCGAGACCGGTTGTTTGCCAAAGCAACAAGCGGCAATCCCTCGATGAGAAGTCGAGACGTCCTTACTCGTTTCCCCGGGATAAAATAAGGAGACTGTTCGAACTAGCAGTGCGCAACAGGCTCATCACTCTATCGGAGCCGAGACACCCATTACAACCGAACGATGTCAACAATCCCAATTACTGCCCCTACCACCGAGTATTGGGCCATCCGATCGAAGACTGCTACGTCTTCAAAAATTGGGTTGAAGACCAGTATCAACAGGGCAAGTTCATGCTGTCCGAAAACTGGAAGTTAAACCCGCCACAACAGCACACCCCTAAAAGGGTGGACACGCCGGGGGCATCATGCTCATTTATAGAGGAAGCTCCATAGAAAGTCGTTCTTTCGGCAAAAACTAAAAGAATGCTGAAAGATCTTCAAACATGTCCGGCGATCAGGTGGAAAAGCCTGCTAGAGCCAGAGATCATCGAGGGGATATTGAAACCACGTCCAACGTTGGGAGTTAATAGCGATGGGCAAAACACCCAGGCCAAGCCGTCAAAGTCTTCGAAGAAAAAGAAGAAGACCAAAAAGCCCGCGTGGTTTGATGACAAGCGCACGGATCTGCAAAAGCATATTGACGCGCTGGAGGAATATAACCAGAAGGCGCGGACCCCAGTCACATTCCAGGAATTTCTCAACCATATCCTTGAGAACAGAGGCAATGACAATGACGAAGGAGACGACGCGTCAAAAGAACCAGAAGATTACGTAGCAGGTTGTCACATGATCTCTCACTCGTCAATAGATGATAAAGAAGCTCCTGGTGCAGAGAAACTGGGGGCAGATCCAGAACTAGAATCAAAATCCCTGGAGCCATCGGATTAATTGATTGACAGACTGCTGAGCGAAACTCTTCAGAAAAGCAAAGCTGATAGAGGGCGGGTAACGGCCATATACGAAAGGGCCAGACGTCGGCGTCAAGTTAAAGAAGCTCCGGTAACGGGAAGCCATAGAATACCCTAACCGGATCAAAGCATCCCTATCGCCAGCAAAAGCAAGCTTAAAGCAAGGAAACGATTCGCTAGGTCCCTGTAAATGGGGATGAAGTTTCCCTCTTTCAAAGGTAATTCTTCTGGCGGTATACATCTTGATAAAGCGGACGTACATCCTAACTTCTGCTTATACCATCAGAGGATTTCACACCCTATCGAAGAGCATAGCCTTTAAAAACTGGTGGCAGGGATATGTTGCCCACCGACAACACGTTTAACGAGTGAAGCGCAAGGCTCATCAGGAACAGAGAAGCACGAAAAATGAACGCAAAAGAACTGCTGACAACTGTCACATGATTGACACCAAGGGATCTCAAGTTATCACTTTTGGAAGCGACTCTGACGAAGAAATCTCCCTCAACCCTCTCTTCAAGGAATCCACCTCCGACACAAAAGATGCGGAGATTTGCGAGAACAGCTAGCTGCGCAATCGTACATCGCCCGGAAAAAATCTCGGACCTATGAAAGACAGACCGAAACGTCCTTAAACTACTACAAACCGCAGCATCCTAGGGCTGACCCAAAAAAAATGGTACGTCAACAAGCAAAATGGGCACGGAACCCGAAAAGGCTCCGTGAGTAAAAACAGCAGGGCTACCGGCGAGTTTGGGAAAACCCGAGAGGGCGCTGGCTCGTAAAGAATTCGTGCACACTTGTGAGGTCCTATCGACCTTGTGAAGAGAAAATACCTGCGTGAGATCCTTACGACTCACAAAGGAGCGACACACCTAGAGATCCCCACAATTCCTAAGGAGAAATCACACTTACGAGATCCTTACGACTCGTAAGGAGAATTCCCCTTTGAGACCCTCACGGTTCATAGGATTCAAAAGCCTTAAGCTACAGGGATCTGAACCTGTTCTTAAGCCATCACAATCCCCAGATTGCCCTACAAGCGGTTCAATATTGACCCTTGTATACAATCCACGGGCACAAATAAACGTTTTCCCAACAGAGTCCCACCACTGACGAGGGATATCTTCATATGGCGAACGACACTTGTAAGTCCTCTCGACTTATAAGGAGAAAACACTCTTGTAAGATCCTTACGACTTATAAGAGAACACACACTTAAGAATCCTCACAATTCCTAGGAAGAAAATGCACCTACGAGATCCTCACGACTTGTAGGGAGAACCCTCTTATGAGACCCTCCATGCTCATAAGATTCAAAAGCCTTAAGCTACAGGGATCCAAACCTGTTCTTAAGCCATCACTTTTCCCAGATTTCCCTACAAGCGGTTCAATATTGACCCTTGTATACAATCCACGGGCACAAATAAACGTTTCCCCAACAGAGTCCCACCACCGACGAAGGATATCTTCATATAGCGAACGACACTTGTAAGTCATCTTGACTTATAAGGAGAAAACACTCTTGTAAGATCCTTACGACTTATAAGAGAACACACACTTAGGAATCCTCACGATTTCTAAGGAGAAAATGCACCTACGAGATCCTCATGACTCGTATGGAGAAATACCTTTATGAGACCCTTAAAGCTCGTAAAGTCAAAAAGCCTTAGTTAACAGAATCCTAACCCTGTTTACTAAGCCACCTTTGTTCGACATCGACAGAGGCAAATGATGATTCGCTCCTGGCAATGTTCCAATGGTAGCGATGTTGATGCCTAAATCGGTATCAAATTCCAAGCCCTTTCACGGCAAATGATGATTCGCTCCTGGCAATATTCCAGTCGTAGCGATGCTGATGCTGAGATTGGCACCAGATTCTAAGTTCCACACTCGCGATAGAAATTAGCGAGCCAAAAATGCATATGAAATAGCCGAAATGATGGGGCAACTTGCAACAAAATCAACAAGTAAAAATATATGCATACAAAATAGCCGAAATGGTTGGGTAACTTGCAATAAAAAGCAGCGAGTAAAAATAAAAAAATAGCCAAAATGATTGGACACCACGAAAAATAGCCGAAATGATTGGGCCATCGTGAACTTCGCGATATAAAAGCTGAAATGATAGAGTATCGCGGAAAGAAATAAAAAAATGAAAGAATAAAACTTTTGCCCTACAGGTGAGTCCATACTAACCCCTGTTTACAATACATGGGCATAAAAAGAAAAGAGGACCACATTTCCCCAGCTTACCTTGTCAAAGGGAGAGTCAGATCTTGACGACAACATCTACATCCCATAAGAACAACAATGGCGTTCCTCCTCATTCCAGCAGGAATATACGACGTCAACAAAGCGGAGCTACGACAAAGTCCTAGTTTCAAGACTCTACGGTCCACAGACAACCTAGAGTCAACCAATGACCTCCCCGCCGGATCAACGCTCCGTCTCGGAAAAAAGTCAACCGACCCCAAGGAAATCAGTGTCCTTGACAAAATACCTCGATTCAGGGAAATCAGCGTCCTTGACGAGAGCATCTCGATTCGCGTCGACCCACAGAGAAATCAGTGTCTTTGCAGGAATACCTTGATTCGTCTCAACCCCGAGGAAATCAGCGTCCTTGGCAAAAACCTCGATTCAAGGAAATCAGCGTCCTTGATGAGAGCATCTCGATTCGCATCGACCTGTAGAGAAATCAGTGTCTTTGCAGGAATACCTCGATTCGTCTCAACTCTGAGGAAATTAGTGTCCTTGGCAAAAATTTCGATTCAGGGAAATCAACATCCTTGACGAGAGCATCTCGATTCGTGTCGACCCACGGAGAAATCAGTGTCTTTGTAGGAATACCTCGATTCGTCTCAACTCAGAAGAAATTAGTGTCCTTGGCAAAAACCTCGATTCAGGGAAATCAGCGTCCTTGACGAGAGCATCTCGATTCACGTTGACCAGCAAGGAAATCAGTGTCTTTGCAGGAATCTCTCGATTCGTCTCAACTCCGAGGAAATCAGTGTCCTTGGCAAAAACCTTGATTCAGGGAAATCAGCGTCCTTGACGAGAGCATCTCGATTCGCGTCGACCCGCAGAGAAATCAGTGTCTCTGCAGGAATATACGACGTCAGCAAAACGGAGCCATGGCAGAGTACCTAGTTCCAAGTCTCGACGGCCACATCTACAGCCTGGAGACCCACAACGACATTCCTCCTCATTCCAGCAGGATTCGGACGCGACAATCAATCTCGGAGCCACGGCAGAGTCCCTAGTTCCAAGTCTCGACGGCCACATCTACAGCCTGGAGACCCACAACAGCGTTCCTCCTCATTCCAGCAGGATTCGGATGCGACAATCAATTTCGAAGCGGCGGCAAAGTTCCCAGTTCCATGGTTCGGAGGTGCACAGACAACCGAGAGTCAACTCCTGACCCCATATAGTTAAAGTCAATCCTGACCCCGTATGGCTAAAGCCAATCCTGACCCCATATGGCTAAAGTCAATCCAGACCTCGTATGGCTAAAGCCAATCCTGACCCCATATGGCTAAAGTCAATCCTGACCCCATATGGCTAAAGTCAATCTTGACCCCGTATGGCTAAAGCCAATCCCTGACCCCGTGGAACACGGCTAAAGTCAATCCTGGCCTGTGGAAAACGGCCAAAGTCAACCCTCGACCTCCCCGTCAAAGCAATACTTTGATTCGGGAGCAGGTCAACTCATTAATCACTTACGAGTCCTCTCGACTTGTAAGGAAGAAAATTCTCTTGTGAGATCCTTACGACTCTCAAGAGAAAACACACTTAGGAGTCCTCACGACTCCTAAGGAGAAAATACACCTACAAGATCCTCACGACTCGTAGGGAGAAAAATCTTTATAAAACCCTCATGGCTCATAAAATTGAAAAGTCTTAGGCGGCAGATCTGAACCTGTTTCTTAAGCCATCGTTGCCTTACAAAGAGTCCAAGATGGACAGCTACCTACTATCTACAGGCCACACTTGCTAAAATCACATGGCAACAACACAGCAAAGAGAAGAAAGCAATAGTGGGAGATAAAAAAAATGTGTATCTTTTATTCATGAATTCAATTGAGTACAAGACGAATCATATAAAAGAATAAAAATGGATACATGTAATTCAAAAATTATAAATGTTCAATACAAAAGAACTACTGAGAAGGAGGCGTTTTCAATAAATCAGTCAGTTGCTCGCGCACTCCTCTCCACTTCTTTTCATGATCAGCCACCGCGGCCAGCTCTGCTTCGACTTGGGCCCGTTGCTTCAGACAGGATGAAAGTTTCTCATCAATTTCCTGCCGAGTAGCCTCCTGACTCTGCGCAACCTGCTCAGTAAGATCAAGCTTCTTCCTCAGCACCAACCCGTCAAAAATACATCGTTAAAGGTTTTCAAAGATGGAGTTCAACTGTGCAGCATTCGCTGTGACCTCGGCACGTAGTTGGACAGATTCAGCGGAAGTCGCCTCACGTTCCTTTCGCTTAAGGGTCGCCTCTCGTTCGAAATGGCGAAGGAACGGAATGCTCTGCTCAACCCATGCAGATCGCTGGGAGTTCGAAGCCAACACCTCCAGAGCAGGAAGCCTGAGCTTAATCTCATACAGACAGGCTTCAATCTTCCTGCAATGATTAACCCAAGACTCGATGACGCCCTCGCCATGGAAGTGCTCGAGCGTTACCAGCATGGGATTAACCTCGGCAGCAAAATCTGCAGCAAATACAGGGGCCTCGGCGTCAAGGTCCTCAACAAACTCGCTTAACATTCGCAGACTATTCGCAGCACACCTGGAAGAAGGGCATTTAGCAAAAGGCCCTGTCGGCATGGGAATCTAAGACTCGAAGGGAGCTGAAGTCGGTGTGATTGCTGCAAAACAAATCATAGTCAGATATCGGCTTAAGAGATAAAGAAGATGCAAGAGCGATGAAGGCCACTGTACCGGCTATGACAGGTGGCAGAGCTGGGAGTACTGGTAGCGCGACAATTCTCTCGTCCCCTTCTTCAATTTGTAGTGCTGTAATCAATTTAAAGTTAACGGCAGGGTCACCCGTTAAAGAAAAGAAAGGACGTCGGTTAGAAAAAATATTCACCGGCACCAATAGGCAAAGCGACTTCCGATTGGAAGGAGAAATGTGGGTTCAACACCTGATAAAGATGATCGAATAGAACTCCTGTAAGGTTGCGACGATGCATGGTCAGTACAAGGGAAATGACATCCACAATTTAAATTAGACAAATCGCAAACCCATACCTTCCAGCATTTGAGAGGACGCAAGAAAAGGCGAAGGGTCGGCGACACTGCTTTGGGTGGCACGACCTTAATATTCACCACACCTGCATTAGAAACAAAAGAAATGCTATCAGAAAGGATTGAAAGAGATTGCGGAATAAAAAGGAAAACAATGACTCAAAATCTACCTGATGAGTCACCAATCGAAACTGCGACAAGAGCATCACTAGGCGCAGCGACTCTTTCACTCTCTTCCATTGGAAGAGTTTCGGCACCAGTAGCTTCATCCCCCAATTCTACGAGAGTCGTCGTGACACTCGCAATGCCGGGCAATGGCAGGGAACCGTGAGGGGAAAGAGTAGCAATTGGGACAGTCCCGGATTCCTGATAAAGAGTAGCCACTTCGGGCTCGGTGGCTGCCGTCATTTCACCTACCACCTCCTCATCAGGACTTGGCCCTACAGGGTATGATATATGAGAATCTGAAGATCAAACTCTAATAAAAGGACCCAGTGTTACGTTACCTTAGGAAGGCCTTTCAATTGCCTCCCGAGCCGTGCGTACCGCCTGTCTATGAGTAGTAGACAGGGCAGCCGGAGCACCCTCTGGAGAAAAAAGGACAGGGGAAGCAGTGCTCGAGCCTGCACCTACAGCTAAGGTGGCATTTCATTCCTTCGTTGCACGCCTCTTGCGCTTCCTTTCAGCCTAAGCCGCGAGAACTGACCTCCTCAGGACTTCCGATAAGGGTAAGCCATCATCTGAATCAAGTTCTGCCTCCAGCGCCGTTACGACGTCCATCATCGACTTCTTCTGCGAGACCCCTAGTGGCGACTTAGGGATAGCCGTGGCTGCAGTGGCCGTCGCTAATGACAGAGCTGCGTCACCACTCGCGATCGGCACTACACTTGGGATAACCTGAGTCGAGGTAGTCCCTACAATAAGATAAAAAAAATAAGAGTTAGTTTACCCATAAAAAAAGGGAATGAAGACACAGTGAGCCGAAATATACCAAGGCCCAACGAAGCGTGAAGCCTCTCTTCCTCTTCAAAAGTCTTGAGGGAAGGTGCAAGAGCCTCTTCGGCGGAGATACCTGTTGAAGAAGAAAACGTCAGTCAAAGTATAGAAATTAAAATAACCATGAAGAGATAAGACTGAATTATACCTGATTGAGCAATGGTGATCATCTCCGCTTCATCGTGAACCAATTGCTTTGAAACCACGATAGCAACCTCCAGATCAGTATCATCCGGCGCCATGAATAAGCCTTCATTGGTCCCGTATTCGCTCAAGCCCTTGCTGTAAGGAGCATGGGGCTCTTGGACAAATACAACGTCCACAGAAAGTATTGAATTCATTTTCTTCTGCGAACGAGTGCCGACAGCCGATAACATAAGCTTGCGCTTGGTGGGCAACTTTGGACGACGAGTTCCAATCTCCTCACCCACACCGGACTCGGGAGACGCCGCGACTACCGCTTTTTCGGGCACACAGGGTAGGGGCAGCTCACGTATAGCACGTGGTACCACAGCCACAACGGATTCTCTCAAGGGAGGATGGACGATGGTCCGTCGCTTCAAAGGAACGTTTGGATTACCTGCCGGGGCGGTGCCCTTACGGTCAAGCAATAATTGCTTTTCTTCTCTAATAACGGCGCCCATCGAATGCTGGTACCATGCCACATATACGTTCAGGTCTTTTGGAACTCAACTCGGCACACTAATAAAGAAATTGGAGCCGGTGTTCAACCGCATAAAATGGTGCAATGCGCTCCGGATACCCTCTTCAGTAGCAACCGGTTCTGCCAAGAAGGCCTCAAGCGGGACGCCCTGATTATAGCTTAATTGCTGGGCGAAACGATGCGGGTTGTACCTCATGAACAACGCCGAATCATTCTGCCTAAACACGAGAAAGCCCGGCCTGATGGAGTATAAATGAAGAATCTCCCGAGCTTTCAAGATAGAGGCCACGTCTTTAAAAATGTCCCGCAATGGCTGCACAGTTTTTGCGGATTCCTTGCCGATGTTCAGAATCTTATCGGTAAAGGTCATGCTATCTCAACCGTGCGCAGACGAAGGAGCAAACCCCTAGCTTCCCGCTGTGACGGATTTACAATAGATGCCTTAACTAGCCGCATGATCCGAGGGAAGTTATACTTGTCGTAGAAGCAAGGCCTTTTGTGGACACCGAAAACGCCAAGTACATGTAGCTCGATCCATGACGTAAAATAATGCATCGAGAAGTTCACGTGTTGCACCCCTGGTTCAGTAGTGTCTGCCGCCAAGCTGAGGCCGTGATACAAATAGGCTAACCCAGTGACCCCGACGGCCACTTGCATCCCAACAACCATTCGGTGAGCTGGATAAAAAAACGGACGGCCTCATATGGCGAGGGTGCATTGGAAGCACAAACCAGCTTAGCCATAGCCCAAGGAACCCCCAAAAGAACGCTTCTTCGTCAATCCCAGGAGCTGCAAGCTCTGTGAAAGAGACGACCGGGGTGTTGGGGAGAAAGAAATTTTCCTGATCCGCCTCTGCTGCCGGCTGGTTGTCCAAACCAAAACCAAAAGGATCGTCGAGTTTGGCAAATTTCACGACTTCCTTCGACAGGACTTTTAAGTGAAGAAAACGGGCAATGAAATCTGTGAAATTAACCCCACGGCCTCCGGATTCGAGAAAAAGGCTCTCATAGATATTCAATACCTTTATCAAACTCGGGAATTGGTGTTGAATAGCGTTCTCTGGGGTAAGATCCATTACCACCGATTTGGTGGCAAAGATGTACTCGTTCGGAGGAAGCAGTTCCTCATAGTGTTCTCCCCTAACAGGTAAGCCAGAGACCTCTGCAAACTCCTCTAAAGAAATTGAGACTTCTCGATCCAACAGAAGGAAGGTGTGGGTCGGAATATTCCATTGCTCTAGAAATGCCTTGATCCACCACGCAGAAGCCGTAGAATATTGAAAGAGAGAAGCGTAAATCGCGGGATACAACCCGAGCTTCAGCAGCTGCGATTTCTTGGCCGACAAAATATAGCGGGCCCATTGCAAATACCCAGCTGGGTGACGAGGAATTAGGCCTATCATATACGGCTGTCCCCAAGGACACGACTCACCCTGGCATATGCGCCGTCCTAGAGTATTCAAAGCAGCCACCGGCTGTACGGGTATCGCTACCATAGAAGGATGAAGGAGACCCTCTGAAGTCCAATCAACCTCCTCCACGGCATAATTTATTGGGGGTGCATCTGCATAAGGGATCGCCGAAATAGGCTCCGAAGGCGTCGCGCACGAAAAGCCTCGTCGACCCCTGATAATTTGACTGTACCATCTACCGCATAGATGAAGATTCTTTCGCTCCGGGTCATGATCTTTGATCAACGTTAAGACTTCCCTATCCACAGGCGCTTCGGGGAATCCTCCTTCCGAACGGACGAACGGGAAAGAAATGTCAAAAGACATAGTACCAGCGCGGAAAAGAACAAAAAATATGTCGTCAATGCTACAATTTAAATTCTAACACTTGGCACTTTAAATTCGTGCCACACTTCAATCCGGTAAAAAGGGACCAACGGGGGACCCATACAATTTAGATGATAACTCATCATTAATAAAACAGTCTCATCGTTTGATGAGACTGTCATTAAATGAGCAAATCCTCAAAGGATTATCATTTAATGAGGGCCCTCGGGCCAAGGAGTAAATCTCCTATTGAGAGCAGCGCTCTACAGCAGAGTGACATCTGTCAGCTCTGATGATGAATGGAATAAAAATTCCTCAAGAAAATTCTGAAGAGCCATGTGTTCCAAGATTAAAAATCAGGAAAGGATTCAGAGGAGGCATCACGAGCTCACACGTGACCAGTGGTCACATGTTAGCACGTGATGGTTAAGCAGCGGCCAGAGAACAGAGCGCAGAAGAAGAGAAGCCCATTCCAGAGGTCACGTGCTTACACGTGACCACGGGTCACGTGCTCACACGTGACCGGCTTTAAAAGCCTTATTCTTTAACAGAATTAAATTCTGAGGAAAGATCCTTCAAATCTTTCCAAAATGGAGAAGAATTATTTGAAACCGTTGGATCAAGAATCTGAAGGTGATTAAATATCACCAACTTATGGAAATATCTTGGACTTGGAAAGATTTCCCCCGAAATCTAACCGAAATAACAAAGAGATATCTTTGGATTCAAAATCCAATGGTGAAAAAAATTCACCTAATAATCTAAAGGCCCAGATCAATGATTAAGATAAATCAAATCTCTCAATAAATAAATCGAATTTTTCAATGAGAGATTTACCAAACAGATTGATTCTTTTCCTTCTCCTATAAATAGGAGCCCAAACAAAAGAGAGAGAGATATATACATAGAGAGAGATATAGAGCCTTGGAATCTTGAAAATTCAGAAGGAAGAATTTGATTCTCTGCAAAAGAAAAACCCTAGGTAAGAAAAGAGAGGCTTCAAAAGAGAATTTAATTCTCAAAAGAGTTTAACTCTTATATAAAGAAAAGAACTTAGTTCTTTCTCTGGTGGAGGATCTGCAAAGTGCACATCTCCCCATGAATTGAGAATTTAATTCTCATTGGGTTGAGATCCTGCCATGCAGATCTAAAACACAAAGGAGGAACTGAGTTTTGAGAATATAATTCTCACAGAATTATAGGAATTTAATTCCTTTGAGATAAAATTAGGGTTTAACCCTAGGAATTTAATTCCTTCAGAATGGACAGAACTAGGGTTTAACCCTAATTGAGAACTTAATTCTCTCAAATTTACAGGAATTTAATTCTCTTAAAAAAGAAATCAGGGTTTCACCCTATGCATATATGGGGAATTTAATTCCTACAAAAAAGAAATTAGGGTTTAACCCTATCTAAGAATATAATTCTTCAAAAAAAAGAAGGAATTTAATTCCTTTAGAGTTATTGCTAGGGTTTAGCCCTATGAAGAATTTAATTCTTAAAAGATGAACAGATCTTTAAAATAAGGAAAGAACCAGAGTCACGTGCTACCACGTGACCCCTGTGAAGATCCACAGAAAAGAACTTTGAGGCAACGCCTCACGTGCTACCACGTGACCCCTGTAAAGTTCCACAGAAAAGAACTTTGAGGCAAAGCCTCACGTGCCCTACGTGACCCCTGAAGCACATAGGGAAAAAGCAAAAGAAAAGAAGCTCTAGGGCGTCCTCACGTGTCACCACGTGACCCCTAATGAGCATTCTAATAGACCAAAGCATGAACCCCCATCACGTGCCCACACGTGATGGCTGTCAGAATAAAAAGTGTTAAACACTTATCTGTATAACAAAATGAGGGGGATCTGGGCCCACCTTTTGGATGTCATCACGTGCTCCCATGTGATCTCCTCTCTGCTAATGTTTAACACCAAACTGATAACTTGGTTGCCGGTGTTTAACACTGTTATTTATTAGTGTTTAACACTGATTCGAGAATCACAATTTCCAGTGTTTAACACTAATCTGATAATCTTATTTCCCAGTGTTCAACACTGTTGGTCTTTAGTGTTTAACACCAGCTTTAGCCCAATTGGCTAAGTTTCAGAGGCAAAGCCTCTCCTTCAATGGACCAACAGAAGGTCAATATTAAACATGATTGGACTTAGCCCAAGATGGCCATAAGTCCACAATTCAAACTTAACTGGGCCAATAGGCTCATAATATAATTAATTGGTCTGGGTTCCAAATTGGACTACAGATCGCTTATTCTATCTTGGTTCAAGGGTACATCTCTTCACTCCTTTGATACTTGTCGTGTAATTCCTCAACGTCTTCAAAGAGGTGACGAGTCTCGATAAGCACACACATTTCACGGACTGTGGGGTCTTTAAACTCATGGACTATGAGGTCCTTAACCTTGACCGGGATGTCTTAAAACTAACAACGGACTATGAGGTCCTTAACCTTGACCGGGATGTCTTAAAACTAACAACGGACTGTGGGGTCCTTAAACCCATGGACTATGATGTCCTTAACCTTGACCGGGATGTCTTTAAACTAACAACGGACTATGAGGTCCTTAACCTTGACCGTGATGTCTTAAAACTAACGCCGGACTGTGGAGTCCTTAAATCCACGGACTATGATGTCCTTAACCTTGACCGCAACGTCTTAAAACTAACATTGGACCGCAATGTCCTTAAACTACCTATGGACCGCAATGTCCCTAAACTACCTATTGACCGCAATGTCACTAAACTAAACAACAGGGCCCTCCCTTAATTGCTCTCTTGTTGGATCTAAAGGATCCCGTTAAGTTGATCTTAGTCTAAAACTCGACTAACGTATCCTTAACAAACGTTTAAGTTGATCTTAGTCTCAAATGAGGCTAACGTATCCTTAAACACAACCCCCAAAACCAAATCTAAGAAAGATACGGATTTGGACTAGTCAACGCCTTACGGGCGACGACATAACTCAGTCTCCGTATACAATCCACGGGCAACCAAACACAAAACAAACACACACGACACGAAGTGATCATCTGGAGAAGGAGAAAGTTGTTACCGCAATGTGGTAGCATAATTAACTGCAGGGGCTTGCGCCTGCAAGGAAGAGTGTCCCCATAATCAAAAACCCCTCAAGCGAGGGGGAATCTGACGAAGTCTGCTACATCGGCCGCATCCGTCTAAATCTCCGATACACGGTGCCATAAATCAACTTGGCATCTTCGGAGAGGTAGACGGATAGCACCAATTAGCATCTGCCCCGAAATTCAGGCAAGACGTCCCTGCGTCGCGCCGTCTTTCGGAGGGGAATAGATTCTGGCACGCCCGGTGGGACCTTTTCCTCTTTCCACTCCACACTTCGTGTGTCGTCTTTGCGAACGAATCGCGGTTTGTTAATGGTTGCCTTTGGGTTTCAAGCTACTAAGATTTGGTCTTTTGCCTAGCGCAGAAATCATGCATCAATGGCATCCACTGCTCGAGCTGCTCAAAATGCAAGTGCAACCAACGCTCCGCCTCACCTGGAGGTGTAGCCTATGGGCCTCAAGCGGCCTCCATCCTTGCCATGCCGGTGGAACAAGTAACCCATGCTACCACCGGTCTATTTTTTGGGACCATGATTCCGCCTGCGAGCTTCACCATGCCAGTGCCCGCACCAGAAGCGAACAAGAAGTCGGTCTTCGATCGGCTCACTGCTACAACGGCCCATTTCAACGGGTCGTTCAATATCAAACCAGTAGCCTCTGTCTTTACCAGGCTGAACCAGAACTCTGGTGGGTCCGCTAAGAAGCCCATGAACCCTGAAGTGGCCGTCCCGAGGAAGATAGCCACCTCTGCTCCTGAAGTCGTCAAGGCGGCTTCTCCTGTTATAGAGTCGGTCTTTTCAAGGCTGACCATTCCGGCTCCTGCTCCTACTCGAGGGTCTGTTTTTGACAGATTGAACATCGCCACTCAAAAGACATCAGCCTTCAAGAGGTTAGCACCGGCGGCGCCTCATCCGGATAGGGGGAAAGACGAGACCATCCCTATCGCCGAGCCTGTCCCAACAGCTCGACACGCTCGACGTCGCCACTGGCGCCGAGTAAGGAAGGCCGGTGGTAACTCCCCCTCAAGGCTAACTTCACCGGCTCCGATGGTGGAAGTTGATGCTGCTGTTCCAACTGGGAACAACTTTGAACCGCTAAGGAGGGTACGCAAAAACTCTCCGACTGCCATGTTGAAAAGATCTCCTCCACCTACAGAGAGAGTTACAGAAACAAAGCTGGAACAGCCCCCTCAACGGCTGTCCTCCAAAATTTATAAAGTCTGGCGGAGAGTTCAAGACTCGGTAATCGACCAAGATCACTCTCTCCAACAGAAAAGGGCAAAAGTGCAAGAAGAAAAGAACCGTCCGAACAAACAACAAAGGACGACAACCACCAGGGTGCCCGCTGCAACGGCCCCCTCAACTTCAACGGCCCATAAGAGAAGAAGGCCAGAGAAAATCCCCGCGCCTGCGGCAAATGCCAAAGGCGGTGAGCCTAAACGCCCTAAGTCCGGGGGCATCGTGGTCTATACTGTATACATGGCGTCGGGAAAGGAGGACAGCCGTGGTACTCTGAGCTCCCGAACGACTCCGTCAAAACATTTGCGGAGATGGAGCTGCTATTTACGCAGCGATTCGCGAGCGCCAGCGAACGCACTCCGATAACGGCATTGATTAATGCCAAGGTGAAACAAGGAGAGATGTGGGTCCAGTACGCTATACGCTGGCGAAACTTGTGGTCAAAATGCGAACAACGCATCGAGGAAGCGCCCGTGGTGGGCATGTTCGTGGGTACCCTAGATCCTCATGCAACTATCTCACAGGTCATGATGTTCTTTAAGCCAACCACATTCCAGGCTTTGATCGACAAGTTGGCCCAGTTGGAACAGATGGGTCACAGACCGCCTCCCCCGAAGCCGGAACCTCAGAATGACAAGGGTAAAGGGAAGGCAACCTTCGTTGCGAACGCTCAGCAGCAGCCCAATGCCCCAAAGCTGGCGGATCAACTGGAAGAAAGACGGCGGTATTATAATGAGAAAATGAAGCGCCCTTACTCATTCCCGCGGGATAAGACGAAGAGGCTATTCGAGCTGGCGGTACGCAATAGGCTTATCAACTTGCCAAACCCAAGGCGACCGTCGCAACCCAGTGAGGTGAATAACCCCAGTTATTGCCCTTACCATCAAACGGTAAGCCATCCGATTGAGGATTGCTTCGTCTTCAAAGGATGGATTGAAAATCAATACCTACAGGGCAAGTTTGCGCTGTCCGAGAAGTGGAAGGTGAGCCCGCCACAACCACACACTCCTAAGAAGACATACACACCGGGGGCAACTTGTTCTTTCATTGAAGAAGCCCCATGGGAGGTTATGCTATCAGCCAAAACAAAGAGAATGCTGAACGATCTTCAAATATGCCCAGCGATCAGGTAGAAGGACCCGCTGGAACCCCAGATCATTGAAGGGATGCTAAAGCCGCGTCCAACTCCAAAGATCGGTGGTGATGGCCCAAATACTCACACCCAACCGTCAAAGAAAAAGAAGAAGAAATCTAAGAAGCCCGTGAAGCCTGAAGACAAGCGCACGGACTTGCAGAAGCAGATTGACGCGCTGGAAGAGTACAATCAAAAGGCGTGGACTCCCATCACACTCCAAGAGTTCCTCGACCACGTCTTTCAGGAGGAAGATAATGGAGAAGGCTCGTCGGATGAATCCGAGAGATATGTGGCGAGTTGTCATGTGATCTCCCCACTCGTTCACGGACGATGAAAAAACTCCTGGCACTGATAATCTGGGGGCACAGCCTGAGCCAGAACTTGTATGGCCGACAGATGAAATGATCGACACCTTTTTAGACGAGATTCGTTTGAAAAGTAAAGCCGATCGGGAGCGTGAGATGGCCGCATCAGAAGGAGCCAAACGCAAGCTACTAAACGAAAGAGTTGAAGCACTGCCGCCGGATCAAAAGACATCCGATGCGGATAAAAATATATTCAAGACGAGGAAAAGGTTTGGCAAAGCCATGTCAATAGGAATGAAGCTACCACCCTCGAAAGAAAACACGCTCAATGGGGCGGAAAGGCACCCTAATTACTGCTCATATCATCGGAAGATTTCACATCCCACTGAGGAGTGCGACGCCTTTAAGATATGGTGGCAGGGATATGTTGCTCACCGGGAACATTTTAAGTGCATGAAACGTGGAACTCGTCGGGAGCAGAGAAGTACAACCGACAGGCGCAAAAGAACTACCGGCAACTGTTACACGGTCAAAGCTGGGGGATCGCAAGTGCTCACATTCGGGAGCGGTTCTGACGAGGAAATGGCTCTGGGCCCTCTCTTTAAAGAATCCATCTTAGGGAAAGAGGAAGAACCAGAGGCCTGCGAAAACATTCAGCTGCGCAATCGCACGCTCCCGAAAAAGAATCTCGGACCCGCAACTAGAAAAGATAAGGGAAAGGAAAAGGTCGCTGAGGATATCACCTTAGATGACCAAGTTATGAATGAACTGACTGCCAAGGACCCGCCTAAGAAGAGTAAGGTGGACTACAACATCCTAGCGCACCTGAGGAAGCTACCCTCGCAGCTCAGCATTCTTGACGCCCTCTTATTATCAAAAGAAGCGAGAGATTCATTAATCAAGGCGCTGCAAGAGCCCGAGCAATTCCAAGCCTTCCTCGCCGAAGAAAGGATGAAGAATGAACTGGAAGAAGTGCGCACAGCCGATGTCACGTTCGGTGATGAAGACCTTCTCCTTGGGATGTGCGACCACAACCGTTCCCTATACGTCTCTGGATACTGCCACGATATCAAGATAGGCAAAATCCTGGTTAATAATGGATCCTCCGTCAATCTCCTTAATGTTCGGGTGTTGAAGGAAATCTGCATGAGCGTTCAGCACCTCGCTCGCGATAAAATTACCATCTCCAGTTTCGATTCTCAGTCATCACGGACTCTCGGATCGGTGATACTAACATTACGCTTCGGACTACTCATCACAGACATTAAGTTTCACGTCATTGACGCCAAGACTTGTTACCACGCCTTGCTCGGTCGTCCTTGGTTACACGAGTACAACATCATCCCTTCTACGCAACATCAGTATATGAAGTATTTCAAGGATGGTCTCGAGTACACCGTAACAGGCGAGCTGAACCCATTCTCCGTGAACGAAGTCCGTAAATACGAAGATGCAAAGTACTTTTTGCCAGATTTCGAGGACACGGAGAGGTGTCGCAAACCGGAGAACGAAGCCGCCGCCACCATTCCTGTTTTCGGGAGTGATACCGAAGAAGATGAAGAGATAGTTTACGCTAGGCCATCTCGACGCAGCAACCCGGGACCGTCCGCCCCCATATTGATCTTCGGAAGCGATTCGGAAGATGAGGTTAATGCTGTGTTCTCCAGTCGGCCGCCAATACAAGAATTCCCTGGTGATGATCAGAGTTTGCAAATCACCATGATTCCGCGGGAGCACTACAAAGATCTTGACGCACTTGAAGCTTACAATGTGTAAGACCTGTGGACATTTTACGTCCCTCCCGGGCGAAAAGGCAAAAAGGGGATCTTATTTTACCGATCCACGGAAACAAGAGTAGAGAAAGAAATCTGGCATGGCGCAGGTTCTACACTCGACAGGCTTCAACCCATCCGTCTGCCCAGATATTACACAAACAGACTAAATAGGCTATTGAAGTGCCAATGGGTACCTTTAAAACAGACTATTCGACAAGCTCGATTCTATAACAGGATTTGGGATGTCCCTGGGACTCAGCGCAAATTGCCCAACGGGAGAATGGAAATGCTTGGGCTTGGGTATGTAAGATCCGGGAAACGGGAACAAGTCCACGGTAGCTACGCCATATATAACTTCGACGAAGAAGAGGATGCCCTGTCAGAAAACGCCGACCCCTTATCAAAACTAGATCCCGCAATCGAAGTGCCGAGTCCGTCGTTTGAAGAACGAATGGACAATCTTATCAGGAAAGCGGGTCAAAAAGCTCGGGACGACCATAATCGCGAGATGGCCATCTACGAGAAAGCCAGGATGCAACGTCTATTTCAACATGCTACAAAAAATGAAGATGCTCCTCCCTGTCAACCCGTTGCGCAAAAGGCCCGACGCAGAGGCAGGAGTAAGTCAAAAAGCGGAAAAGGAGGTCGAAAACGACAACGCAGGATCAAAGAGTCATGTGATCAGGTATCGCGCGGTCCAGATTTGTCCCTCATGAGGAAGATGAGTCGAGCGTATTCTTTCCCTCAAGAAAAGACGAAGAAAATACTTGATTTCGCTTTAAAACATTGAATGATTACACTTCCGGAATCTAAGCATCCTGAGCAAGCTAACGAGGTCTCCCATCCGGGCTACTGCTTTTATCACCGAGCCATAGGACGCCCTATCGAAGACTGCTTCACCTTCAAGAACTGGGTCAAAGACCAGTACCGGCAAGGCAGGTTTGCTTTATCCAGCAGCTGGAGGGTAACGCCGCCACAAAAGCACGAACCCAAAGCCACAAGAGCAGAACCAGATCCACATCGGGCTTGGAAGCGAGTCCGTACTTGTCATATGATAACAATATCAAAAGGGGAGCCCGAGGATATGGATGACCTTTCTTGGTGCTTCGAAAACAATGACGATGAGGTAATCTCAGAATTTCCACCAGCGCCGAAAGAGCTGGAAGATGGCATACATATTGCTGCAGATAACCTCAAGAAGATTGAGTTGGGGACAGCGAACGACCCGCGACCGACATTCGTCAGTGAGCTACTATCTGAAGAAAGGGTGGCTGCGTTAAAAGACGTGCTTATGCAGCATAGAGATTGCTTCGCATGGAACTATTCTGAAATGCTAGGTTTAGATCCAGAAATTGCTATGCATAAATTGGCGATATCCTCGGACGTTAAGCCAGTCAAACAGGCGCCGAGAAGAATGCGTCTCGAGCTTGAGATGAGCATCAACGCCGAAGTCAAGAAGTTAATCGATTCTGGGTTTATCCAGGAAGTTCAGTATCCTGACCGGATCGCCAACATTGTTCCGGTGATGAAGAAGAATGGGATAATGCGCATATGCGTGGACTTCCGGGATCTCAATAAAGCTTGCCCGAAGGACGATTTCCCAGTACCGGTCACCGAGCTAATGATAGATAACACGTCCACTCACGAGGTTTTCTCTTTCATGGATGGCTCATCAGGATACAATCAGATAAAGATGCACCCCGAAGACCAGAAGCACACCGCTTTCCGGACTCCTCTGGGTATATTTTGCTACAAAGTTATGCCCTTCGGTTTAAAGAACGCCGGTGCCACCTATCAGAGGGCCATGACGAAGATATTCGATGACCTCATACATGAAATCGTCGAATGTTACATCGACGATCTCGTGGTGAAAAGCAAATCGTACGAGGAGCATTTAGAGCATCTGAGGACCGTATTTCAACGCCTTCAGCAATACAACTTGAAGATGAACCCTCTCAAATGCGCGTTCGGGGTATCCTCAGTCAAGTTCCTAGGGTTCATCATCCAGCACCGGCGTATCGAGATAGATCCGTCGTAGATCAAGGCGATCATGGAAATGCCACCGCCAAGGACTCTTAAACAATTACGGTCTCTCCAAGGGAAACTCGCGTACATTCGGCGATTTATAGCCAACCTTTCAGGCAAGTGCCGCCCTTACAGTCACCTGATGAAGAAGGGAACCCCGTTCGTCTGGGATCACAAATGCCAAGGCGCACTGGACGAGATCAAGCAGTACCTGCAGAACCCGCCGGTGTTGGCTGCTCCGGTCAAGGGAAAACCTCTTATTCTTTATACCACAGCCTTCGAAGGTTCCTTAGGCGCATTATGGGCATAAGAGAACGACCAAGGGAAGGAGAGAGCGCTCTATTATTTAAGTCGAGTCCTACTAGGGAAGAAAGCAATTATTCCCCCATCGAAAAGCACTGCCTGGCGTTGATCTTCGCGATAATGAAACTCCGGCACTATGCGTTGGCGCATGAAGTTCGTCTCATTTCGAAGGTGGACCCCCTTAAATATTTGATGTCAAAGGCCATATTGACAGGTCGGCTCGCTAAATGGGCTTTGCTCTTGATGGAGTTCTCGATAACTTATCAACCTCTTAAAGCAGTCAAAGGCCAGGCCATCGCCGACTTTCTCGCTGAGCATCTAATACCTGCCGACTCTCCTTTGAATTGCGAGCTGCCAGACGAACATGCGTTTGACACGATCAACAGAAGTGGTACCCGGTGGGAACTCTATTTTGCCGGAGCGTCTTCCATGAAGAAGCGCAAACAAAACACGCCTATAATCAAATCAGGGGTAAGCCTCATCTTCGTAACCCAACAAGGTGGGATAATGCGCTTTGCTTTCTCCTTGACAGAGCCGAGGACTAAAAATGAAGCCGAATACGAAGTTTTGATAGCAGGCCTTGAGATCGCCATCGACATGGGAATTGAAAACCTCCTCATATACGGAGATTCCCTACTAGTCGTTAGTCAAGTAAACGGCGACTACCAGACATGCAAGCTAGAGCTGGTGAAGTATGGCGAGAGAGTACAGCGATTGCTGACTCAAATCCCCTCCTACATGCTGGAAAACATACCGCGTGCGGAAAATAGAAAAGCGGATGCATTAGCCAAGCTCGCTAAAGAACTGGCTGATGAGAACCTCGATGAAGTCAGAATCATGGTGCAAAGCCGTCGAGTCCTCGCACCGGCGGAAATATCTCCGAAATCATCTGAGGAAAAAGAATCAACCGAGCAAATGGCTATGCAAATAAAGGACCAAGAGAAGGTTGAAGATTGGAGAGAAGTCTTTATAGACTACTTCAATTACCGTCGAACACCTGAAGATGCGTCCTCAAGACATCAGTTTATGAAACGAGCTCTGACTTTCGCCTTCGTCAACGATACCTTGTACAAGAGGTCATTTGATTCTTTATGGTTGAGATGTATGGGACCTGACGAAGCGAAAAGAGTCGTTCAGGAAGTTCACGACGGACTCTGCGGTTCTCACCAAGCAGGCCCGAAGATGAAGTTGAAGATTAAACGAATGGGATACTATTAGCCCATGATGATCCAGGACTGCCTCGAGTATGCGAAGCAATACCACTCGTGCCAGATCCATGGGGACTTTATCCATCAGCATCCAAATCCACTCCATCCAACGGTGGCTAGCTGGCCGTTCGAAATGTGGGGGACTGACGTAATCGGCCCCATCGAACCAGTATTGTCCAGAGGACATCGATTCATTTTGGCGACAACTGATTACTTCTCCAAATGGGCAGAAGCATTACCGTTGAGGGAAGTGAAGACGGAGAATATCCTCCATTTCATCAAGACGCACGTCATTTATCGGTTTGGAACTCCGCGACGGATTATCTCCGATAACGGGCCAGCCTACAGAAGCCACAAGATTAGTCGCTTCGCGCAACAACACAACATAGACTGGAGATATTCCTCAGTGTATAATCCCCGAGCTAACGGTCTAGCTGAGGCTTTCAACAAGACCTTGACGAAGATCGTGAAGAAGACGGTGTCCCGAAACAAAAAGGACTGGCACGAGAGACTGCAAGAAGCTCTTTGGGCGTATCGAACTACGTTCAAGACGGCCACGAACACAACGCCATACACGTTGGTATTCGGTACGGAAGCGGTACTCCCCCTCGAGATAGAGTTACCCTCTCTACGAGTGGCAGTCCTTTACGAACTGACGGACGAAGAAAATGCTCACCTTCGGCTTGAGGAGCTTGATGCCCTTGATGAAACCCGGCTCATAGCGCAACAAAATCTGGAGGCTTATAAAGCAAAGATGATGCGCTCATACGAAACATTGGCTAGGCCGAGAACATTTCGCCAAGGCGAACTCGTGCTAATGGTCAAAAGACCTATGATTCCCAATCGCGCCAAGTGGGGAAAATTCTAGCCGAATTATGAAGGCCCGTACATCATAGACAAGGTCTACCAGGGTGGAGCGTATCTACTCATGGATATGCACGGTGAAAGACCTTTCAGGCCAATAAACGGTCGCTTCCTGAAAAAATACTACGCTTAACGGGTCAAGGCCTAGGTCTATGATAGATGACGACGACCATGTCCGCTCGCTAACTTCCTAAGCCCGAACTCTATAAGTAGTAACCGTCCTTCTTCAGCAACGGACCGAAACGTCCTTAAACTGATAGCGGACCGAAACGTCCTTAAACTAACGATGGACCGCTATGTCCTAAAACCAGCTGTTGACCGAGATATCGATAAACTACGGTGGATTGCAGCATCTCAAAGACGATACAAAAAAAATATATAAAAAAATAATAATAAAAATAAAAATGGTATGTCCGTAAGCGAAATGGGCACAGATGAAAACCTGAAAGGGCTCCGTGAGTAAAAGCAGCAGGGATACCGACGAGTGTTTGTGAAAACCCGAAAGGGCGCAACCTCGTTAAAGGACACTTGCAGGGTCCTCACGACCTTGTAAGGAGAAACCACCCGCGTGAGATCCTTACGACTCACAAGGGAGCAACACACTTAGGAGTCCTCACGATTCCTAAGGAGAAATTACACTTGCGAGATCCTCACGACTCGTAAGGAGAAATCTCTTATGGGTCCCTCACGGCTCATAAGATTTGAAAGTCTTAAGTTACAGAGACCTGAACCTGTTCTTAAGCAACCCCCACAACCTCCGATACTGCCCTACAAGCGGCTCAATGCTGACCCTTGTATACAATCCACGGGCACGAATAAACATTTCCCTAACCGAGTCCCATCCGTGACTAGGGATATGTTCGCACGATGAACAACCCTTGTGAGTCCTCTCGACTTATAAGGAGAAAGCTCTCTTGTAAGATCCTTACGATTTACAAGAAGCCATACACTTAGGAGTCCTCACGATTCCTAAGGAGAAAACACACCTACAAGATCCTCACGACTTGTAGGGAGAAATACCTTTGTGAGACCCTTACGGCTCATGAAGTCAAAAGCCTTAGTCGACAGAATCCTAACCCTGTTTACTAAGCCACCTTTGTTCGACATCGACAGAGGAAAATGATGATTCGCTCCTGGCAATATCCCAGTTGTAGCGGTGTTGATGCCGAAATTGGTGTCTAATCCCAAGCTTGCGGCAAAAAGCCAGCAAGTCATACATGCATACAAAATAGCCGAAATGATGGGGCAACTTGCAGCAGAAGAAGTAAAAAAAAATGTATGCATGCAAAATAGCCGAAATGATCGGGCAACTCGCAATAAAAAGCAGCGAGTAAAAATAAAATGAATAGCCGAAATGATTGGGCACCGCGGGAAATAGCCGAAATGATGGGGCAATCGCGACCTTCGCGATATAAAAGCTGAAATGATAGAGCATTGCGAAAAGAAATAAAATAAAAATAAAAATGAAATTTATGCCCTACAGGTGATATCATGTCAATCCCTGTATGCAATCCAGGGGCGCAAACAATGAGGGAATCACATTCCTCCTCTCTCAAGTTTCATCAGAAAAAGAAGCCAAATCTCGATGGGTCGCAGACAGCCTGGAGATCATCTCAACATTCGTCTCATTACAACAGACACGACATCAAGCAAAGCGGAACAGCGGCAACTCCCAGTTCCATGACTCGGCGGTGTACAGATGACCAAGAGTCAAATTCCGACTCCGTGAAATGCGGATAAAGTCAACCATTCCTGGTCACGTGGAACGCGGATAACATCACTTCTGACCCCGTGGAAAATTTCTAGAGCGGATCCTGGTCCTCGCAGAGCACGGCAGTGAACCCGTGTGAAGCATCCAGAGCGGAGCCTAGTCCTTGCCAAACACGGCAGTGAACCCGTGTGAAGAATCTAGAGCAAAATTCCTAGTCACGTGGAACGCGGATAACGTCACTTCTGACCCCGTGGAAAACGTCCAGAGCGGATCCTGGTCCTCGCAAAGCACGGCAGTGAACCCGTGTGAAGCATCCAGAGCGGAGCCTAGTCCTCGCCAAACACGGCAGTGAACCTGTGTGAAGCATCTAGTACAAAATTCCTGGTCACGTGGAACACGGATGACGTCACTTCTGACCCCGTGGAAAACGTCCAGAGCAGATCCTGGTCCTCGCAGAGTACGGCAGTGAACCCATGTGAAGCATCCAGAGCGGAGCCTAGTCCTCGCCAAACACGGCAGTGAACCCGTGTGAAGCATCTAGTGAAAAATTCCTGGTCACGTGGAACACGGATGACGTCACTTCTTACCCCGTGGAAAACGTCCAGAGCGGATCCTGGTCCTCCCAGAGCACGGCAGTGAACCCGTGTGAAGCATCCAGAGCGGAGCCTAGTCATCGCCGAACACGGCAGTGAACCCGTGGGAAGCATCTAGAGCAAAATTCCTGGCTACGTGGAACACGGATTATGTCACTTCTGACCCCATGGAAAACATCCAGAGCGGATCCTGGTTCTCCCAGAGCACGGCAGTGAACCCGAGTGAAGCATCCAGAGCGGAGCCTAGTCCTCGCCGAACACGGCAGTGAACCCGTGGGAAGCATCTAGAGCAAAATTCCTGGCTACGTGGAACACGGATTATGTCACTTCTGACCCCATGGAAAACATCCAGAGCGGATCCTGGTTCTCGCAGAGCATGGTAGTGAACCCGTGTGAAGCATCCAGAGCGGAGCCTAGTCCTCGCCGAACACGGCAGTGAACCCGTGGGATGCATCTAGAGCGAAAATCCTGATCACGTGGAACGCGGATAACGTCATTCTTTGACCCCGCGGAAAACGTCAAAAGCGGAGCCTGGTCCTCGCCAAACACGGCAGTGAACCTGTGTGAAAGCACCCAGAGCAAACATCGGACTGTGGAGTCATTAAAATCCACGGACTATGATGTCCTTAACCTCGACCGTAATGTCTTAAAACTAACGATCAACCATGATGATTCTAGACTGATTTTACCTTGGTTCAAGGGTACATCTCTTCACTCCTTTGATATTCGTCGTTGTAATTCCTCAACGTCTTTAAAGAGGTGACGGGTCCCAGTAACCACACGTCAGACTGTGGAGTCCTTAAATCCACGGACTATGATGTCCTTAACCTTGACCGTGATGTCTTAAAACTAACATTGGACTATGGAGTCCTTAAATCCACAGACTATGATGTCCTTAACCTTGACCGTGATGTCTTAAAACTAACACCGGACTGTGGAGTCCTTAAATCCATGGACTATGATGTCCTTAACCTTGACCGTGATGTCTTAAAACTAACATTGGACTGTGGAGTCCTTAAACACAGGGACTATGAGGTCCTTAACCTTGACCACAATGTCTTAAAACTATGGTACCCTGGAAAACATCCCAAAGCAACCCCTGACCCCGTGAGATACGGATAAGGGCGACCGCACCCGGCACTTGCGGGTCCTCACGACCTGTAAGGAAGAAAACTCTCTTGTGAGATCCTTACGACTCCCAAGGGAAAACCCGCTTAAGAATCCTCACGATCCTTAAGAAGAACTTACACCTACGGGATCCTCTCGAGCTGTGGGGAGAAAAACTCTTTATGAGACCCTCACGGCTCATAAAGCTCAAAAGTCCTAGGAGGCAGATCTTAAACCTGAATCCTAAGCCATCGCCGCCCTGCCAGGAGACCAAGATAAATTGTCCGCAGAACACATTCAATAAAAAGAGACACACCATTGAGAAGAAAAATATGTCTTTATTCATGAACCAAGATGGATACAAAGTACAATTCATGAAAAAGCAAAAAGAATATACTCTCATTCAGGAATATGTACAAAAAGAAAAGAAAAGATACAAGTCTTCAAGCCGGCGGGCGATTTAGCAATTTTACTAGCTCATCCTTCTTTTGCTGGGCCACAGCTTCATGATTTAGGATCGCCAGGAGACGGGCCTCCGCCTGAGCCTGTTGGGCCTGATACGAGGCGAGCCGACCTTCGAGCTCTTTCTCGATAGCCTTGTGAGCCTCAACCCTTTCGCGAGTAAACACGGCAGCTTTATCAAAGGCCACCACCTCTTTGATAGACTCCTGAAGTACTCGCCAGAGTTCATACGCTTTGTTGGCCTTGGCCGTAAGGTTGGCTTGGAGCTCATTCAACGCTTTTGAAGCCAGCTCCCTCTCTGAGAATTTGCGGCCGAGCCTCTTCTCGCATGACACCATGTTCGCCGCGCACCACTCAATCAGCCCCTGTAAGCTCGCCTTCGCAACCACAATCTCTGAAGGAAGGCGCGTACACTCAAGACTATATATATACAAGCCTCCCTTCGACGGTAATACTCGATCTAAAACTAGCACAAACCACCCGATATGGGAGATAACAAGGAAAGTTTCTGATCTATATCCTATCAGGTGCGCATTTGCAACTGTACGAATGTTTAAAAGGAAATGTTACCCGAGGCACTGATGTGCATGCAACGTAACGATGGTGCTCGCAATTAAAGAAAATTCCCATGATAAAAACAGGCAGCTCATTTACGCAAGCAAGACACACGTACGAGTATCCAACAAACATGAAAATTCAACAGAAAGCATGCAAACCGCTTTTTATAAAGGGAGTACATTGATTCAAACATACTACACTACCGGGAAAAGATCACCAAACAAGGGATCAGAAATACAAGGGTTAACAAAGCAAAACACAAAATTCTCCAGCTCCCTCTCTGCCTTCTCCAGCACGTCAAAATGACGGTTTTCGCGAGGAGTCGCTCCCCATCAGTTGGAGCCATTCTCATCAGCGAAAGCAGACATAACGGCCCGACGGGCTCTTATCTGACTCAGTAAATGAACTGAATGATCCTTCAGAGCTTGAGTGATTAGAAAAGCCTCATGAAAGCACTCAAGCTTGTCCTCCGCCGCGTCAAGGATCGCCGAAGTCATCTCCGCCGGATGAGGGGGTATATCAGTAAGCACAGACAGGAGGATCATCCGGAGCCAAATGGAGCCCATGGAAAGAGGAGAGCCCCGACGAGTCAGCAGTTCGTACATCACCGTGTCACATTGAGTGTCGGTGAGAAGGGGATCTGCCAGCCGCGCAGCGAAGCGAGGGATTATCTCCTCAATGGGCACCTCCCATGATTGCCGACGAGCATAGGGACGATTGCAAGCCATGGCGATTAATCGGTCTCTCAAACATGATCATCTTAAGGTATAAATGGGTTTCTCTGTGAGGAAAGGAAGAAAGGCATGGTTTCAGGTTATAAAGGGGATCATTTAATGCTATGCACAAAAAATGTTGTGCATGGTGGGAATATTCTCAAAGCCCGGAAAGAAGGGGAGAGAGTTGGAAATGAAATCCAACGACGCACTGGAATCGGATCAGGGAAATGAAACGTCCCCATCAAGCAGAGCCCTGCATGCGCAACACGTGAGCACCAGCCTTGATTGGAAGATAAAACGGCACTGCACATACACAACAGAGAACTAAGCTCTGAGAAAGAGAATTAAATTCTCAAAAGAAGAAAGTTCTCAAAGGAGGAGGATGAGCAAAGTGGAGGCTCCTCTGAAAGGACATTGGTATTTAGAGGATAGGATGGAAAACGTTTCATCTACCCTACTCCCAAGGCAGATCTGACGGTCGCAGAAGTGACAGCGTTGCACTCACGTGCAGACACGTGAGAACAACGCTGTGGGGGCATTTGTTCCCTGATTAAAAATCAGGAAAGGCTTCAGAGGAGGCATCACGAGCTCACACGTGACCAGTGGTCACGTGTTGGCACGTGATGGTTAAGCAGCGGCCAGAGAACAGAGTGCAGAAGAAGAGAAGCCCATTCCAGAGGTCACGTGCTCACACGTGACCAGGGGTCACGTGGCCACATGTGACCGGCTTTAAAAGCCTCATTCTTTAACAGAATTAAATTCTGAGAAAAGATCCTCCAAATCTTTCCAAAATGGAGAAGAATTATTTGAAACCGTTGGATCAAGAATCTGAAGGTGATTAAATATCACCAACTTATGGAAAGATCTTGGACTTGGAAAGATTTCCCCCTAAATCTAACCGAAATAAAAAAGAGATATCTTTGGATTCAAAATCTAATGGTGAAAAAAATTCACCTAATAATCTAAAGGCCCAGATCAATGATTAAGATAAATCAAATCTCTCAATAAATAAATCGAATCTTTCAATGAGAGATTTACCAAACAGATTGATTCTTTTCCTTCTCCTATAAATAGGAGCCCAAAGAAAAGAGAGAGAGATATATATAGAGAGAGATATAGAGCCTTGGAATCTTGAAAATTCAGAAGGAAGAATTTGATTCTCTGCAAAAGAAAAACCCTAGGTAAGAAAAGAGAGGCTTCAAAAGAGAATTTAATTCTCAAAAGAGTTTAACTCTTATATAAAGAACAGAACTTAGATCTTTCTCTGGTGGAGGATCTGCAAAGTGCACATCTCCCCATGAATTGAGAATTTAATTCTCATTGGGTTGAGATCCTGCCATGCAGATCTAAAACACAGAGGAGGAACTGAGTTTTGAGAATTTAATTCTCACAGAATTATAGGAATTTAATTCCTTTGAGATAAAATTAGGGTTTAACCCTAGGAATTTAATTCCTTCAGAATGGACCGAACTAGGGTTTAACCCTAATTGAGAACTTAATTCTCTCAAATTTACAGGAATTTAATTCCCTTAAAAAAGAAATCAGGGTTTCACCATATGCATATATGGGGAATTTAATTCCTACAAAAAAGAAATTAGGGTTTAACCCTATCTAAGAATATAATTCTTCAAAAGAAAGAAGGAATTTAATTCCTTTAGAGTTATTTCTAGGGCTTAGCCCTATGAAGAATTTAATTCTTAAAAGATGAACAGATCTTTAAAACATGCAAAGAACCAGAGTCACGTGCTACCACGTGACCCCTGTGAAGATCCACAGAAAAGAACTTTGAGGCAACGCCTCACGTGCTACCACCTGATCCCTGTAAAGATCCACAGAAAAGAACTTTGAGGCAACGCCTCACGTGCCCCACGTGACCCTGAAGCACATAGGGAAAAAGCAAAAGAAAAGAAGCTCTAGGGCGCCCTCACGTGTCACCACGTGATCCCTAATGAGCATTCTAATAGACCAAAGCATGAACCCCCATCACGTGCCCACACATGATGGCTGTCAGAATAAAAAGTGTTAAACACTTATCTGTATAACAAAATGAGGGGGATCTGGCCCCACCTTTTGGATGTCATCACGTGCTCCCATGTGATCTCCTCTCTGCTAATGTTTAACACCAAACTGATAACTTGGTTGCCAGTGTTTAACACTGTTATTTATTAGTGTTTAACACTGATTCAAGAATCACAATTTCCAGTGTTTAACACTAATCTGATAATCTTATTTCCCAGTGTTCAACACTGTTGGTCTTTAGTGTTTAACACTAGGTTTAGCCCAATTGGCTAAGTTTCAGAGGCAATGCCTCTCCTTCAATGGACCAACAGAAGGTCAATATTAAACATGATTGGACTTAGCCCAAGAAGGCCATAAGTCCTCAATTCAAACTTAACTGGGCCAATAGGCTCATAATATAATTAATTGGTCTGGGTTCCAAATTGGACTACAGATCGCTTATTCTATCTTGGTTCAAGGGTACATCTCTTCACTCCTTTGATACTTGTCGTTGTAATTCCTCAACGTCTTCAAAGAGGTGACGGGTCCCGATAACCACACACATTTCACGGACTGTGGGGTACTTAAACTCATGGACTATGAGGTCCTTAACCTTGACCGGGATGTCTTAAAACTAACAACGAACTATGAGGTCCTCAACCTTGACCGGGATGTCTTAAAACTAACAACGGACTGTGTGGTCCTTAAACCCATGGACTATGATGTTCTTAACCTTGACCGGGATGTCTTTAAACTAACAACGGACTATGATGTCCTTAACCTTGACCGTGATGTCTTAAAACTAACGCCGGACTGTGGAGTCCTTAAATCCGCGGACTATGATGTCCTTAACCTTGACCGCAATGTCTTAAAACTAACATTGGACCGCAATGTCCTTAAACTACCTATGGACCGCAATGTCCCTAAACTACCTATTGACCGCAATGTCACTAAACTAAACAACAGGGCCCTCCCTTAATTGCTCTCTTGTTGGATCTAAACGATCCCGTTAAGTTGATCTTAGTCTAAAACTCAACTAACGTATCCTTAACAAACGTTTAAGTTGATCTTAGTCTCAAATGAGGCTAACGTATCCTTAAACACAACCCCCAAACCAAAATCTAAGAAAGATACGGATTTGGACTAGTCCACGCCCTACGGGCGACGACATAACTCAGTCTCCGTATACAATCCACGGGCAACCAAACACAAAACAAACACACACGACACGAAGTGATCATCTGGAGAAGGAAAAAGTTGTTACCGCAATGCGGTAGCGTAATTAACTGCAGGGGCTTGCGCCTGCAGGGAAGAGCGTCCCCACAATCAAAAACCCCTCAAGCGAGGGGGAATCTGACGAAGTCTGCTACATCGGCCGCATCCGTCTAAACCTCCCATACACGGTGTCATAAATCAACTTGGCATCTTCGGAGAGGTAGACGGATATCACCAATTAGCATCTGCCCCGAATTTCAGGCAAGACGTCCCTGCGTCGCGCCGTCTTTCGGAGGGGAACACCATGCTCTGTAAAGATGATGGAATAACTCATCAGAAAACCTAAAAGTAAATTTTTTAATGAATTAAAATTCTGAGATTTTCAAGATCTATGAACAAACCCTAAGAATTTTTCATAAAAGATTAACAAATCTATAAGATTTGAAAGAGCAAAACTCTGTTGATAGGTTAAGAAACTCTAAGAAAGATCTCTTTAGATCTATGAAGTGCAAAGCTCTATTGAGAAACCCTAACAAATCTACATGATTTGAAAGAGCAAAACTCTGTTAATAGGTGAAACCCTAGATTTGATCTTTACCTAAAAAAATTTTGACAGAGTTCTGTCTCCAGGAGAGTTCTCAAAACAGAGAGCAATGCTCTAAAAGGGAATTAATTCTCAGAAAATCAAGAAAGGAGATGAACAGAGATCATCTCAAGGGCCAAAGGCCCTATTTATAGGCACCGAGAGCCGTTTCAACTTCTGAGTTGATCCAATGGCAGAGATGTTGCCACCGCTGCACTCATGTGTAGGTCACGTGAGCGCAACGGTGGGGGCATTTGTTTTCCCAATCAGAGCAAAGCTCTGTTCAAATTTTGAAATTTGAAATGAAGCATCGCTTCATAGCAGCGCCGGCGCTGAGAGTTAAAGACTCTGAGGCAGCGCTCACGTGTAAAGCACATGAGCGCTAGTGCTAAGAGCGCTGCATTCTAAGCAGCGTACCACGTGCAAAACACGTGAGCGCTAGCGCTAAGAGCACTAAACTTTAAGCAGCGCACCACGTGTAAAGCACGTGAGCGTTAGCGCTAAGAGCGCTGCACTCTAAGCTGCGCACCACGTGCAAAGCACGTGAGCGCTAGCGATAGAACAAAATGTTCTCGGCCCTTGGATCAAAAATCCAACGAACATGATTAAAAATCATCAATTAACCAGAATAAAATTCTGTTAAGGAAACATTCCTCAGAATCTTTCCAAACAGGAAAGGTTATGCTCTGAAAATCAAAGCACCGTTGGATCAACGATCCAATGTTGATTAAAAATCACCAAAATACAGAATAAATTCTGTATGGGGAAAATTTCCCAATCTTGTTAAAAACAAGAAGATTGCCTTCTGTAAATCAGAAGCTCTTGGATCAAAGATCTAACGGGGGAAACGTCCCCAAATCAATTAGAGAAAAAATCTCTTCAACCGATTCTACAAATCAGCCTACCCTATATAAAGGCCCCAAGACTTCAAGTCTGAGAGAGAGAAACCCCCCCCCCCCCCGATAAACTTTGAGAAAGTTCAGAGAGAAGAACAAGCTCTTAGCAGAAGAAGAATTTCTTCAAGGTAAAATAAAGAGATCAAAGCATCTTATCAGAAAAGAACTTAGTTCTTATGCTAGATCATAGATCTTTAAGACAAATTATCTTTCACAAAGAGATCATAACATCTCATTATAAAAAAAGGGAGAATAATTCAATTCTCTTAGGATCACGGATCCATAAAGGCAAAGCCTTTCACCAAAAACATAAGAGATTGAAATGTCTCCTATAAAATAAGAATTTTGTTCTTAGATCCATGAGAAAAAGTCTCTTATAAGAGAGAATTTAATTCTCAGAGAGCAGAGTTGCTTAAAAAGAGCTCTAGCGCTCCAATTAAGCGAAGCGCTTCAGCGCTCCAAATCTAGTGCACAGCGCTGCAAGAGCCTTAGCGCTCCAAATTTAAAAAAGCGCTCTGCGCTCATTGACTAGCGCTCATTGCCAAGCGCGCCACGTGCTCCTCATGTGTGTGCTACTTAACAGAAGTGCTCTACACTCATTGACTAGCGCTCGGCGCCAAGCGCGCCACGTGATCCTCATGTGTGCGCTACTTAACAGAAGCGCTCTGCGCTCATTGACTGGCGCTCATCGCCAAGTACGCCACGTGCTCCTCACGTGTGCGCTACTTAACAGAAGCGCTCTGTGCTCATTGACTGGCGCTTATCGCCAAGCGCGCCACGTGCTCATCACGTGTGCGCTACTTAATAGAAGCGCTCTGCGCTCATTGACTGGCGCTCATCGCCAAGCGCGCCACGTGCTCCTCACGTGTGCGCTACTTAACAGAAGCGCTCTGCGCTCATTGACTGGCGCACAGCGCCAAGCGCATTACGTGCTCCTCACGTGTGTGCTAAGAGAACATAAACTGTTATTTAAATAAAACCCCAGAGCTATAATGAATGCTCAGCACTCAATAAAAGACAAAAACAATTGTCAGAAACCAATCCAATATTTAACATTTTAACTGAATGGGTCGAGCCCAAGTTGGCCATAGATCTCTAATTCAGATTAATTGAGCCCATATGCTCATAAATCTTTGATCTTAGTCCTAAATTGGACTACAGATCTCCCAACCAATATTGGTTCAAGGGTACATCTCTTCACTCCTCTGATACATGTCGTTGTAATTTTTCAACGTCTTCAGAGAGGTGACGGGTCCCGGCCACCAGACATTCCACGGACTGTGGGGTCCTTAAACTCATGAACTATGGCGTCCTTAAACTTTACGGACTGTAGGGTCCTTAAACTCATGGACTATGATGTCCTTAAAATTTACAAACTATGATGTCTCTAAACTACCATGGACTGTGAGGTCCTTAAACTCATAGAATATGATGTCTTTAAACTTTACAGACTATGACGTCTTTAAACTATGGACTATGATGTCCTTAAACTTCTGGACCGCAAAGTCGCTAAACTAAAACAATAGAACCCAAATGCTCTTTTGTTGGATCTAAATGATCCTGTTAAGTTGATCTTAGTCTAAAATTAGACTAGCGTATCCTTAACAAATATTTAAGTTGATCTTAGTCTCAAACGAGATTAACGATCCTTAAACCCAACCCAAAACCCAAATCTAAGAAAATACGGATTTGGACTAATCCACGTCCTACGGGCGATAATATAAATTAGTCTCCGTATACAATCCACGGGCAACCAAAAACAAAACAAACACACAAGACACGAAGTGACCATCTAAAGAAGGAGAAAGTGCTTACCGCGATGCGGTAGCATAATTAACTGCAGGGGCTTGTGTCTACAGGGAAGAGCGTCCCCATAATAAAAAAAACCTCTCAAATGAGGGGGAATCTGACGAAGTCTGCTACATCGGCCGCATCCGTTTAAACATTCGATGCATGGTGCTATAAATCAACTTGGCATCTTCGGAGAGGTGGACGGATATCACCAAATAGTATCTGCCCCTAAAATCCAGGCCGGACGTCCCAACGTCCCGGTCGCGTCTTTCGGTGGAGAACACCTCCCGATCGAACTCTTGAATTCAGCATTCATTTAGTACCTGGAGCACAACCGGTGATCAAAGCACCGTATCGGTTAAGTCCTGAAGGTTTGAAGGAAGTCCGAACTCAGTTGGACGAATTATTAGTGAAAGGATGGATTCGTCCCAGCACTTCAAGTTGGGGATTACCGGTTCTACTTGTGAAGAAGAAGAAAGGTTCATATCGAATTTGCATTGATTATAGAGCTCTGAACGATGTAACTATAAAGAAAAAGTATCCACTCCCGCGCATAGACGATCTGTTCGATCAGCTAAGTGGATCTTGTGTTTTCTCTAAGTTAGATCTTCGTTCGGGTTATCATCAGGTGAAAGTCAAAGAATCTGATATCCATAAAACGACATTCAGAACTCGCTATGGACATTACGAATTTCTTGTGATGCCATTTGGAGTGACCAACGCACCAGCTATATTCATGAACCTAATGAATCAAGTTTTCCGAGAGTACCTAGACAGGTTTGTTGTTATCTTCATCGACGACATCCTGGTGTATTCTAAGAGTCGGAAGGAACATGCCGATCACCTACGAATTGTCCTGGAAACTCTACGATAGCATCGACTCTACGCCAAGTACAGCAAGTGCGAGTTTTGGCTAAATCAAGTCTGTTTTCTCGGACATATCGTATCAGGCGATGGAATCTTTGTAGATCCAGCTAAAGTATCAGCAGTAAGTGAATGGCCAACACCGAAGTCAGTGAAGGACATTTGAAGTTTCTTAGGTCTAGCAGGATATTACAGAAAGTTCATTAAAGTATTTTCGAAGATTGCAACACCTCTGACCAAGCTCACACGTAAAGATGAAAAATTCGTGTGGTCAGAAGCATGCGAACGAGCTTTCGTAGAACTCAAGTCAAGATTGAAATCAGCACCTATTCTCGTCATACCGGACCAATCTGGAGGTTTTGAAGTGCATTGCGATGTATCTGGTAAGGGATTAGGATGCGTTCTACATCAGCACGGTAAAGTTGTAGCTTATGCATCAAGACAGCTGAAAATTCATGAGCGTAATTATCCGACGCATGATTTGGAGTTGGCGGCCGTAATCTTCGCACTCAAAATTCGGCGCCATTATCTTCTTGGTGAACGAGTGGATATATACACAGATCATAAGAGTCTGAAATATGTGTTTACTCAGAAAGAGTTGAATATGCGGCAGAGAAGATGGTTAGAACTTATGGCAGATTTCGACATTAACCTACAATATCATCCAGGGAAGGTGAATGTAGTAGCTGATGCCCTTAGTCACTAACCATTAGCACTGAATCTCACCGCACAGTGGAAGCTTCAACAAGACTTGCATCAGATAGAGATTGAAGTGGTCATGCCAGGTAATGCTTCAAGTTTGATGAACTTACAAGTTCAATCTATCATTGTCAATCATATCAAAGTAGATCAAGCAAGTGATGCTAAGTTGCAAAAGATCAGAGAACAAGTGGAAAGTGGACTTTGAACAGATTTCATCATCCATGAAGACGGATCTTTGAGATACGGCGGTAGATTGTGTGTGCCAAAAGGTTCTGTGCGAGAAGAGTTGATGAACGAAGCTCACAGCTCTTCTTATTCAGTACACCCTTGAGGTATAAAGATGTACAAAGATCTGCGTCAAAATTACTGGTAGCATGGAATGAAGCGTGAAGTAGCCAGAAGCGTCGCTAAATACTTGGTGTGTCATCAAGTAAAGGCTGAATATCACAGGACAACTGGTTTACTTCAACCGTTACCTATCCCAAAATGGAAGTGGTAACACATCACAATGGATTTCATGACTGCACTTCCTCGCATCACGAAGGGTAACGATACGGTATGCGTTATTGTGGATCGACTCACAAAGTCGGCTCACTTTATTCCCTTTTGAGTTGGCCAATCTACTGAGACATTAGCAAAGAAGTACATGGAAGTAAGTATGAATCTAAGATTTATCTCTTCAAATATGTACTATCTCTGATACCCACGAACTCATGCAGGAAATCATGAGATTACATGGAGTACCGGTTTGCATTATCTCCGATCGTGACACTAGATTTCGATCGCAATTTTGGCAAAGTCTGCAAGTTAGCTTGGGAACAAATCTGAACTTCAGCACAGCTTATCATCCACAAACAGATGGTCAATCTGAGCGAACTATTCAGATCTTAAAGGATATGCTAAGAGCACGTATGCTAGACTTCGGAGGATCGTGGGAAAATCACCTACATCTTGTGGAGTTTTCATACAACAACAGCTACCAAGAAAGTATAGGAATGACACCCTTTGCAGCACCTTATGGAAGGAAGTGTCAATCGCCATTAAGTTAGGACGACATCGGAGATAGAGAACTCCTTGGACCTGAGATGACAGTAGAAACTATCGATGTGGTTTGCACTATCAGGGAAAGAATGAGTATAGCTTAAGATCGACAGAAGCATTGGGCTGATGCAAAGCGTCGTCGCTTAGAGTTTCAACCAGGAGAATATGTATTTCTGAAGATATCTCCGAACCGTGGAGTGATTCATTTTGGAAGACGGGGTAAGCTCAGTCCAAGGTATATTGGACTGTTCGACATACTCGAACGAGTCGGTGAAATGGCATATCGCTTGGCACTTCCACCTTCATTGGAAGGAGTGCACAATGTGTTCCACATATCCCAACTCAGAAGGTATGTGGGTGACCCCAACCATATTCTTGATCACTCCGAGCTTACTGTACAGCCAGATTTATCTTGTAAGCAACAACCTGCTGAGATCCTGGATAGAAAAGTAAAGTCATGTAACATTTTAAAAAATTAAATAAATAAATTATTAAATAAATAAAATCCTTTAGCTGAATTTTCTGATAATCGGTAAAATAAACCGTATTTTCCGTAAAACTCAACTATAATTATTTTTCAATATAGATTTAAGTACGCCTATTTTAACTATATAATTGCTAGTATTTGGTATTTATTTAGTCACTTATAAATTTTTAGTTTACCTAAATATTTTTCCTTAAGTAATAATTTTTAATATTAACATAAGCTTTTAATTATACATTAAATTGGTGCAAATTACAAATTGTAATGGGTTAATTTGACAAATGTGAACCATGACATATTGGAATCTAGTTAGTAGCATGCTCTTCTCTTCTTGATTTGTCTTCAAATTTCTAGACTTTTCTAGGTCAAATAAAATAAAGAAAATAAATAAAAATGTAATAATTAGTGATAAAACTTAAAGGGGTTAATTATTTAGGAGCTTTCTACAGATTTCTACACACTTTTTCCTCTCTCTCTTTCCCTCCCCTAATGTGGCCGAAATCCCCTTTGGCAGCCCCCAATTTTCCCCATCTCACTTTGCAACAAAAATCTTCAAAAATTCATGAAAAATCCAAAATAAAACCTTAAATTCCAAATCCAATCCCTACCCATTATTCGTTGGCCTATCTAGCATGGATCTTGGTGCAAAGTTAGCACTTTGGAGGCTATGATTTTCATGTTGGATCTCATGTTTAGTGAGGTATAATTCTAACCCTACTGTTAATTGTAAGTTAATTACGTAAATTGAATGGATTTCGATGTTTAATTATGGTTTTAGTTGCTAAATTGAAAATTAATGAAAGGGTTTTTAAATCAAGTTAGGGTTTTTACTTCATCATTAAGTATGCAATGTGTAGTTTAACATGTTGGGTAATGCTAAACCTAATCTAGAAGCTAAATTGTAAATTGTTATAATTAATTTGTCCGAATTGCATAATTTTTGCAAACAAGGTTTTTGTAAAATATATATATAGGTGAGATAAAATTCTAGTAAGAATTTTTTTCAATTATTCATGATTTTAATGGGTAGATTAACATGTTAATTGAATGCAAAACCTAATCTAGTTACTGGTTGCTAATTGTTAGTTTAAAATTATGCTAAATATGCTATTTTTGCTAACTAGGTTTTTAGAAATTGGTTAAATAATTAGGATTAAAATCTAATTTGAGTTTTTGATGAGTTGAAATCTATTTTATATTATAATTAATGAGTTTTGGAACTACGATTTGTACGTTTGTGTTTTATCTCGATCAAACGGCGTTTGTACGCCGATGTCGAGGGTTATTTGGTTCTTTTCCATGAGCGGGTCATAGGTTTTAACCTATGTGCGTTTCGTGCGTCGTTTTGGTTTTGTCCGCGATTTCAGTTTACGATATTATATATGTTTGCATATAGGTACCGCTCACGTGGACTTCGGACGATGAAGAAGAGGATGGCAGCATCGACTTCGACAGATAAGGACCAGGTGAGTAGATGTATATCTACGGGGGAAGTTGGGTGGATGGCATATAGCACCCCCACAAGCGTAGGATAAAGATATTACATATTATTATTAGGAAGTCGGACGTGACCTTAGATTCTTACCGAGTAGGATATTATTGAAGACTTTAAGTTGGATTAGACTGATTTAGAAAGACTTAACCAGAGGATGATTGCCCTGATGGGAATTCGTAGGTTTCATGTAGACACGCACACGCACACGCGCATACACTTGACTTGGTGTATATATGTGTGTGTGTGTGTATGAATGTGTGTAGGTTTCTATATGTGTGTGTGTGTGTGTGTGTATAACATATACACGTGATATGAGGATGTTATACGATACATGGGGATGAGTCGATATGACTAGGCTTGATGCCATGATTTATTGGATATATGATCGAGTTATGACATGAGATGTGTTATGATAGTAGCGGATCATTGGGCAATGAGATTATATAAAATATATTTATATAAACGATAATATGTGTTGATGACATTGGAATGAACGAGACTCTAGAATAGAACCCAGATTGTAATATGTGATTTAATCACGATATAACATATGACATGATATTTTAGTGGATCATTTGACAATGTATATTTACACAGACGATGATATATGTGTGATGATATTGGGATGTATGCGATTATAGTATACTACCCTTGATTATGATATTGTTTGATGATGATACTATACGAACGATGATGTATATATGTGATGATTGATCCGCACTCTTGACTTGAGGAAGTCGTACTATGTACGTGACGCTATTGAGGCTGGATCACCGACTACTAGAGATATCGACTCAGACTTTAGGAGGATTCTTCTTACCTTTCGACTAGTGTCTTTAGTTAGTTCCTTAGTTGGTTAGGTAGATCTTAGTTTAGGATCGAGTCATACTTATTTTCCAAACTAACGAATCGTGCGCATTTTTAAAGACAGCTTGAGGGATACTACGGATTTTTCAAAGGACATATCTTTTCTTCAAACCTCGTAACCCCTAATTTTCTAAAAACCACGATTCGTGCTTTTTCAAACAACAAATTGTATGACTTGTAATTAGTATGTATTCTCTAGTTGTGCGTTTACTACACATTCACTGTTATATTCATGTTGTATTCATCGTATTACATGTTCACACATATGTTTCTTTAGCTAATATGAAACTCTGCCTGTTAGGACACCAGCACCATTACCGATGATGTGTATGTTCCACGAACACTTATTTGCCGGCTCACACACATCATCATCGGTAATTGCCATGTCACGTACACTTTAGAACATATTATCTTTTATTGATATAATCAGCTAAATGCTAGTCTAATATAATATTGTGTGATTACTCTCATGTGCTAGTTTGGACACTGCATTTATTACTTAGACACTTCATGCATTTACATATTCATACTATCATGCAGTATTGTGGGACTTATGCCGATACTTATTATTTATTTACTCATGGTTCTTGGAATTTTGGATTTCTATGAGATTTCTGGATTTTGGGGAAAACCGCAAGAATATATATAAAAAAAAAACTTCTCTCTCTCCCCCTCTCATTTTAAAATACAAGTTACGGTTTTCTCATGATGTATGTGTCGTCCACAATGAGATTTCATGTTTTCTGTTGGATTTTGAGACCCGATTCGAGGAGTGGATGAACCGTCTCGGGTACATGGTGGGCCCGGTATGGTACCCCGGGGCAAGAAGCTCGAGTTGTAGATGACGAGCCTGGCAGGGGAAGACTACCTACCGGTGATGTCTGGCACGGCGGATATCCGAAGGATACGTTGTTGTGAGATTTGATGATATGGGCCGATCTGGACTGACGGAGCTCGAGATATTGAGACTATGAGCTATTGAGCTTTGAGATTTACATGTTTTGTGTCGATACTTGACACGGATTTCCATAGATTTCATTGATGATGTTTCAGATTACCATACAAATTTTACTATGATAAAAGTAAAGATCTCTTATACAGATATATCCAGATTTCATGGTTGATTGTTTTACATTCATGATGCATGCATACTCATAAATTTGACATGTTACTACTTGAGGCACTGACACGAGCACTGAGTATTGTACTTATGCGTAGGTTCTTACCCTGTCACTACTAGATGTCTAGTGTTATGTTAAGTATATTATTATGACCTACGAGATAGTCGTGCATGCGATTTCTACTCGCAGATGTCTTCTACTCACGAGTTGGCAACTCACCCCCGTTGTGCCAAATTTTCTTACAGGTTTCGATGTACAGGTTTCCTTGGCAGCTTGCCGGCACAACATTTCATTCAGGGTGATTGCTTTGATAGGTTGGTTCACTTGTATCGGGACCGCCATTGTATTTTTATTATTTCATTTGTATCTAGTAAGCTCCATCAACCAGACTTGTATTACTTGATAGAATTAGAAGACCGGTTGTTTTTATTTCGACCTTAGAGTCGCACTTGTATTATTCTGGTTTTCTGGTGGATTTGGTTTTCTTTTGAATTTTGAGCCTCGCCCTTCGGCGTTGTATATTATAGTGCATTGTGTGGTTGTTTCCGCCATTTGGCGTAGAGCTAGCTCTCGCTTGGGGATGCCTTTTTATTGCTTGTATATATTATTCTTGTTTGTACCCGTTTGGGTCCTGTTTTTACAAAGGAGACTCTGCCGAAATTTTTGAGAAAATTTGATATTGCTTTTAAACATGTTTTTCTACACTTCTTCATTTAATTGGTTTAGATTTCTGGGCTTCGGCTTGCTTTGATTACGTTACGCCTCTAGACGTTTCGTAATTTAAGTGCCGGTCACGTTCCGTACCTTCGGGTCGTGACAAGTCACTTCGGAACAAGGAAATCAACTTGGTTCGAGTGATGTGGAGAAAAGATTCACTAGGAGAATCAACATGGGAACGTGAGGACGACATGCATGCAAGATACCCTCATTTATCTGTAAACTAGTCCTTAAAATAATTATAAATTTCGAGGACGAAATTTTTGTAAGGAGGGTAGACTATAATAACTCCAATTTCAATGTACAGAAAATTGTTTAAAAGTTTATGTACAAATGGAGTATTTGCAATCCTGTGTACACTATAAGTATTTATTCTACTTTTGAACAGCAAGAAAGAGCTTGTAGCTCATTGGTAAAGCCTTACACTACTGTGACGTAGCCCCTGTGATCGAATCCCCTCAGCCACATTATCTTTTTATTAAATTTACTTTTAATCTTTTAGAAGCCCAAGGGTTTACACGTTCACTACACGTATAATGAAGAGTCACAGAATAAATAAACATGTGCACGAGGGTATATGAAGCGTGAGGGACACATAGCACAAATCCAAGCGCCTCTCACCAAATTTGGGCCGGCGACGCTCAAGAGGAAGACCGGCACCGCCGGGCCCTCCGTAGGGGATGCTCCACATATTTTTATCCGAGCACCCCTTGGCCTACCCCACTGTAGCGTATTTTCTTCACCCCATTGAGATGGGAATAGGCGCGCGCTTGTCAGGCGCATTACAGATTCCCCCTGCCTAGGGTAGGCTGGGGTTTATTGATTGTGGGGATCCGAATCTCCGGCAGCCGCGGACTAAGCTGTCGTTAATTACCCTTCGCCTTTGGGGCGAAGGAACCTCCGATTGATGGGTCAAACAGGTCATGCGAACTCAATGTGCGGTGTTGTGTTTTGAAGGGGTTTTGGATATATCGGGGGCCCCGCAGAGTTTTACGGGGTCCCGCTACCCGGATAGCGGGCTGGAGGTCAAGAGGGCTAGCAGCCCCCCGTTAGAAATTTTTTCTAACGGGGACAGTGCTGTAGAGTGTGTGTGTATATATAAAAAGGGGAAGAATAGCGTCCAAAGGACGCTTGGGTGCCAGCGCCTCATGTTCCTAGCACGCGGGCGCTGGGCGCCGGCGTCCCACGTGATAGTTATATGTATGCCCTAGAGGCTATTATTGTACATATGATGTATATTATAGTAGATGCTTGGACATACATGGGGAGGACTTTGTTGCTCGACATGATAGTATGCTATCTGGTTGCACTTTATCTTAACATGTATACTTATTGTCTCTCTCTATTACATATTGATAAAGCCCTTAGGATCTACACTTGAATTCCAGGATTATGATAGGGATCATACTAGTGGGATCTGGATAGTCGGTAAGTACATCCTTCAATTTTTCCTAGTCGTGGGAGTATCGAGATAGGGCATCGATATTCCAGAGTAGACTAGCGTATACGCTTCTCGACCCATATGATGGGCGATGGATGATCTCATATCCATTGGTGTTTGACAACAGAGATGGTATACGGGTGCTCGGTGGAGACTGGGTACACTGAACAGACTCGCCGAGAACTCCTAGATGGTATTATACATCACGTCAGATAGCAGTTCTCTGGTGACACTGGTGCAGGTTAGTCTGTTGATCCGAGATCATCATAAAGTCTTGTGTGTCTCCCACTGTTCTTTGATTTCCACCCTACCACGGCACTACTGAGTCATGAAAACAGGTGGTTTTTTGGTACAGTCCCGAGTCACATGAAGGCAACGAGCGATAGGAGGGGATTTCATCTCTCCTGGTATTGAGGGTTGATGTTGTGCTGTGCTCGATTGGCCATAATAGGAAATCCCTGGCCAGGGTTGCAGAGATTTACTGGTAAGTGTTACCAGTAGTTTCTCGAGCTGTTATGATTCTTATATCGGCACGACTTATCAATCTATTGGGGTCTGACGTTTTACCACCCCCAGGCTGGATATGCGACATATCAGATGGACAGACCGGACTGTACGGTAGAGTTACTTATTGGATTCACGGGAGTATGAGCAAGCCTGCTTTTTGATCTTCTGATCGCTCAATACCCGGGTGACCGTTACATTTAGCAGACCTCTTGCGGCTTGTGGGTGTTTGATATGATCATCACCTACTGCCGGCGTATTGACGAGTCTTTAGAGTCCTACACAGAGGTTTCCTGGCTCAGGCGAGACGAAATAGGAGCACATATGTGATATGTGCAGGACCGAGATTAATACATGCATATGATACCGTATTCTATTCTCGCGATATGTGATATCTGCCGGGTATATGTGATATAGCCGGGTTATCGAATCAAGTGTTGATTCGGTAAGTTGATATTATTGATATTAGTTGGTTATATGTGATATAGCCGGATTATTAAATCAAGTGTTGATTTAATGATTTAATTTATAATTATAGATTTGATATATAAATTTACATTAACTAATATTAGCTCACTTAACTATTTCTTTCTCTCACTTGTGCATACATGATATATATGTGATATATATATTATGTATCATACTTGGTTATATATCCAACTTTGGTGTGTAAGACTTACTCCATGACCATGATAGAATTAGGGTTTTATTTATCTAAGTAATTAACAAAATTGGATGGAAAAGTGTCATGGTTGGAAGCTTGGAGAAGCTCATCCATTGACTTAGTCCACCAATTTTTTTTATCTAAGATATTTATAAACCTAACCACTATCATTAGCCATGGTTTATTCTCTACATGGGTTAATATGTGATATTAACTCACCATGGTTGCAATTCTAACCTCATCTCATTATCTTGTTCATTCTCATCTTCATCTTCTTTTTCATCTCCTCAAGCTCTCTAGGTTTTAGGAGGTGAAGAATCCTAGTGAGAAAAACAAATCTAAAGTGAGCAAAATTCCTACTTCATCATCCTCTACTTTTAGCCATTTAGCTTAGGGTGTTTTCTTCACTGATCCCACATTAGTGAAGAGCTAGCTTGTGCTTGAGTCTCCTCGACGTAGATCATCTTCGGCCTCGAAGACTTCAAAGCATGCTTGTTCATTTCGCTTGGTGGAGCCTATCTTGAGTCCGGGAGATCGATGCTTGGAGCGAAGGGACTTCTACACAAAGCTTTAGAAGTGAAGGACCGGTCTACAAAGGTTGTATTCCTCATTCACTTTTGTAATGTTTGATTACAAGTTTGTTGTTACCCTAACTTCTAGTTCGATTCCTAGGATGTTTGCTTAGCACCCCTTAAATTTTTTATTGTGGCATGTTTGATGCTTGCAAACCCTAGGCATGGTGCTAAGGAAACCCTACAGTGGTATCAGAGCCGTACTAGAAACTTAGACAATGTTAAATATAATACGAAACTGAAACAATTCCGAATATATGATATTCTGAAACCCTGAATTTTTGCTCTCTGTCGATTTTAAAACGATCTGTAAAAATTATTTTAGCAACTGCATAAGCTTGCATATGATGCACCTAGAACACAGATGAAAAATGAGCATGTTTCATCGGATTTGACCCGATGAGAACACCCCAAAAATCGAGGAGGCCGTCCCTGGAAGCTCTTTTTTGTCTCGTTTTTCATCTATGCTCTGGTCTGTATGATTTGGGGTTTCAGGTATTGTTTGTTTAGTCCAAAATTTCATGTGATGTTAATTTTGATATGGGGCTAATACGGAGTGTTTCGTAGTCGTATTTTAATATTGTAATGGTAACCTAGACTATATTTAACAGTTCGAACGAACTTCAAACACTACATCATGACCCCGTCTGAAATTTTCCAAGAGTTGGAATTTTCTAAGTTGAGTATATTCAATGGTCGTGCAAGTAATTCTATGGACCCTCTAGAAGAACGAAATCCTAACTTGACTCTGTGACCGTGGAACCGCGGGCAAACCCTAGGGTTTGTCGTAGTTCCGCGGCGCCATATGAGGCAAGGGTTGGCCCTTCTACGGTTGGTCCATAGGTACTGTGGCACGTTTTGGGTATTTTAACTTTGCTCAAGTGTGAAATTTTAGGGAGATGTGGGGATTTGTTGATTCGATCGAAACGTTTAACATCATCTAGTTGATTGAGATACAATAATTGAAATCTAAAATAATCGATTTTGTGAAAACTGACTTGAATTTTATAAATCTAACAATTTAGTCTCATTGGATCGGTTGCCACGGAATTTTAATATGGATCAAAAGTCCGTCGCAATCATGTAGTGTACGCGGATACTTGTCGGGTAACGTTAATAGATAGCTACACCTCATCGCCCCGACCAAGTGACTGTAGGAGAACCCCGTCGCCAAAATCATCCGTCAGGGTGCTCGCGGCCGCGGTGTTCCGTCTTAGTGCACTTCGTCGAAGGCATCGGGGGTGCGTCCATCTACTAAAGTTTCCAAAGAGCATTCGATCAGGTTATCGGGAATCTTGTTGAATTACCCGAAAGATTATTGGAAAGTGTTTTCAATATCGAGACTAAAATGCGGGGTTTATAATCGTTAGGCATGTGATGTCTAAGGAATTCATTTAATAAGGCATGAAATTCGAAGTATGTGATATTTCGGGTTTATGATGTCTAATGTGTTGCGGATTCCAACTGTTATAGTTTTTCACTTTCTTTTCTGTGACCGTAAGTGTAATATGTGGGGTATCGCTGGTTTCGTTGCTATATGTCAACGACAATTGGGATACACATATTTACTTACGTTGATGACATGTGATATTATATGTTGCTGTGATATGCTATATTGGATTGTCTTGTTTGAATAGCCGGGGGGTTTTATGTGAGATGAGGGTTTTTCATTTTCATTCATGTAAAATTCAATGTATGTAATATTCTTTTATTGGGGCACTTCCGGGTAGAGGATGATGTCACTATTGTTGTATATTATTTACTTTTTCGCATTAGGATAGACTCAAGGAGGGGAGCACAAGTAACCGGGTTCTAGGGTCCAGTGGGAGACCATCTCGAGGAGTCGAGTCCAGGTCTCATAACCCTAGAATTGGTAGGGTTGCTTGTCGCTCTCGTAAGGGTCTAGGCATGTAGGTTTGGCTATTCATCACGAACGTGGAATCTGTGTTTTCTACTGGCTTAATTTAAAACACGGAAATCCTAGTATATCCAATATTTCATATGTTCTTTTTCGCTGCTGAAATTCTGTGATGTGATCACTTGATATTTTGAGACGATTGTGGTATATTATATATGAGATATATAATAAACGTTGCTTATGTTTTGCACCCGCGCTAGTCCCGTCCCAGTATGCCGTTAGTTAAGTAACCTAACGGTGCATAACGGGACACTGTGGCGAATGCGGATGGCATAATCGTACGTTCTATTTTCGTTTCATTTTCTGTGATACTTAGGAAGCTTATATGATGGGACTTCATTAATGAGATTAATGAAAGAAAATAAACCTAAATGATGTTGCAGAATCAGATTTGAAACTCACTCGGCCTTTTTATGAAAAAGCAAGTTTCAAAATGCGGAGCTTAAGCCACTCATTTTTAACCATTTGATTCTACAACGATATCAAGTTCAAAGCGTTAAACGTTTTCTTAAAAACCATCCGCAACCCTTCGTCATTTTAGAAAATAGAGTACTTAGTATTCGTGCTGCGTATGTTGACCATAGTCAAGACGTAGTGTACGGTAGATAAGTGATGTCTTCCTACACTGCATATGATGCGATTAGTTAGCACATTCATGTGATTATGTCGACCATAGTTGAGGGTCATGTGAGTGGGTCAAATTAATCATGAAATGACGGGTAGAACTTGACTAGCACTTATGATATGTTGACCATAGTTAAGGTATAAGTACTAGGGGTAAAAATCTTTATCGGGAATTTCAAGATTTGAAATTTGCAATGAGATTGCATACCTTCTATGAGATAGTTGGATCTTGATACCTACTGCGAGTAGTTGTTACACCTGGGAGAGTTTTGCACTTTACAATTAGCTAACATATTAGGTGTCTAGAAAGGTTTCAACGAGGTTACGCCTCTAGGAAAATGAGGTTTACTTTAATTAGGTCCGTGCGAAAGCACGGGGAACCTCCCTCAAAGTACCGACACTGGCATGGCTGAACGGTTAGCGAACTTGTAGGGTGTAAGATTTGACTTACTGTTCCGAAAACGACTGGTTTAGGCAGATTGGGGGACGGTAAGCTGGATAGTCTTTCCTTTTAGGGTTTGAAGGAAGATTTGATAAAAACAGTGAGAGCCATCCTGATCAGATAAAATAAACAACCAATCTAATCTTGCAAAAGAACGCACACAAAGTGTTTTCTTCTCTCTCTTCTGGTAACGACCATATCATGCCTTAATCAAGATAATAATATTGGAGAATAATGTTGTGAACATTTTCATGAATCAAGAGTTGATTGGATCAGACACGTTATGTAATGGTATATACGTTCTAAATCAAACAGCAGTTCAAAGTATCTAGAACACACACAAGAAGAGTAGTTCAGAAATGAATGAATCCTTCTTGTGGCATCGTAGACTAGGTCATATCAATGCGACACGACCAGCTAAGTTACATAAGGATGAATATGAGAATCTGTTCGAATTTTCATTTTATGCTACTTGCCAGTCTTGTCTCAAAGGTAAAATGACCAATACTCCGTTTACTGGAAACAAAGAAAGAGTTACTGAACTCTTAGGACGGATACATGATAATGTATACGGTCCTATGTCTACAAATGCCAAGGTTGGTTCTTCGTACTTCATTATATTCACTGATCTTCTCTTAGGATTCGTACATATGTTCCTGTTGAAACACGAGTCTGAAACTTTTGAGAAATTCAAGGAATATAAGCTTGATGTTGAGAACCAAACGGGTAGAAGTATTATAGTCCTACGATGTGATCGAGGAGGAGAATACTTGCGCATAGAGTTCCTGGAGTTTCTAAAAGGAGAATGAGATTCTCTCTCAGATTACTCCTTCATATACACCACAGCACAACGGTGTATCGGAGCGGAGGTATCGCACCCTATGAGATATGGTGCGCTTTATGATGAGTACTGCTGAGTTACATGTTTTCTTTTGGTGTTATGCACTTGAGAAGCTGCATACCTATTGAATGGGGTTCCATACAAATCAGTGCCTACCACTCCGTATGAGATATGGTATGGGAAGAGACCATGTCTTAAACGAGTTAAGATATGGGGTTGTCCAGCCTATGTTGAAAAACAAAATCTAGACAAGCTCGAGGCAATGTCAGTTCTGTATAAGTTTGTTAGGATATCCCAAACATTTATGAGGGGATATTTTCTACCAAACTGAGGAGCAAAAGGTGTTTTGTTTCTCAGCATGCCGCCTTCTTACAAAAGGAATTTCTTGTGAAGAAATTTGTGGTCATGAGGTAGAACTGGAAGGAGTTCCAGCTAGACAAACTAAAAGCTGATGATTTGATGAAACCAAAAGATTCAATAGTCTCCAACGAACCTCAGCCTCTCCGTGAATCTGGTAGGGTTCCTCATCCACTTGAAAGATACTACGGTCTTCTCGGTGAAAATGTGAGCGAGGAATGCATCATGGTAGATGATGGCCCAATTAGGTTCATATAGGCCATCACAAGTGGAGACTTTGTGAAATGGCCGGATGTTATGCGATCAAAGATGGAATCCATGTACACCAACAAAGTATAACTTTGAATGTTGCACCTGAAGGGGTAAAACCCATTGGAAGCAAATGGATCTTGAGAAGATTCTTAGTGTAGATGGAAAAGTTGAGACTTTCAAAGCTATGCTTAAGTCCATCAGGATTAAAGTATGCATCGCAGAGATGGAACATCTGTTTTGATGCGGCAGTCAAAGAGTTTGACTTCATCAAAAAAGTAGATGAACCTAGTATATACAAGAAGGTTGTAGAGAGTAAGGTTGTCTTCTACGTATTGTACGTAGATGACATACTCTTGATAGGAAATGGTTTCCTGTGTTACACTCGGTCAAGCTCCTCTTATCACGAGGATTCTCCATGGAAGATCTGCATGATACCTACTACATCTTGTGGATTATGATCTATGGTGATAGATCTAAGTGGATGTTGGGAGTGTCCCAAATCCAGGTACATAAACACCATACTAAAAGGATTTAGTATGGAAGATTCTAAGCGTGGTGGTTAGCCCACTTACTCATGAATCACTCTCTCCAAAAAGATATCCCCCGAGACTGATTTGGAGAGAACCCGCGTACAAGGGATACCCTATGCTTCGGCAGTAGGATCTGTTATGTATGCGCTGTTATATACCAGGCCAGATGTAGCTAACTCACTAAGTATAGTGATCAGGAATCAATTGGATTTTGAAAGAATCGCTGGACAGCTGTGGAGGACATTCTTAAGTACTTAAGAAGCACCAAAAGAATGTTCTTGGTTCGAGCTTCCAGAGTGATAAGGTCGACTGAAAGTCAATCATAGGCATTGTCATTACCCTCAGTAGAGGGACGGTATATTGAAAGAGTTCCAAGCTAGATACCGTGGCATACTAGACGATAAAGGCTGAATACATCGCTACCAACGATGCTGCCAAAGTGATTGTTTGGGCATTTATTGTTCATGAGATGAACAAAGTTCCTACCATTCAGCATCCAATAACTGTTATTGTGACTACAATGGAGTTGTGGCTTTAGCCTCGGAACACCGGTCCCTTCGGTGATCCGGACATATTCTTAGGATAGTATCACCTGATTAGGGAGATGGTTGATCTCCAAGGGATTGAGGTTAGAAGAGTTGACGCGAAGGATAACACGGCGGATCCACTCACAAAGGCTTTTCTCTAGAGAGACTTCTATGGGACGTTGGGTATGAGATACTACAACAAATGACCCTAGTGCAAGTGGGAGATTGTTAGTTGTATGTATGCCCTAGAGTCCATTATTGTACATATGATGTATATTATAGTAGATACTTGGACGTATATGGGGAGGACTTTGTTGCTCGACATGATAGTATGCTATCTGGTTGCACTTTATCTTAACATGTATACTTATTGTCTCTCTCTATTACATACTGATAAAGCCCTTAGGATCTGCACTTAAATTCCAGGATTATGATAGGGATCATACTAGTGGGATCTGGATAGTCGGTAAGTACATCCTTCAATTTTTCCTAGTCGTGGAAGTATCGAGACAGGGCATCGATATTCCAAAGTAGACTAGCGTTTACGCTTCTCGACCCATATGATGGGCGATGGATGATCCCATATCCATTGGTATTTAACATCAGAGATGGTATATGGGTGCTCAGTGGAGACTGGGTACACTGAACGGACTCGCCAAGAACTCCTAGATGGTATTATATCTCATGTCAGATAGCAGTTCTCTGGTGACACTGGTGCATGTAGTCTGTTGACCCGAGATCGTCATAGATTCTTGTGTGTCTCCCACTGTGCTTTGATTTCCACCCTACCACGGCTCTACTGAGTCGTGCAAACAGGTGGTTTTTTGGTACAGTCTCGAGTCACATGAAGGCAATGAGCGATAGGAGGGGATTTCGTCTCTCCCGGTATTGGGGGTTGATTTTGTGCTATGGTCGATTGGCCATAATAGGAAATCCCTGGCCAGGTTTGCAGAGATTTACTGGTAAGTGTTACCAGTAGTTTCTCGAGCCATTATGAGTCTTATATCAGCACGACTTATCAAGCTATTGGGGTCTGACGTTTCACCACCCCCAGGATGAATATGCGACATATCGAACGGACGGACCGGACTGTATGGTAGTGTTACTTATTGGATTCACGGGAGTATAGCAAGCCTGCTTGTTGATCTTCTGATCGCTTAATACCCGGGTGACCATTACGTTTAGCAGAACTCTTGCGGTTTATGGGTGTTTGATATGATCATCACCTACTGCCGGCGTATTGACGAGTCTTTAGAGTCCTACACAGAGGTTTTATGGCTCAGGCGAAACGAATTAGGAGCATATGTGATATATGCGGGACCGAGATTAATACGTGTATACGATACCGTATTCTATTCTCGCGATATGTGATATCGATTAATCGAATCAAGTGTTGATTCTGTATGTTGATATTATTGATATTAGTTAGTTATATGTGATATAGCCGGATTATTAAATCAAGTGTTGATTTAATGATTTAATATATAATTATATATTTGATATATAAATTTACATTAACTAATATTAGCTCACTTAACTATTTCTTTCTTTCACTTGTGCATACATGATATATATGTGATATATATTATGTATCATGCTTGGTTATATATGCAACTTGGGTGTGTAAGACTTACATCATGACCATGATAGAATTAGGGTTTTATTTATCTAAGTAATTAACAAAATTGGATGGAAAAGTGTCATGGTTGGAAGCTTGGAGAAGCTCATGACATCCATTGACTTAGTCCACCAAATTTGTTTTATCTAAGATATTTATAAACCTAACCATTATCATTAGCCATGGTTTATTCTCTACATGGGTTAATATGTGATATTAACTCACCATGGTTTCAATTATAACCCCATCTCATTCTCTTGTTCATTCTCATCTTCATCTTCTTCTTCATCTCCTCAAGCTTTCTAGGTTTTAGGAGGTGAAGAATCCTAATGAGAAAAACAAATCTAAAGTGAGCAAAATTCCTACTTCATCATCCTCTACTATTAGCCATTTAGCTTAGGGTATTTTCTTCACTGATCCCACATTAGTGAAGAGCTAGCTTGTGCTTGAGTCTCCTCGACGTAGATCATCTTCGGCCTCGAAGACTTCAAAGCATGCTTGTTCATTTCGCTTGGTGGAGCCTATCTTGAGTCCGGGAGATCGATGCTTGGAGCGAAGGGACTTCTACACGGAGCTTTAGAAGTGAAGGACCGGTCTACAAAGGTTGTATTCCTCATTCACTTTTATAATGTTTGATTACAAGTTTGTTGTTACCCTACCTTCTAGTTCGATTCCTAGGATGTTTGCTTAGCACCCCTTAAATTTTTTATTGTGGCATGTTTGATGCTTGCAAACCCTAGGCATGGTGCTAAGGAAACCCTATACCACGTGCTTGGCACGCGGGCGCCACGTGCTTGGCACTCGAGCGCTACGTGCTTGGCACGCGGGCGTTGTGCGCTGGGCGATGGGCGCCGGCACCCCACGTACTTGGCACGCGGGCGCTGGGCGTCAACAGGAAAATGGACTTTGTCCCTGCACTGGGAGCTGTGCTCCCGATTTGATTTCTGGAGTTAAACTCCTAAAAAGAGATTAATGTATGGAATTGAACTCCAACAGATCTTGAATGGAGTTAAACTCCTAGAAATCTTTTGAAATGATCAAAAGGGCCCCTTTGTTTCTCTCCCCTTTGGCCCAGGATCTTCCCAAGATGGGATTTTTGGAGATGAGTCTCCTTCTTCTTCCTCTCGGTTGGTCGGATCTTGGAGAAAGGGGGTGAGATTTAAAAATATCATCTTTTTGAGATCTGATGGAAGATCTGAGCTCCCCTTTGTAGGTTTTGTGGTGAAAAACTATTTAATTTTGGAAAAGGAAGAGAAACTCTTGATTTAATTGAAAAAGGGAAGAAGGTTTAGAACCTTGAGGAAGGAAAAGGAGGCACAAATTTGAGAGAATGAAAAAGTTCCTTTTTATTTCATCATCATGTTGCCTTTTATAAGCTTACACATTTACATATAGCCTCTTGGGCTTTACAAAATGGCATTTTGCCCATCTCATTCCTCATGTGCTCATTTTTTTTGCACATGAGCCATGGGCTTACAAAAATTTGGCTTTATACCCATTTTGCTTACATTCATGCATAAAAAAATACATCAAAATTATTTATGACATGATTTCATTTTAGCATGGGGGAGTAAGCTGCGGGGCTCGACTCGGACACGGGCCCACTTGATCAGGGCTTGGGCCCGCTTGCTTGGGGTTGACTTTGATTTTGACTTGGTCAACCGGAGTGCAATTTTTGACCCCAACACCCACTTCTCCCATGTTGTTTGAATACTCTGCATCCATACAGAGAACAATAAAATACCCTTTAATCCAATTTTTAATGCATTCTTTAACCCTCTAAACCCTAATTTTTTCTATAAATACCACACTCCATTTCACCCATCCACACTCAAAAATTCCCTACCAAAACTCTCAAAAATTCTCAAGTCCTTATAGTGTGCAAGTGGAGTTAGCAAAGGTTGAGGTTTCGACGAAGTTCCGAGGATATTCCGGCGATGAAACGACGCCCCCAACGCTTCCCTGGTCTTCTCCTACCTCTCTTATTTCTCAATAGCCAGTATGTCATGACCCGACATGGCATGTGACTGGCCCTTGAATCATATGAAGTCTATAGGACCCCATCTAATTTAAGTAAACCAAAAGCCCAGAAATCTAAAACCATTTTAAATTATAAATGAAGGAAAACTGGTTTTAAAGAAGTGGTTTTAATAGCATAAGCCGAATTATGCGTTTTTAAAATCCCAAGTCTTTTCTGAAAATTTCGGCAGAGTTTCCTTTGTAAATACTGGCCCCGGACGGGGTACAACATGAATAATATATACATCAAAGATAAAAGGCATCCCCAAGAGGGAGCTAGCTCTTCGTCAATCGACGGTCACAACCATGCAAGCAATATAATATACAATGCCGATGGGCGAGAATCAAAACTCAAAAGGAAACTCAAAATATCAAGAAAACCATAATAATACAACGCGCGACTCTAAGGTCAAGAATAATACGCTGGTTTTCTAAGTCTGAAATGAAATAAAAGTCTGGTTGATGGAATTTTACTAGATACAACTGAAAATAATTATGTACAATGGTGGTCACGATGCAAGTGAACCCACCTACCAAAGCAATCACCCAGAAAGGAAGCAGTGTGCCAGAAAGCCGCAATGAAACCGGTACGGTAACACCTGCAAGAAACTGTGGCACAACGGGGGTGAGTTGCCAACTCGTGACTAGAAAACATCACAGAGCAGAAATCGTATGTATGACTCAATCCTAGGTCAAACAATCAGTAATATATATATATATATATATATATATATATATATATATATACTCAATATGATTAAGTCTGAAGCATGATAAGATGGCAAGGGTAAACATCTATACATAAGTGTAAAACCAAGTGCTCGTGTCAGTGCCTCAGGTAGCAACATATCATAAATATGAGGCAGGATCAATGCAATCAGTGCCAACTATAGCATGAAGTCTATAAGTATGTGGGTATCATCTAACTATATAATCAATGCCTGTATGCATGTGGATATTGCCCACGTGTCAACCAATGACAAAAAACATCATGCATGTAAATATCATAAAGCATATGCATGGAAGTATGAGAATATAAATCAACGTGTGTCCCACGCGATACATCAAAATCATGGAACCTGAGTGTCCAGCATCGACACTCGAAAAATCATGAAACCCGTGCCCAGCATGGGCACGTAAATCCTCATATATCGGGCTCCGTCAGTCCGGATCGGCCCATATCATCTCTCGACTCTAGTTGGTATCCTCCGGATATCTGCCGAGCCCAAATACTATCACCGGTAGGTAGTGGTCCCTCTGCCAGGCTCATCGTCATCCACACGAAATCTCTCTCTCGCCCGGGGGTACCATACCGGGTCCACCATGTACCCGCAAACGGATCATCCGCCTCCTCGAATCGGGTTTCACATGTCACACGTCTCGGAACCGAGAAAACGCATGGTGGACGCACTAAAATATCATATCAAGAGAAACCAGGTTTTTAAAACAGTACATGCTTTCTTTTGAAATAGCCACAGTTCTCAAATCCAGAAATCTCATGAAAACAACATATCCCAATGCATATAATCATAAAGCATGATGTATGCGACATATAACAGAAATGTAAGCATATCCGTATACCATGCAACATGGAACAGTAATATGCACATATCGAGGGAAACCGCTCTTTTTAAGTGAATCCAGTTTTAAAATATATCTTGCAGTCCCCAAATCTCCAAAATCAATCCAGAATCATTTATGTATGTGCAAATACATATGTATGCAAGTATGGGTGTACAATATATGTGTACGCAAGTATGAGTGTAAAATAAGTATGTACGAAAGTATGTCGTGCAAGGAGTCATATCCTGATGCAACAGTCCTACTGTGTAGTGACATGGCAATTATCGATGATGAAGTGTGTGAGCCGGCAACCAGGTGTACGTGGACATACGCATCATCAATAATGGTGCTGGTGTCCGACAGCATGGGTTTAATATAACAATAAACACATTTAAACATGCAATGCGATGCGAATAGCAAGAATATGCGAAAAATGAATAATAAACACAACAGTGAAGAATCTACATCAATATATATATATATATATATATTATACATTTTTGCCATTTAAAATAACACGAATCGTGGTGTTTAGAAAAATAAGGGCTACGGTGTTTTTAAGAAAAGATGGGTCTTTTGAAAATATCCGTAGAATCCCTTGACCTGTCTTTAAAATACTCACAATTCGTTAGTTTTGAAATAGGTATGACTCGGGTCTAGTCTAACATCTACTAAGTACTACAGAACTAAATGAGCAGTCTAACCAAAAGGGTAAGAGAAACCACCTAAATCTGAGTCGATATATATATATATAAATATAATAGTCAGTGATCCCGCCTCAATAGTATCACATACGATACAATATACAATATGACATCCACGAGTCAAGAGTGCGAATCTATCATTAATATATAGCTCGTACGTAAATCCGTCGTATGACATCCCAAATCCGGGTACGGGTCGAATCTCACATTTATCTCATCAATTATCTGGTATCATCATATCTCATGAACTGGGGTACTGATCTAAGTCTAGTACAAGCTGATACCATCGATATATATGTAAATACGTGTGTAAAACACACGTCCAAAGGCCCGCTAAATTCTCATGTCGTATCTCATAGTACGAACCGCATCATATCACCGATCTCATGGAATCATGCCCAATCTCACCGACTCATCTCCAAATACCATAACAATCCTCATCATCCATGTATAAGTGTGTGTGTGTATATATATATATATACCTAGTCATGTACCTATGTGTGTGTGTGTGTGTGTGTATATGCATATCCCCATGTACGCACAAGTATAACAAAGTAAGCATGTGTGTGTGTGTGGGTGTAAACCTCATTCTAGGGTTCGCGACTAAGAAGCTAAACTAAGTTACTTCTAACTACCCTAAACTAAACCATGAATACAAAATCATAACTTGATAATCATCCACGTAACATAAAACACATATATAACTATATATGTAAGCTATACTACGAACTGCGGGGGTGCTATACGCCATCCTCCCGACTTCCCCCGTAGATATAATCTACCCACCTTGACCTTCGCTTGCCGATGTCGATATCGCCACGCACTTGATTTTCGTCTCGAAGTCTTCGCGAGGGCACCTATATATAGTAACGTATCGTATCGCATTAAAATTCAAATCGAAATCAAAACGACAAGCGGAACTCACATAGGTCCAAACCTATGGTTTGCCCTCGCAACTTAACCAAATAACACCCGATAGAAACGTACAAATGTCAAGTGATCGATGCTAAACACAAATACCAAAACTTAAATCCATAAACATCACGAAACATAAAGCAGCAACTAAGAAAACATGCTCCAGATTTTGTCTCAGGTGAAAACAAGGTAAGCAAACAACACTAGGGTGATATATAGGGTGTATATGACCTACTGAAGCAACCTGGACTCTATCCCTCACCAAGTGGCCGAGCACATTCATGGGAAAACTGGCTAGATCGGTTTTGGCATGGTGGAATGGCCTCGTACTCTCAGGGTAGCCTCCTAGGGTCTTAATTGGGTCACTAGAGTTTTTTGCTTGACTCAAAAATGTCCCAGGTCATCCCAGATTCCCTTGCACACTCTAAGTTCTCACAAACCGACATGAAAAGTTATGTTTTTCCGTATTTTGGTTTTCAGGTTTGGTTAGGTCTGGGTTTTTGACAAATTGGGGGGTTTAAGGTCACCTCAAGAGTTCAATTACACTAACTTAACTCAAATTAACCCTAACCCTCTCTAGAAATCTTCAAAGTCCACCAAATCGCACAACATCACAACTAAACACATATATGGTATAAAGTGAAAGAAAAACTACACTAAGTGTGAAGGGTTACCTCATTTAGCACTCAAGAAACCCCTACAGCGCCAAAATGCAAATTTTATTGGTCCAAAGTGTAGTTAGTGAGCTCATGCACAATTTTTGTGAAGAGGAGATGGGGTTTTGGTGAATTTTTAATGATGAAGTGAGGCTTTAAAGAGGGGGAGGGAAGAGGTGCTGCCATAGGGCTGAAGATGAGAGAGAAGATGAAGATGATGAAGAGGGAGACAATGACCAAGACTTAGGTTTGACCCATCACCTCTCTCTCTCTCATGCCCATACCTCTCACTATGCACAATTGTTTAATGTTTCCTTTTCTTTTCTTCTCTTTGCAATAGGAAACCCAAAACAAATAACCTTGCATGAATCATGAAGAAATGCCATGATAAGAAATGTAACAAGTGTAAAAAAAAGACTTTTGCATGCCATGTGCACAAAACACGTTTAGTGTCCGATTAGCGAAATCTAATCGCGATTATCACAAAATTAGTGTATAATAAATCATAAAATTTCATAATTTGCATAAATCACATTAAGCACCCTCTTTTCAGTAATTTCCATAATTTTCCAAATTTTTCCCAATTTATCGGTATTTAATTATACCGCCTTATTAAAATATTCAATATTTTATTATTTAATTATAAAAATTTCCAAAAATAATATTTTATCTTTTTAAAATGTTACAATATTCCCCCTTAAAGAAATTCGGTCCCCGAATTTAAATTTAAATCCCTCAATACTAAAACATTTCAGTAAAAGACTAAGCCGTCGTGGTCCCGAAAGCATCAATACATAAAACGCATCATAGCGCAATGCATGCACATGAACAATGAGCAGATAACTCAAAATCAAAACTCCGTCAAGCATCCCGCAATCATCGGAGTCATGGTGAAGACACCAATGTCAAATCCAATACGAAACCCAACATGATATACATCAAAACTATATATGTAAACATCAAATTTATACATGTAAATATCTGAAAGAAATGCATGCCAAACCGTTTTAAATCGCCGTGCGATGCGCATATCGCGGCACAGTGGCGAACGTCTATTATAAGAAAATAACTATACATATATATATATAATATATATATATATATATATACACACACACATATCCTTTGTTTAAATATATACGTCCCGCCATTTTGAAAACAATTTAGAAGGGTTTCCTTTATAAAATGTTTCGTGTAATCTCGGACACGTAGGTAAATACTGAGACTATAGCTCCTTTGTGGAAATCCCTTCGGTAACTATCAATGCATGCAAAAATATATTCAGGTACTGTCCTTTGACTAGTCCTGCTCAGTCACTATATAAAATAGTAAATATCATAAAAACGTACTGATCCAGCAGAAATCAAATTCAAAATGTACATAAGAATTCCGCGTGCGTCTGGTGTGCACGGAAAAATTGAAATCCATCAATGTGCCATACATGTGCACAGAAACAACATCTAAGTACAACGGGTGTGCACGAAACACCTGTCAAAGGCAACGGGTGTGCCTGACAACAAATATCAGGTGCATCTGATATGCACGAAGAATCCCGATTTAGTGCATCTGGTGTGCACCAAAATCGCATCTCATAACATGCGCCCAACATGCGCGAAAATCCAAATCAGGTGCATCCATCATGCACGAATAAAATCTAAATCATGTGCATCCAACATGCACGAAATCACGAAATCCAATATCAAGCGCGTCAAATATGCGCAAGAATCCAAATCAAATGCACAGAGTGCACGAAATCAACATCAATATCATAACCGAAATCGACGGTATACAATAAACCTCAATCCAAAACAGGTATACCGCGGTATATAATCTCATAACCATGTGCATCAGCGTGCACAAATCAAATCAAAACACGGTGTATAATGCATAACTCAAGTGTAGTAACTATGCACAAAATATAAATACCCATTAGGTGCAACCATAGTGCACGAAAACAAATATCATGAAACTCAGTCATCAAGACTAATTCATGTGAATAGATCGCCCAAAATACCGAAATCCAAGGTGACGGATACGTGATAATCGAATCACCAAATCACAAGTCATAAATACCGTCGTCAATATTTCCTCCTTCAAAGTCGAGAAGGTGTCGGTGCATCCAATGCTAGCAGAGCAAGATATCTACTTGTCTCCTGTTCATGGTCTGGCGCCTGGTGCTTTTAGGCTCTTGTCTCTTACTGTGCATTGCTAGATATATAGCTCCTCGGCTCAACGGCTCAATATGGAATGACGATGGAAACAGTCCGCTCTGGCACATCCTCTACAGATCTCTGGACAACTATCTCGTCGACGATGCCGAACTCTGGCTTTCTGGGTGTGCGCAATATGACCGCTCCTGGGTCCAAGTCTTCTCGTATAGTATTCCAGAAAGTTCCTGTCGAGTTCTCTCTCAAATCTCGTTTCTGCCGAATTGCCCGGAAGTCATCATCCTTTACTAAATATATTTCTTGTTCCGGAACAGCTGCATACTCATCGCGACTCCTTCTGGAAGATATATCAATAATCAACGCCTCTGCATGCGTATCACATCTCTGACGTCGGTGGAGTGGAACGTCATCTCGTCGAAATCTCATGCGAACTCTTTACTCCACTTTTTCTCTAATGTCGACTGCTTCGGACTCGTCTCTTTGTGGCTGCATGGACTGTGCTCCAACGGCTATACTCGTATCTGGAGTCTCCCAAGCAATGTATCCCATCACATGATATCCAAAAGATGTCGAACCTTTCGATCGATTCTTGGGTACAGTTTAATAGTACTCCAGTACATGCCACAGCACCTGTAGACCAACCGTAGAAGGGCAAACCCAAGCCGGACAAATGGCACCGCTGAACTGCCGCAAACCCTAAGGTTCAAAGGTGTTCCATGGTCATTACGTCGAGTTAGGGTTTCATTCTTCTATAGGGTCCATAGCATTACTTGCATTTGTCTCTGAATACTTTAAAATTGGAAAATAGGCTCCTGACATTCGATCGTCTCTATCGACTCTCAATGCACCTGCGTGAAATCGTCTCTAGCTGGAATCAATCTATCTGATGACCTCGCATCGGGGTAAGCGAACGAACCACATGTCCTAGTCATTCATCCTCGGGTGACTAGCGATCTTCTATCATATCCCTAAGTAAAATTCGTACTGCAATAGCTCCAACATCTGGGGCAATCTCTTCGTTCGCAGCAACAACTGGCTCATTAGTCTGCACGCTGAATAGTGCCTCAATTATCATGAATAAGTGATACATCAATGGTCATCACATTCTGGCTGGCCTCTATCAGTGGCTCAATCCTCTGGTGCTGATCTGCACGTCCGAAAAATCTCGTAAAAGCGATCCGTCAACGCTCATGGCGCAAAAACACAATAAAACGACGCATCATGCAATCGTATGTCCTTGGAATCACCCCCTGGTCAGTTCTCGTCTGTGAAGAGCTCATGCTGACGCAACTCTAGCCGTAGCTCTCTCTGCCCGTGCAATCGTGGCAGAAAAATCATAACCAATATCGATGAGGATAGATCATAGGAATGAATATAATACTGTGCAAGGAAATATACATCCTAAGGCTTCTTAAGTGGAGTAGGGTATCGTAAGTATGTCGTGGAACATGCACACGGTACGTCACTCTACTGAAGTCACATACTCCATCAACCAAGGTCAACCTATGCGACGAAAGTTCGGGTCTAATACCCCCCTCGACTAAGTCTAAGTTCCGTAAGGTCAAGCCTAAATTCCGAATATATATAAACGCTCTAGGCTCCGCATAGTCAAACTTAGACTCGAACCAAGGTAAAACTAGCGCTCTAATACCAACTTTGTCACGACCCAACATGGCACGTGATTGGCCTTTGAATCATATGAAGTCTATAGGACCCCATCTAATTCAAGTAAGCTAAAAGCCCAGAAATATAAAACCATTTTAAATTATAAATGAAGGAAAACTGGTTTTAAAGAAGTGGTTTTAATAGCATAAGCCAAATTATGCGTTTTTAAAATCCTAAGTCTTTTCTGAAAATTTCGGCAGAGTTTCCTTTGTAAATACTGGCCCCGAACGGGGTACAATATGAATAATATATACATTAAAGATAAAAGGCATCCCCAAGCGGGAGCTAGCTCTTCGTCAATCGACGGTCACAACCACGCAAGCAATATAATATACAACGCCAAAGGACGAGGATCAAAACTCAAAAGGAAACTCAAAATATCAAGAAAACCATAATAATACAACGCGCAACTCTAAGGTCAAGAATAATACCTTGGTTTTCTAAGTCTGAAATAAAATACAAGTATGGTTGATGGAATTTTACTAGATACAACTGAAAATAATTAAGTACAATGATGGTCACGATGCAAGTGAACCCACCTACCAAAGCAATCACCCAGAAAGGAAGCAGTATGCCAGAAAGCCGCAATGAAACCTGTACGGCAACACCTGCAAGAAACTGTGGCACAACGTGGGTGAGTTGCCAACACGTGAGTAGAAAACATCACAGAGCAGAAATCGTATGTATGACTCAATCCTAGGTCAAACAATCAGTAATATATATATATATATATATATATATATATATATATATATCCTCAATATGATTAAGTCTGAAGCATGATAAGATGGCAAGGGTAAACATCTATACATAAGTGTAAAACCAAGTGCTCGTGTCAGTGCCTCAGGTAGCAACATATCATAAATATGAGGTAGGATCAATGTAATCAGTGCCAACTATAGCATGAAGTCTATAAGTATGTGGGTATCATCCAACTATATAATCAATGCCTGTATGCATGTGGATATCGCCCACGTGCCAACCAATGACAGAAAACATCATGCATGTAAATATCATAAAGCATATGCATGGAAGTATGAGGATATAAATCAACGTGTGTCCCTCGCGACACATCAAAATCATGGAACCTGAGTGTCCAGTATCGACACTCGAAACATCATGAAACCCGTGCCCAGCATGGGCACGTAAATCCTCATATATCGGGCTCCGTCAGTCCGAATCGGCCCACGGGCTCCGTCAGTCCGGATCGGCCCATATCATCTCTCGACTCCGGTCGGTATCCTCCGGATATCCGCCGAGCCCAAATACTATCACCGGTAGGTAGTAGTCCCTCTGCCAGGCTCATCGTCATCCACACGAAATCTCTCTCTCGCCCCGGGGTACCATACCGGGTCCACCATGTACCCGCAAACGGATCATCCGCCTCCTCGAATCGGGTTTCACATGTCACACGTCTCAGAACCGATAAAACGCATGGTGGACGCACTGAAATATCATATCAAGAGAAACCAGGTTTTTAAAACAGTACATGCTTTCTTTTGAAATAGCCACGGTTCTCAAATCCAGAAATCTCATGAAAACAACATATCCCAATGCGTATAATCATAAAGCATAATGTATGCGACATATAACAGAAATGTAAGCATATCCATATATCATGCAACATGAAACAGTAATATGCACATATCGAGGGAAACCGCTCTTTTAAAGTGAATCCAATTTTAAAATATATCTTGCGGTCCCCAAATCTCCAAAATCAATCCAGAATCATCTATGTATGTGCAAATACGTATGTATGCAAGTATGGGTGTACAATATGTGTGTACGCAAGTATGAGTGTGCAAGGAGTCATATCCTGATGCAACAGTCCTACTGTGTAGTGACATGTCAATTATCGATGATGAAGTGTGTGATCCGGTAAGAAAGTGTACGTGGAACATACGCATCATCGATAATGGTGCTGGTATCCTGACAGCATGGGTTTAATATAAAAATAAACACATTTAAACATGCAATGCGATGCGAATAGCAAGAATATGCGGAAAATGAATAATAAACACAACAGTGAAGAATCTACATCAATATATATATATATATATATATATATATATAATACAATTTTGCCATTTGAAATAACACGAATCGTGGTGTTCAGAAAAATAAGGGCTACAGTGTTTTTAAGAAAAGATGCGTCTTTTGAAAATATCCGTAGAATCCCTTGACCTGTCTTTAAAATACTCACGATTCGTTAGTTTTGAAATAGGTATGACTCGGGTCTAATATAATATCTACTAAGTACTACAGAACTAAACGAACAGTCTAACCGAAAGGGTAAGAGAAACCACCTAAATCTTAGTCGATATACATATAAATATAATAGTCGGTGATCCCGCCTCAATAGTATCACATACGATACAATATACAATATGGCATCCTCGAGTCAAGAGTGCGGATCTATCATCAATATATAAATCGTACGTAAATCCGTCGTACGGTATCCCAAATCTGGGTACGGGTCGAATCTCACATTTATCTCATCAATTATCCGGTATCCTTATCATCATATTTCATGAACTGGGGGTACTGATATAAGTCTAGTACAAACTGATACCATCGATATATATATGTAAATGCGTGTGTAAAACATACGTCCAAAGGCCCGCTAAATTCTCATGTCGTATCTCATAATACGAACCGCATCTTATCACCGATCTCATGGCACCATGCCCAATCTCATCGACTCATCTCCAAATACCATAACAATCCTCATCATCCATGTATAAGTATATGTATATATATACCTAGTTCCATACCTATGTGTGTGTATATATATATATGCATATCCCCATGTACGCACAAGTATAACAAAGTAAGCATGTGTGTGCGTGTGGGTGTAAACCTCATTCTAGGGTTCGTGACTAAGAAGCTAAACTAAGTTACTTCTAACTACCCTAAACTAAACCATGAACACAAAATCATATCTTGATAATCATCCACGTAACATAAAACACATATACAACTATATATATATAAGTTATACTACGAACTGCGGGGGTGCTATACGCTATCCATCCGACTTTCCCCGTAGATATAATCTACTCACCTTGACCTTCGCTTGCCGATACCGATGTCGCCACTCGCTCGCTTTTCGTCTCGAAGTTTTCGCGAGGATACCTACATATAGTAACGTATCGTATCGCATTAAAATCCAAATCGAAACCAAAACGACACGCGGAACTCACATAGGTCCAAACCTATGGTTTGCCCTCGCAACTTAACCAAATAACACCCGATAGAGACGTACAAACGTCAAGTGATCGATGCTAAACACAAATACCAAAACTTAAATCCATAAACATCACGAAATGTAAAGCAGCAACTAAGAAAACATGCTCCAGATTTTGTCTCAGGTGAAAACAAGGTAAGCAAACAACACTAGGGTGATATATAGAGTGTATATGACCTACTGAAGCTACCTGGACCCTATCCCTTACCAAGTGGCTGAGCACATTCATGGGAAAACCAGCCAGATCGGTTCTGGCATGGTGGAATGGCCTCATACTCTCAGGGTAGCCTCCTAGGGTCTTAATTGGGTCACTAGAGTTGTTTGCTTGACTCAAAAATGTTCCAGATCATCCCAGATTCCCCTGCACACTCTAACTTCTCACAAACCAACATGAAAAGTTCTATTTTTCCGTATTTTGGTTTTTAGGTTTGGTTAGGTCTGGGTTTTTGACAAATTGGGGGGGTTTAAGGTCATCTCAAGAGTTCAATTACACTAACTTAACTCAAATTAACCCTAACCCTCTCTAGAAATCTTCAAAGTCCACCAAATCGCACAACATCACAACTAAACATATATATGGTTTAAAGTGAAAGAAAAACTACACTAAGTGTGAAGGGATTGCCTCATTTAGCACTCAAGAAACCCCTACAGCGCCAAAATGCAAATTTTCTCGGTCCAAAGTGTAGTTAGTGAGCTCATGCACAATTTTTGTGAAGAGGCGATGGGGTTTTGGTGAACTTTTAATGATGAAGTGAGGCTTTGAAGAGGGGGAGGGAGGAGGTGCTGCCATAGGGCTGAAGATGAGAGAGAAGATGAAGATGATGAAGAGGGAGACAATGACCAAGACTTAGGTTTGACCCCTCACCTCTCTCTCTCTCTCATGCCCACCTCTCACTATGCACAACTGTTTAATGTTTCCTTTTCTTTTTGTTTTCTTTTCTTTTCTTCTCTTTTCAATAGGAAACCCAAAACAAATAACCATGCATGAATCATGAAGAAATGCCATGATAAGAAATGTAACAAGTGTAAAAAAAAGACTTTTGCATGCCATGTGCACAAAACACGTTTAGTGCCCAATTAGCGATTTCTAATCGCGATTAGCACAAAATTAGTGTATAATAAATCATAAAATTTCATAATTTGTATAAATCACATTAAGCACCCTCTTTTCGGTAATTTCCGTAATTTTCCAAATTTTCCCAATTTATTGGTATTTAATTATATCGCCATATTAAAATATTCAATATTTTATTATTTAATTATAAAAATTCCCAAAAATAATATTTTGTCTTTTTGAAATATTACACGGTAAGTCCCTTCTCCCCCTCTATTATTCTATTCTAAAACTTTCATTCTTCAAAACCCGACGGAAACGGAGTTAATCCGACTTCCGATTCTGTTTTTCTTTAAAATTCTACTTTTCTTAAACAATAAAATACCATACTCTCATATAATGTTTAACAAATATTAACAAATACATTAAAATAAGTTTCATCTCAAAGGAATCTTTTATGCAACTTTTATCGTATTTTTACAGTAAAATATCATATACTTTATATTTCGCCATAATTCATATAATACTTGTATTACCTTTAGATAACTCACGAGATAATGACCTACCACATCATAATACACATGTTTGACATAGAACGATGAAATTTTGGGAATATAGTTATGGGATAATACGACATTACAAATAAATACCATCAAACTTGCAAAACCATTTCTTTAAAAAGTGTGTTAATCAATTCCTTGCAATTGCGTCTCTACAACCCACTTTTGGGGACTCCGTTTGGGATAGTGCGGATTATCGCACATCCTCGGACCTAGTAGAGCGAGATGCAGACCTCCGAAAGAAGCATTCGATCTCGATGGAATTTTAGTGCATTTTTCTTTAAAAAATAAGATTTCTACAAAAATAAATAAAATTTACTTTTATTATATATATATATATATAATTATCAAAATATCTATTTTAATTCTATTATATAAATATTCCAAGTTTTCTAAATCAAAGGAACCACCATTACATGAAAATACCATTACAATTCAATGCAAAATACCGATATTTCAATAAAATACCATATGCTATGAAAACTAGGTTCTACTCATTAGAAATTTCACTTTTATAAAATATACATCCATGAAAACCCTAAAGACGATAATTAAATACTTGAGGTGTATTTTGAAATTATATCAAAATTATTTTTACATAAAACCCCCTCAAGTTATACTAAATTACAATAAGGACCCTAGTAAATATAGGTTTAAGCGGGACCAATTCTCTTGAGCCTCAGGGAGCCGGAGAATGTGGATGCTTGCCTATCTAAGGTTGACAATCTAACAAACGGTGTTATCAATACGGTAATTGTCTTAGAAAAAAGCATAAATTCTGTCGTCCATGTGCAGCCGTTACCGATAACATCAAAACTAATTTAGGATTTCAAATTCTTTTCAAAGTGTCTGATTCAGACTGAGTCTCAATCTAATCAATCTGACTTGAATATGATTCAAGTATAAACTGCAATCCAACAAGAATCCTTGAATCCGTCTATTCAATCTCTATCAATCTATATTGACTGAACCGAACCATGGATATACTCCGTCTACATGACTATCCATTTATATCCATTCCGTTTACTGATATCATGCTTTCAGCAAGTCATACATCTATATAACAAAACAATACAATCAATACAAAAGACATCGCGGGGTTTATAAAAGGGTAGATTGGTACGGAATGTGTTAGAAGTGGCACGAGACTGTAACCTTAATACACCTAACCTGAATATCCATTGTCGTTGTACCGTGGCTGAACGGTTCCTTGTGCTCCATATACCTTAGTCTCCGGAATAGTGGGACTCCTCTCGTATACACTGGCATATTATATACCAAGCTATAAACAACTACGTTAACATTATAATCAAACTTATAAGTTATACTCTCTTTCTGTCTATTTTATCTTTGTTATCTTTGGGACTTACCAAGCGAGTGTTCGCTGGCGACATTCCTTTCTTTTTTTCTTTGGAATGTCGTCAGGTGATTTGAGCGCACCGGAGATCGAGCCCAGCACTGAAGATTTGGAGCAATTAGCCCTTGACCCAGAGCTGTAAGCACTTGTACATACTTTTCATTTCAGTTATGCCATTGTTTAAGCATTGCTTTCTATTCATGTATTTATATTCCAGTTGTACCTGTAAAAGAATGTTTAATAAATAAAGTTGATGTTCATTTATATTCATGACTCTTGTGTGCATTTACTTTATATTGCTTAGATACGCTTAGCGTGTTTACTTCTGAGTAAATACGTAGCAGGCTCGTCGCGTCTCCTTACCCGTACACTGGGAAGTGGGGCGTGACAGCTTTCCTTCCTTGGGGATTTTTTTTCATTTTCAAAATTTTTGTAAGCCTCCGGGCATTTTTGTGAGGCTGAGGAGCCCAGAATACCTTGTATTTATTTTTTATTATAAATAAAGTACACCTTTTCTTTGCTTAAATGTCTGCTCACTATGCAAGTAACTTTAGCTTATATACTTTTGTTTGAATCTTCATTCTGCAAGTATTTTTAGCTTGTAGGTCTTTTCATCTTGTAAGTGTTAGACCGGTGTCCACCCCTCTGCACTTGCTGACTATTCATCAAGTAGCAACAAACGATAGCGCCAAGTGTAGGAAGGTCGATGTCCTCCTCGACCCCGGGGCGAGGCGGTGATCGCGCATAGAGTATGAGTCGATTGATGGTTAAGTGTAGGATGATCTATATCTTCCTTTCTACTCAGCTACCCCATGGTGAGGGCTTTGATCCGCAGCGTTCATGGTCAGGAAGCAACCCGCTGCGGATGGACCAAGCAGGAAACTACTCGGTGGCCTTATGAAGAGGGTTTTGATCCACAGTGTTGATGGGCAGGAAGCTACCCGCAGCAGATGGACTGAGCAGGAAGCTACTCGGGGGCCCTGTGAGGAGGGCTTTTGATCCATAGAGTTGTTGGGCAGGAAGCTACCCGCTGCGGATGGACCGAGCAAGAAGCTACTCGGTGGCCTCATGAGGAGGGATTTTGATCCACAGCGTTGTTGGGCAGGAAGCTACTCGCTGCGGATGGACCGAGCAGAAAGCTACTCGGGAGACCCGTGAGGAGGGCTTTTGATCCACAACGTTGTTGGGAAGGAAGCTACCCACTGCGGATGGACCGAGCAGGAAGCTGCTAAGTGGCCTTACGAAGAGGGCTTTAGATCCTTAGCATTGTTGGGTAGGAAGATACCTGCTAGAGATGGACCGAGCACGAGGTTTCTTGGTGACCTCGTGAGGAGGGCTTTAGATCCTTAGCGTTGTTAGGTAGGAAGCTACCCGCTAAGGATAGACCTGGCAGGTTGCTTCCCAGTGGCTTTGTGAGGAGGGCTTTTGATCCATAGTATTGACGGGCAGGAAGCTACTCACTGCGGATGTACCGAGCAGGAAGCTGCTCGATGGCCTCGCAGTGAGGGTTTTAGATCCTTAGCGTTGTTGGGTAGGAAGCCACCCGCTAGGGATGGACCGGGCAGGTTGCTGCCCAATGGCCTCGTGAGGAGGGCTTTTGATCCACAACGTTGTTGGGTAAGAAGCTACCCGCTGCAGATGGACCAAGCAGGAAGCTACAAGGGGGCCCCGTAAGGACGGCTTTTGATCCACAGCATTGTTGGGCAGGAAGCTACCTACTGCGGATGGACCGAGCAGGAAACTGCTCTGTGGTCTCGCGAGGAGGGCTTTAGATCCTTAGAATTGTTGGGTAGGAAGCTACCCGCTAGGGATGGATCAAGCACGAGGCTGCTCGGTGGCCTCGTGAGGAAGGCTTTAGATCCTTAGCGTTGTTGGATAGGAAGCTGCCCGCTAGGGATGGACCGAGCAGGTTGCTGCCCGGTGGCCTCGTGAGGAGAGCTTTTGATCCATAGCGTTGTTGGGCAGGAAACTACCCGCTAAAGATGAACCGAGCAGGAAGCTACTCAGTGGTCTCGCGAGGATGGATTTTGATCCACGGTGTTGACGGACAGGAAGCTACCCACTGCGATTGGACCGAGCAGGAAATTGCTCGGTGGCCTTGCGAGGAGGGCTTTAGTTGACTCTCTAGTGTCTTCTTGGGGCTTCGTTCAATCTTCCTTGACCCATGAAGGGCGGGGATGGTGACCGTCGCGGGTGAAAGGTGGCGGTGCCATATTGGGAAAGTGCGATATTCTGCGATTTGCGTCGTTGCGCGAGTAAATCTCTACCGTTGGAAGATTTTTTGGTGAGACTATAAATAGCGAAGGCATGTTGATTTCTTTTTAATCTCGCATTCCCTGAAGATGGACGGCCGCATGTATACCATCAGGGAGATCGTTTCCCGTTATGACGTATACCTTTACTACCTTGATCGTTCCGACGAAACATACGAGGCGGTGATAAGCCGCTTGGAGGGCCACTGTGGATGCTTACTCCCCTAGAGATCTTCTCTTCTTAAGGTGTTGATCTCTGCGGTTGATGGACGATGCGTTCGAAAAAATGCACACGGTCCATGGTCTCGGTCTGATCTCAAAGAGTAGGCAGGACCGCTCGGTGGACCTACTTCTTGAAAGTTTCCAACAAAGGTTGGTCATCGCTTCATGCTCGACGTAAGGGGATCCCGGGGAATCCGTGGCTTCTAGGGTCCGCGAGTACCGTCGGTGGGAGCGGGTCGAAGCTACTTAGGATTGGCTGGAGGAACTTTCCTCGGTGTACCACCGACAGTGTCTCCTTAATCCCCGCCCTCCTCAGTTGTAATTTTTTTGTAAGGCTGGGGAGCCCACAATACCTCTTAACAAATAAAGTTATCCTTCGCCGAAGTGTGTTGTCACTTTTTATCTCTTCAGTACATTTTATACTTTTTCTTAGAACAAACCTTGGAGTCTCGGAACTGAGAAAAGAGACAAAGGGCTGGAGTCCTATAGTGGACCTAGCCCGAAAGACTTTAGTTAAATGCAGAAAGGAATTACATTATTTCAAAAAGAGGCTACATATTTACTTATACAATTTGAGCTTTTCTGCGTTATAAGGCCGGGGAAAATTATGCCCCCTGGCGTCTTGCAGGCGGTACGCTCCACCGGGAAATGTTTCCGTTACGAGAAATGGTCCGTCCTATTATGCACCTCTTGTGTGGCATACCGCATGTACCCTCGATTGGGAGGATGTGGCAGTTCCCCTCGCTTTTCTCGAGCTGGATCCGAGGTAACGATCATGATCTGCCCGATCGTTAATTCCCCGGGAGGGGTTTGGTCATTTTGCTCCCGCTCCGCCTACCGCTTGTCCCGCAGGTACTTCGCCAGGTGGCCTGAACGGATCAACTCCTCGATATAGTCACGGAGTTGTTTACAGTTCTCTGTCGGGTGGCCCTGCAACCTGTGGAAGGCGTAGTATGGGCGGCGGAGTCGCTTGCCTGCCCTTTGGGTGACGGGCGGTAGCTTGAAGAGCGTCTCACCCTTAGCTTCCTCTAATAACTCGGTCTGAGAGATGTTCAGGGGAGTGTACTCCTGAAACCTCGGGGAGTAAGGCTTCGGATGATCGACCTTCTTCTTCTCCTCCCTGTCCCTTTTCTTTCTGTCTGCCTGATTGGCTCGGAGCAGGTTTGAGTTTACCTCGGACTCAAGTTGGATTTCCCGCTCGGTCCAGGCTTTTACTTCGGCCATAGTCTTAGGTTGCGCTAATGCAAAAGAGCGGAGCCACTCTTTGTGCCTGAGACCCGACCTCAGTGCGGTGATGACTGTTTCATCGCGGTGCTCGGGGACCTCGAGGAGGACATTATAGAAGCGGGTGACATATCCTTTGAAGGATTCTTTGTATCCTCTCTTGATGGTGAACAGGTAGTCGACCGTTCGTTTTTGTCGTCGATTCCCGACGAAGTGACTGAAGAATTGGGTGGCCAGTTCGTCGAAGTTAGAGATGGAGCGTGGCGTAAGTCCTCGGAACCAGTCCCGACCAGCCCGGATGAGGGTGGTGGGGAAAGCTCGGCATTGAGCCACGTCGGAATTATCCTGGAAGCTCATGCCCGCCGCAAATGCGTCTAGATGGTCCTTCAAGTCATATATCCCGTCGAAGAGGGCCACTTTTGGCGGCTTGTTCCTAGACGAGATGTGATCGACAAGCAGCTCTTCTGTGAAGGGCTTCGTTAGCGAGTCGGCGGTGTAAGGTTCCCTAGCACGACAGCAAGGTTTCGGGAGGAATCGTCCATGCCATTTTCAAAAAATTGCCATGCTAACGAACCCTAAACTTAGAATTTTTAACTAGAGATTTAGACAATACCAAATGTAAACTACTTTAAATCTAGAGAACAAGAATACAACCTTTGTAGTTCGAGTCCTTCTCTTCTAAAGCTCCAGGTTGAAGTCCACGCGACTCTACAAGGCTCCTCTTCGAGTTGAAAGACCCTCCTTCATGATCTTCACGCCAAAGAAGATCCACCCGAAGTTCCTCTAGATCAAGCTAACTCTATACTAAACTTCTTTAGTGTATGAAACACACCATACTAAATTGCTATTTTGGTGTGGGATGATGAAGTAGGGGATATGATAAGCTCACTAGGTTACTCACAAGCTCAATGATTCACATCTCATGTGAGGATTTGAGCTTGGAGGTGAGATGAAGAAATTGTAGAGATCAAGAGGAAGAAGAAGCTCAAGGAAAATGGCAAAGGCATTGTTGGGGTCGAAAATTGCACCCCGGTTGACCAAGTCAAAGTCAAGGTCAACCCCAAGCCAAGTGGGCCCAAGCCCAGATCAAGTGGGCTCATGCCCGAGTCGAGCCCGAACATGAAGCGGCCGGCCTCCCTTATGCTGAAATAAAAAATCATGTAATAAATAATTTTGTTGTAATTTTTTATACATGAATGGGCATAAAGCCAAATTTTTGTTAAGCCCATGGCTTATATGCGAAAAGAAATGGCACATGAGCCATGCGATAGGCAAAATGTCATTTTGTAAAGCCCAAGGGGCTATGTGTAAATGTGTAAGCCTATATAAGGCAACATGATGAAAATATCAAGCGCAACTTTTTCATTCTCAAAAATTAGGGTATGTGCCTCTTTCTCCTTCCTCAAGGTTCTAAAACCTTCTTCTTTCTTTTGAATTAAATCAAGAGTTTTACTCTTCCTTTTCCAAAACTAAATAGTTTTTCACCACAAAACCCACAAAGAGGAACTTGGATCTTCCATTAGATCTCAAAAGGGGATATTTTTAAATTCACCCCTTTCTCCAAAATCTGGCCAAACGACAGAAAGAAGAAGGAGACCTATCTCCAGAAATCCCACTTTGGGGAAGATCCAGGACTCAAGGGGAGAAGCCCCTTCATCAGCTTCAAAATATCCTAGGAGTTTAACTCCTCATACACACACACACACACAAAATAATAAGTGTTCCTTTCTGGGAGTACAACTCCCATTGCAAGGACCAAGTCCCTTTTGCCTCCCGAGCACCCACGTGCCTGGAACGTGAGGCGCTAGCGCCTGAGCGCCCTCGTTCCTGGCACGTGGGGGCGCTGGCTCCCAAAACGCGAGCGCTCGAGCTCCCACATGCCTGGCACGTGAGGCGCTGGCGCCCAAAGCGCTAGCGGCCAAAGCACTAGCACCCAAGCGCCCACGTGCTTGGCACGTGAGGCGCTAGCGCCCAAGCGCTTTCTCCCACGCATCCTTTGGATGCCCTTTTCCCTTACACGCGCGCGCGCGCACACATACACTCCACGACACTGTCCCTGTTAGAAAAAAATTCTAACGGGGCGTTGCCCCGCACCCTGCATGGGGGCTGCTTGCCCCTTTGACCCCCAGCCTGCTATCCGGGTAGCGGGACCCCCGTGAAAACTCTGCGGGGCCCCCGATATATCCAAAACCCCTTTTCTAAACACGCACACTGCATATTGAGTTCGCATGTCCAAATAGACCCTTCAATCGAAGGTTCCCTCGCTTCAAAGGCGAGGGGTAATTAACGGTAGCTTAGTCCGCGGCTGCCGGAGATTCGGATACCCACAATCAATAAACCCCGGCCTACCCTAGGCAGGGGTAATTTGTTGTACGCCTGACAAGCGCGCGCGTATTTCCATATCAATGGGGTGACGAAAAACACCCTACAGATTCTGGTACGCCCGGTGGGACCTTTCTCTCCTCCCATATTTCGGGTTAAACATTCATGCGAGCTCAATCAATATATATATCGATTGTTTATACTGAAATCATGTTTCTATTTGCAGGGGTTAACAATTTCCAATTGCCATCTTCGAACGCAAGTCGGTATTTGAACGGTTTTACTTGGCCCCAGCTAGGGGCAAGGCTATCAACACCGACAAAGTAATAAGGCATCTCGGGCAAGCTCCAGCGGTGCCCCTGACAACTGCTCAATCGGGTATCTTCTTTAAGCTCCCCGTCAGATGATCACCGCGTCGTTAAACTGGAAACAATCGACCACTACGTCATTAAACTGGGAACAGTCGACCTCTAAATCGTTAATCTGGGAATGTAAAAAAATGTGTGTATATATAAAAAATGTGTAAATAAAAAAAGCCGAAATGATGGGACAACTCGCAATAAAAATCAGCGAGTAAAATAAAGATGAAAATAAAGCCGAAATGATGAGGCAACCGCGAATAAATAATCGAAATGATAGGGCAATCGCGACCTTCGCGATAAGAAAATCTGAAATGATAGAGCAATCGCGGTTAAAAAACAAAAACAAAAACAAAAACGGCGAATGATGAGTCGCTCCTGGTACCATATTCCAGTGCAGCGATGCAGACGCTAACCAAACTCTGAATGTCCCAACGGCGAATGATGAGTTGCTCCTGGTACCATGTTCCAGTGCAGCGATGCAGACGCCGTCCGAAACTCAAATCCCAACGGCGAATGATGAGTCGCTCCTGGTACCATATTCCAGTGCAGCGATGCAGACGCCGTCCGAAACTCAAATCCCAATGGCGAATGATGAGTCGCTCTTCGTACCATATTCCAGTGCAGCGATGCAGACGCCAACCAAATTCTAAATCCCAAAATAGTGAATGATGAGTCGCTCCCGGTACCATATTCCAGTGCAGCGATGCAGACGCCAACTAAATTCCAAACCCCATACCCCAAGTGGCGAATGATGAGTCGCTCCTGGTACTATATCCCAGTGCAGCGATGCAGACGCCAACCAAATTCCAAATCCCATACCCCATGGCGAATGATGAGTCGCTCCTGGTACCATATTCCAGTGTAGCGATGCAAACGCCAACCAAATTCGAAATCCTAAAACGGCGAATGATGAGTCTCTCCTGGTACCATATTCCAGTGGAACGATGCAGACGCCAACAAAGCCCCGAAATTTTCTGGCCCTACGGTCTGGATCATACATTCTGGAAAACCGTATACAATCCACGGGCGTAAAACGATCCCAATCTCTCCCAAGTACTACCGGTGAGACCACATTCAGAATCCCACCGATGGTGAAGATGTTAGTTATATGTATGCCCCAGAGGCCATTACTGTATATAGGATGTATATTGTAGTGGATGCTGGGACATATATAGGGAGGACTTTCTTGCTCGACATGATAGTATGCTATCTGGTTACTCTTTACCTTAACGTGTATACTGATTGTCTCTCTGTTACATGTTGGTAAAGCCCTTAGGATGTGTACTTGACTACCTGGACTATGATGCGGATCATACTAGTGGGGACATGGTAGTCCACAAGTACATCCTTCAAGGTCCCTAGTCATGGGTGTATCGAGATGGGGCATCGATATACCAGAGTAGACTAGCGTATACCTTCTCGACCGATACAGATGGGCGATAGATGATCCCATATCCATTGGTGTTTGACATCAGAGATGATATACGGGTGCTCAGTAGAGACTGGGTACACTGGACGGACTCGCCGAGAACTCCCAGATGGTATTATACCTTACGTCAGATGGCAGTTCTCAGGCGACACTGGTACAGAGTAGTCTGTTGACCCGAGATCGTCATAGAGTCTTGTGTGATTCCCACTGTGCTTTGATTTCCACCTTACCACGTCCAAGAGGGCGTGCAAAACGGTGGTTTTTGGGTACAGTCCCGAATCACATGGAGGCAATGAGCGATAGGAGGGGATTCGTCTCTCCCGGTATAGGGAGTTGATGTTGCGCTGTGTTCGATTGGCTATAACCGGAAATCCCTAGCCAGGGTTGCTGAGATTTACTGGTAAGTGTTATCAGTAGTATCTCGAACTGTTATAGACCTCATATCGACACGACTTATCAAGCTATTGCGGTCTGACGTTTACCACCCCTAGGCGAGATATGCAACATATCAGATGATCAGACCGGACTGTACGGTAAGTGTTACTGGTTGGATTCACAGGAGTGTGAGCGGGCTTGCTCGTCGATCTTCTGATCGCTCAATACCTGGGTGGCCGTTACGTTTAGCAGACCGCTTGCGGCTTGTGGGTGTTTGATATGATCATCACCTGCTGCCGGCGTATTGACGAGTCTTTAGAGTCCTACATAGAGGTTTCCTGGCTCAAGCAAAACGAAATAGGAGCACATATGAGATATGTGCGGGACCGAGAATTATACTAGTATGTGATACTGTATTATATTCTCGCGATTTGTATCATTGATCGGTTATATGCGATATAGCCGGGTTACCGAATCAAGTGTTGATTCGATACATTGATACACTTAATATTAGTCGGTTATATGCGATATGACCGGATCGTTAAATCAAGTGTTGATTTAATGATTTAATGTATAATTATATATTTGATATATTACTTTACATTAACTAGTATTTGTTCACTTAAAATGGATTTTCTCACTTGATGTGCACATTGTATATGTGATATATTTTTGTGCACTTGATTGTATCATGTTTGATGATACATAAATGTTTGTGTGTATGATTAAACCATGGTTATGAAATGGTTAGGGTTTTGATTTTATTAGCTATTTATTTATTTATTTATTCTTTATTTTGGCAAGAAACAAAAGGGTGGCTACTTTTGTTTTTTCCTTTGAAGCTTCATGAAGCTTTGAAGCATTGACCATTTTGTTTCTTAGCCTTAACCCTAACCATTCAACCTAACCCTAGTTTAGTCTCTACACTTAACCATGGTTGCTATATTATAAGTATCATTTTATTTTATAATTTAAAAAGACTTATCATATTATCATCTTCTTCTTCTTCTTCTTCAAGATGAAGAAGCTTGCTACCATCAATGGTGAAATGAGAAAAAGAGTGAGAAATCCAATTCTAAAGTGAACTCACTTCCTATTTCTTCATCCTCTACCACTTGCCAAGTAGTATAGGTTGTTTTCTTCACAAGTTTCATAACTTGGTGAAGTTGGAGCTTGATCTTGTGTTGCCTCGACGTAGATCATCTTCGGCATCGAAGTCGACGACCTAGCCCGACCATTTCTCCGATGAAGCCGACGCTAGAGCCCGGGATCCGATGATCACAGCGAGGAGACATCATCATGGAGCTATGGAGGTGGAGGACCGGATCTACAAAGGTTGTATTTTCCGTTCACTCTTAGTTAAGTTGTTAACTAGTTATCGTTTTCGCTTAAACTCTAGTCAACGATCCGTATTAGGGTTTCTCGGCACTTGAAATTTTTGAAATTGGCATGTTTGATGCCTTGTGAGACCTCATTAGTGCGAAATAGGAACCCTACAGAAGATTCAAAAAAAAAGGGTATGTCCACAAGAAAAATGGGCACGGATGAAAACCCGAAAGGGCTCCGTGAGTAAAAACAGCAGGACTGCCTGCGAGTTTGTGAAAACCGGAAAGGGCGCAAACTCATGAAAAAGAGATGAAATGCACTTGCAAAGTCCTCTCGAATTTGTGAGGAGAAAAATCCCGCGTGATATCCTTACGACTCACAAAGGAGCAACACACTTGGGGGTCCTCACGACTCCTACGGAGAAAATACACCTACGGGATCCTTACGACTCGTAGGGAGAAAATGCATTGTAAGACCCTTACGGCTCACAAAATTGAAAAGTCTTAAGTGATAGGGACCTAGAACCTGTCTCCTAAGCTATCGCTTCCTGATAAGCAAGCGCAAATGATGAGTTGCTCATGGTACCATATTCCAGTGTAGCGATACTGATGCCAAACCAAAAACCAAAATCCCCAAATCCTCTCATGGAAAATGATGATTCGCTTCTGGTACCATATTCCAGTGTAGCGATGCTGATGTCAACCCAAATCAAATTAAATCAACAATTTCCGCGTCGGAATCATGCTTCGTCTCAGAGTGTACCCCGTGTCGAAATCATGCTTCGCCTCGGAGTATCCACCTTCCCTATAGGAATTATGCTTCGTCTCGGAATCAACCAGCGACCTTCTCGTCGGAATTAAGCTCCGCCTCGAAATCAAGTTGACCAACAAGCTCTGCGCCGGAATCATGCTTCGTCTTAGAGTGTACCCCGAGTCGAAATCAAGCTTCGCCTCGGTGTATCTGCCTTCCCTGTCGAAATTATGCTTCGGCTCAGAATCAACCAACCAGCTCTGCGTCGGAGTCATACTTCGTCTCAGAGTGTACCCCGTGTCGAAATCAAGCTTCACCTTAGTGTATCTGCCTTCCCTGTCGGAATTATGCTTCGGCTCGGAATCAACTAACGACCTCCTCGTCGGAATTATGCTCCGCCTCGGAATCAAGTCAACCAGCAAGCTCTGCGTCAGAATCATGCTTCGTCTCAGAGTGTACCCCGTGTCGAAATCATGCTTTGCCTCGGCGTATCTGCCATCCCTGTAGAAATTATGCTTCACCTCGGAATCAAGTCGACTAACATGCTCTGCGCCGGAATCATCTTCGTCTCAGAATGTACCCCGCGTCGAAATCAAGCTTCGTCTCGGCGTATCTGCCCTCCCTGTCAAAATTATGCTTCGTCTCGGAATCAAGTCAGCCAGCAGGCTCTGCTACGGAATCATGCTTCGTCTCAGAATGTACCCCATGTCGAAATCATGTTTCGCCTAGGAGTATCTGCTTTCCCTGTTGAAATTATGCTTCGCCTAGGAATCAACCTCTGCATCGAAACTATGCTTCGGTTAGAATGCCTGCCGCTCATCGGAATTATGGTCCAACCCTTTAGAATCATGCTCCGCTCTTCGGAATGATGCTCCGATCCCTGGAATCATGCTCCGCTCTTCGGAATGATGCTCCGATCCCTTTGGAATCATGCTCTGCTCTTCGGAATGATGCTCCGATCCCTGGAGTCATGCTCCGCCCTTCGGAATGATGCTGCTCCGCCCTTCGGAATGATGCTCCGATCCCTGGAATCATGCTCCCCTCTTCGGAATGATGCTCCGATCCCTTGAGTCATGCTCCCCTCTTCGGAATGATGCTTCGATCCCTTGAGTCATGCTCCGCTCTTCGGAATGATGCTCCGATCCCTGGAGTCATGCTCCGCCCTTCGGAATGATGCTCTGATCCCTGGAGTCATGCTCCGCCCTTGGGAATGATGCTCCGATCCCTGGAATCATGCTCCGCCCTTCGGAATGATGCTCCGAACCCTGGAATCATGCTCCGCCCTTCGGAATGATGATCCGAACCCTGGAATCATGCTCCGCCCTTCGGAATGATGCTCTGATCCCTGGAATCATGCTCCGCCCTTCGGAATGATGCTCCGATCCCTGGAATCATGCTCTGCTCTTCAGAATGATGCTCCGATCCCTTTGGAATCATGCTCCGCTCTTCGGAATGATGCTCCGATCCCTGGATTCATGCTCCGCCCTTCGGAATGATGCTCCGATCCTTGGAGTCATGCTCCGCTCTTTGGAATGATGCTCCGATCCCTAGAATCATGCTCCGCTCTTCGGAATGATGCTCCGAACCCTGGAATCATGCTCCGCCCTTCGGAATGATGCTCTGATCCCTGGAATCATGCTCCGCCCTTCGGAATGATGCTCCAATCCCTGGAATCATGCTCCGCTTTTCGGAATGATGCTCTGATCCCTGGAATCATGCTCCAGCTCTTCGGAATGATGCTCCAATCCCGAAATTATGCTCCCCGAATCAGAATGATGCTCCGATCCCCGGGAATCATGCTCCCCGAGGGATGCTCCGCCCCCGGAATGATGTTCCACCTCGAAGTCCAGCTTCATGATCCATCAATTTCATGCACACAACTCAAATGTGCGGTGTGCATTTATTGATGGGGGGCACTTTGTTGGGGTCGAAAATTGCACCGCAGTTGACCAAGTCAAAGTCAAGGTCAACCCGAAGCTAAGTGGGCCTAAGCCCAGATCGAGTGGGTTCATGCCCGAGTCGAGCCCGAACATGAAGCGGCCGGCCTCCCCCATGCTGAAAAAAAATCATGTAATAAATAATTTTGATGTAATTTTCTATACATGAATGGGCATAAAGCCAAATTTTTGTAAAGCCCATGGCTTATGTGCAAAAAGGAATGGCACATAAGCCATGGGATGGGCAAAATGTCATTTTGTAAAGCCCAAGGGGCTATGTGTAAATATGTAAGCCTATATAAGGAAACATGATAAAAATATCAAGCACAACTTTTTCATTCTCAAAAATTAGGGCATGTGCCTCTTTCTCCTTCCTCAAGGTTCTAAAACCTTCTTCTTTCTTTTGAATTAAATCAAGAGTTTTACTCTTCCTTTTCCAAAACTAAATAGTTTTTCACCACAAAACCCACAAAGAGGAACTTGGATCTTCCATTAGATCTCAAAAGGGGGAGATTTTTAAATCTCACCCCCTTTCTCCAAGATCCGGCCAAACGACATGAAGAAGAAGGAGACCCGTCTCCAGAAACCCCACTTTGGGGAAGATCCAGGGCTCAAGGGGAGAAGCCCCTTCATCAGCTTCAAAATATCCTAGGAGTTTAACTCCTTACACACACACACACACACACACACACACACACACATACAAAATAATAAGTGTTCCTTTCTGGGAGTACAACTCCCATTGCAGGGCCAAGTCCCTTTTGCCTCCCCAGTGCCCACGTGCCTGGCATGTGAGGCGCTAGCGCCCAAAACACTAACGCCCTTGCACTCAAAGCGTTAGCGCCCGAGCACCCACGTGCCTAGCACGTGAGGGCGCCAGCGGCACGTGTGCCCTTTTCCCTTACACACACATACACACACACACACACATACTCCACGACACTGTCCCTGTTAGAAAAAAATTTCTAACGGGGCACTGCCCCGCACTCCGTAAGGGGGCTGCTAGCACACTTGACTCCCAGCCAGCTATCCGAGTAGTGGGACCCCCCGTGAAAACTCTGCGGGGCCCCCGATATATCCAAAATCCTTTTTCCGAACACGCACACTGCATATTGAGTTCGCATGTCCAGTTTGACCCGTCAATCAGAGGTTCACTCGCTTCAAAGGCGAGGGGTAATTAACGGCAGCTTAGTCCACGGCTGCCGGAGATTCGAATACACACAATCAATAAATCCCGGTCTACCCTAGGCAGGGAGAATCTATAGTACGCATGACAAGCGCGCGTGTATTCCCATCTCAATGGGGTGACGAAAAACACCCTACAGGCATTAAGCATGAAGCAAGTGTAGAAACAATAATATGAATTATCTCTCTCCTCACTAATTCAAGCATGGAATAAATTGCAATTCAAAATTACAAGCATGTTTGAATAGTGAGTCAAGCCTAATAAAAAACCATATAAGCCCATGCCTCATCCATACCCAAAATATCTCCACAATTTACACCTCATTTTTCCATTTTTCTAAAAATAGAAAAACATGCCATACTTCATATAATATATATATATATATATATATATATATATATATATATATACATATATATCAAATATACACATATATATATATATACATATATATAAATAAAGCAATAAGTGAGCTAATGATAATAGTTAAGATATAATTATATCACATATAATATATATCACATTATTAAATCAACACTTGATCTAATAATCCGGTTATATCATATATAACCGACTAATATCATTTATCTGAATATCACATCATCAAATCAACACTTGATTCGATAATCTGGTCATATCACATATGACCTAACCGATACCATATAACTGCCAGATTACAATACGGTATCACATACACGTATTTAATCAGGCCCACACACATATCACATATGTGCCCTACTTCATTTCACTCGAACCAGGAAACTTCTGTGTGGGACTCTAAAGACTCGTCAATACACCGGCAGTAGGTGATGATCACATCAGTCACCTATAAGCCCTCAGCGGTACTAGCTGGACGACGGCTACCCAGGTATTGAGCGATATGAAGATCAACAAGCAAGCTCGTGCATACTCTCCATGAAGCCTATCAGTAACACTACCGTACAGTCCGGTCTCTTCTTCTGATATGTCGCATATCATTTCTAGGGGTGGAAATCGTCAGACCCCAGTAACGTGATAAGTCATGCCGATGTCTGGCCTATAACGGTTCAAGAAACTACTGATAACACTTATCAGTAAATCTCGGCAGCAGCCCTGGCCAGGACATCCAGTTATAGCCAATCGAGCACAGCGCAATATCAACCCCCAATACCGGGAGAGACAAAACCCTTCCTATCGCTCATTGCCTCCATACGATTCGGGACTGTACCCAAAATCCACCTGTTTGCATGTCTCCTTTGAGCGTGGTAGGGAGGAAATCAAAGCACAGTAGGAGCCGCACAAGACTCTATGACGATCTCGGGTCTATAGACTAACATGTACCAGTGTCACCAGAGGACTGCTATCTGACGATATGTATACTACCACATAGGAGTCTTCGGCGAGTCATGTTCAATATACCCAGTCTCCACTGAGCACCCGTATACCATCTTTGATGTCAAACACCAATGGATGTGGGATCATCCATCGCCCATCATTGGGTCAAAAAGCGTATACGCTAGTCTACTCTAGAATATCGATGCCCTGTCTCGATATTCTCTCGACTAGGAACAATTAAAGGATGTACTTGTGAACTACCCTAGCCCCACTAGTATAATCTCCATCATAGTCCTGGTAGTCAAGTACATATCCTAAGGGCTTTATCAACATGTGAGAGCAAAACAGTATCACAATACAAGTCTACATGTTAAGACAAAGAACAACCAGATAGCATACTATTATGTCGAGCAAGAAAGTCCTCTATATATATATATATATCTAAGCATCCACTATAATATACATCATATGTACAATAATGGCCTCTAGAGCATACATATAACTAACAATCTCCCACTTTCACTAAGCCCATGTGTTGTAGTATCTCATACCCAACATCCCAAAAAGTCTCTCAAATTGTGTCTGGGGGAGGGCCTTTGTGAGTGGATCCGCTACATTGTTTTTCGTGTCAACTTTCCTGACATCGATCTCCCGGTGATCAACTATCTCCCGGATCAGGTGATACCGCCTCAGAATATGTCTGGATCTCTGATGGGACCTGGGTTCCTTGGCCAAAGCCACTGCTCCATTGTTATCATAATACACAGGTATTGGATGCTCAATGGAGGGAACCACACCAAGCTCAGTAATGAACTTCTTCATCCAGACAGCCTCTTTGGCAGCATCGTTGGCAGCGATGTATTCAGCCTCCATCGTCGAGTCTGCAACGGTGTCTTGCTTGGAACTCTTCCAACACACCGTCCCTCCATTGAGGGTAAAGACAAAACCCGAGACCGACTTACTGTCGTCCGTATCACTTTGGAAGCTCGAGTCAGTAAAGGAATCCACTTAGAGTTCACCGTTATCATAAACCAAGAACATCTCTTTAGTCCTTCTCAAGTACTTGAGAATGTTCTTTACAGCTGTCCAGTGATTCTCTCCTGAATCTGCTTGATACTTACTCACTACACTTAGTGAATATGCTACATCGGGTCTGGTACATAACATCGCGTACATGATAGAGCCTACTGCCGAAGCATAGGATATCCCTTGCATGCGAGCTCTCTCCAAATCTATCTTGGGAGACATCACTTTGGAGAGAGTGAGTCCTGAGATCGTGGGTATATTCCCACGCTTGGAATCTTCCATACTAAACCTCTTTAGTACAGTGTCAATGTTCCTGGATTGGAACAATCCTAGTATCCGTTTAGATCTATCTCTATAGATCTTAATCCCCAAGATATAGGAGGCATCACCTAGATCTTTCATTAAGAATCTTTGTGATAAGAAGAGCTTGATCGAATGCAGCATAGGAACATCATTTCTTATGAAGAGTATGTCATCCACGTACAATACGAGGAAGATGACCTTACTCTCTGCGACCTTCTTGTATATACAAGGTTCATCTACGTTTTTTATGAAGTCAAACTCTTTGACTACCTCATCAAACAGATGTTCCAACTCCGCGATGCCTGTTTCAAACCGTAGATTGATTTAAGCAGCTTGCATACCTTTCCGCTGCTCCCACTGTCTACGAAGCCCTCCGGCTGAGTCGTGTACACGCTCTCATCTAAATCACCATTTAGAAAGGCGATCTTAACATCCATTTGCCAGATTTCGTAGTCATGGTATGCAGCGATGGCAAGTAGGATCCGGATGGACTTAAGCATAGCCACTGGAGAAAAGGTTTTATCATAATCCACACCTGGTCATTGACGAAAATATTTTGCAATAAGTCTAGCTTTGAAAGTCTCAACTTTTCCATCTACACCAAGTTTTTTTTAAAGATCCATTTGCTCCCAATGGGTTTTACCCCTTCCGGGGCAACTTCCAAAGTCCATACTTTGTTAGTGTACATGGATTCCATCTCAGATCGCATTGCATCCAGCCATTTCACAGAGTCCCCACTCGTGATGACCCGCTCGAAGTTAGTCGGGTCATCATCTTCCATGATGCAATCCTCGCTCCCACCATCAATGAGAAAACCGTAGTATCTCTCAGGTGGATGAGGAACCCTACTAGATCTGCGGAGAGGCTGGGGTTCGTTGGAGAGTACTGGATCTTCTGGTTCCAATAAATCATCAGTTGTAGTTTGTATAGATGGAACTTCTTCCAGCTCTGCCTCTTTGCCACTAATTTCTTTTACAAGAAATTCATTTTCCAAAAGGTGGCGTATTGAAAAACAAACACCTATTGTTCCTTAGCGTGGTAGAAGATATATCCTTGTGAATTCTTTGGATATCCCACAAACTTGCAAAGAACTGATCGTGCCTCGAGTTTGTCCGGATTTTGCCTATTGACATAGGCCGGACAGCCCCATATCTTAACTCGTTTAAGATATGGTCTCTTTCCACTCCATATCTTATATGGTGTGGTAGGTGCCGATTTAGATGGAACTTGATTCAATAGGTATGTTGTTGTTTCAAGTGCATAACCCCAAAAGGAAATAGGTAACTCAGCGATGCTCATTATAGAGCGCACCATATCCAATAGGGTGCGATTCCTCCGCTCCGATACACCGTTGTGTTGTGGTGTATACGGAGGAGTAAACTGAGAGAGAATCCTATTCTCTTTTAGATAGTCACGGAATTCCGTGCTCAAGTATTCTCCTCCCCGATCAGATCGAAGGATTTTAATACTTTTACCCGTCTGGTTCTCTACTTCATGATTATATTCTTTGAATTTGTCAAAAGCTTCAGAATTGTGTTTCAATAGGAACACATGACCAAATCTTGAGAGATCGTCAGTGAATGTAATGAAATACGAGGAACCATTCCTGGCATGTGTAGACATGGGACCGCATACATCACTATGTATCAGTCCCAAGAGTTTCGTAACTTTTTCTCCGTGTCCTATAAACGAAGTTTTGGTCATCTTGCCTTTGAGACATGACTTGCAAGTTTCATAAGATGAAAGTTCGAACGGATTCAAATATCCATCTTTATGTAACTTAGCTAGTCGTGTCGCATTGATATGACCTAGTCTACAATGCCATAAGAAGGATTCATTCATTTCTGAACTTTTCCTCTTGTGTGTGTTCTGTACGTTAAAAACTGTGTTTTGATGCAGAACGTATAATCCGTTACATAACGCACCAAACCCAATCAACACTTGCTTTAGGTAAATGTTCATAAAATTATTCTCTACTACAAAGTTATATCCTTTTTTATCTAATAAAGAAATTGATATTAAATTGCATGTCATAGAGAGTACGTAATAACAGTCGTTCAGGTCAAGGTATTCCCAGTTGGCAATACAAGGTGATATTCACCAACTGCTTTGGCTGCAACACTTGCACCATTCTCTACTTTTAGAGAATGATCACCTTTTCCCAGTTCTCTACCTTTCCTTAGCCCATGCAACAAATTGCATATGTGGGATCCCGATCCGGTATCTAATACCCATGACGTAGAGTGTACTGAGAAACAGTTCTCTGTAACTAACACACACGAAGAAGATACATCAACATGCTTATTCTTCATTTGGGTGGCGTGGTAATCCGGATATTCTCTTATTTCCTGCTCGGACTTATAACACTTATAAGTTGGAGCGGAACCAACTTTCCCGTGCTCAGTATAACAAGCAGGTACGGTCAATACATCCATATTATTATCTTGATTAAGGCGTGACATTGGTTGCTGCCTGTAGAGAGAGAGAGAAGGTAACGCGTTAGCGTGCGCTCTTTGCAAGATTAAATTGGTTATTATCTTATCTAATCAGGACGGCTCCCACTGTTTTTATCAAATCTTCCTTCAAACCCTAAATGGTAAGACTAGCCGGGATTAATTACACTTTATAAGTTCGTCAATCTTTCAGCAATGGCCAGTGCTGGTACTTTGAGGGAGGTTCCCCGTGCTTTCGCACGGACCTAATTAAAATAAACCTCGTTTTCCCAAGGGCGTGACCCCGTTAACACCTTTCTAGACACCTACTTGATTGGCTAATTGTGATGTGTAAAACTCTCTCAGGAGTAACTCTTAATCGCAGTAGGTATCAGGATCCAACTATCTCATAGTAAGTATGCAATCTCATTGCAAATTTCAACACTTGAAATTCCCGATAATACTTTTGCCCCTAGTAACTTATGACCTTAACATAGTCAACAAATCATAAGCGCTAGCCAAGTTCAACTCGTCATTTCCTGATTGAATTAAACCGACCCGTACGACCCTTAACACAGTCAACAAAATCGTACGACTACCCTAATCCAATCGCATCTCATGCTTTAGCAGATAAGCACTAATTAGCTACCGCACACTACGCCTTAACATAGTCAACAAACGTAGCACGAATACTAAGTAGTATTTATCTGAAATGATGGAGGGCTACGACAGGTTTTTAAGAAAAACGTTTTGCGTAATGAACTTGATATCAATGAAGAATCGAGTGATTTTGAAAAGGAATGTTTTTTAGGCTTTTTCTAGTTTTGTTAAAGAGGTCACTCCCGGTGAAGGGATCTCGGCTCTTTCCTTATCGAATAAGGTGCTGGATATTCTACAAGGAATACCGCTATCCAAAGCAAGAACTAAAAAAGGTAATCAAAAACAAAACCGAGTGGGTTGTAACATCTACTAGTTTCGCTAAAGAGGTCACTCCCGGTGAAGGGATCTCGGCTCTTTCCTTATCGAATAAGGTGTTGGATATTCTAAAAGGAATACCGCTATGCAAAGCAAAAACTAAAGCTACCATTTTTTAAAAATTTGATTCTACAACAACATTTTGGTTTCTTTTCTTTAATTAATCTCATTAATGAAGTCCCATCAATTAAGCTTTCTAAGCATCACAGAAGAAACGAAAATACAATGTACGCTTATGCCATCCGCATTCACCACAGTGTCCCGTTATGCACCGTTAGGTTACTGAACTAAGGGCATAGCGGGACGGGACTAGCGCAGGTGAAAAACATAAGCAACGTTTATTATATATCATATATATAATAATAAAGCATTCGTCTCACGCATATAATGTGATCACATCACAGAATATCAGCAGCAGAAGATAACATATGAAATATTAGATATTCTAGGAATTCCGTGTTTTAAGTTAAGCCAGTATAAAACATGGATTCCACGGTCGTGATGAATAGCCAAACCCACATCCCTAGACCCCCTACGAGAGCGGCAATCAACCCTACCAATTCTAGAATTAGGAGACCTGAACTCGACTCCTCAAGATGGTCTCCCACTGGACTCTAGAACCCGATTACTTATGCTCTCCTCCTTGGGTCTATCCTAATGCGGAAAAGTAAATAATATACAACAATTGTGACATCATCCTCAACCCGGAAGTGCCCCAATAAAAGAATATTACATACAATGAATTTTACAAGAATGAAAATAAAAACTCTCATCTCACATAAAACCCCTCGGCTATTCAAAACACAACGATCCAATATAACATATCCAAGCAACACAAAACATCACATGTCATCAAAAAGCTAGACGATGTTAAACAATCCGATCGAATCAACAAACACCCAAAATTTCCCAAAAAGCTCAACGCTCGAGCGCAATTTAAAAATACTCATAACATGCCACAGTACCTATGGACCAACCGTAGAAGGGCCAACCCTTACCTCACCTATGGCGCCGCTGAACTACCGCAAACCCGAGGGTTTGGCGGCGGTTCTTACGGTCATAGAATCGAGTTAGCGTTTCGTTCTTCTAGAGGGTCCATCGAATCACTTGCACGATATTTGAATGTTCTTTAACTTGGAAAAAATCCAACTCTTGGAAAATTTCCGGCAAGGGTTAAAATGGGTATTTGATATCCGTTCGAACATTTTAACACCATCTAAATTACCTGAGATATAGTTAGAATTACGACTACGAAACACTCCGAGTTACCTTTATAGAAAATTAACATCTCATGAAATTTTAGCAAAAACAAACAACACCTGAAACACCAAAACCCAGAGACCAGAACACTGAAAAAATACGAACACCAGAAGATGAACTGGGGCCGGCCTGCTCGGTTTTTGGGGGCATGTGCTCGGCCAAAAATCGGCCAAATGTGTTCGTTTTACTTCTGTGTTCATGTTACATCTCATATAATATTCTGCAGCTGTTTAAAAAAAATTTCGACGACTTTAAAATTTGACAGAAACTGTGTTTTCGTGTTTCAAGTTTCGGAGCAGTTTCGGTTTCGTAATCTAACAAACATTGTTTAAATCTTTAGCTTGGCTCTGATACCACTGTAAGGTTCCCTAGCACGACAGCAAGGTTTCGGGAGGTATCGTCCATTCCATTTTCAAAAAATTGCCATGCTAACGAACCCTAAACTTAGAATCTTTAACTAGAGATTTAGACAATACCAAATGTAAACTACTTTACATCTAGAGAACAAGAATACAACCTTTGTAGTTCGAGTCCTTCTCTTCTAAAGCTCCGGGTTGAAGTCCACGCGACTCTACAAGGCTCCTCTTCGAGTTGAACGACCCTCCTTCGTGATGTTCGAGCCAAAGACGATCCACCCGAAGTTCCTCTAGATCAAGCTAATTCTACACTAAACTTCTTTAGTGTATGAAACATACCACACTAAATTGCTAGTTTGGTGTAGGATGATGAAGTAGGGGATATGATAAGCTCACTAGGTTACTCACAAGCTCAATGATTCACATCTCATGTGAGGGTTTGAGCTTGGAGGTGAGATGAAGAAATTGTAGAGATCAAAAGGAAGAAGAAGCTCAAGGAAAATGGCTAAGACATTAAGCATGAAGTAAGTGTAGAAACAATAATATGAATTATCTCTCTCCTCACTAATTCAAGCATGGAATAAATTGCAATTCAAAATTATAACCATGCTTGAATAGTGAGTCAAGACTAATAAAAAACCATATAAGCCCATGCCTCATCCATACCCAAAATATCTCCACAATTTACACCTCATTTTTCCATTTTTCTAAAAATATAAAAACATGCCATGCTTTATATATATATATATATATATATATATATATATATATATATCAAATATACATTAATATATACATATATATAAATAAAGCAATTAGTGAGCTAATGATATTAGTTAAGATATAATTATATCACACATAATATATATCATATTATTAAATCAACACTTGATCTAATAATCCGGTTATATCACATATAACCGACTAATATCATTTATCTGAATATCACATTATCAAATCAACACTTGATTCGATAATCTGGTCATATCACATATGACCTAACCGATACCAGATAACTGCCAGATTACAATACAGTATCACATACACGTATTTAATCAGCCCCACGCATATATCGCATATGTGCCCTACTTCATTTCACTCGAACCATGAAACTTCTATGTGGGACTCTAAAGACTCGTCAATACGCCGATAGTAGGTGATGATCACATCAGTCACCTGCAAGCCGTCGGCGGTACTAGCTGGACATAACGGCTACCCGGGTATTGAGCAATATAAAGATCAACAAGCAAGCTCGTCCATACTCTCGATGAAGCCAATCAGTAACACTACCGTACAGTCCGGTCTCTTCGTCTGATATGTTGCATATCATGTCTATGGGTGGAAATCGTCAGACCCCAGTAACGTGATAAGTTATGCCGATGTCTGGCCTATAACGGTTTGAGAAACTACTGATAACACTTATCAGTAACTCTCGACAGTAGCCCTGGACAGGGACTTCCAGTTATAGCCAATCGAGCACAACGCAACATCAACCCCCAATACCGGAAGAGACGAAACCCCTCATATCGCTCATTGCCTCCATACGACTCGGGACTGTACCCAAAATCCACCTGTTTGCACGTCCCCTTTGAGCATGGTAGGGAGGAAATCAAAGCACAGTGGGAGCCGCACAAGACTCTATGACGATCTCGGGTCTACAGACTAACCTGTACCGGTGTCACCAGAAGACTGCTATCTGACGATAGGCATACTACCACATAGGAGTCCTCGGCGAGTCATGTTCAGTATACCCAGTCTCCACTGAGCACCCGTATACCATCTTTGATGTCAAACACCAATGGATGTGGGATCATCCATCGCCTATCATATGGGTCAAGAAGCGTATACGCTAGTCTACTCTGGAATATCGATGCTTTGTCTCGATATTCCCTCGACTATGAACAATTAAAGGATGTACTTATGAACTACCATGGCCCCACTAGTATGATCTCCATCATAGTCCTGGTAGTCAAGTACATATCCTAAGGGCTTTATCAACATATGAGAGCAAGACAGTATCACAATACAAGTCTACATGTTAAGACAAAGAACAACCAGATAGCATACTATTATGTCGAGCAAGAAAGTCCTCTCTATATATATCCAAGCATCCACTATAATATACATCATATGTACAATAATGGCCTCTAGGGCATACATATAACTAACAGGCGGAACCTAGCCCCTCCGCCGGACGTGTGGCCATCCCTTCGTATGCCTTCGATCTTCTTCTCGAGGACTTCAAGCCGGTGGTGGTACCCCGAGTATTCTGCACAGTCGGAGTGGTGGCGACCCCGGCTCTGGGTCTGTGCGATGGTGCGGCTTCGATTTCGCTCTATCAAGTGTCTCAAATCCTCGGGAGAGGCCCTTCTCGAGTAGTCCCTGCGCTCATCGTTCGCGTGACCCCGGCGAGAGTGGGGGCGTCGGTCATGCCTGGAAGCAGGCGAGCTGACCGACACCTCCTCTGGGGGGAGAGAGCGCGGTGGGCATTGGAGCGATAGCCCATTCTTCCCTGAGATCGTGGCGTGGAGCTGTCCGACGCTCGGCGGGTCATGGAATCAATCGCCGCATGCGGGTCAAGGTGGCCGGAGTCGTCCCGCTAGTGCTCGGTGGCGCTGAGATGAGGGTGAGGGATCTCGAGGGCTAGAGCATGCCCATCCGTCCTCCTACGGACGTCGTTATCCCAGGGAGGGGGAAACACAGTCTGGTGGGTAAGGCCCGCCGCTTGAACGCGAACGAGTGCATCCACCAATGATGTGAGCCTGTCTATCCGGACGCATAAGGTGTTGATGGCGTTGGGAGGGGAGACGAGCCGTTCCCGCCTCCATTGTGGCTGCTCGTGTTCGGACCGTCACGGTTGTCGCTCGCCATCAGGTAAAGGGCAGAAGATCAACTTATGGGTAGAAGCTTTTGAAGCGTTCCCACAGACGGCGTCAACTGATGGAAGCTGAGATCTCCTTCAGAGGTTGTCCTCCGTCAATCCCGAGATGGCAGTATTTAACGGCTGAGATTTGTTTAGGAACTTGTTAAGTGTGGATCTTAATTGGTTGGTATTTGATGCCGAGCTACCTGCAAAGAAATCCCGAGGTGGGTGACCACCGTAGGACCCTCCGACGTTCAAATTAGTGCCGAGATATAAGTGCAGAATAGCGGCGTATTGGAAATGAGTTCGAGTTACCTAAGTCATCTGAAAAAGGGTTTTATATAGGGGTCGCGTGGAGCGAGCGAGCGCGAGATCTTCGCCGTCAGTTACGCCCCAGAGTTATTCTTGCCTTGAATGGAGGGATGCGCCCATTAATGGGGGGATGTGCTAGCGTAAGATGCGGATCGTGGGAAGGCGGATATCTCGTCCTGGAGATATACGCGGAGCCGTTGCGGGACGCATGGGATCCACGCTCTTGATTGATCGGGGGGAAACCGAGGAAGCTCGGCATGTCAGGAGCTCGGAGACGAGTGTTCATACCATAATATTGCATTATTATATTCCCCATTCTTATGTATTTTACAAATAAACATGTGCTTTTGACCCATGTCTGCTACATAGTACAGGTTACAGGTTCTTGGATCTAAAACAGTGAAAAAGATAAAAGACGATGCAAAAGTGGAACTACAACCAACAAATAGAAGGATCTTGATTAAGCCTACACGAAGATCAGTTCACAAAGCAAGGTCCAAGATTTCGAAGCAACGGTAAAAGTCCACTGCAATTGTTCACTGGGAGATCTGGAAGAAACCTAGAAGCCAAATTGAGAAAAGTACTGAAGAAATAGAAAGACAAGAATAACCAGAGCCAGCCCACAAAAGTGCAGAGCCCAACTCCTTCTTTTGGCCGCGGAACCGCGGCCAAACCTAGGCTGAGGCCGCGGTTCCGCGGCCGTATTGCGCAGATAGAAGCAGAAAATTTTACCATAATTTAAGGCGACTTTGACCGGTCTTCCTAGGGGTATTTTGGTAAATGCAGACATGCGGCAATTGTAAACCTAGGGTTTTCTATCTCCTATAAATAGAAGCCCAATTCATTGTATTAGGCTATGCCTCCCTTCATTAATAAAATTCAGATTTCTTTTTGGAGAGCATCAATTTGTAAGTTCTTAATTTTAATTCCTTGCCCTAGGTAATTTTAATTCCTTGCCCTAGTTAGATCTTTTATTCTCTGCCCTAGATAAATGTTTTTCAATTCCCTAATGAGCGAGTAGTCTCCTCGCTTGTTAGGGTTAGATTTGGGGAAGGTTTGAGAGATGAAAATCTCTTACCCCTTTCTTGCCCATCATATATAATTAATAGGACTCTATGCATACATGCACATACCGCTCCCTACGGCACCCTATCCCTCGAGGTAGCGGTGATACCGTGGTATAAAGGCCCGGTTGTGATTGTTTTCCATGGAGCTTAGGGTAAGGATTGATAAAGGACAAGAAGCTAGCGGAAGAAATATCTTTCCAAATGATTCTAATCCTCTTTATTAATAATTAACATAACTCCTAATAAGATCTTAATATGGGTATAGAAAGCGGTGAGATTTATAGACTTTCCAAACTTAACCTAGACCTAACCCTAGCAAGATTTAGATCTAGATTAATTTAGTTTTTAGATTTAATCAATCCGTTCACACCGTTCGGGATTAACTCGTAAGAGCGATTAAGAAATTCACAACATCCCTGTGGACCGACCCGTACTCACCGGCTAGCTACCAAGCGACACCGTTCTTGATTGCGGTTACTAGATATTTTTGATACAAATAAAATGGCGCCTTTGCCGGGGATGGCGTGTTATTTCTTTTTTGCACTTTCAGGTTAATATAAATTTTTAAAAAAAACATAAAAACTGAAAAATCAAAAAAAAAATATAAAAATATATCTTCTTTGTATTTTGTGAAGGGTATTTTTGAATTTTGCAGGATTTACAGACAAATTCGGATCTGCGAATCTACAGAGATCAAAACAGCAAAGAGACGATCCTAACAACAGAAGATTACAACAAACAAGGAGCAGATAAAATTTGGGGACCCGTACCCTCCACCGCGCCGCTAAACCGCCGCGCAAACCTACCTCAGACCGCGGATCCGCCGCGACCTTGGCAGATCAGAACGTCAGAAAAATTCTGGGGAACCGTGCCGGCTAGTTGACCGCGAAAACGCGGCTGTAAGGCTCTTGGGCCGCGGAAACGCGGCGGGGATGTGACATCATCTTGTGAAAAAATTTCTGTAAGCTCCTCTGTTCTTTCTCCTCTGCAAATCTCAATATATCTTCTGAAAAATTCCTGCAGGATTCTGTGCGTTTAAAAATCTTCCCCCTTCTCAATAACAAATCTTGTGCAGGATTCTTTGCGCCGCGCATAAAATAAAAAGATCTGATTACAAGTGATTTAATGTTTTGCATATCTTTAATCGGACTTTAAGGGGCTTTTGACTAATTCAGATTGGGTGGGGATTTCATCACCCTTCCCAGGACCCCAGAAATCACATAAAGCATTTGCATTGACCAATCTTTAATTAAGAAATACTAGACTCAGCCCTAAGGACTTCGAGCTCAATAGGACAGAGGACTAGTTATAGGCATCGGCCGTTAATCCTAACCTAACTTTGCGGTGTCTAGACAAGTGTGTTTAAGGCAAGTGGTTACTTAATTAGGACCGCTACTTGTAGCGGGGAGCCTCCCACTCACCTGGCACTTACATGGCCGCAATTGGCGGTGAAGAGGCGGTTTGAGGTCCTATTTCTAGCCCTTTGGAACAGTTAGGAGCTGTCTAGCTGACCTAGGTGACCCTAGATCTAGGCCTGATTATGCATTTCTGGTTGATTGCATTTGTGTCTAAGCCCTTTATCGAAAATCTTTTTTTGCAAAAAGTTACAAATAAAAAAAAGGGGAAATTTTTTATAAAAAGACTTGCAACTTTTGTCGCTAAGAAATCCGTGCACCCCAATCTTCTTTCTCTTCTCCCTCTTACATCATGGGTACCCCACCTCATAAATCTCTTGCCGAACTTTGGTATCCTGAACCTAACTTTGCCTCGTACGTCAATTGTTTCGGTCGATTTAAGGACGATCCCTCCATACCCAAAATTTCTTTGAAAGATTAAATAGAAGCGTCTAGGAGAAATAGTTCGACATTGCAATCTACTTTGTGTCAACCATGTCCACCTTCACCACCTTCTTATGTTGACACCACTTTTTCGAGTCCTATTGTAACTCCTAAACCGATGTCTATTGTTGAGCATATTGCACAATCTCGTAGCCGATCTTTCACTCCTCTCCACACATCCAGTTATAGGGATCAATAAGTCCATTCACCTTTTTATACAGATGTTGATCCTACTCCTGTCCAACCATCCACTTCCTACCAGTCCTACCCAACTTTCCCACCTTCACTAGATATTGCTTCTACACAGCCATTTGGGAGTTTCACGTATCCACACAATTTCGACTCTTTTACCGAAACCCCTTCACAACCCATGTCTAGTTTGGAACAGTCGTTGGAGTCTTATATTTTTGCAACAAACAACATGATGAGGAATGTGGATGCGTCCATATCCGCCCTTATACAACCTAGTGAACCGGCAGCTAGTTTCCAACTAGCTCCAAATTTTCCAATGTATAAGGAGGCGGTTAGACAGAGTGAGAATTTGAGAGGAGAGAGTGAGTTCTACACACTTCTAAATCAAACCTACCCATACCCAATTGAAGCCCACATCTCTGGTTTTCCATCGATTGTCCCAAATGATTCACAAGTTGAAAATAAAACATTTAACGAGTTGTGTGACTTTGTAGTGCTTGATTTGCCAGATTGTGAAGATTCCCTTTCGAGTGAAACCACACCTAATCCTTTTGAACTTTACACCTCCACTCTAGAACCTAAATTGATAAATATCCATGCTTTTGATGAGGTGTCAGAAAAAATTGATTTTCACTTGATTGAGGATATAGACGCCAGGAATATTTTGGATGATGAACCCGTAGATTTGGTTGAAGTTTTATGTCCAATTCATCATCCCGAGTCATTAAATGTTTCTCCCAAACTTCATATGCGTCTTGATATTGATAATAATGGCATGGATAAGCTAAATTTTGAGGAGAATATTGAGGAAATTATTGAGGATGGACCGGTTTTGTTTGATGAGTCGGATTTCCCAATTCATCATGTCCCGTCCACTGATTGTGTACACCCTCCTGAATCTTTAACTGATACCATTCCTCACTCACTTCCCTCCGTCCTTGTTCCGACCTTGCAAAAGACCGTTACGCTTTCATCTCCAATACCAAGTTCGACGTACCCATGTTTGCTTACGAATCTTGAGGGATTTAATTTCATTTTTCCGCGGGTTGATAGATTAGCACAATCGTTTTTTACACATCGGTCATTACAAATTATGCTAATTTATACACTCCACCCCCACCCTCAAGTTCGTATTCCCACTTTCTTTGGTTCTACTAATCTTCCTTTAATGATGCCGAGTGTTGATGAATCGCAATCCGATATTTTGAGTTCGATAATTTTCAATTGGACCTTCGATGACAGTTTCGAAGATATTTTCGCCGACGAACTCGCATTCTTAAACGATACGAATTTTGTGATTAATCAACCTCCACTTGAAGAAGTAGAACCACTACCATTTTTTTCCCCTTCCGCCATTCTTCTCCTCCACCGAGACCGTATATTGCTTCTATCTCGACACGGTCTCGTGTGCTTCTCATCTTATTTCTCTACACCCCATTCTTTCACCAACTCTACCATTATCACGATAGAATTTTTGAATGGTTGGTGCTAACATTTGGTTTGTGTAAGGCCTTGCTTAAGTTTGGGGGGAACCTTGTTGTATATATATTTTGTTTTTTTTCTTTTAACAAAAAAAATTATAAATAAATAAACAGGGGAGTGCCGACATTCTGACCCTCTTGGTGTGGCATGACAGTGAGGATACTGTCATGTTTAAGTTTGGGGGTGTGCTCGGTAAGCCTTCTTCCTTTGCATTCATGTGTATATTTTTGCATTTGCATACTTATTTTAAAAACCCATAAAAAATTGAAAAATTTAAAAATCATAAAAATTAATGTATTCAATTTTGGCCATAATTGACTTGAGTTTGTCAAAAAGGTTAACTAACTAGGAACAACTAGATCTTAGACTTAGTAAATTAAAAACCCTAAAAATAACCTTCCTTAAAGTTTAACGGTAGAAAGTATATGTTTTTGTAGTTTATTTAGCAATAGGCAAATTTTGAGTTCAGTTCTTGGGCTAAGTTGAAACAAAGGAAATGTATTAATATTTTTATTAGAGTATAAGTTTGAAAAATAATTCCTAACTTAAATCTAGATTCTGAAAATATATACCCTACAATTTGCATAATCACGCACCTTAAAACTTGGAATAGTAGAAGAGACCTTGAAATACTCTTGTCTAAAGTCCTTAGTACGAAAAGAAAAAAGAAATACAAGTGTGAATAAAGAAAAAAAAATGAACACTGGTTTTTGTGATTACTTAAGGCAGCAAAAATAGAAAAATATTTAGCGAGGGTGCTTCATCACCTAGCGCCTTAGACCAACTAGTTTGGGAGTCACTGCTAAAAAGCCTTGGGTGTTGCAAGACTGGGAATTACGCTTTAAAGTGCAAACGCATTTTGTAATCGGTCGTTGGTACCTCAAGAAGTATTAACGGTCGCATGAAGGATGTGTAAGCAAAATTCATTTAAATTCACATATTAAGAAGTGCTTTGGACAACGGACGAGAGTATGATTGCTTGATTTGAATTTCCAAGTGCAGTGGTGATATATACACACACGTAGGGATATATGATTGGAGTTTAGATGAGAGAAAGGAGTGAAGAATAGAACTTGTATCTTTAATAGAGTTGATAAAAATTCCTAAGTGGAGATGGAACCCTAGAAGGAAAACTTAAGAAATGCCGAAAGCTAAGTAGGTCTGCAGAACGTATATAATCTTAAGTTAAATGATGAGAAAGTGTGAAGAATATGGGTGGATAATTTACGAGTCGGCGATAATAGAATTCCTTGTTAGAAAACCTAATTGGAGAATTAAAGTCAATGGGCCGAATTGATAGGATTTTGTGGGTAGTATCCGCTGAAAACCCTCAGGAGACAACACTCCTCCTACTAGGGACACCTAGAGGTTTAACGGCTTGTTGCACGAGTTCAGTGCAATCGAGTCCCTGCGAAAGTGAGGTTAGGATTTTGTCGAGAATAAAACTAGGTTTGCTCGAAGACGAGCAAAAGATAAGTTTGGGGGTATTTGTTCATACCATAATATTGCATTATTATATTCCCCATTCTTATGTATTTTACAAATAAACATGTGCTTTTGACCCATGTCTGCTACATAGTACAGGTTACAGGTTCTTGGATCTAAAACAGTGAAAAAGATAAAAGACGATGCAAAAGTGGAACTACAACCAACAAATAGAAGGATCTTGATTAAGCCTACACGAAGATCAGTTCACAAAGCAAGGTCCAAGATTTCGAAGCAACGGTAAAAGTCCACTGCAATTGTTCACTGGGAGATCTGGAAGAAACCTAGAAGCCAAATTGAGAAAAGTACTGAAGAAATAGGAAGACAAGAATAACCAGAGCCAGCCCACAAAAGTGCAAAGCCCAACTCCTTCTTTTGGCCGCGGAACCGCGGCCAAACCCAGGCTGAGGCCGCGGTTCCGTGGCCGTATTGCGCAGATAGAAGCAGAAAATTTTACCATAATTTAAGGCGACTTTGACCGGTCTTCCTAGGGGTATGATCAGTCGAAAATACTGCATTTTTAACATGGCAATTTCCCTATCTTTTGCATTCATCTAGAGGTGTTCGGTATTCATATTGCACATATTAGCAAAACGGTTGTAAAATACAAGATTACATGTGTTATACTCTAAAACCGGCATTTTTAGGGAAATTGACTGTATTTCATGACATCGTATCATCCTTGTATTGTGCAACACCTGTTCCGAAGTCTGTGCAGGAAATTCCAGGAGAAAGGCCAAAGTTGTCAAAGTGCTGATAAAAAAATACGCCAACTCAAGGATTTGAAATCTGGCAATGATCTAGAAGTCATTCAGGGAATAAAAATATCATAAAGTACACCTGAAGACAGAAGAAGAAAATAACTGAAGTTTCAAGCCCTATTACTCCTATTGAGCCGCGGATCCGCGGCCAGAGCCGGCTTGCGCCGCGAATCCGAGGCCACATCGCCACGTCAGCACCTCTGCTTCACTCTGATATTCTTCCCTCAGGTCCTACAACTCATCAGGTCACTGAAAATTTAGGAAATCTCCAGAAGTTTCTCCAGTACAGCAAAGGGCTCCTTGTGCAAGCTAATGATGTCCAAGCTTCCAAAGCAAGCTTCACCTTAACTACCTTAAAAGCCTAGAACCTTCTCCCTAACCTTCTAGCTTAAGGTGGAAGCTAAACCCTAAGTAACTATTTCTAGAAGCTTCTACCTAACTAACTAGCTTACAAGGGAAGCTAACCTAATCCAAGCTTCCTAAGGAAGCTAATCATTCCTAAGCCTATAAAAGGGACCCTAGGCTTCACTTCAAAGGGTTGTTCAACAATTCTCCCCACAAGTTGAGTGACACAACTTGTGCCTCAAAAAACCCTAACCCTAATCCAATCAAAAAGCCAAAAGTTCAAGATCACCGAGTTAAATCGAAGCAAGAATCATTCAAAGCCTTTAGAAGCGAAGCCGGACTTCATCGAAGCAAGTGATCAAAGCCGATCCGCGACTCAAGGAGCCGAAGCGACGCCAAAATCGACGATCTAGTTCCTTCCTTTTGTAAATTTCAAGAGAGTTGTAACGAATTTGTCGATAAATAAAGGTGAAATTCTTTTATCTTGCTTATCTTTTAATTTAAGCATTATGATTCAATCTAGATTCTTGAATATGTTCTTTGTGATGATGCTTGAGTAAAACTCCGCTCGTGGAGGAGTCGAAAAAATCAATAGATGATGAAGTTGACGAATCTTGAAACATTTCTTAAGTCCTATAACGTTTGTAAATTCTTGAAAATCAAATGATCGATGATCTAGTTTCGACGCGAAATGCTTTCTTGATTATTTTTGCTCGGAACTAGAGATCAACAATCGATCGTTTGATTTACTAGAAGCTAGCTTGTGAATGAGATTCATTGAAAGGACAAAGGATGAGATGAGGAAACTCGCAAGATCCTTAAACCTCAATAAATCGTCATCGATCTAGCATCAATTCGTTAATGGATAAGAAATAGTAATCACTAGTCTTCTTCACATATATAGATTTAATCGACTCCTACGAGCTTCACTTCAATTCTTGAAACTTAAATCGATTGGAATTCTATCACTTCTTGATTCTTGATGTTTAATGTGTTCTTGATTTTAGACTAGATCTAAACAATTCTTGAAATTCATTGATATAAATCTTGAATCGTTTTCTTTTCTTTTCTTTTAATTTTCAATTCAAACAAAACAAATAAGAACGAATCGTACAATCCCTGTGGACGATCCGCACTTACTAACACGCTACAATTCGATACCGTTATTGATTGCGGTCAAATAATTCTTTGATTGTGATTTCTATTCATTTTCTAAACCGACACACAAAGAAACGTTTCAATCAAATGGCGCCGTTGCCAGGGATCGTGCGCTAATTCGTTCTTTATTTGAAATTTGAGTTGAAAGATTTATTCCATTAAAATTTTGGGATCAAAATTCGCGCAAACTCTAAACGTGTTGTTGTGATTTGTTGCGAGGAAATCTGGAAGCTGTGGAGCAAATGAATTTTTTTTCAGAATATTGCAGAGGACTCAGGGGCTGAACAGAAGCTCTCTGGTAAATTTTTGTGCAGTGAACAGTGTAAACGGCGGCGTTTCTGCGGCATTAGGGGACTAGTGCGGCGTTTCCGCGGCTTGGTGGAAGCTTCTCTGTACCAAAATTCTCAGGTGAATCCTCTACTTTCTTATCTCCTCCTCAATCTGCTCCAATTAACAATTTTCTGCAGGCTTCTTTGCAAAAATTCGCAGCGCCGCAAAAGCAATAAAAATTGTGCGTGTTTTGGTTTTTGGTTGTTTGCATATTAATACGGAATTTAAGGGGCACGGACAAATCCAGATTAGGTGGGGAGTTCATTACCCTCCTTAAGCCCCAAAAATCACAAACTTGCATCCGCATTTACCCTCATTAACTAAAAAATATCTAGAGATGACTCTAAGGACCGTCGCGCTCACTTAGGACAGAAGAAGGCCGTAGGTAATTCATTGCTTATCCGCGTTTCTTATGTGGTGTCTAAGGAAAGTGTGTCGAAAGCTAGTGGTTACTTAATTAGGCCCATTACTTACGTAGTGGAGAACCTCCCACTTACCTGGCACTTACCTGGCCACAGGAGAGACAAAGAGGCAGTGGAGGATTGATCCTGCGACTTGTCTTTTGGCAGTTAGGAGCGGTCTAGAGCTTTGACCTTGGTGACCACTAGATTTTAGGGTTGCTTGTTGCATTTGTTGTGATCGCATCATATTTTCAAAAATCCGTATATTTTCAAAACAAACACCGCATTCATCATTTCCCCTAATTATAAGTCAACGCTGCCACTTGTACTAAACCCTTTTTAGTGCAAGATAGGCTGGACACCCGTTTAGTCCGCGTTCCCCCGATCGACTCCGAAGTCGGTATTTCTACATTTATCTATCCTTTACCCACCACCACACCCACATCGATGGATCCTTCTCCATCGAACTTCTTTACCACTAACCTTCCGCCGTCCGTTGGTGCGCAGAATCCACCCCGCATCTCTCTCCAAGAGAGGTGTTATCCTATGCAAGGTCCTCTTTCGACCTGCTTATCCATTCCACCAGCCAACGGGGATAATTTTGAGATTAAACCCCAATACATCAACCTTCTACCCAAATATCACGGTCTCGAGACTGAAGACGCATATGTCTTTATTACCAAATTTGAAAATGTATGCGCAATGATGGGTACCTCATAACTTTCTGTGGATGCTATGCGTCTACGTCTTCTTCCATTTACCTTGTGCGATATAGCCGAGAAGTGGCTGTATAACACTACCGCACATTCCATTACGAATTGGGAAGAATTCGTTGCAGCATTCCTTAAGAAATTCTACCCGAATCATAAGACAGACCGAGTCCGTAGCGAAATAAATCAATTCACCCAGCTTCCAAATGAACCATTTTCAAAATGTCTTGACCGCTTCAAGGATCTGTTGGTTCAATGTCCACATCACGGAATCCCGAGATGGGAACTGTGTCGAATCATATATGAGGGCAGTAACCCTACCACTAAACAGAGCCTTGAAAACATGTGTCAAGGCAATTTTATGACCAAAGACGATGGGGAAGCTTGGAAATACTTAGAAGATTTTGCTGAAAAATCTTTACAGTAGGAGAGTCCATCGTTTAGGGGTGGCAATAACCAGTCGGATGTTTTCATAGGAGTTAGAGCTAAAATTTCAGCTTTACACAAGAAATTTGACACTATGGAAAACAAAATTTTAGCTGCCGCCCTAAATCAAATGTCACTCTCCAAAACTGTATGTGGATGCTGTTCTGATCCTTCTCACTTGACGGAAGAATGTCCGTTTCAAGGTCATGACCATACCAATGCCGCATTTCAAAGACCTAGAAACGATCTGTATTCTTCCACATATAATCAGGGTTGGAGGAATCACCTGAATTTTGCTTGGAACCAACAACATAATCAAAACACGGTTCCAAACCAAAACAATTTCCAAAGGGTTCTTCCACCACAACAGCAACTATTTCACCTAACTCAGCACCCCTACCAATCACAAAACTTTCAAGATCCAGTCAACACACATGCACCTGCACAGTTGACTGGTACTGATCTCTCTACTTCACTCGAATGGACTTTTGAAACGTACATGAAACGAATGTCGGCTGAAGTTAAGTCTTCCCTCGATAAATTTGAGAAAAACTCTGACCTCCAGGCTCAGAGTTTAAAATCGATGGAAGCAGAAATTGCACGACTTAAAGCCGAAATGAGTGCGAGAGAAAAAGGGAAACTTCCGTCTCAACCCCTACCGAATCCTAGGCATTACAATATAAATGCCATCACAACGTTGAGATCAGGAAGAGTGCTGAATAACCATGTTGGGGAAGAAATTGATGATGTTGAAAATCCTATCAATAACACCCCGGCTGAGACCCTTCCTCACACACACACTTCTACTTCTGATCCTTGTTCTTCTACCCCACCGCCTTCTCACGAGCTTATTCTTCGTTTCCCACAAGGCTCGACACCTCAGCAAACCTCTTCTAGCTCTCCATAGACGATCCCCACTCCTCTTTTGGGATCACGTCTACCCCCACTTCCTTCTCCTATGATGGACCCAGCGCTTATTGCTAAAGCTCCTTACCCGAATCGGTTAAGGGGTAACAAATCGAGTCCACATATGGAGAAAATTATGGAAATGTTCAAACAGGTTAACATCAACATCCCTCTCCTAGATGCTATTCAACAAGTCCCCGCTTATGCGAAAATTCTTAAAGACTTGTGCACTAGGAAGAGGAAGACTCAAGTGCCAAAGAAGGTCTTCATGTCTAACAATATTAGCACTTCTTTTATCCCACAGCTACCAAAGAAACGTAAGGACCCAGGATGTCCTACGATATCAATTTCTATTGGGGGTAAAAACATCAACCGTACTCTTTTAGACCTTGGCGCAAGTGTTAACCTACTTCCATATTCTGTCTATGAGCAGCTAGGGATTGGAGAGTTGAAACCAGCTCACTGCACTCTCCAAATGGCAGACCGTTCAATCACCAAACCTAGGGATGAACTAGAGGATGTGTTGATAAAGGTCGGGGAATTTGTATTCCCTGTGGACTTCATTGTTCTCGATACACAACCTGTAGCGAACCCCCGGAGTCAAATTCCGGTGATTTTGGGTCGACAATTCCTTGCCACTTCCAATGCATTAACTGTAGAAACGGTTCAATGAACTTATCATTTGGAAATATGACCATTGAACTGAACATTTACAAAGTTGGAAGTCAGCCATCAGAACCCTCTGCTCATATTCTTGATGTGTGCTCTGTCCACGAGATTGCTCCCGAAAGTTGCGGAGTTGATGAACTTTGCTTTAAAGATCTCGACGAAACTAACACATCACTGTTTGACCTTGCACATGATCTTAGTGAGGACACCAATTCCACGCTTGAGTCCGACACTCCTGACTTATCACCACCCGAGTCTGTATCTTTCATAGGCTATGAGCTTCTTTGTGACTCCGAAAATCACTCGATGATCCCACCTTCTATTATTTCTCCGCAAGCATTAGATCTCAAAATTTTACCTTCTCATCTTAAATATACATATTTAGGTGAGAATGAGTCTTTACCGGTTATCATATCCGCTTCTCTAGCATCAGAGCAAGAGAATGCACTTTTGTCGGTATTGAGATCTAATAGGGAGGCGTTTGGTTGGACCATGGCGGACATCAAAGGGATTAGTCCCTTGATTGTAGAACATCATATACATGTGATGGATGATGCCAGACCAACCCGAGAACCACAGAGACGGTTGAACCCCGTCATGAAGGAAGCGGTGATGAAAGAGATCGTCAAATGCCTTGATAATGGTATTATATACCCAATCTCCGATAGCCAATGGGTGAGTCCAATACATGTCGTCCCTAAGAAATCTGGCATCACTGTTATTACCAATGAGGCAAATGAGTTGATTCGGACATGCGTCCAAACTGGGTGGCGTGTATGTATTGATTACAGAAAACACAATGCCACCACGAGGAAAGACCACTTTCCTCTACCTTTCATTGATCAGATGCCGGAACGCTTAGCTGTACGTGAGTATTATTGCTTTATGGACGGATACTCTGGCTATAATCAGGTCCCCATAGCCAAAAAGGATCAAGATAAAACCACATTTACTTGTCCTTTTGGTACCTTTGCTTATAGACGCATGCCCTTTGGGTTATGCAATGCTCCCACTACCTTTCAGCGGTGTATGATGGGGATATTCTCTGACATGGTCGAGAATTTTTTGGATATTTTCATGGACGATTTCTCAATTTTCGGAGACTCTTTTTCTGACTGCCTATCGAATCTTGACGCAGTTCTTACTCGTTGCAAAGAGAAGAACTTAACCTTGAATTGGGAAAAATGCCATTTCATGGTCCAAGAAGGAATTGTGCTTGGACATGTTATTTCACGAAAAGGCATTGAGGTTGACAGAGCTAAGATAGATGTCATTCAAAACCTTCATCATCCTAAAAGCGTCAAGGATATCCGATCATTTCTTGGCCATGCGGGCTTTTACAGGAGATTCATTAAGGATTTTAACAAAATTGCTAGACTTTTAACTCTTCTCTTGGCCAAGGATACGACCTTCCACTTTGACTCGGATTGTGAGGCAGCATTCGACTCACTTAAACACTCCCTCACTACAGCCCTCATTCTATCGTCTCCAGATTGGGACCACCCTTTTGAGCTTATGTGTGATGCATCGGATTTTGCAGTTGGTGCAGTCTTAGGACAGCACATTGAAAAGATGCCACACGTGATCTATTATGCGAGTAAGACCCTGAACGATACTCAAATTAACTATACAACTACCGAAAAAGAACTTTTGGCGGTTGTATTTGTATTAGAAAAATTCAGGCCTTACTTGATTGGCTCACCAATAGTTGTATACACTGACCACTCCGCCTTGAAACATCTTTTGGCGAAGAAAGATGCAAAATGCAGGCTAATACGTTGGATCCTTCTATTACAAGAATTTGATCTTGTTATCAAAGATAAGAAAGGATGTGAAAACGTTGTAGCCGACCATCTTTCACGCATCTCTTCTTCACCTGTGACCCTGCCGATCAATGATTCGTTTCCAGACGAACAACTCTTAAACGTATCCGATGAACCTTGGTTCAGGGATATTGTGAACTATCTTGTCACGGGACTTATATCCAGCGATTGGTCAAAACAGGACAAACACCGTTTTCTATCCCAAGTAAAACACTTTTACTGGGATGATCCATATATGTTTAAGTATTGTCCTGATCAGATCATTCGCCAGTGTGTCCCGAATGAGGAGTTCAAGAGTGTTCTATCTTTTAGTCATGATCAGGCATGTGGGGGTCACTTTGGTCCTAAAAAGACGGCGGAGAAGGTTTTGCAATACGGATTTTATTGGCCGACCTTGTTCAAAGACGCATTTGATCATTACAAAACCTATACACAGTGTCAACACACGGGTAGGATTTCCCGGAGAAATGAGATGCCACAGCAACCCATCTTAGTGGTTGAAATTTTCGATGTTTGGGCCATTGATTTTATGGGTCTCTTTTCCAACTCCTTTGGGAATTTGTACATACTGCTTGCGGTTGATTATGTCTCAAAGTGGGTTGAAGCTATTCCTTGTCGCACTAATGACAAGAAAGTTGTCATTAAGTTCTTAAAAGAAAACATCTTTTCGCGATTTGGACACCCACGTGCTATCATTAGCGATAACGGGACACATTTCTGCAACAGGTCTTTCGAGACTCTGATGCGGAAATACGCAATCAACCACAAACTTTCTACATCCTATCATCCCCAAACGAGCGGGCTGGCTGAGATTTCGAATAGACAGATCAAACAAATCCGGGAGAAAACTGTTGCGAAGAATAGAAAAGATTGGTCGACCAAACTGACGGATGCTCTTTGGGCATTCCGAACTGCATATAAAACCGATCTAGGGATGTCTCCATATAGGTTAGTGTTTGGGAAGGCATGTCACTTGCCAGTCGAGATTGAGCATAAAGCATTGTGGGCTATTAAGGAAATCAACTTTGACTTAAACCAAGCCTGCAACTTTCGGAAGCTGCAATTAAATGAGCTAAGCGAACTCCGCGATGAAGCTTATGATAACGCTGTAATTGTAAAGAATAGGACTAAGGTTTTTCACGATAAAAACATTTTGAGGAAAACATTTACACCTGGTCAACAAGTCATTCTTTATGATTCACGACTATACCTTCACGCGGGTAAGCTACGATCTCGGTGGAAGGGACCTTTTATTGTGCGGTCTGTATACCCGCACGGGGCAGTAGAGGTAGAAAATGTTAAAAACGGCACATTTTTCAAAGTAAATGGACATAGATTAAAGCCGTATTTTTCCACTGACCCCACGGAGGAGTTCCTGTTCTTACAGGAGCCATTTTATCTTGATTAAAATTCCTCCGTCTCACCTCCATGTCCTGTATATTACTGCATCATCTTTTTGAATGGAGGTGAGTGAAAAAAATAAATTTGGGGGAGGATCTTCACTTATATATTTTGCCCCCATTAATAAATTCCTCCCAGGCTTACAGGTTTTGTAGATATAGAGATTGGCAACAGTGAGGACACTGTTGAAAACAAGTTTGGGGGAGCTTTGTGCTTATTTTTTGCATCATTTGCATATCATTTGTATAAGCACAAAACATTTCTTTAAAAACCTATAAAAATTTAAAAAAATTTCAAAAGCCATAAAAATTTAAAAAATTTCAAAATTTCAAAATATTTAATATTTAAACATTTTTATACATAAATAAGATAATAAAAGATTAGATAGTGAAAAATTACATCCTTGAGATTAGAAAAATTTAAGAAAACCAAGAAAATTAGAAGTTTTCTTATACGAACTAGTAATAAGTAGTTATGAGCCGTTGTCCCAAGGGTTAGTAAGATGAAGGAAGTCACTAATCTGAGGATAAAAATAAGTCTGAAAAATAGTTTCTATTCTGGAAGCCAAATATTTTGAACGTTGATACCCTGCTATTCGCACTTACACACGTCTTAAAGCCCGGGATGATAGAGGATGCCTTGAAATGCTCTTGTCTAAAAGCCGATGTATGAAGGAAATAAAAAAAATGATGAAGAAAATATAAAATGGTGAGAAAAATGGACATTGGTTTTGTTATCACCAAGGCAGCAATAAAAAAATATAGCGAGGGTGCCTCTTCACCTAGTGCCCTAAGGCCAACTGGTCTGGGAGTCACTGCTAAGCCTTAGGTGGTGCAAGAAGAGGAAAATACACCAAATAAGCAAACACATGAGTAATTGGTAGGTTAGTACCTCAAGAAGTATTAACGGTCGCATGAAAGTATGTGAGCAATCTCATCTAAATATTCATTAATTAAAAAGTACTGAGGCTGATGGGCAAGAGTATGATAGCTTGAATTGAATTCTCCGGATGTAGGGATGTCTTTACACACACGTAGAGTTATATGATCGATGTTTGGAGGAAAGATAGGAATGAAGAATAAAGACGATGTTTTATTGAGGGATGATGTGATTTCTAACATTTTTTCATGACTATTAAGATATGGCTCATTACAACCGAAAAGCTAGCATAGTTGGAAACCCTAATTTTCAAGGCTTTTCTTTTACAATTCTTGTCTTTAAATGTAATATTCACGGTCTTCCTTTTATTATTGGATTTTGTGGGTGCAATCCGCTGAAAACCCTCAGGAGACAACACTCCTCCTACTAGGGACACATAGAGGTTTAAAGGCTTGTTGCACGTGCTCAGTGCAATCGTGTTGCCTACGAAAGTGTGCTAGTTAGTTTTTCTCTTTTTATTTTCTCCTTCTCTTTTTAATAAAACAATTCGCTCGAGACGACCGAAAATAAGTTTGGGGGAATTTGATCAGTCGAAAATACTGCATTTTTAATATGGCAATTTCCCTATCTTTTGCATTCATCTAGAGGTGTTCGGTATTCATATTGCACATATTAGCAAAACGGTTGTAAAATACAAGATTACATGTGTTATACTCTAAAACCGGCATTTTTAGGGAAATTGACTGTATTTCATGACATCGTATCATTCTTGTATTGTGCAACACTTATTTCGAAGTCTGTACAGAAAATTCCAGGAGAAAGGCCAAAGTTGTCAAAGTGCTGATAAAAAAAATACGCCAACTCAAGGATTTGAAATCTGGCAATGATCTAGAAGTCATTCAGAGAATAAAAATATCATAAAGTACACCTGAAGACAGAAGAAGAAAATACCTGAAGTTTCAAGCCCTAATACTCCTATTGGGCCGCGGATCCGCGGCCAGAGCCGGCTTGCGCCGCGGATCCGCGACCACATCGCCACGTCAGCACCTCCGCTTCACTCTGTTATTCTTCCCTCAGGTCCTACAACTCATCAGGTCATTGAAAATTCAGGAAATCTCCAGAAGTTTCTCCAGTACAGCAAAGGGCTCCTTATGCAAGCTAATGATGTCTAAGCTTCCAAAGCAAGCTTCACCTTAACTACCTTAAAAGCCTAGAACCTTTTCCTTAACCTCCTAGCTTAAGGTTGAAGCTAAACCCTAACTAACTAGTTCTAGAGGTTTCTACCTAACTAACTAGCTTACAAGGGAAGCTAATCTAATCCAAGCTTCTTAAGGAAGCTAATCATTCCTAAGCTTATAAAAAGGACCCTAGGCTTCACTTCAAAGGGTTGTTCAACAATTCTCCCCACAAGTTGAGTGACACAACTTGTGCCTCAAAAAACCCTAACCCTAATCCAATCAAAAAGCCAAAAGTTCAAGATCACCGAGTTCAATCGAAGCAAGAATCATTCAAAGCCTTTAGAAGCGAAGTCGGACTTCATCGGAGCAAGTGATCAAAGCCGATCCGCGACTCAAGGAGCCGAAGCGACGCCAAAATCGACGATCTAGTTCCTTCCTTTTGTAAATTTCAAGAGAGTTGTAACGAATTTGTCGATAAATAAAGGTGAAATTCTTTTATCTTGCTTATCTTTTAATTCAAGCATTATGATTCAATCTAGATTCTTGAATATGTTCTTTGTGATGATACTTGAGTAAAACTCCACTCGTGGAGGAGTCGAAAAAATCAATAGATGATGAAGTTGACGAATCTTGAAACATTTCTTAAGTCCTATAACGTATGTAAATTCTTGAAAATCAAATGATCGATAATCTAGTTTCGACGCGAAATGCTTTCTTGATTATTTTCGCTCGGAACTAGAGATCAACGATCGATCGTTTGATTTACTAAAAGCTAGCTTGTGAATGGGATTCATTGAAAGGACAAAGGATGAGATGAGGAAACTCGCAAGATCCTTAAATCTCAATAAATCGTTATCGATCTAGCATCAATTCGTTAATGGATAAGAAATAGTAATCACTAGTCTTCTTCACATCTATAGATTTAATCGACTCCTACGAGCTTCACTTCAATTCTTGAAACCTAAATCGATTGGAATTCTATCACTTCTTGATTCTTGATGTTTAATGTGTTCTTAATTTTAGACTAGATCTAAACAAGTCTTGAAATTCATTGATATAAATCTTGAATCGTTTTCTTTTCTTTTAATTTTCAACTCAAACAAAATAAATACGAACGAATCGTGCAATCCCTGTGGACGATCCGCACTTACTAACGCGCTACAATTCGACACCGTTATTGATTGCGGTCAAATAATTCTTTGATTGTGATTTCTATTCATTTTCTAAACCGACACACAAAGAAACGTTTCAATCAGGGCATTTTGGTAAATGCAGACATGCGGTAATTGTAAACCTAGGGTTTTCTATCTCCTATAAATAGAAGCCCAAATCATTGTATTAGGCTATGCCTCCCTTCATTAATAAAATTCAGATTTCGTTTTGGAGAACATCAATTTGTAAGTTCTTAATTTTAATTTCTTGTCCTAGGTAATTTTAATTCCTTGCCCTAGTTAGATCTTTTATTCTCTGCCCTAGATAAATGTTTTTCAATTCCCTAATGAGCGAATAGTCTCCTCGCTTGTTAGGGTTAGATTTGGGGAAGGTTTGAGAGATGAAGATCTCTTACCCCTTTCTTGTCCATCATATATAATTAATAGGACTCTATGCATACATGCACATACTGCTCCTTACGGCACCCTATCCCTCGAGGTAGCGGTGATACCGTAGTATAAAGGCCCGGTTGTGATTGTTTTTCATGGAGGTTAGGGTAAGGATTGATAAAGGAAGGACAAGAAGCTAGAGGAAGAAACATCTTTCCAAATGATTCTAATCCCCTTTATTAATAATTACCATAACTCCTAATAAGATCTTAATATGGGTATAGAAAGCGGTGAGATTTATAGACTTTCCAAACTTAACCTAGACCTAACCCTAGCAAGATTTAGATCTAGATTAATTTAGTTTTTAGATTTAATCAATCCGTTCACACCGTTCGGAATTAACTCGTAAGAGCGATTAGGAAATTCACAACATCCCTGTGGACCAACCCGTACTCACCGGCTAGTTACCAAGCGACGCCGTTCTTGATTGCGGTTACTAGATATTTTTGATACAAATCAACGAGCCGGGTGGCCGAGGAAGCTCGGCATGTCAGGAGCTCGGAGACGAGCCAGGTTGCCGAGGAAGCTCGGCATGTCAGACGGTTCGGAGACAAGCAAGGAGACTGAAGAAGCTCGGAGACGAGCTGTTGGTAGTTTCCTAGGTGAAGGTGAAATGTATTCAGGGAGGTCTCCCGAAAGGCCGGATACGTTCCTCGAAAAGGGGATCCCAAGGAATGTCCCTGATGCAACTCATTTATTCCACCCATGTAGTCTTCGGGACACGTCATCCGCCACGTGTCATAATCTGGGAAGATACCACTTGTGAGCATCATCACGGTGCGACTTGCCATTAAAGTTTGTGAGCCGACAGAGGCCGGGGATCATCCCTCTCTGATTTGCTATTATTTTGCTCTCAAAAGACGGTAGAGGCATACATGTTTGAGCAGGGCGCTGAACTTCTTGGTATTGATAGGGTCTCGACGTATGCTGACATTGATTCTTTAGAGTACTATGTTATCATAAACTAAGATAGGTGGTCATAAGAGGCTTAAGATAAAAGCTAAGCTAGTTTTTGATTTGGAGTTAGGATCTTTTCTTCATCTTGGATTCCAGCTACTTATAGGGTTTAAAGTTCGTTAGGGAATTGTTCACAACCCCAGCTCTTCATCAATCAAAATCTTAACTGCCCTCTTGGTGCTTAAGTAGTGCGTTTTTGGAATTCTTTCCTTATCCGCCATTAATGAAATATATACGAATATTCTCAACTGGTCGTAATCTTCCATCAGGCAAATTCTTAAGATAGTTCACAAAACTTTCTATTCGGCCCACATTTTATGGATCTAATTATTTTTGTGCAAACACAATCACAATAGCACTAAGAAATTATTGAATTTGAATAGATGATGTGCTAAATAAAGTTGTTTTCAGGGAGCTAAAGTAAGCTTATTCCATTAACAAAAGGCGCTCACAAGATCAATATCTTTGTACTCATTTTATACATTTATAGACGAATCATATCGTACTGATAAAGTGAATGTCCTTGTCATCATTAAGTGTCACCAGCCAAAAAACTATTTGTGTTTACCGTTCATTTTATAACAAGTACTCTACTTTCCAACATTCAAAAATATATATTTAAATATCAAAACCAAATATATATCAAGTAAAATCTCTCTAAGGTTTATAGCCGTCGTGGTTGCCAGGGTTGACCATCGTCACCTTCTGTTTGGAATGAGAGATAAGACTCTCTTTCCATCTCCTCGGACATTCTCCTTGCTTACGTCTCTCTCTTTCGGGAAAGGAAAATGCTTGGCCTTGAAAATTTTTTCCTTTTCTCAATTTTGTTTGGATTTTGAAAGGTTTGTTGGAAACTTTGGAGGATCTAAGGATTAGATCTGATCAAAAAGTCACGAATCTACAATGGTGGTCATGGATCCAGCCATGGAGGTGATCCCGAGTGATAAAGGTCATGGATTCGGTGATTAAGAAGAGGGTATGAAGGTGTAGCTCTCGGATCCGGTGATCAGGATGTCGAATCCAGCGGTTGAGAAAAGGGCTCATGGTATGATGTCAGATTTGGCGATGGGGATGCCGTATTCGATGATAGAGGAAAGGATTTGGAGATGCCGAGTGGATTCGTTGATTTAGGAACATGTGTGATGTTGTGGGGTTGGATGAGGTGCATGAATGAGGATGGATGTCTCATGAAGGACACAAAATCCGATCCCGCAAAAAGAAAGGGTGTCCGGTGGAGGATATGAAGAAGATGAATGCCCGATCGAAGACACGTAGTCCGATCCGGCCGAAGAGAGTGATGTCTGATTCGGCAAAGAGAATGAATGTGTGACCGAGAATGCAGAGTTTAATCCGGAGAAGGAGAAGAAGGCCCCATCGAAAGTGTGGCGTCTAATCTGATGAAGGGGATGGATGCCCAATACAGAACGCGAAGTCGAATTCGAAAAATGGTAGGATGCCCGATCTACTCGACTTGAGATGCAATTGTGGACGTGAAGTCCGATTCGTCAAAGGAAAAGGATGCTCATTTGTGGACATGGAGTCCAATCTAGTGAAGGGAAATGATGTCTGATCGTAGACACAGAGTCCGATCAGCCGAATGGAAAGGATGCCCGATCAGGGATGCTGCGTCCAATCCGGTGAAGAAAAATGATGCTTGATCATTAGACGTGGAATTCGACGAAGGGAAAGAATGTCCTATCGTGGACGCGGAGTCAGATCCGGCAAATGAGAAGGACGCTTGATAAAGGATGAAGCGGAGTTTGATTCGGCAAATGAAAAGGAAGTTTAACAGAAGATGGAATGGAGTAAGGGGTTGGTGCTTTTTTTTGTAATAACGTATCTGTTTTGTTAAAATTTTCTTTTAATGAAGCATTGGGGTATTTTTGCCTAGGCCTTCGTTCCAAAAAATATATATTTAAATATATATAAAGAAAAAGAGGAAAGGTCACTTGGGTCATTTTGAACTTTTGATGCGGAAATTGGAAATATTTCTTTCCTTCAGAAACAAGGTATAAAATGAAATTAGCAATCTCTTTCCACAAAATCTAAGCAATTCCATTCATGACAGGTTTCAGCCCCCCACACCTCCTCCCCCCGTCCTCCCCCCCCCCCCCCCCACCCAACACCCACACCCAAAAAAAGGGTTAGGGTTTTGGTTTGCTGATGGAATCTCCATTCTCTCTTTCTCTCAATGTACCCATCCAGGTAAACTGCTAGATCTCAAAGATTTCTTGATAGTCGATAGAACCTTATTAATTGCAAACTAGCTAGATTAAAATCTTCTTTTTAATATATATATGTGCCAGACAATTACTATTATTATTATTATTATTATTATATTGACGAAGATCGAAAGAAAGTGGCTATCATTATGCGTATAACTCTTCTCGGTTTTATTGACCTTACCCTAATATATATCCCATAGACCTCAAACAGAGATTTAGTCACGCAAGTTTTCATCTCTGCAATATGTTGTATGTTCTCATCCAGACTAATAATAGTTATATTCACTGCTTTAATGATCTAATAAAGTACTCTAGATTCAAAATAAATATTTTTTCCCTATTTTTATTTCATGTTTGACTAATAATTGGAGCAATATATTCACTATTAACACCATACTTTGGATTTTCTTGATGTGCAATGTATGGTACATAAGATCATATCTCCAATTTATATAGTGGTGCATATATGAACAATCATATCTTCTATCACTATTAACAATGATGTATACTTTGGATTTTCTTGATGTACAATGTATAGTATACATATGATTTATGAACAACTTCCAATAGTGGACAAGATGATATAGTTAGAATATTGTTAGTCTTTTGTTCTCGGTTAAAAGAAAAATTTTATAGAAGAAAATTAAAATGAACGTACACAATTGTTGTTGCTAATTAGTTGCTGGATATGGCGGGGAATTGGGCCATCAAGTATCTGGAAAAAAAAAAAATTTGAACTGGCCCATAAGCTTAACCCACACACACAATAGACTCACGCATACGCAAACACGCGTATCTAGAGGATCCACGGATTTTCCTTGAAAGCGTTAAATTGTGGTCACTCCCTTTCCTGGGATCAAATCTCGCACTCTCCCCATAAGGGAAAGTGTCATAACAACCGAGCTATTGCTCATTGGTTCGTATCCCAAATATTACGGAGAGACTCTATCTATAAATCAAACACACTAATTGGGTCTCAAATGCTCAACATAAATTAAACAATGGGTTAACAAACTACCAAGTTAATAGCAACAATACTATATTGTTAGATAGATGTGCCTTATATTCGATCCCCTAAGATTTCCTATTCGAAAATCCGGAGTTATCACAAACTACATGGAGATTTGATGTCATCTACAGATCAGACGTCTGACAGTCTCAACACCAGACGTCCGCCTCTCCTATGTATGCACGAGCATACTTTGGGCAGACGTCTGTCTCGATGAGGTTCAGACGTCTGTCGAGCGCTTTGTTATTTTGGAAGACAAATCCAGACGTATGGCAATCCCTTGTTCAGACGTCCGATTTACGCTCTGTTAGTTCGTGACTAAATACCAGACATCTGCCGATTCTTTCAGCAGACGTCTGTCGTATGTCTGGACCGAATATTTTCTTAGTTAGGAAATTAGTTTTTTGAGGAAATATTTTGAATGCTATATATATGATAGCATATTTTAGACCTAGATCCGATACCTTTTATTAATTTGTGAAAACCCATTGATATTTTGAGAGATCTAGGGTTTTGAGAGGAATTTGTATTCTCCGTCAATTTGTACTCCTTCGATATTTGATTAATTAATAAAACTTCGTCTTCGCTTAATTAGTAAGTTCTCGTATTTCTATCTTTTCTGTGATTTATTCTCTTATCTATATCGTTTGGTTTGTGCTTTGTGATCGTCTTATACGTAATAAACCGGTATCAAAGCTATTGTTGCATTATTGTAGGATTTTTTGGTTGAACTATTAGGTTTTTAATTTTGCAATCTAAGTTAACGATGGGTAACGACAACTACGTTCTCTTCCCCAGTTTCTAAGATCGTGATTTTAAAGTTTTAGGGTTCGTTAGTACTCAAGGTATTTGATTTGATTCTACATCATGTCTTCGAAAATCATGAAGTTCGATATCCAGAAGTTTGATGAAAATATAAGTTTTGGTTTGTGGAAATTCCGTATGGTTTCCGTTTTGACTCAAAACAATTTGAAGAAGGCAATTCTAGGAAAGAATAAAAAGCCTTTTACTATGAAGGAGGAAGCTTGGATGGAGATGAATGAAAAGGCCCTCACGGCTATCCACTTGTGTCTGACAAACGAAGTTCTACAAAAAGTTTTGGTGGAAAAGACGGCGGCCGATTTGTGGAATAAATTGGAAGAGTTGTATTTAAGGAAATCTCTCACGAATCGACTCCTGTTGAAGCAGCGTCTCTATACACTTCGCATGTCAGAAGACTCTCCAATAAAATCTCACGTTGGTGAGTTTAATGCTATTATTACGGATCTAGGTAAGATCGACATTAAGATTGATGATGAAGATTAGTCTCTTCTCTTGTTGTGCTCGTTGTCACCTGCATATAAGTACTTCCGTAACACCATGGTTTATGGATGAGACATGATCTCAATCAAGAATGTCAAGGAGAATTTGATGAATAAAGAGAAGATTGATAAGGAGTTGACTTCTACCGGATCAGATGGTTCATCGTCTGACTTATTTGTTCGAGGGCGAGTGGAAAAGAGAGATCCGGAAGCAAATAGGAAGAAATCGTGGTCGAAATTCAAGACTAAAAACATGACCTGTAATTATTGTAAAAAGAATGGGTATTTCAAGGTTGATTGTTTTAAGTTACAGAACAAGCTACAACAGGAAGACAGATCAAAAGAGTTTTCAGCTGAAGCGAGTATAGCAGAAGGCGAAGGAGATTTTCTTGTGGTTCTTGACAACACACAGGAATCTAAGGATGAGTGGATCATGGATTCGGATTGTACTTACCACATGTGTCCCAATAAGAATTTATTCACCACGTACGAGTCTGTTGATAGTGGAGTGGTTTTGATGGGAAACAATAGCTCGTGTCGAGTTATTGGTAAAAGGACAATCCAAATCAAGATATTCGATAGTGTTGTGAGGACATTGGCGAAAGTCAGATTTGAAGAAGAACCTCATCTCTTTAGGTGCACTTGACGATAAGGGTTACAAATTTTCCGCTGAAGGTGAAGTTTTGAAGGTAACAAAAGATACTCTCGTTGTGATGAAGGGCTTGAAGAAAAGGTCTTTATACTCATTGCAGGGTTCGACGACTTCCGGATTAGCGACTATATCATCATCCAAATTTATGACTAATTCAGAAACTACCAGATTATGACACATGAGGTTCGAGCATATGAGTGAGAGAGGATTGACCGAGTTGTTGAAGTCATGGTCTATTTGGAGGGAAGAGTACGACGAAACTGGAGTTTTGTGAACATTGCGTCTTTAGGAAGATAAAACACATTAGCTTCAGTTCGGCGATTCACAATAAGAAAGGTATTCTAGATTATATCCATTCGGATTTTTAGGGACCTTCTCCGATTGCTTCGAAGCGGTGACAAGTATCTGCTTACTTTCATCAATGACATTTTGAGGAAGGTTTGGATTTACTTCTTGAAACATAAAAGTAATATGTTTACTATACTCAAGTAATGAATGACATTGCTTGAGAAGCAGATAAGAAAGCAGATTAAGAGATTGAGGACAAATAACGTGTTAGAGTTTTGCGGTGGAGATTTCAATGATTTCTGCAAAAACGAAATGATACTTCGGTATCATACCATTGCGTACACACCATAGCAGAATATAACAGCGGAGGGAATGAATTGGACTCTTTTGGAGAAAGCGCAGTGCAAGTTGTCCAAAGTAGGGCTCAGAAAGGCGTTTTGGGCAGAAGCGGTAAATACAGCGTGTTATATTATAAATCGATCACCTCATATATCGCTAGGTTGTAAGATATCGAAGCAGGTATGATCGGAAAAATACGCTGATTATTCGACATTTAAGATATTCGGTTGCCCTGCTTATGCACATTGTCGTGAAGGCAAGTTAGATCCTCGAGCAAAGAAATGTATATTTTTTAGCTATGCTACCAGCGTTAGAGGTTACAGATTGTGGTGTTCGGATCCAAAATTGCCTAAATTTATGATTAGCAGTGATGTGACATTTGATGAATCTTCTATGTTGAAACTGAACAACAAGAATCTCCAGTTGTAGACGATTCAAGGAAGGATGAGCCGAGAGTTGATATTGAAGTCGGTGAGAGCTCGAGTTCACAGGAGATTTTCCTCCACCATCGTCTGAAGAAACTCATGATGAGCAGTCCCATGATGAGGAGTATTTGCTCGCTCATGACCGACAGGGAAGGACATTAGACCACCATAGAGGTTTAGCTACGATGATCTAGTAGGTATGTGTTGTCTGTTGTAGAGACAGTTGATAGTAACGAGCTGACAAGTGATATATAAAGAAGCAATCTCATCTGATGAAATATCTCATGTCGCTGTGAATGAAAAGATTGAGTCTCTTCACAAGACTTAAAAGCTCGTAAAGCTCGAAAGAGGAAAGAAGATGTTGGTTGTAAGTGGGTTTTCAAAAACAAAGAAGCTGACCAAAGAACATTTGATACGAAATATAAGGCGCGGTTGGTAGCTAAAGACTATTCGCAGGTGCAGAGAGTTGACTTCATTGATGTATTTTCTCCGGTCATTAAACACATCTCTATACGTGTCTTGCTCGGTTTGGTAGCTATGCAAGATTTGGAGCCTGAGCAGCTCGATGTGAAGACCGTATTCTTGCACGGCGATTTAGTGGAGAAAATCTACACACAACAGCCTGAAGGTTTTGAAGCTGAAAGAAAAAAGACCACGTTTACTTAATAGAGAAGTCTCTCTACAGTTTGAAGCAGTCACCTAAACAATGGTATAAGAAGTTCGACTCCTTTATGAAAGAAATAGGATGTACTAGAAGTATGGACGACGGTTGTGTATATTCGATGAAGCTCGCCAATAGTTCTTATATATATTTGCTATTTTATGTTGATGATATATTGATAGCAGCGAGATATATGGTTGATATTCAGATTTTGAAGGAACAGCTGAAAAGTAAGTTTGAGACCAAGAATTTGGGAGCGGCCAAGAAAATACTTGGTATGGAGATCAGGTGTGATCGCAAAGGAGGAAAGTTATACTTGTATTAATAGCGAAATGTTGAGAAAGTTTTGAAGCGTTTTGGCATGGCAGACGCTAAATCTGTAAGTACTCCGTTGGATACTCATTTTAAACTTTCAGCTCGTTCATCACCGCAAATAGAGGATGCGATTAGATATATGTCAAATGTTCCATATGCGAATGCAGTGGATAGCGTTATGTATTCCATAGTTTGTACATGACCCGACATTTCACACGTCGTTAGTATTGTAAGTCACTGTATGGCATCTCCTGGCAAAATCCATTGGCAGGCGGTGAAATGGATATTATTATACTTTCGAGGTACGTCTGACATGGGGTTGGTGTTTGGATGGAACGATGACAATTTGATTGGATTTAGCGATTCCGATTATACAGGTGATCTTGACAGATAAAGATCGATCACCGGATATGTGTTCTTCTTATGATGATGTGCCATCGGTTGGCGTGCATCGTTACAGCCTACGGTAGTATTGTCTATGACAGAGGCGGAGTATATGACCGTTGTTGGGGCCGTTAAGGAGCAATCTGGTTGAAGCGACTATTTTCAGAAATTTGTATTTGAAAGGATATCATAATAGTCTACTGTGATAGCCAAAACGTTATTCACTTGACGAAAAATCAGATGTATCATGAGAGGACGAAGCATATCGACGTAAGGTACTAGTTCATGCAGGAAGTCGTTGAGAAAGAAGAGATTATAGCGAAGAAGGTTGGCACAGCGGATAATCCGGTCGACATGTTGACAAAGTCTCTTTCAGTTATTAAGTTTAAACACTGCTTAAACTTAATTGGAGTATGTCGCATTCATTAATCCCTTTAGAGGGGTTTTGATGAAGGTGGAGCAGTTATTATTTTAATGGAGGAGTTTGTGAAATACAAGCCAAGTTGGAGATTTATTAGATGTGTCTCACATTCGATCCTCTAAGATTTCCTACCCGAATATTCGAAATTATCACGAAACTACATGGAGATTTGATGTCATCCATAGGTCAAACATCTGATAGTCTCAACGCGCCAGACGTCTGCCTCTGCTCTGTATGCACGAGCATATTTTGGGCAAAAGTCTGCCTTGATCTCGTTGAGGTTCAGACGTCTGTCGAGCACTCTGTTTGTCTGGGAGACAAATCCAAATATCTGGCCATTTCTTGTTCACAGGTCTGGTTTACATTCTGTTAGTTCATGACTAAATACCAAACGTCTGCCGATTCCTTCAGTAGACGTCTGCCGTATGTCTGGGCCGGATATTTTCTTAGTTAGGAAATTAGGTTTTTGAGAAAATCTTTTGTATGTTATATATATGATAGATTATTTTAGACCTATATCTGATGTCTTTTGTTAATTTGTGAAAACCTATTGATATTTTGAGAGATCTAGGGTTTGAGAGGAATTTGTATTCTCCACACACCTCCGATATATGATTAATTAATAAAACTTCATCTTTGCCTAATTAATAAGTTTTTGTATTTTTATCTTGCCTATGATTTGTTCTCTTCTTTATATCGTTTGGTTTGCGATTTGTTCTCTTCTCTGTATCCTCTTGATTGAAATTCCTTTTGTAATTTTTACATAGGATATATGAAGAATTGAAGCACTTCAAATAAATATGCTAAACATAATAATATAACATAAATATATAAGTTATATATTTTCAATGGCTAATTTAAATTTTTTTTCCCCTTTCAGATATGGCAAAGTTGCAACTGTTCAACCTTAAAGATTTGTCTTGTCTTGTCTTTATTTACATCAGCATATCCCTTATTGCATGCTGTACATGATTCTATAGCCGAATTATATCCTCCTCCATTTTAAAAAAAATAATTATGCCTGTGCCCTAGCTAAGTAGCTATGAGGTAAATTTCCTATGCTTATTTATAGTGTTCCCTACTGATAATTTGAAATATGATGAGCATTTCAAATGGCTAATTTTACTGATGTTTCTTAATCATAACTTTTAATACAGAATCTTAATTTGTTTCCATCTGCTATCGAGCGGAGCACAGTCTACACACACACACTATTGCACTGAAAAGTGTTTCACTTTATTTTAAGAATTAAACAAACTTTTGCGATTAATGCAATATCTTTTAAGATTAATTACTAACTACCTAGGGTAGACAATTTTATATTCAATGGTTCCCTTTCATGTCTAAATCCCTCATCAAGAGTGATGAAGAACAGCTGGTTAGAAGTGATATTAATCATGGTCTTTGGATTAAGTCAATAATCCAATATATAGATGGTGATAAATATGTAGAAATAGAATTGCTCCATGCATGTATAGAGACATTGTTGCTATTCGTGAGAGAGATGTTTTCAATCCTAGTTTCTTGTACTCATCATCTTTAATACATCATCAACATCAAATTAAATATATATTTGATATACGCATTTGAATTGTGCACTGGTATAGTGTGCTGAAATAAGAGCCCTTCTTAATTTTTTTAGCAGTTAGTTACCATTGGCTAATATACTACTTGCTGGATCATTTGAAATTTGTAACCTTATGAAGGTTTGATCGCATCCATGATCGATTGAAAATTTACATGGAACATCTTATACAGAATTCCTTTTAGGGAGTGAAACCAGATGAATATAGAATAATATTTAGTTCAATTAACTTTATAGTTTCGCACCTCTTTTGGTATTAAAATGTCTCATATTTATTTTTAATTGAAATATAAACCAACTGTTTAATTGGCTAGAGTTTCTGAGTCAAGGAGAGGTTATATATAAACTGTCCAGCTATAGAAGAGTTGGCTGAGTGGACCTATGTGTTCTGGTTTGACGTCACGAATTATAGTTCTTTTCTCTCATTTAAAGTTTGCAACCCCAAATTTTTTGTTTAATTTGGCTATTTCTAGTCGGAATGGCTTTATCATCATAAGATATCGACGGATTGTCATCCTTTCTTGAGTGTCCATCATCAAAGTTTTGAGCAACATCATGCATTATTTTCGTTCTAATGAAGAGTGGTGCAAACGGTCCCTTGTTCCTTCCGTCTAATGTTCAGTTTGCTCTAGAAGATATTTTTCAACTGAAGTATTAACACAAACATGACTTAGCCTGTCCTTATTTTTGTACATTCGTATATCGGAATACTTTACCCGCATCCTGAGGAGCTTTAATTAGTCTCGATGCCTCCAATTAATGCCTTCCCATAACCACGAGACTTCCAATAATTGTAATTAATAGTACTTCTCAGCTTCTTGATTGCATCAACCACGACATTCGATAAATCAGCCATTGTGACATGATGCACATTTTAAAGCCTCTCTGCGTGAGTCTGGTCTGTCTGCGCATGACAGTATATGCTGAACAATGCCTTAAACACATCATGATCACTGCAAAATGAATCAGTTTCATACCAATCGCAGGCTCTAATACCAATTCTACATATTTAATTAATTAGCTTCAATACCAATTGCATGTGTGCAGCTCTGAAAAATGAATCAGTTTCATACCAATCTTAAATATTTATTTCCATACCAATTGTAGATATGCGGATCCGATACCAATTGTAAAAAGCAATGTGCCCAAGCAATGCCATTGTTTGAAGGGAAGATTGCCTTAACTTGCGCCTTAGGGATGTGCAGATCTAGCGCCGGCCTTGCTATACAGCCAGGTGATAAGTTTAGTTTGGAGGACCGATCGTCGTTCTTGCGCTAATAATATTAAATGAACCAAGGTAACGTTGCTGGAGGCATCCCTTACAAGGCAATTACGAGCTGCAATCAACATCTTGCTCATTGTCAAACGGTATTGTACGTCTCTCTCTCTCTTCCTCCCTCTCTCTCTACACGCTCCCCCCCCCCCCCCCTCTCTGTCACTATCCTTCACTGGCAACTGATGACAATCTGTCTCAGCACGTAGCATGATACTACATTGAAGATAGACCATCAATGTCGGTCGGGGACTGCTGGAATCGGTAAATTTTTGTTTCTAAATTATTTGCTTAATTGTTTTGACTTTTCATACTTTTATCTAAATTATTTACAAGTATATGCATGCTTTTACTATCAAATATCATTCAATAGTAACATAGCAGTTTGATTTTTTTTTTGGGGTCTATGTTTCTAGTTTTAGCTAGCAATTGATAATAAGTTTAAAATGATGGTTTGCTTGATAGTTTGATGTTCAATGTTTTATATAATAATTTAATTTTTTGCATCTCGATTACTAAGTGTATTCATATTCAGCATTGACCTATCCATTGTTGAAATGATTTATTGTATATATTATTAATTTAAATATATTTTTCTAAATATTGTCATCAATTTTAGTATTATCGCCTTGCTTCGCCTAGGAAATCAACTTTTTGGTGACTACTTTCTTAGATGATATAGGACTTAGTCGTTTGAGCTTCATCTTTGGCTTTAAAATGCCAAGGGATATATATGCACAAGATTTCAAACAAAATTATATTAAGCGACACTTTTTTAATTATAATGAGGATTAACCCTCTCATTATCAAACTACAACACAGTACAACTTTCAACACCCTTTATTTAGTACTTGAAAACTTTCACTGAAGCACTTAATTACACTATCCAGTTACCCGGAGCTCTCGGTCAAGCACACACTTGAAGCTCTCAGTCAAGCATACATCCTTGCGCTTCGCTCTATACCTCGTTGCTAGGCTGGTTATAAAAGGGATTCACCGTTTAATTATAAGCATCCACAAAATTATCTACATATAGAACTCACTAACTTCTAGACATAAGTATGAACTATAAATTTCGTTTTCTAGTAGTTTCATAACTGTGATTTTGAATATGATTTTTAGTTCACCTATAAACTAACATAGACTTCTTTATTATAGATTTATCTAGCTAGATGATTGATATATTAATTCATGTGGATAACTTAATTTGGAGAATTTTTGTGTTATTTGAAAAGTATATAAACTTCAAGTTATGATCTCAACAGCAAGTAGCCAATGAAAGGCGCTTCTGCTTCATTCTCTTTAATGTCCTTCCTGTCCTTTTTTCCTCCAAAATCCCTGCAAATTAAACCCTAAGCTACAATCTCTGCTATTTTTCCTTCCAGCACTTTGTAAAACTATGTTGTCATAAAATACCTAAACTCCCTGCAAATTAGTTTTTGATTGTTTGATCCTTTATTCCTCTTTATTAATATTCATTAATTTACTGATTAATCTGTTTTCTCTGAGCTCATGTAAAAAATCCGAAGGAAAAAGGCACTCCGGCCCTTATCTGTAATTAAGTCTAAAAAAATTGTTCTCAACATTGATTTTATAAGGTTGAGAAATTAGTTTTCCTGTCTGGGACAAAAATAAGGACCAGGTTGGGAGGTCATGGATTTTTTTGATTAAAAAATTGATTTTTAATTAACTCTCCAAGATTTTCGCTTTATGAACAAGTGAAAGTCATGCCTCCAAAATTTAATGAAAATATATGAAATTATCTAACCAAATTATGAATTGAAATTAACGTAAATGTCTAGCCTTCTAATCATCTATTACCAAATGACGGCAGATATCTGTATGTAACTTGGTTAGTATTATCACAGTGATGACAATATCGTAAAACATCTAAAAGATCGTATGGTGATTTTCTCCACACAATGTGAAGGGAGGAGCAATTAATTAACTAAATAAGGAGGACTAACGAGACATTACAGATATAAAATGAAATGATCTGTTTTATTCATATATCATGAATTCATGCATAATTCCTTTGTAACTTTTTCTAACATTTATATGTTAATATATCATTTTTCTTATCATTCCGTCACTAATGTAAAATGGTTTCAATATCAGGATCTCAGAAGACTCCATTTGGCAAGGGATTTGGAAGGAGGGCACATCATCTGGTTTGAATTTCCTTTGGAATACTGTATCATTTCTAAACAAAATTTTCTATCATCTAGGACTATCGTTTAATTTGTTGTGTGCTTAACTTCCATTCGTGTTCAACTGATAGCAACCGCTGATTCCTTTCCAAATTCTAGGCTCCAAAACTTTTTGGGGACATAATCCTCAACAACCAACATTTGGAGTAAAGGTGATGAGAGTGCAAATTATATAATGAGAGTAATCATGAAGGAAAAATCTGCTCTCTCCCCTTCCACATACCACTGACACGTAAGCACAAAGTACATTCTCATCCTGACATTGATTCTCTACGCTCAGCTTGGTTTAGCTGCCTTTGGCAATTGAAATTTTTCTCCTAGTTTGTAAAGGCAACATTGTTAATACATTTTATCTATTAATTTTCCCTACTTGGCATAGGTGGAAAGATACATTTAGGTATAAATTAGAACTATCATATGGATCCTTGTCTAATAGGTTCATAATCACTGTTTCCCATAATAAAATGAACAGATACAATATAGATGGGTTTATTGATCGAATAATAAGCATTAAATGTCCTTACAAACTTGGTATAAGCAAAGATTGGTGAAAACATGCATGATTATACATACATATTTATGCCAAACTACGAATCTTGATAGTTTTCGCGTATGGAGCAAATTAAAGATAATTTGTCATGCCAATATGTCTAGGAAAAACTCTAGTTGTTTTCATAATCTTTAATTATTAGCGTAGAATACATGCTGAGATAAAAGCTTAAGCAGCCCTTTGCATATATCTTGTGTTTTAGTACTATATGTTTGTTTTAATACTACAGATTCTCATGATTGGATTGCACCCTTAAAACATTAGCATCCAGAGATATTCTCAATTTGCGGTAGTATGAGCTTCATGTTATATAAATGTTTGGACGCATCTACATGGCATGATTTTCTCTTAATTATATTCAAAAAGCGAGAAATGGACCCTTCATTGCCTAATTTTCTCTAACTAGCATGTTCATTATACTAGCTATTAATTATAATTTGAAACTATTGATTATAAATACGTACTCTACTCTCATGCATGTTACCTTTTTTCAAACAGGAAATCAAGTTATGTGTTTTCTACCAAGTAATTTGTGGTGGAAAATGATCTTCAAAATGGTTTAGCGCGCATATGTCAACATGAATTCAAATATACATTGTGCCTGTATCTGCACAAAGGTGAATTTAAAAATGAGAATTAGCTCTAGAAACTTGCACATTTGTAAGAGCTATTAATTTCTTTTCATATGCAAGTGTTTTAGAAATTAATTTGCGCTTAAAACTGTAGAAGATGCAAATGATAATTAATTAATTTAGTTATATTTGTGTGAGCAACAGTACTGTCTAATCTTGTTTAGCCATTAATTACAAATTTCAATAATCAGAAACCACACGAGATGGACTAGGATCTTGTCGGTAGGATTTAGAAATAAATCCTACATTTTCTCTAACTATTGGATTTACTTTGAGATATGTGCTGTCAACTATATGACTAATATGAAGAATGAATGCTTCTTTTCATAATTCTTAGCCAATTCCCAAAGCAAATCCAAGGGTTTTAAACTTGATACGACAATATCAATTACATAGACATGAACATATAAGATTACATTATATATATATATATATATATATATATATATATATATATATATATATATATATTTCAAGCTCCCTTGAAATGCATTGTTAATTACTGCTTTCATTTTCATTATCTGCATGATTATGTTTTTATGAGCCTAGAGTGAACTTTTCAAATGTCATAGATATATTTTCCTGATAATTTCTCACTATATGTTGTAGAAGTGATTAATTACCTACAAAATGTAGGGTGTTTAAGGATTACATTTTATCATTCTCATGGCCTGGCCAATTATTTTCTGTTCAACTTTTTTAGCTCTTTTAACAAATGCATTAATTTACATTCACATCTTATTCATTTTGAATATCTTGAAAAACAAAAATTAGGTTAAATTTTAGTAGTGCAGAATCCTCTAGAAAATCAAATCGATGGATCTACAAAAAATGAACCAAACCAACACAGATTAGGAAAGGATATCGAGATGAATGGTGCATGAACCCTAGCAAAAGAGAGGAGGCATAGAAGGATAGTTCAATGGATATGAGAAACTAATGCACATGGAAGTGTCAGTGATGTGGGGTGCTAAAATCAGTGCCATTATCACATCTCCATGGATAATGATCCATCAATAATCTTTAAGTGCATACTTGAGAAAATGGTAAATGTAAATGTTTATCAAGATGCAAAAGATGTAATTCTTGCTTTTCATTTCATATATACTTTCAAACAAAAGATGAGATATTTCTTGTAAAAGCTAAAAACTAGCTCCTCAATGAATAAGTATATATAATATTCTGAAAATGGGAAGGATTTTAAAACCCTTAATTAATAAGGATGATAAAGGACTGAAAACTTGAAGGAAAAATGATAAAACTAGGGGTTTTCACATTAGGGAACCTGGTTGAGAGAGCACAATTTTATGTTTTATCCGCAAGGTGGAAAAAATTCGATCCATATAAGACTTTTTAAAAAGCAAGAGACAATCGATTAAAGATACTTTGTATATGTATGTTCATCCATTTGGACCTTGATGATTGACTGTCATTATGCCTTTTGAAAAAATTTAACATCAAATTTAACAATTGGACCTTAAATGGAAGAAAATTGAAACTCGACGCTGATTTAATTCTTGTGATCATGCAAAGATAAAGAAACCCGATAAGATACCATTACAACTAAACTCGACTAATTACATCCTACAAATCAAGCTTAAGGACTCAAAGACGAGGACTGGAAATAAAGGGAATTTATACACACATGATTTATTTCATGATCGAGTACCATTATAGGCGCAATTGTTGCTTAGGCCCAAAGCCTTGTTTCAATCTGATCATCCTCAATGCTCCCGAACGAGGTACCCCATTGCTCTGAAGGAAAGAAATCAGCCGTGTCATGTGAACATACATTGTTGTCGTAATCCAATATACTAACTGAAAGCTCGTTTTCCCTTTCGCCATCGTTAACTTGTGTAGATTGATTGGTTGAAGGAGAGTATTTCTCTTCCACTTCAGCTACTGTTTCCAACGAGGACTTAAGATCATGAGAGCCCGAATATTCTTCATCGATAGCTTCAAAGGGGACGGAGTTGGAAAATAGCAAATTAACGTTCTTCTTCTCTCTTGTCCTTTCCCTTGCTCTTGCTCTTGCCATCGCTCTCGATTCTTTTGCAAGTGAAGATGGGTATGAAGCTTTTCTACTTGAAGGGCGGCGTTGCCCTCTCGTTGCCTTTGTGGTGATGATGTTTAACTGTTTACTCACCTCTGACTTTCCTTTGTAATTAGAAATTGTAGACATATCCTCACATTCCAATTCTGAAGACGCCTCGGTGCTCTTAGAGTTACCTCCGCCGCTCATACTATGTACCTTGGGGGGTCTAGTCGCGGCTCTTAGATTTTCAATGGAGGCTTTTGCTTCCTTCATAAGCCACTGAACTGTCTTACTGGCCTTGTCGAAACCAAGCATATCTTGGATATCGAAAAACTGAGGAGCAACCTCAAGGTTAAGCCGCATCCTTCGATCTCTAGGCCCTTGTGCTGTTACAATCTTACTATGACGATCTTTCCTCGTCGCTCTCTTGCGACTCATCACATCGCCTTTCTTGTTAGGAGATGGTGCCAATTCTTTATTGGGTGGTAGTGGAGCTATTGGTGTTGTTAATGGTGGTTGAGTTTCACCACCACCGCCACCAAGTTGGGGATTGGTAAAAAAGAGGTCATGAAAAGTGTTGTCTTGGTTAAACACAAGGGGAGAGAAGGGAAAGAATGGGGATGAGGAGGAGTCAAGATGAGAAGAAAAGGGTCTTGATTCCATGGTAAGGTGAGGAGGATCGAGGACATAAGAAAACATGGTGTTAATTTGGAATAAATAAATATAGGATTAGGGTTTGAAGTTTAGAGAAAGTACTAGCTAGCTAGAGAAACAAGATCACAGTATATATAATTAATTAAGGGACGTGGGTTTATTTAGCACCCTACATGAAATATGAGGAGGTGGCAGGTGATTAGTACATTCTTTGAAAGATCTCCACAACTTTGAGTCCTTGTTGTTGAGCTAGATATAAGACACAGTACTTCTCTTTGAAGAGATATTTTTAAAGAAAAAAGAAATTTGGGTAACATGATAGATCAAGATCGAAGAAGGGGGTGCTTAGGTCTAAAGTGTAGAAGAAAGCTTGTGAGGAAAATGGAGGCACAAAGGTAGTATTTATTGTGGATCAAACATTAACTTTACTCTCTCTTCATCAAATTTCAGCTTATGAGAGAGAGGGAAGATGAGTGAGTGAGTGGAAATGCAACAAATAAAACGTATGGTGTGGCATCACATGGGAGCAGTTAAGAGGATGACAATGAGTCACTTCGTCTCTCTCTCTCTCTCTCACATAGTCTGTCTCTCTCATATTCTCAACTTTACAACCGTTATGTGTTCTGAAGCAACAGTTCTCATAAAGGAAAGCCCAGTAAGGTTTTGGACTCTAGTGGTTCCAATGCTTGGACAATGCATTAGTGGATAGATTGGGACCAGGCACACCTCGAAAAGAAAGTTGCTTTTCAAATATTATTATTATATGATCCATTGCTAGCTCATTAAGATTAGGGTTTCTTTCTCTCTCTTCTTTCATTAAAAAGCCATCTCCTCCCTCTCTCTGCTTTAAAAGTTTACGTACGACGCCTGCAACTCATTCTCCACGTGTAGCTTTCCGCCAAGCTTCAAGGGACAATTATTTGCCTCATCCTCTGTGTCCCGCCAAACCCCCCATGCCTCCCCTTGACCAAAACCGAACCCTAGTTTTTACAGTGGTTTTAAACCGGAATTTGTTTGCATACAACATTGGCAAACTTTAAAATGTTGTTTAAGTTTGACAAGACGTTGAAAAGTTTACCGAATATGGTGTTAAAAGATAATGTACGAACACACGTTTAAAACCGCGATCCGTTTGAGAAACTCTACTGCGATTCAAACATGTCATAGTTTCATATAATATGTCCAATTTTCAAACTTCAGGAAACCACCTTTTTAACGATCAAAACTGATGTGTCAATTCTCTCCCTATCACATGCAAACACACTTTCATATATATTGAATTATGACAAATTGTTTGCTAACTTTAAAATGTTGTTTAGCAACAGTTTGACAAGACGTGTAAAAGTTTACCGAATATGGTGTTAAAAGTTAATGGACGAACAAACGTTTAAAACTGCGATCTAAGAAACTCTGTTTCGATTTTCAAACAGTTCATAATTTCATATTATGTCTGGTTTTCAAACTCTTCAAGAAACCACCGTTTGCTAGCAACTGAACCGATGTGCCAATTCTCTCTCTATCCACGCAAAACACACATACACATATGTTGAAACATGACAAATTGGTCCTTCAATGGTGAGTGCATGCAATATGCCGATCTACATGTGCCCTATCCCTCATTCACTCAAATTAATAGTGAAGTCATTGGCTGAAACTTTGTACTCTTCTTCATGTATAGGGCCAATCACCAATATAATTGACACACAACAACTCAAAAATTGGAAAACACTCAAAGCATCACCTATTCACAAAAAATTGTTACCTTATATACATGCCGTCATATTTTTCTGCCTTTGCTCTTATCCATTAGCAATGCCACTAATATATGTCTCTATCTAACTTTCTTTCCCCCCTTCCTTAGTTTGCGCGCGTGCACATGCAAAATTTTTAATCTTTTGTCAGTGCCCTTTGAAAGGTTCTCATTGGCTTAAAGAACAAACAAAATTTTGTGGATAGAGCTCTAGGGATTTGTTTCAATGCAATTGATTGCATGCTGTCTACATTCCATATAATTGCTCAACTTACTACACACAGAAAAAAGACATAACAGGTACAACCCTGTAGCTTTTTTTTTGTTTGGAAATGGATAGTCACTCGTGCACAAGTGGTAAATCCCCAATTCCATGTATATATTTTCCGTATTTTTCCAGAATTTTCGTAGCATTTTTGCATATTTTTTTTAATATAGTTTTATTATTTTATTTTAATTTCCTAACCTAAACCATAAACCCATTTCCCTAACCCTACCCGACCCGTTTCCTTAACCCGACCCGACTCCCACTTCTTTTTCTTCTCCTTCTCCTTTTCTTTTCCCGCCTCTTTCCCTCGTCTCCTCCTTCCTCGTGCCCGCGCCCGCGAGACCCGCGCCCACCTCCGCGAAGACCTTGTCCACTCGCCAACGATCTTCCCGAGATCCCCTCCTCCAAATCCTCACTTGCTCCCCTCTCTCCCCCTCGCCGACATCTCCACGAGACCCGCTCAACCCACGACCGAGCTTTCCCCCAACCACTCACCGAGATCCCAGTGCTCACCTCCCCTCATCTCTAGAAACCTCTCTCTCTTGCTACCTCTTTCTCCCTCTAACTCGTTCCCCCTCACGCTTCCACTCCCCACTTCCTTCCACTCTCAAACCGACCCCTAGCCGCCATCATCGAACACCACCGCCGACGAACCACAATCGTCGGAGCCACCTCCTCTCCTCCACAACACCGAGCGGTCATCCTCTGCACATCAAGCTCCATCACACCCCTGGCCCGACCACGTCGCCGACCACCACCGTAGCCATCATCTTCTTCGACCCACTGAGCTCCCTAAGCCTTTAAGCCAAGCCAAGCACTCCACTACATCCCACCTCGCTGCAACCGCCACCGGAGCTCGACGCCGCCATCCTCGTCATCGCTGTCGTCCTATCCTCCTTCTCCTTTGCTTCACCGGGCACTCCTTCTCCGACCACGAGAATCCCCATAGCTAGCCCGACCCCGGTCATCCTCTGCAGCACCCCTGGAGCTCCGCTGCACCTCACCGCCATTGCCACAGCACCCGTGCCCACCTCCAAATCATGCCGAGCCTTCCCAAGTCCTCACCAGAGCCCATGCTAGTCGCGCGTGCATCGTGTCGCGCCGTCTCCGTACCGTGGTTGTAGACCGATGTTGTGTCGCCGTCTCCAGGAAAGAGAAAACCCAACTCTTGCAAATCATGCTATTACATATATATATGTTAATTAATAATGTTAGATAAGTGCATATATGTGTGTGTATCTATATTGCGTTAAGTGATGATCGAATACTTGTGCATTGAGCCATCGTGATTAATTGTATTGAATCGAACTCAACTCAGTCCATTAATCGTATGGATACCATATTACAATTTACATTAAGTAATTGTTGTCGATCGACACTCGTGTACACATACTAAGTGTTTGATGCGAAATCTTAAACCAAAACCCATTTAAAAATGGCGGAATTTGTGACTAATGAATCACTCTATGGATAATGAATGTCGTGTAGGGATTTGAGTTAAAAATACTTAGGTTATACCCATGAAAAGTCGCCCCCTAAAGGCGACACTAAATCTGGAATGTCCCGCACATGTCACGTCGAAAAATATATATTAAATTAAAAACGGATTGGAATGTAATGTTCTACGGCTCGTATCGAAGCCGACTCGATAAACTAGAATCCTCTAAAGTTTACCCTTCAATGCTGATAGGCCACTGTAACGAGAATTGACTAGGAATGCGGCTCTGGATTGCATTCAGGGAAGCATTCCACGAGGATACCTGAATTTAAGCGCCTGCCCATCCCTACATAAAACTGAAAATGCACGGAGTCCCATATAGCCGCGTAGATAATTTAGTTAGCTAACATATGGATCTTTTCTCATTCAGTTTCACAGTCGTTTGATATTTTGTTTGTATTTTAGAATGTCGACGTGTTCTGCAGTGACATTTCTTTCACCTTCACACTAAATAGGACATATCTTCTAGTACAGAAAGGCTATTATTAATCCGTTTGATGTGTTGGAAACCTAACAGATAGCACTAGGTTTTATTCAACTGGGGCAATACCTGAATCAAAACAAAATCCCTATTAAACCGCACGCGAAGTTAGACTCCCAGTTCTGAAACTGGAATTTCAGCAATTGATCGCTAATTTAAAATGATGATAAGTCCCTAACCTGAAATCCTATTGACATGAAACCAATTTTATCGATTAGATAATCAATTATACATCGTACGTATTTTATATTGTTTTGGTCGATTCTATACGTATGATTTATGGTGAATTTTGTAAGTCATATGGCGTTGGCTGTCATAATTTAGTGAATATCTGTTCAGCGCATTTCTACATATTTTTGTGTTTGCTTTATATCTTTTGCATGGTGACCGTTTACACTGAGACCTAGTGACTGTTTTTGTATTTTCGATATATAAGTGTTAGTGATTGAGTTGTGGCAAGTACGAAAGTAAACCAGTGATTGAAAGTGATATTGATAAGTGGAAACGTGATTAAAAATGAAAGTGATACGTATTTGTTCATAACCTATCTAATACCTTAATACATACTATAACCTGGGGAATGGGGAAATCAAGGTGGAATTGAACTCGTATTTAACGAGGTACGGTGATTTAGAGGATGATCATTCGATATTAGTGATATATGTATGTATGTATGTATGTGTGTGTGTGTGTGTGTGTGTGTGTGTATGAGATTAATGGAGGGAAGAGGCCATAGGAGGGGATTCCCTCCGATGGCGTCGAAAAAATACCCCCTCCTTAGTTTTTTCCGACGATCGGCACCCACCATCTTCATCGTCATCATCTAAGATGTGGGTACACCAAATTTCATGTGATTCTACAATTTTTGCACCGTTGATTTAGTGGGTTCAAAATTAACGGTTTACCGACAATAGAACTTTTTACATTGCTAAATCAACGGTAAAAAGGTTGTAGAATCACATGAAATTTGGTGTACCCACATCTTAGATGATGACGATGAAGATGGTGGGTGCCGATCGTCGGAAAAAACTAGGGAGGGGGTATTTTTTCGACGCCATAGGAGGGAATTCCCTCCTATGGCATCTTTCCTCCATTATTCTATCTCTCTTTCTCTCTCTCTCTCTATACACACACACACACACACATTAGGTCGAGGGTTTAGCGGCACAGCTGCAGAGTTATGTCCCGGGCAACAGTGGACCGTAGTCTCGGAAATACACGAGACCCTTGTTAAACACGAGCATTTTTTCCACCAATTGACTTAGTGACTGATAAGTAGTGACATACACATTTCCTAGTTTACTGACATGATACATATATCGCGCTGTGCATATTCAAATGATATTCATTATTCTCATGTTTCTTGTATTCTGTCGCTCCTTTCATGTTTAATAATATTATACGCACATCATATATTTATTGTTATATGTGTTGTCCTGACGACCTAAGTGTGGATGCTTAGAGGACGAGGTGGACCCAGTCAAGGAGCAGGACCTGCCATTCGAGACCGCGGAGGTCAAGACTACAACATCAGTGCCGCCCTTTTTGCTATAAGCACATTGTATTTCATTAGTTAGTTATTTCCTTATGCAAAATAAATGTATCTCGAACTCTTTTATTGTAATGTAATAAAGTTGTGAACTGTGATTTCCTTTACTCTAGTACTGTTTACTGACTACCATGTAATGCTAGAAACCGAAGTGTGAGTACGGCGGGATTATTCCCTGACCGTAGGAGCATGGCTGGCCTAGTCATCTCTCGTATTCCGTATTTTAGGAAGCGGGGTATGACACAAGTAACAAATCTATCTACGATTAATTGGGACGGAACAATATCCAGCATTGGATAAAATCGACTTATCCAACAAATCTGAACTGTTAATTCGAACCGCTACTTTAACTAGCAGTTAAAATCGAATGACTCAGATTAAACTGCTAGTTTAACTAGCGGTTACCTCAAAATAAAAGGTGGCACCACTCGAACAACTTCAGCACTGTTTCAACGGTTAAAAGAACCGTTACTTTAACTAGCGGTTAAAATCGAACGGCTCAGATTAAATGGCTACTATAACCAGCGGTTACCTCTAAATAAAAGAAGGTATCGTTCGAACGGTTTCAGCACTGTTTCAGCGGTTAAAGGGTTAGGGATCCAAATCAAAGGCGATTTTTGCTATGATTTCAACTGTGATCTTGCTGGAATTCTCTTCATTGGTGTATCGATCTCATCAGATAATTAATTTACTTTAATTAGTATAAGATTTGTTAGTATTTATGCGATATTTATTAAGGTTCTCAGATATAATTTGGGGCTTTTTCTATGGATGAAATCATGTACTTATAATGGCCAGTAAATGCAAATGTACATCCAAGAGGCCTACAGCGAAGAAACCTACACATAAGAGGGTTAAACCGACTCTTCCTCCTCCATCTCCTCCACGTAAAGAACTTTTCCAAGAATGTAGCAAAAGAAGGAAAATCCAGTCAAAGGAGAATGTACTCAATCCTACACAGCCATCGGCTTCCCATGCATCCCAGACATCATTAATTCAAAACAACCATATCCCCGTGAATAATGTTGTCTTGTATAATCAACAAAATCACATCTCCAAAGATATTTGGAGTGGTAAAGATAGGGGATCTCTTACAGCGCTCGAATCGATGAGTATATCTGCGTAATAGCCTCTGACCGAGCAGCAGATCGAAATATTGGACGATTAGGGTTTTGGTGTATATCGTAAAGTTGGCCATCAACAACATGACATACAGTTGATATCTGCATTAGTTGAGAGATAGCGACCCAAGACAAACAGTTTTCATTTATCCATTGGAGAGGCGTCGATCACTCTTGAAGACGTTTCATGGATTCTCGGTCTCCCGATCACATGTTCTCCGATTGTTTATGAAGGATGCACGACTTCTTTCTTACATTTTGGCGCTGTATTAGGAGTTGAACCCCCGAAGGAGAAGAGGAAAGACGGCATTGTACTTGCGATATGGGTGTATGAGACTTTCAGGACTCTCGGGACTGATGTCGCATACGAGAAAATTGTTTGATGTACAAAAAATTATGTTTTGTAAACCATTTGCATGGAATTATTCCTTATATGCTCCAAGAACCTAGTTCATACTAAATGGATTGGATTTTTGACGGACGAGGAACGCATCTCTGGCTACGCTTGGGGGCGGTGGTTTTGGCGTATTTGATAAACGGTTTGAACAAAGCGACCCTGTCAAATGCGAGAGCTATAAAGGGCTGTATTACCATTTTATAGGTATCATATTAATTTTTTTAATCATTGTTCCCCGCCGAAAGACGCAAGAAGACGTGATAGACGTCTCGCCTGAATTTCGGGGAAGATGCTAATTGGTGCTATCCGTCCACCTCTCCGAAGATGCCAAGTTGATTTATGGCACCGTATATCGAAGGTTTAAACGGATGCGGCCGATGTAGCAGATTTCGTCAGATTCCCCCTCATTTGAGAGGTTTTTGATTGTGGGGACGCTCTTCCCTGCAGGCGCAAGCCCCTGCAGTTAATTACGCTACCGCATCGCGGTAACAACTTTCTCCTTCTCCAGATGGTCACTTCGTGTCGTGGGTGTAGGTTTTGTTTTTGGTTGCCCGCGGATTGTATACGGAGACTAATTTATGTTGTCGCCCGTAGGGCGTGGATTAGTCCAAATCCGTATCTTCTTAGATTTGGGTTTGGGGGTTGGGTTTAAGGATACGTTAGCCTCATTTGGGACTAAGATCAACTTAAACGTTTGTTAAGGATACGTTAGTCTAATTTTAGACTAAGATCAACTTAACGGGATCATTTAGATCCAACAAGAGAGCAATTGGGCTCTATTGTTTAGTTTAGGGACATTGCGGTTGATTAGTTTAAGGACATTACGGTCCATTGTTAGTTTAAGGACATCTCGGTCCGTTGTTAGTTTAAAGACATTGCGGTCGAGGTTAAGGACATCATGGTCCGTGAGTTTAAGGACCCCACAGTCCATTGTTAATTTAAAGACATCACGGTCGAGATTAAGGTCATCATAGTCCGTGAGTTTAAGGACCCCACAGTCCATTGTTAGTTTAAAGACATCACGGTCGAGTTTAAGGACATCATAGTCCGTGAGTTTAAGGACCCCACAGTCCATTGTTAGTTTAAAGACATCACGGTCGATGAAATGTGTGGTTGTCGGGACCCGTCACCTCTTTGAAGACGTTGAGGAATTACAACGACAAATATCAAAGGAGTGAAGAGATGTACCCTTGAACCAATGTGGATTAAGTGATCTGTAGTCCAATTTGGAACTAAGATCAATTAATTATATTATGAGCACATTGGCTAACTTGGGCTAAGTCCAATCAAATTTGAAGAGTTGGCCCTTTGTTGGACCATTAACACTTGTCTGGGTTCAAGCCCACATTATTTAGCAATGCTAAACAAGAGTTTGAGTTCTTTGATAACATTTTTATTTTTGACTGAGCATGGAACATTATAGCTCTGAATTTTACTCAATTTTGAGATTCAGTTGAAGGGGAGTCTTTTGCCTCTGGAAAATTAGCCGATTTGGCTAAAACTAATGTTAAACACTAGAGAATAATATTGTTAAATACTGGAAATACAACTCTCAAATTAGTGTTAAACACTAGAAGACAACAGTGTTAAACACTGGAAATACAATTCTCAATTTAGTGTTAAACACTAGAAAATGACAGTGTTAAATACTGCAAATGAAGTTGTCAAATTAGTGTTAAACAGTAGAGAGGAAAGGGTCACGTAGGGACACGTGAGGGTACCCAAAGGTGGGACCAGATCCTCTTTGTTCTATTCTCAGGTCTACAAATAAGTGTTAAACACTTTGAATTTTTTAGCCATCACGTGTGGGCACGTGATAGGCACTCATGTGCTGATTTGTTAAGGCATTTATTAGGTGTCACGTGGTAACACGTGAGAGCGCCCAAAGCCCACATTTCCTTTGCTTTTATTCTCTTTGTTTTGGAGGTCACGTGGGGGCATGTGAGGCGTTGCCTCAGAGCTTTTTCCTTTTCATTTTTGGGGATCTTTTCAGGGGTCACGTGGGGCCACGTGAGGCATTGCCTCAAAGCCTTTTCCTTTTCATTTTTGGGAAACTTTTCAGGGGTCACGTGGGGCCACGTGAGGCTTTGCCTCAAAGCCTTTTCCTTTTCATTTTTGGGGATCTTTTCAGGGGTCACGTGGGGCCACGTGACTTTAATTCTTTGCATGCATGGAGATCTTTTAAGTCTCCTTATTTTTTTAAGAATTAAATTCTCTGTAGGGTTAAACCCTAATTATGCTTTTGGAGGAATTAAATTCCTATTGTGAAAGAATTAAATTCTTATGTAGGGTTAAACCCTAATTTCCTTTTAGGGAAATTAAATTCCCATATATGTAAAAGAATTAAGTTCTTGTATAAGGTGAAACCCTAATTTCATTTTAGGAGGAATCAAGTTCCTGTAAATTTGAGAGAATTTAATTCTCAATTAGGGTTAAACCCTAGTTTTGTCCATCTTGAAGGAATTAAATTCCTATAATTTTAGGAGAATTAAATTCTCAGATATGGTTGAACCCTAGTTTCATCTTGAAGGAATTAAATTCCTGTGAGCTTGGGAGAATTAAATTCTCATATAGGGTTAAACCCTAATTTTATCTCGGGAGAATTAAATTCTCTAAACTCAATTCCCCCTCTAAGTTTTGGACCTGCATGGCATAATCTCAACCCGATGAGAATTAAATTCTCAACCTATGGGGAGATTTGCTTCTGCAGATCTTCAACCAGAGGAAAAACTAAGTTCTTTTTGTAGAAGAGTTAAACTCTTAGATTGAGAATTAAATTCTCTTTTTCATTTTATGAAGCTTTGATCCCTTTCTCTTTTCTCACCTAGGGTTTTCTTTCTTGAGAATTAAATTCTCTTTTCTTTTCTCTCTGCTATTTGCTTTTAGAAAATTTCAAGATCCCAAAATTCTATCTCTTTCTTCTCTTCTTGGCTCCTATTTATAGGAGAGGGAAAAGAATCAGTTTGTTTGGTAAATCTTTCATTGAAAGATTGTGTTTGTTTTCATAATTAATATGATCCTTTAGATCACACAGTGAATTTTATTCACCGTCGGATTTTAAATCCAAAGGATATTCTGTTTGTTATTTTTGGTGAGATTTAGGGAAATCTTTCCTTGTCTAAGATTTTTCCATAAATTGGTGATTTTTATCACCCTTGGATTTTTAATCCAACGGTCCCCCATAGACCTTTTTTGTTTGGAAAGATTTAGAAAATTTTAGAATTTTAATTCTATTAAACTGTAAGGCTTTCAAAGCCTGTCACGTGCTGGCACGTGACCCTTGATCACTTGTGAGCACGTGACCCCCCAATTGGTTCCTCCTTCAGCCGTTTGTTTTTATTTCTATCACGTGTCAACACGTGACCATTGGTCACGTGTGAGCACGTGACCCCCAATTGGGTTCTCCTTCAGCCGTTTGTTTTTATTTCTGTTTTAACTATCACGTGTCAACACGTGACCATTGGTCACGTGTGAGCACGTGATACCTCATTGAGGTAATTCCTGATTTTTAATCAGGGAACAAATGCCCTCACAGCGTTACTCTCACGTGTCTACACGTGAGTGCAACGCTGTCACTTTTGTGACCGTTGGATCTGTCTAGGGAATAGGGGAGATGGAGCATTTTCTATCACATCCTATAAATGTAGGGGTCTCTTCAGGCGCCTCCACTCTTTCATCTTCTTCCTTGCAAACTTTTCTTTTGAAAATTTAATTCTCGTTCTCAAAGCTTAGTTCTCTATTCCAAAATCTTCAGAGTTTAACTCTGTTTAAGAAAGACCCATCTCTTCAGGTAACGGCTTTGGACGATCGAAGAACTTTCACACATATAAAACTCTTTGGATTTTAAATCCACACCAAGGGTTTTCCCTTTTAACAAGATCCCATTTTTTCTTTAAGTTCTTTAAAAAGAAAACCACTCATTCTTTAATCAACAGGCCCTTTAGGGTTTCTCTGATCTTCAAGGGTTAATGATGGTGTTTGCCTTTTCCATGGAATTTAATTCCACCTTCAAAGAGCTTTGGCTCTGAAAAAAGTCTCGGGGAATTTAATTCCCTTTTTTCAAAAGGAATTTAATTCCTATGAAGAACTTAGTTCTTCCCAGAGAACTCCTTGGATTTTTCTTGCCCTGAGTTGTCTCTTTGTAACTAAGAGGAAGAGGCCTGCAGTGGTGCTTTTCTGGAAATTTAATTTCCTTGATTCTGTTTGATTTGTTACGGAGTCCAAGATGGATTTCTCCTGAAGGAATGTGTAGGGTCATTTGAAATCCACTGTTTATTTAATGAGAATCTTCCTTTTGTCTCATTATAATTGTTTTGCCTCATCATTAGCCAGTCGCCATCTTGATTTTGTGGGACCCATGTGTTTTGTAACCAGTGGTCCCATAAAATGAGTCCTTTGTCGCTTTCTTCCACTGTCTTTTTATGCATTTATAAACATATATATATACTGTTGGCTTTGCTTTAATAGTTTCCCCTTATTTTATTGCAGGTACAAGGACGTCTGTTCCGTATTTCCCTTTCACTCGCTCGGAAGCTGCTTTTCCCCAGTCGTCATCTGACGAGGAAGTGATGGCGATGATCAGGTCTCATGACCCGAATCACACCAACTTACTTCTATGGGGGACGTGGAACGGTCACATCATCCGTGGTCGCCGGAGTTTCCTTTGCGAAGTACTGACGGAGCCTACCTATCCGTTCCTGCCGATGGATCCCCTAAGGACTGTCTTTGCCGTGGAGATGCCGAATTGGACCCCTATGGGGCGGCTTGAGCCTTCAACGACCGGTATTCCGAACCATCCGGTCCCGGATATAGATATTCTGGGACGCCGTATTTGCCAGGGCGAAGCCCAGCCATGGGGGCAGATTTACAAAATAGGGCTTACCCCTCGACACCCCACGGGATACCTTCTTTGGGCGTGCTACATCTTGTCTGCCCATCGCGCGCGACTGCAGAGGGTTGGGTTTTATCAGGCGATCTATGCGTCCCTTTTCCACTACCCATCTCCTCACGTCTGGTGGGTTAAGGCTTTTTTGAACCAGTGGAATCTCCCCACCAACACTTTCCTTCTAGGGGACCACGAAGTTTCGATTTCCTTGGAAGAATTCTACGAGATCTCGGGGCTGCCGATCATGGGGACACTTTATGAAGAGCTGCTTCCTCCCGACGAGTACGTCTTTGAAACTGAGCCTGCAATGCTTGACGGCTTGTCTACCGAGAACGCTGTCCGCCACAAGCGCCCGAGTTTGATCAAGGCCCTGGGCATCTTTGACAAACTGTTCACAGAATCTAAGGAGCAGGGCGTCACTTTTAAGAGCTTCATCGCTTGCTTCCTTCGCGAGGGTGTCCTATTGAAGACGGCTCCGAAGTTTGCGAACATCAATGACCCCTTCGGGTTTGGTTTGAACAGGCGGCCGACCAAGGAAGAGGATTTGCCGCAATATTACATTCCTATCATGTCGGCGGTATCTTTCGAATCGATTGCAGTTCCCGGCATGGACGAGGAGACATTCTTTGTGGGTTTTATCAATGTCTGGCTCAGCTGGTTCGTCATCCCCATGCATCGTCGCTTTATGAGAGTCTCGGTTATCTACCCTGCTCATCGTATCGCTGAGGGGACACGGCTAGCCGTAGGCATCCCAGCGCTATCGCACCTTTATCATGGGTTGGGCGCCGCAGCTAACACCTCAACTCTCGGCGTGGACGTAGTAAACTTTTCTCTCCATTACTTCACGTCTTGGATTGAAATGCATGTGTTGGGGGCCTTTGCTGCGCACCAGAGACCCGCATTTTATGACGCCTACACTTTTCCGCGACTCATGCGACTGGTGGATGCTTCCGCTCCTGACCCGACTCAGTTCGGGGCTATTCGCGTGTTGATCGCTCCCTACGCTAGCGCGGGCGGACTGGTATTTATTGATCGGGCCCTATCCTCTCCTTCAGGTCCAATTTAGCAGCTATGTGACTTGTCGAAGGAAGATGTACCTTCTCTGAAGCCTCAGGAGGCCACGCACATGTACACGATCAGACCAGGTTATCTGGTATTCCGTCATAACAGTGCGGCCCTTTTTATGCGGTATAATCCGCATCGCTTTGCCCGGCAGCTTGGATATGATCAGGGCGTCCCCTTCGAGGCTTTTACAGTTGCGCCGGTCCCTTCACCCGAAGCTGTTCGTGATGCTGCTCATCACTTCGTGAGGCTGAACACTAGTTCCCGCTTCATGATTCCTGAAGCCGACCATATTCCCCGATGTGTAGGGTCCTTCACGGGCTGGTACCTTCATCGGGTCAGCCCAATTATTGCTGAGAAGAGGGTGCTTCTTGGATACGGCACTCCTATTTCGTTTCAGGCCGCGGGAGTTCCGCCGCGACCGCGCGCACCGGTCCGCTTTCCCCTTAGGGACACCAGTGTTGCGCTTATTCCGGGGGCGTCGGAGGTGGATCTTACTCCCACAGTTGGTATGCCATTGGATACCCGGGCTCAGTCGAGGGGTAAGAGGGCGCCAGTAGCAGTACCACCGCCCGTGGCATCGACAATGGCCGTGTCGTCCTCGGTCACAGCACCAAGCGAGGGCGTTGGGAGTGAGGGCGTTGAAGGTGAGGTGGGTCGGCGTCGTGCCAAGGCTCCACGAGGGAGGAAACGGTCGTCCTCGGCGGTCGGTTCTGGATCCAAGCAGCGGAGGAAAACGGCTACCAATCTGCCCGACTCTCTAGTAGAGTCTGAGCCCATTCTTCAGGACAAACCATTAGCTATGTAAGAGTCGGATGCTGGCCTACTTTTTCCAAGTTCAACTGTCGAGGAAGCCGCACAATTGGCTGAGGCTATAAGACGTTCGCGGGATCAATCGAAGAACGTAAGGATTCCGAAGAGGCCCTACCCTGCCGTCATCTTTTACGAAGACCCTCCGTGGATACGGTGACGATTCATAGGCCCTTTGGAAGAATGGGGTGAAAGAGCCCTTAAACAGGCCGTTTCGGCCGACACCGAGGATGCGCTTTCCCTTTGGACCGGCGGCCATGAGTCCACCCTTGGACCTCGGCAAGCACATCTCCTTATGAAGGAGCGTCGGCTTGAACAAGCCATACTGGAAGCTCCCTTGCGCATCGGTATGTTCCTGTATTTCTTTGTAATATTTCATATTACTCGTATATACATATATGTATGCTTATCTTCGTACAAACTTTGTAGGGACTTCGGCGGCGGCGGAGGCTCTAAGCCGTGCTCTGACCGTAGAGCCTGCTGACACCCCCAGTGAAACACCGCTCAGTGTGGAGGGGGCTGATGAAACTGTCCTTCTTGCGATAGAGCCTCCTGCGGTGGCTCCTGCTTCCAAAGCACTCGCTTCCTCGGGGGAGGCACCTTTGACAGTCGCCGTCCCAATGGATCTCCCTGAGGGCGGCCCAGAGGCTAGGATGGAGGTAGTCGGGGCTGCCCTCCTTTCGTTGGAGCCCGCAGCGGCAGCCGCTGCTCCTTATTCCGAAACCGCTGCACCGGCCCGCGTCTCCGATATTGTACCCGAGGTCGCGGCAGAGGCCGTTGAAGCTGCTATCCCTCCAGCTCAGAATGGGAGGAGCGTCGAAGGCAACCTTCTATACTTTAAATTAGTAATCTTCCCATTATCTGAGCTCTTTTGTCTTTTCAGAATTGAGCGGATTTGCGTCTTCTATTGCCGACCTGTCTCCCAGGCAGTCTTTTCAGCACCTGTTGGAGATGGCTGCTCCGCAAGCAGTATCTCCTCAGCGTATCATCCTCTCTTCCGGGCAAGGTTAGTGTTGCTTACCCCTTTTTCACAGCATTGTTACTATTCCGCAAAATGACATTGATATCTTTTACAGTTCTGGAGGCCGACGACGAGGTTGAGATACTTGAGGGGCCAGGGGAGCCTTCAGCTCCTTCTTGCATGACTGTGGGTAAGTAAAGTCCCAACGTTGTTCCATTTGTTCTTTGCTTACAAGTTTCACTGACTATTTATAAATCTGAACAGCCTTGCTAGTTCTCACCGCGCTGGAGTCACGCATCGCCATGCCACCCGGCCCTTATGCTCTGCGTGCCTCGGAACGTATGGCAAAACTAAGCATCGCCTCTCCGTCATCGTTGATCGAGGAACTTCGTGCCGGCAGCATAATTACGGCCGAAGCGTTTGCTGCCGAAGCTAACGGCTCTCTTCCCTTTCTTGCCACCTATCATAGCAAAGCAGTGGTGCAAGTCTGGGTTGAGTTTTGTCGGCAGGTGGAGGCTTGCTTGCATGTGCTCGAGTGTACCCGCCTTTCTTCAGAGGCTGTGGCTGCGAAGGCAAGCTTACGGGGCCTGATTGAGCGGTGCGGCGAACATGATATCTTGTGAGAAGAGGCTCGGCCGCAAGTTTTCGGAGAGGGAGCTGGCTTCGAAAGCGCTGATAGAGCTTCAGGTCAACCTTACAGCCAAGGCCAATAAAGCGTATGAACTTTGGCGAGTGCTTCAAGAGGCCATCAAGGAGGTGGTGGCCATCGAAAAAGCTGTCGTGTTCACTCGTGAAAGGGTCGAGGCTCATAAGGCTACTGAGAAAGAGCTCGAAGGCCGGCTTGCCTCATACCAGGCTCAGCAAGCTCAGGTGGAGGCCCGTCTTCTGACAATACTGAACCATGAAGGCAAGGCCCAGCGAAAGAGGGATGAACTGGCCAATCTGCTAAATCGCCCGCTGACTTGAAGCCTTGTATATATTTTTTCTTTATTCTTCTTTTGTACATACTCCTGAATGAAAGTATATTTTTGTTCTTTCACGAATTGTACTTTGTATCCATTTTGGTTCATGAATAAAAGACATTTTTTTTCTCAATAGTGTGTCCCTTTTTATTGAATGTATTCTGTGGATAGTCTATCTTGATCTCTTTGCAGGACAACGATGGCTTAGGATTCAGGGTTAAGATCTGCCTCTTAAGACTTTTCAACTTTATGAGCCGTGAGGGTCTCATAAAGAATTTTCTCCCTACCGGTCGAGAGGATCCCGTAGGTGTAATTTCTCCTTAAGAATCGTGAGGATTCCTAAGTGTGTTTTTCTCTTGCAAGTCGTAAGGATCTTACAAGCGAATTTGCTCCCTTACGAGTCGTGAGGACCCACAAGTGATGGGTGAGGTTATCATCATCCGCATTTCACGGAATCAGAAGTTGCTCTGGATGCTTCCCACGGGTTCACTGCCGTGTTCTGCGAGGACCAGGCTCCGCTCTGGACGTTTCCCACGGGGTCAGGGTTGACATAAGCCGTGTTCCATGTGACCAGGAATTTTGCTCTGGATGCTTCCCATGGGTTCACTGTCGTGTTCTGCGAGGACCAGGCTCCGCTCTGGATGCTTCACATGGGGTCAGGATTAACATAAGCCGCGTTCCACGTAGCCAGGAATTTTTCTCTGGATGCTTCCCACGGGTTCACTGCCGTGTTCTGCGAGGACCAGGCTCCGCTCTGGATGCTTCACACGGGGTCATTGCCGTGTTCTGCGAGGACCAGGATCCGCTCTGGACGTTTCCCACGGGGTTAGTATTGACATAAGCCGCGTTCCACGTAACCAGGAATTTTCTCTGGATGCTTCCCACGGGTTCACCGTCGTGTTCTGTGAGGACTAGGCTCCGCTCTGGATACTTCACACGGGGTCATTGTCGTGCTCTGCGAGGACCAGGATCCGCTCTGGACGTTTTCCACGGGGTCAGGATTGACATAAGCCGCGTTCCACGTAACCAGGAATTTGCTCTGGATGCTTCCCACGGGTTCACTGTCGTGTTCTGCGAGGACCAGGCTTCGCTCTGGACGTTTCCCACGGGGTCAGGATTGACATAAGCCGCGTTCCACGTAACCAGGAATTTGCTCTGGATGCTTCCTACGGGTTCACTGCCGTGTTCTGCAAGGACCGGTCTCCGCTCTGGACGTTTCCCACGGGGTCAGGATTGACATAAGCCGCGTTCCACGTAACCTGAAATTTGCTCTGGATGCTTCCCACGGGTTCACTGCCGTGTTCTGCGAGGACCAGGCTCCACTCTGGATGCTTCACACGGGGTCATTGCCGTGCTCTGCGAGGACCAAGATCCGCTCTGGAAGTTTCCCACGGGGTCAGGATTGACATAAGCTGTGTTCCACGTAGCTAGGAATTTTGCTCTGGAATACTTCCCACGGGTTCACTGCCGTGTTCTGCGAGGACCAGGCTCCGCTCTGGATGCTTCACACGGGGTCATTGTCGGGTTTCGCGTAACCAGGAATGGTTGACTTTATCCGCATTTCACGGAATCGGGGTCTGACTCTCTGTCATCTGTGCACCGCCGAGTCATGGAACTGGGAGTTGCCGCGGCTTTGCTTGATGTTGTGTCTGTTGTAATGAGACGAATGTTGAGATGATCTCCAGGCTATCTGTGAACCGTCGATATTTGGTTTCTTCTTCTGATGAAGCCAGGGGAGGAAAGGTGTGATTCCCTCTTTGTTTGCACCCCGTGATTGTATACAGGGATTGATATGATATTACCTGTAGGGCATAAATTTCATTTTTCTTTATTTCTTTCCACGATGCTCTATCATTTCGGCTATTTTTCGTGGCGCCCAATCATTTCGGCTATTTATTTTATTTTTACTCGCTGCTTTTTATTGCGAGTTGCCCAATCATTTCGGCTATTTTGCATCCATACATTTTTACTTGCTGATTTTGTTGCAAGTTGCCCCATCATTTCGGCTATTTCGTATGCATGTGTGGCTCGCTAACTTATTGCTGCAAGCTTGGGATTAGACACCGATTTCGACATCGACACCGATTTCGACTGGGATATTGCCAAGAGCGAATCATCATTTGCCTTTGTCGATGTCGGACAAAGGTGGCTTAGTAAACAGGGTTAAGATCCTATCGACTAAGGCTTTTGACTTCATGAGCCGTAAGGGTCTCATAAAGGTATTTCTCCCTACAAGTCGTGAGGATCTCATAGGTGCGTTTTCTCCTTAAGAATCGTGAGGATTCCTAAGTGTACGGTCTCTTATAAGTCGTAAGGATCTTATATGAGTGCTTTCTCCTTCTAAGTCGAGACAGCTGTTCACCGTATAAACATATCCCTAGTCACGGATGGGACTTCGTTAGGGAAATGTTTATTCGCGCAAGTGGATTGTATACAAGGGTCAGCATTGAGCTGCTTGTAGGGCATTATTGGAGGTTGTGGGGGGCGCTTAAGAACAGGTTCAGGTCCCTGTAACTTAAAACTTTTGAATCTTATGAGTCGTGAGGGTCTCATAAGAGGGTTCTCCTTACGAGTTGTGAGGATCTCGCAAGTGGAATTTCTCCTTAGGAGTCGTGGGGATCTCTAAGTGTGTTGCTTCCTTTTTGAGTCGTAAGGATCTCACGCGGGTGGTTTCTCCTCACAAGGTCGAGAGGACCTTGCAAGTGTCCTTTAACGAGGATGCGCCCTTTCGGGTTTTCACAAACACTGGCCGGTAGCCCTGCTGTTTTTACTCACGGAGCCCTCTCGGGTTTTCATCCGTGCCCATTTTGCTTATGGACATACCGTTTTCTTTTTTTTTATTCTAATGAGGTTGCGCCCTTTCGGACTTCACAAAACTCGCCGGTAGCCCTGCTGTTTTTACTCACAGAGCCCTTTCGGGTTTTCATCCGTGCCTTTTTTGCTTATGGACATACCATTTTTTTTCTCTCTTTTTTTTATATCCGCTTTGAGATGCTGTAACCCACAGCAGTTTATCGACGTCTCGGTCAACAGGTAGTTTTAGGACATAGTGGTCCATTGTTTGTCTAAGGACGTTTCGGTCCACTGTTAGTTTAAGGACGTTTCGGTCTGTTGTTAGTTTTAAGGACGTTTCGGTCCGTTGTTAGTTTAAGGACGTTTCGGTCCGCTGTTAGTTTAAGGACGTTTCGGTCCGCTGTTAGTTTAGGGACGTTTCGGTCCGCTGTTAGTTTAGGGATGTTTCGGTCCGTTGTTAGTTTAAGAACATTTTGGTCCGTTGATCGGTTACTACTTATAGAGTTTGGGCTTAGGAAGATAGCGAACGGACATAGGCGTCGTCATCTATCATTGACCTAGGCCGTGACTCGTCAGGCGTAGTACTTTTTCAGGAAGCGACCGTTTATTGGCCTGAAAAGTCTTTCACCATGCTTGTCCATGAGTAGATATGCCCCACCCTGGTAGACCTTGTCTATGATATACGGGCCTTCATAGTTCGGCTCGAATTTCCCCCGTTTGGCACGATTGGGGATCATAGGTCTTTTGACCACTAGCACGAGTTCGCCTTGGCGGAATGTCCTTGGCCTAGTCAATCTTTCATATGAGCGCGTCATCTTTGCTTTATAAGACTCCAGATTTTGTTGCGATATGAGTCGGGTTTCATCTTCCTCAAGCCGAAGGTGAGCATTCTTTTCGTCCGTTAGCTCGTAATGAACTGCCACTCGTAGAGAGGGTAACTCTATCTCGAGGGGGAGTACCGCTTCTGTACCGAATACCAACGCGTACGGCTGATTAATGTAGGATTTTAACGATCAAAAATAATTTACCGCAATCAAGAACGGCGTCGCTTGCAGCTAGCCGGTGAGTACGGGTCGGTCCACAGGGATGTTGTGAATTTCCTAGTCGCGCTAACGAGTTAATTCCGATGAATGTTCGGATTGATTTATTAAATCTAAAAATTACCAAATTAAGTTATACTAAAATTATCTAGATCTAAGTCTTGCTAGGGTTAGGCTTAGGGGAAGTTGAGAGATTAAAGGTTTCCTCACCGCTTTCAATACCCTACTTTAGATCAATTAGATGTTATGGTAATTATCAATGAAGTGGATTAGAATCTTTTGGGAAGATATTTCTTCCTCTAGGTTCTTGTCCTTCCTTTATCGATCCTTACCCTAACCTCCATGGAAAACATACGCAAACGGTCCTTTATACCACGGTATCACCGTTATCTCGAGGGGTAAGGTGCCGCAGGGAGCGGTGTGTGCGTGTATGCATGGAGTTCTAATTCTTAGGTGTGAAGGGGCAAGAAAAGGGTGAGAGATCTCATCTCTCAAACCTTTCCCTAAGGCTAACCCTGACAAGCGAGGAGACTACTCGCTCATTAGGGGATTAAAAGACATTCTAAATTAAAAGAGAACTAAAGCAAAGAAATAAAAGTAACTTACTAATTTTTATTGATGGCTCTCTCCAAACATCAACGCAGTACAGATCTGAATTTGTGAAATGAAAAGAGGCATAGCCTCATACAAGATTTAGAGTTCCTATTTATAGAGGATAGAAAACCGTAGGGTTACAATGACTCGCACATCTGCTATTACAAAAATACCCCTAAGAAAAGACCTAGTCAACGATACGCGCACCGCCACAATTTTCCACGCCGATACGGGCTCTACCCGGCCGCGTTTCCGCGGCCAAAGAGTGGTCTTGGACTCAGAGCTTTTGGGTGCTGATTCTGGGTCTTTTTTGCTTCATGTATCTTTAGTACTTTTCTCAAATGGGCTTCTAGGTTTCTTCCAGATCTCCCAGTGAACAATTGCAGTGGACTTTTAACCGTTCGCTTTGCAATCTTGGATCTTGTGTTGCCTTATACTTTGTAAACTAATCTTTTGTGTAGGCTTGATCAAGATCCTTCTGTTTGTTGGTCAAAGTCTCAATTTTGCATCGTCTTTCATCTTTTTCACTGTTTTTATTCCAAGAACCTGTAACCTGTAATATGTAGCAGACATGCGTCAAAAGCACCTGTTTATTTATAAAATGAATAAGAATGGGGAATACAATAATGCAATATTATGGTATGAACAAATACCCCCAAACTTATCTTTTGCTCGTCCTCGAGCAAACTTATTTTTTATTCTCTACAAAAAACCTAATCGCACTTTCGCAGGGAAACGCGATTGCACTGAGCATGTGCAACAAGCCGTTAAACCTCTAGGTGTCCCTAGTAGGAGGAGTGTTGTCTCCTGAGGGTTTTCGGCGGATACTACCCACAAAATCCTATCAATTCGGCTTTTCGACTTTTGTTCTCCAATTAGGTTTTCTAACAAGGAATTCTATTATTGTCGACTCATAAATCATCCACCCATATTATTCACACTTCCTCATCATTTAACTTAAGATTATATATATTCTGTACACTTACTTAGCTTTCGGCATCTCTTAAGTTTTCCTTCTAGAGTTCCATCTCCACTTAGGAATTTTTATCAACTCTATTAAAGATACAAGTTCTATTCTTCACTCCTTTCTTTCATCTAAACTCCAATCACATACCCCTACGTGTGTGTATAAATCATCCCTACACTTGGAAATTCAAATCAAGCAATCATACCCTTGTCAGTTGTCCAAAGTACTTATTAGCAGGTGAATTTTTAATTGAATTTTGCTTACACATCCTTCATGCGACCGTTAATACTTCTTGAGGTACCAACAACCGATTACAAGATATGTTTGCACTTTAAAGCGTAATTCCTAGTCTTGCAACACCCAAGGCTTTTAGCAGTGACTCCCAAACCAGTTGGTCTAAGGCACTAGGTGATGAAGCACCCTCGCTAAATATTTTTCTATTTTTACAGCCTTAAGTAATCACAAAAACCAGTGTTCATTTTTTTCTTTATTCACTTTTTTTTCTTTTATTTTCTTCGTACTAAGGACTTTAGACAAGAGCATTTCAAGGTCTCTTCTACTATTCCAAGTTTCAAGGTGCGTGATTGTGCAAATTGTAGGGAATACATTTTCAGAATCTAGACTTAAGTTAGGAATTATTTTTCAAACTTATACTCTAATAAGAACATCAATACTTTTCCTTTGTTTCAACTTAGCCTAAGAACTGACCTCAAAATTTGCCTATTTCTAAATAAACTACAAAGACATATACTTTCTACCGCTAAACTTTAAGGAAGGTTATATTTAGGGTTTTTAATTTACTACGTCTAAGATCTAGTTGTTCCTAGCTGGTTAACCTATCTGTCAAACTCTAGTCAAATAAGCCAAAATTGAATACAATAATTTTTATAATTTTTCAAATTTTTTCAATTTTTATGGGTTTTCAAATAAATATGCAAATGCAAAAATATACAAATGAATGTGAAGGAAGAAGACGTACCGAGCATACCCCCAAACTTAAACTTGACAGTGTCCTCACTGTCATGCTACGCCAAGAGGGTCAAAATGTCGGCACTCCCCTGTTTATTTATTTACAATTTTTTATTTTTATTTTTTTGAATTGTTATATACAGAAAGGCCCCCCCAAACTTCATTGAAACAGAGTTAAACATCATTGCCAAACTTTGCAAAGACCAAACGTCAACACCAACCAGTCGAAAAATTTATCCGTAAAGAGTATCGGTTGGTGGAAGAATATGTTGTACCGATCCAAAAAGAATTGGGGAAGATAGAAGTGGTGGTATGGAAAGTGTGGAAGTGAATAGATAGGAGGTGGTGATAAATCAAAACGAGAATGTGGATGATCGGCAATCAGTGGAATATGGGCATTCTCGTAGCTTATTAAAAGAAATGGGGGTGGTTCAACTTCTAAAGGAGGAGGTTAACTAACCACACCATCCCCAAGATATTTCTGTGGATCCTTTATCGACTTGGCATCATCCATCATATGCATATGATATTCAATTATGAGGGAACTAATCTCCTCGATGTCCGCCATAGTCCAGCCGAAAACTTGCCGCCTATCTTGTAAGACCATTAAAAGAGCGTTCTCTTGCTCGAAGGCTAGAAAGGCCGATATGATAATGGGAAAGGTCTCATTCTCACCTATGTAAGCATATTTAAGGTGAGACGGCAAGGGCATGAGTTCGAGTTTCGGAGGCGAAAGAATCATAGGTAAAATTGGGGAATCTACCTCGAACTCAAAGGACTCCAACACAGGTTCGAAATCACTGCAAACAACCGATTCGGATGGTTCAACTAACTCATCCAAAAATTCAAAAGACTCATATTCGGGCTGTGAGTCGTCATCATCCGAAAAAGTGAAACATTCATAATCAATATCGGTTGTGTCAACTGTGGTAGGCTCAAGGAAGGACGCACTAGTGGCGTCAAAACTGTTTTCATCAAAAAAAAATCTTTCAAGCTCGCAGTACTCCTGCGTGATTTCGTGAATAGAGCAAACTTCTCGTGTACTAGTTTTAGGCACGGGGGGCAGACTTCCTAACTTATAAATATTGAACTTACTAGACGTCTTCCCGAAGGATAGAGTCATGGAGCCATTGCGACAATTTATTACGGCATTGGAAGTGGCCAAAAATGGTCGACCGAGGATCACCAGAATTTGGTTCCGTGGGTTAGCAACAGGTTGTGTGTCCATAACAATAAAATCAACGGGGAATATGAAATCCCCAACTTTGATCAACACATCCTCTAGCTCTCCCCTAGGATGGGTGATTGATCGATCAGCCATTTGGAGAGTACAACGAGTGGGTTTCAACTCTCCAACCCCTAATTGCTCGTACACGGAGTAAGGAAGCAGGTTAACACTAGACCCAAGATCTAAAAGTGCTCGATTGATTTTCTTATCCCCAATTGTTATTGAAATCGTAGGACAGCCGGGGTCCTTTCGTTTTTGGGGCAAGGCTTGAGGTTGGTTAGCCACTAGCACTTTCTTGGGTATTTGAGACGACTTTCTCTTTGAGGTGCATAAGCCCTTTAAGATTTTCGCGTATGAAGGGACTTGTTGGATTGCATCCAAGATAGGTATATTTATGCTAACCTGTTTAAATAACTCCACAATCTTCTCCATTTGTGGAGTTGGTTTATTGGGACTCAACCTGTTTGGAAATGAAGCATTTTGAAAATCTGTTGAGTCCAATGTCTGTGGAGTAGAATGTGGAGTTGGAACGGATCCCAGTGTGGGTGTGTTCGTGAAGTGAGAAGTGGGTCCGTTCGGATTAGAAGAAGAAGAGCCTTTTGAAGAATGGAGAATAGGCTCTAGCGGAGAAGATAAAGGTAAAGAAGAAGAAGATGAAGGAGAAGAAGGAGAAGAAGGAGAAGAACCACCGGCGGGGGTGTCAACACTAATACCCATATTATTCTGCAACACTCGTCCGGATCTCAACGTGGTCACCGCATTTACATTGTGATTGTGATATGCGTTTTGTGTGTGACCAGGATTTGGCAATGGTTGAGATGGAAGCTTTCCCTTTTATCTTTCGCTCAACGCAGCAGTTAATTGTGCAATTTGTGCCTCAATAGATTTGATGCTTTGATCTTGTGAAGCATTGTTGTGCACTAAAGACTGGACGCAATTTTCCAATCTTGCTGCGGATTCTGTAGATTGCTTGAGAAACACATCTAGACTTTTTTCTAGCGAGATAACCTTATCATCATTTGGTTGAACCAAATTGTTCGTTTGATTTGGATAAGGTTGTGGTTGGAAAGGTTGCTGGTATTGAGTTTGTTGGGGTGCTTGTTGTTGTGGAGGAGGTGTAATGACCCCAAAATCTTTATACATTTGTATTATCCCTCTTCAATAATATACCGTATTTATTTGTACTTGGTATTTTCCTTTTTCTATTAAATTTATTATTATTTTATTTCTCAATCTATTATGTATTTTTTTCAAGGTACAATTTCTTTTTCTTATATTTAAGTTTTTAACTTCTCATTCTTATTTTTCCTTTCATAAATATTTAACCCAAATTCATTATTCTTATTCTCTACAGCCCATCTAAAAAGCCCATTTTCTTTTTAAGCAACATCTTATATTTAATTCTAATTAAATATGTGCATGAACAACCTTGTAGCTTATTGGTTAAGTCCTTGCATTGTTATTCCATAAGTCACATATTCAAATCCCCATTCTTGCAATTATTTTTTTATCATTTTTTATTCTTCTCATAACCTACAAATGAGACCTTTCGTTTCCAAAATGAATGGTGACCTTTCATTTCTCTTTTAATTCTCATGTTGAATGCATATATTATTATACATAATTCACCATTACACCATCTTTATTGTCCTCCTCTATCTTTTCCTTCCTCACATTTTTCTATCTCTCACTTCTTCCTCTTCACCTAGAGTCTAAGAAGAAGAACATGAAGAAGTCTTCAAGATAGCATCGCTACTAACGCGAGGCTATCGGCGGATAGACAAGCCCGGTGACAATACCGGCTTGTGTATGTAAGTCCCTTCTCTCTTTTCTTCCTTCCATCTCTTTCTTTTTCTCTTTATATTTCTCTTATTTTATATTGCCATGAAAAACTTCCCTTGACATATCATAGTTCCTAAATAATTAATTAAATGGATACATATATAAATAATGAACACACAAACATACACACATATATAGTTTGTAAAGTCTTTTTCATTACTCTCAATTCACATGTTAACATTTCATAGTGACCAATTAGGAGTGCATGTTTGTCGTTTTATTTTAAATCAGTTTATTTAAAGTTTGTAAAAAAAATGAAGTTACGAATAAATACCATTGGTTTTCTCATTTCTCACATATGACATATCAATACCTTTAGTTTTAAAATAATTTTTATAAATTAATTTTTAATTCTGAAAATTTCATGAAATTTACATATGATAGAATATATTATTTTGTATACGCTGTAAAAATTTTAGATCGATCCGCATAACGGTTTAGGAATTACATCGTATTTATTCACTGATCGTAAAAAAGAAAACTGTAGTTATCGGTCAATTTCTAGGACATATAACTTGGTATACTGGTCTCCAAATTAAGCAAACTCAGGTGTTTTTGATATCTACATCGAATGATCTAGATTTTCTTAGTTTTATAGTTTTACTGAAAATCCATCTAAGATAAAGAAAACTGTGTTACAATATTAAGTGACGGATCTGGACAGAATCTGTTCCGATTCGCACACTGTTTTTAAATTGGACATAACTCGAACACCCGATGTCCGTTTGTGACAAAATTTAGATGTGTAGATGCACCATTGATAGAAATATAATTTTATGTATATTATATTACTTAGAAATGCATGAAACAACCTGATATAGGCTTTGCAATAGAATATATAGTTGCTGTCCAGAAATCTGAATTTCTGTTTTAAACGCTGATATTAAAATGATTATAACTAGAGCTTCAGAAATCCAAATCATATTAATCTTGGTGTTTTAAATAAGTACATCGAAATACCTACAATTTTCTAATAATTTTCTTAACCTTAAACCCGATAGAAATTAACTCAAACTGCGTTTTCAAAATATGTGACGGTGCCGAATAGATTCTGATCTGTTTTGCGCGACGATACAAAAACATATATATCTCTCAAACCGGTAGTCGTATTTAGGTGAAACTGAACTCACGCATGCAAAACATTTAGAGCCATATTTCTGTTTATATTCCGCATTCGTTCAACTTGATTAATTGGTCGTACATAATATTTCTTTACAGCATTGTTTATGGTAGTTACTCGAATAATATACTTGACTCATTTCATGCTATTCGAACATGTATACATATTTATCTTGATCATTAAATTGTTGTATGTACATAAAGACGATAATTAAATACTTGAGTGGTATTTTGAAAACTATACAAAAGTATTTTTACATAAAACCCCCTCAAGTTTTATAAATTACCTTAAGGACCCTAGCAATTATAAGACTTCGATTCACATCCCTGATTGTCTGACTCGGGTTTGAGTCTGATTAATCTGACTTGAATATGATTCAAGTCAATCTACAAACTACAAGATTCCAATTCAATATGAACACATGAATCTATGAATACAATTATCAACTTATACAATTTGACTGAACCGAACCATGGATATATATTCCTTTTACATGATTCTCAGTATTCCATTTACATGACTCCACGGTTACAACCGTTTCCTGATATCATGGTTTCGGTCGGTCAGTCAATCAATCATACAACCAATACAATTTACAAGATAACAATACAAACAAGACATCGCGGGGTTTAAGGGGTAGATTGGTACGGAAGATGTTAAAGGTGGCACGAGGTGGTCAGATTTAATATACCTAACATGAATCCAGTTGCTGTTGTACCGTGGCATAAACGGTTCCTTGTACTATACGTGCCTCTAGTCTCTGGCATATAGAGAGTCCCCTCGTATACACTAGCATCCTTCTGTATCGAGCTACAAACAACAGCGTTAACACAATATTACAATAATACTACAAACAACAGCGTTAACACAATATTACAACAATACTATACAACTTTAAAAGATATCTTCTTATTCTGTCTTTTTCTACTTTCCTCTTACCTTTGGGACTTACCGAGCGACCTGTTCGCTGACGACATTCTGTTTCTTTCTTCTTTGAATGTCGTCAGGTGTTTTGGACCCGGCAGAGATCGAACCATCGCAAGAAGACATGGAGCAATTTGCCGAAGACCCTGCACTTTAGTTTCATTGTACACTTTTTCCTTCCTGTACTTTTCATTTCATGTTATGCAACTGTTTAGGCATCCTTTTATTTCATTTGTATTTCCTTTCATGCATTGTACAAAGAATGTTAATAAATAAAAGTTGCTGTTTCTTTTTATTTCTTGTCTCTTGTGTATTTATTTTATATTGCTTAGATACGCTTAGCGTATCTACTTCTGAGTATATACGTAGCGGGCCTCGTCGCGTCCCCTTCGCCGTACACTGGGAAGCGGGGCGTGACAGGAGGCCTTTGAAAGTTGTTTCCTTGGATTTGCTGATTTTGATTCCAAGCAAAATTTGGGTGGCTCCTCCAACCCGGATTGTAGGTCGAAGAGTAAGGATCATTTCTTTGTCGTTGCTGAAAGGCAGCATTGACTTAATCTTGTCCTTGAACAGGTGGATTGTAAGGATACTCTTCGGTAAGGTGTGATGGATCCGAACAACAAGCACAAACAGTTCGTGGGGGTAAAGCAGGGGCGGGAGAAGACGATGAGATTTTGGTCTCAATGGCTTCTAGCTTTTTCATAAGTGCGGCCATCTCGGCCTTCATAGCAATCGATATATCTAATTGATGTATGCCTGCCCTAGATTGACCAATAGAAGAAGATGAGGTGGTCTTTGTACTCTCCCACCGAATTGTTTGTTCACTAAGATCCTCGAGAAACTGCCATGCTTCCTCACTAGATTTGGTTAGAAAGTGACCTTGACAAATGGTTTCTAGCAACTGCTTCGTTGCCGGGTTCAGTCCCTCGTATAATGTTTGGCAACGTTGCCAATTTTCGATCCCATGGTGAGGGCATTGAACAAGTAGGTCTTTGAATCTTTCAAAACACTTCCAAAATGGTTCGGAAGGAAGCTGGGAAAATTGTATTATCTCATTGCGAATTCTCGCGGTCTTGTGATGAGGATAAAACTTTTTAAGAAAAACTTTAACAAACTCGTCCCAATTTCTAATTGAATGTGATGCTGTGCTGTATAGCCACTTCTCGGCTAAGTCACATAAGGTGAAAGGAATGACCCTTAGCCTTATAGCGTCATCACTCAATTGGGTTGTTTTCATCATGGCGCAAACGTTTTGGAATTTATTGATAAAGATATAAGCATCTTCGGATTCCAATCCATTAAATTTTGGCAGCATATTGATGAATGGGATTTTATTTCAAAATTATCACCATTTGCCGGTGGGGGTGAAAGACAGGTAGGTAAAGAGGTGCGGACAGAGTAGAAAAGATCCTGGAGCGCGATTCGTTGGGGCGCTACAACAGGCGGAAGATTCGGGTTATTCGCACCTAACGGAGGCGGAATCAGTCCCGTGGGTAAGGTGTTGTTGCGATTATATCCCGACATACCTTCCGAAGAAGAATTTGAAGGTGGAGGTAAGGAAATGGAGAGAATTTCGACTTCGGTGTCGAAAGGTTCGTCGGTCGGTACCAACGAAACACGGACTAATCGGGCGCTAGTATCCCTAGTCCAAAGTGACATACACTAAAGGGGTAGTGTAGTCAGAAAAATGAAAGACAGAATGTGGAGGTAAGATAACGTTAATGAGAAGAAAGTGAGTGGTGGTGGGGTGCAAGGATTTTACGCGACAAGTTGCAAGTTTTTATAAAAGATTTTTTCTTTTTCCCTTTTTTTTATTTTTATTTGGAACCGTTTGCAAAAAAGATTTTGATAAAGGGCTAAGACACACTTTCGATCAACCAAAAATGCACAATCAGGCCTAACTCTAGGGTCACCTAGGTCAGCTAGACAGCTCCTAACTGTTCCAAAGGGCTAGAGATAGGACCTCAAACCGTCTCTTCACCGCCAATTGCGGCCAGGTAAGTGCCAGGTAAGTGGGAGGCTCCCCACTACAAAAGTAGTGGTCCTAATTAAGTAACCATTTGCCTTAGACACACTTGCCTAGACACCGCAAAGTCAGGTTAGGATAAACGGTCTATGCCTATAACTAGTCCTCTGTCCTATTGAACGCGACGTTCTTAGGGCTGAGTCTAGTATTTTTTAATTAAATATGGTCAATGCAAATGCCTTATGTGATTTCTGGGGTCCTGGGAAGGGTGGTGAAATCCCCACCCAATCTGAATTGGTCAAAAGCCCTTTAAAGTCCGATTAAAGATATGCAAAACAGTAAAATCATTTGCAATCAAAGATTTTTATTTTATGTGGCGCAAAGAATCCTGCACAAGATTTGTTATTGAGAAGGGGGAAGATTTTTTTTATCTTTTTAGGCGCAAAGAAATCCTGCAGGAGATTTGACAAAAGATATATGGAAATTTGCAGAGGGGGTGCAAATTTCGTGCGCTGAAGACTCTAAAGGACCGCGGTTTAGCCGCACAAACCCCCTTACGGCCGCGGTTTAGCGGTGGAAACGGCGGCGCGGATCTCCAGAAAAATTGTGGTGTTCTGTTTTTCCAGCCCCTTTCTGTTCTAATGTACCTTTTTCTGTTTCGCACTCTGGATTTTTCAGATCCGTCGATCCTGCAAAGATTCACAAAAAAATACCCTTCAAACAATAAATGATAAAATTTTTATATTTTTTTTTCTTTTTCTGTTTTTATGATTTTTTTAATTTAGATTAACCCGAAATTGCAAAAAGGAAATAACACGCCATCCCCGGCAACGACGCCATTTGATTGATCTCAAAAACTATCTATTAACCGCAATCAAGAACGGCGTCGCTTGCAGCTAGCCGGTGAGTACGGGTCGGTCCACAGGGATGTTGTGAATTTCCTAGTCGCGCTAACGAGTTAATTCCGATGAATGTTCGGATTGATTTATTAAATCTAAAAATTACCAAATTAAGTTATACTAAAATTATCTAGATCTAAGTCTTGCTAGGGTTAGGCTTAAGGGAAGTTGAGAGATTAAAGGTTTCCTCACCGCTTTCAATACCCTATTTTAGATCAATTAGATGTTATGGTAATTATCAATGAAGTGGATTAGAATCTTTTGGGAAGATGTTTCTTCCTCTAGGTTCTTGTCCTTCCTTTATCGATCCTTACCCTAACCTCCATGGAAAACATGCGCAACCGGTCCTTTATACTACGGTATCACCGTTACCTTGAGGGGTAAGGTGCCGCAGGGAGCGGTGTGTGCGTGTATGCATGGAGTTCTAATTCTTAGGTGTGAAGGGGCAAGAAAGGAGTGAGAGATCTCATCTCTCAAACCTTTCTCTAAGGCTAACCCTAACAAGCGAGGAGACTACTCGCTCATTAGGGGATAAAAGACATTCTAAATTGAAAGAGAACTAAAGCAAAGAAATAAAAGTAACTTACTAATTTTTATTGATGGCTCTCTCCAAATATCAACGCAGTACATATTTGAATTTGTGAAATGAAAAGAGGCATAGCCTCATACAAGATTTAGAGTTCCTATTTATAGAGGATAGGAAACCCTAGGGTTACAATGACTCGCACATCTGCTATTACAAAAATACCCCTAAGAAAAGACCTAGTCAACGATACGCGCACCGCCACAATTTTCCGCGCCGACACGGGCTCTACCCGGCCGCGGTTCCGCGGCCAAAGGCATGCTTTGGCCGCGGTTCCGCGGCCAAAGAGTGGTTTTGGACTCAGAGCTTTTGGGTGCTGATTTTGGGCCTTTTTTGCTTCCTGTATCTTTAGTACTTTTCTCAAATGGGCTTCTAGGTTTCTTCCAGATCTCCCAGTGAACAATTGCAGTGGACTTTTAACTGTTCGCTTTGCAATCTTGGATCTTGCGTTGCCTTGTACTTTGTAAACTAATCTTTTGTGTAGGCTTTATCAAGATCCTTCTGTTTGTTGGTCAAAGTCTCAATTTTGCATCGTCTTTCATCTTTTTCACTGTTTTTATTCCAAGAACCCGTAACCTGTAATATGTAGCAGACATGCGTCAAAAGCACCTGTTTATTTATAAAATGAATAAGAATGGGGAATACAATAATGCAACATTATGGTATGAAAAACGACGTTGTGTTCGTGGCCGTCTTGAACGTAGTTCGGTACGCCCATAGAGCTTCATGCAGTCTCTCGTGCCAGTCTTTCTTATTTCGTGACACCGTCTTTTTCACGATCTTCGTCAAGGTCTTGTTGAAAGCCTCAGCTAGACCGTTAGCTCGGGGATTATAAACTGAGGAGTATCTCCAGTCTATGTTGTGTTGTTGTGCGAAGCGGCTGATCTTGTGGCTTCTGTAGGCTGGCCCGTTATCGGAGATGATCCGTCTCGGAGATGATCCGTCTCGGAGTTCCAAATCGATGAATGACGTGCGTCTTGAAGAAATGGAGTATATTCTCCGTCTTCACTTCCCTCGGCGGTATTGCTTCTGCCCATTTGGAGAAGCAGTCAGTTGTCGCCAAAATGAATCGATGTCCTCTGGACGATGCTGGTTTGATGGGGCCGATTATGTCAGTCCCCCACATTTTGAACGGCCAGCTAGCCACCGTTAGATGTAGTGGATTTGGATACTGGTGGATAAAGTCCCCGTGAATCTGGCACGAGTGGCATTGCTTCGCGTATTCGAGGCAGTCCTGGATCATCGTGAGCCAATAGTAGCCCATCCTTTTGATCTTCAGCTTCATCTTCAGGCCGGCTTGGTGAGAACCGCAGAGTCCGTCGTGAGTTTCTTGGACGACTCTTTTTGCTTCTTCAGGTCCCAGGAATCTTAGCCACAGAGAGTCAAATGACCTCTTATACAGAGTGTTATTGACGAAAGCGAAAGACAGAGCTCGTTTCATAAGCTGGTGTCTTGAGGACGGATCTTCAGGTGTTCGACGGGATTTGAAGTAGTCTATAAAGACTTCTCTCCAATCCTCAACCGTTTCCTGATCTTTTACTTGCAGAGTCGTTTGCTCGATCGCTCCCTTTTCTTCGGACGACTCCGGAGATATGTTTACCGGTGCAAGAACCCGACGGCTTTGCACCACGATTCTTACGTCATCGAGGTTCTCGTCAGCCAGTTCTTTAGCGAGCTTGGCTAATGCATCCGCTTTGCTATTTTCGGCATGCGGTATACTTTCCAAGGTGTAGGAAGGAATTTGAGTCAGCAGCTGCTGCACTCTCTCGCCGTATTTCACCAACTCTGGTTTGTACGTCTGGTAGTCGCCGTTTACCTGACTAACGACCAGTTGGGAGTCTCCGTATATGAGGAGGTTTTCAATTCCCATGTCAATGGCGATCTCGAGACCTGCTATCAAAGCTTCATACTCGGCTTCATTGATTGTCCTCGGCTCTGTCAAGGAGAAGGCGAAGCGCATTATCCCTCCTTGTGGAGTTACGAAGATGAGGCCTACCCCGACTTAATTATAGGGGTGCTTTGTCTGCGCTTCTTCATGGAAGACGCTCCATCAAAATAAAGTTCCCACCGGGTATCACCCCCGTCGATCGTGTCAAACGCATGTTCATCTGGCAATTCGCACTTCAGAGGAAAATCGACAGGTATCGGATGCTCAGCGAGGAAGTCGGCGATGGCCTGGCCTTTCACTGCTTTAAGAGGACGATAAGTTATCGATAACTCCATCAAGAGCATGGCCCATTTAGCGAGTCGTCCCGTTAATATGGCTTTTGACATCAAATATTTGAGGGGATCCACTTTTGATATGAGATGGACCTCATGTGCCAACGCATAGTGTCTGAGCTTCGTTATTGCGAAGATCAACGCCAGGCAGTGTTTTTCTATGGGAGAATAATTGCTTTCTGCCCCCAGTAGAACTCGACTCAAATAGTAGAGAGCTCTTTCCTTCCCTTGGTCGTTCTCCTGTGCCTATAATGCACCTAAGGAACCTTCAAGGGCGGTTGTATACAGAATGAGAGGCTTTCCCTTGACGGGAGCGGTCAGCACCGGCGGATTCTGCAGATACTGCTTGATTTCGTCCAGTGCGCCTTGGCATTTACGGTCCCAAACGAAAGGGGTCCCTTTCTTCATTAGGTGACTGTATGGACGGCACTTGCCGGAGAGATTAGCTATAAACCGCCGAATATACGCGAGCTTCTCTTAGAGAGACCGCAATTGCTTGAGAGTCCTTGGCGGGGGCATTTCCATAATCGCCTTGATCTTTGACGGATCTATCTCGATGCCTCTGTGTTGGACAATAAATCCTAGGAATTTGCCCAAGGAAACTCTGAATGCACATTTGAGAGGGTTCATCTTCAAGTTGTATTGCCGAAGGCGTTGAAATACGATCTTCAGATGCTCGAGATGTTCCTCGTATGATTTGCTTTTAACCACGAGGTCGTCGATATAGCATTCGACGATTTCATGTATTAGGTCATCGAAGATCTTCGTCATGGCCCTCTGATAGGTGGCACCGGCGTTCTTTAGACCGAAAGGCATCACCTTATAGCAGAATATACCCAGAGGGGTCCAGAAAGCAGTATACTTCTGGTCTTCGGGATGCATCTTTATCTGATTGTATCCTAATGATCCGTCCATGAAAGAGAAAACTTCCTGAGTGGACGTATAATCTATCATCAGCTCAGTGACTGGTACTGGAAAGTCGTCCTTTGGGCAAGCTTTGTTGAGGTCCCGAAAGTCCACGCATATGCGCACTGTCCCATTTTTCTTCATTACTGGAACAATGTTGGCGATCCAGTCGGGATATTGATCCTCTTGGATAAAACCGGAGTCGATTAGTTTCTTGACCTCGGCGTTGATGCTCATCTCAAGCTCGAGCCGCATTCTCCTCAGTGCTTGTTTGATTGGCTTGGCGTCCGGAGATATTTCCAATTTGTGGACAACAATCTCTGGATCTAGTCCTCGCATTTCGGAATAATTCCATGCGAAGCAATCCTTATGCTGCATAAGCATGTCCTTTAGCGTAGCCACCTTTTCTTCAGACAACAACTCACTGACGAATGTCGGTCGTGGGTCACTTGCCGTTCCCAAATCAATTTTCTTGAGGTTATCTGCAGTGGTATGTATCCCATCTTCCAGCTCTTTTGGCGCCGGTGGAAACTCTGAGATCACATCGTCATCATCGTTTTCGAAGCACCAGGGGAGGTCATCCCCATCCTCAGGCTCTTCTTTTGATAGTGTTATCATATGACAGGTACGAGCTTGCTTCCAAGACCGATGTCGATCTGGTTCTACTCTCGCTGTATGCGTGGCTTTTGGTTCGTGCTTCTGCGGCGGAGTTATCCTCCAACTGCTGGATAGAGCGAACTTGCCGAGCTGATATTGGTCTTCGACCCAGTTCTTGAAGGTGAAGCAGTCTTCGAGAAGTTGTCCTATCGCTTGGTGATAAGAGAAATAGTCTGGGTGGGAGATCTCATTGGCTTGCTCGGGGTGTTTGGACTTCGGAAGTGTAATCATCTGATGTTTTATAGCGAGATCAAGTATCTTCCGTGTTTTGTTCTGAGGAAAAGAGTATGCTCGACCCATCTTCTTTATGAGAGACGAATCCGGATTGCTCGATTCCCGATCGCGTGGCTTCTTGGTCCCACTTTGTTGCTGTCGAACGCTTTTCCCGCTCTTTGATTTATTTTTGCCTCTGCGTCGGGCCTTTTGTATGACGGGTTGATAAGGAAGAGCATTGTCATTCTCTGTGACCTGCTGAAGGAGGCGCTGCGTCCTGGCTTTCTCGTAAATGGCCATTTCACGGTTATGGTCATCCCGGATCTTTTGACCCGCTTCCCTGATAAGCTTGTCCATTCGTTCTTTGAACGACGGACTCGGCATTTTGATGGTAAGATCTCATTTTGGCCCAGGGTCAGCGTTTTCTGACAGGGCGTCCTCTTCTTCATCGAAGTCATATATGACGTAGCTACCATGGACTCGTTCCCGTTTCTTGGATTGGACATATCCGAGCCCAACCGTTTCCATTCTCCCGTTGGGCAACTTTCTTTGAGTCCCGGGGACGTCCCAAATTCTGTTGTAGAATCGAGCTTGTCGAGTAGTCTGTCTGAAGGGTATCCCTTGGCGCTTCAATAGCCTTTTCAAGCCTTCCGAGTAATATCTATGCAGACGGATGGGCTGGAGTCTGTCGAGCGTGGAATCGGCGCCGTGCCAGATTTCTTTTTCCATTTTGGTTTCCCCGGATCGGTAGAATAGGATCGCCTCTTCACCTTTTCGCCTGGGAGGGATGTAAAATGTCTGCAGTTCTTGCACACTATAAGCTTCAAGTGCATCGAGCTCTTTGTAATGCTCCCGCGGAACCATGGTGATTTGCAAACTCTGATTATTGTCAGCGAAGGCTTGTATTGACAGTCGAACGGAAAATATTGCGTTAACTTCATCTTCCGAGTCACTGCCGAAGATCAACATGGGGGTGGACGGTCCCGGGTTGTTGCGTTGGGGCAGCCCTGAATAAACTATCTCTTCTTTCTCCTCGGTATCACTCCCGAAGACTAGAATAGTGGTGATAGCTTTGTTCTTCGGTTTATGACATCTCTCCGTGTCCTCGAAATTAGTAAGAAGTACTTTGCATCTTCATACTTTCGGACTTCATTCACAGAGAATGGGTTCAGCTCTCCTGTTACGGTATACTCGAGACCATCCTTGAAATATTTCATACACTGATGTTGTGTAGAGGGAATGATATTGTACTCGTGTAACCAAGGCCTTCCGAGCAAAGAATTATAGCAGGTCTTAGCGTCAATGACGTGAAATTTAATATTCGTGACGAGTAGCCCGAAGCGCAGCGTCAGTATCACAGACCCGAGAGTCCGTGATGATTGGGAGTCGAAAACGGAGATGGTGATTTTATCACGAGCGAGGTGCTGAACGCTCATGCAGATTTCCTTCAATACTCTCACGTTGAGGAGATTGACGGAAGACCCATTGTCAACCAGGATTTTGCCTATCTTTATATCGTGACAATATCCGGAGACATAAAGGGGACGGTTGTGCTCGCACGTCCCAAGGAGGAGATCTTCATCGCCGAAGGTGATATCGGTTGTGTGCACTTCTTCCAACTCGTTCTTCATCTTTTCTTCGGCGGGAAAAGCTTGGAATTGTCCTGGCTCTTGTAGCGCCTTGATCAATGAATCTCTCGCCTCTTTAGATAACAGAAGGGCGTCGAGAATGCTGAGCTGCGAAGGTAGCTTCCTCAAGTGTGCCAGAACGTTGTAGTCCACCCTGTTCTCCTTTGGCGGGTCCTTGGCAGTTAGCTCTTTAATGACTTGGTCATCTAGGGCGATATCCTCAGAGACTTTTTCTTTTCCCTTATCTTTTTTATTTGACCCACTGTTCGAGGGCCCAAGATTCTTTTCGGGCAGCGTACGGTTGCGCAGCTGAATATTTTCACAGGTCTTCGGTTCTTCCTCTTTTCCCAAGGTGGATTCCTTAAAGAGAGGGCCAAGAGCCATTTCTTCGTCAGAGTCGCTCCTGAAGGTAAGAACTTGCGATCCCCCGGCGTTGACCATGCGATAGTTGCAGGTATTTCTTTTATGCTCCTCGGTCGTATTTCTTTGCTCCCGATGAGTTTTGCGTTTCATCCGCTTAAAATGTTGCCGGTGAGCTACATATCCCTGCCACCACCTTGTAAAAGCGTTGCATTCTTCGGTGGGGTGCGCAATCTTTCGATAATATAGGTAGTAGCTAGAATGTGTTTCTGCTTCACCAAAGGCGTTCGCTTCGGATGATGGTAGCTTCATTCCCATTGATATGGCTTTAGCGAACCTCTTCCTCGTCTTGAACCTGTTTTTATTTTCAACGGAGGTGCTTTGATCTGGTGGGAATATTTCATCCCTTTTGTCCTGTCGTCGGCGTTTGGCCCTTTCAAATATGGCCATCTCACGCTCCCGATCAGCTTTGGTTTTAAGAAGAGCTGTATTCAGGAATGTATCAATTATTTCATCTGATGGCCATAGGAGTTCTGGCTCAGGACCTGCCCCCAGTTTCTTCGTACAAGGAGCCTCTTCATTGTCTAGCGATGAATGAGAGATCACATGGCAGCTTGCCACGTAATCTTCAGATTCATCCGATGAGTCTTCTCCATCATTTCCGTCCTCAAGGACGTGGCTGAGAAACTCTTGAAGTGTGACCGGAGTCCGCGCCTTCTGGTTATACTCTTCCAGCGCGTCAATCTGTTTTTGTAGGTCAGTGCGCTTGTCGTCAGGCTTCACGGGTTTCTTGGATTTCTTCTTCTTCTTTGAATATTTTGACGGCTGGGTGTGAACACTTTGGCTATCACCACCAATATTTGGAGTTGGGCGCGGTTTCAGCATTCCTTTGATGACCTCAGGTTCCAGTGGATTCTTCCACTTAATTTCCGGACATGTGTGGAGATCGTTCAGCATTCTTTTGGTTTTAGCTGAAAGAGCGACCTCCCATGGAGCTTCCTCAACAAAAGAGCACGATGCCCCCGGTGTATTCGTCTTCTTAGGAGTGTGCGGTTGTGGTGGGTTTACTTTCCACTTCTCAGACAGTGCAAACTTTCCTTGCTGGTACTGGTCCTCGATCCAACCCTTAAAGACGAAGCAATCTTCAATTGGATGGCTTGCCGTTTGGTGGTAAGGGCAATAATTAGGATTATTCGCTTCGCCGGGTTGCAATGGTCGCTTTGGATTCGGCAGATTGATAAGCCTGTTGCGCATCGCCAGTTCAAATAGTCTCTTCGTTTTGTCCAGTGGGAACGAGTAAGGACGCTTCATTTTCTCATTATAATTGCGCCGTCTCTCTTCCAGTTGATCCATTAGTTTTGGGTCACTGGGCTGCTGTTGAGTATTCGCAACGAATGTCGCCTTCCCTTTACCCTTTTCGTTCAGCGGCTCCGGCTTCGGAGGGGACGGTCTATGACCCATCTGGTCCATTTGGGCCAGCTTGTCGATTAAAGCTTGGAACGTGGTCGGTTTGAAGAACATCATGAACCGTGAAATAGTTGCATGAGGGTCTAGGGTGCCCACGAACATGCCCACCGCTGGTGCTTCTTCGATGCGCTGTTCGCATTTTGACCACAGATTCCGCCATCGGATTGCGTACTGAACCCACGTCTCAGCTGGCTTCACCCTGGCATTGATCAATACCGTTATTGGGGTGCGTTCACTAGCACTTGCGAATTGCTGGGTGAAAAACAACTCCATTTCTGCGAAAGTCTTGACGGAGTCGTTTGGAAGTTCAGAATACCACTCAAATGCCGTTTCTGACAAGCTGCCGACGAATTGGCGGAGCAAAAGCTTGTCATCACCATCGGTGTTGCCACAAAGAGCCCTGAACTGAGCGACATGTTGATGGGGATTGCCTGTCCCCTTGTTCATATGGAATTTGGGGATCGTGTAGCCCGGCGGATACTTTATCTGATCATACCAGCCTGGATACGGTCGCCCAGTTTTGACGACTTGGCCGGCCGCTTCATTTGCCTGGTGAACTCGTATTTGCTGAGAAATATAGTCATCCAAAGCGGCCTTGGAAATAGATTCCTCTTTGGCTGCTGAAAGAGACAGAGGAAGATCCGATGTCTCTCCTCTGTCATCTTCAATAATGACTGGAGGGTCTTCAGCTGGGGGATCCGGCTGTAACATCATCCCGACCATGTCCTGGAAGAGAAGCGCCATTCTTATTACGTTGGCAGCTTGTTCTGCAGCTTCTCTGTCCTTCTTTTCGAGGATTCTGCGTAGGAAGTCAGCATCGGTTTCTTGCTCATGACGCTGCTTCGATGACGCCTCCGGGCTTTCTTTTGGTCCGGTGAGTGCAGCCATTGTAGTCAGCATCTCCTGAAGCTTCTGCTGTTGTTGTTCCTGGGCCCTTGTTATTGATCGGGTAAGCGGTCGATGGCCCGTCGAAGTGCGGCTTTCCTCTTTTCCGGAAGCCATGTAAACAGTATGTACCGCTATGCCTCCAGACTTGGGGCGTTTGGGCTCAGCGTCTTTGCGATCTGCCGTAGTCACAGGGGCTTTCTCTGGCTTCCTCCCCTTTTGAGCAGTTGAAGTCGAGGGGGGCGTCGCAGCGGGCACCCAGACAGCTGTTGCCTTTTGTGGCTTAGCAAGACGGTTCTATTCTTGTTGAATCTTCGCCCTTTTCTGTCGGCGAGGGTAATCTTGATCAACTACTGATTTCCGAACCTTCCGCCAGACTTTGTAGATTTTGGAGGACAGCCGCTGAGGGGACTGTTCTGGCTTTGCTTCCGCAACATTCTCCACGGATGGAGGAGATCTTTTTGTAAGTCGATGTACAACACCCCACGACTTGCGGGGAGGCGGAATAATGAAAAACGATCTTGTTTTAGGCATAAACATCGACTAACCGAGAATCATTGCATAAACAATAACTAACAAGAAACCATAGAAGAGTTAACTACTATGATAAGTGATTATACCTAAAGAACCGAGTCCTTCGTCTTGTCGTTCTCCACGTCCTCTACGGCCTTCTCTATGTAGTAGAAGATCCACCCGAGAGCTATACTACAAGCTTCACCTCTAACTTGAGGTAACTAGGTTTCTTAAATCGCTAATCTAAGTAACCTAGGTGATATAGAGAGTGGTTAAGGATTAAGTAGTCTATTCTAATCCTTGGTCTCAACACATGAGAGGGGAGGATTAGGGTTTGAAGAGGGAGAGCTTGAGGAGAGAGAAAGTGAGCAAGAGAATGAGATGAGATAATAAGCTATCATAATATATATCAATCATTATGATTTATCCAACAAAATAAAATGAATGATTAATCATCATGCTTAATAAATATAAGAGGGTGATTCATCTCCATGAGTCATTAAGCATTTATGATGCATTAATGACTTGGATGAATCACTCAAATGACTCACTAATCTCATTTAATGCATATGCCACCTTAACCCCCAACTCACCATCTTCTAGAAGCTTCTCGCGCAATTACGAGAACGCCCTTCCTATCCGTGAAAACACGGAAAAACTTTAGACTGTATAAATCCAATAACCGGATACTAGAAACTGGCTTAAACCAAAGCCGACTAGTAAAAACTGTCCGGATGTCGTACGTGCGTAAACACACGTATGCGTCCGAACCCTTGTCGTAAAACCATACGACCTCTATATCGTTTTGCCTGGAGTAGGGAAACTCTCTGTATGGGACTCTATAGATTCGACTACTACGCTGGCAGTGGGTTTAACCACAGACCGCAAGCGGCACTAGCTGTACGTAACGGTCCCCGGGTAGATGTCGATAAGAAGGCCGATGAGGAAACCCATCCGAACTCCTACTGAGTCTGATGTGACAATCTCCGTACAGTCCGGTCTGTTCGTCTAAGACTATCGCATATCGGGCCTAGGGGGGCGGCAAGCGTCAGTCTCCTAATAGCGGTATAAGTCGTGTCGGAGTGAAGCCCATTACACCCTGAGAAACTACTGAAACCTACCAGTAAATCTCGCTTGCCCTGGCCAGGGACTTTGCGTAATGGCTCTCTGACACAGCGCGATATCAACCCCCAATACCGGGAGAGACGAATCCTGTCTAACCGCCACTGCCTCCAAGTTCTCGGGACTGCACCCAACTGCTACCTGTTTGCACGAATCCTTTGAGCCGTGGTAGGATAGCAATCTAAGAACAGTGGGACACACTCGAGGCGAAGCAGCAGTGTCAAGTCTGCGGACTATGCTGTACTCATGTCACCTGGGAACTGTTCACTGACGACTGGTATAAAACCAACCAACAGTTCCCTATGAGTCCTGTCCGGTGTACCCGTAACCTAACGAGCACCTGCATACTATCTCCAGTACGACATACTGACGGCTGTGGGACAGACCATCTCCCCAACTGGGATGAGAAGCGTACACACCATTCTACTCCGGAGTATCGATGCCCTGTTTCGATAATCCTACGACTAGGGACCTGAATAAGGATGTACTTGTAGACTACCCAGCCCCCACTAGTGTGACTGCCATCACAACGCTGGTAGTCAAGCAAGATCCTAAGAGCTCTATCAATACGTATACTCACATATTAAGATAGAAAAACCAAGTAGCATACTACCATGTTTAGCAAGATTGTTATATACATGTGAATATCCCAAGCTTCCATTAAGTAATATACAAACTAGTATGATACAATAATGGCCCCTAGGGCATATACACTAACAATCTCCCACTTGCACTAGGGCCATGTACTGGCATATCGAAGACCGATGATCTCGAGTAGCCTCTCGAACTGAATCTGAGGTAGGGCCTTTGTGAATGGATCGACAATGTTCTCTTCAGTAGCAACTCTCCGAACCTCGATCTCCCGACGATCAATGATCTCCCTGATCAGGTGATACCGCCTTAAGATGTGTCTGGACTTCTGATGGGACCTTGGTTCCTTCGCTAAAGCTATAGCTCCGTTGTTGTCGCAATACAGAGGTATTGGATCAACAATGGTAGGAACCACCTGAAGTTCTGTTAGGAACTTCTTCATCCAGACCGCTTCTTTTGCGGCATCGCAAGCAGCAATATACTCCGCTTCTATCGTCGAGTCAGCAACGGTGTCCTGCTTGGAACTCTTCCAGCACACCGCCCCTCCATTGAGGGTAAAGACATAACCTGACATGGACTTGGAATCGTCCTTATCACTCTGGAAGCCGGAATCAGCATAGGCCTCCATCCTGAGGTCTTTTCCACCGTAAACCAAGAACATCTCCTTAGTCCTCCTCAGGTACTTGAGAATGTTCTTTACTGCTATCCAGTGCTTCTCCCCTGGGTCTGACTGATACCGGTTTACCACGCTCAGTGCGTAAGCTACATCTGGTCTGGTGCACAACATCGCATACATTATAGAGCCTACCGCAGAAGCGTAGGGTATAATAGACATGCGTTCCCTTTCCAAATCAGTCTTGGGAGACATCTCTTTGGATAGGGTGATTCCGTGACAAGCCGGTAGATTACCGCGCTTAGAATCTTCCATACTGAATCTTTTCAGTACAGTGTCGATATACCTGGACTGCGAAAGTCCCAACATCCTCTTGGATCTATCACGATAGATCCGGATCCCCAGAATGTAAGAGGCATCACCCAGGTCTTTCATGGAGAACCTGTGTGACAAGAATCCTTTGACAGATTGTAGCATAGGAATGTCATTTCCTATCAATAGAATGTCATCCACGTACAAGACGAGGAATACGACAGTTCTTGCTACAACTTTACTATATATGCACGGTTCATCTGGATTTTTGATAAAGTCATATTCTTTGACTGTTTCATCAAAACAGATGTTCCAACTCCGCGATGCCTGCTTTAGTCCATAAATGGACTTAAGCAACTTGCATACTTTCCCGCTGCTCCCACTCTGATTGAAACCCTCTGGCTGATCCATATAGACGCACTCTTCTAAATTACCATTTAGAAAGGCCGTCTTTACATCCATCTGCCAGATCTCATAATCGTGGAAGGCGGCAATAGCAAGAAGGACCTGAATGGATTTGAGCATAGCCACTGGAGAGAAAGTTTCGTCATAGTCCAAACCAGGTCTTTGACGAAAACCCTTTGCAACAAGTCTTGCTTTATAGGTTTCCACCTGTCCATCTACACCAATCTTTTTCTTGAAGATCCATTTGCATCCTATGGGTTTTACCCCATCTGGAGCAAAGTCCAAAGTCCATACTTTGTTGGTGTACATGGACTCCATTTCGGTCCGCATTGCATCTAGCCATCGTACCGAGTCGCCGCTCTGGATGGCCTGCTGGAAGCCAGTAGGTTCATCATCATCTATGATGCAATCCTCTCTATCCCCATCTATGAGAAAACCATAGTATCTCTCAGGCGGATGAGACGGCCTACTACTCCTGCGGAGGGGTGCGGTAATGTCCTGTTCTTCTTGAACTACCGGTTCTACCAAACTTTCAGTATTAGTTTGTGGTTCTGGAATTTCTTCCAGTTCTATTTTGCTCCCACTTGATTCCTTTTATAAAAATTGATGTTCTAGAAAATGAGCATTACGAGAAACAAATACCTTTTGTTCCTCTGCATAATAGAATAGATATCCCCTAGAGTTCTTTGGATATCCCACAAACTTACACTTTACTGATCGTGCCTCGAGCTTGTCCACATGCTGCTTTTTAACAAAAGCTGGACATCCCCAAATCTTTATATACTGTAGATGGGGTTTCTTCCCACTCCACATCTGATATGGAGTGGTAGGCATAGTCTTGGTAGGTACCATGTTCAAAAGATATGCCGCTGATTCTAGCGCATAACCCCAAAAAGATCGCGGTAACTCAGCATTACTCATCATGGATCGTACCATATCCAATAGGGTTCGATTCCGTCTCTCCGATACACCGTTATGACGTGGAGTGTATGGAGGAGTAAACTGAGAGAGAATTCCTTTCTCTTTTAGGTAACCTAGGAACTCGGCACTCAAGTATTCACCACCTCGATCAGATCTTAGTGTCTTGATACTTTTGCCGGTTTGGTTTTCTACTTCATTCTTATACTCTTAGAATTTCTCAAAAGCCTCGGATTTATGTTTCATCAGATAAATGAATCCGTACCTTGAGTAATCATCCGTGAAAGTAATGAAATAGGAAAAACCACCTCTTGCATGTGTAGACATCGGACCACATACATCGCTGTGTATGAGTCCTAAGAGCTCGCTCGCTCTTACTCCATGTCTAGTAAATGAAGTCTTTGTCATCTTTCCTTTGAGACAAGATTGACAAGTGGCATAAGTTTGATATTCGAACGAGTCTAAATATCCTTCTCTATGTAACTTAGTCAACCTTCTCTCATTGATGTGACCCAGTCTACATGCCATAAGAAAGCTTTATTTAAATCTGGAGACTTTCTTTTTAGTGTGTTCTGGACATTGAAAATTTGGAGTTGGTTTAACACATATATACCGTTATCCAGTGTACTGGACCCAATCAAACCATGATTAAGGTGGATGTTGACAACATCACTTACAAACGTGAAATCATAACCTTTATTTGATAACAAGGAAACAGATATGATATTACACGTTAAGCTGGGTACACAAAAATAATTATGTAAAACCAAAATGTGTCCACTCGTCAATCCTAGGTGATAATCCCCTACGGACACAGCTCCCACGCTAGCTCCGCTAGCAACAATCAGGGTCATATCACCTTCCTTCAGCACTCTACGGTTTCTCAGTGCCTGCAATGAATTGCAAATATGAGATCCTGATCCGTTATCCAATACCCTGGAAGTAGAGTTGATTGACAGACAATTCTCAATTACAAACACACCTGAAGTCGAAGCCACAGCTTGCTTCGGTTCCAGGTTCTTGGCGTTCCACGCCTTGCAATCCTTTTTCCAGTGCCCTTTCCTGTGACAATGGAAGCACTCATCCTGGGCCACTACCGGTACCGCAAACTTTTTCTTTCCCTTCCCTGCCATCTTACTAACACCTCCTCTAGGTCTGTTGGCGGCCTTATTCTTCCTTCCTTTGGTTTTAGCCTTGGACCCGGAAGAAGAAGTACCGCGAACAAATATAGCGGGTGTTTCCCTTGCCTTCTGCAAGGTGCCCTCTGCACTCCTCAACATGTTAAGGAGTTCTGAAAGTTCAACTTCTTTTCTTTGAATGTTGAAGTTCAGAATAAACTGGGCATAGGTGGGAGGGAGGGACTGGAGAATAAGGTCTGTATAGAGCTCATTATCCAAAGTCGTCCCAAGGTCTGCGAGCTCTTCTATATAGCCAATCATCTTTAGGACATGTTCTCCTACCGATGATCCGACGGCCAACCTCGCTTGAAACAGCTTCTTTGAGGTCTCGTATCTTGCTATACGAGATTGCTCCCCATACAGATCTTTTGTATGGAGAAATATAGAGTCAAGATCCATATCCTCGTGCCTCCTCTGATGTTCATTGTTCATCGTGGCAAGCACGATGCACTTGGCTTTCGCGCAATCTAAATCCCAGGTTTTGCGGATTTCCTTATCCGCATTACTGGATTTGGGACCTGGGACTTCAGGTGCCTTAGTGGTGAGTACATACCCCAATTTGTCATAAGTCAAGGCCACTTTGACATTCCGCAGCCAATCTTTATAGTTTGGCCCTGTCAGTATATTTTTCTCTAAAAGTAACTTAAGTCCAGTCATTTTCAGGGTCGCTGCAATTAGGAGAGAGAGAAGAAAACTCTTTAGCATGATGCTCTTGCAAGTTTAGAATGGTTTTTAATTTATCTAAACTGGATGGCTCCCACTGTTTCTCGAATCCTTCCTCAAACCATAAAAGAAGAATTAGCCAGGACTATTCTCACTGTACAATACTTGCTTAACCGTTCAGCCAGGCTGGTGTCGGTACTTCGAGGGAGGTTTTCCAACGCTTTCGCGAAGTTCCTTAATTAAATAACCTCTTTTCTCTGGGGGCGTAACCCCGCTGACACCTTTCTTGACACCTACTTGGTTTATAGCATTGATCGTTAAGTGACGAATATCCTGATGAGTAGCATATACTCACAGTAGGATTGGGATCCAAATATCATCGTATGATAATGTTGAAGGAATCCTACCATCATTCATCAAACTCCAAATGGTATGCAACTCTTTGCAAATTTCAGTTTCTTTAGAAATTCCCGATATATATTTTTGCCCCATGCTCTTATGACCTTGGCGTTAGGTCAAAATGTCATAAGTCACATGTCAAGTTCTACCCATCATTATCTTGTTAATTTGAACCCATCCGTATATATCCTTGACGTTCGACCAAAATGATAATACGACTGTCCCAAACTAACTCATCTATCTATGCGACAAATGAATACCCAGCAGCTACCAAACACTATGCCTTGGCGTTAGGTCAAAATATATAGCTTGAATACTACTGAATACCCAAATGAAATGACGAAGGGCTACGAATGGTTTTGGCGAAACCGTGAACGTAGTGAACTTGATATGACCGAAGGAACCTGATAGCTTTTAAAAGGAGTGGTTAAAGCTCCGCAATTTTAAAAATATCATCTGGTTTAAAATAACCGAGTGGTATCTTTTAAATTGTTCCAACGATTCATCTTTTGGTTTATTTTCTTTGCATTATAAATAATGCGTCCCATCATTAACCTATCATTGCAGAAAACAACGAAAATACTACGTCCTCTTATACCATCCGCATTCGTCACTGGGTCCCGTCATCACCCGTTAGGTTACTTAACTAACGACAGAGCGGGGGCTGGGCTAGCGCGGGTGTAAAACATAAGTGACGTCTAAATAGCTATCATATATAGATATTGTACATTCGTCAGACGCAATAATAGGCATTCCGGATCCCATATGAACTTTATTGGATTTGCAAGCAATCCTCATTTGTTTAGAGCCTGCAACAAAAGACGGATTACACAGTTGTGATGAATAGCCATTACCCCACCCTAGACCCCTACGGGTACGGCAAACTACCCGTCAAATACCCGAAGTGAAGCGGTCTCCCTCAACAAAGTGAGTAAGCCACTAAACACTTCAAAGTATCCGGTAGTTTTTGCACCCCATCTTGGGTCTATCCTAGGAGCAAAAACAGTAAAATGAAATAATACAACGGTGGCTACAACCGCAACCTGGATGCGTCCCGCAAAATAATATTACAATATATTACAATTACATCGAATGAATGAATATAACAACCCATCTCAAACCCCGGATAATCATCACAACAGTCCAATACAGTTCACAACCACAAACAGTAAAAACCATTACAGAAATGTGCAACCCCCTGCCAACCGACATACTAGCAGTTAGGGGAGGTTTACGAACACATTATACAAACACAGATATAATCTTATTAGCAAACATCGTAAAATTTCGATCGAGCAAAACACTTTAGATTCTACTCCAAAACTTCTCTGTGCACCTGAGATCTTAGCAGAAAATAAAATATCCCAGAAACATCATTATTAACACCTAGGAGTTACTGAGAAATTTAGGCTGACTCGGGCCTAATTCGGCCGCGGATCTGCGGCGGATCGCATGGATCCGCCGCGGTTCCGCGGTGCATTAGCCGAGTCACAGGTCCAAATTTCTACAGTAGCCCTAGTTTTTCCTGCTTGTTATTCTGAAGCTCCCTGAAAAATTTTTAGAGCCAGTTTTAAAATCGACAGAAACTGTGATAATTCGATGATGTTTCCGGTTAATTATTGTTTAGCGGTTCCGCGGTGCGTTCGAAATTCTTACGACTTTGCTAATGAGTTAATTATTGTTTAGCGAGGCTCTGATACCACTGTAAGTCGATGTACAACACCCCCCGACTTGCGGGGAGGCGGAATAATGAAAAACGATCTTGTTTTTGGCGTAAACATCGACTAACCGAGAATCATTGCATAAACAATAACTAACAAGAAACCATAGAAGAGTTAACTACTATGATAAGTGATTATACCTAAAGAACCGAGTCATTCGTCTTATCGTTCTCCACGTCCTCTACGGCCTTCTCTATGTAGTAGAAGATCCACCCGAGAGCTATACTACAAGCTTCACCTCTAACTTGAGGTAACTAGGTTTCTTAAATCGCTAATCTAAGTAACCTAGGTGATATAGAGAGTGGTTAAGGATTAAGTAGTCTATTCTAATCCTTGGTCTCAACACATGAGAGGGGAGGATTAGGGTTTGAAGAGGGAGAGCTTGAGGAGAGAGAAAGTGAGCAAGAGAATGAGATGAGATAATAAGCTATCATAATATATATCAAGCATTATGATTTATCCAACAAAATAAAATGAATGATTAATCATCATGCTTAATAAATATAAGAGGGTGATTCATCTCCATGAGTCATTAAGCATTTATGATGCATTAATGACTTGGATGAATCACTCAAATGACTCACTAATCTCATTTAATGCATATGCCACCTTAACCCCCAACTCACCATCTTCTAGAAGCTTCTCGCGCAATTACGAGAACGCCCTTCCTATCCGTGAAAAAACGGAAAAACTTTAGACTGTATAAATCCAATAACCGGATACTAGAAACTGGCTTAAACCAAAGCCGACTAGTAAAAACTGTCCGGATGTCGTACGTGCGTAAACACACGTATGCTTCCGAACCCTTGTCGTAAAACCATACGACCTCTATATCGTTTCGCCTGGAGTAGGAAAACTCTCTGTGTGGGACTCTAGAGACTCGACTACTACGCTGGCAGTGGGTTTAACCATAGACCGCAAGCGGCACTAGCTGTACGTAACAGTCCCCAGGTAGATGTCGAAAGAAGGCCGATGAGGAAACCCATCCGAACTCCTACTGAGTCTGATGTGACAATCTCTGTACAGTCCGGTCTGTTGGTCTAAGACTATCGCATATCGGGCCTAGGGCGGCAGCTAGCGTCAGTCCCCTAATAGCGGTATAAGTCGTGTCGGAGTGAAGCCAATTACACCCTGAGAAACTACTAAAACCTACCAGTAAATCTCGCTTGCCCTGGCCAGGGACTTTGCGTAATGGCTCTCTGACACAGCGCGATATCAACCCCCAATACCGGGAGAGATGAATCCTGTCTAACCGCCACTGCCTCCAAGTGCTCGGGACTGCACCCAACTGCTACCTGTTTGCACGACTCCTTTGAGCCGTGGTAGGGTAGCAATCTAAGAACAGTGGGACACACTCGAGGCGAAGCAGCAGTGTCAAGTCTGCGGACTATGCTGTACTCATGTCACCTGGGAACTGTTCACTGACGACTGGTATAAAACCAACCAACAGTTCCCTATGAGTACTGTCCGGTGTACCCGTAACCTAACGAGCACCTGCATACTATCTCCAGTACGACGTACTGACGGCTGTGGGACAGACCATCTCCCCAACTGGGATGAGAAGCGTACACACTAGTCTACTCCGGAGTATCGATGCCCTGTCTTGATAATCCTACGACTAGGGACCTGAATAAGGATGTGCCTGTAGACTACCCAGCCCCCACTAGTGTAACTGCCATCACAACGCTGGTAGTCAAGCAAGATCCTAAGAGCTCTATCAATACGTATACTCACATATTAAGATAGAAAAACCAAGTAGCATTCTACCATGTTTAGCAAGACTGTTATATACATGTGAGTATCCCAAGCTTCCATTAAGTAATATACAAACTAGTATGATACAATAATGGCCCCTACGGCATATGCACTAACACTTTTTAGTACGGCGGTAGGAGAGTTCCTGCGCACCTTGTTCACCAACTCGAAGCTGTTCCCGGTTGGAACAACAGCATTAACTTCCACCGTTGGGGCTGGTGGAGTTAGCCTAGAGGGAGAGTTGCCCCCAGCCTTCTTTACTTGGCGCCAGTGGCGACGTCGAGCGGGTCGAGCTGTCGGGATTGTTTCAGCTTGAGGGGTGACTTCGTCTTGCCCCCTGTTTTGGAGAAGGGTTGTTGCTGGCGTCAGCCTCTTGAAGACTGATGTCAGTTGAGTAGCAGTATTTAATCTGTCAAATATAGACTTTGGAGTAGGAACGGGAGCTAAGACGGTCAGTCTTGTGAAGACCGACCCTTTGGCAGGAGAAGCCGCCTTGACGACTTCGGGAGCAGGGATGGTTACTCTCTTTGGAACAACCTTTTCTTGAATTGCAGGCTTCACCATTGATCCACAGGAATTTTGGCCCAATCTGGCGAAGACCGAGGCGCTGAAGTTGGACGACCCGTTGAGAGGGGCCGCTGTAGTTGTAAGCCGATCAAATACCGACTTCTTGGGAGCTTCTGGTGTTGGTACAGGAGTGCTGAAGCTCATCGGTGGGAGCATAGTCCCTAAAAACAATCCGGTAGTGGCCTGAGTCACCTGGTTCACCGGCATTGTGAACAGAGAAGCCGCTTGGGGCCCGTAAGCTATGCCTCCAAATGAGGCGGAACGTGGGTTGCAGTTGCAGTTGGAACACTTTGCGCAAGTTGATGCCATTGATTCTTCGCTTTCTGCACCAAGCAAAACGCCAAATCTCAGTACCTCGAACCCAAGGCAACCGTATCAAACCGCGATTCGTTCGCGAACACGACACACGAAGTGTGGAGTGGAAAAAGGAAAAGGTCCCGCCGGGCATGCCAGAATCTTGTTCCCCGCCGAAAGACGCAGGAAGACGCGATAGACGTCTCGCCTGAATTTCGGGGCAGATGCTAATTGGTGCTATCTGTCCACCTCTCTGAAGTGCCAAGTTGATTTATGGCACCGTATATCGAAGGTTTAAACGGATGCGGCCGATGTAGCAGACTTCGTCAGATTCCCCCTCGTTTGAGGGGTTTTTGATTGTAGGGACGCTCTTCCCTGCAGGCGCAAGCCCCTGCAGTTAATTACGCTACCGCATCGCGGTAACAACTTTCTCCTTCTCCAGATGGTCACTTCGTGTCGTAGGTATCGGTTTTTTTTTTGGTTGCCCGTGGATTATATACGGAGACTAATTTATGTTGTCGCACGTAGGGTGTGGATTAGTCCAAATCCGTATCTTCTTAGATTTGGGTTTGGGGGTTAGGTTTAAGGATACGTTAGCCTCATTAGGGACTAAGATCAACTTAAACATTTGTTAAGGATACGTTAGTCTAATTTTAGACTAAGATCAACTTAACGGGATCATTTAGATCCAACAAGAGAGTAATTGGGCTCTATTATTTAGTTTAGGGACATTGCGGTCGATTAGTTTAAGGAAATTAAGGTCCATTGTTAGTTTAAGGACATCTTGGTCCGTTGTTAGTTTAAAGACATTGCGGTCGAGATTAAGGACATCATGGTTCATGAGTTTAAGGACCCCACAGTCCATTGTTAGTTTAAAGACATCACGGTCGAGGTTAAGGACATCATAGTCCGTGAGTTTAAGGACCCCACAGTCCATTGTTAGTTTAAAGACATCACGGTCGAGGTTAAGGACATCATAGTCCGTGAGTTTAAGGACCCCACAGTCCATTATTAGTTTAAAGACATCACGGTCGATGAAATGTGTGGTTGTCGGGACTCGTCACCTCTTTGAAGACATCGAGGAATTACAACGACAAATATCAAAGGAGTGAAGAGATGTACCCTTGAACCAAGATGGATTAAGTGATCTATAGTCCAATTTGGAACTAAGATCAATTAATTATATTATGAGCACATTGGCTCAGTTAAGTCTGAATTGAGGACTTATGGCCAACTTGGGCTAAGTCCAATCAAATTTGAAGAGTTGGCCCTTTGTTGGACCATTAACACTTGTCTGGGTTCAAGCCCACATTATTTAGCAATGCTAAACAAGAGTTTGAGTGCTTTGATAACATTTTTATCTTTGACTGAGCATGGAACATTATAGCTTTGAATTTTACTCAATTTTGAGATTCAGTTGAAGGGGAGTCTTTTGCCTTTGGAAAATTAGCCGATTTGGCTAAAACTAGTGTTAAATACTAGAGAACAACAGTGTTAAACACTGGAAATACAACTCTCAAATTAGTGTTAAAGACTAGAAGACAACAGTGTTAAACACTGGAAATACAATTCTCAATTTAGTGTTAAACACTAGAAAATGGCAGTGTTAAACACTGGAAATGAAGTTGTCAAATTAGTGTTAAACAGTAGAGAGGAAAGGGTCACGTGGGGACACGTGAGGGTACCCAAAGGTGGGACCAGATCCCCTTTGTTCTATTCTCAAGTCTGCAAATAAGTGTTAAACACTTTTAATTTTTTAGCCACCACGTGTGGGCACGTGATAGGCACTCATGCGCTGATTTGTTAAGGCATTTATTAGGGGTCACGTGGTAACACGTGAGAGCGCCCAAAGCCCACATTTCCTTTGCTTTTATTCTCTTTGTTTTGGAGGTCACGTAGGGGCATGTGAGGAGTTACCTCAGAGCTTTTTCCTTTTCATTTTTGGGGATCTTTTCAGGGGTCACGTGAGGCCACGTGAGGCATTGCCTCAAAGCCTTTTCCTTTTCATTTTTGGGGAACTTTTCAGGGGCCACATGAGGCATTGCCTCAAAGCCTTTTCCTTTTCATTTTGGGGATCTTTTCAGGGGTCACGTGGGGCACGTGACCTTAATTCTTTGTATGCATGGAGATCTTTTAAGTCTCCTTATTTTTTTAAAAATTAAATTCTCTGTAGGGTTAAACCCTAATTATGCTTTTGGAGGAATTAAATTCCTATTTGGAAAGAATTAAATTCTTATGTAGGGTTAAACCCTAATTTCCTTTTAGGGGAATTAAATTCCCATATATGTAAAAGAATTAAATTCTTGTATAGGGTGAAACCCTAATTTCATTTTAGGAGGAATCAAGTTCCTGTAAATTTGAGACAATTAAATTCTCAATTAGGGTTAAACCCTAGTTTTGTCCATCTTGAAGGAATTAAATTCCTATAATTTTAGGAGAATTAAATTCTCATATAGGGTTAAAACCTAATTTTATCTCGGGAGAATTAAATTCTCTAAACTCAATTCCCCCTCTAATTTTTGGCCCTGCATGGCAAAATCTCAACCCGATGAGAATTAAATTCTCAACCTATGGGGAGATTTGCTTCTGCAGATCATCAACCAGAGGAAGAACTAAGTTCTTTTTGTAGAAGAGTTAAACTCTTAGATTGAGAATTAAATTCTCTTTTTTATTTTATGAAGCTTTGATCCCTTTCTCTTTTCTCACCTAGGGTTTTCTTTCTTGAGAATTAAATTCTCCTTTCTTTTCTTTCTGTTATTTGCTTTTAGAAAATTTCAAGATCCTAAAATTCTATCTCTTTCTTCTCTTCTTGGCTCCTATTTATAGGAGAGGAAAAAGAATCGGTTTGTTTGGTAACTCTTTTATTGAAAGATTTTGTTTGTTTTCATAATTAATATAATCCTTTAGATCACACAGTGAATTTTATTCACCGTCGGATTTTAAATCCAAAGGATATTTTGTTTGTTATTTTTGGTGAGATTTAGGGAAATCTTTCCTTGTCTAAGATTTTTCCATAAATTGGTGATTTTTAATCCAACGGTCCCCCCATAGACATTTTTTGTTTGGAAAGATTTAGAAAATTTTAGAATTTTAATTATATTAAACTGTAAGGCTTTCAAAGCCCGTCACGTGCTGGCACGTGACCCTTGGTCACGTGTGAGCACGTGACCCCCAATTGGTTCCTCCTTCAGCCGTTTGTTTTTATTTCTATCACGTGTCAACACGTGACCATTGGTCACGTGTGAGCACGTGACCCCCAATTGGGTCCTCCTTCAGCCGTTTGTTTTTATTTCTGTTTTAACTATCACGTGTCAACACGTGACCATTGATCACGTGTGAGCACGTGATACCTCATTGAGGTAATTCCTGATTTTTAATCAGGGAACAATCATTTTCCTTTATTATAAAGATAATTGTAGCGAATCTATGAATTAATATTTATTTAGTGTTGGACATATACTAGGATCTCGGTCACTCGACCGATGCCTAATACTAGTATCAAAGAGTTTAGATCCCTTGCTAGACAATGGGGTATACACATACATCGAGATCCCCATCATCATAAAACTTTCTACCGGAGAAGGCTTAATAATTTGAAGGAGCTACAGGTAATTACTATTTCATTACCTAATTTAACGAAATTTGTTTAATTCTTTATGAATAATGTTAAATATTTTCAACTGTTTCTTTAATGATAGTTCACATAGGATCCGTACAGTGAGTATGTCGATGTATCCCAACAATTTTTCGAGAACAATAGACACGTTAAACTGTTACGCGTTCTTCTCATATGTTTCGAAATTGTCCGGTGGCAATATCCCGATAGGATAATCCGACAGTTCGGCGGTAATCAGAAGGTACCCATTGACGTTCATCGTATACAAGCTGAGAAAGAGTAGCCAACCAAAAAGAGACAAGTATACGATATGGTTTCAGATTATATCAATTTGTGGCTTGCAGTCCAAAATGATATCGTGAAACAAGGAGTTGCACCTGAGGCTCCTACGGCGGAAGGTGATGATGTGACTAACGACTACATGGCTTGGTACAATGGTATTACCAGGAAAGTAATACACCCCCAGTCAACCAACTACAATCTATGAATCTAATATCGAGATTAACCGTCAGTTACTCCTCGATTATGTAAGTATTGTTTATGTTTTATATCACCTTTAATATATTCGATCCAATTATTAATATTTATTACTTATTATTTGTAGATGAATGAGGTTGAAGGCATGAAATATTTTTTGGAATTCGACAATCTCAACAGATTACATGAACAGATCAAAAGAGTACTAGAGGGTGAGATTGATGAGACTGGGGAGGCTGTTGATTAAAATGCGGGAGAGAAGACCGTCGGGGAGGAGCAAATGTTGGAGGATGAAATTGTTAATAAGACGGTTGAAAAATTGGTGGAGATGAGGACCGTTATTGATCCCAGATTTGAGGTTCAAACGAGTGTTGCCGGGGATGAAACTTGTATGCTAATTTGGGAGATATAACCCTCGGAGTCGAAATAGAAATACCTTTTGAGTTTTTCCAGTTTGTCTGTCCCCGATTATAAGTTCTCGTTGACCACGGCCTATAAGAACCATGTTATCTACTGCAAATCGAATCGGCACAGGTAATTCGTAAGGAATTACCGATCGACAAATCTTGTTTTGCAAAGGAATTGATGATCCCGATCAGTCGGACAGACAGTGCGGAAGTAGCGAAAGATGTTGATTGTATTGAATGTTTCCATGCAATGGGTGTAGATCTGACCAGCGAACCGAGACAAGATCTTTTAAGAGGAAAAATTGCAAATGCGAGTAGAGAAAAGAAGTCAAGTTTTTTCTTGATCTCGTCGTACACAAATCCATATAAGAAAAAAAAGGAAGGAAAGAAGCCCATATCGGATTCGAAAAAACAGTATGTGGAGGCGAAATTTTGGATCGAACACAAAGAAGAGAAAGTGAAACTAAGATTTGTCTACTTCTAATGAATTAATCATAATTTCATATTTAAAATTCAAATACTAAATATTCATGTTTTGATAACCTCCAGAGAAGTTGAATGTGTTCATACAAGCGAACCGGAAACAATTGTATATTATTCTGACTTTTTCTCACTGCAAATTGGGAAATGCGTTAGTGGAGAAATGATAACCACTTACATCAAGAGGTTAAGCATACGTGAATCTTCCACCAATAGCTTTTTCTTTTTTCCTGAATTTTGTTTAAGTCGTTGTTATTAAGTTTCGTTTTGTACATCAGCTAAATAATATTCATTACCGTATTGTTCATTCTTCTTTTTTATTTTCTAGACATTGCTCCGTTATTTTTTTAACGACTACAAAGCAGAGAAACTAAAGAGGGACCATAAGTGCAGAGTTACCTTACTGAAATGCGTCGAATCGAAAAATCCTTTCCAAAAGTATGTACTAGAATGTGGCACGGTAAGTCTGTACTTTATTTATCTCATTTTCATTTTATTTGCAACAAATACGATTTATAATAATGAATTAACATTTTAATTCCGGGTTTATATCCCCATGCATCACGAAAATTATTGGATTTTGTGTGTTTGGCACATTATAAAGGGAAAGTTTGTGCTATATGATCTAATATACGAAAATGTCGGTCATTTGTATAAGAATGAATGTAACGCACTGATTAGTCCAATTTTATAACGATTACTATTTTCATTTGCTTATAATCTGTAATAATTTGCTTAACTTAATAATTTTTTTGCGGCAAAATTATTTTGTTAAGTATATGCTAAAGAAGGTACCCAATCCCTGCAATATTGCTTTAAGAAAGGGTAGGGATTGGATTGAGAATAAGGGTCATCCGAGACAAAACACCGTATCAGTTGATTGCGGAGTATTTGTAATGAAATACATCGATTTCTTGTCGTGGGGAATAGTACTGAATGATGAAAAATGGAACACAAATACTGTAAATAATTTTAAATATATGATTTGTTATGAGGTAGCTAATCAAAAACTACCTAAATGATTTAATAAATTATAGATTTCGTTTTTATTTTCCAACTATATAGGATGTGTGTTTATGTCTTATTGATATGTGCTAAAATTTGCTTATATGAAGTGTGGTGATATTTCTATCTGGTCTCTGATATTTGTTTGCTATAAATGATGTAAATTTATGAGAAAATCATGTACATTTGACTGTAAATGATCTACATTTATGTGTAATTGATGTACATTTATGTATACGAGCTATGATATAAGATTTCTAAAGTATATTTTTTGGTTTACACAAAATTCAACCACTACTTAAAGTAGCTGTTATATTTTGTGCAAATTTAAGTGAACAAAGAGCAAACTACTTAACCTCTACTTTAAATAGCGGTTATATTTTTTAAGAAAAAACTAACCGCTACTTCATATAACGGTTAAAATTTTAGCAAATTATTTAAACTGCGGGTACAGAGAGTAAACTAAGTAACCGCTAGTTTAAGAAGTGGTTATATTCTTTAAGAAAACCTAACCGCTACTTAAAGTAGTTGTTATATTTTGTGTAAATTTTAAATGAACAGAGATCAATCTATTTAACCTCTACTTTAAATAGCGGTTATATTTTTTAAGAAAAAACTAACCGCTAGTTTAAGTAGCGGTTAAAATTTGAGCAGATTATTTAAACTGCAGGTACAGAGAGCAAATTAAATAACCGCTAGTTTAAGATGCGGTTCTATTTCGAGCAGATTATTTATCCGCTACTCTAAGTAGCGGTTATATTTTGAGCTAGTTAAATTTTGACTCTCTTACTATTTAGCCGCTATTTAAATTAGCGGTTATATTTTGAGCCCGGTTAACTAAGTGGTTGAAATTTGAATCAGTATTATTTCCAATAAATCTGAACCGTTACTTTTATTCTCTATTTTAAGTAGCGGTTAGATCGAATTGTTCAGATTTAACCGCTACTTAAAGTTACGGTTAGTTCATTAAATGGTTGAAATTTTATCCAGTATTTTCCCCCAACAAATCTGAACAGTTACTTTTATCTGCTATTTAAAGTAGTGGTTAGATCGAACGGTTCATATTTAACAGCTAATTAAAGTAGTGGTTAGTTCATTAAGTGGTTGAAATTTGATCTGGTATTATTACCAACAAATCCAATCCGTTAATTTTATCCGCTATTTAAAGTAGCGAGATCGAACGATTCGGATTTACCGCTAGTTTAAGTAACGGTTCCGATTTAATATAAAAAGCATAGGGTTTGCTAATTTTTTATTGCAACTCTTGCTTGATTTTTACTGCGATAATTTTTACGACGATACTTACTGTGATTTTTATTGTGATTCTTGTTGGAATTCTCTTGATTTGTGGATCGATCTCATAAGATAAATTATTTATTTTAATTAGTATTGAGTTTAGTAATTTTTGGTGGATTTTTTGTTAGGGTTTTCATATCTAAATTGTGGTTCGCTAATTATTCCTATGATTTTTGTTACGGTTATTGTAGTTTTTATTTTTATTTTTTATTTCGATTCACAATCTGGTTCTTGGGCTTAAGGTTTGCTAATTTTGGGGGGATTTTTGTTAGGGTTTTCATATCTAAATTGGGGATAACGAGCTTTTTTGGGAGATTTTTGTTAAGGCTGTGGAATTTTACTAAGTATAATCCTTCTTTGAGGTAGAAAGACTTGTTGTGGAAGAGGATGATATTGGATCAAGAATTTGACTAATATCATCATTTTGTTAAGAATACCAACTCCTATGGAGAAGTTTCTCCTTCTAATCTCTGCAATGTGTTTCTTGTAAGTCGATGTCGCACACCCCACGCACTTGTGGGGAGGCGGAATTTACAAAAAACGATTTTTCATACTTTGCAACACCGACTTTAACTTCAGGATCTTTACAGAAAGCCTTAACTGGCTATACTACTTGGAGGTTCTAACTGTTCGGTAAGAGTTTTATAGCTCCTTGTTACTTGTCCTTCGGATCTTCTTCTCCTCTTCTTGTTGAGCTCCTCGAAGATCCAGATCGTGCTTGAACGTCGGTTTCCTCGTGTCAAATACGATCCACCCAAGAGTATGTGGTTCAAGCTCCAACCTCTAAACCGAGGTAACTAAAGTTTCTAGTTCGCTAAACTAGATAGCTAAGAAGATATAGAGTATGTATTGGAGTATTTAATCCCAAGTGACCTTATGATTCACAACTCATGTGAGGGTTTAGGGTCTTGAGGAAGAAGGAGAGGAAAAATTGGAGAGAGAGCAAAAGAGCAAATGAGCTAGGGTAAGGCAAGTGAAGAATGGCTCCTACACTATCTCACACCAAGCATGCAATATTTTCTAATTGAAAATATCAACCATGCTTGAATAGTGAATCCGAACCAATAAACAAATAATAACAAGCCATGCTTCACCATACCACAAATATCTCCATTTTCCACCTCATTAATCTATTTCTAAAAATAGATAAATCCAAATAATGAGACGTCCCCTTCTAGAAGCATCTCTTCTGAAATTAAAAGAATTCCCTCACCGTATATACATACCCATATCCGTACTGTAAAAATATGAATACACTGAGATAATAATAATCCAATAATATAATACTAGAATCCGGCTTAAACCAAAGCCCACTGGCATTATCCGTCCGAACAACATCCGTGGAGCCAGTATACGTATATGATCGGAACCCTGCCGTAAAACCATACGACCTCTACATCGTTTCGCCTGAATCAGGAAAACCCTATGTGTGGGACTCTAAAGACTCGAGAGTATGCTGGCAGTGGGTTTAATCATAAGTCCGTCAGCGGCACTAGCTGTGCGTAACGGCTACCCAGGTATCTGTCGATAAGAAGGCCGATGAGCAAACTCATCCGAATTCCTACTGAGCCTATCTGTGACAATCTCCGTACAATCCGGTTTGTTCGTCTAAGAGTATCGCATATCGGGCCTAGGGGCGGTAACTGTCAGACCCCTAATAGCGCAATAAGTCGTGCCGGTGTAGAGCCCAATACATCCTGAGAAACTACTGGTGTACCTACCAGTAAATCTCGCTTACCATAGCCAGGGACTTTGTGTAATGGCTATCTGAACACAGCGTGATATCAACCCCCAATACCGGGAGAGAAGAATCTTATCTAACCACTACTACCTCCAAGTGTTTTGGGACTGCACCCAACCACTACCTGTTTGCATGACTCATTTGAGCCGTGGTAGGGTGGCAATCTAAGTACAGTGGGAACACACTCGAGACGAATAGTGATGTCAAGTCAGCGGACTAACATGTACTCATGTCATCCGGAAACTGCTGACTGGCGATAGGTATAATACCAACCAGCAGTTCCCCTGCGAGTCCGTCCAGTGTAACTCATAACCCAGTGAGTAACTATATACTATCTCCGGTACGACATACCAATGACTGTGGGACAGGACATCTCCCATGCTGGGATGAGAAGCGTATATACTGGCCTACTCTGGAGTATCGATGTCCTGTCTCGATAATCCTATGACTAGGGACAAGTATAAGGATGTGCTTATAGACTACCCAGCCCCCACTAGTGTGACTGTCATCACAACGCTGGTAGTCAAGCAAAGATCATAATGGCTCTATCAACATGTATTAGCAATGTGTTAAAGAAACATATACACATGTTAAGATAGAATCAAACCAGATAGCATACTATCATTTTGAGCAAGACTGTTATTATATCCGTGTATATCCCAAGCTTCCAAAATGTAATATACAATCCAGTACTATACAATAATGGACTCTAGGGCATATATCACTAACAATCTCCCACTTGCACTAAGGCCATGTATTGGCATATCGCAGACCTATCATCTCGAATATCCTGAGGGATGGCCTTTGTGAGTGGATCCGCAGTGCTGTTCTCCGTTTCTATTCTCCGCACCTCGATCGCCCGGTGATCAATGATCTCCCTGATCAGGTGGTACCGCCTCAAGATGTGTCTGGATTTCTGATGGGACCTTGGTTCCTTCGCTAAAGATATAGCCCCATTGTTGTCACAATACAAAGGTATTAGATCAACAATGGACGGAACCACCTGAAGTTCTGTTATGAACTTCCTGATCCAGACTGCTTCTTTTGTGGCGTCACATGCAGTGATATACTTCGCTTCCATCGTCGAGTTAGCAACGGTATCCTGCTTGGAGCTCTTCCAACAGACCGCCCCTCCATTGAGGGTAAAGACATAACCCGACATAGACTTAGAGTAATCCTTGTCACTCTGGAAGCTGTAGTCAGTGAAGGCCTCGATCTGGAGGTCTTTACAGCCGTACACCAAGAACATCTCCTTAGTCCTTCTCAGGTACTTGAGAATGTTCTTAACTGCTATCCAGTGCTTCTCCCCAGGGTTTGACTTATACCTGCTTACCACGCTCAGTGCGTATGCAACATCTGGTCTAGTAAACAATATCGCATACATTATAGAACCTACCGCAGAAGCGTAGGGTATAATACTCATGCGATCCCTTTCCAAATCAGTCTTGGGAGACATCTCTTTGGAGAGGGTGATCCCGTGACAATCCGGTATATTACCGCACTTGGAATCTTCCATAATAAATCTTTTCAGTATGGTGTCGATGTACCTGAACTGTGAAAGTCCCAACATTCTCTTAGATCTATCACGATAGATCTGAATCCCCAGAATGTAGGAGGCATCACCCAGATCTTTCATGGAGAACCTTTGTGACAAGAATCTTTTGACTGATTGTAGCATAGGAATGTCATTTCCTATCAGGAGAATATCATCCACGTATAAGACGAGGAATACCATAGTTCTCGCTACAATCTTACTATAAATACATGGTTCATCTGGATTTTTGATAAAGTCGAATTCCTTGACTTTCTCATCAAAACAGATGTTCCAACTCCGCGATACTTGCTTTAATCCATAAATGGACTTAAGCAACTTGCACAATTTTCCGCTGCTCCCACTGTCTATGAAACCTTATGGATGATCCATATAAACACACTATTCCAAATTTCCATTTAGAAAAGCGGTCTTTACGTCCATCTGCCAAATTTCATAATCATGGAAGGCAGCAATAGCAAGAACGATCTGAAAGGATTTAAGTATAGACATTGGAGAAAAGGTTTCATCATAGTCCAAACCAGGTCTTTGACGAAAACCTTTTGCAACAAGTCTAGCCTTATAGGTTTCAACATGTCCATATGCACCAATCTTCTTTCTGAAGATCCATTTGCAGCCTACGGGTTTTACCCCTTCCGGTGCAATGTCTAAAGTCCATACTTTGTTGGTGTACATGGATTCCATTTCGGTCCGTATTGCATCCAGCCATTTTACCGAGTCTCTGCTCCTAATGGCTTGCTGGAAACTAGTTGGCTCATCATCGACAATGATGCAATCCTCTCTATCTCAGTCTATGATAAAACTGTAGTATCTCTCGGGCGGATGAGACTGCCTACTAGATCTGCGGAGTGGTACAGGGATGTCCGGTTCTTTCGAAACTTCTAGTTCCACCATGCTTTCAGTAATAACTGGTGGTTCTGGAATTTCTTCCAGTTCTATTGCGCTCCCACTTATTTCTTTTTCAAGAAATTGAGTTTCCAAAAAATGGGCATGCCGAAAAACAAAGACCTTTTGTTCCTCCGTGTAATAGAAAAGATGCTCGTTGGAGTTCTTTGGGTATCCCATAAACTTACACGGTATTGAGCATGCCTCGAGCTTGTCCGCATGCTGCTTTTTGAAAAAAGCTGGACATTCCCATATGTTTAGATACTTAAGATAGGGCTTCTTCCCACTCCACATTTCATATGGAGTGGTAGGCATAGATTTATTAGGAGCCTTGTTCAAAAGATATGTAGCTGATTCTAGTGCATAACCCCAGAAGGATCGCGGTAACTCAGCGTTACTCATCATGGAACGCACCATATCTAATAAGGTGCGGTTCGTCTTTCCGATACACCATTGTGTTGAGGTGTGTTTGGAGGAGTAAGCTGAGAGATAATTCCATTCTCTTTTAAATAATCCAGGAACTCGGCACTTAAGTATTCACCATCTCGATCAGATCTTAGTGTCTTGATACTTTTGCCAGTTTAATTTTCCACTTCATTCTTGTATTCCTGGAATTTCTCAAAGGCCTCGGATTTATGTTTCATCAAGAATAAATGTCCATACCTTGAGAAATCATCCGTAAAAGTAATGAAGTAGGAATAACCACTTTTTACATGTGTAGACATTGGACCACATACGTCGCTGTGTATGAGTCCAAAATCTCGATGGCTCTTACCCCGTGTCCATTGAACGAAGTCTTTGTCATCTTTCCTTTGAGACATGATTGACAAGTTGAATAAGACTGATATTCAAACAGATCCAAATATCTTTCTTTATGTAACTTCATCAACCGTGTTTCATTGATGTGACCCAGTCTACAATTCCATAAGAAAGCTTGATTTAATTCTGGAGACTTTCTTTTGAGTGTATTCTGGACATTGAAAACTTGGTATTGATTTAATACGTATATACCGTTATCTAGTGTACCTGACCCAATCAAACCATAATTAAGGTGGATGTGGACGACATCGCTTACAAATGTAAAATCATAACCTTCTTTAGATAGTAAAGATACAGAGATAATATTACATGTCAAACTAGGTACACAAAAACAGTTACGCAAAACCAAAATCTGCCCACTTGTCAATCCTAGGTGATATTCTACTACGGATACAGCATCCACGCTCGTTCCGTTAACAACCGTGAGATTCATATCACCGGCCTTTAAAGCTCTACGGTTTCTCAGTGCCTGCAATGAATTTCAGATATGAGATCCTGATCCGGTATCCAATACCCAGGAAGTAGAGTTAATTGACAGACAGTTTTCAATCATAAACACACCTGAAGCCGAAGCCACAACGTGCTTCGAATCCTGGTTTCTGGCTTTCCAAGCCCTGCAAATTTTCTTCCAATGGCCTTTCCTGTGACAATAGAAACATTCATCCTTCCCTACTGTCGGCCCCGAAACTTTTGCCTTGCCTTTCTCTCTACCTTACTGACACCGCCTTTCGGCTTGGTGGGAGCCTTCTTTTTCTTCCCTTGGGCTTTCATCTTGGATCTAGAAGAGGAAGATTCCCCAATAAATAGAGCGGGTGTCTCCCTAGTTTTCTGTAGGGTGCCCTCTGCACTCCTCAACATATTGAGGAGTTCTAGAAGTGAAACTTTCTTACCCTGAATATTGAAATTCAAGATAAACTGGACGTGGGTAGAGGGGAGGGACTGTAGAATCAAGTCTATATATAACTCGTTCTCCAACGTGGTCCCAAGGTCTGCGAGCTCTTCAATATAACTGATCATCTTAAGAATGTGGTCCCCTACAGATGACCCGACAGCCAATCTCGACTGAAACAATTTTTTCAAGGTCTCATATCTTGCGATACGAGATCGCTCTTCATATAAATCTTTGGTATGGAGTAAGATGGAAGCTAAGTCCATCTTCTCGTGCCGCCTCTGGTGTTCATTATCCATTGAGGCTAGCATGAAGCACTTGGCTCTCGCACAATCTATTTCCCATGTCTTACGAATCTCAATATCCGCGACGGTGGAATCTTAACCTGGGACGGCGAGGGCTTTGGTAGTAAGGAGGTAGCCCAGCTTGTCATAGGTAATGGCCATCTGGACATTACTTAGTCAATCTTTATAGTTTTGCCCCGTCAATTTATTTTTATCTAGCAGTAACATAAGCCCAGTCATTTTGGTCGCTGCAGTCAGGAGAGAGAGAAGAAAACACTCAGCATGATACTCTTGCAAGTTTAGGATGGCTCCCACTGTTTCTCGAATCCTCCTTCAAACTATAAAAGAAAGATTAGTCAGGATTAATCTCACCCTACAATTCTTGCTTAACCCTTCGGCCAGGTTAGGGTCGGTACTTCGAGGGAGGTTTTCCAACGCTTTCACGAAGTTCCTTAATTACATAACCTCTTTTTCCTGGAAGCGTAGCCCCGCTAACAATGTTCTAGACACCTACTTGGTTTATAGCATTGATTGTTTTAGTGAAAAATCTTCCGAGGAGTAACAAAACTCACGGTGGGATCGGGATCCAAATATCATCGTGTGACAATTTTGAAGGAATCCTACCAAAATCATCACACTCCAGATGGTATGCAAAACTAGCAAGCTTCCTTTTCTTTTGAAACTCCCGATGTGGATTTTTGCCCCGGGCTCTTATGACCTTGACGAAGGCCAACATATCATAAGACGCAAGTCAAGTTCTACCCATCATTTTCCAGGTTAATTTGAACCCATCCGTATAAACTCTTGACAAAGGCCAAAATAACTGTACGACTGTCCCAAATTAACGCATCTATCTATAATACAGATGAATACCCAGCAGCTACCAATCACTATGCCTTGACGAAGGTCAAAATATATAACTTGAATACTACTGAATACCCATCTGAAATGACGGAGGGCTACAGCTGGTTTTGGAGAAAATCGTGAACGTAATGAACTTGATATAGTCGAAAGAACCATGATATCTTTTAAAAGGAATGGTTTAGGCTCCGCATTTAAAAGTTGTTTTTCAAGAAAACCGAGTGGTTTTGAAATTGTTCCAACGATTTAACTTTGGTTTGTTTTCTTTGCATTAATCAATATTAATGCGGTCCCATCATTTAACCCTATTATTGCAGAAAGAAACGAAAATAGAACGTACGCTTATACCATCCGCATTAGCCACGGGGCCCCGTCATACCCCGTTAGGTTACTTAATTAACGGCAGAGCGGGGGCTGGACTAGCGTTGGTGCAAAACATAAGCAACGTTTATTATATATATATATCCATTCGTCTAACGCAATAATAGGTATTCCAGATCACAGCAACACAGAGGAATATATTGTATATACTAGAATTTCCGTATTTCGTTTTAGCCTATAACGAAAGACGGATTCCACGGTCGTGATGAATAGCCAAACCCCGCCCTAGACCACTACGGGTGCGGCAAACTACCCTCCAAATTCCAAAAGTGAAGCAACCTCCTTCAATAAAATGAGTAGGCCACTCGACACTTCAAGAACCTGGTAGTTTGTGCACCCCACCTTGGGTCTATGCTAGATGCAAGAAAAAGTAAATGAAATAATACAACGGTGGCTACAAGCTCAACCCGGATGTGCCCCGCAAAAATAATATTACATCAATTTACAAATTTATATGAATGAAAGAAAAGAACACTCTTCTCACATCCCCCGGCTATTCATTCACGACGATCCAATACTTCATATACACAAACCATCATCAAGATACAGATATGTGCAACCCCCACTAATCGACATATAACAATTAGCAAACGTTTAGCAACACATATACAATCACAGAATCACAGATTAGCCAAGAACATAGAATTTCGATCGATAATTACTTTCCGTGTCTACCTGTTCAGTCGAAAATATCGCGCATGATATAACATTTTCTTTACTTTTCTTAAATATTTAAAGGTGTTTATTATAAATATAGAACATATTTAGTTTTATCTACAAAAATAATATTTACCATATGTTTATATATTATAATTAATATTATGAAGGAAAATGTATGCATATAATATTTTTTTATTATTCATATCATATCAAATATTCTAATCAAGATTCTTTAAAACATATAACATCATACAAATGATTAGAATAATATCTCTATAAAAAATATTACTAACATTATTCATTGAGATATTGTGCAAGCTTTAGCTCAGATCAGGAGATCGGGATATCAAGATGTCGGGAATCAAAAATCTGCCAATAAAGTTAGATAAAATCGAAGAATCAATACTGACAGAGACTAAGAGAAGATATGAAGATTCCAGATATCACAACAATATCCACGTATCAACACCAGAGACCACAGAAAATTTCATCACCTGATCCCACCAAAGTGCGCCCTTCCGCTGCAATAATGGGCTTCTGGCGGCGGATTCGCGGCAGAGAAGAGGAGTTAGGGTTTGGGATTTTTTTGGTAAGATTGCAACAACAAACCCTAATACTTGGGATCTTTGGTTTCTGGTTTTGAGACTATTTAAAGGACCGAGGGCTAAAGTTAAAGATCATCACCTTTTACACGAAGCAAATCACTGTCAAAGAACAAGTGATCCACGACAAGTCCGCGATTCGACGTGATAAGGCGACGTGAGATTCGACGAAGCGTTTATTTCCTACGAGGCAGAGATCGAGAGCAACTTCTTCTCCCTCTTGTAATCTAAACTCGAAGGTTTTGTAATTATGAAGTTGATTAATAAAGGTAGATCATTAGATTAATTATTTAGTATTTAATTTCTGCGTTATGATCTCATTCTCGATTCGTTCTTCTTCTATCTCCATAATGCGCGAGTAATTCTCCGCTTGATAGGGTTCATAGGATTAGGGTAGAACAATAGATGAGAAAAACTTTAAATTCTTTTAAGTCTTATGAAGTTTATAAACTTTAGCATAAGAATCGTTAACATCTTTATCGGGCACGCTACCAATTTATTGCTAGTCTCGACCGTGATTTAAGATCAGATTAACAATTGTTTTGTTAAGGGCTAAACTTGAATAGAGATCAATGAAGGGACAAGGGTCAATAGAGTGGAAACCCTAGTTTCTTCCAAGAAGCCTAATCCTTATTCATCACTATCTATCTAATTTTAAATCTATCAAAAGATAAAAGGAGTAATCTTTATTAGTCATCCATGACTATTAAATCCTAACGAACCCTACAAGCCTCTTCTTTATAGATTCTACATCCATATTTAAACTAGATCTCAAAATTATATATATATATATTATACATCCGTGTTTAATATAGATTTAGAATCTATTCTCTATTCTTCTTCTTTCTAATCAACTCGTCTAAACTAAGATTAAAAGTTTCACGCATCCCTGAGGACGACCCGTACTCATCTCAGCTAGCTACACGCGACACCGTTATTGATTGCGGTTACTTACTACATACACTTTTCACAGAATCAATGGCGTTGTTGCCGGAGATACGTGCGTAATTTATTTTCTTACTATTTGTATTGAATTCTTATTCGATCTGTCACGCCCCGCTTCCCAGAGTACGCTAAATTGGGCACATGACATAGCCAACCATGCTACCTGTGGGTAGGAAGTATCCATCCACAGTCACATTACGGCTGTAGAGATATCAAGAACAAAATATAGCTATCTAATACATGTCCATAAGCCAAGATAACATGAGTCAATAATAATAAATGTGCGGAAGCAAAAGATCCAATACAAAATAACTGGAATGTATGTCCCATAATGCGGGCTCACATCAGGAATAAAATGCAGAAAATGAAAGAACTAACTACTACTGAAACCTCACTGCTCAGCCTGCTGGCTGAAGTACTCCTGCTCAGACTGCAGCAAAGGTACGGAATCTGGGCCATGCAAAACCCATACGTCAGCGCGTCGTGTCATCAAGTAATAAAATTTAAACAGGGTAATAGGCAATGCAAATATAAACATGAATGATAAAGCATGTGTAACAGTAATTTAAATCAGGATAGTGAAGGGTAGTGTGCAGTGAGTAAACTAAACTGGTCTATTGGGTTTTCTACTCTAAGGTCTTTGAAATCAATTTGATGAATCATCGATGTAACTCAATAGTATCCCGTGCGTGCCCGGGACCACGGTCAAGATTCTCGGGCTAAATCCGAGACGTGCTGCTAGGCAGTAGAAGGTAGCATGTACAGATGAGTGATGTCAGCATCATCACTTCGGGGCTGGCCTAGCCCGTAAGACTGATCAGAACAGGTATCGAACTGTTGAGTTACAAGTCAGGTTTCATCATTGATTTCCCCATACCCCCAAGCTATAGGTGTTCGAATCAGGTATTCAGTAATCAAGAACTAATACCAACACAGGATCAGGTAAGAGCAGGTTTGTCTGGATAGATTACAGGAGCGATCCGTGAGGACTACATGTCAGGTTTGTTGGCATTAGACACAAGATCATGTAACAGGTCAAGCCGTGGTACATCAGGTCAGGTTAAGTAATGTACGGTACCATGTCGGGTCAAGTAATATGTGTGTAGCAAGTCATGTCAGGGTGTAAAAGATATCATATGGGTACTCATAAACAGTTAGCATAATCATGGTTATGAATAATCAAGCATGGTTATCAACAACACAATCTAAGCAATGAGTTAAGCAATAAAGCAGATTTAATTAATTAGCCGTACAGTTATCAGTTGTGTTTATCAGATGGTGTCAGCATTATACGAATACAGTATGATATATGTGAAAGCTAAAAAAACCAGGTTAATAAGTATTGAGTAATCTATGGATGCGACGACATGTATAATCTGTTTACTGAGTGCAGTTGTAATTAAACCGGTTAAAGTTGCACATGGATGTCCGATAGGTTAAAACTGGATAAAAGGGGTATCATGGCTATAAACAATTGTGATCATGTGGTCTATCATTTATAGGGATTACTAGGTATAAATAATTAGATGCCAAATTAAGTTTCAAGTTCGGGGTCATAAAATGTGTAAAGGAACTTTATACGGTTAACTTGAAATCCAATTCTTTCGATTCTATTTAGAGATTTAACATGACATAAATAATTTAGCATACGAATAGTTTAAAATAGCATGTAGCAAGTTTCACTTACCTCGACGGGTCGCGATACGGAAAACGGAACGTTACGCGTCGGCGGGGAAAAGTCGCGACGCGCGCACGGTACACGGAATGGACCCAAACGACGAACAGTGGAGTCACACGGATCGGAGGTTCTTGCTGAGTCGTCGGGAAACGTCGCCGGCACGGTCGGATTCCGGCCACCAAAGAAAACAATGAACATTAAAATAATACAAGAATGCAAGAAAGAAAGAGAGGAGAAGAATAAGAAGAAAGAAGAGAAGGAAGATTGAAGATGGGTGCTCACGTTGATCTGTAGAGGGGTTGTGATCGTCGACTGCGTTGACGGAGCTCCGACGAGGTGCCTGCAGCGACTATCGGCGGTCAAGAACAGATCTGAAAGAAAGAAAAGAAAAGAAAGAAGGAGAAGGAAGGAGAAGAAGAAGAGGAAGGGAAGCCATGCTCACCGAGGGGGTGCACGAGGCCAGGGACACGGATCAAGATCACCGGCGGTGATACCACGGTGTGCAGCAGTGTGCAGGGGCGCGCGGTTGCCTGGTGCAGGGTGCTGGGGATGCAGGGACGGCTCTGTGGAGAGGAGGTAAGTGGAAGTGGAGGAGGTAATGATGGAGATGGCGAGGTTGAGGGCTTCGTTGTCGGCTGCGCGACGAGGAGAGAGGCGGCGACTAGGTTTTCAGAGGTGGGTTTGTTTCGCTGAAAGAATAGGAGAAGGAGAAAGAATATATTATGGGAGAGAGGGAAGAGAGAGATTCGAGAGGAGAGAGATAGAGAGGAAGAGAGAGATCGAGAGGAGAGAGAAAACGAGAAGGAGAAAGAAACTCGTCGTTATGCAGGGAGAGAGAAAGAGAGAAGAGAGAGAAAGAGAAGGAGAAAGGGAGAGAGAATGTGGGGCCCGGTGAAGGAAATGAGTGATGCGATTGGCTCGTGGCCAATAAGGAAAAAAAAATGAGAAAAGATTTAGTGGAAGAATGAAATGTGTGGGGCCCGCTGCGCAACAGAGGAAAAACCTGATTGGTTAGGAGGATTTGTTTGGTTAGGGAAAAAATTTAAAAGGATTTTCTGGTTTAACAATAATTTGGTTAAGGGAAAATAGTATTGTAGATAATAGAGAAAATATTTTTTTAAACCGATCTAGTAATTTAAAATAGAATTTGGCGGGATACAAAATAATTCAGAACTGCGCCCGGATCGGGTCTAAAAATTTGAATTTGGAATATGAAAATTATTGGCAGGTTCCAAAAATTGAAATGAAGGATTTTATAATTAAAAAGTATACCCCCAAGAACGGACGCACGCACGTGTGCGTAGCCATCCAAACACGTCTGTTTCACTGAACGGGATGAGAACATGATGCAAGGATGCTACCACAGGGTTAGGGGTATCAAGCAGGCCATGACAAGTATTTTTAATTTAATTTTAGATGACTTAAATTGTTATATGCAGAATACGACATGACGGTGTAAACTATACCTGGTAACAGTCAAAGCAGGATAAATGAAATAAACGCTACACACCACACAAAAGGTAACAGAAATTTGTAGAACTGGACTCGGTTGTTACACGATCCATATCATAAAATAAAACAAAACAGCAAATTCTGTATTTAACGATTATTGTGCGAATTTTGCGAGGGAATCTGGAGACACTAGAGAAAGGAAATCAAGATTCAGAGACTTTCAGAGAGGTCCAGAAGAGCTAGGAAGGCACTGTAGAAAAATATTTTTCAAAGAACCCTCCCTCTTGCGGTGGAACCGCGGCATAAGCTTGCATTTTGCGGCGGTTGGGCGGCGGAGTTAGGGAGTTGTGCATCCAAAATTCTCTTGTAACTTCCTCTATACTTTATCTCCCTTCTGAAAATCCTATAATGTATTTTTCTGCAGGATTCTTTGCAAATTTCGCCGCTCAAAAATCTTTTTGCATGTTTTGTTTTGCGGGTTGTTTTTGCATATTTTAATACGGATTTTAAGGGGCAAGACCACAATTCAGATTAGGTGGGGATTTCATCACCCTTCCTAAGCCCCACAAATCACAAAATGAGCATCTGCAGCATCCTATTTTAATTAAAAAAAATATCTAGATTAAGACTCTAAGGACCGTCGCGCTCAATTAGGACAGAGAAAGGTCATGCATAATCTATCGCTTATCTGCATTACTTTTGTGGTGTCTAAGGCAAGTGTGACTACGGAAAGTGGTTACTTAATTAGGCCCGCTATTTTCGGTGATTCGTATAGCGGATACCTCCCACTTCTCTGACACTTACCTGGCCACAAGAGTGATAAAGAGATGGTAGAGGATTGATCCTGCGGCTTGTCCTTTGGAAGTTTATGAGCGGTCTAGTGCTTGACCTAGGTGACCTTAGTTCTAGGGTTGCTTGTGCATTTTTGTGATTTGTTGAGTCATCCCTCAAGTCCCATGTTCCCCGCCGAAAGACGCGCGAAGAAGACGCGGCGGACGTCTCGCCTGAATTTCGGGGCAGATGCTAAATGGTGCCATCCGTCCACTTCTCCGAAGATGCCAAGTTGATTTATGACACCATGTATCGAAGGTTTAAACGGATGCGGCCGATGTAGCAGACTTCGTCAGATTCCCCCTCGTTTGAGGGGGTTTTGATTGTGGGGACGCTCTTCCCTGCAGGCGCAAGCCCCTGCAGTTAATTACGCTGCCGCATCGCGGTAACAACTTTCTCCTTCTCCAGATGGTCACTTCGTGTGATGGGTGTTTGTTTTGTTTGTGGTTGCCCGTGGATTGTATACGGAGACTAATTTATGTTGTCACCCGTAGGGCGTGGATTAGTCCAAATCCGTATCTTCTTAGATTTGGGTTTTGGTTTGGGTTTAAGGATACGTTAGTCTCATTTGAGACTAAGATCAGCTTAAACGGATCATTTAGATCCAACAAAAGAGCATTTTGAACTCTATTGTTTAGTTTAGGGACATTGCGGTCGATTACCAGTTTAAGGACATGGCGGTCCAAGGTTAAGGACATCATAGTCCATGGGCTTAAGGACCCCACAGTCCAGGTTAAGGACACCGTAGTCCATGGACTTAAGGACCCCACAGTCCAGGTTAAGGACATCGTAGTCCGTGGAATGTATGGTTGTCGGGACCCGTCACCTCTCTGAAGACGTTGAAGGATTACAACGACATATATCAGAGGAGTGAAGAGATGTACCCTCGAACCGGTGTGAGTTGGTTGAAAGATCTGTAGTCCAACTTGGGGCTCAGATCTGCTGAATATTCGTGAGCAGATGGCCTCAATTAAATATAAGTTGAGGACTTATGGCCAGAATTGGGCTAAGTCCAATAAGATTAAAATGTTTAACATTTTATTGTTCTGGGCTGTAGAGCCTTTATTTGGGCTTGGCCCTTTTAATAATGCTGAGCATTAGATCCTGGCATTTTTTTTCTTGTATTGAATGTATAGCATTCATCAGAACAATGTGTGTTCTGACAGCGCGCCACGTGGCGCTCCAGGCGCTTTGCGCCAATTAAAGAGCGCATTGCGCTTCTGCCAAGTAGCACACACGAAAAGGACACGTGCTTAGCGCCAGTTTATGAGCGCATTGCGTTTTCAATTTATGAGTGCGTTGCGCTAGTTTAGTGGCGCACCAGTGAGTGACACGTGGCGCGCTTGGCGCTGAGCGCCAGATGATGAGTGCATTGCGCTTCTGCTGAGTAGTGCACACGTGAGTGACACGTGGCGCGCTTGACGCTGAAAGCCAGATGATGAGCGCCCTGCGCTATTTCAGAAGCGCAAAGCGCAAGTTGCATACGTGATTGACACGTGGCGCATTTTGGCGCAAAGCGCCGGTCCGAAGAGCGCAGAAGCGCAGTTCAAGAGTGCAAGGCATTTTTTCAGTAGCGCAAAACGCATTTGATCAAATTTATGATCAGAGAACAAGTTTATGTTCTTTTTAAAGGAGGCTTTGCCTCAAGATTCGAGAACAACAGTTCTTATCTTGGAAAGGGCTTTGCCTTTATAGATCAATGATCTGTGAATGAAGTAAATACTTCTTTTGTTTTTATGATGAGATCTTTTGATCTCTTTTTTTTTATCAAAGACCTTGGTCTTTTGTAGATCTATGATCTTTTAAGAAAATAATTGTTCTGTTTTAATGAGATGATTTCATCTCTTTGTTCAAGAATCATTCTTTATCTTGAAGAAATAATCTTCTTTTTCTAAGAGCTTGCTCTTCTTTCGTTGAGTTTTCTTAAAGTTTGTAGGGGGGTTTCTCTCTATCAAACTTGAAGTCTTGGGGCCTTTATATAGGGCAAATTGATTTGTTAAATCAGTTAAAGAGATCTTTCTCTGATTGATTTGGGGATGTTTCCCCACCGTTGGATCTTTGATTCTAGGATTTCTGTTTTTCAGAAGGCAATCTTTTTTTTTAACAAGATTGGAAAGATCTTTCCATAACAGAATTTTATTCTGATTAATTAATGATTTATCATTATTAGATATTTTGATCTAACGGTGGGGAATTTTATAATTCCAGCACTGGCGCACCCGTGCTTTGCACGCGGTGCGCTGCTCAGAGCGCAGTGCACTTTGCGCTACCGTACCTACGTTTGACACGTGGCGCGCAGCCTGCGGTATCTCACCCATGTTTGACACGTGGCGCGCCTAGCGCTAGCGCACACATGGTGCACTGCCTAGGGCGCAGCGCACCTGGCGCTAGCGCATCCGTGTTTGACACGTGGCGCGTAGAGCGCCTAGCGCTGGATCTGAAGCGTTACTTCAATTTTTGAATTTTAAATTTCAAAACAGAGCTTTGCTTTGATTGGGGGAAACAGAAGCGTCGCTTCATTTCTAATCTCAGAATTTGAACAGAGCTTTGCTCTGATTGGGGAAACAAATGCCCCCCCACCGTTGCGCTTACGTGGCCCCTACGTGAGTGCGGCGGTGGTAGCATCTCAGCCGTTGGATCAACTTTTGGAAATTGAAATGGCTCTCAATACCTAGAAATAGGGCCTTTGGCCCTCTGCGATGACCATTGTTCATCTTCTTCTTGTTTTCTGAGATTCTCCCACAGAGCATAGCTCTCTTGTTTAAGGACTTTTTTAAGAGCCAAAACTCTGTTAGAACTTAGGTAAAGTTTAAAACTTTCAATAAATTAGGGTTTTACCCGTTAACAGAGCCTTGCTCTTCATGGATCTTTGATCTAAAGACAACCCTTTTAGGGATTCAATAATAGAGCTTTGCTCTCTTCAAATCATAAGCCTATAGATCTAAGGAGATCTTTTCTTGGGGTTTCTTAGCCCATGAACAGAGCTTTGCTCTTTTGAATCATGTTGATTTGTTAATCTTTGATGAAGAACTCTTAAGAGTTTGTTCATGGATCTTAAAGATCCCGGAATTTTTTAATTCATAAAAAATTAATCTTAGTTAATTCTTTTCTGATGGAATTTTCCATCATCATTACAGTGCCAGGCTCTTAACATTCTTGGGGAATCTCTTTAAATTCCCTTCATAATTGACTTTGACAGGTGTCATTCCTGTTTGTAGAGCATTGCTCTCGAGGAGTTTAACTCCTTGACCCGAAGGGTCGCTTTTTAAATGAGATTCCCTTTTTAGGATTTCTCGCAAATTCGAATTTATTAGCTGTCATAATTAGAATTTGTTTTCTCCATGGGGATATCAAGAGTCGTTTAAATTCCGATGCCTGTTTTTCCTCATTACTAATCTTTTAATGATGTTTCTTTTCAGGCACTATGGCTGTTCATTTATATAGTCTGAACGAGTTCATCTCTTATGAGGATATTCATGCGCAGTGCCGTTGCCAGAACCAAGAGTTTACCAATGCCCAATGTGCGGAGATTATGGATCTTCTGCATGCACGCGTCGGTTGGCTGCTTCCTCGCCGTTCCGCTCTCTTGAAAATCGTAGTGGGAGAAATTTGGAGAGCACTTCCTGGGTTTCACGAGGCCATGCCGCTTAATGCGCTGGATGATGCCGAAGACAAGGTGCATTCGGTGTACCTGTCGGGGCTGATCTCGAAGAAGCGGCGAGATAACCTCATTGATATTCTGCATCAAACATTCCAACAGACGACGATAATCGCTTCTTATCGAAGGGAGGGGGACATTGGCGAGGATCTCGACACTCGTGAGCGCGAGAGGATGCACACGAGAATGGTCAGAAAGGACAGAAAGATTCTAGACGGTCTTACTTTCGAATTCCTCAATCCCTGCCCTGGATCTGAGGTTTTACCATTGTAATCATTTTAATGATGTTTTCATTTACTGCTTTCATGATTGTAAGAACTTTTCGAAGTATGAATGGAAAATTCCTCATTTCAGCGTATTTTGTTTTATGTACTAAATCTTTTGCACATGCATGAACGGGTATGCTTCGAACGCTTAACAAAATGCGAATCAAATGTTCTCCTTATCGTTTTCTTCTCTTTTCTTTGTTGCCGGCATGTTACCTTAGCAAACATAGCCGGCAGATGATAGCGTGAGCATCTTGTTTTGGCTTCTTCAAGGGGTAGTGATGGCTTAGAAAGCAGGTTCAGATCTGCTACCTAAGACTTTTCAACTTTATGAGCCGTGAGGGTCTCATAAAGACTTTTCTCCCTACGAGTCGTGAGGATCTTGTAGGTGTCTTTTCTCCTTAGGAGTCGTGAGGATTCCTAAGTGTGTTTTCCCTCATAAGTCGTAAGGATCTTATAAGAGAGTTTTCTTCCTTACGAATCGAGAGGACCCGTAAGTGTTTAATGAGATTGACGTTATCCGCATTTCACGGCGTCATTGGGTGATGTATTCCCGAGGAGGGGTCATGTAGATGACGTATTTCTGCGACGGGATCATGTGGATGACGTATTTCCGGAACGGGGTCATGTTGATGACGTATTTCCGCGACGGGGCCATGTGGATGACGTATTTCCGAGACGGGGTCATGTGGATGACGTATTTCCGAGACGGGGTCATGTTGATGACGTATTTCCGCGACGGGGTCATGTTGATGACGTATTTCCACGACGGGGTCATGTTGATGACGTATTTCCATGACAGGGTCATGTGGATGACGTATTTCCGAGACGGGGTCATGTGGATGACGTATTTCCGAGACGGGGTCATGTGGATGACGTATTTTTGTGACGGGGTCATGTGGATGACGTATTTCTGAGACGGGGTCATGTGGATGACGTATTTCCGAGACGGGGTAATGTGGATGACGTATTTCCGAGACGGGGTCATGTGGATGACGTATTTCCGAGACGGGGTCATGTTGATGACGTATTTCCACGACGGGGTCATGTGGATGACGTATTTCCGTGACGGGGTCATGTGGATGACGTATTTCCGAGACGGGGTCATGTTGATGACGTATTTCTGAGACGGGGTCATGTGGATGACGTATTTCCGCGACGGGGTCATGTTGATGACGTATTTCCGCGACGGGGTCATGTGGATGACGTATTTCCGAGACGGGGTCATGTGGATGACGTATTTCCGTGACGGAGTCATGTGGATGACGTATTTCCGAAACAGGGTCATGTTGATGACGTATTTCCGCGACGTGGTCATGTGGATGACGTATTTCTAAGACAGGGTCATGTGGATGACGTATTTCCGAAACGGGGTCATGTTGATGACGTATTTCCGCGACGGGGTCATGTGGATGACGTATTTCCATGATGGGGTCATGTGGATGACGTATTTCCGAGACGGGGTCATGTGGATGACGTATTTCCGAGACGGGGTCATGTGGATGACGTATTTCCGAAACGGGGTCATGTTGATGATGTATTTCCGCGACGGGGTCATGTGGATGACGTATTTCCGTGACGGGGTCATGTGGATGACGTATTTCTGAGACGAGGTCATGTGGATGACGTATTTCCGAGACGGGGTCATGTGGATGACGTATTTCCGCGACGGGGTCATGTGGATGACGTATTTCCATGACGGGGTCATGTGGATGACGTATTTCTGTGACGGGGTCATGTGGATGACGTATTTCCGAGACGGGGTCATGTGGATGACGTATTTCCGTGACGAGGTCATGTGGATGACGTATCATCTGTTGTAATGAGACGAACATCGAAGTGGTCTCCAGGTTGTCTGGGAACCATCGAGATTTGGAGTAGGGACTTTGCCGTAGCTCCAAGGTTGATTGCAACGTCTGAATCCTGCTGGAATGGGGAGGAACGTTGTTGATGATCTCTAGGCTATCCCTGAACCGTCGAGATTTGGCTTCGTTTTCTGATGGAGCCTGGAGAGAGAAGGTGTGATTCCTTCTTTGTTTGCGCCCCTGGATTGTATACAGGGATTGATGTGATATCACATGTAGGGCAAAAGTTTCATCATTTTTTTTATTTCTTTCCGCGATGCTCTATCATTTCAACTTTTTATATCGCGAAAGTCGCGATTGCCCGATCATTTCGGCTATTTTTCGCGGTGCCCAATCATTTCGGCTATTTATTTTATTTTTACTCGCTGCTTTTTATTGTGAGTTGCCCAATCATTTCGGCTATTTTGCATGCATACATTTTTACTTGCTGATTTTGTTTGCAAGTTGCCCCATCATTTCGGCTATTTCGTATGCATGTGTGGCTCGCTGGCTTTTTGCTGCAAGCTTGGAATTAGACACCGATTTCGGCATCAGCACCGCTACAACTGGGACATTTCCAGGAGCGAATCATCATTTGCCTCTGTCGATGTCGAACAAAGGTGGCTTAGCAAACAGGGTTAATATCCCGTCGACTAAGGCTTTTGACTTCATGAGCCGTAAGGGTCTCATTAAGGTATTTCTCCCTGCGAGTCGTGAGGATCTCGTAGGTGCGTTTTCTCCTTAGGAATCGTGAGGACTCCTAAGTGTAAGGCTTCTCGTAAGTCGTAAGGATCTTACAAGAGGGCTTTCTCCTTATGAGTCGAGAGGACTTACAAGGGCTGTTCACTGTGCAAACATATCCCTAGTCACGGATGGGACTTTGTTTGGGAAATGTTTATTTGCGCCTGTGGATTGTATACAAGGGTCAATACTAAACCGCTTGTAGGGCAAAATCTGGGGTATGACTGCTTAAGAACAGGTTCAGATCCCTGTAGCTTAAGGCTTTTGAATCTTATGAGCCGTGAGGCTCTCATAAGAGGGTTCTCCTTACGAGTCGTGAGGATCTCATAAGTGTAATTTCTCCCTAGCGATCGTGGGGATCCCTAAGTGTGTTGCTCCCTTATGTGTCGTAAGGATCTCACGCAGGTGGTTTCTCCTTACAAAGTCGAGAGGACCCTGCAAGTGTCTTTTAACGAGATTGCGCCCTTTCGGGTTTTCACAAAACTCACCGGTAGCCCTGCTGTTTTTACTCACGGAGCCCTTTCGGTTTTTCATCCGTGCCCCTTTGCTTATGGACATACCGTTTTCTTTTTTCTCTTTTTTTTTATTCTAACGAGGTTGCGCCCTTTCGGGTTTTCACAAAACTCGCTGGTAGCCCTGCTGTTTTTACTCACGGAGCCCTTTCGAGTTTTCATCCGTTCCTATTTTGCTTATGGACATACCGTTTTCTTTTTTGTTATTCTTTCTTTTTTTGTATCAGCTTTGGGTTGCTGTAACCCACAGTAGTTTATCGACGTTTCGGTCAACAGCCAGTTTTAGGACATAGTGATCCTTTGTTAGTTTAACGACGTTTCGGTCTGTTGTTAGTTTAAGGACGTTTCGGTCCGACGAAAGGGAACCGGCTACTACTTACAAAGTTTAGGCTTAGGAAGATAGCGAGCGGACATGGTCGTCGTCATCTATCATTGACCTGGGACCTGACTCGTCAAGCGTTGTACTTTTTCAGGAAGCGACCATTTATCGGCCTGAAGGGCCTTTCGCCATGCATGTCGATGAGTAGATATGCTCCACCTTGATAGACCTTGTCTATGATGTACGGGCCTTCATAGTTTGGCTCGAACTTCCCCCGTTTGGCACGATTAGGGATCATAGGTCTTTTGACCACTAGCACGAGTTCGCATTGGCGGAACGTTCTCGGCCTAGTTAATCTTTCATATGAGCGCGTCATCTTTGCTTTATAAGCCTCCAAATTTTGTTGCGCTATGAGCCGGGTTTCATCAAGGGCATCGAGCTCCTCAAGCCGAAGGTGAGCATTCTTTTCGTCCGTTAGCTCATAGTGAACTGCCATTCGTAGAGAGGGTAACTCTATCTCGAGGGGGAGTACCGCCTCTGTACCGAATACCAATGCGTACGGAGTTGTGTTCATGGCCGTTTTGAACTTAGTTCGATACGCCCAGAGAGCTTCATGCAATCTCTCGTGCCAGTCCTTCTTATTTCGAGACACCGTCTTTTTTATGATCTTCATCAAGGTCTTGTTAAAAGCCTCAGCTAGACCGTTAGCTCGAGGATTATAGACTGAGGAGTATCTCTAGTCTATGTTATGCTGTTGTGCGAAGCGGCTGATCTTGTGGCTTCTGTAGGCTGGCCCGTTATCGGAGATGATCCGTCGCGGAGTTCCAAACCGATAAATGACGTGTGTCTTGAAGAAATGGAGGATATTCTCCGTCTTCACTTCCCTCGGTGGTACTGCTTCTGCCTATTTGGAGAAGTAATCAGTTGTCGCTAAAATGAATCGATGTCCTCTGGACGATGCCGGTTCGATGGGGCCGATTATGTCAGTCCCCCACATTTCGAACGGCCAGCTAGCTATTGTTGGATGTAGCAGATTTGGATGTTGATGGATAAAGTCCCCGTGAATCTGGCACGAATGGCACTGCTTCACGTATTCGAGGCAATCTTGGATCATCGTGGGCCAATAATAACCTATCCGTTTGATCTTCAGCTTCATCTTCGGCCCGGCTTGGTGAGAACCGCAGAGTCCGTCGTGAGTTTCTTGTACGACTCTCTTTTCCTCTTCAGGTCCCAGGCACCTTAGCCACAGAGAATCAAATGATCTCTTATACAGAGTATCATTGACGAAACCAAAAGACAGAGCTCGTTTTATAAGCTGATGTCTTGAGGACGCATCTTCAGGTGTTCGACGGGATTTGAAGTAGTCTATAAAGACTTCCCTCCAATCCGCAACTTTTTCCTGGTCTTTTATTTGCAGAGTCATTCGCTCGGTCGCTCCCTTTTCTTCGGACGATTCTGGAGATATTTCTGCCGGTGCAAGAACCCGGCGGCTTTGCACAACGATCCTCACGTCATCGAGGTTTTCGTCAGCCAGTTCTTTAGCGAGCTTGGCTAATGCATCCGCTTTGCTATTTTCTGCACGCGGTATGCTTTCCAGGGTGTAGGAAGGAATTTGGGTTAGCAGTTGCTGCACCCTCTCGCCGTACTTCACTAACTCTGGCTTGCACGTTTTGTAGTCGCCGTTTATTTGATTAACGACCAGTTGGGAGTATCCGTATATGAGGAGGTTTTCAATTCCCATGTCGATGGTGATCTCGAGATCTGCTATCAAAGCTTCATACTTGGTTTCGTTGTCCGTCCTCGGCTCTGTTAAGGAGAAGGCAAAACGCATTATCCCTCCTTGTGGAGTCATGAAGATGAGGCCTACCCCTGATTTGATTATAGGGGTGTTTTGTTTGCGCTTCTTCATGGAAGACGCTCCATCGAAGTAGAGTTCCCATCGGGTATCATCCCCATCGATCGTATCAAACGCATGTTCGTCTGGCAATTCGCAGTTCAAAGAAGAATCAGCAGGTATCGGATGCTCAGCGAGGAAATCGGCGATGGCCTGGCCTTTCACTGCCTTAAGGGGACGATACGTTATCGAGAACTCCATCAAGAGCAAGGCCCATTTAGCGAGTCGTCCCGTTAATATGGCCTTCGACATTAAATATTTGAGAGGATCCACCTTTGATATGAAATGGACCTCATGTGCCAACGCGTAATGTCTGAGCTTCGTTACCGCGAAGATCAACGCCAGACAGTGTTTTTCGATGGGAGAGTAATTGCTTTCTGCCCCCAGTAGAACTCGACTCAAGTAATAGAGGGCTCTCTCTTTCCCTTGGTCGTTTTCTTGTGCCCATAATGCGCCTAGAGAACCTTCGAGGGCTGTCGTATACAGGACGAGAGGTTTTCCTTTAACGGGAGCGGCCAGCACTGGCGGATTCTGCAGGTATTGCTTGATTTCCTCTAGTGCGCTTTGGCATTTGCGATCCCAGACGAACGGGGTTCCCTTTTTCATCAAGTGACTGTAAGGACGGCACTTGCCGGAGAGATTGTCTATGAATCGCCGGATATACGCGAGCTTTCCTTGGAGAGACCGCAATTGCTTGAGAGTCCTTGGCGGAGGCATTTCCATAATCGCCTTGATCTTTGACGGATCTATCTCGATGCCTCGGTGTCGGACGATAAATCCTAGGAATTTGCCCGAGGAAACTCCGAAGGTGCATTTGAGAGGGTTCATCTTCAAGTTGTATTGCCGGAGGCGTTGAAATACGATTTTCTGATGCTCTAGATGTTCCTCGTATGATTTTCTTTTAACTACGAGGTCGTCGATATAGCATTCGACGATTTAATGTATGAGGTCATCGAAAATTTTCATCATGGCCCTCTGATAGGTGGCGCCGGCGTTCTTTAGACCGAAGGGCATCACCTTGTAGCAGAATATGCCCAAAGGGGTCCGGAAAGCGGTGTGCTTCTGGTCCTCGGGATACATTTTTATCTGATTGTATCCTGACGAGCCGTCTATGAAGGAGAAAACTTCATGAGTGGACGTATTGTCTATCATCAGCTCGGTGACCGGTACTGGGAAGTCGTCCTTCGGGCAGGCTTTATTGAGATCCCGAAAGTCCACACATATACGCACCATCCCATTCTTCTTCATCACTGGAACGATGTTGGCGATCCAGTCAGGATATTGAACCTCTTGGATGAAGCCGGATTCGATTAGCTTCTTGACCTCAGCGTTGATGCTCCTCTCAAGCTCGAGCCGCATTCTTCTCGGCGCTTGTTTGATCGGCTTGACGTCCGGAGATATCGCTAATTTGTGCACATCAATCTCTGGATCTAGTCCTGGCATCTTGGAATAATTCCATGCGAAGCAATCTTTATGCTGCATGAGCACGTCTGTTAGCGTAGCCACCCTTTCTTCAGAAAACAGCTTACTGACGAACATCGGCCGCGGGTCACTTGCCGTCCCCAAATCAATTTTCTTGAGGTTATATGCAGTAGTATGTATTCCATCTTCCAGCTCTTTTGGTGCCGGTGGGAATTCTGAGATTACCTCGTCATCATTGCTTTCGAAGCACCAGGGGAGTTCATCCATACTCTCAGGCTCTTCTTCTGACGACATTATCATGTGACAGGTGCGAGATCGCTTCCAAGACCAATGTTGATCTGGTTCTACCCTCGCGGCTTTGGATTCATGCTTCTGCGGCGGGGTTACCTTCCAGCTGCTGGATAGAGCGAACCTGCCTTGCTGATACTGGTCTTCTACCCAGTCTTTAAATGTGAAGCAATCTTCGAGAGGATGTCATATTGCCCGGTGATAGGAGCAATAGTCCGGGTGAGAGATTTCGCCTGCTTGCTCGGGGTGCTTAGACTCTGGGAGTGTCATCATCTGATGTTTTATAACAAGATCGAATATCTTCCTTATCTTGTCTTGGGGAAAAGAATATGCTCGACTCATCTTTTTTATAAGGGATGAATCCGGACTGCTCGATTCCTGATCGCGTGGCTTCTTGGACCCGCTTTGTCGCTGACGAACGCCTTTCCCGTTCTTTGGTTTGTTTCTGCCTCTGCGTCGGGCCTTTTGTACAACGGGTTGACAAGGAGGAGCATTTTCATTTTTTACAGCCTGTTGAAGAAGGCGTTGCGTCTTGGCTTTTTCGTAGATGGCCATTATGGTCGTCTCGAACCTTTTGACCTGCTTCCCTTATAATATTGTCCATTTGTTCTTCGAACGACGGACTGGGCATTTTCACGGCGGGAGCTCTTTCTGGTTCATGGTTAGCATCTTCCCACAAAGCATCTCCTTCTTCATCAAAGTCATGTATGACGTAGCGGTCGCGGAGTAGCTCCCGTTTCTTGGATTGAACATAACCAAGCCCGGTCATTTCCATTCTCCCGTTAGGCAACTTTCGTTGAGTTCTGGGAACGTTCCAGATCCTGTTATAGAACCGTGCTTGTCGCGCAGTTTGCTTAAGGGGTATACCTTGGCATCTCAAGAGTCTCTTTAGTCCGTCTGTGTAATATCTGGGCAAACGGATGGGCTGGAGCCTGTCAAGTGTAGAATCCGCGCCATGCCAGATTTCTTTCTGCACTTTGGTTTCCCCGGATCGGTAGAATAGGATCGCTTTTTTACCCTTTCGCCTGGGAGGGACGTAGAATGTCTGCAGCTCCTGCACACTATAGGAGTTAAGTGCATCAAGCTCTTTATAATGTTCCCGCGGAACCATGGTGATTTGCAAACTCCGATCATCATCAGCAAAGGCTTGTATTGATGGCCGAGCAGAGAATACGGCATTGACCTTATCTTCCAAGTCGCTGCCGAAGATCAACATAGGAGCGGACGGTCCCGGCTTGTTGCACTGGGGCGGACCTGAGTAAACTATCTCTTCTTCCTCCTCGGTATCACTCCCGAAGACCGGATTAGTAGTGATAGCTTTGTTCTTCAGTTTGTGACATCTTTCGGTGTCCTCGAAATCCGGTAAGAAGTATTTTGCATCTTCGTTCTTGCGGACTTCGTTCACGAAGAATGGGTTTAGCTCTCCTGTTACGGTATACTCGAGAACATCCTTGAAATACTTCATACACTAATGTTGTGTATAAGAGATGATGTTGTATTCGTGTAACCAAGGCCGGCCGAGCAAAGCGTTATAGCATGTCTTGGCGTCAATGACGTGGAACTTGATATCAGTGACGAGCAGCCCAAAGCGTAATGTCAATATTACAGACCCAAGCATCCGTGATGACTGGGAGTCAAACCCGGAGATGGTGATTTTGTCACGAGCGAGGTGCTGAACGCTCATGCATATCTCCTTTAGCACCCTTATGTTAAGGAGGTTGACGGAGGACCCATTATCGACCATGATTTTACCTATCTTGATGTCATGACAGTATCCGGAGACATATAGGGGACGGTTGTGCTCGCATGTCCCAAGGAGGAGGTCTTCGTCGCCGAAGGTGATATCGGCCGTGTTTACCTCTTCCAGCTCGTCCTTCATCTTTTCTTCGGCGAGGAAAGCTTGGAATTGCTCTGGCTCTTGTAATGCCTTGATCAAAGAATCTCTTGCTTCTTTGGATAACAGAAGAGCGTCGAGAATGCTTAACTGCAAAGGTAGCTTTCTCAAGTGTGCCAGAACGTTGTAGTCCACCTTACTTTTCTTTGGCGGGTCCTTGGCTGTCAGCTCTTTGATGGCTTGGTCATCAAGGATGATATCCTCAGGGACTTTTTCTTTTCCCTTATCTTTTTTATTTGACCCACTGTTCGAGGGCCCAAGATTCTTTTCGGGCAGCGTGCGATTACGCAGCTGAATGTTCTCGCAGTTCTTCGGTTCTTCCTCTTTTCCCGAGGTGGACTCCTTAAAGAGGGGGCCAAGAGTCATTTCTTCTTCAGAGTCGCTCCCGAAGGTGAGAACTCGCGATCCCCCGGCGTTGACCATGCGACAGTTGCCGGCAGTTCTTTTACGCTCCTCGGTCGTGTTTCTTTGCTCCCGACGAGTTTTGTGTTTCATCCGCTTGAAATTTTGCCGGTGAGCAACATATCCTTGCCACCATCTTTTAAAAGCGTTGCACTCTTTGGTGGGGTGGGCAATCTTTCGATGATATAAGCAGTAGCTAGGATGCATTTCCGCTTCACCGGGAGCGCTCGTTTCGGTGGGTGGCAGCTTCATTCCCATCGAGATGGCTCTAGCAAACCTTTTCCTCGTCTTGAACCTGTTTTTATTTGCGGCGGATGTACTTTGATCTGGATGGAGTGTTTCGACCCTTTCGTCCAGTCGCCGGCGTTTGGCCTTTTCAAATATGGCCATCTCACGCTCTCGAGCGGCTTTGCTTTTAAGAAGAGCTTCGTTCAGGAATGCATCAATCATTTCGTCTGACGGCTCTAGACGTTCCAGTTTAGGGTTTCCCCCCAGTTTCTCGGTGCGAGGAGCTTCTTCATCGTCTATCGACGAGTGAGAGATCACATGGCAACTTGCCACATAATCTTCAGATTCATCCGACAAGTCTTGTCCATTATCGTTATCTCCGTCCTTAAGGACGTGGCTGAGAAACTCTTGAAGTGTGACTGGAGTCCGCGCCTTCGGGCAGCAGTATCCAATCTGTCGGAGACAAACCTTTGAGCAGGGACGGGAGCCGGAGTGGTCAGTCTTGTGAAGACCGACCCTTTGGCAGGAGAAGCCGCCTTGACGACTTCGGGAGCAGGGATGGCTATCCTCTTCGGACTAACCTTTTCTGGAATTGCAGGCTTCATCATGGGCCCACATGAACTTTGGCCCAATTTGGCGAAGACTGAGGCGCCGGAGCTGGACGACCCGTTAAGAGGGGTCGCAGTAGTGGTAAGTGGATCAAAGACCGACTTCTTTGGGGCTTCTTGCGGCAACATCGGGGCATTGAAGCTCATGGGTGGGATCATAGTCCCAAAGAACAGCCCAGTGGTGGCCTGAGTTACTTGGTCCACCGGCATTGTGAACAGGGAGGCCGCTTGAGGTCCGTAAGCTATGCCTCCGGATGAGGCGGAACGTGAGTTGCAGTTGCAGCTGCAGCTGGAACACTTTGCGCAGGTAGACGCCATAGATGTTTCGTTTTCTGCGCCAGGCAAGAAACCAAATCTTAGTACCTCGAACCCAAGGGCAACCATATCAAACCGCGATTCGTTCGCGAACACGACACACGAAGTGTGGAGTGGAAAGAGGAAAATGTCCCACCGGGCGTGCCAGAATCTGTTCCCCGCCGAAAGACGCGCGAAGAAGACACGGCGGACGTCTCGCCTGAATTTCGGGGCAGATGCTAAATGGTGCCATCCGTCCACTTCTCCGAAGATGCCAAGTTGATTTATGACACCATGTATCGAAGGTTTAAACGGATGCGGCCGATGTAGCAGACTTCGTCAGATTCCCCCTCGTTTGAGGGGTTTTTTATTGTGGGGACGCTCTTCCCTGCAGGCGCAAGCCCCTGTAGTTAATTACGCTACCGCATCGCGGTAACAACTTTCTCCTTCTCCAGATGGTCACTTCGTGTCGTGGGTGTTTGTTTTGTTTGTGGTTGCCCGTGGATTGTATACGGAGACTAATTTATGTTGTCGCCCGTAGGGCGTGGATTAGTCCAAATCCGTATCTTCTTAGATTTGGGTTTTGGTTTGGGTTTAAGGATACGTTAGTCTCATTTGAAACTAAGATCAGCTTAAACGGATCATTTAGATCCAACAAAAGAGTATTTTGAACTCTATTGTTTAGTTTAGGGACATTGCGGCCGATTACCAGTTTAAGGACATGGCGGTCCATGGTTAAGGACATCATAGTCCATGGGCTTAAGGACCCCACAGTCCAGGTTAAGAACATCGTAGTCCATGGGCTTAAGGACCCCACAGTCCAGGTTAAGGACATCGTAGTTCGTAGAATGTATGGTTGTCGGGACCCGTCACCTCTCTGAAGACGTTGAAGGATTACAACGACATATATCAGAGGAGTGAAGAGATGTACCCTCGAACCGGTGTGAGTTAGTTGAAAGATCTGTAGTCCAACTTGGGGCTCAGATATGCTTAATATTCGTGAGCAGATGGGCTCAATTAAATATAAGTTGAGGACTTATGGCCAGAATTGGGCTAAGTCCAATAAGATTAAAATGTTTAATATTTTATTGTTCTGGGCTGTTGAGCCTTTACTTGGGCTTGGCCCTTTTAATAATGCTGAGCATTAGATCCTGACATTTTTTGTCTTGTATTTAATGTATAGCATTCATCAGAACAATGTGTGTTCTGACAGCGCGCCAGGCGCTTTACGCCAATTAAAGAGCGCATTGCGCTTCTGCCAAGTAGCGCACACGAAAAGGACACGTGTCACACTTAGCGCTAAGCGCCAGTTTATGAGCGCATTGCGCTTTCAATTTATGAGCGCGTTGCGCTAGTTTAGTGGCATACTAGTGAGTGACACGTGGCGCGCTTGGCGCCGAGCGCCAGATGATGAGCGCGTTGCGCTTCTGCTGAGTATCGCACACGTGGCGCGCTTGGTGCTGAGCGCTAGATGATGAGCGCAGTGCGCTATTTCAGAAGCGCAAAGCACAAGTTGCATACGTGATTGACACATGGCGCATTTTGGCGCAAAGTGCCAGTCCAAAGAGCGCAGAAGCGCAGTTCAAGAGTGCAAGGCACTTTTTCAGTAGCGCAAAGCGCATTTGATCAAATTTATGATCAGAGAACAAGTTTATGTTCTTTTTAAAGGAGGCTTTGCCTCAAGATTCGAGAACAACAGTTCTTATCTTGGAAAGGGCTTTGCCTTTGTAGATCAATGATCTGTGAATGAAGTAAATACTTCTTTTGTTTTTATGATGAGATCTTTTGATCTCTTTTTTTTTTATCAAAGACCTTGGTCTTTTGTAGATCTATGATCTTTTAAGAAGATAATTCTTCTGTTTTAATGAGTTGATTTCATCTCTTTGTTCAAGAATCATTCTTTACCTTGAAGAAATAATCTTCTTTTTCTAAGAGCTTGCTCTTCTTTCTTTGAGTTTTCTCAAATTTTGTAGGAGGGTTTCTCTCTATCAGACTTGAAGTCTTGGGGCCTTTATATAGGGCAAATTGATTTGTTAAATCAGTTAAAGAGATCTTTCTCTGATTGATTTGGAGATGTTTCCCCATGTTGGATCTTTGATCATAGGGCTTCTGTTTTTCAGAAGGCAATCTTCTTGTTTTTAACAAGATTGGAAAGATCTTTCCATAACAGAATTTTATTCTGATTAATTAATGATTTATCATTATTAGATCTTTTGATCTAACGGTGGGGAATTTTATAATTCCAGCGCCGGCGCACCCGTGTTTTGCATGTGGTGCGCTGCTCAAAGCGCAATGCACTTTGCGCTAGCGCACCTTCGTTTGACACGTGGCGCACAGCGCAGCCTGCATAGGCGCATCCGTGTTTGACATGTGGCGCGCAGCGCGCCTAGCGCTACCGTACACATGGTGTACTGCCTAGGGCGCAGCGCATCTAGCGCTAGCGCATCCGTGTTTGACACGTGGCGCGCAGAGCGCCTAGCGCTGGATCTGAAGCGTTGCTTTAATTTTTGAATTTTAAATTTCAAAACAGAGCTTTGCTTTGATTGGGGGAAACAGAAGCGTCGCTTCATTTCAAATCTCGGAATTTGAACAGAGCTTTGCTCTGATTGGGGAAACATCCCACTTTCAAAACAAAACAATCCAACTAGAGCTTAAATCTTTCCCTTATCACCCTCTTTCCTTCTTATAATGGGTAACCCAAACAGACGAACTCTTGCCGAGTTTTGCTATCCAGAACCAGATATTTCTTATTTTCGTAATTGCTTTGGTCAAAATTCTGACTCTACCATGTTTTTAAGAGATCGGATAGAGCAAGCGGAAAGAAACAGTTGGACACCTCACTCGAGGTCATATCAACCGCGTCAAAATTTTACATCTTCTTATGTTGATACTCCATTTAAAGCGTGTGAGGGAACTCCTAAACGCATGCCCATCGCTGAGCATATGGCGAGGGCTAAAGGCCAAAGTTTCAATCTGGTAAAACCGTTAGGACAACAAACACCATCACTTTCTAAGGAAGATATTGTTACTCGTTTTGCGGCGTATATGACATCTGTTTCCAGTCGCCAACCAACCAACCAATATTAATATTCTTCTTATCACAATGTTGATCCTACTCCTGTCCAATTTTCACAACCATTCGATTCCTATCAATCCTACCCGACTTTTGCACCTTCTCTAGACATTTCTTCTAATCAGTCATGTGAAAGTTTTACCTATCCACAAGAATTTCAATTTTCTGCTGAAACCCCTTACTGACCCATGTCTACTTTTGAACGGACCGTGGAAGAATATTGGGTAGCGTCGCGCCCCGTCATAGAGGAATTGAATGCGTCCATGGCCGTCCTCATACAACCCAACGAACGAGCAACTAGTTTCTAACTAGCTCAAAAAATTTCAATGTATGATACGACAATAGGACAAATTGAGAATTTGGGTAGTGAGAGAGAACGGTACACCCTTCCAAATCAAACCTCCCCATCCCAAATTGAAATCCACAACTCCAGTTTCACAGATCTATCGAGTACACCAAATGATTCACCAATTGAAGATAGAATATTTGATGAGCTGTGCGACTTTGTAGTATTTGATTTACTCGATTGTGAAGGGTCTATTTCAAGTGAAACCGCACCCAATCCTTTTGATCTCTACACCTTCACTCTAGAACCGAAATTTATTGAAAACCATGCTTTTGATGAGGTGTCTGGAAATTTTAACTTTCACTTGATTGGGGATATTGACGCTGGGGATATTTTGGATGATGAACCCATAGTTATGGTTGAGTTTTCCTCACCAATTCATCGGGTCCATTCACTTCCGTGTGGACATCATCTCGAACCTTTAACTGTTTTTCCCGAACCCCATATGCGTCTGGAAATTGATGATAAATGCATGACCGAAAAGCATAACGAAATTTAGCCTTCATTTCCCACATCTGGTTCAGCAATGCTCGACACACCAATTTGTTTACACATTTCATCTCCCACTTTCTCGGGTTCTTCTTCTATTCTTCCTTTAATTTTAGCGAGTGTTGATGAATCACAATCAGATATTTCGAGTTCGATAATTCTTGAAAGACCACTTGATTTAGACCCTTTTGAGAATGAGGTAGATGAGTTTTTCGAGTATCCTACCTCGATAATTTTTGACAAATCAAGTGTGTTGAATTCTGGCGCGACACTTATTGACATTGAAACATTCAATCGGACCATCGATGAAAGTTTCGAAGATATTTTCGCCGACGAACTCGCATTCCTAAATGACATGGATATTGTGATTAATCAACCTCCACCCGAAGAAGTTGAACCGCCACCATTTCGTCTTATCCCATACGAGAATGTGACTATTCTAACCATTCTTAATCATTCACATTCTCGTTTTCATTCACCATCACTGTTTCGTCTCTATTAACCGAGACGTAAACCATACCGCCTCCTATCTCCCCACTTTTTCAAATCTCTGATCTTCCACCAACCAGTGCGTTACATCAATAAAATATTTGAATGGTTGGTGTTGACTTTTGGTCTTTGTAAGGCTTTATTTTGACCAATAATTTTAACCCCCCCTCATAATTTTAAATGCTTAATACGGTTTTACTCAATTTTAGGGGGGTCTTTTGGCTCTTGAACGAAAAGAAAATTTTTACAAAATTATGAGCCAAAAATAAGTTTGGGTAAGAATTTCACTTTCATTAATTATTGTCCCCATTACTAACTTTTCCTCCCAATTCTACAGTTTTTTTTAAGCTTAACAGATGACATCAGTGAGGACACTGCTGCAAATAGGTTTGGGGGAGGTTTGTTCTTATTCACGCATTATTTTGCATTATCATAAATATAATCATAAATATTTTTTGATAATGAAAGTTTGAAAGTGAAAATTTTTACATATGAAAGATTGGAATAGTTTAAGAAAAGTAAGAAAATCAGATGTTTTCTTAAACGAAACTAGTAATAAGTAGGTATGAGTCGTTGTCCCAAGGGTTAGTAAGATAAAGGAAATTACTAATATGAGGATAAAATAAGTCTGAAAAATAGTCCTTATTCTTGATTCCAAACTTTTGAACGTTGATACCCTGCTATACGCACTTGCACACATCTTGAAACTTGGGATAGTAGAGAACACCTTGAAATGCTCTTGTCTAAAAGCCTTAGTATGAAGGAAAATATGAATAAAAAATATAAGTGGTGAAGAAAAAAATAAACACTGGTTTTGTAATTGCTTAAGGCAGCATAAAAAAAATATAGCGATGGTGCTTTATCACCTAGTGCCTTAGACCAACTGGTTTGGGAGCCACTTCTAATCCTTAGGTGTTGTAAGACGAGGAATTACGCCTAAATGCGCGAGAACATTTTGTAATCGGTCGGTTAGTACCTCAAGAAATATTAACGGTCGCATGAAGAATGTGTTAGCAATTTCATCGAAAATATTCACCGACTAAAAAGTACTAAGGAAGATGGACAAGAGTATGATAGCTTGAATTGAATTCTCTAAGTGTAGGGATATCTTTTACACACACGTAGGGGTATATGATCGATGTTTGGAAGAAATATAGGGAGGAAGACTAAAGACGATGTTTTATTGAGGGATGATACGATTTCTAACATTTTTCATGACCATTAAGACAGAGCTCATGGCAACTGAAAAGCTGGTGTAGTTAGAAACTCTTATTTTCAAGTTTTTTCTTTTATAGTTCTTATCTTCGTATGTAACTTTCACCATCTTTACTTTATTATGTGATTTTGTGGGTGTAATCTGTTGAAAACCCTCAGGAGACAACACTCCTCCTACAAGGAACACCTGGAGATTTAACGGCTTGTTGCACGTGCTCAGTGCAATCGTGTTGCCTACGAAAGTGTGCTAGTTAGTTTTTCTTTTTCTTCTTCTTTCTTTCTCCATCTCTTGAATAAATAAGTTTGCTCGGGACGATCAAAGTTAAGATTGGGGGTATTTGTTCAATCGAAAATATCGCGCATTTGATATAACATTTTCCTTATTTTTCTTAAATATTTAAAGGTGTTTATTATAAATATAGAACATATTTGGGTTTATCTACAAAAATACTATTTACCATATGTTTATATATTATAATTAATATTATGAAGGAAAATGTATGCATATAAAATTTATGTAATATTTTTTTATTATCAAATATTCTAATCAAGATTCTTTAAAACATATAACATCAAACAAATGATTAGAATAATATCTTTATAACAAATATTACTAACATTATTCATTGAGATATTGTACAAGCTTTAGCTCAGGTCAGGAGATCGGGATATCAAGATGTCGGGAATCAAAAATCTGCCGATAAAGTTAGATAAAATCGAAGAATCAATACTGGCAGAGACTAAGAGAAGATATGAAGATTCCAGATATCACAACAATCTCCACGTGTCAACACCAGAGACCATAGAAAATTTCATCACATGATCCCACCAAAGTGCGGCCCTTCCGCGGCAATAATGAGCTTCTGGCGGTGGATCCGCGGCAGAGAAAAGGAGTTAGGGTTTGGGATTTTTTTGGTAAGATTGCAACAACAAACCCTAATACTTGGGATTTTTGGTTTCTGGTTTTGGGACTATTTAATGGACCGAAGGCTAAAGTTAAAGATCATCGCCTTTTACACGAAGCAAATCACTGTCAAAAAACAAGTGATCCACGAAAGGTCCGCGATTCAACGTGATATGACGATGTGATATTCGACGGAGCATCTACTTCCTATGAGCTAGAGATCGAGAGCAACTTCTTCTTCCTCTTGTAATCTAAACTCGAAGGTTTTGTAATTGTGAAGTTGATTAATAAAGATAAATCATTAGATTAATTATTTAGTATTTAATTCTGCATTATGATCTCATTCTCTATCCGTTCTTCTTCTATCTCCATCATGCATGAGTAATTCAGCACTTGATAGGGTTCGTAGGATTAGGGTAGAACAATGGATGGGAAAATACTTTAACTTCTTTTAAGTCTTATGAAGTTTATAAACTTTAGCAAAAGAATCGTTAATATCCTTATCGGGCGCGCTACCAATTTATTTCTAGTCTAAACCATGATTTGAGATCAGATTAACAATTGTTTTGTTAAGGGCTAAACATGAATATAGATCAATGAAGGGACACGGGTCAATAGAGTGGAAACCCTAGTTTCTTCCAAGAACCCTAATTCTCATTCATCACTATCTATCTAGTTTTAAATCTATCAAAAGATAAAAGGAGTAATCTTTATTAGTCATCCATGACTATTAAATCCTAACGAACCCTACAAGCCTCTTCTTTATAGATTCTACATCCATATTTAAACTAGATCTCAAAATTATATATATATATATATATATATATATATATATTCTACATCCGTGTTTAATATAGATCTAGAATCTATTCTCTATTCTTCTTCTTTCTAATCAACTCGTCTAAATTAAAATTAAAAGTTCCACGCATCCCTGAGGACGACCCGTACTCATCTCGGCTACCTACACGCGACACCGTTATTGATTGCGGTTACTTACTACATACAATTTTCACAGAATCAATCACTTCCCCATGTACAAACCAGTGCACAAACAAATCTGGGTAGAAACCAAATATGCCAAAAATCATAATTCCAAAGACAAGACCCACAGAAAAAATTGTGAGTGAATCGGCCCTAACTCGGCGGCGGATCCGCGGCCAAATGACATGTTTGGCCGCGATTCCGCGGTCTAGTTAAGTGATTAGGATCTCAAAAAATTTCTTTGTTCTTAGAAATGCCTGCATGTATTTTTAAAGTCACTGAAAAGATTTTTCGAACAGTTTTGAAAAACGACAGCACGCATGTTTTAAAATTGTGATTTCGTGCAATTTTTCGTCGATCAAAATTCTAATCACTTGCTAATAAGCTATTTAAGCTTTAGTAGGCTCTGATACCACTGTAAGTCGATGTCGGACATCCCACGCACTTGTGGGGGAGGTGGAATTTACAAAAAACGATTTTTCATACTTCGCAACACCGACTTTAACTCTGGGATCTTTACAGAAAACCTTAACTAGATATACTAGTTAGAGGTTCTAACTACTCGGTAAGGGTTTTATACCTCCTTCTTACTTGTCCTTCGAGTCTTCTTCTCCTCTCCTTGTTGAGCTCCTCGAAGATCCAGATCACGCTTGAACATCGATCTTCTCGTGTCAAAGACGATCCACCTGAGAGTATGTGGTTCAAGCTCCAACCTCTAAACCGAGGTAACTAAAGTATCTAGTTCGCTAAACTAGATAGCTTAGAAGATGTAGAGTGTGTTTTGGAGTATTTAATCTTAAGTGACCTTATGATTCACAACTCATGTGAGAGTTTAAGGTCTTGAGAAAGAAGGAGAGGAAAATTGGAGAGAGAAAGCAAAAGAGTAAATGAGCTAGGGTAAGGCAAGTGAAGAATGGCTCCTACACTATCTCACACCAAGCATGCAATATTTTCTAATTGAAAATATCAACCATGCTTGAATAGTGATTCCAAAACAATAAACAAATGAAAACAAGCCATGCTTCACCATGCCACAAATATCTCTATTTTTCACCTCATTATTCTATTTCTAAAAATAGATAAATCCAAATAACGAGACGTCCCCTTCTAGAAGCATCTCTTCTGAAATTACAAGAATTCCCTCACCGTATATACATACCCATATTCGTACTGTAAAAATATGAATACACTGAGATAATAATAATCCAATAATATAATACTAGAATCCGGTTTAAACCAAAGCCCACTGGAATTATCCGTCCGAACAACATCCGTGCAGCCAGTATACGTATATGATCGGAACCCTGCCGTAAAACCATACGGCCTCTACATCGTTTCGCCAGAACCAGGAAAACCCTCTGTGTGGGACTCTAAAGACTCGAGAGTACGCTGGCAGTGGGTTTAACCATAAGTCCGTCAGCGGCACTAGCTATGCGTAACGGCTACCCAGGTATCTGTCGATAAGAAGGCCGATGAGCAAACTCATCCGAACCCCTACTGAGCCTATCTGTGACAATCTCCGTACAATCCGGTTTGTTCGTCTAAGAGTATCGCATATCGGTCCTAGGGGTGGTAACTGTCAGACCCCTAATAGCGCAATAAGTCGTGTCGGTGTAGGACCCAATATACTCTAAGAAACTACTGGTGTACCTACCAGTAAATATCACTTGCCGTGACTAGGGACTTTGTGTAATGGCTATCCGAACACAGCACGATATCAACCCCCAATACCGAGAGAGACGAATCCTATCTAACCACTACTGCCTCCAAGTGCTTCGGGACTGCACCCAACCACTATCTGTTTGCACGACTCATTTGAGCCGTGGTAGGGTGGTGATCTAAGTACAGTGGGAATACACTCGAGACGAATAGTGATGTTAAGTCAGCGGACTAACCTGTACTTATGTCACCCGGGAACTGCTAACTGACGATAGGTATAATACCAACCAGCAGTTCCCCCGCGAGTCCGTCCAGTGTAACTCATAACCCAATGAGCACCTGTATACTATCTCCGGTACGACATACCAATGGCTGTGGGACAGGTCATCTCCCCTGCTGGGATGAGAAGCGTATACAGTAGTCTACTCTGAAGTATCGATGCCTGGTCTCGATAATCCTATAACTAGAGACAAGTATAAGGATGTGCTTATAGACTACCCAGCCCCCACTAGTGTGACTGCTATCACAACGCTGGTAGCCAAACAAAGATCCAAAGGGCTCTATCAACATGTATTAGCGATATATTAAAAGAAACACATACACATGTTAAGATAGAATCAAACCAGATAGTATACTATCATTTGAGCAAGACTGTTATTATATCCGTGTATATCCCAAGCTTCCAAAATGTAATATACAATCCAGTACTATACAATAATAGCCTCTAGGGCATATATCACTAACATTTCTCTGCAGTTTCAACCGAACCCAGTAACCGACATTGAACGTCCTTTCCATTCTAATCTTTGCTATGTGTTTCGTGCAAAACTTCGCTACCATGGAGCTCTCTTCAAAGGCTCATTCTGGCTTCTGGCTTTTGACTTCTAGCTTTGGGAACAACTACTTATGAAGGACACATCCAGCAATAAAGCGCTCGTTCTGGCTTCCTGAAATGAACCCAGTGACTGACATTGAACGTCCTTCACATTCAAAACATGAAACGGTTCGTCTTGTCGCATGTAAATAGTATTGAGAACCGTTTCTCCTTCGTGAAGAATGATCTAGATGTTGTAGTGTAAAGTCATAAGAGAGCTCTTATAATGTATTCGCGAAGAATGATCTAGATCCAGTTCCTATGATAGGCCCCAGAATCTTCTGATAGGCCCCAGAATCTACTAGGCCTGAAGGCCCGCCAGGTGTGGTTCTTACTAATGGGATGAAGCGGTCAGATACCACAGAAGAACGCGACTATAATATCCCTTCCAGTATTCTAATCCATCTTTGCATCCAAATTTCTTCGAGAAGAATGATCTAAATATTATGACGTAGCTGAAGTTGAGCGTTCATTCTGACTTCCTAATGTTTAGAGTCCAGCTATAGCTTTCTGTAAGGTCTAAAGCTTGTCTTTTTATAGCTAGTTTGTTAGTCTTTTTTTGTCGGTTCCTGTAGAAATCGTCTTATAAACCGTGCCATTTGCTTCAATTGACGTTTTAAATGAAAGGGCACTATCTTTATTTGTGTTTGATTAACATTTCACGTATGCTTCTTAGAAACAAAACTCGTTCAATGTCGGTTACTGGGTTCATTTCCATTGCCTCAAATGAAGTTGAGGCAATGGAAATGAACCCGGTAAGCGAATTGAACGAGTTCTGCTGTAAAAAAGACATACTAGAAAATTTAATCAAATACATACAAAGATGGTGTCGCTTCAATTAAAACGGCAGCTGAAGAAAATGACACGGTATATACGGTGATTTCTACAGGAACCGACAAAAAGACGGCTGACAAACTAGCTATAAAAAGACATGCTTCAGACCTTAAAGAAAGCTATACCTGAACCCACCAAAATGATATAATAAATTTTAGATTGTATATGTATATATTATGTGTGGCTGTGTGATAGTCAATGAATTTTTAGATTTCACAGACACTACCTAATTGATGTAATAAATATAATATTTGTTTTTATTCTCCAATTATATATGATGTGTATTGAAATTTGTTGATATTGTATACATATGAAATGTGATGATGTTTGCATCTGAGGCGTGATATTTGTTTGCTTTAGATGATGAAAATTTGTGAGAAAATGAAGTACATTTGAGCTCAATATTTAACCGTTACTTAAAATAGTAGTTATATATTGAGCTCACTCCAATAGATATTTAACCGTTTCTTTAAGTAGCGGTTTAATGTTGACCAACAAATTATTTGAGCTCATTGACTATTTAACCGTTTCTGTAAGCACACTAGCTTATTTTTTTTAGCCCATTGACTATTTAACCATTCTAGGAAATATCTAACCGCTATTTAAAGTAGCGATTTTATTTTGACCTACTAATAATTTGAGCTGATTGACAATTTAACCGCCTCTTTAAGCAGCGGTTATTTTTTGAGCTTACAGATAGCACACTATTTAACCGCTACTTTAACTAGCGGTTTAATTTTGACCTAATAATAATTTGAGCTCACTGACTATATAACCGCTTCTTTAAGAAACGGTTACTTTTTGAGCTCATATGTAACCGCTACATAAAGTAGCAGTTATATTTTCTGCACTAAAAAATTTAACAATTGATTGACACAACCAATATCAGCAACATCATTAATTCACACAGCCAATATTAACAATCAATATTGCATCAAGTATCATTCCTTTACATCAAATATCATTCATTTAAAACAAATGTAATTCATTTACCCAAAAAAAATTGTTGTTATAGTTTATCAAACATGATTCATTTACATCAAAAATCATTCATTTATATCAAATATCATTCATTTACAACAAACTATTCTGAATAACCCGACGGTTCGTTCAAGTCACATGACGGACTCGGTTGACCAGAATGTATGTCTTCTACATGTTGTATTTGTCTTCTCGGACAAGTTCTTTTGTTATGGAATGCTAATTGGCCGCATCCTGTACATACCCTCTTCAGCTTTTTCCTTTCACTATTTTTCTTATCAAGCCAAGTTTTAATCCAATTCATTTTATGACCCCTAGTGTTAGATTGCAAAGGATTTTGTATTTTTGAAATATCATTTTTCACCGATTTCAAATTTGCTTTCATCTACCAAGTCTTCTTTCACACTCGGTGTTTCAACTGGAAGTTTAAATAGTCGTATCGTAAGTTTGGACATTTCTGCAAGCATAATTTTGTATCCGTTCTCTGACGCATCACCTTTCACGACAAGTAAATTGAACTCGTTACATAAATGACTATACCGTGTTGTTTCAGTCATCTGTACTGAAGGTGGTACGACACTCGTCATGATAATATTTTGATTAACATTTCTCGTCTATCTTGGCAATATATATTGATACGGTATGCTATTCACATTTTTTGGTATAAAAACTCTGAATATATGCCTACATAATAGTCTGGTTGATTCAAAATGATTGAAAATGCACTTGGAAAATTTTCCTTTTGTCGTAAATTCAGCATAATATACTCTTCACTTATCTTTCTTCGGACCAGGAAGCACGTTGTGAACTTTATATCTGGTTTTCCTGTCGACTTTTGAAACTTTCTTAATATTAAATGATTAAGATTTTTGAAGCTCTATTTGAATCTTTTAAAATATGCTTTTGGTGTAAACTTTAGAAGCGTCTAATTCCAGTGTCATATTTGTGGTACACACACGATTCTTGCATAGCATATCAAGATCCATTCTTTTCTCGTGCTCGTATTGTATCCGTAGTGCACTTCTCATTTTCATAACAAACTTTTTAATTGTGATGTTCTAATTAAAATAGGCATAAAAACATTCATGCTCTCACTTCGTCCAGTTGTCCACATTCTTGTAGAAAAGTTTCTTGATGTATAATCCGGTATCCATTTCTCCTGTAAACCGTATACTATTGAAATCCATTTATACCCACTAACTTGATACTTTTCATCTAGCGCAGACCACTTGTCTTCAAATTTCTCAACTGTTAATCTTTTATATACGCAACGTTTGTAGTCGTTTCGAAAACCGGTATCCTGATGATATAAACTCTGTAATTTTTCCGGATACTTCTGACTAATGTGTCATATGCAATAATGATGTCCTGTATTCGAAAACACTTTGGCAATAGCATTTGTCATAGCATGATCTTAATCAGTGATTATAGATAGCGGTGCCTTATTATTCATCGTAATTAATTACTGCTGAAACAACCAGGTGAAAGACTCTTCGGACTGATTACGCATTAACGTCAAATCAAATATTTGTGACTTATAATGATGGTTAACGCCAGTGAATAAGGCAAAGGGCATTTGATATTTGTTCTTTCTACACGTGATGTCAAAAGTAGTTGCATCACCGGAAATTGTATAAGAAGCTTTTGAGCGCGTATCGACGAATAAGAGAGTTTCTATATGATTTTCTTCGTCATATTTTACTACGTAAGTAAAATTAGGGTTCTCAATTTGAATGGATTGCAAATAATCTAAAGTTTTTTGGTCATCCAATACGTCCATAAATTGATATCGACGTTTTTTTTTAATTCACTCTTTACATCGTTTAGCCTGTAACCAAGATTCTTTACCCCGCCATGACCTTGTCCTAATATCGTATATGTTTTTCTTGGACCAACCCCACTATCCTTCAAATTACGGATTTAATTTCTGTCGAATTTAAAAATACTTTTATAATAATATAGGTATTGCACCATTGACTGCGGTAAAAATGGATGGTTGTGATCTTCCTTGTAAGAAGTTACTTTCCATCGATTTTTCCTTTTTAACAACAAACATACACGTTTGTCATTTGGATCCAATATAATTACTTCTCCGGAACGTCGAAAAAGATATTTTAGGTTCAGTATTGCGAACTGCACGACGAGCAGAACGAAATCTGATAGCAAACCCCATGTTTCGAGTATAAGACAAATAATATTCATAAGCATCATCTAGTGAATTGAATATCATGCCAATTTTAGGTTCTACCGAATCACTTATTACATCTCTCTCTTTATTCTCATCAGGACTTACTTTAGGAGATAGCATATTCTTACATTTGCTTCCACTCGTTGGTGAGATAAACATAATTTTAGGAGACGGAACATTTTTACATTCGCTTCCACTAGTTGACGATATAAACTCAACTTTAGAAGACAAAACATTCATACATTTGCTTCCACTAGTTGATGATATAAACTCAGCATTTTTTCCTTCAGGAATTGCTAGGTCGATAGAAACAATAGGTTTTTTCAAGCATTTATTTTCGTCTATTTCCACTGCTAATTCTTCATCTTCTTCATAATCAAGGATATTCCACTGATAGGCTATATTAATCGACATGTTAGCATATGTAAACTTAGAAGTAAAAAATTTATCGCAGCCATTTTGAAAAACTTTGTTGAGGAAGAAGTAAACGTGCTTTGGCGGAAGCTACGTTCCAAAATTAACAGATTGCTTCAAAAAACTTCGTTGAGGAAGAAGCAGAATGCTCTGGCGATCTCTACTATTGAAAATCGAAAGGTGATGCATTCCTCAACCGCAAGAAAAAAAATTACTTAAGTAGCGGTTAAATATTAATTTTCAACCGCTACTTTAAGTCGCGGTTAAGTAAGACCTATTGGATTTTAACCACTTTTTAAAGTAGCGGTTAAATTTGTACGGTCCAGATTTGTTAGACAATATTGTTGGTGTTAATCGCTAGTTTAAATAGCGGTTAAATCAGGACCGTTGTTAAAATTGAACGGTCTTGATTTGTTGGATAATTTTTTTTATGCAGCCTTATATCCGACCCATGATTAATTTACTTTCTCAAAAACCATTTTGGGTGGTGAAGACCATGAGAGTTCATGTCATTGTTTCAATTAAGTGCTTTCACTTCATATATAGTCCACCCAAAGAAATTTTTGGAGAAAATTTTAATTAGCGTTTTAATATTAGCAATTTTTTAAGGAATAAAGAGAGAGTCGGCAGGACAATGCATAGACAGACGCTACAAGAAAAATAGAGTTTTTCCGTCCATTAAAACCCAACGAAATAAATATGTACCTGACGGAAAAAACATATTCCGTCAGGTAAGTGCCAACGGAATAACATACGATGAAAGATCTTTTTTTCGTCAGTTGTTCAATTTATTTCGTTGGTTATTTTATTTCGTCGGCGAAGAGCTGAGGAAAAATGTAAAAAACCTGGGCATTTTAGCCCAGATTTAGCCCGGGTAATACACTTATTTCGTTGGCTGGATGAGTTTTTTCATCGCGTAAGGCCGACGAAAAAGGTTACAGACAGTGAAAAAAATTCAGCTTTTCGTTGTTTCGATCAATCGATACACATTCAATTTCACAAACTGATATACAGGGTATATATTCATCACAAACTGAATTCAATTCACGACAAATTTCATTAAAATCTCCACAAAACCAATTCATTTCACCACTAAATCAAATCCATTAAATTCAATTCATTTACAAACCAATTCATTTACATTCGGTACTTTGCAAAAAAATGACGCGAAGACACGTAATCAACTTACTGTAGGCCGCCGCCGTTAGGGGCCGGAGGATGGTGAGTGAAATCGGGCAGCTCCTACAGTGTTATCAACAAACAATTATTAGATATGATATTCACGATAACTATATGAAAGTTGTATTGAAAAGAAATATTATCAATTAAACTTACATTCGGTATTTCCCTTCCTAGAAGCATTAGCCTCTAGATCAGAAGTTTTCTCGCCTCAATATCGTCGAGGGATTCTGCTCTATCTGTGAACCCGAAACCGACGTGGGTTCAGATGAAGAAGAAGCCGAGAAGACGCGTGCTCGATCACTCACGGGAGTATGAGAAGAGCCGTCTGGATGGTGTATCGGAGTGGACGAAGAGGGAGCCGGTGCCGCAGGAGGCATGGGCTCCTAACTGAATATCCCGTAGCGTACGCGAAGAAGATGCAACTCCGGATCGTGATGAGGGTGATATACCATAGGCGAAATGTCTTGGCCGCTCATGTGAACTCTCCCGGCCGGTCCGAGTTGTGCTGCTAGATGATGGCCTCATTGATCGCATGAAGCTCCACATCTGTAGGATTTCGGCCGTGCGCCTCAACAAACGCAACCGTCCGCTGCTCAATCTTCTTGTCCATCCGTTGCTGTAAGAAATTACAGTATGAACCAAGTTAAGTAAAGTATTAATTGAAAATGAAATTAAGTAATTTAAATAACTATAAGAAATTGTGTAGGAGCATAGTTACATAATTCTCAGCCGCCTCCTGTGAGTTAGGATAGTTGGAGGTATGCACAAACCCTATACCGTAAAGATCCACGCGACTGGGAATTTCTCCCGTCCGTCTTGCGTACCATTTAGACAAAAAAATGATTTAGATGAAGTTTAGGAAGTTGACAAATTCAGAATATTTTGATTTGTTCTTACATTAGAAACTCCTTATTGGGAGGAGTTCATCCCTCCACCCAATCAACGATCAGTGTTGTGACCCTGTGCCGCTGATCCCCGCCGGATCTTAGCCTGCCATTTAGATTTGATATAACATTTTCTACTAATAAAAGATTAACGTCTAATATTATCACAGTTCTCGGCGTATATGTACCGAGAATTCGGCCGATTTGAAGTGATAAATCATGGCGGCCCAATACTCGTCCGACCAATTCACCGGCTTCACCATCCATTTCGCCTCATCGGTGGCAGTGTACATCCATTTTTTTGTGGACGGTGTGTTTCTGATCACGCCAACTCCCTGACATGTGTATAAACAGTCGGCCTCGAATGACGTGTAGAGATACGGAAGAGCCGTCAATCCACCAGATTATGGAACGCGCAGTTTAATGTTTCAATTTGATCCATCAATACATCATATCGGCTGTCGAGGGTAAGACTTCTATCCCATTAAGAATTTATAACGCATACATCCCTGCGTTTGTATTTTCATTCGTTTCGAGAAAATTTCGGCAGCACCCCCACGCTGTTCTCCAAATACACTTCAATAGAAGGGATAATAATTATTTCAATGCTGAATATCAACACTGAAATGATCATCCCCTATATATTTGTATACGGAGAACCAGCGAAAAAGTGCTGACGAAACTAATCTCGAAACGAATGAAAGACACAAATACAGGGTGTGTTTACGTTATAAATTCTTAACTTGTTCATGCTGGACAAATCTATCGGCTATAGTACGACTAGTTTTCTCGTCACATAAACTACATAACGGTTGCCACAAACAAACGATTAAACGCTTAGTTTTGTCAACCATCACGTAGTTTTATGTCACGATGGAAACCGTTGCATATATAACTGATAGACTGGGTCTAAGGAGCGTTTCGTTTTGTGAATATGAGATCCTCGATGATAACATGTAAATTTCATGTTATCATCGAGTTTCGTACACTTAGTATAAATTTTTCGTGTATTTTTTAGTTCAAGGTTCAATTCATGATGGATATGGTTGAGAAACTTATTCGTAAAAGAGCATATTTATATACGCGTGAAAATTCCCTCAGTGCGCAAAATTGGATGGGTTTTAAACACTGTAAAATTCTCATGCATCGAGAACACCTGTTCCATTGCTATGGATATTTCAAATCAACCGCATGTAATTGGTTCTTCTCCTGATAAGGATTTCAATTTCATAACCGAATAATATTTAATTTTCATGAAATTTCATACCCTAACAAGAAATAATATTTAAAAAAATTAAAAACTTACTTGTGGCGAGAAGGTGACTGTGACGGTGGATAAAGGCGGCGGCGGCGACGCTACAGAGAGGTTGCGGCTGTGGTGGCAAAGGAGACGACGGCAGTTGCGGCTGCTGTGGTGGCGAGAGAGAGAGAGAGATCGAGAAGACTTACTGATGGCGGCTACGGTGGCAGAGGAGGGGGTAACGGGAAGCACTACTACAAATAAGGGTTGCCTCTACGGATTTATCCGTAGAGGCAACCCGCTGCCCCTACGGATATCTCTGTAGGGACGAAAAAATACCCCGTAGGTGCAAAGGCCGCAGGTGCAAGTTGAGGCCCTGAACTTGCCCCTACGGACTTATGTGTAGGTCCTGTTGCCCCTACGGATAAATCCGTAGGGTATAAGATTTTATATTATTTACGATTTTTTTTAATATATTACATGTACCTACGGATATAACCGTAGGTCCATGTACTACCCCTACGGATATATGCGTAGGTACTTTTCCGTAGGGGCAAAATATCAGGATTCCTGATATTTAGCCCCTACGGAGAACTCCGTAGGGGAGAGGCAGTGGCCCCTACGGATATGTCCGTAGGGGTACTCCCAACACCCTGGCACTGAGATCAGGGGGGAAATATCAGTTACTGTTGATATTTTGCCCCTACGGATATAGCCGTAGGGGCAACTTGTATACCTACGGATTAATCCGTAGGTGCATATTGTCTGTATTTTTTTAAAAAAATGGGCTGCTTGATTTTTTCCCGTCCTGTGCACAATAATATATACATCAATCAAATCATATATTGCAGTATTCATAATCACATCTCACGCATATATATAATATACAAAAGAAACCCAAAAACTGAATATGATATAAATACAAACCAATATCAATATCGTTTCAAAATGTAGTACAATGTGTATGATATAAATAAATACATGTTTCAAAAAATAAGAACCAAAAAGCTACCCTAGTTCGGTCCAGCTCCACTTCTGAATAACGATAGAATAACGCGCGCCTGCTCCTCGGTCAATAAACTCTGCAATTCGTCGCGAGCGGGAGTCTGAGCGACATGTGGAGCTGGCGATGTGGTTTGCGCAGCCGCCGTCGAGATAGTCGCTTGCGGAGCCGCAGCTGCGGGAGTCTGAGTGGGCGGTGGAGCTACAGGAGCTGTCTGCGGAACCGCAGCCGATGTAGTGGCTTGGGGAGCCGCAGCCGAAGGAGATGCATGTGGAGGCTCGGCCGATGTACCCTGTCGCGTCTGGACCTAACATGTGTAATAAGCGTGTAAGAACTGTGTATTATTCGAATTCGTATCATTATTAAGTTATTTCGAAACCCCGTTTGGATATCTAGTTTGTTGTTTATTTTAATTACATCTGTATGTATGATTAATCAAACTTAAGTCTAAAACCAAATAAGCTCAAGCTACGTACTAATTATGGATATGTTGATATCTATATAATATGACATGATATTTTACTATAAAGCAGTATACATACCATCATCTCCTTCAACTCCTGAACGGTGGCCCTCAAGCTCTCCAGTTCCTGATGGACACGTCGGTCACTGGAGACGAAGGAAGTAACCGCCGGGGTGGAGTCCAACCTCATATGGGCCCTGCTAGGGCCCAGTCCTCGGCCTCTCTCCCAACCTCCGTGGTGCCCTCCGTGTGCGGGGTCCAGAACTGGGGTCGGCAGCCTCGGATCGTTCTGTCCGGTAAAATCGATCCCCGAGGCCTGGGCCTGCTCAACCACCCGCTCCTACACCTACATTAAGCAGTAAAGTATAAGTATAAGATTTAAAATTGAACCTTCCAAAACTAAAATTTCAAATTTGGGTAGAAAAAATATTAACACTTACGCAGTACTCCTGGGTAGCGACGTCGGGATATCGAAACTCGCCCGTGGCGGGATCTGTCGAGGTGCCGTGGACGGCAAGATATGCGGACAACACGCTTAGTGTACCACCTGACGCCACGGTCCGAGATGTCTGCAATATTAGAAATTAACTCTTAATATTAGAAATATTAGAAAATAACTCTTAATATTGCAGAATATCACAAAGGTCGGTCTATTGTAATTTACCGATAACTCCATGGCTCGAGTAATGTTCCTCGAGCCACCTGTGTAAGTGGGGCGACCCCTCTTCGCCGACTTCCTGTTCTCTGTATTCTGAGCGGCCTGTTTCTGCACAACGCATTAACATTTAGTTTTCTAATTAAGAAACACAAAGAAATAAATTATATCATAAATAATGAATTACATTTAAAATACATACCTGTTTGCGTTGGGAGTCGAAATAAGCGCACAATAGAGGCCATGTCTCTACGTCGACTCTCGCAAACGCCGGAGTAGATAGGAGGGCCGCTCTCTCTGCCTCGGGGGTCGCCATCCACAGGGAGTAGCAGTCGGCCTTCAGCTCGTTCCTGTTATATCGGACCTTGGCCTGCATGTTCTTCATCAGGCCATTGTACAGAGCATGAAGATCGAGCACCCTCCCCGGGTGATCAGGGTCGGCTACAGGCTAAAAATCGTAATCCAACTGAAAATACAAAAAACATTGTTATTAGATTGCAAGTGTTAATAATAAATATATTGGATAGATCAAATGAAAATATATATTAATACATACCCGAGCCTGATCAAAGAAGAGGGCGAATGAACGCTGGTGCTGCTCGCCCCACTCAACGTAAAGTGGTAGTTCTTCACGAGCCGGCTCTCGTCCCCCAAATACCGGCCGAACCTCTCGGCATGAGGACCGGTATAGCGATAGTCAAGGGTAAAAAAAAAGGGGGAATGCTGCCTCCCCCCTAGCTCTGTCAGGCCTCAGCCTATGGGACTGATTTGGGCCTCGAGTCCTCCTCTGGGGATGGGGAGGCCCTGCGTCTGCACGAAATATCAAGACAATCAATAATAAGACAAATCTGTATTAAGAAATCAAGGTTAAACGAAAATTCAAGTGTGATATATACCTCCGGTGACTATCGCACGAGCCTGGGCCCGGGCAGCAGCACGAGCGGGACGATAGTTCCTCCGGTGAGGAACAACCGGGGTCCCGGATGCGAACGCATCCCCTCCAACTAGAAAATAAATATCGACGCTAAATTTCAATGAAATTCATATTTATTCTTGTAACACCCGAGCCCAATAATACTATTTCTATTGCTAGTTGAGTGTTATACATTGCTCATTTCAATTATCCTGTTTGTTTGGTGCTTATTGCTAAATTTTAACCGGTTAGGTCATTTTGGCACATAACAAATTTTAACACCTAAAATGAAATTAAAAATATCCATGTTGGCCTACTCGTCGCCACTAGTCGCGTGGTAGCGTCCGCGCGTCGAGATTTCGTCCCGTTCGGCGAAACGGGCAAGTTTGGACGTCTACACGCGCGTGCAAATGTCCGACTTGGGGGCATGCATTTTAATCACAAAACATCTCTTTTTAAAATTTGGAACTCGCTTTAAATCCTATATTTTGAATTTGAAACATTTGGGCGCAACCCGGACGCGATTTGAAAATGTTTCATTTAGCGCCGAAATACCCATTTTAATTTAATATTTTAAAACTATATTATATATTCTTACCTTACTCTGTTACGCTTTTAACCACTTAAATATTTTTGCAAATCTTTTAAAAATTCTTCTTTTTTTTGCTCAGCCAATCACGAGGGATTATATCCCTCGTGGGCCCCGCCAACCCATCTCTCTCTCTCTCCGTCTCTCTCTATCTCTCTCTAATCTCCTTCTCTCTCTCTCTCTCTCTATTTTATATTCCCCCACTGTTCCTCGTTCTCAACCCCCACGAGAAAACTCCAACGACGAAACCTCACCGAACCCTAACCCTAGCTTCGTCGTGCCCTCGCCGTCGACCTCCCCGCGACCTCGCCGTCGCCGTCCTCGCCTCCTCAGCCTCGACTGCACGACGTCCTCCTCTTCCTCCCTCCTTCCTCCGTTCTCTTTCCAGCGCTGCAGCCAACGCCACCGTCACCTGCACCGCCCACCGCCGGCGACCCCACTTCCTCGTCGGCCCCCGCTCGTCCTCCTCATCACCTGCGCATCAGCCCCGACCTTCCTCCTCCTTCCCTCGCCGGCGCTACATCAGAACCCGACGCCGAACCCTAGCAACTTCTCTGGTTCGCCGGAGATCACCGCCGTCGACTCTCGTCGTCGTCGCCAGCGCACCGCCGACCACCTCCTCTCCCTCCTGCAATCCAGACTAGACCATTACATCCCCTCGTCGCGGCACCATCAGAACCAGAAACTTTTCAGCCTTCGCTGCTCGCCGTCGCTGCCCCGCCGGCGTCCCATCGCCGTCGAGCCCGTCGTGGTTGCCCCTGGTTCTTCCCTGTAAGCATCCCTTTACCTTTCCATTCGTGTTAAACCCCCTCGCTGGTCTTTAGTGTACGTGTATCGTATGTTTTGCTAACTTCGTCGCCTTTTTGACATTTCGCAGGATTCCGGCCGTGCCGTCGTTTGGACCCGACTTTCCAGCGAAGTACTCTGGTCCGTGTGGTCCCGCTGTTCGCTGTTTGGACTCGATCCGTGGACCGTGCATCCGTCTTGTGTTTTCCGCCGACTTTGCATTCGTGTTTTCCGGTTTGCGAAACCGTCGAGGCAAGATTTCTTGCTACATGCTACGTTAAACTAATTAAATATTTGACTCATAAAACTTGCTATATTAACTAAGTATAGTTACTTGTCTCATTGAATAAAATATGATATACATCATAATACTGCCATCTAAATCGTATTTTTGCCACCATAACCTTAATAACAACTACCTGCTAATCATTTCACTATTTAGAGGATGATAGTCGTACACTTATATCTTCATTACCTGCTGTTACTAATATTGCGCTACACTGTGATCATTGCACCCCCAAGGGTGCTCGAACCTGCTAGTATAATACAACTGCATCATATTCATGTACCATTGTGATTAAATGACTATTATTGCTGTTTACTTTAAATTCTTGCTGCTGCTACTTATTCGATTGTATACCTGTTGAGAGCACATACTCGATTACATTACATATTGACCCAACCCTGCTACACTTGACATATACATACATACCGATGCACCGGACATGGTACCCTATACATACCGACTCATTCTGTTGTACCATGACATGACTTGTTACCTGATCTCATGCCTAATGCCAACAAACCTGACTTGGGGTCCTCATGGACCATTCCTGTTGTCTATCCAGACAAACCTGACCTGTTACCTGATCCCGTGTTGGCATTAGTCCTTGATTACTGAATACCTGACCTGACATACATAACTTGGGGGTATGGGGAAATCAAAGGTGAAACCGACTTGTAACTCAACAGTTCAATACCTGTTCTGATCAGTCTTACGGGCTTGGCCAGCCCCGGAGTGATGATGCTGACATCACTCGCCCATCCTGCTACCTATTACTGCCTAGCGGCACGTCTCGGATTCTGCCCCGAGAACCTTGACCGTGGTCCCAGGCACGCACGGGATACTATTGAGTTACATCGATGAGTCACCAATTGATTTCAAAGACTTTAGAGTAGAAACCTGATAGGACAGTTTAGTTACCGCTGCACTGTTATTCCATAGTACTGCTTTATTCATGTTCATACCTGCATTGTTTATTACCATGTTTATATTATATTATTGGTTGACATGACGCGCTGACGTCTGGATTTTGCATGGCCCAGATTCCTTACCACTATCGACGACCGAGCAGGAGTACTTCAGCCAGCAGGCTGATCTGTGAGTTCCTTAGTGATTAGTTTATTTATTTCATTTCATTTCCAGATGTGAGCCCGCATTATGGGACGTACTGTTATTTATTGTATTGGATCATTTGCTTCCGCACTTATTGTTTATTGACTCTTGTTATTATGGATTTGGACATGTTAGATTAGTTTATTATCTTGTTCTTGATATCCTTACAACCGTAATGTGACTGTGGATGGATACTTCCTACCCACAGGTAGCATGGTTGGCTATGTTACGTGCCCAATCTTGCGTACTCTGGGAAGCGGGGCGTGACATGGTTCTTTTGGTATCAGAGACATAGGTTAATTGGGTTGATTCTTTTGTAGTTGGGTATTATACCCGATACACGAACTAGAAACCCGTGATTAGGAAACATGTCCTGCCACCTTGACCGTTTTACCATCCTTGAATCATTCTTCCGGATCATGTCGACATGCAAACTTACTTTGCATTTGTCAACTCGAAAACCAAATTCCTTGTTATCTCTAGGACTTAGGCGACTTGGGTGGAGTTAAGTAATTACGGCTATGATACCGCGGCATAGCTACAATGCAGTACTCTATTTAAGTATCTTGGAGTTCTAGCCTTGATCTATATATCAAATCTATCATCATGCTAATGTTGGGTGTTTTGATTTCAGGAATATGACAGATAAGAATTTGAAGACGTACCAGAGACGTGCGGACAAAGCCGCCATACGTAGAGTGATAAGGGAATTGCTGGAGAATCTAAAGAGACAGACCGAGCTGAAACCGGCATCTGCACTGAACCAAACGTCTGTACGTAAAAGTATTCCGATGAACAGACGCAGCGTAGCACCAATGAAGAAAACAATTGTGGGTGATCGGAAAAGGAGCGTGATTTGTGACTACTGCCATGTACCCGGACATGTGCGAAAGGAGTGTCGTAAGAGGCTGGGACTCTGTTTTGGTTGTGGAGCGGCAGATCACGCCGTTAGTGCTTGTCCGTCGAAGCTTCGTACAAGGGATGATATTCAGAAGCCTTCGCAGAAACCGTTCCAAGGGCAGAAACAGCTGACTCAAGGACCAAATCAGGCTCGAGCTTTCACGTTGACAGTTGAGGAAGCTAAGGCATCAGGTTTTCTATTTGATTTCAATAGTAGGCAGGGCTCCTTACAGACTTTGTCCTTCGCTTCCAGCAAGAAAGAGCTTAGGCGTATCCGAACTCCAGTTTCTTCTACTTTGGGAAAGAGGTTTCTTGAGTGGAAGGTAGCTTCCGAAGGCACCCCCATATAGAAAGAAGGGTCGAAGGTTTTGGGAAGATCTCTGAAGCTACTACCGAACTTTTTTGGTTTCAGGTACTTTACTCGTTCATGGTTTTCCCGCATTGGCATTATTTGATTCCGGAGCATCCCACTGTTTTATGTCATCCAAATTTATAACTACACACTCGATTACCTGCACGACCCTGTCTAGTTTTTGGGACATACATACTGGGAATGGGAAAATCATAGCTAGTAAGGAATGTAGAGATTGTACAGTTGTTGTGTGCGGACGGGAGCTTTTTGCAGATTTCTTGGTGATTGATACGGGCAGCTATGAAGTTGTCTTGGGAATGGATTTTCTTGGCACTTTCCACGCCCACATTGACTGTAGGGCAAGGAAGGTAATTTTTCAGATTCCCGGACACCCTGAGTTTACCTTCACTGGGGGAAGCAGTTCTGTTGGGCCAGTCTAATTCAGGGCTAGGCCGACACGCAGTGTTCTTGCAGCAATGGAAGTTGATAGTAACGAAGAGCCGGCAGTTGTTCACGACTTTATGGATGTATTTGCAGATATATCGGGCTTACCGCCGAAGCGAGATGTGGAGTTCGCGATTGACCTTATTCCTGGTGCAGCGCCAGTATCAAAATCTTATTATCCGATGGCACCAGTGGAATTGGAAGAAGTTAAGAAACAAGTTGGTGAATTACTCGAGAAAGGTTGGATCCGAAGCAGCAACTCGCCTTGGGGAGCTCCAGTTCTTTTAGTAAAGAAGAAGGATGGCACGAGAAGGATGTGCATTGATTATCGAGAATTGAACCGGGTGACTATTAAGAACAAGTACCCGATCCCTCGCATTGGGGAACATTTTGAGCAGCTTAGTGGCGCGAGGGTATTCTCGAAACTGGATTTGCGATCAGGATATCATCAGGTCCGAGTGAAAGCAGAAGACATTTGCAAGACGGCGTTTCGAACTCGATATGGACATTTCGAGTATTTGGTGATGCCCTTCGGAGTGACTAATGCGCCGGCAATATTCATGGATTTGATGAACAGAATCTTTTCACCATTCTTGGACCAGTGTATTGTGGTATTCATTGACGATATTCTGGTGTACTCGAAGAGTCCGGAGGAGCATGCTGAGCATTTGAAGATCGCACTACAGACACTGAGACAGGAGAAATTGTATGCGAAAATGAGTAAGTGCGAATTTTGGCTGGAAGAAGTGAAGTTTCTGGGGCATGTTGTGTCGGGCGATGGAATCGCCGTCGATCCCGAAAAGATTGCAGCAGTTCGAGATTGGCCTATTCCAAGAAATGTGGCTGAGATAAGAAGATTCCTTGGTTTGGCAGGATGCTACAGGAGATTTGTGGAGAACTTCGCTCGTTTGGCAGAGCCGTTAACCAAGCTCGCGCAAGGAGATACCGTTTGTTTGGACGGATGGATGTGCATTGGCCTTCTAGACGTTGAAGCAGAAGTTGATAACCGCCCCTATCCTGACCGTACCGAATAATTCAGGAGGACTGGTGATTCACAGCGACGCATCTGGAAAAGGATTGGGATGTGTTTTGATGCAGAATGGGAAGGTCGTCGCTTACGCATCGAGACAACTGAAGACTCATGAAAAGAATTATCCGACTCATGACTTGGAGCTTGCAGCCGTGATCTTCGCCCTGAAGATTTGGAGACACTACCTTTTGGGCGAGAGAGTCGAAGTCTTTACAGATCACAAGAGTTTGAAGTGTGTGTTCACTCAGAAGGAGTTGAACATGAGGCAATGCAGATGGTTGGAGCTGATGGCCGACTACGACCTTGATCTTAAGTACCATCCGAGAAAAGTTAACGTCGTGCCGGATGCGCTTAGTCGGTTACCAGCAATTCAGGTATTGACCGCACAAAGGGAGATCATTGCGGATTTTCGGAGATTTGACTTGGAGATCGTGCTACCACATGCTATGGGACAGTTGATGCAGTTGCAAGTACAGTTGTCCTTAGTTGAGAAGATTAAAGCGGCACAATCGCAGGATCCTAGACTGCAAAAGTTTCGAGAGCAGGTTGAAGCCGGAATGCGAACCGATTTACTGATCCACGAAGATGGTTCGTTGAGATATGGCAGCCGTGTATGTGTGCCTAAAGGGGATGTGCGTGAAGAGCTTATGAAGGAGGCACACAGTTCAGCTTACTCTGTACATCCAGGAGGGACAAAGATGTACCGAGATATTCGGCAGCACTTCTGGTGGGAAGGTATGAAGCGGGAGATTGCTCGCTTCGTGGCTAAGTGCTTGGTGTGTCAGCAAGTCAAGGCTGAACACCAAAGGGTTGCTGGTTTGTTGCAACCACTTCCGATTCCTCAGTGGAAGTGGGAACATATAACCATGGATTTCGTTACAGCTTTACCGCGGAGTCCAAAGGGCAACAATGCAGTATGGGTGATTGTCGATCGGTTGACTAAGGCAGCTCATTTTTATTCCTTTTCGGGTTGGTCAATCGACGGAGACTTTGGCAGAGCGGTACATGCAGGAGATTGTAAGATTGCATGGAGTACCGGTAAGCATCGTGTCCGATCGGGACACTCGGTTCTTGTCGCACTTCTGGAGGAGTTTACAAGAAAGTTTGGGGACTCGATTGAAATTTAGCACAGCTTATCATCCTCAGACTGATGGACAATCGGAGAGAACGATCCAGACCCTAGAAGATATGTTGAGGGCTTGCATGTTGGACTTCAAAAGTTCTTGGGAGGATCATCTACACCTGGTGGAGTTTTCGTACAACAATAGCTTCCAAGCGACTATTCAGATGGCTCCGTTTGAAGCGTTGTATGGTCGTAAGTGCCGTTCACCGGTTTGTTGGGATGATGTTGGTGAACGAGGGTTACTAGGACCAGATTTGGTAGTACAGACAGTCGAGAAGATGAATACAATCAGGAAGCATATGAAGGCAGCTCAGGACAGACAGAAAAGTTGGGCTGACACGTCAAGAAGACCTCTAGAGTTCGCCGTGGGTGATTTGGTATTCCTGAAGATATCACCGACTAGAGGAGTGATTCGCTTTGGGAGTCGGGGAAAGCTTAGTCCTCGATTCGTTGGACCCTTCGAGATATTGGAACGTGTTGGGGAGGTAGCGTACCATTTGGCGTTACCACAGTCATTGGCAGGAGTGCACGACGTGCTTCATGTATCTCAACTACGGAGGTATGTTCGCGATGAAACTCACATCTTGGATCATTCGGAGTTGACTGTACAGGAGGACCTAACTTTTGAGGAGCGACCAGTTGAAATCAAGGATCGAAGAGAAAAGGTTCTTAAGAACAAGGTTATCCCTCTTGTGCTAGTTTCTTGGGGTAATCGATTGCATGGAGAATCCACTTAGGAGCGAGAAGACGAGATCCGACAGAAATTTCCTCACCTTTTTACTGTAGTTAGCTATCTTGTATTCTTGGAATTTCGAGGACGAAATTCTTTTTGTAGTTGGGTATGATGTAACACCCGAGCCCAATAATACTATTTCTATTGCTAGTTGAGTGTTATACATTGCTCATTTCAATTATCCTGTTTGTTTGGTGCTTATTGCTAAATTTTAACCGGTTAGGTCATTTTAGCACATAACAAATTTTAACACCTAAAATGAAATTAAAAATATCCATGTTGGCCTACTCGTCGCCACTAGTCGCGTGGTAGCATCCGCGCGTCGACATTTCGTCCCGTTCGACGAAACGGGCAAGTTTGGACGTCTACGCGCGCGTGCAAGTGTCCGACTTGGGGGCAAGCATTTTAATCACAAAACATCTCTTTTTAAAATTTGAAACTCGCTTTAAATCCTATATTTTGAATTTGAAACATTTGGGCGCAACCCGGGCGCGATTTGGAAATGTTTCATTTAGCGCCGAAATACCCATTTTAATTTAATATTTTAAAACTATATTATATATTCTTACCTTACTCTGTTACGCTTTTAACCACTTAAATATTTTTGCAAATCTTTTAAAAATTCTTCTTTTTTTTGCTCAGCCAATTATATCCCTCGTGGGCCCCGCCAACCCATCTCTCTCTCTCTCCGTCTCTTTCTATCTCTCTCTAATCTCCTTCTCTCTCTCTCTCTATTTTATATTCCCCCACTGTTCCTCGTTCTCAACCCCCACGAGAAAACTCCATCGACGAAACCTCACCGAACCCTAACCCTAGCTTCGTCGTGCCCTCGCCGTCGACCTCCCCGCGACCTCGCCGTCGCCGTCCTCGCCTCCTCAGCCTCGACTGCACGACGTCCTCCTCTTCCTCCCTCCTTCCTCCGTTCTCTTTCCAGCGCTGCAGCCAACGCCACCGTCACCTGCACCGCCCACCGCCGGCGACCCCACTTCCTCGTCGGCCCCTGCTCGTCCTCCTCATCACCTGCGCATCAGCCCCGACCTTCCTCCTCCTTCCCTCGCCAGCGCTACATCAGAACCCGACGCCGAACCCTAGCAACTTCTCTGGTTCGCCGGAGATCACCGCCGTCGACTCTCGTCGTCGTCGCCAGCGCACCGCCGACCACCTCCTCTCCCTCCTGCAACCCAGACCAGACCATTACATCCCCTCGTCGCGGCACCATCAGAACCAGAAACTTTTCAGCCTTCGCTGCTCGCCGTCGCTGCCCCGCCGGCGTCCCATCGCCGTCGAGCCCGTCGTGGTTGCCCCTGGTTCTTCCCTGTAAGCATCCCTTTACCTTTCCATTCGTGTTAAACCCCCTCGCTGGTCTTTAGTGTACGTGTATCGTATGTTTTGCTAACTTCGTCGCCTTTTTGACATTTCGCCGGATTCCGGCCGTGCCGTCGTTTGGACCCGACTTTCCAGCGAAGTACTCTGGTCCGTGTGGTCCCGCTGTTCGCTGTTTGGACTCGATCCGTGGACCGTGCATCCGTCTTGTGTTTTCCGCCGACTTTGCATTCGTGTTTTCCGGTTTGCGAAACCGTCGAGGCAAGATTTCTTGCTACATGCTACGTTAAACTAATTAAATATTTGACTCATAAAACTTGCTATATTAACTAAGTATAGTTACTTGTCTCATTGAATAAAATATGATATACATCATAATACTGCCATCTAAATCGTATTTTTGCCACCATAACCTTAATAACAACTACCTGCTAATCATTTTACTATTTAGAGGATGATAGTCGTACACTTATATCTTCATTACCTGCTGTTACTAATATTGCGCTACACTGTGATCATTGCACCCCCAAGGGTGCTCGAACCTGCTAGTATAATACAACTGCATCATATTCATGTACCATTGTGATTAAATGACTATTATTGCTGTTTACTTTAAATTCTTGCTGCTGCTACTTATTCGATTGTATACCTGTTGAGAGCACATACTCGATTACATTACATATTGACCCGACCCTGCTACACTTGACATATACATACATACTGATGCACCGGACATGGTACCCTATACATACCGACTCATTCTGTTGTACCATGACATGACTTGTTACCTGATCTCATGCCTAATGCCAACAAACCTGACTTGGGGTCCTCATAGACCATTCCTGTTGTCTATCCAGACAAACCTGACCTGTTACCTGATCCCGTGTTGGCATTAGTCCTTGATTACTGAATACCTGACCTGACATACATAACTTGGGGGTATGGGGAAATCAAAGGTGAAACCGACTTGTAACTCAACGGTTCGATACCTGTTCTGATCAGTCTTACGGGCTTGGCCAGCCCCGGAGTGATGATGCTGACATCACTCGCCCATCCTGCTACCTATTACTGCCTAGCGGCACGTCTCGGATTCAGCCCCGAGAACCTTGACCGTGGTCCCGGGCACGCACGGGATACTATTGAGTTACATCGACGAGTCACCAATTGATTTCAAAGACTTTAGAGTAGAAACCTGATAGGACAGTTTAGTTACCGCTGCACTGTTATTCCATAGTACTGCTTTATTCATGTTCATACCTGCATTGTTTATTACCATGTTTATATTATATTATTGGTTGACATGACGCGCTGACGTCTGGGTTTTGCATGGCCCAGATTCCTTACCACTATCGACGACCGAGCAGGAGTACTTCAGCCAGCAGGCTGATCTGTGAGTTCCTTAGTGATTAGTTTATTTATTTCATTTCATTTCCAGATGTGAGCCCGCATTATGGGACGTACTGTTATTTATTGTATTGGATCATTTGCTTCCGCACTTATTGTTTATTGACTCTTGTTATTATGGATTTGGACATGTTAGATTAGTTTATTATCTTGTTCTTGATATCCTTACAACCGTAATGTGACTGTGGATGGATACTTCCTACCCACAGGTAGCATGGTTGGCTATGTTACATGCCCAATCTTGCGTACTCTGGGAAGCGGGGCGTGAAAATTCTATAGAGCATATGTAAAATGAATAAATATTTTAAATTTATTCATACTAACCTGCAGACGATGCGGAGGGTATGGAAGCGGTAGGAGTGGCCCCTGCGGAAGATGTGGACGCACCACCTATAATTAGACAATTAAAAATAGATTATATAAGTAATTGCAAAAAGAATGTGTAGATCAATAATATAACGTTCTAAATCAATATGCATGCACTATAGGATATATAAACATACCCGCAGGTGCGGTGGTGTCAACACCTACTGCTAGACAATAATAAAAATTGCTAAGTAAGAGCAAAAGGAATGTGTGTATTTATGATATAGCATTCTAAATCAATATACATACACTATATAATATATAAACATACCTGGAGGAGCGGGGGTGGCCTCTGTCCCAGATGTGGACGCATCACCAACAACTAGACAATCAAACATTGACAGTATAAGTAATTTTGACATAAACAGGCATGAATATCTGTAATATTACATTCAAAATGGATATACGTGCAGTATACCTGGAGGTGTGGCAAAATCCACACGGAAGGAGGCATCCGAAGGGGTCTTCGATCTAGGTGCAAGACCGGCCCTCTGAAGCTCCCTACGGAGCTCTCCGGGCGGCAGAACCGCTCTGCCTCTGCCTCTGCCTCTGCCGCGGCTGGAGCTCCTGCCGCCCCTCGCTGCTCCCGACATCGTCATCAAATCTAGATAAACGGTTCATGGACGCATTAGACAATCATTAAAAGTATTGACTATATATGTATAAAGCGTAAAATGTGAAGTAATAATATAACATTACTGATAACCTTTTTCGTTTTGTGGGCGCATCATACATATCTACTTGGATTTCATCGTTGATGTCATTTCTAACCCACATAACTTCATGATCGGTCGAAGACAACCCGTCCTTCGAAACAGACGGTCGGAGAACTTTAAGCCTTCTCTCTTCTTCGTCCTCATCACTGTCCTCGTATTCTGGGACATCGTAGACATCTCTGGGTTTCCATCGGCATACAACACTCCACCCCGGATGCTTCAAACACTGTGCGTAGTATACTTGGAACGCTTGGTTCGGAAAGATAAACGGATCATCCTGACCGTAAAATCGAAGTGTGTTCACACTGGTCAATCCATATTCATCTTTCCAAGTCCCAAGACTGCTTCTCCACCTGTCCGTATCGGTTCGCGGATCGTACCAAGTACACTGGAATATATAAAAGGGTTCTGATCGTCCGGGATAGTGGATGCCGAGTATACAATTTAAGTACCCATAGTAAATCACACCGTCCGATCCTACCGTCGTAATCCCACTATTCTGAGTGGTTCTAGATGTTTCTATGTCCTTAACTTCGAATTTGTATCTAAGGACACCAAATCCTTTGTAATATGCAACCTCCATACTAGGAAATTGAGCTAAACATCTTGAATCACTCTCAAATGATGCAGACAAGTTCGGATCGTGGATCTAACAAAATAAATTTTACGACAAATACATAACGATACAAGTTTAGATTAAAACTGATAGCAATAAAATGTAATTCGAATAACTTACATGCTCTGTGACCCAATCACAAAAATTATCCTGATGGTATTTTTCCAAACGTTCTTCGTTCCAATCAGGATGACCCTCACGTACCTCGTTAAAATGAGTTCTGTTTTCGACAAATAATTGTGACATTAATATTATGTCATTTCATACACACACAAACACAGATATAACATTTAATCCAAAAGAACTTACTCTCTAATTTGTTCAAGACATGCGCAATTAAGCAAGATAAACCGGTATATCTTGTTGATAAACATAGTGTCTACCCTCTTATACTCGGCTTTACCATATGGCCCGTCTTGAATTCTTCGTGGTCGGTTAAGCCTTGTCTCAATGTTCTCGTCCAGATAGCGGGAACAAAATGTGGTTGCTTTATCAAGAAAATAACCTTGCATTATAGAACCCTCTGGTCGATTTTTATTGCGTATATACTTCTTAAGAGTGTAAAGGTACCTAATGAGAATATGTTGAATAAATAAATACGGGCATACAGGACAACAATAAATTTATAAATTGCGCGAAACGAAAAATTACACGTACCTTTCGACGGGATACATCTATCGATATTGTACCGGTCCGGCTAACTTCGCCTCAGTTGCAAGATGAACCGTCAAGTGTATTATGATATCGAAGAATGACGGTGGGAAAATACGCTCAAACTTGCAAAGTATCAACGCAATAGAATTTTCTAGTTTATCCAGCGTCGCAACCTCCAGTGTTTTAGCACACAACTTCCTGAAAAAACAACATAGGTCGTTGATTACTAGACCAACCGAGTCGGGGAGAGAAGTCCTGAGGGCTAATGGAAGAAGGTGCTCCACGATAACATGGTGATCATGAATTTCGGCAGCACCTCCCCGCTGTTCTCCGAGTACACTGTAATAGAATAGTTAATCATTTCAAAGCTGTGAAACAACGTTGAAATGAACATCTAATCTATCTTTGTACACGGAGAACCAGCGGAAAGGTACCGACGAAATATCTCGAAACGGATGAAAACACAAGTGAATGAAGGCGTTTGCTTTATACATTCTTAACTTGTCCACACGGGACAAATCTATGGGTTACCATACGATTGAATTTTCTCGTCGCGTAGACTATACGACGGTTGTTAGTATCGAGCTATACTGTCCGATATTTAACAACCTTCGTATAGTTCTAGGTCACGACGAGTATCGCACGTATGTTAACCGATAGACGGAGACTAAGTGGCGCTTTTAGTTTCATATATGAGTATCGATGGGAATATGAAGGTTTCATATTATCATCGAGTATCATATATTGGTTTTAACCCTAACATCTTGAATCGCTCTTTAATTATGCGTTTGTTGTGTATTCTTGTTGTATGTGTGTGTTCCGGCTGTCGGGGGTAGGCTTCTATCCCATTAAGAATGTATAGAGCGAACGCCCATCACTTGTGCTTTCAACCGTTTCGAGTAAATTTCGGCAGCATCTCCCCGCTGTTCTCCGAGTACACTGTAATAGAATAGATAATCATTTCAAAGCTGTGAAACAACGTTGAAATGAACATCTAATCTATCTTTGTACACGGAGAACCAGCGGAAAGGTACCGACGAAATATCTTGAAACGGATGAAAACACAAGTGAATGAAGGCGTTTGCTTTATACATTCTTAACTTGTCCACACGGGACAAATCTATGGGTTACCATACGATTGAATTTTCTCGTCGCGTAGACTATACGACGGTTGTTAGTATCGAGCTATACTGTCCGATATTTAACAACTTTCGTATAGTTCTAGGTCACGACGAGCATCGCACGTATGTTAACCGATAGACGGGGATTAAGTGGCGCTTTTAGTTTCATATATGAGTATCGATAGGAATATGAAGGTTTCATATTATCATCGAGTATCATATATTGGTTTTAACCCGAACATCTCGAATCGCTCTCTAATTATGCGTTTGTTGTGCATTCGTGTTGTATGTGTAACATGATTTTAAACCATTGAGATCAAGATTGATAGAACTGATCATCCTACATTGCAATAGCATTCATCAACCAAAAACTATTATTGCAATGGTATTCATCTATAACAATTAACAATTAAAACTACAAATGTAGGATACTGATATCATAAAGCGTTATACGCAACATTGATAGAACTAATAAATAAAAAAACGAAACACAAACCGTATCAAGATTTTAACAACTTTGATTATGTCATATACGCGGGCCGATATTTTCATATTAGCCAATAGGCAAAAATAGATTGCGGTCTGGATATGGCATATTGGCAGATGTTACCTATATGCATACATGCATGTTGTTTCCCCATTTTTTCATAAATCAAACCAACTACATACATCAAACTAGTCCATGCCACCAATCGGAAACTCCACTATGTCTTTGAATTATTATTTTTCCAAATAGCATTGAGCTCCTATTGACATTGTCCCATCCAACAAATTTGTTGTGCTTGCCTCGACCTTCATCTAGCTTTCACATGCCATACACATTAGATGAGTAATATAGTTATAAATTATGGTATTTTGTTGTCATCAATCCACCTAACCCTAACCCCAACCTAGCCCCAGCCCCAGCCCCAGCCCCAGCCCAGCCCCGCCCCAACCTAACCCTAACCCCAACGCGGCCAGCTAAACCCCAACACCAACCCTAAGGCAAACCCTAACCCCAGCCCCAGCCCCAGCAGCAGCCGAACCCCAACCCTAACCATAACCCCGACCCCGACCCCGACCCCGACCCCTGCCGAACCCCAACTCGCGCGCGCAACCCCAGACCCAGCCATAAACCCTAAGCCCAAAATAATCAAAAAATTCTTTAATTTACCTGAAGATTTACTCACCTGAACGGCGGTGGCGACGACCTGAACGGCGGTGGCGACGAGGAGAACGGCGGTGGCGATGACGAGAACGGCGTGGCGATTTGGAGATTTTTTTCGCGCGCGATCGAGAGAGAGAGGAAGAAAGTGAGCGTAGGCGATCGATCTGTGCCTTTATTAAATCGATATTTAGTTGCCTCTACGGATTTGCCCGTAGGTCCTTGGTTTGCGGCTCCGTAGAGGCAAACACCAAATTAAGAATTAATATTTTTATTCTTGGACGTCTGGGCCCGTAGGGACAACCTTTTAGCCCTACAGATTAATCCGTAGGGCCTAGTTAAATCTGCCCCTACGGATTTCAATATCCGTAGGGGCAACCCCCTATTTTACTAGTGAAGGAGGGAGATGACTAAGGCGGAGGGAGGCGGCTGCTGGAGGGGCTACGAGAGAGGAGGGGGGAAACGGCGGCTGTTGGAGAGGAGGGGGAGGGGGGGCTAAGGAGGCGACGGGAGAGGGGAGCTCCGGGAGAAGGAGGTGGCTAAGGAGGCGGGGAGAGGGGAGAGGTGATTAGAAGATTAGGTTTTTTTTTATTAATTTGGGTGAGAAATGAGGGAAGAGATCGACCCCGCCTCTTTTTTTATTTATTGGGTTATTCCATCGGGTATTATCCGAAGGAATAACCCAATAAAATAATTAAATTATTTTCTATTTAATTTTGGTTTGTTTCGTCGGTTTGTAGGTTTGTTTCGACCCGACGGAATAACTCATCCGACGAAATAAGTCAATATTTCTTGTAGTGAGATAATATACTTTATTGAAAATATGACATGAGAAAAGTCATAATATTAGCGCAAATATAAGTTTCAGTGTTACAAATTTACAATTGATTAATGGGATAGATTCCAATTGATAAAATGGCTGCAATGGCCTGCCAAGAGTTATATAGAAGCCTCACTGTTATTTTTTGTAAATAAAGCCCCACTGTTATTGGATGCCCTCTATTTGAAGTGGTGGAAAAGGACAGTCCTTGCTTTGCCCACTTCCGGCCCTAACCTAAGTCCTAGCTTTAATTTATACTTCTTTGATATTATTGAATCCACTTTAGAGCAGCCTTTCTCTTACAATCATGCAATCACCTTCATGTCTTGTTATGTTCTTTGTGTTGTAGCCTTAAGCAAGGGGGAAGAAGATCAACATAGGCATATATAGTACATAGAGTTATATGGAGTTACTGTCGACCGCTGCTGTGTAGAACCGGGAGGGGTGTCTAGGTTAGGCTGGAGCGGGGACCCGGGTCACTGTTTCGAATAATGAAATATTTCAGTATAATGATAAACACATATACTAAGGATGTCAAACAACAACAAAAGGATGAATATGTTGCAATAAGTTATGTCGCTAAATTAATGTGAAAAAAACAACGGAGCAATCAAGTATATATCATTGAGCAGAATGAAATTAAACGGTCATTTTTCTTTCTTCGCATGGTTAAACTGGGACATAGCTAATTAAATTTTTAGAAAGATCTATTTTATGGATAGTTATATATGACTAATTTGATCTATTGTAGGTATGAAGTTGAAAAGGTGCAGACTTTAGTTTTCTCATTTATGTCTCTATTTTTCTAAATAATGTTCTTATAAATCAATTCCATGTAAATAATGAGGAAGATAGAGGGGGGAAATTTTCTAGTACTTTGTTTTTTTAGGTGTTATGTGTTAATTGTTGAAAGAGAAAGCAATAGGAGAAGTTATATATTTTGATTCAAAGATAGTACATATGAAGTACTTCATTTGATGTTTAGATGGTATACATGAAGTACTTAACTTGATTTTTTTGCAAAGAAAAGCAGCACTGTTTCAACAAAAAAAGAATTGGTTGCACCTCTCAAGAGCAGACAACATCGTACATTATGAATCAATGCTTCTTAAATTAGTAAAGCTAACTATTTTAAACTTTAATAATAACAAAACCTATAGGGTGAAATAATTAGGGTTTTTCTTTGGTGGTTCCCAATTTTCTCTCTCTCTCTCTCACACACACACACACACCCACTCTCTCCCTCTCCTCTCTCTCTCACACACACACACTCACTCTCTCTCTCTCCCCTTTTTTGGGAAGCACCAAAGAATTTCCCAAATAATTAATACTGCTAGTTTGAATAATAATTAGGAAGATTAGGGAGAGTACTAAAAGGGAATCTTAACCTAGCTATAGACAAGTCCATTCATTAATTTGTCGTTTTCTAGCAGTACTAGCTTCAGCTAGCTTGTATAGGAAAATATTAAGGAAATACTTAATTTGAGTTACTTAGCTTGTACTTAAGCTATAATAATAATGATTGGTGGTAAAGATTAAAAACAATCTATTAGCATGGCAAAATCAACATTAATTAATAGTAATCCCACAAAGATTGGATATAAATTAGTTTGATGCATGTGAGCTCAGTGGAGATTAAAAACTGCTTGAAGGATGTGTGTGTGAGAGAGAGAGAAAGAGATTTTGGAATATTTTTGTCATGGTTTTTGTTAAGTGTTTGGCATGGACGAAATATCTGCCGTGCTAAAAACTCAACCTCGATGCTTAATTAACAAAATAGACGCGTTTATATATATATATATATAAATAAATAAATAAAGACGTTTAATTGTGCTTTTATTTTTATTATTTCTTAAAAATCATGTGTTGGTTTTTCTGAATTGTTTGAGACCTAAAAATCCTAACATATATAACAAACATATGCAATATACGGTTCCACTATAGGAATTTCCAACAGTGGTGGAATTGATGTTGGAACGGAAAGGAAGCGCGGAAAGTCATGAAACGAAACACGAACAAGGGATTGGGTCGATTACTCTCTTCAGAATCATACCAAAAACAGCCGTCGATATTGTTATTTATGACTATAGAATCACACTACAGAATAAAAAAAAAACCCATCTCTTCATCCGATGGGATCACATTAAGGAATAAAAGAGGAATTCAAGTGTCAATGGAATCACACCAAATTACAAAAATGATAAAAGCATAAAAGTCTATATTCATTAATTTATCAAAGTCTACATTATTTTTCATAAACATAGCTATATATAGAACTTGAAACAACCTTTCAAGTCATAGGTTAAACTAGATAATAAATATAAGTAATTATAGATAAAGAAGTGAAGAGCCATCTGCATTTATCTAGATTCATTGATTTATTAGGATTCATTCATTTATTAGGATTCATCCATTGAAGTCAAGTTCATTGAATCTTTTGGAAGAATTGATGAATGGGTGGAATGAGTGTGAATGCTCCTGCGTCAGGGACACATGACGGACATACCATGCGTTGATGCATATGCATATTTATTTGACAACTATGGGTTTTAGTTATATTAAATGGAAAGGAGATAAGTAGACATGAATTAATGAATGATGTGTTGTCATATGTTCTAATGTAAGAAATTTTTCAACAGTACCAATGTATGAACCGTCTTTCCAAATATAAAAAGTGAAAATAGGGTTGGTCCACTATGGCAGCAATTGCGTGACCCAGCCTAGGGATGAGTCCTATTCCCACTTAAACAGAAGAACCCATCCTCTGTTTGATCCCTTTGGGACACGACCGATCACAGCTAGCATGCGCAGCCTCATAAAATATAATTAAATTTTGTTCTTGTTCATGAACATGTAGCTTTCGCAATCATCATTCCTTTTTGTTCATGTCGCACTCAGCTCCTACAATTGTTGACTAAGTGGTTATGCTAGCATAGTGATCCGAGGTAAGAACAGGTATTAATTGATGGTCGTTGTTTCTTTGCACAACAAAAGAAATTTATTTGATATATAGGCTAATAAGTTTCTTTGCTTAATGCTTTATGAAAACCCCTATACATTTTGGGCTTTTTTTTGCTTTTCTTCTTTTTGGAGTACCACAGGAAAAAATGATATAGGATGCCATATCTCTCCTATTCCTCCAATTTTCTTTGCCAACTTTTTCTTTCATTTGTTGCTGTACTTTCTCATCACTTCAATCATCGCCTCTTTCTTTTTTCCATCTCATTTCTATATATCAATTTCATGCCATTTATCTTTCTATGAGCCCTATGCAGTACGTTTTCTAATTTTTTTTTTCTATATATCAATCTCACATACTTGTACAAGGACATGTTTGGAAAATTGAAAATGAGAGAGGAAAATAAGAACAAAGAAAATGCACACTTTTCCCCGGAATAGTAAAAAGTATAGAAAGTGTCATGCCTCCTTGCATGCCACAAAGGATATATTTTTTTAAATCCACTTTCTTACTTTTAAAAGCTAGAAATTGAACAGAAAGTGAAAGAAAATGAATTAATTCACTATTTTATTATTCTTCATAACGGTATGTGCCATATTACACACGGTGAATCTAGTTTTAATTTTAATATAGGCTAAAATACAGGACTTCCCTCTTATTTTTTCCTGAAAAGCAACTAACCTCATAAATTTAAAAACATGCACTTTACCTCAAAAATCTTAACCATGTTGATTTTTCCATTCATAAGACTTTTTAATGGAAAAAAATGCACCTATAATAAATTTAATTGCCTAGCCTAAATTTTTTTATCTTTTCCAAATCCATACTCTCTTAAGCCATTAAAACCACAGTGCCCGTTTTGAAATAAATAAAATTTTGGTTGAATTTAATCTTAATATTTCTGTTTCTTAAAAGATAAAAGAGAATTTTTAATTTTTGAAAAGATAAAATTGATTTGCTAGGATGTTAAAAAAGAAGAGAATGATTTTTTTTTATAAAAAGAATCATGATTTTAAATTTTATTAGATTTTGATAAAGGGGATTTTTGGTAAGAGAATCTTTAGGAAAGGATTTTCAATATAAAAAAAATTATTTATTAGTATTTTAAAGGAAAAGATTGTGTTTATTCTTAATTTAAAATATCATTTTTAAAGAAAATATTTCTAAAATCATTTTTGGTATTTTTAAAAGACAAGAAAAGACAAGATTATTTTTTTAAGAGTTTAATAGGATTTCATCTTAATAAAATATGTTTAAAAAAAAACCTATTTTTATGAAATTCTCTCTTTAAACCATTAGATCTAATATTTTTTAATCTTAGCCCTTCATTTCAAACTTTAGTCCCTAGTTCTATAAATAAATTTTTCCTCACTCTCTCTTTTATAATTTTTCGTCACAACAAAAGGTCTTTTTTGAGGTGCTGTGGGAATTTCAATTCCATCGGGGTCTCAATCTGTGAGTTAGGACGTCGGTAAATTGATTGTTATATTGATTTGCACACTTCTGTAAATTTCCCTTATCCGCATATTAATATTTTTCGGAAACTCTTATCATATTTTCCTACTTAAATTATATGATTTTGCATGTTTTCATCATATAATTTTCCCAAGTATTTATTCATATTTTATGAGATTTTTACAAATTATATCTGTTTACTTTTCGCATGAGATACTTGATACGTGATTACTATTTTATTTGCGATTGATACTTGATTCATGTTACTGGTTAAATCTTATTTATAGAAAATGCATGCTTGTTATAGTAAACCGTTTTGACATGGGGAAGCTGGGAAAGTAATTGAGTCGTATATATCAACAAGAAAATAATACTATTGTATGTGGAGCTAAGTGACACGTTATGAAGATGGGGTCCACCTCTTGAATCCACGAGGGCCACCTTTAGAATCCCCATATAATATTCCGACATGGCGAATGGAATATTCATGATATTGCATGCCCTATTTTTATTTCGACTCGTACAAGATAAAACATGATTTTAAAAATATATACGTCGATATCTTTTTACATGAGCTTGCATTATTTTTCCTTACTATTTACTGAGTTGGCATTATTTTATTAATATTATATTTACTTTACCTTTATTGGATCTTGAGAGGCTTAACGAATGCTAGTTCGCTGACAGACAATCTTTTTTGTTTTGTTTTTTTCTTTCTTGGGAATGTCCGTCAGCTTTAGAATCGGACAGGGACAAAGCAATGAACGGTGAGGAGGACATAGCAACCCAAACACCTTCACACTTCCAACCTTTTCAGGGTTTTAGTCTCTCCTTTCGTAACAAATCGCTTTATGACATGTATCTTGTTGCCTCATGTTTGAAGGCTCTTTCTTTTGTATCGCTTGAAACTTGTTGCTTTGTTGTGAACCTTGATTATCTTATTTAATAAATATTGTTATAAATTCTTGTGATACAATTACTGCATGTGTCACTCCCCCGCTTCCCAAAATACTGAAGCGGTGATGTGGCTCGGTCCACAACCTAACTATATCGAGAGTGGTCTAACTCGATACAGTTATATTAAGCGGAAAAAGAACATGCAGGCAATGTACCAACACAACAAATAAAGGCAAAAGCATTTATTATCATTAACAAAATATTTATTACATGGGCACCAAAATAAAACTTGTTGTTTATTACATCCAAAGAAGAAAACAACCCTTAAAAACAGGTGGGCAATTGAAAAAGGAAAAGAACTATTCCTAACAGTAGGTCAACAAGTCCGTGTAGTCCTCTTCAGTGGGTTCCACTCCTGCATCTCTATCGTATGCTTTGTCTCCATCTAACGGACGTTCCGGGAAGAGATAGAGAGAAAGAAAGTACGTCAACGAGTTATACTCGGGTAGGATGTCTCATAAGGATAGGTCAGGTAATATGTGTGTGCAATTGCTTGATGTCATATATGTGTAATGGTCAAGAATTTCAAGTATCTACTAAATGTTATGCGCATATCAGTTTTGTAGGCAAGGGTACCAGGCTCTCGCCATTATTCCGTTGAGGCCACAGAACAACAACAATTGAGAATGAATAGTACTTGTTTCACTCTCCGGACAATGGTTAATCAATAGAGGAATCTGAGACCCTTAATGCAGTCTTGCCTAATCAAACTATCTAACCCCGGTCTTATTTAGTGATATAGAAGTACATGTTGGTGTTAGCACCTAGTTCTATTAGGCATGGAATTTCAGTAGAAATAAGGTTATCCGTAAAAACAGAATCTTCTATCATCTGTAAAGACAGAATCATTTGGTCATTGATTGGTGCAATTTATTGCACATTTTTCTAACCAATTTATTATTTTATTGTCATATATTATGTTGTTCTTGGTATCTTTTGTGAATTATTACAGATAACATAACGGGGTTTGGATGCAAAAAGATGGAAAATTTCCTAAAAGACGGATTATGTGCATACAATGTGGATTACATGGAGCTATATCAAAATCAATAAGATAATTACAAAATAACAGAAGATCACGTGTGTGCAATCGAAATCAAATGGGAGATAATCAGAAAATTCGAGAATAAATTTGAAGATTTGAAACAAAATTTGGAGATCTCGAGATTAAAACAAAAGGATTGAAAAAAGCCAAAATATTCCAGATGAGAAAATTTCGGCCGAACTGACCCTTATAGAAGAATCGACCGGTTTTTGGTGGAGATTTGAGTTGAGAATTTTAGGATGGTTTTCTTATTCTCTGTTTATCTTTAGATTTTGTTTCAAATCTCGCAAAAGACTATATAAACGCTTGTATAACATTAGGGTCTCATATCTATTTCTTAGTAATAAACTTTGGGGTTTTCTTTTGAGAGATCAACACCATTGTAAGTAATTTTTATGAATAATTTTTTGCTTTTTTTAATATGAAGCATAACTAATTTCTTTTCTAGGTTTTTGTATTTATTTATTTTATTTGGTTGGATGTTATATTGCTTTCTTTTCCTGTGCTTAAATATTAATCTCTTGTAATTTAAATTCTTCTCATTAAATTTATCATCTAAAAAACTAATCTTTTTAATGATACTTGACGCCTAGAAATAAGATTAGAGGAAAGTGATGACACCAAGAAACTCATTAGGTTAAATGATAAGTTGACGTCCTAGAGATCTAATGAGGGAAGGTAAAATGCGAGTTTAATTAAAAAAAAATTAAAACTAGGTAGTTAAGGGCGATCTAGCTTATTCGATAAGATAATAGAAGTAGATTGATCACCTAGTGCTATTAACCGAAAATTAAACGTAGATTATTTTTAATTAACTAGAAAAATTATTCTAATATTGCTATCTAAAGAATATTTTTATAATTGATAGATTAACTATAATAACATTAAATTAACCTATACTTTTATACGATTAATAGAAAATATATTAAATATAGATCTAGAAAAAAGTATCATTTTTTAAACCAACCAATAGAGATAAATAAATACAAAACCCTTGATTCTTCTATATTCATTAAAAGCCCAATTTTAATTGCACATTTAAAAAATTCTAACTTTTTAACTCAGTTTAAAAGTAGTTAACACACCTCTCTGTGGATCGACTCTCAAGTATTACGATTGCATCACCGTATACTTGCGGTTAAATTTGGAGACTAATAAAATCTCCATCAGTCATCCGTAAAGACAAAATCTTCTCTAGCATTCCATACCTAGGTTCACGTGTCTAACTCTAATCATACCAGATGGCATGTCATATAGTATAACATGAGTTGGGTTAAGTAGAGGGCGATGCTCAAGTGATTAGGTTTTCATAATAGTTCATGGTATTTTAGTGAAAATATAACTTAGAGATGTTTATGGTATTTATTCGAAAATACGACTTTAGATAAAGTCGAGGTATTTATTTGAAAATACGACTTTTAGAAAAATCGAGGTATTTATTTAAAAATATGAATTTGAATAAAGTCTAAGTATTTATTTGAAAAAAAGTCGAAGTATTTATTTGAAAATACGACTTTTAGAAAAGTCGAGATATTTATTTGAAAATATGACTTTTAAAAAAGTTAAGGTATTTATTTAAAAATACGAGTTTTAGAAAAGTCAGGTTATTTTAGTTTAACATGGTAATTTAGAATATTTTTAGTGAATAATATAATTTAGGGTATTTAGAGAAACGATATTGTTTATGGTCTACTGGTGTGACAAAATATTCATTTATAATTTTGGTAGCACTTTGGCTTGTAAAACGGTATTTCCTTAGTTTCAATTTAGACAACATAACGGTTTATAAAACTTGTTTTATTGGTCTCAATTCGGGCAACATAACGGCATGTTTGTATTTACAAAATAAAATAAATAAAGGGGATAGGTCATTATCCCGTGTACATGTAACTTTTAATATCTAATATGTTGGGTCAAAAGCTGAGTGTAACTAGATAGTTTCATCAGGTCTAGTGAAAGGAACTGCATAAGTAATTTTAACCGTATTAAGGTGATTTTGGAGTTAACAAGGTGTTTAGAATAGATTAGCATGTAAGAATTTACAACGAAATTGAGGGGGAGAGAGACGGATTCTACCTTTGAATGAGATGGATCGAAAATCGTCAAGTCGTACTGTAACACGATCCCCTATCTCCTTGAATTTTTGCTGGAAGAGCGGGTAGCACCACTGCGTCGGCATCAATAAAATGAATACGCTGATATTTTCTGGGAATTTTGTGAGGAGAATTAAGGGAGAAAAGATAAAAGACTGAGAGGTTTATAGAGGGTTCAAAAACCCTAGCCCGAGCCGGCAATTGGGCTGACCATGTGTCGGGCCCTCCTTAAGTCTCACCGCCGCTTGATTTGTGTAGGATTTTATCGATCAAAAATAATTTACCGCAAACAAGAACGGCGTCGCTTGTAGCTAGCCGGTGAGTACGGGTCGGTCCACAGGGATTTTGTGTTTTCCTAGTCGCGCTAACGAGTTAATTCCGATGAATGTTCGGATTGATTTATTAAACCTAAAAACTACCAAATTAAGTTATACTAAAATTATCTAGATCTAAGTCTTGTTAGGGTTAGGCTTAGGGGAAGTTGAGAGATCAAAGGTTTCCTCACCGCTTTCAATACCCTATTTTAGATCAATTAGATGTTATGGTAATTATCAATAAAGTGGATTAGAATCTTCTGGGAAGATATTTCTTCCTCTAGGTTCTTGTCCTTCCTTTATCGATCCTTATCCTAACCTCCATGGAAAACATGTGCACCCGGTCCTTTATACTACGGTATCACCGTTACCTCGAGGGGTAGGGTGCCGCAGGGAGTGATCGCACGCCAAAAGCGTGTCGGATGTTCAAAGTTCTAAAGTTTACCGCGATCAGGACGGTGTCGCTATGCAGCTAGCCGGTTGAGCACGGGTCGATCCACAGGGAGATGGTTGTATTTCCGTTCTTGTTTCAGACGAGTCAATAAAGAATTTGTATGTGTTTGTTCGATTCTATCCTAAGTGTATTATTTGCAAGTATAAAGTTGTTAAGAAAAAGATACGAGATTATAAGCTAAAGAAATCCGTACTCAAAACCTTTGAGCCGAGTCTTGACCAATTGAAGCTAGAGCAATCGGCAACAACGTGGATTAGGGGATTTAAGCGCGGTATTCGTGGAATACGGCTTATTTACCCTTGTCCTTCCGTTCTTGTCTCTTGCTTTCGCCTCCGGCCAAACCGAACGCAACCGGTCGCGGTTAGGAATCACCGTTACCTTGTTAGGGTAGGATGCCTAACGGAGCGCTTGCGTATCGTTTGGGCGGAGTTCAATGGAAAATACGGGAAAAGGAAATGGGCAAAGAAACGTTAACTTATAATATCACATTTCTTCTTAACAATAATAATTACAACCATTCACAAAACAAATCAAAAAGAGCAAAAGAAAAGAACAAAGAAAAGAAAAGATTACAAGTAATTAAGTGCATGAATATAAATTGCAAGAAAGTAAAGCAAGGTAATAAAAAGCAAGAAAGAAAACTAGAAACTAGAACTCAAGACAAGCATGAGATCAATAGCCAACCCTTAAACTTGCAAGCTCAATCAAGAGGTTGCAAGATCAAGAGAAGGGTAAAGAACTCATGTGAAGTGATGAACCAATTCCATAAGAAAATACGACCCTTGAGATCAATAACAAACCCTTAACCGTTCAAGCTCAATGAAGAGGTTGAATGATCAAGAGGAAGCAAGAATCTCAAGGGGGAGCTAAACTAACAAGAAAGATACAAAAACCCTCATCTTCATTAATATCCACTCAATGCTCTCATTACATTTTCATGGAGGAAGAATGAAGAAGAAGAAGAAAGAAGAAGAAAAACTAGCAAAAAGAGGCTAAAGAAGTGCTCTGTGCTTGTCCGAGACACGAATGACCACTGTCATATGTCTTGTCTCTGGAACTGGTAAGCGGCACTGGACGGATACGGATGACCGGAAGCCGGCTTTTATCTGCTGTCAACAGATGTTCTGTATTTTGGCGTAGCAGTGGAGATTTTGTATCAATTGCGTTATTTTGGACTAGAAAACTGTGGCCTGTAAATATGTAACAAACACAGATAAAAAGCACCTACCTATAAACACTCGAGCGTAAGAATGGGCGGTATAAAATGCACTATTCTGGTATGAACAAATACCCCCAAACTTAACTTTTGCTCGTCCCGAGCAAAACCAATTATTCACAAAAAAGTCCTAACCGCACTTTCGCAGGGAACGCGATTGCACTGAGCACGTGCAACAAGCCGTTAAACCTCTAGGTGTCCCTAGTAGGAGGAGTGTTGTCTCCTGAGGGTTTTCAGCGGATACTACCCACAAAATCCCGTCAAGCTAGTGTCATAAGTTAACGTCGATTCTACTCCTACAGTTTAGTATTTACGTTAGAAATTCTATCATCCTAAGTTGGAAATATTCAACCCTTATTTTTCACACCTCCTATCTATTTAACCTTAGGTCCTATACGTTCCAAAAAAGTTTAGAAAGATGTTGGTTCTCCTGAGTTTTCCTTCTAAAGTGCGGCCTCAAATCAGGGATTTTTATCAACTTTACAGAAAACACAAGTCTTATTCTTTATTTCTATCTTTTATTCAAACATCGATTGTATACCCACACGTGTGTGTAAATTTTGCACCCCTAGACTCGAGAATTCAATTCAAGCTATAGTACCCTTGCCCTAATACATAATACTACTTCTTTTCATTAAGGATGGACGGATTTGCTCACACACCTTTTATGCGACTATTAATGCTTCTTGAGGCACTAACGGCCGATTACTGAATGTGTGAACTTTAAAGCGTAAATAGCAGTTTCCAGGTCTTGACTTATTCTATTTTTTCTTTTTCTTTTTCTTTTTCTTTTTCAAGACCGGAATATATTTTTCAATATGCTCTTTTGGTGTTTAGCTTTAAATACCGTTTTTTCTTTCATACTAGGCTTTCAGGCAAGAGTATTTCTAGGTATTCTCTACTATCCCAAGTTTCAAGATGCGTGTATGTGCAGTTTGTAGGGTATATACTTTCTAAATTTGAACTCAAGAAAAGAAACTATTTTTCAGACTTCACCTTCAGTAGAGCATCAATACTTTCCCTTCATCTTGACTTAACTAAAGAACTGAACTCAAGATTATCTATTTCTCAAAAAAACTGTAAGGACGTATACTTACCAAGTTTAAACAGAATGAGGGTTATTTTTAGGGTTTTCAATTCCTAAGCCTAGAATTTAGTTATTTCTATCTATCAACTAAACTTTCAGAATAAAGATCTAAGTTACCCTATTAGCTAACTTGACGACAAAGTTTTTATATTTTTTGGAAAATTTTCAATTTTTGTGGGTTTTTAATAAGGTATGCAAATGCAAAATATACAAATGAATGCGAAGGAGGAAAACTTACCGAGCACACCCCCAAACTTAAACTTGACAGTGCCCTCACTGTCATGCTATACCAAGAGGGTCAAAATTGCCGGCACTCCCTAAAAACAAATTATATACAAAACAAAAAAGGAAAACAAAAAATATATACAAAAAAAAAGTGTCCCCCCCAAACTTAAGTGAAACAGTGTTTCCACTGTTAAGCGGTGAAGTTCAGGATTAGGGGGGAAAGAACAGTGTCAATTTATACAAGGCCTTACACAGGCCAAAGGTGAGCACCAACCATTCAAAGATCTTATCGTGATAAAGCAGTGGTTGGTGAAAGAAGGCGTAGAGAGAAGAGATGGAGAATACGCGAGACCATATGCGGAGAGAAGCGGGATACGGTCTCGGTATATGAGAGGAAGAAGAATGGCGGAAGGGAAAAAGAAGTAGAATACGAACTTGAGGGTGCAAATGGAGTAAATAGATTAGCACAATTTGTGATGACTGATGTATGAAAAGTGATTGTGCTAATATATTTACTCGTCGGGAAATGGGGTCAAATCCCTCAAGATTCGTGAGAAACCATGGGTACGCCGAACTTGGTAAACCAGACATATGAAATGAAAGTGAGACGGGTTCTTGCAAGGTCGGAACGATGGAAAGGATGGAGGTAGGTGATTGAGGAAGGTTATCGGTTAAAGGTTCAGGAGGGTGTACACAGTTAATGAAAGGAACATGATGAATTAGAAAATCCGACTCATCAATTAAAACTGGTTCATCCTCAAAGCTATCCTCAAAATTCTCCTCAAAATTTAGCACATCCATGCATTTCTCTTCAAAATTCAGACGCATATGGGGTTCGGGAAAAATATTTAATGACTCGGGATGATGAATTGGAGAGAAAAACTCAGCCAAATCTGCGGGTTCATCATCAAAAATAGTCCCAGCGTCAATATCCTCAATCAAGTGAAAATCTATATTCTCAGACACCTCAACAAAAGCATGGATATCAATCAATTTAGGTTCTAGAGTGGAGGTGTAGAGGTCAAAAGGATTTGGGTTGGTTTCACTTGGAAGGGACCCTTCACAATCGGGCAAATCAAACACCACAAAGTCGCACAACTCATTAATCATTCTATCTTCAATTGATAAATCATGTGGGACACTCGATAGACTTTCAAAACAAGAGCTGTGGGATTCAATTTGGGACGGGTAGGTTTGATTTGGAAGGGGGTACATCTCACTCGCTCCACTCAAATTCACAGCCTGTCCTGCCGCCTCATCATACATTGGAAAATTTGGAGCTAGTTGAAAACTAGCTACCGGGTCACTAGGTTGTATGAGGGCGGCCATAGACGCATTCAAATCTATCATCTGTTGGTACGACGCTACCCTAAAATCTTCCAAAGACTGTTCCAGACTAGACATGGATTGTGAAGGGGTTTCAGTAAAAGATTCAAAGTTGTTTGGATACTGAAAACTCCCAAATGGCGGTTCTGAAGCAATGTCTAGGGAAGGTGCAAAAGTTGGGTAGGATTGATAGGAATTGAATGACTGGACAGGAGCAGGATCAACATTTGGATAAGAAGGTGAATGGAATTGTTGATCCCAAGAATCTGTAGTGGTGAAAGGAGTGAAAGATCGGCTACGGGATTGTTCAATACGTTCAGCGATGGACAAAGGACGACTTGCAAAAGGGGTATCAACATAAGCGGGTGCGGGAGGTTGAAAAGGTTGATACAAAGTGGAATGAGGAGTGCAAGTGTTTGTCCTAGACGCTGCTATGCGATCTTTCAGTGAAACTTTGGGCATGGAGGGGTCGTTCGATGTTCGGCCAAAGCAAGAACCGTAAGAAGTAATGTCCGGTTGTGGGTACCAAAGTTCGGCAAGAGTTTTGCGAGGTGGAGTACCCATGATATGAAGAGAGAAAGAAAGAAAGACAGAGAAAAGGAGGGGAAAAAGAATGTGATATTTTTATTTATTTTTTTAATTATTAAAAGAATGAAATATACACAAAAAAAATATGGACAAAAACAATCACGACACAAAAATACCACACACCTAATCGTTCTAGGGTTCACCTAGGTCAACTAGACCTGCTCCAGAACTTGATTGTCGAAGTAAAATTGTGTCGAGAAACGGGCTCAAGATACACTGATCACGAGGCCAGGTAAGTGCAGAGATAAGGAGAGGTTTTCCAACGCTTTCGCGAAGTTCCTTAATTAAATAACCCTTTCTCTTTTGGCGGTTTCGCCGTTAACACTTTCCTAGACACCCCGTAAACAATGTACCGTTAAGCAAGGTTCTAAACACAGTTAACTTCTCCTAGTGAGCGCGAAGTCCTTAAGGCTTAAAGTCTAATTTCTTTTAAAATTTGTGCGGGTAAACGTTATGCTCAAGTTCGTGATTTGTGGGCCACGGAAAAGGTGATGAAATCCTTTACCGTATATTGTGGGGTTCGCTTGCCCTTAAGTCCGTATTAATGTATGCAATGCGCAATTCAAAAAATTCTATAAAGAATCAAACAATCGTTTTTTAGTTTAAGCGCGGCGCTGCAACAAATACGGGTTAGTCAATTTTTAGCGTTTGCTAGCGAACTTGTAAAGAATCCTGCAAAAGAATAGTATATTGGAAGCGTCGGATTTGAGAAGAAGGTGTTAGTAAAGTACGTACCGTTAAGTTTTGGGTTAGGAAACCCCCGTTGAATCAAATCCGGTAAGCTTGAAAAGTTCGCTTGCACGGGTCAAACTACCCGGATCTTTGGCACTGTACTTTGCAATCACCTTAACTTTGAATATGCACTTTGCTCCCCACAATTGCAGTTTGCAAATACGCAAAAATCTGCACACTTGCCCATAAAAATGATAAAAAAAAACAAAAAGATTTTTATTTTTATTTTTTATAAATATATACAAAAAGAATATTAACCCGAATAACAAGAAAGAAAATACGCTACCGTCTCCCCGGCAACGGCGCCATTTGATCGCACGCCAAAAGCGTGTCGGATGTTCAAAGTTCTAAAGTTTACCGCGATCAAGACGGTGTCGCTATGCAGCTAGCCGGTTGAGCACGGGTCGATCCACAGGGAGATGGTTGTATGTCCTTTCTTGTCTTAGACGAGTCAATAAAGAATTTGTATGTGTTTGTTCGATTCTATCCTAAGTGTATTATTTGCAAGTATAAAGTTGTTAAGAAAAAGATACGAAATTGTAAGCTAAAGAAATCCGTACTCAAAACCTTTGAGCCGAGTCTTGACCAATTGAAGCTAGAGCAATCGGCAACAACGTGGATTAGGGGATTTAAGCGCGGTATTCGTGGAATACGGCTTATTTACCCTTGTCCTTCCGTTCTTGTCTCTTGCTTTCGCCTCCGGCCAAACCGAACACAACCGGTCGCAGTTAGGAATCACCGTTACCTTGTTAGGGTAGGGTGTCTAACGGAGCGCTTGTGTATGGTTTGGGCGGAGTTCAATGGAAAATAACGGTAAAAGAAAATGAGAAAAGAAAGTCTTAACTTACAATACCGTATTTATTCTTAACAACGATAATTACAACATTCACAAAATGAACAACAAAGAGCAAAAGAAAAGAACAAAGAAAAGAAAAGATTACAAGTAATTAAGTGCATGAATATAAATTGCAAGAAAGTAAAGCAAGGTAATAAAAAGCAAGAAAGAAAACTAGAAACTAGAACTCAAGACAAGCATGAGATCAATAGCCAACCCTCTTGAAAGCTCAATCAAGAGGTTGCAAGATCAAGAGAAGGGTAAAGAACTCATGTGAAGTGATGAACCAATTCCATAAGAAAATACGACCCTTGAGATCAATAACAAACCCTTAACCGTTCAAGCTCAATGAAGAGGTTGAATGATCAAGAGGAAGCAAGAATCTCAAAGGGGAGCTAAACTAACAAGAAAGATACAAAAACCCTCATCTTCATTAACATCCACTCAATGCTCTCACTATATTTTCATGGAGGAAGAATGAAGAAGAAGAAGAAGAAAGAAGAAGAAAAACTAGCAAAAAGAGGCTAAAGAAGTGCTCTGTGCTTGTCCGAGACACGAATGACCACTGTCATATGTCTTGTCTCTGGAACTGGTAAGCGGCATTGGACGGATACGGATGACCGGAAGCCGGCTTTTATCTGCTGTCAACAGATGTTCTGTATTTTGGCGTAGCAGTGGAGATTTTATATCAATTGCGTTATTTTGGACTAGAAAACTGTGGCCTGTAAATATGTAACAAACACAGATAAAAAGCACCTACCTATAAACACTCGAGCGTAAGAATGGGCGGTATAAAATGCACTATTCTGGTATGAACAGGGAGCGGTGTGTGCGTGTATGCATGGAGTTCTAATTCTTAGGTGTGAAGGGGCAAGAAAAGGGTGAGAGATCACATCTCTCAAACCTTTCCCTAAGGCTAACCCTAACAAGCGAGAAGACTACGCGCTCATTAGGGGATTAAAAGACATTCTAAATTAAAAGAGAACTAAAGCAAAGAAATAAAAGTAACTTACTAATTTTTATTGATGGCTCTCTCCAAACATCAACGCAGTACAGATCTGAATTTGTGAAATGAAAAGAGGCATGCCTCATACAGAATTTAGAGTTCCTATTTATAGAGGATAGGAAACCCTAGGGTTACAATGACTCGCACATCTGCTATTACGAAAATACCCCCTAAGAATCCCAACAAATGCACCTACGCACCGCCAGAAGTTTTCTGCGCCGACACGGGCCATACCCGGCCGTGGTTCCGCGGCCAAAGGCATGCTTTGGCCGCGGTTCCGCGGACAAAAGAAGAAGTTGGGCTCGGAAACTTTTGGGCCTGGCTTCTATTGACTTTTGATTCCTGTTTCTATGTGTCTTTTTTCAACTGGGCTTCTAGGTCTTCTCCAGATCTCTAGTGAATATTATGGCGGACTTTTACCGTTGCTTCATGACGAAGTTCTGAACCTTGCGCTATTTTGTACTGATCTCTGTGTAGGCTTGATCAAGACTCTCTGTTTATTGGTCAAAATCTCACTTTTGCATTACCTTTTATCCTTTTCACTGCTTTAGATCCAAGAACCTGTAACCTGTAATATATAGTAGACATGCGTCAAAAGCACCTGTTTATTTATAAAACGAATAAGAATGGGGAATATAATAATGCAATATTATGGTATGAACACCGCTGCCCCCCGCTTCACCCAGGCCGTTGGATCAATCGTGTGGGCAGTCCAGATCCGTACACGTCGCCGACGGCGTGCGCTCACGCTTACGCACGAGGCCACGTGCTGGCGTAGCCAGGTGGGCCGGGACGAGCCTCATGGGCTCGGGCCTCTGGTCTTGGGTCCTTGGGCCCGGTCTCGGTTTAAAAACAAAAGAAACATTTTTTCTTTTTCTAAAACTGTTTTTAATTAGAATTTTTTTTAAAATTGTTTAAAATATTGGAAAATGAGTAAAAAAATTTAGAAAAATATATTTTAATGTTTTCTTAATGTTGGGAAAATTGGGGTTAAAAAAAATTACTTTTCACATTCGATATAAATATTCCTAAAACCTTTTCTTTTCTTACAAATACACATTAATTGCTTAAAAATTATATTAATTAGTTTTAAATGCAAAAAAATTATTATAAAGCATTTTCTATTAGATGAAGCCTTAATTAGAAAAATATTCCGACACAAGAATAATTATGAAGAGACTTTTATTTATGTATAGGGAAACCATAGGCGTTACAACATCTACAGCAGCTTAGCATATATATATCGGGAAGGTGTGCTTCTCTATATAGATATGTCGTAGGTCTCGTCATGTTCTCGCAACCCAATTATTTTAATATTTTTGTCAATCCTATTATTTTTTGGGAAGCGGGACGTGACAACCATGCTCACACTTGTAAGGATTAAAGAAAGGATAGCTATGTTGTGTGTTAAATTAGAGGTTTTGGGAAAATAAATAAGGAAAAGAAATTTATGATAAAAATTTTAGAAAAGGAAAACGGGGGAAAATTTTGGAGAAGAAAGGTTTGAGAGGCCTTAAGAGAAATATACACCTAAAAAATGAGATGATGTTAAATTTCTAGGCAAAGCGCATGGTTTTGCAATTTAGGGAGGTTCCCATTTTTCGGTCAAAAGTAAGGGATTTCCTGCATTTTAGCATTTTAGCATATCTGGTTTTCCAGTTACAAAATAATTTTTTTCTTTTTTGTTATTAAAACCGTAGCTTTTCACTCTTTATTAATTAATTCGATGGGATGATACAATTTAGAAGAAAGGACTGTGACCGGCATTCAGTTTGTCCACCATTTAAGATAGACTTAGCTAAAATATGAGCTAACTTGTCACAATCTCTAGGTTATATACACTTTGATGGATGGGTTTGTTAGTAATTGGTGCTACGGTCGCAACACTTGCTGACCACGGTGAAACAGCAAACAAAAATTTCAAAAATATAGCACCAAACACAAATCCCAAAATCATCCAAACAATAATAGTTGTACAAAACTAGAGAGCTATCTGTAGAGTTTTATGGGGGCTACAACCTTTGTAGCGTGTCCACATTCCAGTGGAAGACCCAAGCTAGACTCTATGTCGTAGAGATCAAGCTTGCAAGCGCACCTCCTTACCGAAGATGATCCATTTCGAAAAAAACCAACCCAAGCTTTAACTTCATCAAAAGTGTAACACCCTAGAACGATCGTACGTAATCGAATTATTAAATTAAATTGATTGATTTTGCTGGTTATAATGAGTTTTGGTTTTAAGCATCATGGGTCGGCTCAAGGATTGTGTGAGTTGTCTCTTGCACCCAGAGAGTTATTGATTACTTGGATAGACTTGTGAGCCGGCTCAGGCATATATTGAGCCGTCTCAACCTAACTGCGACCTGATATTGTTCCTGACATGGTTTCTGACTTGGTTTTTACTGCCATGGGTTTATTCTTGATTATCGTTGGATTTTGTTATTGGTTGTTATTGGGACACGGTAAAATATTGAATTGATAAAAGATATGCATGGTTTAATACCGAATTAATACTTTTACCTCATCTCTAACCTTATGCCTATTTGATATAGGATTTATTATGATATCCTATAGTCTTGCTACCCTATATAAATCTTCTAATTCTCATGCAAACTATCTTGAACTACAAACCTAGCCTCCATCTCATCTCTCCACCACCGAAATCCTAACCCTAATCTCAAACCCAATCTCCTTCATCTTTCGTGGGTGCATCGATCTTTATCATCGCCGAAGGCTTCATCTCTTCTCGGTTGTCATCCAAGCCGAGGTCTTGTGTCATCGTCATCTTCCATGTCTCGCATACTATTAATCGAGGTAGGTACTTGGTACTTGCAACATGCTAAGAAAGATTAGATCTTATTTATTACTTATAATAAATAGTATCGATACACACACATACATATATATATTGAAATAAGTATGCATGTTATTTCCTTTATTGATTCTTGTGGTTATTGTTAATCGTATGCACGAGATCTTGCTGAACACCGTTTTAATCTTGCATTACGATATAGATTGTTTCAGACTTAGTGATCTAAATTAATTAATTTGTATCTTGATCCGAAACACAATATTCTAATCAAAACTTGATCTAGTTAAATACTCGTTATTGATCGTTAAAAGATGTTACCTTTTTGTTAGTCGATAGATATATTAATCTGGAGAAGTGATATATTTGATACTTGCTATTTTCCTATACAAAATTAAGTAATTGAACCTTTAGACAGAACCTGATCTCAGAAAAGAGTCGATGAGCCGGATCAACATTACCTGAGCCATCTCATACAAACAGAAAACTGATATATTGTTCCAGATATGGCTTGAGCCGTCTCAAAACACTTTGAGCTGTCTCAAGATAGGGATGAGCCGTCTCTCACAACAAGAGAAAAAATAATAAATCTGGACGACTTCTGAGCCGTCTCGATCTTGTTTGAGCCATCTCAACTTTCCATAAACTGATAATTAAATCCTGAAATGTATGATTTCATGACTTTTATTGTTTATGCCATTCCGGTTAATGATATTATCTTAATCAAGCACATGATATGACTATAATGATCATGGCATGCTAGATATTGATTATATACATGTATTCATGTCATGCACCATTGATATCTTGTTTGCTATTGTGATCATGTCAACCTTATTTGTAACGTGATATTTACCTAGATACCAACAATTTCATGATATCTCTTGACTTAGTCTGTTGTCTTGATAGACGTATCTTGTACATGCTTGTTCTTATGTTGGTATTAAGTAGCATACATACTCGACATGGACACAAATCCTGGGAAAAAGGGAAAATCAATAATGGAATCCTAATTGTAACTCAAAAGTTTATTACTTGCTAGAGACTGATCAGTCGATATGAGCTTAGGGCTTCGGGATGATGAGATAACATCATTCATCGATCCATTTACCTTGTTTACTGTCTAGCGGCACATCTCGGATTTAGCCCCGAGAATCTTGACCATGGTCCTGGACACGCACGGGATACTATTGAGTCATGATGAGAATTACATTAATTGATTTCAAAAACCTGTATGATAGATAACTTAGCGACATGAACCTATAAGAATCACACGACATGATTGCCTTGATTATATCCTGATTTTTTTATCACCTGATATTGATATCGTTCATATTTACTCATATGATATATCGCTCATAGTTATATCCTTATTTTATTATATTCGACGCTCTGACGTCTAGGTTTTGTATGGCCCAGATTCTTTGGATATAGATCATGTGGATAAGGATCTCTTCGAGAAGTTTGTCGAGCAGTGAGGCGTCCTATTTAGTTATTCTATGGTTTAAACCTGTTTCTCGTATTGAAATATTCTTGGATTTTATTTGTAAGCCCGTAAGGGAAAACCAGTTATTGTTCTTATTTATTCTCTTGCATCATGAGACTTGATCATTATTATTGCTTCCCCTATTTTACTCTTGATTATTGATTATCGTTATTGTTTTATTGTGGAATTTGGACATGGTTAGATAGATATATTATACTATTGTTTTTTATTATTGCATGAAAGCCTTAATGTAAGTATGGAAGAATGATTCCTTACTGTAGATAGTATGGCTGACCGAATCATGTCCCGTATTTTTATGTATATTGGGAAGGGGGCGTGACAAAAAGACAATCTTTTATGAAGCAAGTTGCTCTCACAATTTGCTAGAAAGCGAGAGGAAGAAGATGTAGAAAACACTTGATTGTTTGATTGATATTTTTAGAGTTGTTGTGTTGTAACCGCAATCAATAACGGTGTCGCATATGGCTAGACCGAGATGAGTACGGGTCGTCCTCAGGAAAACGTTGAATCTTTTAATCTTATTTTAGGCGTGTTGATTAGGAAATGAAGAAGAATAATGAATAATGGAAATAGTTTCTAGATCTACATCAAACGCGGATATAGAATATAGATCTAGATTAACTGCGGATGTAGGTTTTATATTAGAAGGGGACTTGTAGGGTTCGTTAAGATTTAGTAGTCATGAATGATTAATTAAAAATTACTCCTCTTATTCTTTAATAAATTTAAAACTAGACCGACAATGATGCATGTAGATTAGGGTTTCTGGAGGGAAGAGGGTTCCCACTCTTAACCCCTACCTTGACATGGATCTCCGTTCATGTCTAGCCTTTACCAAAACAATTGTTAATCTAATCTCTAATCGTGGTCGTGAATATCAATGAATTGATAGCGCGCCCGATTAGGATGTTAATTATTCTTTTGATAAAATTTATAAACTTTATAGAACGTAAAAAGAGTTTAAGGATCTTCATCATCCATTAATCCACCCTAATCCTACGAACCCTAACAAGTAGAGAATTACTTTCGCATGTTGGGAAAAGAAAAGATAGAAATCATGAAGAAAATAAAATGCAATAGAATAAAACTACCTTTATCAATCAACAAAATCAAGTACACTTTGTTCCTTTAGAAAATGATTACAAAACCCTAGTTTGCTTCTCGATCTCTTCTTAAGGAGGTAGATGAACTGTCGACGATCAACCAGGATTCTTGAGCCGTCATGGACTTCGTGATCGCATCAGTTTGATGAATTTTCCAAGAGGCTCTCGGTCCTTATTTATAGTCACAGAAGTTGAAATCCCTTGATCCCCAGAATTAGGGTTATTTGTTAGGATCCTACCCAAAAAATCCTAAATCCCAACTCTTCAATATTGCGGCGGAACCGCCGCCAATAGTGGGTTTGGCCACGGATCCGCAGTGGGGTAGAGGGATCTTGGGGTCATTTCTCTGGTGGCCTCTTCTGGTGACACCTGTAGACTATTTTGATATCTGGAATCTGAAAATCTTCTATAAGTCTGTGCCAGAATATCTTTGTTCGATTTATTTAAATATTTCATCAGATTTGATCTTGCCAACTCGAATTTCCTTAATTTCAGTTCTGATATAATTTCTGCACAATAAGTCAATAAATAATATTAGTATAATTTGTTTTTATTGAGATATTATCTTAACCATTTGACATGATATTATAGTTTTAGAAAATTGGTTAAAGATATTTTATAAGGTAAGCATATTTAAATGGACTAAATATTATATAGATATTATATGTTTTCATTTTCCTTCATAATGTTAATTATAATATATAAACATATGAAAATAGTATTTTTACAGATAAACCCTCATATGTGTCATATTTATAATAAACACCTTTTATTATATAGAAATAGTAAGGAAAATGTCATATCAAATGCACAATATTTTCGAATGAACAAATACCCCAAAACTTAATTTTGATCGTCCCGAGCAAACTAGTTATTCAAGAGAAGGAGAAAAGGAAAAAGAAAAATCTAAACATCACACTTTCGTAGACAACACGATTATACTGAGCACGTGTAACAAGCCGTTAAAGCTCTAGGTGTCCCTAGTAGGAGGAGTGTTGTGTCCTGAGGGTTTTCAGCGGATTACACCCACAAAATCTTATAATGAAAGAAAGATGGTGAAAGTTACATATAAAGATAAGAACTATAAAAGAAAGAACTTGAAAATAAGAGTTTCCAACTACACCAGTTTTTTGGTTGTCATGAGCCCTATCTTAATGGTCATAAAAAAATGTTAGAAATCACATCATCCCTCAATAAAACACCGTTTTTAGTCTTCCTCCCTATCTTTCCTCCAAACATTGATCATATATCCCTACGTGTGTGTAAAAGACATCTCTACACTTAGAGAATTCAATTCAAGCTATCATACTCTTGTCCATCTTCCAAAGTATTTTAGATAAAATTGCTCACACAATTTTCATGCGACCGTTAATATTTCTTGAGGTACTAACCGACCGATTACAAAATGTGCTTGCGCATTTAGGCGTAATTCCTCGTTTCGCAACACCTAAGACTTAGCAGTGGCTCCCAAACCAGTTGGTCTAAGGCACTAAGTGATAAAGCACCTTCGCTGTATTTTTTTATGCTGCCTTGGTAAATACAAAACCAGTGTTCGTATTTTTTTCATTTTTTTTCTTCACCATTTATACCTTTTTTTTTATACTAAGCCTTTTAGACAAGAGCATTTTAAGGTATCATTTATTATCCCAAGTTTCAAGATGTGTGTAACTGTGTATAGTAGGGTATCAACGTTCAAATGTTTGGCGTCAAGAATAAGGACTATTTTTCAGACTTAATTTTATCCTCAGATTAGTAATTTCCTTTATCTTACCAACCCTTAGGACAACGGCTCATAACTACTTATTACTAGTTTCATTTAAGAAAATATCTAACTTTCTTGCTTTTCTTAAACTATTCATATCTTTCATATGTAATTCTTCACTTTCTAATCTTTTATTACCAATTTTTTTTTTGCATAGTGCTTAGTACCGAACTATAGTTCAATTAATACAAACCTGCCCTCCAAACCTGTTTTCAGCAGTGTCCTCATTGATATTGTTCTTTGAATGCATAGACCTGTTTACTTGGGGAGAGAAAATGATGGGGGTAAAATTATAGTTAAATGAAAACTATCCCCAAACTTATGCTTTGGCACGCACGGATATTCAATTAAATCATATTTCACTCACCTCCATTCTTAAGATGAGACAATGTTACTGAGACATGGAGGTGAGGCGGAGGAAATTTAATTATGATAAAGCGGCTCTTGTAAAAACAGGAGCTCCTTTGCTGGGTCAACAGAAAAATACGGTTTCAATCTATGTCCATTTACTTTAAAAATTGAACCGTTTTTAATATTTTCAACTTCTACTGCCCCGTGCGGGTATACATACCGCACCACAAAAGGTCCTTTCCAACGAGATTTAAGCTTACCCGGATGAAGATGGAGACGAGAATCGTAAAGAAGGATTTGTTGTCCCGGTGTGAAAGTTTTCCTAAAAAGGTTTTTATCGTGAAACACTTTAGTCCGGTTCTTTAATATCACCGCATTATCGTAAGCTTCATCGCGGAGTTCTCTTAGCTCATTCAATTGCAGCTTCCGATAGCTACTGGCTTGATCAAAATCAAAGTTTAGCTCTTTGATAGCCCATATTGCTTTATATTCAATCTCGACAGGAAGATGGCATGCCTTCCCAAACATAAGGCGGAATGGAGACATACCAAGATCGATCATATAAGCGGTACGAAATGCCCAAAGAGCATCCGTCAATTTGGTTGACCAATCTTTACGATTTTTAGAAACCATCTTCTCCAAAATATGCTTGATCTGCCTATTTGAGATCTCAGCTTGCCCGCTTGTTTGGGGATGATAGGGCGTAGAAAGTTTATGGTTAATTGCATATTTCTGCATCAAAGTCTCGAAAGACCGATTACAGAAATGCGTCCCATTGTCGCTAATTATAGCGCGAGGGTGTTCGAACCGCGAAAAGATATTTTCTTTAAGGAACTTAATAACAACCTTGTTGTCATTAGTGCGACACGGTATTGCTTCCACCCATTTTGAGATATAATCAACCGCTAACAAGATATATAAATTTCTAAAAGAGTTGGGAAAGGGCCCATAAAATCAATACCCCAAACGTTGAATATCTCCACAACCAAGATAGGTTGGAGCGACATCTCATTTCTACGTGAAATCCGACCCAATTGTTGACACTACGGGCAAGTTTTGCAATGATCATATGCATCTTTAAATAATGTTGGCCAATAAAAGCCACATTGCAAAACTTTTTCCTCCGTTTTTCGAGGACCAAAGTGACCTCCGCATGCCTGATCATAACAAAATGATAACACACTCTTGAATTCATTGTTAAGGACACATCTGCGAATGATTTGATCGGAACAATACTTAAACAAATAAGATTCATCCGAGTAAAAGTGTTTTATTTGGGATAGAAATCGAAATTTGTCTTGTTTCGACCAATTGCTAGGAATAAGTCCCGTCGCTAGATAATTCACAATATCCACGAACTAAGGTTCGCAGGATACGGTCAAGAGATGTTCGTCAGGAAATGAGTCATTTATCGGCACGATCAATGTTGGTGAAGAAAAGATGCGTGAAAGATGGTCAGCTACTACGTCTTCACATCCACTTTTGTCTCGGATGGCAAGATCAAATTCTTGTAACAACAGGATCTAACGTATTAGCCTGGCATTAGCATCCTTCTTCGATAAAAGGTGTCGTAGGGTGGAGTGATCAGTGTAAACCACTATTGGCGAGCCAATCAAGTAGGACCTGAATTTTTCTAATGCAAATACAACTGCCAAGAGTTCTTTCTCGGTATTTGTGTAATTAATTTTTGCATCGTTCAAGGTCCTACTTGCATAGTAAATTACATGTGGCATCTTATCAATATGTTGTCCTAAGACTGCACCAATAGCAAAATCTGATGTATCACACATAAGCTCGAACGGGCGATTCCAACCCGGAGATGATAGAACGGGGGCTGTAGTGAGAGATCTTTTAAGCGATTCAAAAGCAGCCACACAATCCGAATCGAAGTGAAATGTAGTATCCTTGGCCAAGAGAAGAGTTAAGGGTCTAGTAATTTTGCTAAAATTCTTAATGAATCTCCTATAAAATCTTGCATGACCAAGGAAGGATCGTATATTTTTGACGCATTTGGGACGAGGGAGATTATGGATGACATTTATTTTAGCTTTGTCTACCTCAATGACTTTTCGTGAAATTATATATCCAAGGACAATATTTTTTTGGACCATGAAATGACATTTTTCCCAATTCAAAGTTAAGTTCTTATCCTTACAGCGGGTAAGAACTGCATCAAGATGACGAAGACAGTCCTCAAAAGAGTCCCTAAATATAGAAATCGTCCATAAATATTTCCAGGAAATTCTCAACTATGTCTGAGAATATCTCCATCATACACCGTTGAAATATAGCGGGAGCGTTGCATAACCCAAAGGGCATGCGTTTATAAGCAAAAGTACCGAAATGACAAGTAAATGTGGTTTTATCTTGATCCTTTTCGGCGATGGGGACCTGGTTATAGCCAGAGTATCCATCCAAGAAACAATAGTAATGTCCAGCTAATCGTTCTAACATCTAGTCAATGAAAGGTAGAGAGAAGTGATCTTTCCTCGTTGCGGCATTGAGTTTCCTATAATCAATACATACGCGCCACCCAGTTTGGGTGCGTGTTTGGATTAACTCATTATCCTCATTAGTTATGACCGTGATGCCAAACTTTTTAGGGACTACATGAATAGGACTTACTCATTGGCTATCAGATATTGGGTAAATTATACCACTATCTAAGCACTTGACAATTTCTTTCTTTACCTCCTCCTTCATGATGGGGTTTAATCGTCTTTGTGGGTCTCGGATTGGTTTGGTTTCATCCATCAAATGTATATGATGTTCAACAATTAAGGGACTAATCCCTTTTATGTCGGCCATTGTCCAACCAAATGCTTGCCGATTCGATCTCAATACCATCAAAAGAGCGTTCTCTTGCTCTAAAGCTAGAGAAGCGGATATTATCACGGGTAAATACTCATTCTCATCTAAATATGCATATTTTAGATGAGAAGGTAGCAGTTTGAGATCTAGAGTCGGCGGAGAGACGATAGAAGGAGTGGTAAGGGAATGATATTCGGACTCCCCAAGAGGTTCATAACTTGCATAGGATATTGACTCGGAAAGCGTTACTGACTTTTACGAAGAGTCAAAAGATTCGAATTCGGGGGTGGACTCGTCAAAAGTATCCTTACTATAATGATTTTCCAGATCAAAGAATGTCGCACTAGTGTTGTTGAGATCATCATAGCAAAGTACTTCAGCTTCGCAGCTGTCGGAAGCTATCTCGTTGATGGAACAGACATCGATTAAGTGAGCAGAAGATTCAGATGGTTGACTTCCTAGCTTGTAAATATTAAACTCAATTGTCATCTTCCCGAAAGATAAGTTCATAGAACCGTTACGACAATTAATGACAGCGCTGGAAGTTGTTAGGAAAGGTCGACCGAGTATCACCGGGATTTGATTGCGTGGGTTCGCCACAGGATGTGTATCTAAAACAATAAAATCCACATGGAATATGAATTCCCCGACTTTGATTAACACATCCTCCAGTTCACCCCTAGGTTGGGCGATAGATCGATCTGCCATCTGGAGAGTGCAGTGGGCAGGTTTCAACTCTCCTATACCTAGCTGCTCATAGACGGAATATGGAAGCAAGTTAACACTAGCGCCGAGGTCAAGTAGAGCACGATTAATGCTTTTACCTCCAATAGTTATAGATATTGTAGGACAACCGGGGTCCTTACGTTTCTTAGGCAATTATTGGGTAAAAGCTGTGCTCACGTTACTTGTCATGAATACATTTTTCGGCACTTGAGTTTTTCTTTTCCTAGTGCACAAGTCCTTAAGGATTTTCGCATAAGACGAAACTTGTTGAATAACATCTAGGAGAAGGATATTTATATTAACTTGCTTAAACATTTCCATAACTTTCTCCATTTGTGCGTTAGGTTTGTTGGCCCTCAACCTGTTTGGAAAATGAGCTTTATTAATAAGTGTTGGGTCCAACATATTTGGAGAAGTTTGTGGGGATGGACTCGATCCCAGAATTGGAGTGGGGATCATTTTAGATAGATTCGAAGAAGTGGGCGGAGTGTTCGAGCATTGGGGAAAATGGAGAATAGGCTCGGAAGAAGGTGGAAGACTAGACGAATTAGGGGAAGAAGTAGAAGCCGGGGTATCATTAATATCACCGACGTGTTCATCAATATGTTCACTCACTTGGTTATCTAGCACTCTTTCCGATCTCAACGTGGTGACGACACTCACATTATGATTTTGTGAGTGGCCAGGATTCGGTAGGGGTTGAGATGGAAGTTTCCCTTTTTTTCTCGCACTCATCGCGGCATTTATTTGTGCAAGTTGTGCTTCTATCGATTTTATACTCTCACCGTGGGAGTTGGTGGTCTATGTTAAAGATTAGATAGAAGACTTTATTTCGTCCGTCGATTGAATAGAATGTTTAATAAATATATCCATGCTTCGTTCGAGTGCAGATGAGTTTTCATTCCCGGCTGTTTGGAAATAATTATTGGCCGGGTTTTGAAAAGGTTGCGATTGAAAGGGGTGCTGACTCTGTGGTGGTGGTTGTTGTTACTGTGGAGGAGGTCTTTGATAATTGCTTTGGAACTGGTTTTAATTTTGGTTTTGGTTTTGGTTCCAAGCAAAGTTAGGATGATTCCTCCACCCCTGATTGTATATGGAAGAATAATGATCGTTTCTAGGTCACTGCTGAAAGGTAGGATTAGTGTGTTCTTGACCTTGAAACGGTGCATTTGAAGGACATTCTTCCGTCAGATGTGATGGATCGGAATAGCAACCATATACAGTCTTAGGAAGCGTGACCTGGTTTAGGGAGATTGATGAGAATTTATTCTCCATAGCTTCGAGTTTCTTTTTTATTACTGCCATTTCGGATTTTACTGTTATGGAAACATCGAGCTTATGGATACCTCCTCTAGAAGGTGGTCTAACGCTTTCTAACTGCAAAGTGTTTTCAGCGAGATCTTCCAGATATTTTTAGGCTTCACCATCATATTTGGACATGAAATTGCATTAACACATGATTTTAAGCATCTGCTTTGTCGCTGGATTAATGCCCTCATATATAATTCGGCACGGATCCCATTTATGTATTTCATGATGAGGACATTGGACAAGTAGATCCTTAAATCATTCAAAGCACTTCCAAAATGGTTCATTGGGAAGCTGGGTAAACTGGTTGATCTCGCTCCGAACACGGGCGGTCTTATGATTGGGGTAAATTTTTTTAAGGAATGCTATCACGAATTCATCCCAATTGGTAATAGAGTGTGCGGCAGTATTATAAAGCCATTTTTCTGTCAAGTCACACAAAGTGAACGGGAGAAGACGCAAGCACATAGCATCCACGGACAGTTGTGAAGTACCCATCATTGCGCATACGTTTTCGAATTTGGTGATAAAAACGTATTCATCTTCAGACTCGAGCCCGTGAAATTTGGGCAACAGGTTGATGTAGTGGGGTTTAATTTCAAAATTATCCCCGTTGGCTGGTGGAATGGATAGACAGGTAGGAAGTGGACCGCGTATAGAATAGCATCTCTCTTGGAGAGAAATACGCGGTGGATTCTGTGCACCTACGGGCGGTGGCAGGGTGGTGTTATAATCTGATGGAGTACCGTCTATATCGGTCGATGTGGTGGGTGGTGGGGGGAAAATGAAGAAGTACCGACTCTCTTCAGAGTCGATAGCCGAAACGCGGACAAGACGGGCACTAGCATCCCGTGTCCAGCCGAGCATGCACTAAACGGTTTTAGCTTAAGTGGCAGCGTGCGTGTGATTTAAAATTGGTTTGTTTTTGAAAAAGCAGGACTCAAGACAAATCACACAAAAATGCACAAACAACCGTAGAACTAAGATTACCTAGGTCAAGTCTCTAGACCGCTCCTAGGCTTCCAAAGGATAAGCCGCAGGATCAATCCTCTACCATCTCTTTACTACCCTTGTGGTCAGGTAAGTGCCAGGTAAGTGGGAGGTATTCGCTATACGAATCACCGAAAATAGCAGGCCTAATTAAGTAACCACTTGCCTTAGACACACTTGCCTAGACACCACAAAAGTAATGCGGATAAGTGATAAATTACCCACGACCTTCCTCTGTCCTATTTGAGTGCGACGGTCCTTAGAGTCTTGTCTAAATAATTTTTAAATTAATGTAAGGTTGATGCGGATGCTCATTTTGTGATTTGTGGGCCTAAGAAGGGGATGAAATCCCCACCTAATCTGAATTTGGTCTTTACCCCTTAATGTCCGTATTAAAATATGCAAAAAAAAAGCAAAACAAAACTTGCAAAAAGATTTTTGTGCAGCGATATTTTGCAAAGAATCCTGCAGAAAAGATATTTTATTAGATTTCAGAGGAGAGAGAAGGATATAGAAAAGATACCAGAGAAGTTTGCAACCTTAATTCCCCTAGAAAGCTGCGGTCACGCCGCTAATTGGCTCTTCTTCCCGTGGTTCCACCGCCTACTTGGGAGATCTGGTGAAAAGTTTTGCTACGTGGCATCCTTTGCTCCTATGGATCTTGATGAATGTCTCTGAATCTCTGTTTCCTAAAGTCTATGACTCCAAATCCCCTTGTAAAATTCACACAATAATCGTTAAATATACAATTTGCGGTTTTGTTTTATTTATGATATTGATCGAATAAGAATTCAACACAAATAGTAAGAATAAAAAATTACGCACGTATCCCCGGCAACGGCGCCATTTGATTGTTTGATTGATGTTTTTAGAGTTGTTGTGTTGTAACCGCAATCAATAACGGTGTCGCGTGTAGATAGACCGAGATGAGTACGGGTCTTCTTCAGGAAAACGTTGAATCTTTTAATTTTACTTTAGGCGTGTTGATTAGGAAAGGAGGAAGAATAATAAATAGTGGAAATAGTTTCTAAATCTACGTCAAATACGGATGTAGAATATAGATCTAGATTAACTACGGATATAGCTTTTATATTAGAAGGGGGCTTATAGGGTTCGTTAAGATTTAGTAGTCATGGATGATTAATTAAAGATTACTCATCTTATCCTTTAATAGATTTAAAACTAGATCGATAGTGATGCATGTAGATTAGGGTTTCTGGAGGGAAAAGGGTTCCCACTCTTTACCCCTACCTTGACATGGATCTCCGTTCATGTCTAGTCTTTACCAAAACAATTGTTAATATAATCTCTAATCGTGGTCGTGAATATCAATGAATAGATAGCGTGCCCGATTAGGATGCTAACTATTCTTTTGATAAAGTTTATAAACTTTATAGGACGTAAAAAGAGTTTAAGGATCTTCATCATCCATTAATCTACCATAATCCTACGAATCCTAACAAGCGGAGAATTACTCGTGCATGTTGGGAAAAGAAAAGATAGAAATCATGAAGAAAATAAAATGAAATAGAATAAAACTATCTTTATTAATCAACAAGATCAAGTACACTTTGTTCCTTTAGAAAATGATTACAAAACCCTAGTTTGTTTCTCGATCTCTTCTTAAAGAGGTAGATGAACTATCGATGATCAACCAGGATTCTTGAGACGTCGTGGACTTCGTGATCGTTTCGGTTTGATGATTTTTACAAGAGGCTCTCGGTCCTTATTTATAGTCACAGAAGTTGAAATCCCTAGATCCCCAGAATTAGGGTTAGTTGTTAGGATCCTACCCAAAAAATCCTAAATCCTAACTCCTCAATATTTCGGCGGAACCGCCGCCAATAGTGGGTTTGGCCGTGGATCCGCGGTGGGGTAGAGGGATCTTAGGGTCATTTCTCTGGTGGCATCTTCCGATGACACCTGTAGACTATTTTGATATCCGGAATCTGAAAATCTTCTCTAAGTCTCTGCTAGAATATCTTTGTTCGATTTATTTGAATATTTTGACAGATTTGATCTCGCCAACTCGAATTTCCTTGATTTCAGTCCTGATATAATTTCTGCACAATAACTCAATAAATAATATTAGTAGAATTTGTTCTTTTTGAGATATTATCTTAACCATTTGACATGATATTATAGTTTTAAAAAATTGGTTAAAGATATTTGATAAGGTAAGCATATTTAAATGGACTAAATATTATATAGATATTATATGCTTACATTTTTCTTCATAATATTAACTATAATATATAAACATATGAAAATAGTACTTTTATAGATAAACCCTCATATGTGTCATATTTATAATAAATACCTTTTATTATATAGAAATAGTAAGGAAAATGTCATATCAAATGCACAATATTTTCGACTGAACAACACTCTCTCTTTTTCTTTCTTTTTCTTTCTCTTTAGCTCTTGCACTCAAAAAAATGAGGAGAGAGAAATTGTATGAAAGAATGAAGCCAAGTCAAGAGAGATAACCATGCTAGAATAAGAAATATTTTAAATAAAATAAAACCCATACCTTGCAACCCATACCTCTCTAACCATGCCTTATTTTTTTATTAATAAAAAGAATTGAGGTGTCCCTTCTAAATGCATATATGTATCATAGACATGTATTTGTATATGTATCACATACATATACAATTATTTGTATCATATACAAATAATAAATATGAAAGAAAATGAGAGTGCATAATACTAAAATGTATATATCACGCTAATAAAAGGCCTTACAGAACGTCAACATATATATATATATATATATATATATATACTATTATTAAATCAACACTTGATTTAATAATCTGGCTTTATAATAAACCAGTTAGTATTATCAAACGTCCGATTAATGTATGTGTATCAAATACATATATTTAATCAAACTCTCGCACGTATCAACATACGCACACTATATCGTTTCGCCTGAATGGGGGAAACCCTTTGTGTGAGACTCAACAATACGCTGGAAGTGAGTTACTGGATCACATCCATAAGCCACATGTTGGAGATAGTGCCCTCAGAGTCAATTATTGGATCACAGGCACGTGATTGCAATGATTGAGGGAGGACCTATCCCGGTAGGACAGTCTTACTCGAGATGATAGTATGCTATCTGGTTTATCTTTATCATCGTGTACTGCTTTAGGTGACCTGACATGTCGCTATTACACGTTGATAGAGCCCCTAGGATTCTTGCTTGACTGCCGGCAGTATGATGGCGATCATATACGTGAGTGCTGGTAGTCTATAAGCACATCCTTAAAAGGTCCCTAGTCGTAGGAGTTTCGAGACAGGGCATCGATACTCCATTAGTAGACTAGTATATACAGTCGAGACCCCGACGAGGGGAGGTGGCCGGTCTCACAAGCCACTGGTGTCAGTTGGTTCACCTAAGATGTATACAGGTGCTCATTGGGTTATGAGTACACCGGACAGGACTCGCCGGGAACCTGCTAGTTGGTCTCATACCAGACGTCAGATAGCAGTTCCCAGGTGACATGTGTACAGGTTAGTTCATCGACCTGAGATCGTCATTTGTCTCGTGTGAGTTCCCACTGTGCTTTGATTACTACCCTACCACGGCTCAAAGGAGTCGTGCAAACAGGTTTTAGTTGGGTACAGTCCCGAGCCATATGGAGGCAGTGAGCGGATCTGCAGGGGTTCGTCTCTCCCGGTATTGGGGGTGAGGTCGCGCTGTGTCTAGGAGAGCCATTACACAAAGCCCTCGGCCGAGGCAGGAGATTTACTGGTAGGTATTCTAGTAGTATCTCAGGGTGTTCTGGGCTACGCTCCGACACGACTTGTACCGCTTTTGGGGGTCTGACTTTTACCAACCCCCTAGGCCCGCCATGCGATTCTCATAGACGAACGGACCGGACTGTACGGATATTGTCACTGACAGGCTCAGTTGGGTGTCGGGGTGAGCTTCCTCATCGACGTCCCTTTTGGTCAATAGCTGGTGGCCCGTCACGTATTGGCTTATACCTCTGACGTGCTAGTGGTTAAATCCACAGCCATAGTATTGACGAGTCTTTAGAGTCCACCACACTTACAGCTACTCAAGTTTCGGGCGAAACGCTGTAGAGGCCGTATGGAGATATGGCAGGGTTCGATTAGATACGTGCGGTATTGCACGGATCGTGATCGGACGGTTTTTACTAGCCGGCTTTGGCTTAAGCCGGATTCTAGTATTAGATAGTGTAGTTTTGTCTCTTTGCATTTGTGTTCAGTGGGAATACAAATGCGGGCATGTATTTGCAGTAGCGGGGTTTTCCTATAATTTATTACGGGATCAGTTTTCTGAAGTTGCCAGTTTGCATTCCGTTCCGGCCGGTTTTTCTTCATTCCTTCTCGGTCGGACTTTCTTGATGGAGGGTGTTAATTGCAAGTTTGCAATTAACATTAAGTGGAGGGCTTTCTTGCTTATTTGTGGCATCATGATTGTTGCTTCATCATGAGATTCCATATTGGTCTCATCTTTGCTTTTCTTGTGATGGTTTTAAAAAGGGAGATTGATTAGTGAAATGAGAGTGACCATTTTCTATATTGTTGATATATTCTTTCTTGCACCTTTTCTCTCTCCAATCCCATGCTTGAGAAGGAGGGCCGGCCACCTCATTGAGAGTGAGAGGGATTATTTTTGATGAGTGACTTGGTTATCTCATTTCCTTAGAAAAATAGAGAGAACCATTCTTCTTTCTCCAAAGTCTTTTTCTCCTCCTACACATCAAAGGCAACTTCAAGAACCCTAAAGAGACAAGTTCACTACACTATTCTATAGCAAGCCTTGGACGCGTCGGCTAGCCAACTTCGCGCCCGAGTTGCCTCGGTCAAGAGGCGGGAGCCCGTAAAAGATTCCGGCTACGTGGTGCCCTTTCCGACGAGCGAGGAGGTGACGGAGATTCCGCGGGAGATCGGAGTGGAGACGAAGACCGAAGGACACGGATCGCTTGGTATATCTCTCACCCCATCTCTAGTTAGCTAGTATAGGTTAATGGTTTACGATCCGGGTTTTCATTGTCCGCGGTAGCGCCGGTTTCCGAGTAAGGAAAAATTTTGATTCCGCATTTTGGCCTCGGTAGACGGCCGGGGCGCTGCCGTGGCGCAACATGGTATCAGAGCCACGCCATTAACCTCCTCTAGCTTGTTCTAATGCGTTTTACTTATCCGATCGACCAAAATCCCAAAAACCGTATTTTAGTTCACATCAGTTTCTGTTGAAAATTTTTGGTCTCAAAAAATTTTTCAGGTTGTAAAAAACTAGTCTACTGCAAATTCTAAGACATCTGTGAAAATTCGACAAATTCAGTCGACAACCCTAGCGCGGAACCGCGGCCAAACCCCCCCTTGGGCCGCGGTTCCGCCGCACACTGTTGTCTTTTCTGTGTTAAATTGTTACAGTGAGCTTGTGGGCTAATTTTAGGGGTTTTGGGATATTAAATTTGGGCCCAGATTTTCTGTGACTGCTACAGTATTGATTGGGGGCCCACTTGTTAATTTTTGATCGATCGGATATTTTAAACACATTATTTCACAGTATTTACATTATATCTGCGACCGTGAATGTCACTTGATCGGTAAATCCCGTCTAACTGCTATAGCCCGGTTAGACGGATATGCGAACGTGACTTTCACGTTGATGTTCTATGTTTATGCTGTGTTGTTGCGGATCGGTCGTGGGGATAGCCTGGATGCAATGTTAGTACTGTTTTGTTGTATTATGTACATTTGATATTGCGGGGCGAGCGTCCGACATGTGGACTGCCGTCACTGCCTGTTTGTATTATTCTTTTGGGGCACGACCTGGTTGCGGTCGATGTACCCGGTGTATGTATATTTTACTTTCTGTACTAGGATTACCCCGCAGAGAAGTGCACGGATAGCCGGGTTCTAGGGGGCAACGGGCCCGCATCTCATGGCATTGAGACGGAGGGGGCTTCACTCTAGGATTGGCGGGCTATTCGCCGCACTCGTAGGGGGTACAGGTTGACCCAGGAGGGGTGCCCAAGTTACCGGATTCCGTGAAGTGCTGGGTGTTCCATTCACGGTGCTGGAGGGGGCTGCCTCGCTTCAGGTTTTGGCGGGTGACTTTCCGCGCTCGTAGGGGTCTAGGATTTCATTGCACAGGCTATCCACACGACCAGGGGAACGTCGGGTTTCAGCAGCGGCCCTGTGAACCCCGGGGCTTCCAGATATCTGTATTGTTCTGTGATGCTGTACATTTCTGTGATGTTGCATTTTTATCACGCCTTGAGCGAATATAATATATTGGTATATATATTAGTAGATGTTGTATATGTTTTGCATCCGCGCTAGTCCAGTCCCCGCTCTTTCGTTAGTTAAGTAACCTAACGAGTGATGACGGGACCCAGTGGCGAATGCGGATGGCATATACGTACATCAGTATATTTTCGTTCTTTGTGGTGTGATCAATTGATGGGACTGTGTTGATTCGGATCAATGCAAGATAAACAAACCTATTCTGATGTTGTTGGAACATTTTTCAAAAAGCTGTTATTGCAAGGACGTTCACTTTTGTTTTGCATCGTGGTATTCATTTGGAATATCTTGCTCCTCAGTCGACGAGGCAAGGTCCGAGATCCCTTCACCGGGAGTGACCCCTTGGATAGAAGTTTGCGTCAGGGCATTAACTTCACTATAGCCGATTACTTTTGCTTTGCATCGTGGTATTCAGTTGGAATATCCTGCACCTCATTCTACGGGGAAAGAGCCGAGATCCCTTCACCGGGAGTGACCTCTTTAGTAAAGGTTTTCGTCACTATATTTTTATAAAAAGCTATGCAGTTCCTTCAACGATATCAAGTTCATTACGTTAAAGGTTTTTCGCCAAAAACCAGCCGTAGCCCTCCGTCATTTCCTACAGGTATTATTTGGTATTCGTGCTGCGTTTGTTGACCTAGTCAAGACGTAGTGTTCGGTAGCTAAGTGGTACTTGTTTGTTGCATAAGTGGGATTGGTTGAGACAGTCGTGCGGCCTTGTTGACCTAGTCAAGGGCACGTGCGGATGGGTTTAATGCAATCCAGAATAATGACGGGTTGAACTTGACTGGCGGTTTATGGTTTATTGACCTAGTCAAGGTCATAAACCGCTTGGGGTAAAAATCACATCGGGAGTTTCAAAAGAACTGAAACTTGCCAGGCATGCGCATACCTTCTGGAGTGTGGTGACTTGAGTGGATTCCGTCAAGTTATCATGCGATGATAGTTGGATCCCGATTCCCACTGATGAGTTAGTTTACTCCTCGGGTGACCCCGACTAATTCTTCTTTCAGGTTTGGAGGAGAATTTGAGGTACAGTGGGAGGTTTCCAGATTAGACAAAGTGATAACCATTCTGATCTAGGTTAGAGTGCACGCTGAGTGTTTCTTTTCTCTCTCTCTTAGGCAGCGACCATTGACCCGACCCTGGACTTTGACTCAGTGACCAAGTTGACCGAACTTTCTTAACACTGGCTTTTGGATTGTCAGAGTTGCAGACCTCGTTGCCACTCCTACTTTTACCCTTTTCTCCAGGACACCCCGCGTTACTGCGAACGTCCACTTCCATTGGACAAAACCATCGTATGGTTAGATACGAACTCGAAGGACTTCGAGGATGGTTTCTGGTTCTGGAGAAAACGAATAGGATTATTCAGTTGTCTTTTCTTTTCACCTTCTCTCAGGTTGCGAGTACTCCTTGGTTTAGGAGTAGTACACCTATTACGCAAATTGGATAGTCTTCTTCCAAACCATAGGCTGGTGCCGACCGGTGGGGAATGAAGAATACCAATTAGCCTAAACGGTGTACAGAAGGTATTAAGATTAAGACAAAGCAAGGGATTAGTAAGAGGGCAAAGTAAAATGCGACTGATATTCACGACCAAACCAAGTATTTCTTCGCCAATCCTAAATCACCTTTGTATTTCTCCAGGACACTCCGTATCGCTACGAAGATCCACAGTTTATTGGATGCTCCATCGTATGGTTATATACGAACTCGAAAGGAACTTGTTCCAGTTCGGGGATGGATTCTGGTTCAGGAGAAATAGGAATAAAGTACATTCAGGTGTCTTTTATCTTCACCTTCTCTCGCGTTGCGAGTGCTCCTAGGATTAGGACAATACACCCTTTATGCTTATTGGATAGTCTTCTTCCAAACCATAGGCTGGTGCCGAACGGTAGGGAAGGAAGAAAACCATTTGGCCTAAGGGGTGTGCAGAAGGTAATGACTAAAGACATATAAAGGGATTTGGAGAGGTGGCAAAGAATTATACGGTTATAGTTGTGAATCTGGATAATGGAAGAGGCATTACTAAGGATACCGGAATACCCCACCGAAACATTTCAATGTTTCAGTTTCACTGTGTGATGTTAAAAGAAAACTGATTTCCCGATTAGATACTTACTCCAGGGTATGTATTTACCAGGTATGATTCTCACATATGTATGGTTTTACAGATGTTGAGTGGGAGTAAGTTATTGGGAATAGGGTGATCATCCTCATTATATCGGGATTCGTTGTAATCGGTGATATTTGAGGAGATCATCTGGGCTGTTTGCCGGTCGGCAAATATTTGGTTTTGAATATCCGCTGTTGTGCACCAATTTCAAATTGATATATCTGTACGTCTATTTTCATAGAGTGAGATATACCTTTTGATATTATGTCGATGACATTTACCTATATCAGTGGATGGTTAGGTAAGGAGCATTAAACAGCGGTGTAATTCTTCTTAACCATAAGTACAGTTTTCAACCTACGACGCACAGTGAAAGAGTTGTTAGACTCAGCTGACTTATACAGAGTATTGTATGTTGTCCAGTGTCCATTAGGACAGAGGGGTTGGTCCTCTTACTATATTCTGTTTACTTTTAACTTCTCTAGTTCTTAGACATGTATTTCGTAGGAACACAGGGTCTAAGTTTTGAGGAGTTATAGGTATTTGAATAGAGTAGAGAACCAAGTATTGCAAGTATCGGGATTCTTCAAGGTGATCGAAGATGTAGATACTTGTATATGGTATTCAGTTGATAGTAATGATAAAGAGAAATTGCTTCTCTTTCAGGTTACTCATAATTGGAAGCATTCCTAAGTTGAGTAACGCTGATCGGCCTCCTTCCATTTTGTTGACATGCACTGGAGACAGCTGCATGATTTGAATCTGGTTCAATTAAATCAGTGCCTCTGGTTCTATATTGGATATAGAACAGTTCATATCTTGACATTGTTAAGGTACGGGGAGTTGTCCGGCTTATGATTAAAACCAGACACTGGACAACTCAAGGCACGTTTCTGTAATGGCTGTTTGTGGGTTGACCCAGGCTATGACGAGGGTTGACTTTCTACCATCTGGCAGATCAATAGAAATATTGTTCTAGACTCGCCACAGTTTTATTAAAAATGGATTTTTTCAAATACAGTAGTGGGAGTATGGTAGAACTGGAAGTGATTCCAGAACCGCAAACGATTACTGAAGATTTTATAAGGAACCTAAAGATTCAATCTGTTTTGACATTCCATTGACCACTCCGCAGATAAGGTGGGTAACTTCAGGCACCCGAGAGGTACTCCGGTAGCCTCAAGGATGGTGGCAGGGAAGTTCTTGTTTACCCACACTTGTCATTGTTGTTGTTCCAGGCTGCGAGACCCGGCAATGGGATGAGTATAGCGTCGTTCTAAACTAGTTTTAGAAGTGCGCGTCTATATGACTCTGGCAGAGGGTTGTCGTAGTCAGTGGGAGCAGCGGAAGCATTGGTGGACATCAGGCTTATGTCTATTTATAGACTAAAGCAGATGTAGCGGAGATAGATCATCTATTTCTGATGTGACTGTCATAGGTTTGACGTCATCGGAATAGGGGATGGATCTGTTGAGAAGGTAGTAGGGTGAGATATCCTGGTATTTGGATGACATACACAGAGTAGGAAAAGATACTCCTATACTACGATCGGTTATACTTTGGTCGTCACACAGTGTTTTCTCCGTATGGGATTTGGACATTATGTCAGACATACTGGTTACTAGATCTATGGTTTTAGATCTAGATTTGGGTGGTTTCCCAATCTGGGTACTTAGACAGCATTCTAAGAGTATTTAGAATGGACGACTCCTGGCATGGTAGTGTACCTGCAGGTGATGGAGTCACCCTCTCTAAAGGTGTCTTACAGACTAAAGGGGAGAGGGATGTGCATGATTGGCAGATCACTTGCTTAGGCAATTGAGTCAATCATGAGATGTCAAGTACCACACCAGATGTTGTTCTTGCAGTAGATGCAATAAGTTGATATTAATCCAATCCTGGAGAAACGGTCGGAAGCAGTTTTAGAACATAAGTGGATGTTCTAGGGATATGATAACGACAGCCTCATTCGGGAGACAGTTATCATTCCAGGCTTCCAAGGTGACATGGACGACAAGGAGGTTGTCAGAGTTATAGTTTTCCTTCTGACGAGGGGCCGTATTTTGGACAGGTGGTCCAAGGCAAAACTGAGGGCGGCATGGCGCATGATACTGATTAAGTTCAGTTGACGATACAGTCTAAGAAGTTTGGATTTGGAGTTCATTTATGAGCTAGGTCCCATCAGACATCCAGACATTCTAAGACAGGTATTGCTCATCTCGGGAGATGGCTTTCTCCGCGAACATGAGATATAGAGAGACATAGAAAGAAACATCACAGCGGATCCACTCACTGAGGCTATTCCTCGAACGCAATAGTTTCGCAAACGAGCTTTGTGAGACTGACTAGTAGAGGAGTTGGGTGTTCGGTATCACACGGGCTGTGAGTATGCGGCATCGCAATAATTAGCCTTGAGTGCAAGTGGGAGATTGTTGGAGATAGTGCCCTCAGAGTCAATTATTGGATCACAGGCACGTGATTGCAATGATTGAGGGAGGACCTATCCCGGTAGGACAGTCTTACTCGAGATGATAGTATGCTATCTGGTTTATCTTTATCATCGTGTACTGCTTTAGGTGACCTGACATGTCGCTATTACACGTTGATAGAGCCCCTAGGATTCTTGCTTGACTGCCGGCAGTATGATGGCGATCATATACGTGAGTGCTGGTAGTCTATAAGCACATCCTTAAAAGGTCCCTAGTCGTAGGAGTTTCGAGACAGGGCATCGATACTCCATTAGTAGACTAGTGTATACAGTCGAGACCCCGATGAGGGGCGGTGGCCGGTCTCACAAGCCACTGGTGTCAGTTGGTTTACCTAAGATGTATACAGGTACTCATTGGGTTATGAGTACACCGGACAGGACTCGCCGGGAACCTGCTAGTTGGTCTCATACCAGACGTCAGATAGCAGTTCCCAGGTGACATGTGTACAGGTTAGTTCATCGACCTGAGATCGTCATTTGTCTCGTGTGAGTTCCCACTGTGCTTTGATTACTACCCTACCACGGCTCAAAGGAGTCGTGCAAACAGGTTTTAGTTGGGTACAGTCCCGAGCCACATGGAGGCAGTGAGCGGATCTGCAGGGGTTCGTCTCTCCCGGTATTGGGGGTGAGGTCGCGCTGTGTCTAGGAGAGCCATTACACAAAGCCCTCGGCCGAGGCAGGAGATTTACTGGTAGGTATTCCAGTAGTATCTCAGGGTGTTCTGGGCTACGCTCCGACACGACTTGTACCGCTTTTGGGGGTCTGACTTTTACCAACCCCCTAGGCCCGCCATGCGATACTCATAGACGAACGGACCGGACTGTACGGATATTGTCACTGACAGGCTCAGTTGGGTGTCGGGGTGAGCTTCCTCATCGACGTCCCTTTTGGTCAATAGCTGGTGGTCCGTCACGTATTGGCTTATACCTCTGACGTGCTAGTGGTTAAATCCACAGCCATAGTATTGACGAGTCTTTAGAGTCCACCACACTTACAGCTACTTAAGTTTCGGGCGAAACGCTGTAGAGGCCGTATGGAGATATGACAGGGTTCGATTAGATACGTGCGGTATTGCACGGATCGTGATCGGACGGTTTTTACTAGCCGGCTTTGGCTTAAGCCGGATTCTAGTATTAGATAGTGTAGTTTTGTCTCTTTGCATTTGTGTTCAGTGGGAATACAAATGCGGGCATGTATTTGCAGTAGCGGGGTTTTCCTGTAATTTATTACGGGATCAGTTTTCTGAAATTGCCAGTTTGCATTCCGTTCCGGCCGGTTTTTCTTCATTCCTTCTCGGTCGGACTTTCTTGATGGAGGGTGTTAATTGCAAGTTTGCAATTAACATTAAGTGGAGGGCTTTCTTGCTTATTTGTGGCATCATGATTGTTGCTTCATCATGAGATTCCATATTGGTCTCATCTTTGCTTTTCTTGTGATGGTTTTAAAAAGGGAGATTGATTAGTGAAATGAGAGTGACCATTTTCTATATTGTTGATATATTCTTTCTTGCACCTTTTCTCTCTCCAATCCCATGCTTGAGAAGGAGGGCCGGCCACCTCATTGAGAGTGAGAGGGATTATTTTTTATGAGTGACTTGGTTATCTCATTTCCTTAGAAAAATAGAGAGCACCATTCTTCTTTCTCCAAAGTCTTTTTCTCCTCCTACACATCAAAGGCAACTTCAAGAACCCTAAAGAGACAAGTTCACTACACTATTCTATAGCAAGCCTTGGACGCGTCGGCTAGCCAACTTCGCGCCCGAGTTGCCTCGGTCAAGAGGCGGGAGCCTGTAAAAGATTCCAGCTACGTGGTGCCCTTTCCGACGAGCGAGGAGGTGACGGAGATTCCGCGGGAGATCGGAGTGGAGACGAAGACCGAAGGACACGGATCGCTTGGTATATCTCTCACCCCATCTCTAGTTAGCTAGTATAGGTTAATGGTTTACGATCCGGGTTTTCATTGTCCGCGGTAGCGCCGGTTTCCGAGTAAGGAAAAATTTTGATTCCGCATTTTGGCCTCGGTAGACGGCCGGGGCGCTGCCGTGGCGCAACACCACAAGCACGTCAACGACATTAGTTATATGTAATGGCTATCCAGGTATATGTGAAAAGAAAGGTCGACAAGCAAACTTATTCGAACCCGACAGAGCCTATCAGTTGTTGGATATAGTGCCCTCAAAGAAATTATTATAATCGCAGGCAGGCGATTATGATAATTAAGGAAAGACCTATACGGGTAGAACAGTCTTACTCGAGATTATAGTGTGCTATCCGATTCATCTCTATCATCATGTACATGTATTATGTGGTATTACAGATCACTATTACATGTTGATAGAGCCCATAGGATTTTTTCTTGACTATCAGCATTATGATCACAGACAGGCTCGGTAGGGGTATGGATGAGTTTGCTCTTCGGTCTTACTTTCGTTCAATACATAAGTAGCCATTATGTACAGCTAATGTCGCTGACGTGCTTGTGATTAAATACATTTCCAGCGTATTGACGAGTTTTTAGAGTCCCACACAGAGGGATTTTCCAGTTCAGACGATATGATGTAGATGACATATATTAGTACATACAGATGTTCAATTAAATATGTGTACAGACTACACGGATTTTAATCGGACGGTTGATAATACTAGCGGTTTAGGATTAAGCTGGATTATTAAATCAAGTTTTGATTTAATAATTTATATATATGTTAATATATGTATCCTAGTATTATTGTTCACTATTCATTTTCTCTCTTGGCTATTCGTATTTTTATACGGATAAGCGTATATGCATTTCGATACGTATACCGGGTTGTATTCCGTATTTATACGGAATTTATTTTAGAAGATGGACACATCATTTTTGAATATTCATAAAATGAGGTGGAGGGTGAAGTGGTATTGAGCATGGTTGAAGATATGTATAGAGGAATGGGCTTTATTTGTTTATTACAAATTTTTATGAGATTTTTATTTGTATGGTTGAAAAAGAATATTAAGCCATTCTTTTCTATTCTTCATTCTATCATTCTCTGTTGCATTCAACACTTGCTCATAACTATTTTTCCTCATCTCCTCCTCCTTCTTCTACACTTACTCTCTTAAGCTTAGTTTTGAGAGAAAAAGATAGTGAAAAATTTATACATCCCCACTTTCCATTCCTAGTGAGCTTGGAGCGCCGGTTGCTTCACTATATGAAACCAGAGCTTGGATTGGTTCTCTCAGATGGTTCATCTTTGGCGAAAGAGGACCAGCTTGGAAACGCGACCCGGAGCTCTAGAGAGCATGCTAGAGTCCAACCCAATTGGAGCCCTTGAAGAAAAGCTTGAGAATGTGAGTATTCTACACATAGTATATTAGTTTAGCTCACTAGGTTTTTGTTTACAAGTTCTAGTTCTTTAATTCGATTCATGGTTTTGGAAGTTTAGCAAACTAGAAAATTTTTAAATCCATGATGCCATTTTCTAAAATTAGTTTGCTATTGTGCCTAAGTTCCCAACATCACTGACAATCACCGTACAGTCCGGTCTCTTCGTTAGAGAGTGTCGCATACCGAGTCTAGAGAGTGGATACCGTCAGACCCCCAATAACCCAATAAGTCATTCTGATGTCAAACTTATAACCATATGAGAAACAAATGATAATACTCATCAGCTTATCTCAATCGCCCTAGCTAGGGACTTATGGTTATAGCCAATAATACATAGCGTGATATCAACTCTCTATACCGGGAGAGACGAATCTCTTCGATCGCTCACTGCGTCCATGTGTTTCGAGAATGTACCCAGCTAAAACCTGAATGCATGACTCTTTAAAGTCGTAGTTGGGTAGTAGTCAATGTACAGTAGGAACACACAGAAGACACTATGATGATCTTGGGTCAAAAGACTACCATGTACTCTTGTCATCAAAGAACTGCTATCTTGCACTATGTATAATACTATTTAGGAGTTCTCGGCAGGTTCGTTCAGTGTACTCATTCTCCAATGAGCACCTCTATACAATTTTTGATGTCAAATACCAATGGTTGTGGGACTAATCTGTTAGATATAGGCGCCCTCAAGGCAATTATCTTAGTTGCAGGATTGCAATTACTGAATTCGAGGAGGGTCTATACCAAGAATATTCTTGCTCGAGATGATAGTCTATCTGGTTTATATTTATCATTCATGAGCATATGTTTTACTCGTTATAACGCATGACTAATACATGATGATAAAGCCTATAAGATCTTTGCTTGACTGCCAGAATTATGATAAGGATCATACTAGTGGGACTAGGATAGTCTATAATCACATCCTTAAAAGTCCCTTGTCGTAGGAGTATCGAGACTGAGTATCGATACTCCAGTTTAGACTAGTGTATACGTTTCATAACCCTCTATAGGACAAGTGCTGATTCCATAACCATTGGTGTTTGACACCGATGATTGTATACAAGTGCTCATTGGATGAGTTACACTGGATGGACTCGCCGAGAACACCTGATGGTTTTATACCAATCGTCAGATAGCAGTTTCCTACTGACATGAGTACAGGGTAGTCCCTAGACCCAAGATTGCCACAGTGTCTTGTGTGTGTTCCCACTGTACTTAGACTACTGGCCTACCATGGCTTTAAAGAGCCATGCAAACAGGTTTTAGTTAGGTACAGTCCCAAAGTACATGGAGGTGGTGAGCGGTCGAGAGAATCAGTCTCTCCCGGTATAGAAAGTTGATGTCACACTGTGCACAGCTGGCTATGGCCATAAGTCCTTAGCCAAGACAGATGAGATTTACTGATAAGTGTTATCAGTAGTTTCTCTAATGGACATGAGCTTGCTGTCAGAATGATTTATCGGGTTATTGGAAGTATGACGGTTTCCATCTCCTTTACCCGGTATGCGACAATCTTAGACGAAGAGACCAGACTATACGGTGAATATCACTGATAGGCTCAGCAGGGAACGGACGAGCTTGCTTGTCAACCGGCTTTTCGTTCAATATCTGGGTAATCGTTACGCACAGCTAATACCGCTGACATGCTTGTAGGTAAACTGGATGGGGGATTGATCTGAAAGTGTTTCGGATCAATCGGATATGATCCTGACCTACTGCCAGCATATTGTGGAGTATTTAGAGTCCCACTTAGAGAGTTTTCCCGTTCTAGCGAAATAATGTAATGCACGTACGGCAATGCGTGCGGGATCCAATTAAACATGTGTATGTGATACTACATGTATTAATCAGGCAGGTAATACTAGTCGGTTAATGATATTCTCACCCTCTTTTGATATACTACGTATCATGTGCATGTTACATGTCATGTTTATATTTATATATTTGTGTGTGTGTGTGTAATGTAATTATGAATGAATATGTAGTTTCTTTTTTTATTCTTTTTCTTTTTGCATGATAAAAAAATGAGGTGGAGCTCATATGCTTACTCATTTCTTATCTCATAACACTTAGATAAGAAAGAGGGTGGAATGAAATGAGTAGACACTCTACTCTCTTCATTCCAACCATGGTTCGATGGGGAGGTTAAGTTTTCTCTCTCATTCAAGAACAAAGAGAAAAGAAGAAGAGCTAAAAAGAAAAGAAAATAAGAGTTTTAGAATCCACTTTTTTTTCTACATCCCTCCCAACTCATGTCTAGCAAGCATGAAATGAGAGTTACATTAAGTTGTAGATGTTGAAACTAGAACCGGTGGTCTTTGCGTGGATCATTTTCGATGGAGCCGATCGAAGATCAAGCATGATCCGGAGGAGTTTAGCCAGAGTCTTAGGTTGTATCTTTTCATCTAGCTTCTTTAGTTTACAATTTATAGTCTATGGTAGTATTCTTGGATTAGGAGATCTTGTTTGCTCGGAATTTACGCTTTTCCGCTTCCGCAACGATTTTAAAAACCCGTATGTTCACCGCCAGAAGACGGACCGAGACGTTGGGACGTCTGGCCTGAATTCTGGGGGCAGATGCTATTTGGATTTATCCGTACACCTCTCCGAAAATACCAAGTTGATTTATAGCACCGTATATCGGAAGTTTGGATAGATGCGACCGTTGTAGCAGATTTTATCAGATCCCCCTCATTTTATGAGGTTTTTTTTTATTGCGGGGACGCTCTTCCCTGCAGGCGCAAGCCCCTGCAGTTAATTACGTTACCGCATTGCGATAACCACTTTCTCCTGCTCTGGAAGTTCACTTCATGTCGTGTGTGTTTTTGTTTGTTTTGGTTGCCCGTGGATTGTATACGGAGACTAGTTTATGTCATCGCCCGTAGGGCGCGGATTAGTCCAAATCCATATATTTTAGATTTGGGCTTAGGTTTATTTAAAGACCGTTAATCTGGTTTGAGATTAAAATCAACTTAAATGTGTGAGCATTTGGGCTCAATTTGTTCTTGCTAAGGATGCGTTAGCCTAATTTGAGACTAAGATCAACATAGCAAAATTTTAAGGATCATTTTTATTTAAAATCCAGCAAAAGAGCATTTGGACTCAGCTGCAAGAAAATTTCAGAGACTTAGCCAATTTGGGCTAAATCTATTTAGCCTTTTTCTTTTCAAAAGTGCTAAGCACTTATTTGGGCTCTGTTTGTTCAGCCCTTTTCTTTTCATGTAAAACTGCTAAGCACTTATTTGAGCTTTGACGCTCATATGTATGTCATGTGAAATATTCAGTCATGGGCGCTGCCCAATAAATGTTGAATACTTTTAGTCATTTTGACTAAATGTGAAGTGCTAAGCACTTTTTATGGCGTCCACTTAAGGTGCACATGAGGTGCCGGGCACTGCCCAATCAGTGCTAAGCACTCAGTCGTTTTGGCTGCATATGAAGTGTTAAGCACTTTTTGTATAGCACCCATGTGAGGAGAACGTGCGGCGCTGGGCGCTACCCAATCAGTGCTAAGCACTTAGCTATCTTCGGCTGCATAGGGAGTACTGAGCACTTTTATTCAGCGCCCACGTGTATTTCACGTGAGGCGCTGACCTTTTGTTTTGGGCGCCATCATGTTTTTCACGTGAGGCGCTAGGCGCTTTTAAAAGGGGACGCCCACGTGAGGAGCACGTGAGGCACTATTCTTTTTTTCCTATTTTAGAGATTAAATCTCTGTTGATGGCATTTTGACCATTAATGATCACCAAGATCTTCGTTTTTTGAAGATCTGGGATCGGTTTTTTCTTTAAGAACTAAGTTCTTTAATATGTTCTTTTCTCCTTTTGTTTTTTTTTGGACCTAGATCTTTTTTGAATCTTTTATTCTCAAGAACAAGATCTTCCCGATGAGAATTAAATTCTTAACTTATGGGAGACTTGTCTTGTCGATCTTAGATCCAGAGAAAAAACTAAGTTCTTTAAAAAGGGTTAAACCCTTAGATGTCATAGAGATATTTTGATCTCTTTTCTGTACCTAGGGTTTTGAGAAGGAAAGTTTTCTTCTTTGAGAATTGAATTCTCTATCCTTTTTTAGAGCTCCCTGTATTTTTGCAGAAGCTTATAGAGGGTTTTCTCTATCTCCTTCTGTCTCTCTCTATGTTGTGTGAAATTTGAAGTCTCGGGTCCTTTATATAGTGAAAGCAAATTTTTAATTGGTTTTGAGAAAATCTCTCATTGATGATTCTAATCGATTTGGGAAATTTTACCCACCATTGGATTTTTTATCCAAGAACTTCTGTTTTAACAGAATATGATTTTTGTTTTTAATGAGATTGGGGAAATATTTTCCGCTATAGAGAATTTATTCTGTAAATCGATGAGTTTGTAATCACCATTGGATTTTTAATCCAAGAGTTCTCTGTTTTACAGAGAGCAATTTTTCTTGTTTAGAAAAATTAAGAGAATATATTCCAAAATAGAATTTTATTCTATAATTGGATTTTCGTTCGAACCGAGAGTATCTTTCTTATTTTAGAAAGATTTGGGAAATGTTTTCTCCCAACAGAATTTAATACTGTATTTTGATAATTTATCATCTCCATTGGATGTTTGATCCAACGGCTCTGTTTAAGGGAGTATTGTAGAATTTTAATTCTACCTGGGCGCCAGCGCTCACGTGTTATGCACATGGGTGATACTTAAGAATATAATTCTTATAATGGGTATTTATGTGCTTTTCATATTGGCGCCAGCGTAAGGAGCACATGCGGCGCCATCTAAAAGTTTAACTCTTATATAATGAACTCTTCTGTGCTTTACACATTGGCGCCCGCGTGAGGAGTACGTGCAGTGCCATATAAGAGTTTAACTCTTATGAACTTTTCTGTGCTTTGCACATTGGCGCCCGGTGAGGAGCACGTGAGACGCCACCATAGGATTTAATCCTATAAGATTGGCTCTGGCGCTGGCGCCCTCATAGAGAGCACGTAAGGTGCTGCCTCAGTGAATTCAACAGAACTTTGTTCTTTTATTAGGTTAATTATATTGGGGAAACAAATGCCCCCACCGTTGCTCTCACGTGGTTTACACGTGGGTGCAACGGTGTCACCTTTTTTACCGTTCGATCTCCTGGGGAGTTGAACCGTCCCTTCATGTCTTATAAATAGGGCCTTTGGCCCTTGAGATGACTATTGTTTCGTCAACTTCTTCTTTGAGAATTTAATTCTCTTCTCAGAGCTAAGATCTCTGCCTAAAGAAACTCTTAGAGTTTAAACTCTGTTTATGAAAATTGGTAAGGATTATGACCATTTTTCTCTTAAAAGAGACTCTTTTTATCTTGGATTCTTAATCCATTAACAGAGCTCGACTCTTTTTCTCAAAGATCTTAAAAACTATATTTTAGGTAGACCATTGGTCTCAGAAATCTTAGGGTTTTACCCTGTTACTCTGATCTTTAAGAGTTCTCTGGATTTTAATTCCAGTATATTTCCCATGGGGAATTTCTAAGAAAATTTCTTTTGAAATTTCTTTTTGGGAATTTAATTCCCTTTTCTTATTTTCTTTTTAGGGTTCTCCTTGCAAATTTGAATCTACTGTAGAACGCATTCTTCGAGCCCACTGGGAGTCTTGAACTCCACTGTTCAATGAAATTTTTCATTAAATGAGAATCCTTTCAGATTCTTACACTGATTGCCTGCCCCATCATTGATGGGGCATCACCTTGATTTTGTAGGGGCCACTTTTTTTCTAGATTGTAATGATTCTGGTATTTTGATTGTTATTCTTTTCAGATACTATGACTTCTCATCTGTATGATGTTGAGAAGATTATCTCTTATGAAGAGATTCGCATCCAAGACCGCTGCCAGGGCCAAGGGTTTACTGACGCCAGTGCGCGGAAGTGATGCGTCGCTTAGACGATTACAACGGTCGATTGCGCCCTCGCCGTTCTGCTCACTTGAAGATTGTCGTTAGGTCGATTTAGGAAGCACTTCCTGAGCTTGATGAGGCTATGCCGCTCGAGGCACTTGATGAGGCTGAAGACAATGTGCATTTAGTATATCTAATGGGCTTGATTTCAAAGAAATGAAGAGATAATCTTGTCGATGTTTTGCATTGCGTCTTCCAACAGAAGACGATAATATCCGCGTACCAGAGGATGGATGACATCAACGGGAATCCCGACGCTTGCATCCATGATAAAATGCATAAGAAAATGGTCAATGAAGCCAGAAGCGCTTTACTCAAACTTGCCTCTAAGTCTATGAATCCTTGTCCGAAATGCAGCGTCTTACCATTGTAATTTTTTTCTTTCTATCATCAATGTATAAATTTCTTCGAAGTATGAATGACAAAGTTCCCATTTTCTTTACGCCAATGCTCATATGTGCCTCAAGTGAGGTGTTGTTATATATAAAAAAAAGTACTAGTGTCGTCGTTCACGTGTCATCCACATAAGGCATTGCTACGGGATTTAGTCCTGAACTAGCGCCGGCGCTCACATGTTATGCACGTGAGGCGCTGCTGAAGGAATCGTTTCACATTCTTGCTCTGATTTTTATGAGTCAACTTTTTCTTTTCCCATGCCCTTTTTGTTAGGACATGGAAATAGTTCCCCCATGGACAACATTTTCTATGCCTAGACTTGAATACTTCTCTTTATAATCTGAATTTATGTTTTCCTCTTTCTTCACAAGGAGAGAACCATTTTTAACAAACCAAGAGTTATGGCTTGGAATCATCCGCATGCTCATCGGCAACCATGGGAAGTATCTATCGAGGGAATTGTTCCCCGTTTCGCTGCGCGATTAGTGGATCCCGTTCTCACTGACGACCAGTGTGACACGGTGATGCATGAGCTTCTGGCTCGTAGGGGCTCTCCTCTTCCTGTCGGCTCCATTTGGCTCTGGATGATCTTTATGTCCGTGCTTACTGACATCCCCCCTCATCCAGCGGAGATGACTCCGGCGATGCTCGACGCAGCGAAAGAAAAGATTGAGTGCTTTTATGAGGCGTATTTGATTTCCCATTCTCTGAAGGGTCGTTCTGTTCATTTGCTGAGTTATATGCGGGCTCGGCGGGCTGTCATGTCCGCCTTCGCTGATGGACATAGCGTTGACCGATGGGGAGCGACCCCTCACGAAGATCGCCGCTTCGACATGGTCAAGAAGGCGGAGTGGGAGCTAGAGAATTTTGTTTATTGTTTTACCAATCCTTGTATCTCTGATCCCATATTTGGTGATCTTTTTCCTATGGAATAAATAAATAAATAAAAATTTGTTGACCGCTGAACGTTTCATTCCCAGCACATATCCATGTGGGCATCTTGCCTATGCACGTATACTTTGTATTTTAACCTTAGAAGTTTCTAATGCATGCATCTAGACATAGGTGAGTACTGGACTGATGTGAACAAATTCTTCGTTCTGCCACCTCGCTCACGGTGGTATACCCGTGAGTGAAGTATAATATATGACTGGTTTTGGGCTAGCATGTCATTTAGAATTTTGAAAGCGGATGGACACAAGCGTCGTCATCCATGATTAAATCAGGTCTTGATCCTTAAGGAACGTAATTCCAAGCCCCGAGATCTATGAGTTGCGCCTTTCTGTTTCTTGATGTCTTAACTTAGCGCTAATTAGTTTATTTACTTGTTTTGGAGTTTCTAGTTTATGTACTCGTTTCGGAGTTTCTAGTTTATTCACTCGTTTTGGAGTTTCTAGTTTATTCACTCGTTTCGTAGTTTCTTTAGTTTACCTTCTTTGGGTTTGTTGGCTATAGTGCCCTCAAGTCAATTATTGTAATCACAGGCACACGATTGTGATGATTGAGGGAGGACCTATACGGGTAGAACAGTCTTACTCAAAATGATAGTATGTTATATGGGTTGTCTCTATCATCATGTACATGCATTATGTGGTATTGCAGATCACTATTACATGTTGATAGAGCCCATAGAATTCTTGCTTAACTGCCAACATTATGATGGCAATCATATACGTGGGAGCTGGGTAGTTTATAAGCACATCCTTAAATGTCCCTAGTCGAGAGAGTATCGAGACTGGGCATCGATACTCCGGAGTAGACCAGTGTATACTTTTCGAGACCCCGACGAGGGGCGGTGGTCGGTCTCATAAGCCATTGGTGTCTGTTAGTCACCTAAGATAGTATACAGGTGCTCATTGGGTTATGAGTACATTGGACGAACTCGCCGGGAACATGCTAGATGGTATTATACCTATTGTCAGATAGCAGTTCTCAGGTGACATAAGTATAGGTTAGTCTGTCGACTTGGGATCGCCATTTGTCTCGTGTGAGTTCTCACTGTGCTTTGATTACAACCCTACCATGGCTCAAAAGAGTCGTGCAAATAGGTTTTAGTTGGATACGGTCCCGAGCCACATGGAGGCAGTAAGCGGATCGTCGGGGATTCATCTCTCCCGCTATTGGGGTTTGATGTCGCGCGATGCACGGGTGGCCATCACCAAAAATCCTTGGCCAAGGTAGACGAGAATTACTGATTTGGATTGGTAGTTTCTCAGTTGGTGATGGGCTTCATACCGACACGAAATATCGCGTTATTAGTGGTCTAATTTTATCCACCCCCTAGACTCGATATGCGATACTCTTAGACGAACAGACCAGACTGTATGGAGATTGTCACGGACAGGCTCAGTAGGGGTTCAGATGAGTTTTCTCGTCGACCTTTCTTTCGCTCAATACCTGGGTAGCCGTTACGTATAGCTAATGCCGCTGACGTGCTTGTGATTAAACCTACTGCCAGCGTATTGACAAGCCTTTAGAGTCCCACACAAAGGGTTTCCCTACTTCTGGCGAAATGATGTAGTATCCGTATTGGATATATGCAAGGTTCCAATCAAATGATTGTACTAGTTACCCGGAGTTTCGATCGGACGATTGATAATACTAGCCGGCTCGGGTTTGAGCTGGATTATTAAATCAGATATTGGTTTAATAATTTACGTATATATATTTCGATATGTATATTCTAGTATTATGTTCTTTGTATTATTCTATCTCTTTAAGTATTCGTATTTCGGTACGAATACATGTACGTATATACAGTAGAGTGTAATCCGTATTTATAAGGAAAACATTTGTTCAGACCAGAATATTGCATTTTAATACCGCTTATTCATTATCTATTTTTTGTATATATCGGTACTATTAACCGGTGTTTGCTCAGTAATACAGATTACATGTATCCGTGACAAAATACTAGAAATACATTCAGAATCACGGATATATCATTTGTGAGCTGACACTGCAACCAGAACCGCATATCGACCGATATCCCAAGAGTTATTTTGCAAACATGTGTGTGCACAATATTTTGGTCCAACACAAAGCATGTGTACACACTAACTCTTGGGGCTTGGACCATGGACCTAGGGGCAGCCATGGCATGATGGCTCATGGCAAGTGGGCATGAGAAGTGATGTGCATTTATTGCAAAAAGTAGTGATGTGATTCATATCTACCAAGTTTCCTCCAAAACTCCGAAGACAAACCAGGATATTTTAGACCAAGCAAACATCACCAGAGTCATATTAGAGTGCACACCAGCCTACACTGCAAGCACGAGCCCATGTGCTCGGATTTGACCCGAGCATATGCTCTTCCTAGCCGAGGTCGCCGGCCCTATCTCCCCCAACAGCTTCCATCTTTCTGTAGGTCCCTCCTTACTGCCACATAGCCCTATTTTTATTGTTTACTTTCTTTTCTTTTGTGCCTATATATAGCAGGCAGTGGGCAAGGGCTCAATGGTCTCACTTTGTCCAAGTTTTGCCATACATTTTGTAACTCTTTTTGGTTCTTTAGTTCTTGTACATAGCTTCCCCTTGAGTTCTTAACCTTCTCTTGATCTTGCAACCTCTTGATTGAGCTTGCAAGTTTAAGGGTTGGTTATTGATTTCAAGGGTTGTATCATTCTTCAAGTTTAATAAAGTTCTCTTTTATGTCTTCATTCACCATGAGTTCTTTGCCTCTTCTTGATCTTGCAACCTCTTAATTGAGCTTGCAAGTTTAAGATTAGGTTATTGATCACATGTCTTGTCTTGTGTTCGAATGGTTCTTAGTATTTCTCACTTGCTCTTTTTACTTACTTGCATTTTCATTCTTGTCTTTTATTACTTGCAATTTATTACCATGTCATTTACATTCTTGTAATGCTTTTCTTTTCTTTGTTTATCTTCTCTTTTGTTCTCTCTTTTTTGGTTTGTTATTGTGAGATGTTGTGAATATTGTTGTTAGGAAAAGAGAATGATATTGTAAGTTAAGGTTTCGTTTCCCATTTCCTTTTCACGTATTTTCCATTGAACTCCGTCCAAACGTTACGCAAGCGCTCCGTTAGGCACTCTACCCTACCAAGGTATCGGTGAGTCCTAACCGCGACTGGTTACGTTCGGTTTGGCCGGAGGCGAAAGCAAGAGACAAGAACGGAAGGACAAGGGTCAATAAGCCAGATTCCACGAATACCGTGCTTAAATCCCCTAATCCACGTTGTTGCCGATTGCTCTAGCTTTAATCGTTAAGTTCGGCTCAAAGGACTTGAATACAGAATCCATTAACTTACACTATCCTATCTTATCCTAACAAGCGTTTACTTTGCATATAACACTTAGGTTAGATAAGAACTTTCTGTCCACGCGCATTAACTCGTAACGACAAGAACGTAAAACGATCTGTCTCCCTGTGGATCGACCCGTGCTCAACCGGCTAGCTGCAAAGCGACACCGTCTTGATCGCGGTTAAACTTTAGAACTTTAAAACCCGACATGCCGAAAGCGTGCGATCAAATGGCGCCGTTGCCGGGGAGACGGTAACGTTTTAATTCTTGTAATTTTGGGTTAATCATTGTACATCTCACTTATACATCTAACGCTATTTTCAAAATCAACTAAAAATTTCAAAATTTCAAAACAAAACAAAAAAAACTAACTAAACTAACTCATTTTGCTAACACTTTTTGTTCTCTGGAATTTGACCTTCTTACACTCTGGCTCTGAACTAAAAAACCAAACAATACCAGTGTGACATTAGTATAACGGTGTGAACCCAGAAGAAGATTGGAGCCCATTCTCAAAAGGAAAATTGGCGACACACTAAGGAAATCCGGCGTGGCCGGCCAGAACAACTCCTTTCTGCTTCCAATTTTTCCCCTGTGCTCCATTGTTCTGTTTTTGTCTCATTTTTATTGTTTGTTTTTTATAATTTTTAGTGTACAGGTATTTGGGCATTCGTATCGCTTTTCCGCACTAATATCCGTTTTTTTCCAACATTTATAGATTTTTGTGGATTTGCGAACTACGATCGTGGGGGGCAAAGTGTACATTCAAGACTAAGGTGATTACAAAGTACAGTGGCAAAGATCCGGGTAGTTTGACCCGCGCAAGTGAACTTTTCAAGCTTACCGGATTTGATTCCTTAACCCAAAAACTTATCGGTACGTATTTCCAACACCTGCTTTCTCAAATCCGACACATCCAATACAATATCTTTGCAGGATTCTTTGCAAGTTCGCTGCCAATAATTGACTAACCCGTATTTGTTGCAGTGCCGAGCTTAAACAAAAAATGATTGTTTGATTCTTTGAATAATTTTCATTGAATTGCACATTGCATACATTAATACGGATTTAAGGGCAAGCGAACCCCACAACATACGGTAAAGGATTTCATCACCTTTTCTGTGGCCCACAAATCACGAATTGAGCATAACGTATACCCACACAAATTTTTAAAAAGAAATTAGACTTTAAGCCTTAAGGACTTCGCGCTCACTAGGAGAAGTTAACTGTGTTTAGAACACCGCTTAACGGCATATTGTTTACGGGGTGTCTAGGAAAGTGTTAACGGCAAAACCGCCAAAAGAGAAAGGGTTATTTAATTAAGGACCTTCGCGAAAGCGTCGGAAAACTTCCCCTTATCTCTGCACTTACCTGGCCTCATGATTAGTATATCTTGAGCCCGTTTCTTGATACAGTTTTACTTCGCCAATCAAGTTCTGGAGCAGGTCTAGTTGACCTAGGTGAACCCTAAAACGATTAGGTGTGTGTATTTTTATGTCGTGATTGTTTTTGTCTAGATTCTTTTTTGTATATTTCATTCTTTTGTTAATAACTAACTAAAAAATAAAATAAAAAAATCACCTTCATTTTCCCCTCCTTTTCTCTTATTCTTCTTCCTCTCTTCATATCATGGGTACGCCAACTCGAAAAACTCTTGCCGAACTTTGGTACCCACAACCAGACATCACTTCCTACGGTTCTTGCTTTGGCCGAACGTCGAACGAACCCTCCATGCCCAAAATTTCATTGAAAGATCGGATAGACGTGTCTAGGACTACCAATTGGACTCCGCAATCCACTTTTTATCAACCGTGTCAACCTTCACCACCTTCTCACGTTGATACCACTTTTTCGAGTCTTGTTGTAACTCCAAGACCTATGCCTCTTGCTGAACGTATTGAACAATCCCATAGCCGATCTTTCACTCCTTTCACTACTGCGAATTCTTTGGATCAACAATTACATTCACCTTCTTATCCGTATGTTGATCCTACCTCTGTCCAACCATTCAATTCCTACCAGTTCTACCCGACTTTTGCACCTTCCCTAGACATTGCTTCTGAACAGCCTTTTGGGAATTTCCAGTATCCAAACAACTTCGAATCTTTTACTGAAACCCCTTCACAACATATGTCTAGTCTGGAACAGTCGTTGGAAGACTTTAGGGTAGCGTCGTACCAACAGATGATGGATTTGAATGCGTCTATAGCCACCCTCATACAACCTAGTGACCCGGTAGCTAGTTTCCAACTAGCTCCACATTTTCCTCTGTATGATGAGGCGACAGGACAGGCTGAGAATTTGAGTGAAGAGAGTGAGCGGTACCCCTTCCAAATCAAACATACCTGTCCTAAATTGAATCCCACAACTCCGTTTTTGACTGTCTATCATATGTCCCAAATGAATTATCAATTGAAGATAGAATGTTTAATGAGTTGTGCGACTTTGTAGTGTTTGATTTACCGGATTGTGAAGGGACCTTGCCAAGTGAAACCAATCCCAAACCTTTTGATCTCTACACCTCCATCTTAGAACAAAAATTAATTGAAATCCATGCTTTTGATGAGGTGTCTGAGAAAATTGATTTTCACTTGATTAAGGATATCGACGCTGGGAATATTTTGGATGATGAACCCGCAGCTTTGATGAGTTTGTCTCTCAAATTCATCATTTACTTTCACTTCCATATAGACATCATCCTGAGTCATTAAATGTTTTTCCCGAACCCCATAGACGTCTGGAATTTGATGATAAATGCATGGATGGGCTAATTTTATAGGAGAACATTGAGGAAATTTTTGAGGATGAACCAGTTTTAATTGATGAGTTGGATTTTCCAATTCATCCCGTCCCTTCTATTGACTGTGTACACCCTCCTGAACCTTTACCTGATACCCCTCCTCGATCACTCCCCTCCATCCTTTCCATCATTCCGACCTTGTAAGAAACCGTATCACTTTCATTTCATATGCCTGGTTTACCAAGTTCGGCGTACCCATGTTTTCTCGCGAATCTTGAGGGGTTTGACCCAATTTCTCGATGGTTTGATAGATTAGTACATCGCTTTTTACACATCGGTCATCATAAATTATGCTAATCTATTCACTCCATTTTCTCCCTTAAGTTCGTACTCCGTTTCTTTTTCCCTTCCGCCATTCTTCTCCTCCTCCACCGAGACCGTATCCTGCTTCTATCTGCATACGGTCTCATGTATTCTTCATCTCTTTTCTCTACGCCTTCTTCCACCAACCTGCATATTAAAGCGATAAATTTTTTGAATGGTTGGTGCTCACTTTTGGCATGTGTAAGGCCTTGTATAGCTTGATACTGTTCTCTCCCCCCTAACTCTGAACTTCAACGCTTAACAGTGGAAACACTGTTTCACTTAAGTTTGGGGGAACCTTTTTGTGTATATATTTTTGGTTTTTCTTTTTTTTTTGTATATAATTTGTTTTTGGGGAGCGCCGACAAATTTGACTCTCTTGGTGTAGCCTGACAGTGAGGGCACTGTCAAGTTTAAGTTTGGGGTGTGCTCGGTAAGCTTTCTTCCTTCGCATTCATTTGTATATTCTGCATTTGCATACTTATTTTAAAACCCATAAAAATCGAAATTTTTTACAAAAATATAAAAACTTTGTCGTCAAGTTAGCTAATAGGGTAACTTAGATTTTTATTCCGAAAGTTTAGTTGATACGTTAGAAATAACTAAATCCTAGGCTTAGGAATTGAAAACCCTAAAAATAACCCTCATTCTGTTTAATTTTGGTAATTATACGTCCTTACAGTTTTTTTTGAGAAATAGGTAATCTTGAGTTCGGTTCTTTAGTTAAGTCGAGATGAAGGGAAAGTATTGAAGCTTTACTGAAGGATAAGTCTGAAAAATAGTTTCCATTCTTGAATTCAAATTTAGAAAGTATATACCCTACAAACTGCACATACACGCACCTTGAAACTTGGGATAGTAGAGGATACCTCGAAATACTCTTTCCTGAAAACCTAGTATGAAAGAAAAACCGGTATATAAAGATAAACACCAAAAAGAGCATAAGTAAAAAATATATCCGGTCTTGAAAAAGAAAAATAAACAAAAAGAAAAATAAATAAATAAAGTCAAGACCTGGAGACTGCTATTTACGCTTTAAGCTCACACATTCAGTAATCGGCCGTTAGTGCCTCAAGAAGCATTAATAGTCCCATGAAAGGAGTGTGAGCAACACCGTCCATCATTAATGAAAAGAAGTAGTATTAGGTATTAGGGCAAAGGTACTATAGCTTGAATTGAATTCTTGAGTGTAGGGGTGCAAATACACACACACGTAGGGGTATACAATCGATGTTTGGAGGAAAGATAAAAATGAAGAATAAGACTTATGTTTTCTGTAAAGTTGATAAAAATCCCTGATTTGATACCGCACTTTAGAAGGAAAACTCAGGAGATACCAATAACTTTCTAAACTTTTTTGGACGTATAGGATCTAAGGTTAAATAGATAGAAGGTGTGAAACATAAGGATAGGATATTTCTAACTTAAGATAATAGAATTTCTAACATAGATACTAAACTATAGGAGTAGAATCAACGTTAACTTATGAAACTAGCTTGACGGGATTTTGTGGGTAGTATCCGCTGAAAACCCTCAGGAGACAACACTCCTCCTACTAGGGACACCTAGAGGTTTAACGGCTTGTTGCACGCGCTCAGTGCAATCGTGTTCCCTATGAAAGTGAGGCTAGGATTTTATTTTGCTCGGGACGAGCAAAAGATAAGTTTGGGGGTATTTGTTCAGACAAGAATATTGCATTTTAATACCGCTCATTCATTATCTATTTTTTGTATATATCGGTACTATTAACCGGTGTTTGCTCAGTAATACAGATTACAGGTATCCGTGACAAAATACTAGAAATACATCCAGAATCACGGATATATCATTTGTGGGCTGACACTGCAACCAGAACCGCAAACCGACCGATATCCCAAGAGTTATTTTGCAAACATGTGTGTGCACAATATTTTAGTCCAACACATAGCATTTGTACACACTAACTCTTGGGGCTTGGACCATGGACCTAGGGGCAGCCATGGCATGATGGCTCATGGCAAGTGGGAATGAGAAGTGATGTGCATTTATTGCAAAAAGTAGTGATGTGATTCATATCTACCAAGTTCCCTCCAAAACTCTGAAGACAAACCTGGGTATTTTAGACCAAGAAAATATCACCAGAGTCATATTGGAGTGCACACCAGCCTACACTGCAAGAATGAGCCCATGTGCTCGGATTTGACCCGAGCACATGCTCTTCCTAGCCGAGGTCGCCGGCCCTATCTCCCCCAACAGCTTCCATCTTTCTGTGGGGCCCTCCTTGCTGCCACGTAGCCCTATTTTTATTGTTTACATTCTTTTCTTTGGTGCCTATATATTGCAGGCAGTGGGCAAGGGCTCAATGGTCTCACTTTGTCCAAGTTTTGCCATACATTTTGTAACTCTTTTTGGTTCTTTAGTTCTTGTACATAGCTTCCCCATGAGTTCTTAACCTTCTCTTGATCTTGCAACCTCTTGATTGAGCTTGCAAGTTTAAGCGTTGGTTATTGATTTCAAGGGTTGTATCATTCTTCAAGTTTAATAAAGTTCTCTTTTATGTCTTCATTCACCATGAGTTCTTTGCCTCTTCTTGATCTTGCAATCTCTTAATTGAGCTTGCAAATTTAAGACTAGGTTATTGAACCCATGTCTTGTCTTGTATTCTAATGGTTCTTGTATTTCGTACTTGCTCTTTTTACTTACTTGCATTTTCATTCTTGTCTTTTATTACTTGCAATTTATTATCATGTCATTTACATTCTTGTAATACTTTTCTTTTCTTTGTTTATCTTCTCTTTTGTTCTCTCTCTTTTGGTTTGTTATTGTGAGATGTTGTAAATATTGTTGTTAGGAAAAGAGAATGATATTGTAAGTTAAGGTTTCGTTTCTCATTTGCTTTTCCCGTATTTTCCATTGAACTCCGTCCAAACATTACGCAAGCGCTCCGTTAGGCACCCTACCCTACCAAGGTATCGGTAAGTCCTAACCGCGACCGGTTGCGTTCGGTTTGGCCGGAGGCGAAAGCAAGAGACAAGAACGGAAGGACAAGGGTCAATAAGCCGGATTCCATGAATACCACGCTTAAATCCCCTAATCCACGTTGTTGCCGATTGCTCTAGCTTCAATCGTTAAGTTTGGCTCAAAGGACTTGAATACGGAATCCATTAATTTACACTATCCTATCTTATCCTAACAAGCGTTTACTTTGCATATAACACTCAGGTTAGATAAGAACTTTCCGCCCACGCGCATTAACTCGCAACGACAAGAACGTAAAACGCACCGTCTCCCTGTGGATCGACCCGTGCTCAACCGGCTAGCTGCAAAGCGACACCGTCTTGATCGCGGTTTAACTTTAGAACTTTAAAACTCGACACGCCGAAAGCGTGCGATCAACATTCTAGAAGATGGACGCTTCATTTTAGATTTATCCATTTATTATAAATGGAAAATGAGGAGTAAAGGAAGAGGGGGAGTATAGTGAGAACCATGCTTCAATAGTGTTGCACAAATGAATTAACAATTCATTTATGCAAACTATTCAAGCATGGCTGGATTTTTAAAATTGAAAAAATGAGTTTTACAAACGCATGCTTCATTTTCCTCACTTGGGATGGATGGTTCATTTTTTTAGATGGATTTTTTCTCACCATTAGCTTCACTCTCCTCACTTCCTTTCTTGAGCTCCTCCACCTTCATCTTCAACCTCCTCTCTACAATCTCATGCGTTGACAATCAAGAAAGGAAGTGAGATAGATACACACTTAGTACACTTCACTACATCCTAGACACTCTAGATCAGCAATCTAAAATCTCTAGTTGCTCCACTAGACTCTTAGTGTGGATCTATAGCCATGGACTATATCTCTCGGGTGGATCATCTTCGACGGAGGAAGACCAGTGATCAAGATCGATCCAAAAGACCTTTAGGAGCTAAGGAAGATGGTAGAAGACCGAAGGACATGATTCATTCGGTATAAAAACTCTATCACAGTAGCTAGAACATCTTTGTAGCTTACTAGTTTCGTGTTTGGTTTCGATTCTAGATAGTTGTTTCTAGGGCCAACTTTTTTTTTTAAAACAACAAAAAATTTCGTTCTGCAACGGCCGCGGTCGACGGCCACGGTGCTGGGAACCCCAACATGGTATTAGAGCCACACAAACATTAGAAACTAGTAGTAGATGATGCATTAGTTTCAAAATCGAAATATTCCGATTTCAAAACCCACCTCTGTTCTGAAAATTTTTTGATCTCTGAAATTTTTTTTAACAAGTGCAGAGACTTAGTCTAGACATGAATATGACAGAAAATGAAAACGGGGTAATTCCATACAACTTTGGCCTGCCAAACATTAAAAAAAACCGGCCTGGCCAGTTCACTGTTTCAATTTGGGCCCCATTTTCATTCTGTGTTTTGGGTTTTATAAATTGGTAATTTTGGTCTTGTTTGTTTTGCCCCAGATTTCACTTAGTGTTATCTTTGCTTGAGGGCAACTTGGAAAGTTTCAAAAGTTGAAAATTTTCAAACATCGTCTATTTACTATATGTCGTTTAGACGGGGTTGCACATACTTGTTTATACTGCTGTGATGTTGATATCTGTGATGGCTATGTTCGGATTGTCGTGTGGTATAGCCTCTAGTGCAATGGTAGTTGTACAGTTTAGATTCATTTCTATATTCGTTATTGCGGGGCGAGCGTCTGACATGTGGACTGTTGTTTCCGCCAGTTTGTATATTTTCTTATTGGGGCACGGCCGGGTTGAGGTCGATGTCGCTATTGTATATATATTTTTCTTTTCTGTACTAGGATTACCCCGCGATGGAGTGCTCGAATAGTCGGATTCTAGAGAGCAACGGGCCCGTATCTCATGGCGTTGAGACGGAGGGGGTCTTACTCTAGAATTGTCAGGCTATTCGCCGCACTCGTAGGGGATATAGGATGACCCACGGAGGGGTTCTCAAGTTACCGGATTTTGTGAAGTGTTGGGTGGCCCATTCACTTTGTTGATTGGGGTTGCCTCACTCCTGGGATTGGTAGGTAAATTGCGGCACTCATAAGGGTCTTGGTTATACATTGCATATGCTATCCACACGACCGGGGAATGTCAGGTTTCATTTGCGTCTCAAAGGAAACCCGGGCTCTTAGATTATCCGTTATTCTGTGTTTCTTATCGCTCTTCTGTGATGTTTCTTATATCATGCCTGGGACGAATGTTATACACACACACGCACTAGTAGATGTTGTATATTTTTTGCATCTGCGCTAGTCCAGCCCCCGCTCTGCCATTAGTTAAGTAACCTGATGGTGAATGACGGGGCCCCGTGGCGAATGCGGATGGCATATACGTACACTGTATTTTTGTTCTTTTCTGGTGTGATATGGATTAATTGATGGGACTGCGTTAATTTGATTAATGCAAGGAAAAAATAAACCTAATGTTGTTGGAACCAATTTTTGAAAACTGACATTACAGACGTTTCCTTTTGCTTTGCACAGCGATATTCAGTTCCGAATATCCAGCACCTCATTCGACGAGACAAGAGCCGAGATCCCTTTATAGGGAGTGACCTCTTGGGCAAAAGTTTGCGTCATTGTAATAACTTCACTATAGTCGATTCTTTTGCTTTGCATCGTGGTATTCAGTTAGGAATATTCTGCACCTCATTCGATGAGAAAAGAGCCGAGATCCCTTCACAGGGAGTGATCTCTTTAGCAAAAGTATACGCCACTATATATTTGTAAAACCACTTGGCTTCCTTCAATGATATCAAGTTCATTACGTTAAAGGTTTTTCGCCAAAAACCATCCGTAGCCCTCCGTCATTTCGGATGAGTCGTACCTAGTATTCGTGCTGCGTTTATTGGCCTCTGTCAAGGCGTAGTGTACGGTAGCTAGATATTACTTGTCTGTTGTATAGAAATGCGATTATTTAGGACAGTCGTATAGCCTTGTTGGCCTTTGTCAAGTGTTTGTACGGGTGGGTCTAGATTAATCCAGGATAATGACGGGTTGAACTTGACTAGTGGTTTATGATTTATTGGCCTTTGTCAAGTTCATAAACCATTAGGGGAAAAAACCACATCGTTAGTTTCAAACATACAGGAAACTTGCCAAGCATGCGCATAGCTTCTAGAGTATGGTGACTTGAGTGGCTTCCATCAAGTTATCATGCGATGATAGTTGGATCCCGATTCCCACTGATGAGTAGGTGTTAATCCTCGGGTGATTTTCAGAAGATCCCGACTAATTCTTCTTTTAAGATTTGAAGAATAATTCGAGAAAACAGTGGGAGCCATTCTGATTAGATAAAGTGATTAACCAATATATTCTAGGTTAGAGTGCACACCGAGTGTTTCTTTTCTCTCTCTTTTTGGCAGCGACCATGACCTGACCCTAAACTAAAACTCATGAAACAAGTTAACCGAACCTTCTTACAATCTTTGGCTTTTGGATTGTCATTAAGTCGCATATATCCCTTCTAGTTCTACATCCCTTTTGCATTTCTCCATAACACTCTGTATCACTATGAAGATCCATATTACTTAGATATGCCATTGTATAGTTACATACGAATTCAGAGAAACTTGTTTCTGTTCGAGGATGAATTCCGGTTCTGAAGAAATTGAATAGGATTATTCGAATATCTTTTCTCTTTACCTTCTCTCAGATTGCGAGGGCTCCTAGTGTTAGGAGAGTAAGCCTATTACACTTATTGGATAGTCTTCTTCCAAACCATAAGCAGGTGCCGAAAGGTAGGGAAAGGAAGAAAACCAATTAGCCTAAGTGTAGTGTACAGAAGGTAAAAAGTAAATACATATAAAGGGATTAGGGTGAGGGCAAAGGAAATTGCGACTACTATCATTCACGACGAAACCGCGTATACCCCTGCCACTCCTACTTCCCCTTTGCATTTCTCTAGAACACTCCGTATCACTAGAAAAATCCATATTGCTTGGATATGCCAGCGTATAGTTACATACGAACTCGAAGGAACTTATTTCAGTTCAAGAATGGTTTCCGGTTCGGGAGAAATTGAATAGGATTATTCGGTTGTCTTTTCTTTTTATCTTCTCTCAGGTTGAGAGAGCTCCTAGTATTAGGAGAGTACACCTATTACGCATATTGGATAGTCTTCTTCCAAATATTAGGCTGGTGCCGAAAGGTAGAGAAAGAAGAAAACCAATTAGCCTAAGTATGGTGTATAGAAGGTAAGAAGTAAAAGATAAATAAAGGGATTGGAGTGAGGACAAGGAAATATACAGTTACTGTCATGAATCTGGATAGTGGAAGAGGCATTACTAGGAATACCCGGCCAACCCTTCGAAATATTTTCATATTTCAGTTTTACTGTGCGGTGTTAATTGAAAACTGTTTTCCCAATTAGATTCTAACTCCATGGTATATATTTACTAGATTTGATTCTCACATCTGTATGTCGTTATAGATGCTGAGTGGGAGTAAGATATTGGGAATTGGGTGATTAGATCCTTAATATATCAGAATTCTTTGTAATTGGTGATATTTGAGGAAATCACTTGGGTTTGGCCTGACGGCAAATATTTGGTTTTGAATATCCGTCGTTATGCACCAATTTCAAACTGATATATCTATACGTTTATTTATAAAGTGAGATATAACTTTTTGAAATTATGTCTATGAAATTTACCTATATCAGTTGATGGTTAGATAAGAAGCATTCAACAACAGTGTAATTCTTCTCAACCATATCACAGTTTTCAACCTACAATGCACAGGGTTTGAGTTACTAAACTCGGAGGACTTATACAAAGTATTGTATGTTGTCCGATCTCCATCAGGACAAAGGGGTTGGTACTCGTATTATATTCCGTTTACTTATGACTTCTTTGGTTTTAGACAAGTATTTCGTTGAAATACAGGGTCTAAATTTTGAGAAGTTATAGGTATAAGAATAAAGTAGAGAACCATATGTTGCAAGTATTAGGATTCTTCAAGGTGATCGAAGATGTAGATACTTATGCTAGGTATTCCGTCGTAAATAATAGTTTTGAGAACCTGCTTCTCTCTCAGATTACTCATCCGTGAGTGCATTCCTTGATGAGTAATACCGCTTGGCCTTTTCCATTTAATCGATATGCACTGGAAACAGCTGCATGATTTTTGAATCTGGTTTCAATTAATTTAGTGCCTTTGTTTCCATATTGGATATAAAATGGATTCATATCTTAGCGATGTTAAGGTATATGGAGTTGTCCAGCTTTTGCTTAAAACCAGAATCCGGATAAACTCAAGGCATATTTCAGTAATGGCGGTTTGTGGGTTATCCCGGGCATTGACGAGGGTTAACATTCTACCATTTTGAGGATCAATAGTTATATTGTTCTTGACTCGCCACCTCTTTAGTAAAATGAATTCTTTTCAGAAAACATTAGTGGGAGTATGGTAGAACTCGAAGTGATTCCAGAACCATAAACAATTACTGAAAATTTAGTAGAACCTAAATATTCAATTGGATTCGACAATCCATTACCCACTCCGCAGATTTGGTGGGTAACCTTGGCCACCCTAAAGGTACTTCGGTCTCCTCAAAGACGGTGACAGGGAGGTTTTTGATTACGCAAACTTACAACTACTGTTGTTCTAGACTATGAGATCTGGCAGGAGGATGAGTATAACGTCGTTCTAAATTAGCTTTAGAAGTGCACATGTATATGACTCTGCCAGAAAGTTGTTGTAGTCAGTAGGAGCAGTGGAAGGATGGTGGGCAAATAGCTTATTTCTATTTATAGACTAAAGTAAGTATAGCAGAGATAGATCGTTTAGTTTTGATGTGACAATCATAGAGTTTGACTTCATCAGAACAAAGATGAACCTGGTAAGAAGGTAATAGGGAGTGATGTCCTGGTATTTGGATGACATGCTCTTGATAGGAAGTGATATTCCTATACTATTATTGGTTATACTGTGGTTGTCACAAATTGTTTCTCCACATAGGATCTGGATAAAATATCAGGGATTCTGGTCACTAGATCTATGATTTTAAATCTAGATTTGGGAAGTGTCCCAATTCGGGTACTTTGACACTATTCTAAAGTGTTTTAGAATGGACGACTCATAACGTGGTGGTGTACCCGCAGGTGAAGGAGTCACCCTCTATAAAGAGATGTCATCTAAACTGACGAGGAGAGGGATTTGCATGATTGGCATATCACTTGCTTAGGCAATTGAGTTAATCATGAAATGTCAAGTACCACACCAAATATTGCTTTTGCAATGGCAGCAATAAATATATATTAATCCAATCCTGGAGAAATATTGGGAAGCAGTTATGAACATAAGTAGATGTTCTTGGTATATGGTAACGACAGCCTCCTTGAAGAGGCGGTTATCATTTCTGGCTTCCAATGTGACTTGGATGACAGAGTAGCTGTCAGAGTTATAGTTGTCCCTCTTTTTGAGGGGCAGTATGTTGGACAGGTGGTCCAAACGGATACTGAGGAAGGCATGGCACAGAATACAGATTAAATTCAGTGGATGATACGGTCTAAGAAGTTTGTTGAATTTAGAGTTCATTTGTGAACTGGGTCCCATCAGATATCCAGACAAATTCTAAGACATGTATCGCTCATTTCGGAAGATATTCTTTCTCCGTGAAGTTGAGATATAGAGAGATAAAGATAGAAACATTGGAGCGGATCCACTCACTGAGGCTATTTCTCGAATGCAATAGTTTCGAAAACGGTCTTTGCGAGACAGATTAGTAGAGAAGTTGAGTGTTCGGTATCACACGGGCTGTGAGTATGCGATACCGCAATAATTAGCCTTGAGTGCAAGTGGGATATTGTTGGCTAAAGTTCACTCAAGTCAATTATTGTAATCGCAGGTACGCGATTGTGATGATTGAGGGAGGATCTATACGGGTAGAACACTCTTACTCCAAATGATAGTATGCTATCTGGTTTGTCTCTATCATCATGTACATGCATTATGTGGTATTACAGATCACTATTACATGTTGATAGATCACATAGGATTCTTGCTTGATTACCAGCATTATGATGGCGATCATATACGTAGGAGCTGGGTAGTCTATAAGCACATCCTTAAATGTCCCTAGTCAAGGGAGTATCGAGACAGGGCAACGATACTCCGGAGTAGACCGGTGCATACTTTTCGAGACCCGACGAGGGCCGGTGGCCGGTCTCACAAGCCAATTGGTGTCAGTTAGTCACCTAAGATAGTATTCAGGTACTCATTGGGTTATGTTTCCCTCCAATAAAAGAGCAAAGCTCTGTTCAAAATTTGAAAGAGGCAGCGCCTCACGTGCTTTGTACAAGGGCACCAGCGCCAAGAGTTAAAAAAACTCAGAGGCAGCGCCTCACATGCCTTGCACGAGGGCGCCAGCGCTAAGAGCTATAAACTCTGAGGCAGCGCCTCACGTGCCCTGCACGAAGGCGCTAGCGCCAGAACTAAAAGTTCCCTGCTCTGTAAAATCATCAAAGCACTGAATTAAATTCTGATTGAGAAATACTCCTCAAATTTTTCTAAACAAGAAAGATTATGCTCTGTAAAACATAGCACCATTAGATTAAAGATCCAATGGTGATTAAAAATCACCAAGCTACAGAATAAGCTCTGTAAAGGGAAAAAAAATCCCCAATCTTTCTAAACAAGAAAGATTACGCTCTCTAAAACAGAGCACCGTTGGATTAAAGATCTAATGGTGATAAAAAAATCACCAAATTACAGAATAAGCTCTATATAGGAAAACATTTTCCCCAATCTTTCTAAACAAGAAAGATTACGCTCTGTAAAACAGAGTACCGTTGGATTAAAGATCCAATGGTGATTAAAAAAATCACCAAACTACAGAATAAGCTCTGTAGGGGAAAACATTTTCTCCAATCTTTCTAAATAAGAAAGACCACGCTCTGTAAAATAGAGCACCGTTGGATTAAAGATCCAATGGTGATTAAAAAATCGCCAAATTACAGAATAAGCTCTATATGGGAAAATATTTTCCTAATCTTGTTAAAAACAAGAAAAATGTCTTCTGTAAAACAGAAGCCCTTGGATCAAAGATCCAATGGTGGATAAAATCCCCAAATCAATTAAGAAATCTCTCAATGAGAGATTTTCTTAACTGAATCAACAAATTTGCCTCCACTATATAAAGGCCCTAAGACTTCAAGTCTTAAAAAGAGGATCCCCCCATAAACTTCAAGTTCAAAAAGAAGAGCAAGCAAAAAGAGTTTTAAGAGAGAAGAAAGAAGAAGAATTTTCTTCAAGATAAATAGAGATCATAGTATCACATCTGCATACCCAAGGGTTTAACCCGTATAAAAGAACATAGTTCTTTCTCTGGATCTGAGATCCATGAGACAAATCTCCCACAAATGAGAATTTAATTCTCGTAGGGATGAATTTGTTCTTGGGGATTGAAAATCCATGGGAGAACAAAGAATTGAACTCTTCAGAAAAATGCATAAAGAAGGAAACAGCGCCGAGCGCCTCACGTGCCCATCATGTGGGCGCTGCTTAATAAAGAGTGTCTAGCACTCAGTGGTTGGCACCGAGCGCCCCACGTGCCCCTCATGTGGGCGCTGCTAAAATAAAAAGTGCTTAGCACTCAGTGGTTGGCGCCCGGCGCCAAGCGCCTCATGTACCCCTCACGTGGGCGCTAATAAAACAAAGAGTGCTCTGCACTCAATGGTCGGCGCTCGACACCAAGCGCCTCACGTGCCCCTCACGTATGCGCTGTTTAACATAAAGCACTCTACAAATAGAGCCCGGCGCCATAAAGAGTGTATAAAACTCCATAAAAAATAATGAAATAGGGTGAGCGTCAGAGCCCATATCAATGCTCAACATTGTTGCACATAAAAAGAATCGAGCCCAAACAAGTGTTTAACACTTTATTCAAAACTGAGTGGGCTGGGTCCAAGTTGACCAAAAGTCCTTAATTCAGATCAACCGTGCCCATGTGCTCACAATTTTTCTAAATTGGTCTTAGTCCCAAACACAACTACAGATCTCCCAACTGACATTGGTTCAAGGGTACATCTCCCCACATCTCTGATATATGTCGTTGTAATTCTTTAACGTCTTTATAGAGGTGGCGAGTCCCTACAACCAAAAATTCTATGGACCGTAATGTCCTTGAACTAGCTATGGACCGTAATGTTCTTAAACTAGTTGTGGACCGTAACATCCCTAAACTAAAATGATAAGGCGCAAATGCTCTTTCGTTGGATCAAAAATGATCCCGAACCCCCGTTAAGTAGATCTTAGTCCAATATCGGATTAACGTATCCTTACAAATATTTAAGTTGATCTTAATCCCAAATAAGATTAACGATTCTTAAATTAAACCAAACCCAAATCTAAGAAAATATGGATTTGGACTAATCCACACCCTACGGGCGACAACACAAATTAGTCTCCGTATACAATCCACGGGCAAACAAAAATAAAACAAACACACACGACACGAAGTGACCTTCTGGAGCAGGAGAAAGTGGTTACCGCGATACGGTAACGTAATTAACTGCAGGGGCTTATGTCTGCAGGGAAGAGCGTCCCCACAATCAAAAACCCCTCACAACGAGAGGGAATCTGACGAAGTCTGTTACAACGGCCGCATCCGTCCAGACCTCCGATACACGGTGTCATAAATCAGCTTGGCATCTTTGGATAGGTGGACGGATAAATTCCAATAGCATCTGCCCCCAAAATTCAGGCCAGACGTCCAAACATCCCACCGGGCGTGCCAGAATCTGTTTACCGTCGATAGACGTGACCGGGACGTTTGGACGCCTGGCCTGAATTTTGGGGGCAGATACTATTTGGATTTATCTGTCTACGTCTCCGCAGATGCCAAGTTAATTTATTGCACCGTGTATCGGAGGTCTGGATGGATGCGGCCGTTGTAGCAGACTTTGTCAGATCCCCCCTCGTTGTGAGGGGGTTTTGATTGTGGGGATGCTCTTCCCTGCAGGCGCAAGCCCTTGCAGTTAATTAAGTTACCGCATCACGGTAACCACTTTCTCCTGCTCCAAAAGGTCACTTCGTGTCGTGTGTGTTTGTTTTATTTTTGGTTGCACGTGGATTGTATACGGAGACTAATTTGTATTGTCGCCCGTAGGGCGTGGATTAGTCAAAATCCGTATTTTTTTAGATTTGGGTTTGGTTTAATTTAAGGATCGTTAATCTCATTTGGGATTAAGATAAACTTAAATATTTGTTAAGGATACGTTAATCCGATATTGGACTAAGATCTACTTAATGGGGGTCCGGGATCATTTTTGATCCAACGAAAGAGCATTTGGGCCTTATTGTTTTAGTTTAGGGACGTTACAGTCCATAGCTAGTTTAAGGACATTACGGTCCATAGCTAGTTCAAGGACATTACGTTCCATAGAATTTTTGATTGTAGGGACTCGCCACCTCTCTGAAGACGTTGAAAAATTACAACGACATATATCAGAGGTGTGGGGAGATGTACCCTCGAACCAATGTTAGTTGGGAGATCTGTAGTTGTGTTTGGGACTAAGACCAATTTAGAAAAATTGTGAGCACATGGGCTCGGTTGATCTGAATTAGAAACTTTTGGTCAACTTGGACCCAGCCCACTCAGTTTTGAATAAAGTGTTAAACACTTGTTTGGGCTCGGTCCTTTTTATGTGCAATAATGCTGAGCATTGATATGGGCTCTGACACTTACCCTATTTCTTTGTTTTTAAGTTTTAAACACTCTTCATGGCACTGGACTCTGTTTGTAGAGTGCTTTATGTTAAACAACGCCTACGTGAGGGGCACGTGAGGCGCTTAGCGCCGAGCGCCGACCATTGAGTGCAGAGCACTCTTTGTTTTATTAACGTCCACGTGAGGGGAACGTGAGGCGCTTGGCGCTGGGCGCCAACCACTGAGTGCTAGGCACTCTTTATTTTAGCAGCGCCCACGTGAGAGGCACGTGGGGCGCTGGATGCCAACCATTGAATGCTAGGCACTCTTTATTAAGCAGCGCCCATGTAAAGGGCACATGAGGCGCTCGTCGCTGTTTCCTTCTTTATGCATTTTTATGAAGAGTTCAATTCTTTGTTCTTCCCTGGATCTTCAATCCCCAAGAACAAATTCATCCCTACGAGAATTAAATTCTTATTTGTGGGAGATTTGCCCAATGGATCTCAGATCCAGGGAAAGAACTATGTTCTTTTATAAGGGTTAAACCCTTGGGTATGCAGATGAGATACTATGATCTCTATTTACCTTGAAGAAAATTCTTCTTCTTTCTTCTCTCTTAAAACTCTTTTTGCTTGCTCTTCTTTTTGAACTTGAAGTTTATGGGGGGTTTCTCTTTTTAAGACTTGAAGTCTTGGGGCCTTTATATAGTGAAGGCAAATTTGTTGATTCAGTTAAGGAATCTCTCATTGAGAGATTTCTTAATTGATTTGGAGATTTTATCCACTATTGGATTTTTGATCCAAGGACTTCTGTTTTACAGAAGACATTTTTCTTGTTTTTAACAAGATTGAGAAAATATTTTTCTCATACAGAGCTTATTCTGTAATTTGGTGATTTTTTAATCACCATTGGATCTTTAATCCAACGGTGCTCTGTTTTACAGAGCGTAATCTTTCTTGTTTAGAAAGATTGGGAAAAATGTTTTCCTATACAGAACTTATTCTGTAATTTGGTGATTTTTTTAATCACCATTGGATCTTTAATCCAACGGTGCTCTGATTTACAGAGCGTAATCTTTCTTGTTTAGAAAGATTGGTGAAAATGTTTTCCCCTACAGAGCTTATTCTGTTGCTTGGTGATATTTAATCACCATTGGATCTTTAATCTAACGGTGCTCTGTTTTACAAAGCATAATTTTTCTTGTTTAGAAAAATTTGAGGAGTATTTCCTCAATCAGAATTTAATTTTGTGCTTTAATGATTTTATCATCTCCGTTGGATCTTTGATCCAACGACAGAGAACTTTTAGTTCTGGCGCCAGCGACCTCGTGCGGGGAACGGAGGCGCTGCCTCAGAGTTTTTAACTCTTGGTACTGGCACCCTCGTGCAAGGTACGTGAGGCACTGCCTCGGAGTTTTTTTAACTCTTGGCGCTGGCGCCCTCGTACAAGGCACGCGAGGCGCTGCCTCTTTCAAATTTTGAACAGAGCTTTCCTCTTTTATTGGGGGAAACAAATGCCCCCCCATCGTTGCGCTTACGTGGCTTAACATGAGTGCAGCGGTGGCTGCTTTTCCACCACTGGATGTTCTTGGAAGTTGTATCGTCTTCCCATACCTATAAATAGGGCCTTTGGCCCTTGAGATGACTGTTGTTCATCTTCCATTTTGTTCTTTCTGAGAATTCAATTCTCTTCTAGCGCTTAGATCTCTGTCCAAGGAAACTATTTTTAGAGTTATAACTTTGCCCAATTTTTGGTAAGGATCATAATCGAACCCATTAAACAGAGTTTTGCTCTTCTTAGATCATTAATCTAAAGAAATCTTTTTTAGGGTGTCTTAACCCGTTGATGAAGAACTCTTAGGGTTTCTAGGATTTTTGCTTCAGATCTTTAAAGATCTTGTGGTTTTACAGAGCATAGCTCTTTAGAGATTTTTGGGGAATTTTTTTTCCCTTCTTAATAGACAGATGTAAATTCTGTCTGCAGAGCACTGCTCTCGAGGGAGTTTAACTCCTTGGCCCAATGAGGCTTCTCATTAAATCAGGACTCTCTTAGGATTCCATCCTTAATGAGCGACTGCCCCATCAACAATGAACCGTCACTACTTTTTCTATTTTAGACACTAAGAATCTTGATATTTAATTGCTGATCTTTTACTGAATTTTCTTTCCAGATACTATAGCCATTTATCTGTATGATCTTGACGAAATTATCTCTTATGATGACATCCGCATCTAAGGCCGCTGTCAAAATCAGGAGTTTATGAATGCTCAATGCGCTGAGGTTATGCGTTGCTTTGATGAATAGAACGGTCGACTGCTTCCCCGTCGTTCTGCTCTATTAAAGATCATCGTGGGGGCGATTTGGGAAGCGCTTCCTGGATTTTATGAAGCCATGCCGCTTGAGGCGCTTGATGATGTCGAATACAAGGTGCACTCAGTATACCTGATGGGCCTGATCTCGAAGAGGCGGCGAGATAATTTTGTCGATATCTTGCATCAAGTTTTCCAAAAGACAACGATAATCTCCACCTACTAGAGGACGGACGATATCAGCGAGAATCCTGACGCTCGCATTCGTGAGAAAATGCATCAGAGAATAGTCAGAGAAGCCAGAAGTATTTTACTCGGCCTTACTTCTGAATTCCTCAATCCATGTCCAGGATTTAGTGTTTTACCATTGAATTTTATTTTGTTGCTACCGCTGATGTATAAATTTCCTCAAGTATGAATGGCAAAATTTCCTTTTCTTTTATACCACTGCTCATAGGTGGCTCATATGAAATAGTAGTTACTCGTATATAGAATGTCAGGGCCCCCGTGTTATACGTGTAAGGCACGTGAGGCGCCGCCTCAAAGTTTTTTAACTCTCGGCGCTGGTGCCCTCGTGCAAGGCACGTGAGGAGCTGCCTTAGAGTTTTAACTCTCGGCGCTGGTGCCCTCATGCAAGGCACGTGAGGCGCTGCCTTACTATTACAAGGCATGACTGAAGGAGTCTTTTCATATTCTTTCTCTATTTCCTATGGGCTAACTATTTTGTTCCCCCTGCCCCTTTTTCGGCCTTGGAAATAGCTCCACCATGCACGATGTTTTTTGTGCATAGCCTTGAATGCGTCTCTTTATAACCCGAGGCTACATCTTCCTCTTTCTTCATAGAGAGAACCATTTAGACCTTAGGGTGATCATCTTGAGAAATAAACCAAAAGTTATGGCTTGCAATCGTCCCCACGCTCGTCAGCAACCCTGAGAGGTGCCTATTGAGGAGATCATTCCTCGTTTTTCTGCACGGTAAGCGGATCCTCTTCTCACTGATGACCAACATGACGCGGCCCTGTACGAACTCCTGACCCGTAGGGGCTCTCCTCTTCCCATGGGTTCCATTTGGCTCAGGATGATTTTCTTGTCCGTGCTTGCTGATATTCCTCCTCATGCGGGAGAGATGACCCCGGCAATTCTTGGTACGGCGGAGGATAAAATTGAGTGTTTCCACGAGGCACGCTTAATCACCCAGGCTCTGAAGGATCGCTCGGTTCATTTACTGAGTCAGATAAGTGCCCGGCGGGCAATCATGTCTTCTTTCGCTGATGAGCATGGTGCTAATCGGTGGGGATCCACTCCTCACGAAGACCGTCGCTTCGACATGGTAGAGAGGGCAGAGAGGGAATTGGAGAGCTTTGTATTTTGCTTTGTTAACCCATGTACCTCTGATCCCATATTTGGTGATATTTTCCCTGTGGAGTAGTATATTTATATCGATGTATTTCCCTTATTATTGAGTGTTGAATGTTTTCTGTTCATCATACATTCGTACGTGTATCCCACCTCTCTACATGAGCTTTCTACTTTACCCTTAGGAGTTTTCTTTTAAGTGCAAGCACTATTGTAGTATCGTACATAAATCACGTTCTGAACACCATTTCTATTTAAGCACATACGCAGTTGTACTGTCGTGTCTCTTTAGCAAATATGTCTTGTAGATAGTCTATCTTGATCTCCCTGTAGGGCAGCGATGGCTTAGAAGACGGGTTCAGATCTGTCGCCTAACACTTTTCAACTTTATGAGCCGTGAGGGTCTCATAAAGACTTTTCTCCCTACGAGTCGAGAGGATCCCGTAGGTGTCTTTTCTCCTTAGGAGTCGTGAGGACTCCTAAGTGCCTTTCCTCTTGAGAGTCGTAAGGATCTCACAAGAGAATTTTTCCCGCTTACAAGTCGAAAGGACTCGTAAGTGGTTGTTTCCCTCCTTGTCGAGATTCGACTTTGGAGAGTGTGGCCCGTGAATAGTATGCAGTAGTCTATCTTGGACCGACTTGTAGGGCCCCGGTGCTTAGGAAACAGGTCTTTATCCCCATTGCCTAAGGCTTTTCCCTACGAGTCGAGATGAATCGAGAAGTTCTCGCAAGGACACTAATTTTCTCACGAGTCGAGATGAATCGAGAAGTTCTCGCAAGGGTTTCCTAACGTCACAGTTAACTCCTGCTGATAGAAGTCCGTTAGGGTCTGTGGTAACAGGGTTTTTTTACCCGTCGCACCATCGCGTTGGCTGATATATTCCCCGATATGCAATCTTGTTGTTCGGGTAGCCCCACGACAATCGTGTCTTTGATCCCTTCAGGGGCTGAACAAGACGTCTTCAAGTAATCTTCCAGGTAATATTACCATCGAAAGAGAAAGCGTTAGGGATATTCTATGTCGCTTTTTACTTGAGGTTAGGCTCAGTTTGGGAGCCCCGATGAGTCATGACCACTCCGCGCTGGAGTGGGATGGTCTCCGATAGTCTTTCAGGTCTCATTTGAGTTTCCATCAAGACCCTAAAGCTAAGGATCTTCCTTGGCTTCATTGGTTGACATTGTGTCTGCAATATTGCGATGAATGTCGAGGTTGTCTCTGGGTTGTCTGTGAACGGTCGAGGTTTGGAACTAGGGGACTTTGCCACAGCTCCATTTATTGATGTTGCGCCTGTATCCTGCTGGAGGGAAGAAGAACATTGTTGGTTGATCTCTAGGCTGTGGATGCCGCCGTCGAGATTTGGAACTAAGGACTTTGCCATGGTCCGGGGTAGTCCCTAGGTTGTCGTGAACCGTCGAGACTTGGAACTAGAGGACTTTGCCGTGGCTCCGAGGTAATCTCTGGGCTGTCTGTGAACCGTCGAGATTTGGAACTAGGGGACTTTGTCGTGGCTCCGAGGTAGTCTCTAGGCTGTCATGTGCACAAAACACGCTTAATGCGCGATTAGCGATATTTAATCGCGATTAGCACTAAAATAGTGTATAATAAATCATAAAACTTCATAATTTGCATAAATTACACAAAGCACCCTCTTTTTAGTAATTTCTATAATTTTCCAAATTTTCCCCAAATTTATCGGTATTTAATTTTACCGCCTTATTAAAATATTCAAAATAATTATTATTTAATTATAAAAATTCCCAAAAATAATATTTTATTTTCCTGAAATGTTACAATCTTCCCCCCTTAAAGAAATTCGGTCCCCGAATTAAATTTAAACCCCTCAAATACTAAAACATTTCAGTAAAAAGTCCAAGTCGTCGGGGCTCTGAAATCATCAATACATCAAACGCATCATAGCGCAAGGCATGCGCATGAACAGTGAGCAGATAACTCCAAATCAAAACTCCGTCAAACATCCCACAATTATCGGAGTCATGGCGAAGACATCAATGTCAAAGCCCAAAACGAAACCAATCATGATATACATCAAAACCATACTTGTAAACATCAAAAGGAAATGCATGCCAAACCTTTCATGTTGTTCTGCGATGCGCGTATCGCGGTACAGTGGAGGACGTCTATTGTAAGAAAATAACTATATATAGACTTATCCTTTGTTTAATATGTACGACCCGCCGTTTTTTGAAAATAATTTAGAAGGGTTTCCTTGTTTTAAACGTTTCGTGCCATATCAGACACGTAGGTAAATACTGAGACTATAGCTCCCTTTTTGGAACTCTCTTCGATAACTATCAATGCATGCAAAATAAATCCAGGTACTGTCCTCTGACTAGTCCTGCTTAGTACGAAAATAAATAACAAATATCATAAAAACGTACTGCTCCATAAGAAATCAATCCCAAAATGTGCATATGAATGTCATGTGCGTTTTGTGCGCACGGAAATCGAAATTAATAATTGTGCCATAGATATGCACAGAAACAAAATCTAAGTGCAACGGATGTGCACGAAAACACCTGTCAAGGGCAACGGCTGTGCCTGACAGCAACATCAGGTGCATCTGATGTGCACGAAGAATCCCGATTTAGTGCATCTGGTGTGCACCAAAATCGCATCTCATATCATGCGCCCAACATGCGGGAAAATCCAAATCAGATGCATCCATCATGCATGAATAAAATCTAAATCATGTGCATCCAACATGCACGAAATCACGAAATCCAATATCAAGTGCCGAACATGCGCAAAATCCAATCCAAGCGCGTCTGTCCGTGAAAAGTATCTAGTGCAGTAACATCCATGAAAACGAACATCAAGTGCAGACGCGCACAAAACACAAATCTGGTAACACAAATGCTCAAGACATAGATCGGGTGCAACCAGGGTACGGAGTATATATCCGGTGCAACCAATGCAAAAGATACCTAGCTGGTGCAACAAAAGCTCGAAATACGAATCCGGTGCATCTAGTGCACGAAATATCAAATACAGTGCATCCAGTGCACAAAAATGCATCAATAACTCAAATGTGTATAAAAACAACACCGAGTGTACCAAGGTATATAAAATCCAAAAATGCGTGCAACTGCATGCACGAAACACGTACTAATGCACTGCAAGCACATGTAAGCTACACCGAGTGCAAAACCAAATCGAGTGCATACCACCAGCACAAAAATCAAATAAGCTGTATGCAACCCATGAAATCATAAACATGTGCAGCCAAGGCACAAAATCAACATCAAGTGCAATAAATACGCACAAATCATAAATCAACACAACGGTGTATTAAAACATATCTCAAGTGCAATAACTATGCACGAAAACGTAAATACCCAGTAGGTGCAGCCATGGTGCACGAAAACAATACCATGAAGCCCAATCATCAAAACTCAAATCCAAGCGATATAAGCGTGATACTCGGATCACTAACGCAAATTGCAACAAATGACATTGAGGTACACCTCCTACAATGTCGAAAAGTGTCGGTACGTCCAAAACTGGAAGAGCAAGAACATCCGCTGCCTCCTGCTCACGGTCTGGTGTCTTCTGTCTCTGGGAACTCATTTCTCTATGGATTACCGATCTCGCAATTCCTCGGCTCGTCGGCCCGGTCCGGTGTACTAACGGAAACGATCCGCTCTACTACTCCTCTGGTCCTCTCACGGACAATTAGCACGACCACTCATCAAGCGGCACGTCTCTGGCGTCGGTCTCTGTTCCTCTGAATATACGTCACACATCTGATCCTCGGTGCAAATCTCATTGCAGAAGTGTCCAGGGAAGAACCTGCTCAGGGTCTCTTCCGATCTCGCCTATACCGAACTGTACGGAGGTCGGTACTCTTGCATAATCCTTTCTCTTCTTCTGGACATTTGCGTTCTCAGCACAACTCCTCCTCGGAAACTTGTCGTATCTCAACGCCTCTGTATGCATATCAGCTCTCTAATCTCGACGGGGAGTAACGACAGCTCGTCAGCATCTCGCACGAACCTCTTGTTTCGCTTTGCTCTAATGTCGACTGATTCGGACTCGTCTCTTCGTGGCTGCATGAACTGCGCTCCAATGACTATACTCATATCTGGAGTCTCCCAAGCAATGTATCTCATCACATGATATCCGAATGATGTCGAACTTTTCGATCGATTCGTCAAGGTTCCATAATCCTCTAAGTGCTCAACATCTTGGGTACAGTTTAATAGTATCGAATATATGCCACAGCACCTATGGACCAACCGAAGAAGGGCAAACCCAAGCCTCACTAATGGCACCGCTAAACTGCCGCAAACCCTAAGGTTCACCGGCGTTCCATGGTCATTATGTCGAGTTAGGGTTTCATTCTTCTAGAGGGTCCGTAAAATTACTTGCATTGTTTTCCGGATACTTTAAACTTGGAAAATGGGTTCCTGACATTCGATCGTCTATATCGACTCTCAACGTATCAGCATGAAGTCATCTCTAGCTGGAATCAGTCAATCCGATGACCTCGCATCGGGGTAGGCAATGAATCACATGTCCTAGTCTTTCATCCGTGGTGACTAGCGATCTTCTATCATATCTCGAAGTATAACTCGTGCGGCAGTAGCTCTAAACATCTGGGGTGATATCTCCTCATTCGCAGCAACTACTGGCTCATTCGTCCGCACGCTGAACAGTGCCTCAATCATCAAGTATAATCGGTGCTTTGACGGTCATCACATCCTGGCTGGCCTCTATCAGTGGCCCAATCCTCTGATCTGCACTTCCGAGAAATCCTTGTACAAGCAATATATCAAACGCTCGGGGCGTGAAAAACACCGTAAAAAGACGCCTCTATACAATCATATGTCCCTGGAATCACGCCCTGATCAGTCCTCGTCCGTGACGAGCTCGTGCGGTTTACCGCAACTCTAGCCGTAGCTCTCTCTTCCCGTACCACCGTGATAACAAAACCATAAACTGGTACTGATGAGGCTAGATCATAGGAATGAATATAATATTGTGCAAGGAAATGTACATCTTAAGGCTTTTTAAGCGGAGTATCGTATCGTAAGTATGCCGCGGAACATACACACGGTACGTCACTCTGCTTGAGCCACCTACTCCATCAACCAAGGGTCATCCTACACTCTGGAGGTAAAACCTAACTCTCTGATACCAATTTTGTCACAACGTGAAAAGTACGGAACATGACCGGTACTTAAACTACGAAACATCTCGAGGCGTACGTAATCTAAGTAAGCCAAAATCCAGAAATCCAAACCAAGTAAAGCAGTAGAGTGAAGGAAAAACCAATTTTAAAGCAAGAAATTTAACGACATAAGCCGAAGTATGCATTTTAAAAAAAAATCAAGTCTTTTCTGAAAATTTCGGCAGAGTTTCCTTTGTAAATTCAGACCCCAACAGGTACAAAACCTGATAAAGCATGTATAATGAATAAAGGCATCCCCAAGCGGGAGCTAGCTCTTCGCCAACCGGCGGACAAAACCACACAATGCAATATAATATACAACGCCGAAAACCGAGGGTCAAACTCAGGATAAAAATCCAATATCATCAAGAAACCTAGAGGAAAACCATAGTAATACAGCGCCGGACTCTAAGGTCGAAAGAATATACAAAGGTCATCTATCTCTATCAAGTATACAAGTCTGGTTGATGGAGTTTTTCTAGATACAACTGAAATAACAAATATACAATGGTGGTCCTGATGCAAAAGATCCCACCTACCAAAGCAATCACCCGGAAGGAACAGTGTGCCAGCAAAGCCGCAACGAAACCTGTACGGCAAAATCTGCAAGGAACTGTGGCACAACGGGGGTGAGTTGCCAACTCATGAGTAGAAAACATCTACGAGTAGAAATAGCATGCGTGACACTATCCTAGGTCATATCAAGTAATATCCTTAAATAAATATCCTGGTCCATCTATGTATAAGTGTAATATTACATGCTCGTGTCAATACCTCAGATAGCAACATATCAGATATATGATGTATGAATGCATTACAAATGAAACAGAATACATAATGAATGAGAGAACTGTTTTCTTTATTTAATGATATTTCTATATATATATAAATCGAGTTTCATCAATGAAATCAACAGAGAAATCAGTGCCAAGCATCGACACAAATCATAAATCTCATTATCTTAATATCTCAGGCTCCGGCTATTCGGATTGGCCTGTATCATCAAATCTCAATATCTAGTGTCTCAAATCTCAATATCTCAATACCTCAGGCTCCGTCAGTCCGGATCGACCCATATCATTAATCACACGACCACGAATGGTATCTTCCGGATATCCACCACGCCAAACAATCATCGGTCGGCAGTCTGGCCCTGCCGGGCTCATCATCTAAAACTCGAGCTTCTTGCCCTGGGGTACCATACCGGGTCCACCATGTACCCGCAGAAGGTTCATCCAACTCCTCTAATCGGTTCTCGAAAGTCATCTCAGAATTGAGAAAACATCATGGTGGACAATACTCATCATATCAAGAAAAACCGCATCAATCTCTTTAAAACAAATCATCAGTTTATAAAACTTTCACATGCGGTTTCCAAATCCAGAAATCTCAAGAAGGATCCGAAATCATAAAAATCATGCTATCAATAAACAGTGAATACCGGCATAAATCTCCATAATAATGCATGACCAATGAATATATGAATGAATATGATATCATGCAATAAATGCAATAGTTAAACTAGCATATGAAAGCTATAACATATTGCAACTATCAAGTAGCAAGCTATGTCAATGAATAGTATTTTCCAAAATGTACGTAACATGGCAATTACCGATGATGATATGTGTGAGCCGGCAAGCAAGTGTGCGTGAAACATACGCATCATCGGTAATGGTGCCGGTGTCCTGACAGCAGGGTTTCATAATAATTACAGATAACATATGTACAAGTATGCAATACGATGAAACATCATAAATATACAAAAGGTGATGTAGTAACAGCAACACTGAAAATATACCTACCTAATATACGAGTTATACAGTTTGGTATTTAAAATACTCACGATTCTCCACTTTTGAAAATAAGTATGACTCGAGCCCAGTCAAAAGGGTAAGGGAATCCACCTAAGTCTGAGTCGATATATATATATATATATATATATATATATATATATATATATATAGTAGTCGGTGATCTCGCCTCAATAGTATCACGTACGATACAATAAATAATATGACATCCTCGAGTCAAAAGTGTGGATCTATCCTCATAACTATATCTCGTACGGCATCCCAAATCTGGGTACGGATTAAATATCACATTTATCTCATTATTCATCTGGTATCCACATCATCACATATCGTGAGCAGGAGTACTGATCTAAGTCTAGTACACTACTAATATCATCAACAATATCATGATCTGGCTACTGATCTAAAGCCTCATACGATCCGATGTCATCAACACATATTATCATATAGAAGTATACATCGCCCAAGCGATCCATTATAAATATCATAACATATCTCATCTCATATCTCGATCATATGTCAGCTATCATATATATATCATCATCCACATGGTATCGTTATCCAACGATCCGCTATAACATCATGACATATCTCGGTCACATATTAAATATCTCATGACATCATGCCCGATCATATCGACTCATCCCCAAGTATCATATAACATCCTCATCATCCAAGCATATGAATACCAATATATATATGTCCCCAATACGCATAAGGAAGTAAATGTACGCGAGTATGTGTATGTACGTGTATGCAAATCTTTGCTCTAGGGTTTCGTGACTAAGAAATCGACTAAAGTCCTTTCTTCAATTCTCGCTAACACTAACCCCTAATCTCCTAAAACTTTTCTTGCTAAGGTTCATATCACACACTAACATGTAAAAGTATATCTATATCACATCACATCGTTTCTCACAACTTTGCGGGGGTGCTATACGCCATCCACCCGACTTCCCCCATAGATATAATCTACTCACCAGAGCTTCGCTTGCCGATGCTGACGTTGCCACACGCTTGCTTGTAGTCTCGAAGTTCACATTGGGTACCTACATGTCACATATAGCATCGTAAACAGAAATCTCGCACGAAAACCAAATCGGCACCAGTATCACACATAGGTTAAAACCTATCGTCTACTCTCGCAATTCAACCAAATAACACTCTATAAAGATGTACAAATGTCAAGTAATCGAATACAATACCAAATATCAAAACTTGAATTCATAAACAACGAGAAAACCAAAGCAGCAACTCATGAAAAGGGCCCCAGATTTTACCCTATGTCAAATTGGTCAAAGTTGCATATATGGAGGGTTTAGTTTACTGACATAGGAGCTACAGAAAAAGTATGAGCCAGTTCCAAACTACCCAGGCCGCAAATTGCGGCCAAAGGGAATAAAATTGCGGCCAAGAAAAGTCCAGGGGGTCTCAGGTTTCAGTGGTAGCTCCTAGGGTACCTGCACGTCTCATGGTCAAGGGAACTTCTTTTACCAAGGTATCGGGTCATCCCAGATCTCTAAATACCAATTTCCAGTTCATTAAAAGCCGTAAAACAATTTCAGCAACTAAGTAAAACACTTCCAGATTTTCCTCATGTGACAATTGGGACATTTTGCATACAGGAGGGGTCTAATTTACTGGAAATGGAACTACAGAACAAATACGAACCAAAATGCAATAGGTCTAGCCGCAAATTGCGGCCAGAAGGAATATTCTGCTGCCAAGTTGGGGAAGTAGGGGCTAGGGTTTCGGTGGGGGTCCTAGGTTGCCTGCATGTATCTCAGTGTTTGATAAATAATTTTTCAGGTCCCCGAGTGTTAGCAGATTTCCAATTACCATCATATTTTCACAGTTTTCCGATGTAGGGGTTTCTAAGTTCGTATTCCGGGGTTTATTCTATGGTTTCAGTCCAAGATACAATCCCTACTGGGGTCATAAGGTCTCTACTGACCTCAATTACACTTCATAATTCAAATTTTTTCAAAACCCCTATCTAGAAATTTCTAGGTTCATAAAACCACTCGATATCGATACTAAACATATATGGATGCCTAAAGAATTTAAATACTATTCTAAAGGTGCAGAAATTACCTCAATTGGCAGCTCAAGAAAATTCTTGAGTTGCCCAAAGCCCTCAAAATTTGATTTTTCTTGGTCCAATGTGCTCCTATTGAGCTTGTGCATGCTTTTTGTGAAATGGAGATGGGGGTTTGGGTTTGTTTTGGGGGTGTTTTGAGACTTGAAGTACAGGAGAGAGATAGGGGCTGCCATGGGTGAAGAGGGAGAAGAAATGGTGAAGAGATAAAGAGAGAAACAATGAGCCATGCCTAGGTTTGACCCCTCACCCTCTCTCTTTCATGCCCATCCCTCTTGTCATCATGATATCTCTTTGACTTTTCTTTTTCTTGTTTTCTTTATCTTTTCTTTTCATTTAATAAGCCATGCATGATAAAAATAAGGAAAAAGCTATGATAGAAAAATGTAACAAGTGTGAAAATGATATGGTGCATGTCATGTGCACAAAACACGCTTAATGCGCGATTAGCGATATTTAATCGCGATTAGCACTAAAATGATGTATAATAAATCATATAACTTCATAATTTTCATAAATTACACAAAGCACCCTTTTTTTAGTAATTTCTATAATTTTCCCAATTTTCCCCAAATTTATCGGTATTTAATTTTACCGCCTTATTAAAATATTCAAAATAATTATTATTTAATTATAAAAATTCCCAAAAATAATATTTTATTTTTCTGAAATGTTACAATCTCGTATGTGTGTTTTCTCCTTAGAAATCATGAGGATTCCAAAGTGTGTGTTCTCTTATAAGTCGTAAGGATCTTACAAGAGTGTTTTCTCCTTATAAGTCAAGAGGACTTACAAGTGTCGTTCACCTCATCAGGACATTCCTCATCGTTGGTGGGACTTAGTGAGGGAAACATTTATTTGTGCCCGTTGATTGTATACAAGGGTCGATATCGAACTGCCTGTAGGACAATTTGGGGAATGTGATGGCTTAAGAACAGGTTCAGATCCCTATAGCTTAAGGCTTTTTGAATCCTACGAGTCATGAGGGTCTCATAGGGGGAATTCTCCTTATGAGTCGTAAGGATCTCGTAAGTGTAATTTCTCCTTAGGAATCGTTGGGATCCCTAAGTGTGTTGCTCTCTTGTGAGTCGTAAGGATCTCACGCGGGTATTCTCTCCTCACAAGGTCGAGAGGACCTTGCAGGTGTCTTTATTTTAACGAGATTGCTCCCTTAGGGGTTTTCACAAACTCGCCGGTAATCCTGCTGTTTTTACTCACGGCGCCCTTTCGGGTTTTCATCCGTGCCCATTTCGCTTATGGACGTACCCTTTTTTTGCATGATGAAACTCTCAAGAATAGTTTCGCCACATGTGATCCATCCGTTCGCCGGTGGGATTTGAGTTACAGTTCTCACCACTGGGACTTGTGGACTTGCATTCCACTCTCGCTATGTTTGCGGCGACGTTTTTAGTTTAGCGACATCTTGGTCTGTTGTTAGTTTAAGGAAATCTCGGTCCAATGTTAGTTTAAGGACATCTCGGTCCATTATTAGTTTGGGGACATCTCAGTCCGTAGCTAGTTTAAGGACGTCGCGGTCCATAGCTAGTTTTAAGGACGTCGCGGTCCATAACTAGTTTAAGGAAGTTACGGTCCGTAGCTAGTTTAAGGACGTTACGGTCCGTAGCTAGTTTTAGGAAGTTACGGTCTGTAGCTAATTTAAGGAAGTTACGGTCCGTAGCTAGATTAAGGACGTTACGATCCGTAGCTAGTTTAAGGATGTTACGGTCCATAGCTCTCCATGTTTGAGACAGAGTACTGTTAGGTACTACTCTTAGAGTTTTGACTCAAGAAAATAGCGAGCGGACATAGGCGTCGTCATCTATCATTGACCTGGGTTGTGACTCGTCAGGCGTAGTATTTTTTCAGGAATCGGCCATTTATTGGCCAGAAGGGTCTTTCTCCATGTATATCCATGAGCAAATAGGCTCCACCTTGGTAGACTTTGTCTATGATATACATGCCTTCATAGTTCGGCTCGAATTTCCCCCGTTTGGCACGGTAGGGGATCATAGGTCTTTTTATGACTAACATGAGTTCGCCTTGGCGGAATGTTCTCGGCCTTGTCAATCTTTCATATGAGTGCATCATCCTTGATTTGTAAGCCTCCAGGTTTTGCTGCACCATGAGTCGAATTTCATAAAGGGCGTCGAGCTCCTCAAGCCGAAGATGGGCATTTTCCTCATCCGTTAGCCCGTATCGAACTGCTACTCGTAAAGAGGGTAGCTTTATCTCCAAGGGAAGAACCGCTTCCGTTCCAAATACCAACGTAAATGGCGTTGTGTTCGTGGTCTTCTTGAACGTAGTCCGATAGGCCCAAAGAGCTTCATACAATCTCTCGTGCCAGTCCTCTTTATTTTGGGACACCGTTTTCTCTATGTTCTTTGCCAAGGTCTTGTTGAAGGCCTCAGCTAGACTGCTAGCTCGGGGATTATAAATTGAAGAATATCTTCAATCTATTTTATGCTGCTGTGCGAAGCGGATGATCTTATGGCTTCTGTAGGCTGACCCGTTATCAGAGATAATCCGTCGCGGAGTGCCGAACCGTTAGAGGATGTGTGTCTTGAAGAAATGGAGGATGTTCTCCGTATTCACTTCCCTTAACGGTATCGCTTCTGCCCATTTAGAGAAGTAATCTGTTGTTGCTAGTATGAACCGATGTCCTTTGGATGATGCTGGCTCGATGGGTCCAATTATGTCAGTTCCCCACATTTCGAACGGCCAACTAGCTAATGTCGGGTGTAGCGGATACGGATGCTAGTAGATGAAGTCCCTGTGAATTTGTCACGAGTGACACTGCTTCGCATATTCGAGGCAACCCTGAACCATTGTGGGCCAATAGTAGCTCATTCTTTTGATCTTCAACTTCATCTTTGGCCCAGCTTGATGGGAACCGCAAAGTCCGTCATGAGTTTCTTGGACAGCCCTTCTTGCTTCTTCTGGTCCCAGGCATCTCAGCCATAGACAATCGAATGATCTCTTATAAAGAGTACCATTGACGAAGGAGAAAGACAGGGCTCGCTTTATGAGCTGATGTCTTGACGATGCGTCTTCGGGCGTTCGATGGGATTTGAAGTAGTCTACAAAGACTTCTCTCTAAACCTTCGTCCTTTCTTCATCCTCCAATTGGAAGGCCTCTTATTCAGTTGGTTCCTCTCCTTTAGACGTCTTCGGAGATATTTCTGTTGGTGCAAGAATCCGGTGACTTTGGACAATGATCTTATGTCATCGAGGTTTTCGTCGGCCAGTTCTTTAGCGAGCTTGGCTAACGCATCTGCCTTGCTATTTTCTGCACGCGGTATGCTTTCCAGAGTGTAGGAGGGGATTCGCGTCAACAACTGATTCACTCTTTCACCATACCTAATCAGTTCTAGTTTGCACGTCTGGTAGTTGCCATTTACTTGGCTAACGACCAGCTGGGAGTCTCCATATATGAGGAAGTGTTCAACGCCCATGTCAACAGCAATCTCAAGACCTGCTATCAAAGCTTCATACTCAGCCTCATTGTTTGTTCTCGGCTCTGTTAAAGACAGGGCAAAATGCATTATCCCTCCTTGTGGAGTCACAAAGATAAGGCCCACCCCGGCTTTAATCATAGGGGTGTTTTGCTTTCAATTCTTCAAGGAGGACGCTCCATGAAAGTAGAGTTCCCATCGGGTATCACTCCCTTCATTCTCCCCGTCGATTGCATCAAACGCGTGTTCATCCGGCAACTTGCAGTTCAAGGGAGATTCGGCAGGTATCGGATGCTCAGCGAGAAAATCGGCGATGGCCAGGCCTTTTATTGCCTTGAGGGGTCGATATACTATCGAGAACTCCATCAAGAGGAAGGCCCATTTGGCAAGCCTTCCTGTTGGCATGGATCTTGACATCAAATACTTTAGAGGATCCACTTTTGATATGAGATGGATCTCATGTGCCAAGACGTAATGTCGGAGCTTCGTTATTGTGAAGATCAATGCCAGGCAATGCTTTTCGATAGGGGAGTAGTTATTTTCTGCCCCCGGGAGAACTCGACTCAAATAATAGAGGGCTCTCTCCTTCCCCTGGTCGTTCTCCTGTGCCCATAACGCGCCTATAGTACCTTCAAGGGTTGTTGTGTACAGGATGAGAGGCTTTCCCTTGACCGGCGCGGTCAATACCGGCGGGTTCTGTAGATGTTGCTTGATTTCGTCCATTGCGCTTTGGCATTTACGATCCTAAACGAATGGGATCCCTTTCTTCATTAGATGACTGTAGGGACGGCATTTGCCGGAGAGGTTAGCTATGAACCGCCGGATATATACGAGCTTTTCTTGGACAGACCGCAATTGCTTGAGAGTTCTTGGCGAAGGCATTTCCATAATCGCCTTGATCTTCGACGGGTCTATTTCGATGCCCCGGTGTCGTACAATGAATTCTAGGAATTTGCCTGAAGAAACTCCAAATGCGCATTTCAGAGGGTTCATCTTCAAATTATATTTCCGAAGACGTTGGAACACTATTTTCAAATGCTCCCAGTGTTTCTCGTATGATTTGCTTTTCACCACGAGGTTGTCGATATAACATTCAACAATCTCATATACGAGGTCATCGAAGATCTTTGTCATGGCCCTCTGGTAGGTGGCGCCAGCGTTCTTCAGACCGAATGGCATCACTTTGTAGCAGAATATACCCAGCGGAGTCCGGAAAGCAGTGTGCTTTTGGTCTTCAGGATGCATCTTGATTTGGTTGTACCCTGAGGATCCGTCCATGAAGGAGAAGACTTCATGGGTGGATTTGTTATCGATCATCAGCTCGGTAACAGGCATTGGGAAGTCATCTTTCGGACAAGCTTTATTGAGATCCCGAAAATCTACGCAGATGCGTACTGTTTCATTTTTCTTCATTACCGGAACGATATTGGCGATCCAGTCAAGGTATTGAACTTCTTGGATGAAGCCAGAGTCGGACTTCGGCATTGATACTCATCTCAAGCTCGAGCCGCATTCTTCTTGGCACTTGTTTGACTGGATTGACGTCCGACGATATTGCCAGTTTATGCACAGTAATCCCGGCATCTCGGAATAGTTCCATGCAAAACAGTTTTTATCTGCATAAGCACGTCCTTTAACGTGGCTACCTGTTTCTCAGACAGCAACTCACTGACGAATGTTGGCCTTGGCGTCGTTCCCAAGTCGATTTTTCTCAGGTTTTCTGCTGTGGTGTGTATTCCATCTTCCAGTTCTTTCGGCGCTGGTGGAAATTCTGAAATCAGCTCGTTCTCATCTTCATTTGCGAAGCATTGGGAGAGGTCGTCCATATTCTCGTGCTCTTCTTCCTTTGAGAATGTTATCATATGGCAGGTACGAGCTCGTTTCCAAGCTCGATACTGATCTGGACTTTCCCTTGCAGTGTAGGTTGCTTTCGGCTCATGCTTTCATGGTGGGGCTACCCTCCAGCTGTCGGATAGAGCAAACATGTCTTGCCGATATTGATCTTCAACCCAATCTTTGAAGGTGAAGCAGTCTTCCAGAGGATGTCCTACTACTCGGTGGTAGGAGCAATAATCTGGGCGATGGACCTCGTTTATCTGTTAGGGATATCAAGTCTCCAGGAGCATCATCATCATAACAAGGTCGAAGATTTTTCTTGTCTTGTTTTGAGGGAAGGAGTACTCCCGACCCATCTTTTTCATAAAAGACAGATTCCAGCTGACTTTTCCTCGATCGCGTGGCTTCTTGGATCTGCTTTGCTGTCTTGGAATGTCGTTCCCGTTCTTGACCTTGCTGTTGTTTGTATGTCAGGCTTTCTTTTTGCCGTGAGAGCGCATGGCGGATTGAGGGTGAAAGGGATTGTCATCCTCTGTAGCCTGCTGAATGATACGTTGTGTCCTGGATTTTTCGTAAATGGCCATTTCGCGGATGTGGTCATCCCGAACCCTTTGACCTGCTTCTCTTATTAGCTTGTCAATCTGCTCTTCGAATGACGGACTTGATATCCGTACGGCGGGATCTCGTTCTTGTTCGACATCAACGCTGTCCAGAAATGTGTTCGCTTCTCCACCGGAGTTATTTATGACATGGCAGCCATGGAATCGCTCCCGTTTCTTGGACCGGACGTATCCAAGGCTAATCGTCTCCATTCTCCCATTGGGCATCTTCTGCTGAGTCCCAGGAACGTTCCAAATCCTGTTATAGAGCTGGGTTTGTCGAGCAGTCTGTTTAAAGGGTATGCCTTGGCATCTCAATAGTCTTTTCAGTCCCTTTGCGTAGTATCTAAACAGACGGATAGGTTGAATCCTTTCGAGCGCAGGTTCGGTACCGTACCATACCTCTCTCTCCACTTCAGTCTTGGTGGATTGATAGAAAAGGATCGCCTTCTCACCTCTTTGCTTAGGAGGGACGTAGAAGGTCTGCAGCTCTTGCACGTTGTACGTACCAAATGCATCAAGTTCTTTGTAATGCCACTGCAGGACCATGGTAATCTGTAAACTCTGGTCAGCTCCAACAAAGATCTGTATTGATGGACGGACTTAGAATACTGTGTTGTCCTCGTCCTCAGAGTCACTGCCAAAGACCAGCATAGGAGTAGATGGTCATAGCCTATTGCCTTGGGGTTGTCCCGAGTAGACCATCTCTTCATCTTCTTCGGTATCACTCCTAAATATCGGGTTAGTGGCGATGGCTTTTCTTTTATTCTCCGGTTTGCGACATCTTTCCATGTCTTTGAAGTCTGGTAAGAAGTACTTGGCGTCTTCATATTTGTGAACTTCATTTATGGAGAATGGGTTCAGTTCCCCTGTAACCATGTACTCGAGTCCGTCCTTGAAGTACTTCATACACTGATGTTGTGTAGAAGGGATGATGTTGTACTCATGTAACCAAGGCCTGCCGAGCAAAGCATTGTAGCAAGTCTTGGCGTCAATAACATGGAACTTGATGTCGGTGATGAGCAACCCAAAGCGTAGTGTCAATATTACAGACCCGAGCGTTTGTGATGACTGCGAGTCGAAACCGGAGATGGTAATTTTATCGCGAGCCAAGTGCTGCACGTTCATGCAAATTTTCTTCAACACCCTTACATTGAGAAGGTTGACGGAGGATCCGTTGTCGACCAGGATCTTCCCTATCTTGATATCGTGACAATACCCGGCTACATACAGCGAACGGTTGTGTTCACACGTTCCGAAAAGGAGGTCTTCATCGCTGAAGGTGATAGCAGCCGTGTAGACTTCTTCAAGCTCGTCCTTCATCTTTTCTTTCACGGCTTGAAACTGGTCGGGCACTTGTAACGTCTTGATCAGGGAATCTCGTGCCTCTTTAAATAGGAGAAGGGCATCCAAGATACTCAATTGGGAGGGTATCTTTCTCAGATGCGCCAGGACATTGTAATCCACCTTGTTCTTCTTGAGCGGGTTCTTAGCTGTGAGCTCTTCGACAACTCTATCATCGAGAGCAATCTCCTCATGGACTTTTTCCTTTCCTTTGTCCCTTTTGCTCGAACCTTTGTTTGAAGGTCCGAGATTCTTTTCAGGCAACATACGGTTATGCAGCTGAATGTTCTCACAGTTCTTCATTTTCTCTTCTCTTTCAGAGGTAGATTCCTTGAAGAGAGGGCCGAGGGCTATTTCTTCGTCAGAATTACTCCCGAAGGTAAGAACTTGAGGTTTTGCTCTTGTCGGGATAGCATCAACCATATGACAGTTAATGGCTGTTCCTTCATGCTCGTCTGTCGCGCTTCTCTGTTCCTGACGGGCTTTGCGCTTCATTCGCTTAAATTGTTATCGATGGGCAACGTATCCCTGCCACCACTTCTTGAAGGCATTACACTTTTCGGTAGGGTGCGTGACCTTGTGATGGTATAAGCAGTAGTTCGGATGTACCTCCAGTTTGTCGAGGCACATACTCTCGGAAGTATTTTCTTTGAAAGGTGGCAGCTTCATTCCCATTGACATAGCTTTGGCGAACTGCTTCCTTATCTTGATTCTGCTCTTGCTGGTGGAAAGGGTATTTTGATCGGTTGAGGTACTTAATGGCTTCTCATCACCGGAGCTTTTTCGGCCTGACACCGATGCTTGGCCTTTTCGTAAATGGCCGCTTCACGTTCTCGATAAGCTTTGCTCTTTTGAAGAGCTTCGTTCAGCATCTTATCGATGAGGTCATCTGACGGTTCTATGGATTCTGGCTCTGGATCTACCCCCGGTTTCTCTACGTCAAGAGCTTCTTTTCTATTTATCGACGAGTGAGAGATCATGTGGCAGCTCGCCACATACTCCTCGGGTTCTTCTGACGAGTCGTCTCCTTCATCAATGTTATTGTCTCCGTTCAAGAATATGCTTGAAGAATTCTTCCAATGTGACTGGGGTCCGCGCTTTTTGGTTGTATTCCTCCAGCACATCGATATACTTTTGCAGACTCGCACGATTGTCGTCAAGCTGCATGGGCTTCTTGGCCTTCTCCTTTTTCTTTGAAGACTTCGGAGGCTTGGCCTGGATGTTTTGTCCATTGTTACCAACTTTCAGCGTTGGGCGCGGCTTCAGCATTCCATCAATGATCTCAGGCTATAGCAGGCTCTTCCAACTAATCGTTGGACATGCTTGAAGATCCTTCAGCATTCTTTTAGTTTTAGCAGAAAGGATCACTTCCCACGGAGCTTCTTCCACAAATAAGCATGATGCCCCCGGCGTATCCACCTTTTTAGGAGTGTGCTGCTGTGGTGGGTTTACCTTCTAGTTTTCGAACAATGCGAACTTGCCCTACTGGTACTGTTCTTCGACCCAGTTTTTAAAGACGTAGCAATTTTCGATTAGGTGGCTCACTATTCGTTGGTAGGGGCGGTAATTAGGATTTTCGATGTCGCCCGATTGCAGTGGGCATCTCGGATCCGGCAGAGTGATGAGCCTGTTGCGCACCGCCAGTTCGAATAGTCTCCTCGTTTTATCCCAGGGAAACGAGTAAGGACGTCTCAACTTCTCTTCGAGGGCTCGCGGTCTGTTGTTTTAGCGAATAACCGGTTTTGGGTCACTCGATTGTTGCTGAGCGTTGGCGACGAAAGTCGCTTTCCCTTTGCCTTTTTCATTCCGAAGATCTGTCTTTGAAGAGGAAGGCTTATGGCCCATCTGGTCCATTTAGGCCAGTTTGTCAATCAAGGCCTGAAAAGTGGTCAGCTTGAAGAACATCATAAACTGGGATATATTTACCTGAGGATCAAGGGTCCCCACGAACATGCCCACAGTAGGAGCTTCTTCTATGCACTGTTCACACTTTGACCATAGGTTCCGCCACCGAATTGCGTACTGAACCCAGGTTCCTCCCGGCTTCACTCTAGCGTTGATTAATGTCGTGATTGGAGTGCGCTCGCTTGCGCTTGCGAACCGCTGTGTAAACAGTAGTTCCATCTCCATAAATGTCTTGACATAGTCATTTGGGAGCTCAGAGTACCATTCAAATGCCGTCTCCACCAAGTTGCTGATAAATTGGCGAAGCAATAGTTTGTTATCGCCCCAGTGTTACCACACAAAGCTCTGAATTGAGCAACGTGTTGGTGCGGATTGCCTGTCCCCTTTTACATATGGAATTTGGGGATCATATATCCTGGCGGGTACTTAATTTGGTCATACCAGCCTGGGTAAGGTCGCCCAGTTCTAACGACCTGGCCTGCCGCTTGATGAGCTCGTATTTATTGAGCTATGTAGTCATCAAGGGTAGCTTTGGAGATCGTCTCCTCCCTGACTGTCGATAATGCCGTAGGAGGGTTTGATGTCTCCCCTCTGTCGTCTTCAATGATTATTGGAGGATCTTCAGCTGGACGATCCGGCTGGATCATCATCCCAACCATGTCTTGGAACAGAAGCGCCGTTTGGTTTATATTAGCCGCTTGTTCCACGACCTCTTTGTCTTTCTTTTCAAGCACCCTCCGTAGGAATTCGGTGTTGGACTCCTGCTCCTGGCGTTGTTCCGACGATGCTTCCGATCTTTCTTTCTGCCCTATAAGTGCGGCCATTCTTGTCAACATCTCTTGGAGCTTTTGTTGTTGCTCCTGAGCTTTCGTCCCAGACCGCGTGAGTGGTCGATGACTCACGGAAGCAAGACTGTCCTCTTTTCCGGATGCTATGTAGACGGTATTCACAACCATGCCCCCGGACTTAGGGCATTTGGGTCCATTGCCTTTGATATTTTCAGCCAGTGGTGGGAGATTCTTAGGCCTTCTCTTTTTATAGGAGGTTGAGGTTGAGGGGGCCATTGCGGCAGGCACCCATCCAGATGATACCTTTCGTGGTATGGCGGTTGGATGATTCTCCTCTTGCCAAGCCTTCGTGTTCTTCAGCCGGCGAGAGTAATCTTTGTCAATTACAGAGTCTTGGACTTTCCGCCAAACTCTGTGGATCTTGGAGGACAACCGCTGAGGAGGCTGTTCCGGCTTCACCTGTATTGTGTTTTTGACAGGCGAAGGAGACTTCTTCAGTATGGCTGTTGGAGAGTTCTTACGCACCCTCCTGAGTAGCTCGAAGTTGTTCCGAGTTGGAACAACAGCGTCAATTTCTACCGTTGGAACTGGTGTGGTAATTCCAAAAGAAGAGTTGCCCCCAGCTTTCTTCACTCGGCGCCAGTGGCGACGTCGAGCATGTCATGTAGATGGGATCTCCTCAGTCGTAGAAGCGACCTCGTCATGCCCCTTGCTTTGATGAGAGGCTGCTTATGGTGCCAACCTGTTGAAGAATGACGTCCGTTGAGGGGGAACATCTAGCCTGTCAAAGACTGACTATAGAATGGGGGAAGCACTTGTAACGACCTCACCCGTAGCAGGAGTTGGAATGGCCAGTCTTGCGAAGACCGATCCCTTAGCAGGAGAAGCCCTTTTGACGACTCCGTCTACCGGAGCTGGAATGGCTATCCTCTTCGGGATAACTCCTTCAGGTGTTGCAGGCCTCTTTACGGGCCCACTGGAGCCTTGGGCCAGTCTGTTAAATACTGAGGCGTTGGAATTGGACGATCCGTTGAGAGGGGTTGTGGTAGTTGCAAGTCGATCGAAAACAGGCTTCGTTGGAGCCTCCTGCGATGGCATTGAAGCATTGAAACTCATTGGAGGGAACATGGTCCCGAAGAACAGTCCAGTGGTGGCCTGAGTCACTTGTTCCACTGGCATTGCGAAGATGGAGGCTGCTTGGGGCCCATAAGTCACTCCTCCAGCAGGGACGAAGTGGGAGTTGTTGTTGTATTTGGTACAGTTGGAACCCATCGATGTCATCTTCTCTTCTGCACGGAGTGAGACACCAAATCTTAGTACCTCGAATCCAGGGGGAACCATGTTAAACATCGATTCGTTCGCGAACAGGACACACGAAGTGTGGAGTGGAAAGAGGAAAAGGTCCCACCAGGTATGCCAGTATCTGTTTACCGCCGAAAGATGCGACCGGTACGTTTGGACGTCTCGGTCGCTGTTGGGGTCAAAATTTGCATCCCCGGTTGACCGAGTCAAAGTCAAGGTCAACCCCAAGCCAGGTGAGCCCAAGCCCAGGTCAAGCAGGCTCATGCCCAAATCAAGCCCGCGGCCAGCCTCCTCCATGCCAAAATATATATCATGTAATAAATAATTTTTATGTAATTTTTTTATGCATGAATGTAAAAAAAAATGGGCATAAAGCCAAATTTTTGTAAGCCCATGGCTTATGTGCAAAAAGAAATGGCACATGAGACATGGGATGTGCAAAATGCCATTTTGCAAAGCCCAAGGGGCTATATGTAAACATGTAAGCCTATATAAGGCAACATGATGATGAATAAAAGAACACTTTTTCATTCCCTCAAAAAAACTAGGGTTCTTTGTGCCTCCTTCTCCTTCTCCAAGGTTCTAAACCTTCTCATTTCTTTTGAATTAAATCAAGTGTTTTACTCTTTCTTTTCCAAAACTAAGTAGTTTTCCACCACAAAACCCACAAAGGGGAACTCAGATCTCAAAAAGGAGAGATTTTTAAAATCTCCTACTTCTTGATCTTCAAAATCCGGCCAACAAAGGAAGAAGAAGGAGACCTATCTCCAGAAACCCCACTTTGGGGAAGAACTAGGGCTCAAGGGGAGAAGCCCTTCATCAGCTTCAAAATATCCTAGGAGTTTAACTCCTCATATATATATATATATATATATATATATATATATATATATATATATATATATATATATATATATATATATATATATGTATGTATGTATGTATATATATATGTACATGTATTTATATATATATGTACATGTACATATATATACATATATATAGATAGATGTACATATATATAGATGTACATATACATATACATACATATATATATATATATATACATGTACATATACATATATACATATATACATATAGACACACACACACGCACACAGAAAAATAAGTGCGCCTTTCTGGGAGTACAACTCCCATTGCAGAGACCAAGTCCCTTTTGCTGCTCGAGCGCCCACGTGCTGACACGTGGCGCGCTAGCGCTCTTGCTCTCGGAGCGCTAGCGTCCAAAGCGCTAGCGCCCGAGCGCCCATGTGCTGACACGTGGTGCGCTAGCGCTCTTGCGCCCGAGCGCCCAAGTGCTGACACGTGGTGCGCTCATAGCGCTAGCGCTCTTGCGCACAGAGCGCTAGCGCCCAAAGCGTAGCGCCCATGTGCTGACACGTGGTGCGCTAGCGCCCGAGCGCCCACGTGCTGACACGTGGCGCGCTAGCGCTCAAAGCGCTATCGCTCTTGCGCTCAGAGCGCTAGCGCCCGAGCGCCCACGTGCTGACACGTGATGCGCTAGCGCTCAAAGCGCTAATGCTCTTGCGCTCAAAGCGCTGGCACTGGCCCCACGCATCCTTTGGATGCCTTTTCCCCCCTTTATATATATATATATATATATATGTATACATATACACACACACACACATACTCTACAACACTATCCCCCTCAAAAAAAATTTGGGCCGGGGTGCGGAGGGGGATGCTAACTCTCTTGACCCCCAGCCCGCTATCCGGGTAGCGGGACACCCGTAAAAACTCTGCGGGGCCACCGATATATTCAAGCCCCCTCCAAAACAAAACACACGTACACTGCACATTGAGTTCGCATGACCAGTTTAACCCGTCAATCGGAGGTTCCCTCGCTCCAAAGGCGAGGGGTAATTAACGGCAGCTTAGTCCGCGGCTGTCGGAGATTCGGATCTCCACAATCATTAAACCCCCGCCTACCCTAGGCAGGAAGAATCTGTAGTACGCGTGACAAGCGCGCGCGTACACCCCATCTTAATGGGGTGATGAAAAACACCCTACAGTCCCGTCTTTCGGCGGTAAACAAGTTATAAGTACACTGGACGGACTCGTCGGGAACATGCTAGATGATATTATACCTTTTGTCAGATAGCAGTTCTAAGGTGACATGAGTACAGGTTAGTCTGTCGACCTGAGATCATCATTTTTCTTATGTGAGTTCCCACTGTGCTTTGATTACTATCCTACCACGGCTCAAAAGAGTCGTGCAAACAGGTTTTAGTTGGGTATAGTCCCGAGCCACATGGAGGCAGTGAGCGGATCGTCGGGGATTCGTCTCTCCCGGTATTGGGGGTTGATGTCGCGCGGTGCACGGGTGACCATCACCAGAAATCCTTGGCCAAGATAGACGAGAATTACTGATTTGGATCGATAGTTTCTCAGTGGGTGATGGGCTTCATACCGACACGAAATATCGCGTTATTAGGGATCTGACTTTATCCATCCCCCTAGACTCGATATGCGATACTCTTAGACGAATAGACCAGACTGTATGGAGATTGTCACGAACGGGCTCAGTAGGGGTTCGAATGAGTTTGCTCATCGGCCTTCCTTTCGCTGAATACCTGGGTAGCCGTTAGGTTTGTGGTAACGCTAGTGCCGCTGACGTGCTTATGGTTAAACCCACTTCCGGCATATTGAAGAGTCTTTAGAGTCCCACACCGAGAATTCCCTGGTTCTGGAGAAATGATGTAGTAGCCATATTGGATACATGCAGGGTTCCGATCGAATGATTGTACTAGTCACCCGGAGTTTCGATCGGACGGTTGATAATACTAGCCGGCTCAGGTTTGAGCCGGATAATTAAATCAGGTATTGATTTAATAATTTATGTATATGTATTTCGATATGTATATTCTAGTATTGTGTTCTTTGTGTTATTCTATCTCTTTGGGTATTTGTATTTCGGTACGAATATAGATATGTATATGCAGTAGAGTGTAATCCGTATTTATACGGAAACCATTCTAGAAGGTGGAAACCTCATTTTAGATTTATCCATTTATTATGAATGGAAAATGAGGTGTAAAGGAAGAGAGGGGAGTATGGTGAGAACCATACTTCAATAGTATTGCACAAATGAAGTAACAATTCATTTGTGCAAACTATTCAAGCATGGTTGGATTTTTAAAATTGAAAAAATGAGTTTTATAAAAGCTTGCTTCATTTTCCTCACTTGGGGTGGATGGTTCATTTTTATGAGATGGATTTTTTCTCACTGTTAGCTTCACTCTTCTCACTTCCTTTCTTGAGCTCCTCCACCTTCATCTTCAACCTTCTTTCTACAATCTTATATGTTGAGAATCAAGAGAGGATGTGAGATAGATACACACTTAGTACACTTCACTATATCCTAGACACTCTAGATTAGCAATTTAAAGTATCTAGTTGCTCCAGTAGACTCTTAGTGTGGAGCTAGAGCCATGGACTACATCTCTTGGGTGGATCATCTTCGACGGAGGAAAACCAGTGATCAAGCTCGATCAAAAGGACATCTAGGAGCTAAGGAAGATGGTAGAAGACCGAAGGACATGATTTATTCGGTATAACAACTCTATCACAGTAGCTAAAATATCTTTGTAGCTTGATAGTTTCATGTTTGGTTTCGATTCTAGATAGTTGTTTCTAGCGCCAAGTTTTTTTTTAAAACAACAAAAAATTTCGTTCCGCAATGGCCGCGGTCGATGGCCAGGGCGTTAGGAACCCCAACAGGATTTACAGGAAAATTTGTCCTAACGTTATATGCAAATAACCTCCATTCTTTACGACAGAGGTCCGTTAGGTTTGTGGTACTAGGGTTTTAGTCCGTGGTACTGTCGTGTTGGCTGATCTCTTTCTCGATATGTGGTCTTTAAGTTATTATTCGAGTAGCCCCGAGACCGTCGTGTCTCTGATCCCTTCGGGGGCTGGACAAGATGTCTTCAAGTAATCTCCTTAGGTCATATTACCGTCGGAAGAGAAAACGCTAGGAATTTTCCATGACGCTTTTTACTTGAGGTTAGGCTCAGTTTGGAGCCTCGATGAGTCATAACCACTCCGCTCTGGTGTAGGATGATCTCCGATAGTCTTTTAGGATTTATATGAATTGCCTTCAAGACCCGAAGCTGGGAATATGTCGTTGCTTCATTTTATGTTTTGATGATATCGCGCCGATTCTTTGCTGAAGTAGGGTAGACATCTGTAAGACTTCTATGCTGTATGTACTACAATTGAAGTCCGGAATTAGGAATATGACATTGCTCCATTTTCATTTGATAGCCGCATACGCATCCTGCTGAAATGAGGGGGAACGTCGGGATGGTCTCTAGGTTGTATATGTGCCGTCGAGAGTTGGAGTTTAGGATTTTGCTGTTAATCCATTTTTGGTTTCGACCTTTGGGTATTTTGTTGACGTTATGTTTACATCCTTCTTGAATGAGAATGAACGTCGAGATAGTCTCTGAGTTGTATATGAACCGTCAAGACTTGGAGCTAGGATTTTGCCATGGCTCCATTTTTGTTTCAACTTTGGGTCTTTTGTTGAAGTTGCGTCTGCATCCTGCTGGAATGAGAAGGAACGTCGAGGTAGTCTCTGAGTTGTATATGAACCGTCCAGACTTAGAGCTAGGATTTTGCCATGGCTCCATTTTTGTTTCAACCCTTGGGTCTTTTGTTGACGTTGCGTCTGCATCCCGCTGCAATGAGAAGGAACGTCGAATTGGAGCTAGGATTTTGCTATTACTCCATTTTGATTTGGCTCCTTGGAGCTTTGTTAATGTCACGTCTGCACCCTGTTGGAATGGGAAGAATGTCGAGCTTATCTCTAGGCTGTAGATATCGCTGTCTGGATCTGGCTCTCCTTTTGACGGAGCCTGGTGGAAAAGTATAGCTCTTTTTCTTTCATTTGTGCCCATGGATTGTATACAAGATTCAATATGGACATACTTGCAGGACAGAGGAAATTTTATTTTATTTTATTTTTTATTGCCGCGATGGTCTATCTTTTCAGCTTTTCATATCGCGAATGTCGCGATTGCCCAATCATTTCGGCTTTTTATCCGCGGTGCCCAACATTTCGGCTATTTTTTTTATATTTTTACTCGCTGCTTTTTATTACGAGTTGCCCAAACATTTCAGTTGTTTTTATATGCATATTTTTTCTACTCGCCATTGTTTTTATTATGAGTTTGGAATCTGATACCATCCTTGGCATCAGCATCACTACGATTGGAATATTGCCAGGAGCGAATCATCATATGTAATGAAAGGACTTGGAGTTTAATACCTGTTTAGGCATCAGCATCGCTACGAATGGAATATTGCCAGGAGCGACTCATCATTTGTCTTTTCCAATTTGAACAAAGGTGGCTTAGCAAACAAGGTTAGGATCCTGTCGACTAAGTTTTTTTGACTTTATGAACCGTAATGCTCTCATAAAGGTATTTCTCCCTACAAGTCATGAGGACCTCATAGGTATACTTTCTCCTTAGGAATCGTGGGCATTCCTAAGTGTATTTTCTCTTATAAGTCGTAAGGATATTGCAAGAGTGTTTTCTCTCCTTATAAGTCGAGAGGACTTACAAGTGTCGCTCAGCATACGGGGACATTTCTCGTCATTGGTGGAACTTGGTAGGGGAATGTTTATTCATGCCTGTGGATTGTATACAAGGGTCAATATTGGACCGTCTGTAGGACAACTTGGGGGATATGGCGGCTTAAGAATAGGTTCAGATCCCTGTAGCTTAAGGCTTCAGAATCTTATGAGCCGTGAGGGTCTCATAAGGGGAATTGTCCTTACGAGTCAAGATGATCTTGCAAGTGTAATTTCTCCTTAGGAATCATGAGGATTCCTAAGTGTGTTTCTCCTTTGTGATTCGTAAGGATCTCACGCAGGTATTTTCTCCTCACAAGGTTGAGAGGACCTTGCAGATGCACATGAATTTTTTATTTTACGAGTTTGCGCCCTATTCGGGTTTTCACAAACTCGCCGGCAGTCCTACTGTTTTTACTCATGGTGCCATTTTGAGTTTTCATCCATACCCATTTTGCTTGTAGACATACCGTTTTTTTTTAAAATGGAACTCTCGAAAGTAGTTTCACCGCAGCTGACCCATCTGTTTGTCGATGGGACTTGGTGGTGGCTTTATCACTGGAGTAGCTGTGTAGCCAGCAGGACTTGAGTTGCAACCCTCTCCGTTGAGACTTCGATTGCAATATAGATTTTAAGAGAGTGAATCGCCATATTTGGGGCAATGCGCTAGTTTAGGGACGTTCCGGTCCATTATCGCCATGTTTGAGGCGACATTTTAGTTTATGGACTTTTCGGTCCTTTATTGTCATATTTGAGGCGAAATTTTAGTTTAGGAAGTTTTCGGTCCAATCTCGCCATATTTGAGGCGAAATTTTAATTTAGGGACTTTTTGGACCATTATCGCCATGTTTGAGGCCAAATTTTAGTTTAGAGACTTTTCGGTCCAGTGTCGCCATATCTGAGGCGAGGTTTTAGTTTAGGGACATCTCGGTCCGTTGTTAGTTTTGGGACTTCTCGGTCCGTAGTGTTGCCGTATTTGAGGCGGATAATTAGTTTAAGGACTTATCGATCATTTGTCGTCATTTTTTTGGGGCGACGGAGCTTTTTTGTATACTATTCTCAGAGTTTTGACTCAGGAAGATAGCGAGCGGACACGAGCATCGTCATCTATCATGACCTAAGTCGTGACTCATCAAGCATAGTATTTTTTGAGGTATCTGTCGTTTATTGGCCGGAAGGGTCTTTCGCCATGCATATCCATGAGCAGGTAGGCTCCACCTTGGTAGACTTTGTCTATGATGTAATGCCTTCATAGTTCGGCTCGAATTTCCCCCGTTTTGCACGATTGGGGATCATTGGTCTTTTAACGACTAACACGAGTTTGGCTTGGCGGAATTTTCTCGGCCTGATCAGTCTTTCATATGACCGTGTCATCCTTGCCTTATAAGCCTCCAGGTTTTGCTGTGCTATAAGGTGAGTTTCGTTGAGAGCATCGAGCTCCTCAAGCCGAAGATGAGCATTTTCTTCATCTGTCAACTCGTATCGAACCGCTATTCGTAGAGAAGGGAGTTCTATTTTCAGAGGAAGCACTGCTTCCATGCCGAATACCAATGCGTATGGTGTTATATTCGTCGTTGTTTTGAACGTTTTTTGGTACATCCAGAGAGCTTCATGCAACCTTTCATGCCAGTCTCTCTTATTTTGGGACACCGTTTTGTTTATAATCTTCGTCAAGGTCTTGTTGAAAGCTTCAGCTAGACCGTTGGCCCGAGAATTATAGACCGAAGAGTATCTCCAATCTATTTTATGTTGTTGTACGAAGCGGCTGATTTTATGACTTCTATAAGCTGGCCCATTATCCGAGATAATTCATCGCGGAGTACCGAACCAATAGATGACATGTGTCCTGAAGAAATGGAGGATATTCTCCGTCTTCACCTCCCTCAGTGGTACTGCTTCTGCCCACTTAGAAAAGTAGTCGGCCGTTGTCAGTATGAACCGATGTCCTTTGGACGTTACTGGTTCAATGGAGCCAATTATATCGGTTCCCCACATTTCGAACGGCCGGCTAACTACTATTGGGTGTAGCGGATTTGGATGTTGGTGGACGATGTCCCCATGAATTTGGCACGAGTGATACTGTTTCGCATATTTGAGGCTTTCCTGAATCATTGTGGGCCAATAGTAACCCATTCTTTTTATCTTCAGCTTCATCTTTGGCCCAGCTTGGTGAGAACCACGGAGTCCGTCATAAGTTTCTTGGACGACTTTCTTTGCTTCTTCCGACCCCAAGCATCCTAGCCACAGACAATCGAACGATCTCTTATATAGAGTATCATTATGAAGGCGAAGGACAAAGCTCGTTTCATGAGCTGATGTCTAGACGACGCATTTTTGGACTTTCGTTGAGATTTAAAGTAGTCTATGAAGACTTCCCTCCAATCTTTGACCTTTTCTTTGTCTCTTATTTGAAGTGTTACTTGTTTGGTCATTTCTTTTCCTTCGGATGGCTCTGTTCAGTCTCTCGAAGATATTTATATTGGCACGAGGATCCTGCGGCTTTGCACGATGATCTTTACGTCATCGAGGTCTTCATCGGCCAGTTCCTTAACCAATTTGGCCAACGCATCTGTCTTACTGTTTTCTGCACGAGGTATACTCTCCAGGATGTAGGAGGGGATTTGTGTCAGAAATTGCTGCACTCTTTCTCCATAGCTCTGGCTTACATGTATGATAGTCGCCATTTACTTGGCTAACGATCAGCTAGGAGTCTCCATATATGAGGAGATCTTTAATTCCCATGTCGACAGCGATCTCGAGACCTTCTATCAAAGATTCATATTCAGCTTTGTTATTAGTCCTTGGTTCCGTTAAGGAAGGGCGTAACGCAATATTCCTCCTTACGGAGTCATGAAGATAAGGCCCACCCCGGCTTTGATTATGGGGAGTGTTTTGCTTTCGCATCTTCTTGGAAGATGCTCCATCGATGTAGAGTTTCAATCGGGAATCATTTTCTTCCTTCTCTCCTTTGATTATGTCGAATGCATGTTCATCCGGCAACTCACAATTTAAAAGGGAGTCGACTGGTATCGGATGCTCTGCGAGAAAGTCGGAAATGGCCTGGCCTTTCACTGCTTTGAGGGGTCGATATGTTATCGAGAACTCCATCAGGAGGATGGCCCATTTGGCAAGCCTTCCTGTTAGTATGGCCCTTAACATCAGATATTTGAGAGGATCCACCTTTGATATGAGATGGACCTCATGTGCCAAGGCGTAATGTCTGAGCTTCGTTATCGCGAAGATCAATGCCAGGTAATGCTTTTCAATGGGGGTGTAGTTGTTTTCTGCCCCAAGGAGAACTGGACTTAAATAGTATAGAGCTCTCTCCTTTCCTTGATCGTTCTCTTATGCCAATAATGCGCCTAGAGAATCCTCAAGGGCCGTCGTATATAGGATAAGGGGGTTTTCCTTAACCGGAGCGGCCAATACCGGCGGATTTTGCAGGTATTGCTTGATTTCGTTTAGTGCATTTTAGCACTTTTGATCCCATACGAATGGAGTTCCCTTCTTCATTAAATGACCGTAAGAACGGCATTTTCCGGAGAGGTTGGCTATGAACCGCCGGATATATGCGAGCTTTCCTCGAAGAGATCTCAATTGTTTGAGAGTTCTTAGCGTGGGCATTTCTATAATCGCCTTGATCTTTGAGGGATCGATTTTGATACCCCGGTGTCGTATGATGAATCCTAGGAATTTGCCTGAGAAGACTCCAAACGCGCATTTAAGAGGATTCATCTTCATATTATACTTCTGAAGCCGTCGGAACACTATTTTTAGGTGTTCCCAATGTTCCTTATGAGATCTGTTTTTAACCACAAGGTCGTCGATGTAGCATTCGACGACCTCATGGATGAGGTCATCGAAGATCTTTGTCATGGCCTTCAGGTAGGTTGCGCCAGCGTTCTTCAGACCGAAGGGCATCACCTTATAGCAAAATATGCCGGGCAGAGTTCAGAAGGCGGTATGTTTTTGATCTTCAGGATGCATATTTATTTGATTGTATCCTGAAAATCCATCCATGAAGGAGAAGACCTCATGTGTAGACGTGTTATCGATCATCATCTCGGTAACAGGTACTGGGAAGTCATCCTTTGGGCAATCTTTGTTAAGGTCCCGAAAGTCCACGCAGATGCGCACCGTCCCATTTTTCTTCATCACCGGAACGATATTGGCGATCCAGTCAGGATATTGAACTTCTTGGATGAAGCCGGAGTCGATTAGTTTATTGACCTCGGCATTTATACTCATCTCAAGTTCGAGCCGCATTCTTCTTGGCACCTGTTTGACTGGATTTATGTCCAGTGATATAGCCAGTTTATGTACTGCCACCTTTGGATCTAGACCCGGCATCTCGGGATAGTTCTATGTGAAGCAGTCTTTATATTGTACGAGCACGTATTTTAACGTGACTACCTGTTTTTCAGAAGGTAGCTCACCGAAGAATGTCGGCCTTGGATCATTTTTGTCCCTAAGTCAATTTTCCTTTGGTTGTCCGTCGTAGTATGTATCCTATATTCCAGCTCTTTTGGTGCCGGTGGAAACTCGGAGATCACCTCGTCCTCGTCTTCATTTGCAAAGCACATGTAGAGTTCATCCATAGTCCCGTTCCCTCCCTCCTTTGAGAGTGTTATCATGTGGCAAGTACTAGTTCGCTTCCATTTTTTGTGTTGAGCAGGTCATGTCCTCATGGTATAGGTCATCTTTAGCTCATGCTTTTGCGGCGGGGTTACCTTCCAGTTATCAGATAAAGCGAACTTGCCTTGTTGATACTGGTTTTCTAACCAGTCTTTGAAGGTGAATAAGTCTTCAAGGGGATGACCTATTGCTCGGTGGTAGGAGCAATATTTCGGATGACGAATCTCGTTTATTTGTTCGGGGTTCTGAGACTCTGGAAGTGTCATCATTTAATGCTTCATGACAAGGTTGAATATTTTTCTCGTCTTGTCTTGGGGGAAAGAGTATTCCTGACCCATCTTCTTTATAAAGGAAAGGTTCCAACCGAGTTTTTCTTGATAGCACGGCTTCTTAGATCCGCCTTGTTGTTTGCGAACGTTGTTTGCGCTCTTTGTCCTGTTTTTGCCTCTATTTCGGGATTTTTCCCTTTTACGAGGACATACAGCGGGCTGGGGATAAAGGGTGTTATAGTCTACTTTCTCCGTAGATTGCTGATGGAGGCGCTGCGTCCTGGCCTTTTCATAAATGGTCATTTCACGGCTGTGATTGTCTCGGCTCTTTGGACAGGCTTCTTTTATTAGCTTGTCTATTTGTTCTTCGAGCGACGGACTTAACGTTCTTAGAACAGGATTTTACTCTGTTTCAACGTCACAACCATTTGGAAGAGCATTTTCTTCTTCTCTAGAGCTGTTTATGACACAGTAGCTGTGGAACTGCTCCCGTTTCATGGACCGAATGTATCCGAGCCCGGTTGTCTCCATCTTTCCGTTGGGCATCTTTCTCTAGGTTCCAGGGATATCCCAAATCTTTTTATAGAATTGGGCTTGCCGAATAGTTTGTTCGAGAGGTACACCTTGGCACTTTAACAACCTTTTCAATCCCTCCGCATAGTATCTTGGCAGACGGATTGGTTAAAGCATGTCGAGTGCAAAATCGGCACCGTGGCAAACTTATTTCTCTATTCTGGTCTCCGTAGATTGGTAGAAGAGGATCGTCTTTTCACCTTTTCGTCTGGGAGGGACGTAGAAAGTCTGCAGTTCTTGGACACTGTATGTATCGAGTGCATCAAGTTCCTTATAATGCCGAGGCGAAGCCATTGTGATATTCAGACTCTGATCGGTTCCAGCAAGGGTTTGCACTGACAGGCGGATGGAGAACACTGTGTTGGCCTCGTCCTCAGAGTCGCTGCCAAAGACCATAATAGGAGTAGATGGTCCAGGTCAGCTATTTTCTTTCTGGGGTTGCCCCGAGTAGACTATTTCTTCCTCTTCCTCGGAATCGCTCCCAAAGATCGGGATAGTAGCGACGGACTTCTGTTTATTCTCCGGCTTATGACACCTTTCCGTATCCTCAAAGTCTGTTAGGAAGTACTTTGCGTCTTCATATCTTCGGACTTCATTTACCGAGAACGGGTTTAGCTCTCCTATGACGGTATACTCCGAACCATCCATAAAATACTTCATACACTGATATTGTGTAGAAGGGATGACATTATACTCATATAAGCAGAGCCTGCCAAGAAAAGCGTTATAGCAAGTATTGGCGTCAATGACATGAAATTTGATGCCAGTGATGAGAAACCTGAAGCGCAGTGTCAGTATTACAGACCCAAGCATCTGTGACGACTGTGAGTCGAATCCGGAGATGGTAATTTTGTCTCGGGCCAGGTGCTGAACGTTCATGCAAATCTCCTTCAGCGCTCTCACGTTGAGAAGGTTCGCACGTACCAAGGAGGAAATCTTTATCGCTGAATATAATGTCAGCTGTGTGAACCTCTAGCAGCTTTTCCTTCAAATTCTCTTCCGCAAGGGAAGCTTGGAACTGATCGGGCTCTTGTAATGCCTTGATCAGAGACTCTCGCACCTCTTTGGACAAGAGGAGAGCATCCAATATGCTCAACTGTGAGGATATTTTTCTCAAATGTACCAGGACATTGTAATCCACCTTATTTTTCCTAGGAGGGTCCCTTGCTGCGAGCTCTTTGAAAACTCCATCGTCCAGGGCAATTTCCTCAGAAATTTTCTCTTCCCTTTGTCCTTTTTACTCGAACCTTTGTTTATAGGTCTGAGGTTCTTTTTAGGTTGTGTGCGGCAACGCAGCTGAATATTATCGCAATTCTTCTCCTCTTCTTTTTCGGAGGTAGAGACTTTGAAGAGAGGGTTGAGGGGTATTTCATCCTCAGAATCGCTCCCAAAAGTAAGAACTTGGTGTTTCCCCCTTCTGAACGGGTACCAACCATATGAAAGTTGCCAGTCGTTTTTTCACGCACATCTGTCGCACTCTTTTGTTGTCGACGAGCTTCACGCTTCATTCTCTTGAAGTGTTTTTTATGAGCAACATATCATTGACACCACTTCTTGAAGTTACCGCACTCCTCGGTGGGGTGGGTAACCCCCCGATAATATAGGCAGTAGTTTGGATGTGAATCCTCTCCGTCGAGGCATATGACCTCAGGAGTGTTTCTCACGAGAGGTGGCAGCTTTATCCTCATTGACAGGGCTTTGGCGAACCGCTTCTCTGCCTTGATCCTGCCCTTATTTTTTGCAGCTATGCCTTGGTTTGGTTGGAGTACTTTACGACTCCACCTTGCCACAGCTTCTTCATCCTGACGCTGACGCTTAGCCTTTTCCTGTATGGTTGTTTCGCGTTCTCGGTCAGCTTTTATTTTTTGAAAGGTTTCGTTTAACAGTCTATCAATCGGGTCTTCTGGCAGTTCCGAGGATTTTAACGCCGATTCTGCCCCCAGTTCCTCTGCGTTATTTTTTTACGCTGAGGGAGTTTCTTCATCATTTAACAACGAATGGGAGACTATGTGGCGACTTGCTACATGGTCTTCTGTTTCTTCTGATGAGTCATTTTCCTTATCATTGTCACTATCTTCGTTCTCAAGAATATACTTGAGGAACTCTTCGAGCGTGACCGGATTCTGCGCCTTCTGGTTGTACTCCTCCAGCACGTCAATATACTTTTGTAGGTCTATGCGCTTGTGTCACGACCCAAAGTTTGGATGTGACCGATACTTAGATTGTATAATATCTAAAGATATTCGTACAGTCCAAGTAAGCCGAAAACCAAGATCAAAATCCATTTTGCGGAATTCTTTATATAAAATTTTAGTTTTTAAGTAAAAATCACAGTTTATGAAGTTAAATATTAAACAAATATAAAGTGTTAAGCTTGGTTGCATCCCTAGTTGGGATCAACAACATCAATAGTGGAGACAAATATCCAGGAGTATAAGGCATTAACAAGAATTTCCAACAAGTAAGAAAATTCTAATATATAGAACTAAACCGTCCCATCTGTCAAATAATATACATAATCATCTCCCACTCTAAGTCATATACATGTCTGATGGAGATTTTCTAGATACAAAATACAATACCAAAAGAGAAGGTTACTGCATATGTAACCCACCTATCAAAAGAAGCGATATAAGCTGCGAAAAGTAGATCTGCCCGGCCGCTAGCTGTCCCCTCTACCCCTGCAAGGAACTGTGGCACAACGAGGGGTGAGTTGCCAACTCAGTGAATAAACTAACATATAACGGCTAATAATGTAAATATGCCGATCATACTAACTAAAATGTGAACAAGTAAATGTATGATGGTATGCGGAAAGCATGAATCTTTACTATAAATATCATAACCAAAAAGAAATCTCATCATTTATTTCCAATAATTGATATCTTTCCGTGTCCATCATCGACACAAAACTTCATTTTCTCTTAGGCATCATTCCTCCAATGACCCTGCAATCAAAACACCGGTCTGTATCATCTAGATATCCGCCGTGTTTCACAACTATCTCCGGTATCGAGTATTCTCGCTAGGCTCGCCTGCCTCAAATGCGGCTATCCTGCCCCTCGGTCTCGACCGGGTCCACCATGTATCCAACTGTATATCTCCCCCACTCAGTATGGATAACATAAAATCCGCGACCGTATATCTCCCCCACTCGGTCCAGAATAAAACCAAATCATAAAACATCTCATGGTGGACATGACACATCAATCATGAAATCACTGGATTTATGTAATAGTATTCAAAACTCAAAACCATAAATCCTCAATAATACAATTACCTCTTATACCAACATAAAATACTCAAATACTAAACAAGATGTTAATGATGCAATTTACTACTGTTATTGGTGTTTAAGATATGATATGAATCATTTTTAACAAGAAATTTACTAAGTGTAAAAGTGACATGGTAATATCGACGAGGTGTGTGTAACATATAAGATGTGCACGTGGCATAACTCGTCGATACTTGTGCAGTATCCTAGCAACTAAACAAAGTATATGTGAATTATGAGTGCATATTATCAATTTAGCATACCAAAGTAAAGCATTTATTTAAATAAAACTACGGGCGTAACACGCCATCTTTACAAAATTCCCCGGTAGATGTTTAGTCTACTCACCGGAAAACGTCGTATCTACTCAGGAATTGCCAACCCTTTTCCTTTTCTCGCTGCCTCCGAAAATCCCGTATTTGAATCTAACATCAAAATTTAACTTGTATAAGGAAACGGCTACGCCGACACGGCGGAAATGAAAACACACGTTCCCACGTACTAGTTATATTACATACGACTATTCCAAGTTATCATACACTTAACCTTACTGGATTTTAACCCAAACCTGTATCGCGACAGAAAATAGTTCGCGATACTCTTTAACCGTATCGTATTTTATGTTTTTAGATACCTTTCTGATATTAGCTTCCAAATTGTATATACAGTTAAACTAACTTGTTTAAATAATACCAAAATAGCCAAAATCATACACAGAAACCTACCCAACAAGCCAAAACCATCTAGCTTCCTACAAATCCGGCGACGCCGGAATTTCAATATAAGTCGCCGTTCCAATTCCGATCCCTTGGTTTCTTGTTCTTATGGTTTGCTCTAGGTTCAACATACATCATTTTAGGACTGTTTTGTTAATTTTAATTTTTTCTAAACTAAAGCAGATTCAAACAGATCCCCTTTTTTACTAAAATACGATACTATAGAACTTGTTCATTTTAAAATAAACTAGTTACATAATTCAATTTCCTACTGTGGTTAAGAATTTTACCTACAATAATTTATCGGAATAACACCCTCCAAGATGCACAAGCTCCTTGTCCTAACTTGATGGTGAGGAAATCCTAGAACATTAGCTTTTCTTCTCCTTCCTCTTGTTTTTCCTTGTTTTTCTTGATTTATTTTTCTTTCTTTAAATTTTCAGATTTTTAATTAACCAACTGATCTGAACAAGGTTTATATATGGTGATGGGAAGAAGGGGGTGGTAGTAGGAGGTGTTAATGAATTAGATGTGCCCTCTTCATGCAAGGAGGAGGTGTTGGTGTGTGTGTATGCATGCAAGGAAGAGGTGTCATTACCTTATCTCCTAATTTTTATTTTAATTAGCATTAAAATTCTGAACTAAATGGTTTTCTACCCTTTTTCATTTATACCCTTAACAAATTTCTATTTGCACAAGAAACCTAAACTTTACCTAGAAACCCTTCACAGCTTATGTTATTATAAAACACCCTTTTTATAAAAATGAAGCTAAAATTCACCTTAAAACTCTTATAACTTATTTATGTTGCATACTTAAATTTTTATTTAGTTTGTTTTACATAGAACTTATGGAATTGTCTTATTTGCTTTTAACAACTTTTTGATTTATCATTTTATTATTTAATTAATTAATTTTATTTATTTCAAATTTTCAAAATGTTACAATATTCCCCCCTTAAGAAAATTCGGTCCCCGAATTTAAAATTAACTAGACATACCTTCAAAAAGATATGGAAATTTCTTTCGCATCGCATCCTCGGTCTTCCAAGTAATTTCTTCGCGGTCCTTTCCTTGACAAAGAACCTTTACAGACGGAAGTACCCTCGACCTTTGTTTCTTTGCCTGTTTGTCTAGAATAGCGACATGCTGCACTGTGTAGGATAAGTCCGGCTCAATCTGTAAGGTATGATACTGGATCGCATGAGAAGGATCGTGAAGATACCTGCGAAGCATCTAAACGTGAAATACCGGATGCACATCGGGAAAACTCGGTGGAAGTGCTAAACGATAAGCTAAAGCACCCACTCTCTCCAGAATCTCGTAAGGTCCAACATATCTGGGGCTGAGCTTCCCCTTTTTCCCGAAACGCATCACACCTTTCATCGGGGATATACGAAAGAACACATGATCTCCCACCTGAAACTCGAGTCTACGACGTTGTCGATCTGCATAGGATTTCTGTCTGCACTGGGCCGCCCTCATTCTGTCCCGTATCAATTGAATCTTCTCTGTAGTCTCATGTACTATCTGCGGTCCCAAAATGCTACTCTCGCTCAGTTCCGTCCAGCAAACGGGTGATCGACATTTCCTCCCATGCAAAGCTTCAAAGGGTGCCATTTGGATCTTCTCCTGAAAACTGTTGTTGTACGAGAATTCTATCAAGGGTAGGTGACGGTCCCAACTACCACCAAAATCAAGACTACTAGCGCGAAGCATATCCTCTAAAGTCTGAATGGTCCGCTCTGACTGACCATCAGTCTGTGGGTGGAAAGCTGTACTAAAACTCAATCGCGTACCAAGAGCTTCTTGAAGTTTCTGCCATAATCTGCTAGTAAACTGGGTATCCCGATCTAATACTATGCACGTCAGAACTCCATGTAATCGTACAATCTCATCGATATAAGTCTGAGCATACTGTGCAAACCTATACGTCGTCTTCACTGGAAGAAAATGAGCTGCCTTTGTCAATCTATCTACAATCACCCAAATGGAATCATACCCTCTGCTAGTCATGGGTAGACCCACTACGAAATCCATGGAAACCTGTTCCCATTTCCACTCTGGAATGGGTAAAGGCTGCAACTATCCGGCTGGCCTCTGGTGTTCTGCCTTGACTTGCTGCTGACAAGTCAAGCATTTCGAAATGAACTCCGCAACATCCCTCTTCATTCCTTCCCACCAATAAACATCCTTCAGATCATGATACATCTTGGTGGAACCAGGATGGATACTATATGCTGATCTATGGGCCTCCTCTAAAATCTCACGCCTCAATCCGTCAGAATCTGGTACACAGAGATGAGTCCTAAAACGTATTACTCCATTGTCATCAATCACAAACTCCGACTCTTTGCCCTGCCTCACCTGATCCATAATCTCTGTCATACGAGTATCTGCGGGCTGTGTCTCTCGAATACGACCCAATAACTGAGGTTGGGTGCGGCTAACTGTCCTCCTGCCGAAGTGAACTCAAACTGTATACGACTATCACATAAAATCTGCCAGTCTGTAGAAGACTGTCTCTGCAAGATGCGTAAATGAGATAAGCTACTTCTAAGTCTCCGACTCAAAGCATCTGCTACTACATTCACTTTGCCTGGATGATACAAGATCTCACAATCGTAATCCTTCACCAGTTCCATCCATCTCCGCTGCTTTAGGTTTAGATCCCTCTGCTGAAAATTATACTTTAAGCTTTTATGATTTGTGAAGATTTGGCACGACTCTCCATACAAGTAATGTCTCCAAATCTTCAGTGCAAAAACTACAGCTGCCATCTCCAAGTCATGAGTGGGGTAGTTCTGCTCGTGTCTCTTCAACTGTCGAGAAGCATAAACTACAACCCCGCCGTGCTGCATCAACACACAGCCTAAACCCACTCTAAAGGCATCACAATACACAACAAAGCCACCTGACCCAGAAGGTAACGATAATACCGGTGCAGTCGTCAAGCGAGTCTTCAACTGCTGGAAACTCTGCTCACATGCATCTGTCCACAGAAATGGAACCTCCTTCCTAGTCAATCCGGTCAACGGTGCAGCTATCCAAGAAAAATCCTGCATAAAGCGTCAGTAATAACCTGCCAGACCTAAGAAACTGTGAATCTCTGTAACTGACACAGGTCTGGGCCAGTGCTGTTCTGCTTCGATCTTCTTTGGGTCCACACGTATACCCTCTCTCGTGACCATGTGACCCAAAAACTCCACACTGTCTAGCCAAAAAGCACACTTAGAAAATTTTGCAAACAGTTGATGCTCCTTCATGTTCTGCAACGTGATATGCAAATGCTGCTCGTGCTCCTCTCGGCTCCGGGAAAAAACGAGAATATCATCTATGAATACAATGATAAACTGATCAAGGAAAGGCCTGAAAATGCGGTTCATCATATCCATAAATGCTGCTGGGGCATTGGTAAGTCCGAACGACATCACCAGAAATTCATAGTGCCCATATCGGGTACGAAAAGCAGTCTTCGGAATGTCATCCTTCCGAACTCTTAACTGGTGGTACCCTGATCGCAGATCAATCTTCGAGAAGTAGCCAGCTCCCTGCAACAGATCGAACAAGTCATCGATACGAGGTAAGGGATACCTATTTCGCACAGTGACGCGATTCAGCTGCCGGTAGTCGATGCACAGTCTCATACTATTGTCCTTCTTCTTTACAAATAAGACAAAAGCTCCCCACGGCGATACACTGGGACGAACTAGTCCTCTATCTAACAACTCTTGCAACTGACTTTTGAGTTCCTTCAACTCCGTCGGTGCCATACGATAGGGTGGTATAGAAATAGGCCCCATACCCTGAATCAAGTCAATGCAGAATTCAATGTCGCGATCAGGCGGTAATCCTGGTAACTCAGCAGGAAACACCTCCGGAAATTCTCGTGCGACTAGAACTTGGTCCAATAGAATCTCAGCAACTCCTAAGTCCTGAATAAATGCCAAGAATCCATGACAGCCCTTCCTCAAGAGTTATCCCGCACAAAGAGCAGAAATCATATTAGCAGGAGTTATATTACAATCCCCCTGCACAACAAACATCGGTTCACCTGGAAAACAGAATCTAATCGCTTTCCCTCGACAATCTACATAGGCATGACAAGCAGCCAACCAATCCATACCGAGAAGTATATCAAAATCTAACATATCCAGGAGAATCAGGTCAACTAGCGAATCTCTATCGCCAATACGCACAGAACATGATCTGAATACGTGCCGAGCTATAAAAGAATCTCTCACCGGAGTAATCACTACCAACGGTAAATGTAATAACGATGACTCTTTTCCCAAAGAAAGTGCAAAGCTTGATGATACATAAGAATGTGTAGAACCGGGATCAAATAAAATATGTTCCTCTAACGAACATACTGCAAGAGTACCTATCACGACTGCATTTGATGCCTGGGCATCATGTGAAGTCAGCGCAAAAACCCGTGCCTGGCCCCTGCCCGCATCATGTTGTCCTCTATCTCTATCTCCGCGACCTCTCTGAGAGCGTCCTGCAAAGTCTCGACCTCGAGGTGCAACTGCCTAGTGTGTAGCGCCAACTGGGGGAGGAAGTAAAGCCATCGGCGTAGAAGGTGGAAGGGGTAAAGCAGGATGTGGAACAACAGTCCCTCCCTGGGATCTACAATCCCGCACAAAGTGTCCGGGAAGTCCACAACTAAAACATGTAGATGGGGGTCTCTGATCATCGGGATAAGAACTGAACATCTGGCCCTGGGTCCAACCTCGTCCGAAACTGCGGCCTGGAGTATATTTGCCTCTACCTCTGCCCAACTGCGTAGTCATTGGCCCAAACGGTCTACTCCTCTTTGGTTCAGGAACAACCACGGCCGCACTCAACCGCTCCTCCACTCGTATTGCTGCATCCATGGCCTGTGCATACGTATCAAAATGCTGGGAGCCTATAGCTAGATACAACTGCATGTCCAGACTCCTTATGAACCTCTTCACCCGAAGCTCCTCCATAGGTACTAAGTATGGGGCATAGCGCGACAGCTGGGTGAATCGTAAGTCATAATCGGCCACTGACATACTTGCCGATTTCCGCAACGCTTCAAAACTGCTAGCTCTAGCGTCCCTCACACTCTGTGGAAGAAATCTGGCAAGAAAGACCTCGGAAAACTCGGTCCACGACATCGGAGGAATACCCGTAGCTCGCCCTCTCTCCATCGACTCACACCACTCCTGTGCAAGTCCCTCCAAACGAAAGCTAGTCAGCTCAACTGACCTCGCATCAGAACATCGCAATGATCTGCCAATCCTCGCCATCCTATCAAGAAAGGACTGAGGATCTTCCGCTACATCGGTCCCTGTAAATATCGGAGGTCTCAACCTCATGAACTCTGCAAGTGATACCTCCATCACTCCCGTCTCTACCAGTGCGACCGTCTGCGTGGGCTGTACCTCGGACTCTGCCACGGTCGATGTCGGATCCTGCCTCAGTACTCGAGTGGCCTCAGCTAACTGTCCTACCACTCGTTGCAATCCTAACATGCCCTCCTCTATCCTAGTCATGCGATCTGGAGGAGGAGGATCAACATGCTCATGCACCGCCGGAACGTCCGGTGTCTCAGTCGCCGTCACAGGCGGATTCGCCCTAGCTGCATCTCTGGCTGCGGCTCGCCTAGCTCGCGTAGTCATAGCAACTGGAACAAGAAACGAGAGTTGATAAGGCTTATGAATAGGAACAATCCATAACGGAGAATCAAAGGAAGGACAATTCAGGACATACATCCTAAGGTTAATTAGGCAGAGTGTGGTAACGTAAATATGCCGTGGAACATACGTACGGTACTGCACTCATCCCAATTTACCTACTCCATCAAACCAAAGGTCACCCTAAATCACGGACTCACGTCAACTTATCTTAACTCACAACTCGATTCCGTAAGGTTAATCCTAGGCTCTGATACCAACTTTGTCACGACCCAAAGTTTGGATGTGACCGACACTTAGATTGTATAATATCTAAAGATATTCATACAGTCCAAGTAAGCCGAAAACCAAGATCAAAATCATTTTTGCGGAATTCTTTATATAAAATTTTAGTTTTTAAGTAAAAATCACAGTTTATGAAGTTAAATATTAAACAAATATAAAGTGTTAAGTTTGGTTGCATCCCTAGTTGGGATCAACAACATCAATAGTGGAGACAAATATCCAGGAGTATAAGACATTAACAAGAATTTCCAATAAGTAAGAAAATTCTAATATATAGAACTAAACCGTCACATCTGTTAAATAATATACATAATCATCTCTCACTCTAAGTCATATACATGTCTAATAGAGATTTTCTAGATACAAAATACAATACCAAAATATAATGTTACTACATATGTAACCCACCTATCAAAAGATGCGATATAAGCTGCGAAAAGTAGATCTGCCTGGCCGCTAACTGTCCCCTCTACCCTTGCAAGGAACTGTGGCACAACGGGGGGTGAGTTGCCAACTCAGTGAATAAACTAACATATAACGGCTAATAATATAAATATGCCGATCATACTAACTAAAAGGTGAATAAGTAAATGTATGATGGTATGTGGAAAGCATGAATCTGTACTATAAATATCATAACCAAAAAGAAATCTCATCATTTATTTACAATAATTGATATCTTTCCATGTCCATCATCGACACAAAATTTCACTTTCTCTCAAGCATCATTCCTCGAATGACCCTGCAATCAAAACACCGGTCTGTATCATCTAGATATCCGCCGTGTTTCACAACTATCTTCGGTATCGAGTATCCTCGCTAGGCTCGCCCACCTCAAATGCGGCTATCCTGCCCCTCGGTCTCGACCGGGTCCACCATGTATCCAACTGTATATCTCCCCCACTCAGTATGGATAACGTAAAATCCACGACCGTATATCTCCCCCACTCGGTCCGGAATAAAACCAAATCATAAAACATCTCATGGTGGACATGACACATCAATCATGAAATCACTGGATTTATGTAATAGTATTCAAAACTCAAAACCATAAATACTCAATAATACAATTACCTCTTATACCAACATAAAATACTTAAATACTAAATATGATGTTAATGATGCAATTTACTACTGTTATTGGTGTTTAAGATATGCTATGAATCATTTTTAACAAGAAATTTACTAAGTGTAAAAGTGACATGGTAATATCGACGAGGTATGTGTAACATATAAGATGTGCACGTGGCATAACTCGTCGATACTTGTGCAGTGTCCTAGCAACTAAGCAAAGTATATGTGAATTATGAGTGCATATTATCAATTTAGCATACCAAAGTAAAGCATTTATTTAAATAAAACTACGGGCGTAACACGCCATCTTTACAAAATTCCCCGGTAGATGTTTAGTCTACTCACCGGAAAACATCTTATCTACTCAGGAATTGCCAACCCTTTCCTTTTCTCGCTGCCTCCGAAAATCCCGTATTTGAATCTAATATCAAAATTTAACTTGTATAAGGAAACGGCTACGCCGACACGGCGGAAATGAAAAACACCCGTTCTCACGTACTAGTTATATTACATACGACTATTCCAAGTTATCATACACTTAAGCTTACTGGATTTTAACCCAAACCTGTATCGCGACAGAAAACAGTTCGCGATACGCTTTAACCGTGTCGTATTTTGTGTTTTTAGATATCTTTTCCGATATTAGCTTCTAAATTGTATATACAGTTAAACTAACTTGTTTAAATAATACCAAAATAGCCAAAATCATACACAGAAACCTACCCAACAAGCCAAAACCATCTAGCTTACTACAAATCCGGCGACGCCGGAATTTCAATATAAGTCGCCGGTCCAATTCCGATCCCTTGGTTTCTTGTTCTTATGGTTTGCTCTAGATTCAACATACATCATTTTAGGACTGTTTTGTTAAGTTTAATTTTTTCTAAACTAAAGCAGATTCAAACAGAGCCCCTTTTTTGCTAAAATACGATACTATAGAACTTGTTCATTTTAAAATAAACTAGTTACAGAATTCAATTTCCTACTGTGGTTAAGAATTTTACCTAAAATAATTTGTCGGAATAACACCCTCCAAGATGCACAAGCTCCTTGTCCTAGCTTGATGGTGAGGAAATCCTAGAACATTAGCTTTTCTTCTCCTTCCTCTTGTTTTTCCTTGTTTGTTCTTGATTTATTTTTCTTTCTTTAAATTTTCAGATTTTTAATTAACCAACTGATCTGAATAAGGTTTATATATGGTGATGGGAAGAAGGGGGTGGTAGTAGGAGGTGTCAATGAATTAGATGTGCCCTCTTCATGCAAGGAGGAGGTGTTAGTGTGTGTGTATGCATGCAAGGAAGAGGTGTCATTACCTTATCTCCTAATTTTTATTTTAATTAGCAATAAAATTCTGAACTAAATGGTTTTCTACCCCTTTTTCATTTATACCCTTAACAAATTTCTATTTGCACAAGAAATTTAAACTTTACCTAGAAACCCTTCACAACTTATGTTATTATAAAACACCCTTTTTATAAAAATGAAGCTAAAATTCACCTTAAAACCCTTATAACTTATTTTTGTTGCATACTAAAATTTTTATTTAATTTGTTTTACATAGAACTTATGGAATTGTCTTATTTGCTTTTAATAACATTTTGATTTATCATTTTATTATTTAATTAATTAATTTTATTTATTTCAAATTTTCAAAATGTTACATCTTGTCGTCATACTCGGCAGGATGCATAGGCTTCCTGGTCTTCTTATTTTTCTTCGAAGACTTTGAAGGCTTGACTTGGGGGTTTTGCCCTTTGTCAACAACTTTCGGCACGGGATGCAGTTTCAGCATCCCTTCGATGATTTCGGGTTCAAGTGGGCCTTTCCACCTAGCTGCCGTACATTCCTGTAGATCCTTCAGTATACTTTTGGTTTTAGCTGAAGAACGACTTCCCATGGAGTTTCTTCCACGAGCGAGCATGATACCCCCGGCGCATCCACCTTTTTGGGAGTGTGCTTCTGGGGTGGGTTTACCCTCCAGTTCTAAAACAGCGCGAACTTCCCCTTTTGATACTGGTCCTCGAGCCAGTTCTTGAAGACGTAAAATCCTCAATTGAGTGGCACACCATTCTGTGATAGGAGCAGTAGTTGGGGTTGTTGATATTGCCGGGTTGCGGTGGACGCCATTGGTCTGGTAATGTGATGAGTTTGTTGCATCCTGCCAATGAAAACAGTCTCCTCGTTTTGTCGCGGGAAAACAAGTAAGTGCGTCCTAATCTTTCCTCCAAGGATAGGTGCGGACGCGCGTTGTTTTGACGACCAGCTGGTTTTGGGCCACTCGGTTGTTGTTGCGTGTTGGCAACGAAGGCCGCTTTACCTTTACCCTTGTTATTTCGAGGGTCCTTATTTGAGGAGGAAGGCCCGTGGCCCATCTGGTCCATTTGGGCCAGTTTATCGATCAGAGCCTGGAAAGTTGTTGGTTTGAAGAACGTTATGAACTGGGACACGGTTGTTTGAGGATCAAGGGTCCCAATGAACATGCCTATGGCAGGGGATTTTTTGATGCGTTGTTCGCACTTTGACCATAGGTTCCTCCACCGGATCGCATATTGGACCCAGGTTTCTCCTGGCATTACCCTGGCATTGATTAATGTCGTGATCGGGGTGCGCTCGCTTGTACTGGAGAACCGCTGTGTGAACAGCAGTTCCATCTCTGTGAATGTTCTCATGGATTCATTTGGGAGCTCCGAATACCATTCAAAGGCCGTCTCTAACAGACTGCCAACAAACTGGTGAAGTAACAGTTTTTCGTCGCCTCCAGTATTGCCGCATAGAGCTCTGAACTGCACGATGTGCTGATGTAGGTTACATGTCCCCTTGTACACATAGAACTTGGGGATCGTATATCCCGGGGGGTATTTAATTTTGTCATACCAGCCTAGATACGGTCATCCAGTTCTGACGATTTGGCCTGCCGCTTCATTAGCTTGATGAGCTCGTATTTGTTGAGCAATATAATCATCAAGAGAAGCCTTCGAGATTGTTTCCTCCTTGGCTGTCGATAAGGCCGGAAGAAGATTTGATGTTTCTCCTCTGTCATCCTCGATGATTATCGGCAGATCCTCGGCCGGGGGTTCTGGCTGGATCATCATCCCAACCATGTCTTGGAACAAGAGATCCATATGCTTTATGTTAGCAGCCTGCTCAGCAGCTTTCTTGTCCTTTCTTTCAAGCACCCTTCGTAGGAACTCTGTATCGGTCTCCTGCCCTTGGCGCAGTTCGGCTGTTGTGTCCGGGCTTTCTTTCTGCTCGGTAAGTGCTGCCATTTTGGCCAGCATCTCCTGGATATTTTTTTGTTGCTCCTAAGCTTTTATCAGCGATTGAGTTTGCGATCGATAACCTGCAGAAGTACGGCTTTCTTCTTTCCCGAAAGCCATGTAGACCGTATATACAATCATGCCCCCAGAATTGGGGCGTTTGGGTCCATCGTCTTTGGAATTTGCCGCAGGCGGTGGGATTTTCTCCGGCCTTATCCTTTTGTGGGAGGTTGAGGTTGAAGGAGCCATTGTAACAGGCGCCTGTGTAGAAGAAGCCCCTCGCTGTATGACGGAGGGATGATCTTTCTCTTGTCGAGCCTTCGATTTCTTCGGTCAACAAGAGATGTTTTGATCAATCATGGAGTTCTAGACTTTTCGCCAGACCTTGTGAATTTGGGAGGAGAGCCGTTGATGGGGGCGCTCCGGCTTTGCCTGCACTATGGTTTTTGCAGGCAGGTGTGATTTCTTTAGCACCGCCGTTGGAGAGTTCTTGTGTACCATGCTGAGCATATCAAAGCTGTTCCCGGTTGGAATAGCAACGTCAATTTCCACCATTGGAGCTGGTGGGATGAGTCCAGAGGGGGAGTTACCCCCAGCTTTCCTCACTCGGCGCCAGTGACGACGTCGAGCATGTCTTGCAGACGGGACCGCCTCAGTTTTGGAAGCGGCTTCTTCGTGCCCCTGAATTTTCCTGAGGGGCTGCTATTGGCATCAACCTGTTGAAGACGACGTCTTTGGCAGGGTTTGAGGAAGGCCAGCCAATGTTTCAAAGACCGATGTTTCGGTAGGGGAAGAACCTTTGACGTCTTCACCCGTAGTAGGAGTTGGGAAGGCTATCCATTTTGGGGCAGCCCCTTCAAGTATCACGAACCTCTTTGCGGGCCCGTTTAGGTTCTTGCCAAGCCTGTTGAAGACTGAGACGTCAGCTTTGGACGACCCGTTGAGAGGGGCCATTGTGTTCTCCAGACGATCAAAGACCGAGCACCTGGAAGTTTCTTCCTGCGGCGCTGAGGCACCGACACCCACTGGTGGGAACATAGTCCAAAAGAATAGTCCAGTAGTGGCTTGCGTTACTTGCCCCCACCGGCATTAAAAAGATAGAGGTCGCGTCGGGCCCGTAGATTACTTCTCCAACTGGGGTGGAGCGAGTGTTACTGTTGCAAGAAGTGCATTGGAAAGCCATCAATTTCTCATCTTCTGCACAGGAGCAAGACACCAAATTTTATTACCTCATATCCAAGGGCAATCATAGAGAACCACGATTTCGTTCGCCAAAACACGACACACGAAGTGTGTAGTGGAAAGAGGAAAAGGTCCCACCGGGCGTGCCACAATCTGTTGACCGCCGGAGACGGACCGAGACGTTGGAAAGTCTGGCCTGAATTCTGGGGGTAGATGCTATTTGGATTTATCCGTCCATCTCTCCGAAGATACCAAGTTGATTTATGGCACCGTATATTGGAGTTTTGGACAGATGCGACCATTGTAGCAGACTTTATCATATTCCCCCTCATTTTATGAGGGTTTTTTTATTGTGGGGACGCTCTTCCATGCAGATGAAAGCCCCTGCAGTTAATTACGTTACTGCATTGCGATAACCACTTTCTCCTGCTCCAAGTTCACTTCGTGTCGTATGTGTTTTTGTTTGTTTTGTTTGCCCGTGGATTCTATACGGAGACTAGTTTATGTCGTCGCCCGTAGGGCACAGATTAGTCCAAATCCGTATATTTTAGATTCGGGCTTAGGTTTATTTAAGGACCGTTAATCTGATTTGAAATTAAGATCAACATAAATGTGTGAGCATTTTGGCTCAATTTGTTCTTGCTAAGGATGCATTAGTCTAATTTGAGACTAAGATCAACTTAGCAAAATTTTAAGGATCAATTTTATTTAAGATCCAGCAAAAAAGCATTTGGACTCAGCTGCAAGAAAATTTCAGAGACTTGCCAATTTGGGCTAAGTCTACTTAGCCTTTTTCTTTTCAAAAGTGCTAAGCACTTATTTGGGCTCTGTTTGTTCAACCTTTTTCTTTTCATGTAAAAGTGCTAAGCACTTATTTGAGCTCTGACGCTCACATGTATGTCATGTGAAGCATTCAGTCATGGGCGTTGTCCAATAAATGTTGAACACTTTTAGTCATTTTGACTAAATGTGAAGTGCTAAGCACTTTTTATGGCGTCCACGTAAGGTGCGCGTGAGGCGTTGGGCGCTGCCCAATCAATGCTAAGTACTCAGCAATTTTGGCTGCATATGAAGTGCTAAGCACTTTTTGTATGGCGCCCATGTGAGCAGCATGTGCGGTGCTGGGCACTGCCCAATCAGTGCTAAGCACTTAGCTGCTTTCGGCTGTATAGAGAGTGCTGAGCACTTTTATTCAGCACCTACGTGTGTTTCACGTGTGGCGCTGTCCTTCTGTTTTGGACGCCCACGTGTTTTTCACGTGAAACGCTAGGCGTTGTTAAAAGGAGGCACCCACGTGAGGAGCACGTGAGGCGCTAGTCTTTTTTTCTTTTTTAGAGATTAAATCTCTGTTAATAGCTTTTTGACCATTAATGATCACCAAGATCTTCGTTTTTTGAAGATCTGGGATCGGTTTTTTCTTTAAGATCTAAGTTCTTTTATAAGTTCCTTTCTCCTTTTGTTTTTTCTTTTGGACCCAGTTCTTTTCTGAATCTTTGATTCTCAAAAAAAGGATCTTCCCGGTGAGAATTAAATTCTCAACTTATGGGAGATTTGTCTTATGGATCTCAGATCCAGAGAAAGAACTATGTTTTTTAAAAAGGGTTGAACCCTTAGATGTGATAGAGATATTTTGATCTCTTTTGTTTACCTAGGGTCTTGAGAAGGAAGGTTTTTTTCTTTGAGAATTAAATTCTCTGTTCTTTTTTAGAGCTCCCTGTATTTTTGCAGAAACTCATAGGAGGTTTTCTCTATCTCCTTATGTCTTTCTCTGTGTTGTGGTCTTCTGTGTTGTGTGAAACTTGAAGTCTCGGGTCCTTTATATAGTGAAGGCAAATTGTTAATTAGTTTTGAGAAAATCTCTCATTGAGATATTCTAATTGATTTGGAAAATTTTACCCACCATTGGATTTTTGATCCAAGAACTTCTGTTTTTACAGAATATGATTTTTGTTTTTAACGAGATTGGGGAAATATTTTCCGCTATAGAGAATTTATTCTGTAAATCGGTGATTTTTTAATCCAAGAGTTCTCTATTTTACAGAGAGCATTTTTTCTTGTTTAGAAAAATTGAGAAAATATATTCTAAAATAGAATTTTATTCTATAATTGGATTTTTGATTCAACTGAAAGTATCTTTCTTATTTTAGAAAGATTTGGGAAATGTTTTCGCCCAACAAAATTTAATTCTGTATTTTGATGATTTATCATCTCCGTTAGATTTTTGATCCAACGGCTCTGTTTAAGAGAGTATTGTAGAATTTTAATTCTACCTAGGCATCGACGCTCACGTATTATGCACGTGGGAGCTACTTAAGAATTTAATTCTTATAATGGGTATTTATGTGCTTTGCAACTCTTCTGTGCTTTGCACATTGGCGCCCGCGTGAGGAGCACATGAGGCGCCACCATAGGATTTAATCCTATAAGATAGACTATGGCGCTGACGCCCTCATGGAGAGCACATGAGACGCTGCCTTATTGAATTCAACAGAGCTTTGCCCTTTTATTAGGTTAAATATATTGTGAAAACACCGTCCATTGAGCTCGACCCCCTTACAGTGGTATCAAAGTCGTCCATAGATTTTTAAGTTGTTTGCACGAAACTAGAATTTCGATCGATATAATTTTCCAATTCACATTTCCGATTTTTCTTGCTTACTGTTCGAATTTTAAAAGTTGGTCAAAAATAGCTCAAAAATACGTGCAGATGATTTTAGAGCACCATAAAAAATTTGAGCGTCTAAAGCCACAATAAGGCCGTGGATCCACGCCCATTGGCAGCGGATCCGCGACCATATTGTGGCCTTAGTGCGTCAAATTTTTTGTGGTGCTCTATCATATGGAAATGTGATTTTTGGAAATTTTTATTTTGGCCCAGATGTTTTCAATGTTGTTGGTGCTTAGGGTCATCGCGGAAAGTTTTAATCGATCGAAAATTTAAATTCGTGGTTTTCTGCGACCGTGAATATCATTGCGCAGAGATAATCCGACTGGTTGCTATATATACAATCAGACGGGTTTATGAACATGATATTCGTGTTGATATGTTATATGTTTTAGATTACTTGGTTTGGATTGGATTTTCATGAAATGAAGAGCGTTGTGCGTATTTGGATGCTGCGATGATATGTTGTTTCATTTCCATTCATGTTGTAACCAAAAATGTATATTCATTTATTCGGGGTGAGCATTCGACATGTGGCCATCGCTACTGCTTTTTGTATTATTATTTTTCGGGGCTTGATCAGGTTGCGATCAATGTCACCGTTGTATTAATATAGGTTTTTGGATTACCCCACGAAGAAGTGCACTGGCAACCGGGTTCTAGATTGCAGCGGGTTGCCATCTCAAAGAGTTGAGACCGGGTTACTCGATTTTAGGACTAGCAGGCTTCTTATCGCGCTTGTAGGGAGTTAGGATAGACCCGCGGTGGAGTACCCAAGTCATCGGATTCGAGAAAGTACTGGGTTGCGTCATCATGGTGATGATACTGGGTTGCCTCGTTTCTTGGATTAGCAGATGACTTGCCGCACTCGTAGGGGTTTGCTTTTTGGTTACGCACGGGCTATTCATGCGACCGAAGTATTTCGTGTATCGTTTGTGGCTCGAACAAAACGCGGGATTCCTAGGTGATCTGACCATTCCAACTATGTGACGTTGTTTTTCCGCATGCTGTAATGTGATTATTTGTGTGTGATGATATATTGATATATGTGATATATGATATATATAAATAAATGCTATATACGTTTTGCATCCACGCTAGCACTACTCCCGCCCTGCCGTAAATTAAGTAACCTTACGGTGAAGACCCGGGGGCCCATAACAATTGTGGATGGCGTAAATGTGCATTCTATTTTCCTTTTCATACTTTTTCTGTAATATTTGTGTGAGAAGGATAATGCTAGATAATGTGATTATCTAAATGATGGGATTTTTATTAATTGGATTAATAAAAAGTAAAACAAACATATACATTTTTGGAACCAAATTTTTTCTAAAAAGGGAAATTTTAGTCGATTCTTTTGTTTTGCATCGTGGTATTCGGTTAGGAATGTCCTGCACCTTATTCGATGAGGAAAGTGCCTTGATCCCGTCACTAAGAGTTCGCTCTTGAAAAAAAGTTTGTGTCACTAAAATTGATTTTGCAGCCGTATTCTTTTGCTTTGTGTTTTGATATTCGGCTAGAAATATCATGCTCCTCATTCGATGAGAAAAGAGTCTAGATCTCTTCACGGGGAGTTCACTCTTGAGCAAAAATCTACGCGACTATAAACTTTCGAAACCACCCACTATGAGATCAAGTTAATTACGTTGATAGTTTTATTCAAAACCAGTCGTAGCTCTCTATCATTTCAGCAAGTAAAGTACTTAGTATTCGTGCTACGTTTGTTGACTTCTGTCAAGGCGTAATGTACACTTGTTAAGTGATGCCTTCCTGCTAGCATTTAATGTGGTTAGTCGGGACAGTCGCACAGCCTTGTTGGCTTCCGTCAAGGGCTAGTGCGAGTGGGTTCAAGTTAATCACGAAATAACGGATAGAACTTGACTGGCGGCCTATGATTTGTTGGCATCTGTCAAGGTCATAAGTTGTTAGGGGTAAAAACAAATATCGGGAGTTTCAAGTATTAAAACTTACAATGAGATTACATCCCTCCTATGGAGTGGGGTGACTTGTTGGCTCCGTCAAGGTTACCACGCCATGATAGTTTGGATCCTGATTTCTTCTGTGAGTAATTGTTACTCCCAGGATATTTTCTTAAGACCCCGGCTAGTTCTTTTTTAGGATTTGAAAGAGAATTCGACGGAACAGTGAGAGCCATCCTGATTAGATAAATATACCAATCTAATCCTGATAGAGTGCACGCTGAGTGTTTCTTCTCTCTCTCTCTCTCTCTCTCTCTCTCTCTCTCTCTGTGGTAGCGACCATGGACTGGCCTTAAACTAAGACTCGTTAACCATATTGACCGACCTTTGTACAAACATATAGGTTTGGAATGTCTGGATTGCCCTAATCCACAACATAGTCGCATATGTCCTTACATATCCTACTTCCCCTTTTGATAACTCCAGAACCCTCTGTATTCGGTACAGAGATCCATATTGCTTGGAAGGCCATCGTATAGTTAGATACGAACTCGAAGAAATTATTTCAGTTTGAGGATGGCTATTGGTTCTGGATTAGATGAATTGTTTGTTTGTCTCTTCCTCCTACCTTATATTAAGTTCCGGAGCTCCTTAAATAGAAGGAGTGTATACCAGTTACGCTTATTTAATAGTCTTCTTCTAATCCCGAAGTTGGCGCTAAAGGAATGGTAAGAAAAAAACCAACTAGTATAAATTTGGTAAACAGAAATGTAAGATGGAGAGACATTAAAAGGGATTGAAGTATGAGAAAAGGAAATTGAAACTATTGTCATGAGCCTGGGCAATGAAAAAGGCCATACTATGAATACCCAACTAACCCCGCTGAAACATTTTGATGTTTCGAATATCCTGTGTGTCTGTGTTTTGGAAAATTGTTTCTCAATAAACTCTAGCTCCTAGGTATATAGATACCGGATTTGAATCCCACATCTGTAGGGTGTTACAGATGCTAAGAAAGAACTGAGAATTGAGATTGGTTGATTTTATCCTCAATGTCGATTTTCGGAGCAATTGTTGCTATTGAGGAAAATCATCAGGTTTTGTCTGATGGCAAAAATTTTGGTTTCTTTTAACCAAAAGAATGTTTTTCAATTAACAGCATACGGGAATTGAGTTAGTAAACTCAAGGAACTTATACATATTAATATATGTTGTCCGATATCCATACAGACATGGGGTTGGTACTTGGTATTCCGTATTGAGAATGTGATTCTCTCAGATTGCTTATCCGCAGGTGCGCTCCATGCTGAATCTCTTTTTTTTTATCATATTGATGAACTAGAAATAGATGCATATCAATTGATACTTGTTCCGCCTAAACAAGTGCCTCTTTTCTATATATGATATACAATGGTGTTCATCTTAAGGTAGTTAAGATATTGAGTTATCCGGTTTGTACTTAAAACATAATCCGGACAAAGTCGAGGCACGTTTCGGTAATAGTAGTTTGTGGGTTATCCCAAGATTTCGCAAGGGATGGCTTCTACCATTGTTCAAGATCCAAAGTGTTTTGTTCTTGACTCGCCACCTCCTTGGTAAAGGAATTTCTTGCACAAGAAATTAGTGGGAGTATTATAGAACTGGATGTGATTCCAGAACTGCAAACCGTTGCTGAAAGTTTAGTAAAACCTGAAGGTTCAATTGATCCTGATAGACCATAGCTACTCCGTAGATTTAGTAGGTGATCTCAGCCACCCAAAGATACTTCGATTTTCTCGTAAAGGGTGACGAGGAGGCTTGTGTCATGTGATAATGACCCTATTAGTTATCAGCAGGCCATAGGAAGTGGTGACTTTCGACTGATGGCTGGATGCCATGTTATCCAAGTTGGACTTCATGCACTACAACAAATTATAGAGTTTGTTGTGTGCTCCTGAAAGGGGTAAAACCTATATGGAGCAAGTAGATCTTTTGACATCATTGCAAATGGAAAGGTATTAACCTAATAAAGCTAGACTTGTAGTAAGCATGTATTCATTAAATACCCGATGCGGATTGTGATGATATTGTCACTTCGGTATCTGTGCTAAAGTCCATATAGATAAAGTTTGCCGTTGTTGTCTTCCATAACTATGATATCTGGTATGAGGATGGCTATAACATCTTTCTAAATTGGATTTAGATGTGTACATATATATAACTCTACCAGAGAATTGTCTTAGTCAGTGGGAGCAGCGGAAAGTGTGCAAGTTACTTAAGTCTAATTATAAACTAAAGCAGGCATAGCAGTGATGGATTGTCTGTTTTGATGCGACGGTCAAAGCGTTTGACTTCATCAAAATAAGAGATAAACCAGGTATTTGTAAGAAGACAGTAGAGAGTAATGTCAGGTTCCTCATACTGATGATTCGGTCAAACATTGGTTGTCACTATTTCTCCTTTATGAATTATAAATATATCATTGATTCTGGTGACTAGGTCTATAGTGTTAGACCTGATAAGGGTTTTGGGATTGTCTCAATTCAGGTATCTTAGCACCATTCTAAAGTGGTTTAGAATTGAGGACTTCTAGTGAGGTAATGTACCCGCGGGTTATAACGACTCTGAAATCTCTGTACAGAAATTTTCCTGTATTACAGCCTGAGTTTGAGTTATAAGTCACTTTTGTTAAATAAAAGTAAGAAACAACTTATAGTTCACTGGTAAAGCCTTTGCACTGCTGTGACGTAGCATGTGTGTTCGATTCCCATCAGACACAATTTTTTCTGATTTTTCTTTTTAAATTTTTGGAAGCCCAAAAGGTTGAACGTGCAATACACGGGGAAATGAAAAGTTCAGAAAAATTAAACATGTGGAAAATGGTATAAACACTGAATAAATCTGGTGGCACGAATCTCGAGGCATTTGCCTCAAGATCGACCGGCCAAACATGCCCTAGGGTCGGCGGGGACGGTTCAGATGGTTCCAAATTGCTTCGTGTTTTGCACACTCGTCTCTTCAACTCCCCTCAACTCCTCTGTATTGTTTGATTTCCCAGCAATCAAACAGAAACCGTTCAATTCAATAATTAACATCATTTTAATGCTTTTTAATCCACATTTTTTATTCCCAAATCCTAATTCTCCACTATAAATACCACTACATGCCCTAGCTCTTCACCATTCTAAAAATTCTAGCAAAAACTCTCTCAAAAGTTCCTAAGTGCAAGTGGAGTAAAGTGGAGTTAGCGAGCAAGCTTCTTCCGTCAAAGATCGAAGCCGATTCCGGAGCTCCCGCGACGCCACGAAGCCTCCCTCATCTTCCTAATTCTTTATTTGAGATTTTCAAACCATAAGTCCCTCCCAACTCTCCTCCTTCACATTGAAATTCATTTTTAATCTTATATCGGTAAAAGTGGAGTTATTACTGATACAATCTTTTCTAAAACCTAGAACTCCTTTTTCCTTTATATTTTGATCAATCTAAGTTTACCATAATACTTGTAACCTTAAATATAAATGTTTAGAATCAAGTTTAACAAAGAATCTTATGTGAAACAACCATAATTGAACTTTTTCATTAAAATACCTTGAACTTTATTATCACTTCGTTTTGTTTTCGTTAAAACTATACGTTTAGGGAAAACTTCACGGGGTAACGACTTACCCCACACGTATACTTTAGTTTTATAGCACGATACCTATTTGTATGTATTTTTGTTTCGAAGAATAATCATTACAATAAAATACCACAAACTTTAAAACCGGGTTTCTTTTAAAACGGTATTTCGTATTCCATTGAAATTATGCATCTACAACCCTTGTTAGGGTATCCGCTAATGGATGGTACGGATTATCGTATATCCTGAGGATACTAGAGCGAGATGCAGCACTCCTCACGGAGTATTCGATCTCGAAAGGATATAAATATGGTTTTTAAAAAAACGAATTTTTCTAAATAAAATAAATTTTTAAAAAATTAAAATTATATAAAATTATAAATCCATACTTTCATTATATTATGAAACTATATTTTTATAAAAATTAAAAAATATCAATAAAATACCATTAAGTTACTAAAAAAGACTAGTTTCACTAAAATACCATAAACTTTCAAAAGCTAGGTATTTATCATTAAAATACCTCAATACTTAAAACACATTCTCATGAAAACCCTAAGTACTAAAAATCACCCTCGATGTTTTATTTTTTATCTATATTAAAATATTTTTCATAAAACCCCCTTTGAAATATACGAAACAATATTTAAGGATTTTAGTAAATATGGGTTTAAGCGGGATCAATTCTCTTGAGCCCCAAGTAGCCGAAGAAAGTGAGTGCTTATCTATTCAGGTTAGAAAACTTAACAGGAGTTATAAACTGCAATTTTCTTGGAAAAAGACACAAATCATGCCATCCATGTACAGCAGTTGCCGATAATTTCTGAACCTAAGAATTCAAGAGTTAAATCAGTTTATAAGTGTCTGACTCAGTCTGAGTCCAACCTCAAACCTGAATCCAAAATAAAACACAAATACTTGATCATGAATATGAATACTCGAATTCAAACATCAAATTCAAACACTTGACTTGACTTGACCGAACCATGGTTATAACTTGACATGAACTTGACATGACTATTTGAATACATGATTACATCCTGAACATGAATACTTAAACATTTTGTATCCATGGTTTCAGCCAAGACTTGTAAACATAATCTATACAATACATTACGCGGGGATTAAAGGGTGGATTGGTACGGAACATATATCATGACACGAGAGGTCACTTAAAGACACCTACGTGAATTCCCGTGCCGTTGTCCTATGGGTTATAACGGGACCTTGTACGACATATTACCATAGTGCACGGGGTAATATGGACTCCTCTCATATACATGAATATCTTCTTTACCAAACTACAAACAACCACGTTATAATAACTATCATATGCCAGTAATCGTTCATATACAACTTTACCTGTTAATTTCACTTTATATATTATCTTCTCTTTCTTCTTTTAGGACTTACCGAGCGTTAGTTCGCTGACGACATTCCTTTATATTTCTTTCTTTGGAATGTTCATCAGGAGGACCGGACTCTGAGGAGCTCAACTCGCTGCGATCGGCCCTGCGGGGCTTTAGCCTGGCTTGTCCATCAAAGAATTGAGCCGAGCCAGGAGGACTTGGACCAGCTTACCGCTCAGCCTGACTACTAGTTCATCTGCACTTACTTTCAGTATGCCATTGTTTAGGCATTTGGTTTTGATTATTGTATCTTTTATTTCAAATAGTTGTATGTAAAGTTGAATGTAAATAAATTTGTTGTTTCATTTTATTCTCTTGTCATACTTGTTCATTTTTATATATTGTTTAATTATGCTTAACGTATTTATTCCATCGTAAATACGTTGCGGCATGCCATGCCACAGTTTCCGTCTACTGGGAAGCGGGGCGTGACAGGTTTTGTTGGCGGCCCATGCAGGTCAGTTCTGCATGAAGTCTTAAGCAATATATCACAAGAATTATAAAAATCGGCAACTATACATTCCTTACATTTCTAATTTCTTGAATCTATCCTAACCATTCCTTTTCTATCAAGGTAATGATTTCTCCGAACAACACCAGCACGAACGCCAACGGCAATACCCCACCGCCTACTCAACCACCATCACCTACCATTGCAGCTCCTATCAATGAGCAAACGGTACTTCTTGAGGCTATCAAGAGCCTATTGGAGGGTCAGCAGCAGTACAATACAATCCTCATGAACCGCCCCGAAGCCGAGGCATCCAAAGTCAAGCAGTTTTGGGCACTACACCCAAAACACTTCTCAGGAAAAGAGAGCCCACTTGAGGCAGAGGAATGGGCCCAAGCGATCGAAGATAATCTGGCAGCCGCTCAAGTGCTAGATATTGCCTGGGTGAGAGTTACTAAGTTGCAACTGACCAACAATGCAAGAATCTGGTGGAAGGTTGAGGAAAGTCATCTCACACAACCTATTGAGTGGAAGACGTTTCGCGATCTGTTCGATGCGAAGTTCTTCTCTGAGACTGCTCATTTTGAGATGGAACAACGGTTCATCCAACTGCAACAGGTTCTATGTGGGTAAAATCGGTGGATGAATATGATGCCAAATTCATCATGCTTGGCAGGTAAAGAATTCGTATCAAATACTATTCTGTTAAAACACATCGCTGTCCTGACATCAACATCTTATCAGGTTCGCGGCACATTTGATCCCGACTGATGAGATTCGGGCTAGAAAATTTCAACAGGGCTTAGACCCGGAAATTCTGGCGGCGTTATCCACAGGAGACTACTCGACTCATGAACTCGCCCTGAAGGCAGCTCGCCGTTATGAAGCTGTGGTGAAGAAGAAGGTGTAACGACTCTGAATTTACTGTATGAAATTTTTCAATTTAATGTACAGAATAGAGTTTACAAGCCTGAGTACGCTTTAAAAGTTAATTTTTGTTTAAGAACAGTAAGAAACAACTTGTAGCTCACTGGTAAAGCCTTTCACTACTATGACGTAGCCCTGTGTTCGAACCCCATCAGACACATTATATTTTTTCTGATTTTTCTTTTAAACTTTTTGGAAGCTCAAAACTTTACACGTGCAATCCACATAAAAATGAAAAGTCTGGAAAAATAAACATGTGGAAAATGATTTAAATACAGAGGAGGACACATAGCATGAATCCACCGGGCCTCCTCCAAAAAATGAACGGCGAGATACCCATTATGGCCGGCGCCGACGGGCCTCCCGTGGCTATTTATGCCCTTGCTTTACACACATGACTCTTGGCCTACCCCCATCACTCCTGCACTGTTTGATTACTCTGCAATCAAACAAAGACCCCTCAATTCCCCATTTTATTACATTTTAATGCATTTTAATTCACTCTTTTAATCCCAAAACCCTAATTCCACACTATAAATACTATACCATGCCCTAACCCTTCCTCATTCTGAAAATTCTAACCAAAACTCTCAAATTTTCTCAAGTACAAGTGGAGTAGAAGGGGAGTTAGCCAACAACCAATTTCCGGCGAGGAATCAAGGCTATTCCGGAGACCCCGCGATACCACGACCACTAATCTATCTTCTTCAACATTTCCCTTAACCTAATTCACTTGTAAGTCCTTCCCTATCCCTCTCTTTCTTCTTGAAAAGTTCTATTTTTCAGAACATGTCGGTAAGTGGAGTTAATACCGACATCTTATTCTAAATCCTAAAAATTTCACTATTTTTTCCATATCTTTCATCCAAATTCTTACCCAATGTTTATAACCATTAAACTAATGTTTAGAACCAACGTTCACTCAAAAATATCATGCTAAATAGCATTAATCTAACTTTTACATGAAAATACCATGAACTTTATATACATCATCTTTTATTCCTTTGTTTGAAAGTTCCTTTAGAAAATTTATGGGTTAATGACCTACCCCTCTCATACACACATGCTTCCATAGCACAATATCTCTTGAACATATTTTTTTACCATATTTCATCAAAATACCATCAACTATAAAAAAAACAGTTTTTTTTTGAATTGTATTTCAAAACCCTTTACAAATAAGCCTCTACAATCCTTTTTAGGAGACCCGCTATTGGATGGTGCAGATTATCACACATCCTTGGGCTGATAGAGCGAGATGCAGACATCTTCACGAAACATTCGGTCTTGAAAAGTTTTTAATACGATTTTAAAGAAAAACGAAATTTTCTACTTAATAATAAAAATTTATTTTTAATAATTATATAAATATTATAAAATCCATATATTTTCAAAATATAATAACTTATATTTTTTTCAAATAAAAGAATTACAGGTTTCATTAAAATACCATCAAGATAACAATATAAAACAGTTTACAGTAAAATACCATGAACTATTCAAGTTAAGGTAATTATCACTGAAATATCTCAATTCTTAAAATACACATCCATGGAAACCCTAAATAATATAAATAATTTCTCGAGGTTATTTTGAACTATATATTAAAAATATTTTTCATAAAACCCTCTCGAGTTATATAAAATTACATTTAAGGTCCTTAGTAAATATGGGTTTAAGCGGGATCAATTCTCTTGAGCCCCAGGGAGCCGGAGAAAGTGAGTGCTTGCTTATTTAAGGTAGAAAAACCCAACGGTGTTATCAATGGTAATTTTCTTGGAAAAAAACAAATCCTGCCGTCCATGTGTAGCAATTACCGATAACTCGCGAACTTAATTCAGGATCCAAATCAGTTCTAAGTGTCTGACTCAAGTCTAAGTCTAAACCAAACTTGAATCCAAACTCAAACCAGAATCCAATTCAAACATGAATCCAAATTCTAACATGTATACTTGAACCTGAACCTGAATACCAGAACAATATTAACATGCAAACATGACTTAACTTGACCGAACCATGATTATAATTTGACTTGATTACATGACTACTTGTTTACATTCTGAACCTGATTATATGAACAAATTGTATCCATGGTCTTGGCAAGTCTGATAATTATAATCTATACAACACATTACGGGGTTAACGGGGTAGATTGGTATAGAATATATTAAAAGTGGCACGATGATGGCCACTAAAAGACACCTACATGAACTCTCGTGCCGTTGTCCCATAGATTTTGACGGGCCTTGTACTTACATGTTACCATAGTCCACGGGACAGTTGGACTCCTCTCATATACATTGATACCTTCTTTACAAAACTACAAATAATTACGTTAGAGTAATAAACTGATACATGTATAACTTAACGGTTTCCTTTCACATTACTTGTTGTAATCGTTCCTTTCTTTTGGGACTTATCGAGCGCTAGTTCGCTGACGACATTCCTGTTTATTTCTTTCTTGGAATGTTTGTCAGGAGGATAGGACCCTCAGGAGATCGAGCTCAGTCCAGAGTACTTGGATCAAATTGAGGCACAGCCAGACTACTAGCTTTACTTGTATTTACCTTACAGTTTGTATGCCACTGTTTAGGCATTGCTTTTATCATTGTACATTTCCTTTTCAAATCAGTTGTATTGTAAAGATGAATGTTAATAAAAGTTGTTGTTTATATTATATCCCTTGTCATTTCTTGTGCTTTTCATATATTGCGTATTTATACTTAACGTATTTATTTCTGAGTAAATATGTTGTGTGCCCGTCATGTCTCCTTCCTCGTACACTGGGAAGTGGGGAATGACAGGTTTTGTTGGCGACCCTTGCGGGTCAGTTCTGCATGGAATCCTAAGCAGTATATCACAAGAATAATAAGAATCAATAACTATACATTCTTTACATTTCAAATTCCTTAAATCTATCCTAACCTTTCTTTTTCTATCAAGGTCATGAATTCTTCCAATAACACCAACACGAACGTCAATGGCAACACTCCACCACATACACTACCACCATAAATTACCGTTGCGGACGTAATGATAAGACTAATGGCGTTCCTTGAAGCAACTAGAAGTTTAGCTGAGTGACAGCAGGAGCAGGTTGCTCTCCTTCACCAAGGACTAGTTCATACTGAGGCAGCTTTGAGGGCAACTCATGATCATATCAAGAAGAAGGAAAGAACACCGCCAGTAAGGACTTGCAATTATTGTAAGAAGCTCGGACATGTGATAAAAGAATGTAGACAAGCTAATGGTCTTTTTATGATTTATGGATCGCCTAAACACAATCTAAAGGCATGCTCAAAGTACAGAGCAGACGCAAACTCCACACCAAGACTGACTATACAAGCTCCTACTACCCTCTTAGCTGTAACTGCACCACCTTCATGAGGACCACCTTTACCTCATCAGTACGAAATGTACCAACATGCACAGAGAAAAGTGCCAAGAGTCCAGACATTCACGATGCCGGTTGGAGAAGCCGAAGCCACTGGCCAAGTTATTACTGGTAATTCCCAATCCTTTCATCTTTTCAATCTTTGTATACCTCTATATTTTCTCCTTATATCTAAAACCAACTTCACACAACTTAGGTATTGTACTAGTAGACACTTTTCCTGCAATTACACTATTCGACACTGGAGCGTCACACTGCTTCATGTCGCAACGATTCGTGAGAACGCACGCGATTCCCGTGAAACCACTCATTTCACGCTGGAAATGTCAGTTCCGGGAATGGAGTCTTGAAGGCAACTATGGGATTTGATCAGTGTCCAGTTGTAGTTTGCGAACGAGAATTTTACGCGAATTTCAAAGTACTGGACATTACAAATTTCGATGTTGTGTTGGGAATGGGCTGGCTGGGAGTTTTCTATGCTATGATTGACTGCCGTCAAAGAAGGGTAGTAATCAGGCACCAGATCACCAGTCTTCTAATTCAAGAGTGGATATAGAATGTTGGAGCCAGAGAGATACCGTGACAAACCGAAGGATGCAGAAGTGTTTTCTCTCCTTGAGGATTGTCCTAGAGATATTGAGACAACATCAACTATATGCCAAGTACAGCAAGTGTGAATTTTGGCTAGATCAAGTCGGATTTCTCAAACACATTTTTTCAGGAAAAAGAATCTCAGTAGATCCAGCTAAAGTGTCAGGTGTCAGCGAATGGCCGACACCAAAAACGGTGAAGGATATTCAAAGTTTCTTGGGTTTAGCAGGATACTACCGAAGATTCATTGAAGGTTTCTCGAATATTGCAGCACCCCTGACCAAGCTCATACATAAAAATGAAGCATTCGTGTGGTCAGAAGCATGTGAACAGGCTTTTGTAGAACTCAAGGCAAGGTTAACTTTAGCTCCTATCCTCGTAATACCGGATCAATATGGAGGATTCGTCGTGCATTGTGATGCGTCCAATAAGGGATTAGGATGTGTTCTACACCAGCATGGAAAAGTTGTGGCCTTTGCATCGAGACAACTAAAAGTTCATGAGCGCAACTATCCAACACATGATCTGGAGTTGGCAGCCGTTATCTTTGCACTTAAGATTTGGCGCCACTATCTTCTGGGAGAACGAGTGGATATATACACGGACCACAAGAGTCTGAAGTATGTATTTACTCAGAAGGAGTTAAATATGTGTCACGCCCCGCTTCTTGGTATACGGCGAAGGGAACGCGACGAGGCCGCTACGTATTTACTCTGAAGTAAATATGCTAAGCGTATCTAAGCAATATAAAAGAAATGTACACAAGAGACAAATGTAATGAAACAACAACTTTATTTATTAACATTCTTTTATACAATGCATGAAAAAGTAAATTCATCTGAATGAAAGCGATGCCTAAACAGTGGCATAACAGAAATGGAAAGTACTAAAATGAAATGTGTACAAGTGTAACTACAGCTCGGGATCTTTAGTAAACTGGTCCAATTCTTCAGTGCTAGGCTCGATCTCTGGAAGGTCCGAAACACCTGACGACATTCAAAGGAGAAAGAAAGAGAATATCGTCAGCGAACAAATCGCTCGGTAAGTCCCAAAGATAAGGAAGAAGTAGAAAAGACAGAGAGTAAGAGAGAGTGTGTAGCTTTTAAAATTGTATTATATTGTTATAATGTTGTATTTATTAACGCTATTATTTATAGCTTGGTACAGAAGGATACCAGTGTATACGAGAGGAGTCTCACTTGCCCCAGAGACTAAGGTATCATGAACTCAAGGAACCGTTCATGCCACGGTACAACAGCAAAGGAATATAGGTTAGGTGTCTTATGGTTGTAGTCTCGTGCCACTTCTAACACCTTCCGTACCAATCTACCCCTTAAACCCCGCGATGCCTTGATTGCATTGTTTGTATTATATTGCAACTTGTATTGTCTTGCAATATAGATTGTATAATTGGATGACTTGCCGAAACCATGATATCAGTAAATAGATGTAACTAGAGAATCATGGATGTAACTGAAGAATCATGTAGATGGAAGTATATCCATGGTTCAGTTCAGTCAATATAGATTGAATTGTTTGAACAGATTGAATATATGTATTCAAGGATTCATATTGAATTGTAGATTGTAGATTATACTTGAATCATATTCAAGTCAGATTATTTATAATGAGACTCAGTCTGAGTCCGAACAATTAGAAAGATAAATTGAAGTCCTGAATTAGGTTTTGATGTTATCGGTAACCGCTGCACATGGGCGGCAGGATTTGTGTCTTTTTCAAAGACGATTACCGTGTTGATAACACAGTTGTTAAGTTGTCTACCTTAAATAGGCAAGCACCCACTTCTCCGGCTCCCTGAGGCTCAAGAGATTAGTCCCGCTTAAACCTATATTTACTAGGGTCCTTATCGTAATTTATAAAACTTGAGGGGGTTTTATGTAAAAATAATTTCGTATAATTTACAAAATACACCTCAAGAATTTAATTATCGTTTTTAGAGTTTTCATAGTTGTGGATTTTCTATTTGTGACATTTCTAGTGAACAAACATATTTTTTATAATATAGGGTATTTAATTGTAATATTGAACTTATATGGAATTTCATGGTATTTTCATGTAAAGTGATATTTTTTATTTAGAAAAGTTTGAATATTTATATTATATCAAAAATAGGTATTTTTATAATACATATATATATATATATATATATTTATAAAAATAATTTTATTATTTTATAGAAATCTCATTTTCGTAAGATATTTGTATTTCAAATCTTTCGAGACCGAATACTCCTTGCGGAGGTCTGCACCTAGCACTACTAAGCCCAGGGATGTGCGATAATCCGCACCATCTCATTCGGGTTCCCCAAAAATGGGTTGTAGCGGCGCTTTGCAAAGATTTGTAAAAATACGTAATCTTGTAGAAAACGGTTTTAATAGTAAATGGTATTTATATGTAAAATTTCGTTTTCCCGTATTCTATATTCCCGAAAGGTATTATTCTATGTTGCATATGAATGTTATGAGGAGATAGGTCATTACCTCATGGTCTAATTAAAGGTATAGCAAGATTAATGATGTTTTAAAGTCGAAACTAAACTACATGGTATTTTACTGAAAAAGAGCGGTAAAAGTTACAAAATAAAATATTTTGCTATGAAACTTGTTCAACATGTTTTTTTACTGATTAATAGTCAAGATATAAGAGTTTAATATAGTTGTGTTAAGGAAAATTGAACTTTATAAAGAAAACCGAATCGGAAGTCGGATTTAACTCCGCTTCCGTTGGGTTTTAATAAAAGAAGTTTTAAGAATAGATTAGAGAGGAGGGAGGTGGGACTTACGGGTTTAGAGTAAAAAGAAGAGGGAGAGGAAGCGGTAGGAGGCGTCGGTGCGTCGTTTTGTTGCCGGGAGCTCCTAGGGTCGCCGTCGGAATTTCGCCGGAGTTTCGCCTTTTGCTAACTCCACTTGCACACAAAAGTTCTATAGAGTTTTCTTAAGAGTTTGGACAGAATTGTGAGTGAGGGGGTGTGTTTAGGGGTGGTATTTATATGGTAAAACTAGGGTTAGGGTAGGTGAAAAGTTGTATTAAAAATGTATTAAAAATTGTATTAAAAATATGGTTTAATGGGGTCAGAGTTCTGTTCATGTGCAGGAAATTTAAAGTATACAGGAGTTTCCAGAAGACAAAGAGGCACAAGTTTCATGATGGGTCAACTTGGATTCAGCCGAGTCAACCCGGCCTCTCCGGCAGAATCGGCCAAGTTGCCTGCCCGAGTCGACCGAGTCGCCTGCCCGAGCCAGCTGAGTCGGGCCGGGGCTCGCCGTCAAAGGTCCGTCGTCGTCTGGTTGGCATAGTGGGGTAGTTTGTTTTTAGTGTGACTTTTGGTTTTATGGATTTAGCACGTGTAGACTCTTGGAATTCTAAAAATTTAAAAAGAAATCAATATTAAAAATAATGTGGGTGATGGGATTTGAACTCTGGTGCTTTGGTTCAGCAGTGTAAGGTCTTACCAATGAGCTACAAGCTCATTCTTGCTATTAAAAAGCAAATCAAATTTATAACTTGTGCTCAGGCAAAAGTACATCTTTCTGTATTTTTGAAAAAAAAATTGTACAGAAAGTTGTACAGAAAGTTTAGGGTTGTTACAATATGCGACAAAGAAGATGGCTAAAACTTATGGCGAATTTCAACATCAACTTACAATATCATCCAGGGAAGGTGAATGTAGTTCCTGATGCACTTATCCGTCAGCCATTATCAATGAATCTCACCGCTCAGTGGAAGCTTCAGCAGGAATTGCACGAGATGGAGATCGAGGTAGTTATGCCAGGTAATGCTTCAGAGTTGATGAACTTACAGGTCCAGTCTACTATTGTCAATCAGATCATGGCAGCTCAAGCAAGTGACTTCATTATCCATGAAGACGGATCCTTGAGATATGGAAGTAGATTATGTGACCACAAGGTCCTGTTCGAGAAGAGTTGATGAAAGAAGCTCACAGCTTTCCGTACTCAGTACACTCCAGTGGTACCAAAATGTATAAAGATCTACGGCAACACTACTGGTGGCATGGAATGAAGCATGAAGTAGCCAGAAGCGTAGCCAAGTGTTTGGTGTGTCAGCAAGTAAAGGCTGAACATCACAGAACTGCTGGTCTATTTCAGCCGTTACCAATTCCAGAATGGAAATGGCAGTACATTACCATGGGTAACGACGGGTATGGGTTATTGTGGATCGACTGCCCTTCTTCGCAGCACGAAGGGTAACGACGCAGTATGGGTTATTGTGGATCGACTCACCAAGTCGGCTTACTTTATTCCCTTTCGAGTTGGCCAATCTACCAAGACGTTAGCAAAGAAGTACATGGAGGTAAGCATGAATCTAAAGTAAGATTTAACCTCAAAGTGTACTATTTTTTAATAACCATGAACTCATGCAGGAGATTGTGAGATTACATGGAGTACTGGTTTGCATCGTCTCCGATCGTGACACCAAATTCCGATCACAATTTTGGCAGAATTTGCAAGCTAGCCTGGGAACGAGTCTGAACTTCAGCATGGCTTACCATCCACAAACGGACGGACAGTCTGAGCGAACAATTCAGATTCTGGAGGACATACTAAGAGCTTGTATATTAGACTTCGGAGGTTCGTGGGAAGATCACCTACACCTTATGGAGTTTTCATACAACTGAAAGTCTACCCTAGCACCACAACAAGGTTTTTATAGCTTCAAGCATGCCAAATTTAAAATATTTTAGGTGTTAAGTTTGACTAAACAAGATCTTAACTAGAATATTAGGGTTTACTATGTGATGATATAAAGAATAAAGAGAAGGAAAGAGCATACAACCTTTGATGACTGCGTCCTTATCTTCTAAAGCTCTGGGTTGTATTCCACGCGACTCCAGTAGGATCCTCTTCGAGTTTGAACGAGCCTCTTCCGTGATCTTCGCGCCGAAGACGATCCACCCGAAATCCCTCTAGCTCAAGTTACCTCTTCACTAAACTATTTTTTTAGCGAAGGAAACACGCTACACTTGATTGCTAGTCAAGTGTGGTTTAGCTCACTAGTTTGTTCAAAACTCCATGGTTCACATCACATGTGAAGGGTTGGAGTTTTGATGCATGAAGAGGAAGAAGAAAAAGCAGAGGTGAAGAGCTCAAGAGAGAAACACAAGAATGAGCTCAAGTGAAGAAAAATGGCTAAGGCAAAACTCAATGAAGAATGGCTCTCCCACGCACTTATTGAAGCATGCTTGATTTTTCAATAAAAAATCACACCCATGCTTCAATAGTATAGCCAAATGAAATAAAATATCATATGAACCATGCTTCACCCATACCCTCCATATCTCTTCACTTTCCACCACATTTTTCTATTTTCCATAAAATAGAATAACATGCCATGCTTCATAAAATATATATATATATATATATATATATATATATATATATTATAAAGAATAATTAGTGAGCTAATGATATTAGACAAGATATGATTATATAAAATATAATATATATATCACATTATTAAATCAACACTTGATTTAATAATCCGGTTATATCACATATGACCGACTAATATCATTTATCTGTGTATCACATTATTAAATCAACACTTGATTCGATAATCTGGTTATATCACATATAACCTAACTTGATAACAGATAACTGCCAGATTATAATACGGTATCACATACACGTATTTAATCAGGTCCACGCACATATCACATATGTGTCCTACTTTGTTTCGCTTGAACTAGGAAACTTCTGTGTGGGATTATAAAGACTCGTGAATACGACAGCAGTAGGTGATGATCACATCAGTCACCTACAAACCGTCAGCGATACTAGGTGGTCGTAACGGCTGCCCGAGTATTGAGCGATATGAAGATCAACAAGCAAGCTTGTCCATACTATCCATGAAGCCTATCAGTAACACAACTGTACAGTCCGGTCTCTTCGTCTGATATGTTATATATCATGTCTAGGGGTGGTAAATGTCAGACCCCAGTAACGTGATAAGTCATGCCGATGTCTATCCTATAACGGTTCGAGAAACTACTAACTCTTATCAGAAATCTCAGCAGCGGCCCTGGCCGAGGACATCCAGTTATAGTCAATCGAGTAAAGCGCAATATCAGCCCCAATACCGGGAGAGACGAAACCCCTCCTATCGCTCATTGCCTCCATGTGACTCGGGACTGTACCCAAAATCCACCTGTTTGCATGACTCCTTTGAACGTGGTAGGGAGGAAATCAAAGCACAGTGAGAGCCACACAAGACTCTATGACGATCTCAGGTCTACAGACTAACATATATCAGTGTCGCCTGAGGACTGCTATCTGACGATAGGGATACTACCAACTAGGAGTCCTCGGTAAGTCCTGTTCGGTGTACCCATTCTCCAATGAGCACCTGTGTATAATCTTTGATGTCACACACCAATGGTTGTGGGATCAACCATCGCCCTCCAAGGGACAAGAAACGTACACACTAGTCTACTCTGGAATATCGATGTCATATCTCGATATCCCCACGACTAGGAATGTTAAAGGATGTACTTTTGGACCACCCTGGCCCCACTAATATGATCTCATCATAATCCTGGTAGTCAAGTACATATCGTAAGGGCTTTATCAACATGTAAGAGAAAGACAGTATAAGAATACCAATCCACATGTTAAGATAAAGAGTAACCAGATAGCATACTATCATGTCGAGCAAGAAAGTCCTCTATGTAGATGTTCAAGCATCCACTATAATATACATCAATGTACAATAATGTCCTCTAGGGCATACATATTCCTAACAACAGTAAGTCGATGTACAACACCCTACGACTTGCGGGGAGGCGGAAAATTGAAAAACGATCTTGTTCTTTGCGTAAACATCGACTAACCGAGAATCTTTGCTAAACTATAACTAACAAGAAACATAGAAGTTGTTAACTACTATGATAAGTGATTATACCTAATGAACCGTGTCCTTCTCCTTTTCGTTATCCACCTCCTTCTCGGCCTCCTCCACGTAATAGATGATCCACCCGAGAGCTATACTCCAAGCTTCACCTCTAACTTGAGGTAACTAGTTTCTTAAAGTGCTAATCTAAGCAACCTAGATGATATAGAGTTGGATTATGGATGTATTAGTCTAGCTAACCCGTGATCTCAACACATGAGAGGTTAGGGTTAAGGTTTGAAGAGAGAGAGCTTGAGGAGAGAGAAGGTGAGAATGATAATCAATTGAAATTGTTTCTCACTTCTAATATATCATGAAGCATAAATAATATCAAATAAAATAAATCAAGTATCATCATGCTTCATTTAATATGTGCAATGAATCATCAAGTGAGTCATTAAGCAATAAATGCTTCATTAACTCGCTTGAATGATTCATCTCATGAGTCACAAAATCAATTAATGCTAATGCCACCTAAACCCTCAAGTCACCATCCTTCTAGAAGCTTCCCGCGAAATTACGAGAACGCCCCTCCTATCCGTGAAAACACGGAAAAATTTTAGACTGTATAAATCCAATAACCTGGTACTAGAAACTGGCTTAAACCAAAGCCGGCTAGTAAAAACTGTCCGAATGTCGTACGTGCGTAAACACACGTATGCGTCCAAACCCTTGTCGTAAAAACCATACGACCTCTATATCGTTTCGCCTGGAGTAGGGAAACTCTCTGTGTGGGACTCTAAAGACTCGACTACTACGCTGGCAGTGGGTTTAACCACAGACCGCAAGCGGCACTAGCTGTACATAACGGTCCTCAGGTAGATGTCGATAAGAAGGCCGATGAGGAAACCCATCCGAACTTCTACTGAGCCTGATGTGACAATCTCCGTACAGTCCGGTCTGTTCGTCTAAGACTATAGCATATCGGGCCTAGGGGGCGGAAAGCATCGGTCCCCTAATATTGGTATAAGTCGTGTCGGAGCGTAGCCCATTACACCCTGAGAAACAACTGGAACCTACCAGTAAATCTCGCTTGCCCTGGCCAGGGACTTTGCGTAATGGCTCTCTGACACAGCGCGATATCAACTCCCAATACCGGGAGAGATGAATCCTGTCTAACCGCCACTGCCTCCAAGTGCTCGGGACTGCACCCAACTGCTACCTGTTTGCACGACTCCTTTGAGCCGTGGTAGGGTAGCAATCTAAGAACAGTGGGACACACTCGAGGCGAAGTAGCAGTGTCAAGTCTGCGGACTATGTTGTACTCATGTCACCTGGGAACTGCTAACTGACGACGGGTATAATACCAACCAACAGTTCCCCGCGAGTCTTGTCCGGTGTACCCGTAACCTAACGAGCACATGTATACTATCTCCAGTACGATGTACCGACGGCTGTGGGACAGACCATCTCCCCAACTGGGATGAGAAGCGTACACACTAGTCTACTCCGGAGTATCAATGCCCTGTCTCGATAATCCTACGACTAGGGACCTGAAAAAGGATGTGCTTGTAGAGTACCCAGCCCCCACTAGTGTGACTGCCATCACAACGCTGGTAGTCAAGCAAGATCCTAAGAGCTCTATCAATACGTATACTCACATATTAATATAGATAAAACCAAGTAGCATACTACCATGTTTAGCAAGACTGTTACATAACTGTGAATATCCCAAGCTTCCATTAAGTAATATACAAGCTAGTATGATACAATAATGGCCCCTAGGGCATATACACTAACAATCTCCCACTTGCACTAGGGCCATGTACTGGCATATCGAAAACCGATGATCTCGAGTAGCCTCTCGAACTGAATCTAAGGTAGGGCCTTTGTGAATGGATCGGCAATGTTCTCTTCAGTAGCAACTCTCCGGACCTCGATCTCCCGGCGATCTATGATCTCCCTGATCAGGTGATACCGCCTTAAGATGTGTCTGGACTTCTGATGGGACCTTGGTTCCTTCGCTAAAGTTATAGCTCCATTGTTGTCGCAATACAGAGGTATTGGATCAACAATGGTGGGAATTGTTCCCGCCAAAAATTTCTGCGCAAAAGAGCCCAAGGTATCAAATGGCAGCGATACGCTTAAGGAAATGCGAACCAATATCTTCCGGCCTGTATTTTGATAAGTTCCCGAAGGAGGAACTATTAAATTCTGATTTTATTGGAAGAATCTCGAAAAACCCTTCGATTTGATATATTATGGGCCTCATAATTCATCCGGGATCAAAAGTTATGAGGCATCACGTGTCCACACGTAATGGACCTTTAAGAACCCGCTGGAGGAGTTAAAAGATATAATAAAAACTCAGAAAAGACCCCAATGGGGCATCACGTGCAGACACGTGATGGGATCTTAAGGCCTCTAAAATAATGAATAGAATTAAATTCTAAAATCTGTTCCCTGATTAAAAATCAGAAGTTACCTCAATGAGGTATCACGTGCTCACATATGACCAATGGTCATGTATTGACACGTGATGGTTAAAACAACAACATAAACAAGCGGCTGTTAAAAGAACCAATTTGGGGGTCACGTGCTCACACGTGACCAAGGGTCACGTGCCAGCACGTGAAAGGCTTTGAAAGCCTTAAAGTTTAATAGAATTAAAATACTAAATTTCTCTAAAATCTTTCGAAATAGAATTAAATTCTAAAAGCTTCTAAATCTTTCCAAATGGAAAAGAATTATGGGGACCGTTGGATTAAAGATCCAAGGGTGATTAAATATCACCAATTTATGGAAAAATCTTAGACAAGGAAAGATTTCCCCAAATCTCACCGGAAATAACAAACAGAATATCTTTGGATTCAAAATCCAACGGTGAATAAAATTCACTGAATGATCTAAAGGCTCATATTAAATATGAAAACAAATCAAATCTTTCAATGGGAGATTTGCTAAACAAATTGATTATTTTCCTTCTCCTATAAATAGGAGCCAAGAAAAGAAGAGGAGGAGGACCCTTTTTGGAGAGAAAAACAGAGAGAGGAGAATTTAATTCTCAAGAGGGAAGAAAAGAAAGGAGAATTTAATTCTCAAGAAAGAAAACCCTAGGTGAGAAAAGAAAGGGAATCAAAACTTCAAACAGAGAATTTAATTCTCAAAATCCAAGAGTTTAACTCTTATACAAAAAAGAACTTAGTTCTTCTTCTGGTTGAAGATCTGCACAGAGCACATCTTCCCATAAGTTGAGAATTTAATTCTCATCGGGTCGAGATCCTGCCATGCAGATCCTAAACTTAGAAGGGGAATTGAGTTTTGAGAATTTAATTCTCTTAAAACAAAACTAGGGTTTAACCCTAATCAAGAATTTAATTCTTTTACATATCTGGGAATTTAATTCCTTTAAAAAGAAATCAGGGTTTCATCCTAAATAAGAATTTAATTCAATAGGAATTTAATTCCTCCAAAATCATAATTAGGGTTTAACCCTACAGAGAATTCAATTCTTAAAAGATCTCTGTTCATGAAAAGAACTAGGGTCATGTGCCCCCACGTGCCCCTTGAAAAGAACCCTGAAGAAAAGAAGCTTTGAGGCAATGCCTCACGTGCTCCCACGTGACTCCCAAAATGCAGAAAGAAGAAACAAAAGAAAAGAAGCTTTGGGCGCTCTCACGTGTCCCCACGTGACCCCTCAGCAAGTGCTGTAATTATCGATGCATAAATCCCCATCACGTGCCAACACGTGATGCTCTAAAATAAAGATGAAAAGTGTTTAACACTTATTCGCAGATTTGAGGATAAAACAAAGGAGATCTGGCTCCACATTTAGGGCGCCCTCACGTGTCACTACGTGACCCCTAATGAGCGTTCTAGCAGACCAGAGTGGGGGCCTCCATCACGTGCTCACACGTGATGGCCGTCAGGATTAAAAGAGTTAAACACTGATCTGCAGAATAAAATAAGGAAAATCAGGGCGCTCTCACGTGTCCACACGTGACCCCTCTCTCTTTAGTGTAAAACACTAACTTGAAATCTTTGATTACCAGTGTTTAACACTAATTTGCTTTAGTATTTAACACTAATTTGAAAGCCCTGTTTCTAGTGTTTAACACTGGTTATCTTTTAGTGTTTAACACTAACTTGCTAATTTTATTCCCAGTGTTCAACACTGTTGGTCTTTAGTGTTTAACACTAACTTTAGCCCAATTGGCTAAGTTTCTAGAAGCAAAGTCTCTCCTTCAATGAGCCAACAAAGGGACAATATTTCAAACATAATTGGACTTAGCCCAAACTGGTCATAAGTTCTCAAATCATCTTGAACTGAGCACATCTGCTCTTTCAACCAACTTTGGTTCAAGGGTACATCTCTGAACTCCTCTGATATTTGCCGTTGTAATCCTTCAACGTCGTCAGAGAGGTGACGGGTCCCGACAACCACACATTAATACGGACTGTGGGGTCCTTAAACTCATGGACTTATGCGTCCTTAAACCAACATCCGTCCCTAAAATGGAAATGATGGACCACTATGTCCTTAAACTAGTATCGGACCACTACGTCCTTAAACTGGTATTGGACCACTACGTCCTTAAACTGGAACAATAGAGCCCAAATGCTCTTTTGTCGGATCTAAACGATCCTGTTAAGTTGATCTTAGTCTCAAATTAGACTAACGTACCCTTAACAAATGTTCGAGTTGATCTTAGCCTCAAATACGGCTAACGTATCCTCAAACCAAAACCACAAACCCAAATCTAAGTAAATACGGATTTGGACTAATCCACGTCCTACGGGCGACGACATAAATTAGTCTCCGTATACAATCCACGGGCAACCACAAACAAAACAAACACCCACGACACGAAGTGAAATTCTGGAGAAGGAGAAAGTTGTTACCGTGATGCGGTAGCGTAATTAACTGCAGGGGCTTGCGCCTGCAGGGAAGAGCATCCCACAATTAAAAACCCCTCAAGCGATGGGGAATCTGACGAAGTCTGCTACATCGGCCGCATCCGTCTAAACCTCCGATGCACGGTGCCATAAATCAACTTGGCATCTTCGAAGAGGTGGACGGATAAAACCAAATAGCATCTGCCCCGAATCTCAGGCCAGACGTCCACGTCTTGGCCGCCATTCGGAGGGGAACAGGAACCACCTGAAGTTCTGTTATGAACTTCTTCATCCAGACCGCTTCTTTTGCGGCATCGCAAGCAGCAATATACTCCGCTTCCATCGTCGAGTCAGCAACGGTGTCCTGCTTAGAACTCTTCCAGCACACCGCCCCTCCATTGAGGGTAAAGACATAACCTGACATAGACTTGGAATCGTCCTTATCACTCTGGAAGCCGGAATCAGCAAAGGCCTCCATCTTGAGGTCTTTTCCGCCGTAAACCAAGAACATCTCCTTAGTCCTTCTCAGGTACTTGAAAATGTTCTTTACTGCTATCCAGTGCTTCTCCCCTGGGTCTGACTGATACCGGCTTACCACGCTCAGTGCGTAAGCTACATCTGGTCTGGTGCACAACATCGCATACATTATAGAGCCTACCGCAGAAGCGTAGGGTATAATCGACATGCGATCCCTTTCCAAATCAGTCTTGGAAGACATCTCTTTGGATAGGGTGATTCCGTGACAAGCCGGTAGATTACCGCGCTTAGAATCTTCCATACTGAATCTTTTCAGTATAGTGTTGATATACCTGGACTGCAAAAGTCCCAACATCCTCTTGGATCTATCACGATAGATCCGGATCCCAAGAATGTAAGAGGCATCACCCAGGTCTTTCATGGAGAACCTGTGTGACAAGAATCCTTTGACAGATTGCAGCATAGGAATGTCATTTCCTATCAATAGAATGTCATCCACGTACAAGACGAGGAATACGACAGTTCGTGCTACAACTTTACTATATATACATGGTTCATCTGGATTTTTGATAAAGTCATATTCTTTGACCATTTCATCAAAAAAGATGTTCCAACTCCGCGATGCCTGTTTTAGTCCATAAATGGACTTAAGCAACTTGCATACTTTCCCGCTGCTCCCACTCTGATTGAAACCTTCTGGCTGATCCATATAGACGCACTCTTCTAAATTGCCATTCAGAAAAGCCGTCTTTCGTCCATCTGCCAGATTTCAAAATCATGGAAGGCAGCAATAGCAAGAAGGACCCGAATGGATTTGAGCATAGCCACTGGAGAAAAAGTTTCGTCATAGTCCAAACCAGGTCTTTGACGAAAACCCTTTGCAGCAAGTCTAGCCTTATAGGTTTCCACCTGTCCATCTACACCAATCTTTTTCTTCAAGATCCATTTGCATCCTATGGGTTTTACCCCATCTGGAGCAAAGTCCAAAGTCCATACTTTGTTGGTGCACATGGACTCCATTTCGGTCCGCATTGCATCTAGCCATCGTACCGAGTCGCCGCTCTGGATAGCCTGCTGGAAGCTAGTAGGTTCATCATCATCTATGACGCAATCCTCTCTATCCCCATCTATGAGAAAACCGTAGTATCTCTCAGGCGGATGAGACGGCCTACTACTCCTGCGGAGGGGTGCGGGAATGTCATATTCTTCTTGAACTACTGGTTCTATCAAACTTTCAGTAGTAGTTTGTGGTTCTGGAATTTCTTCCAGTTCTATTTCGCTCCCACTTATTTCCTTTTCTAAAAACTGCTGTTCTAGAAAATGGGCATTACGAGAAACAAAAACCTTTTGTTCCTCTGCGTAATAGAAATAATATCCCTTGGATTTCTTTGGATATCCCACAAACTTACACTGTACTGATCATGCCTCGAGCTTGTCCGCATGCTGCTTTTTAACAAAAGCTGGACATCCCCATATCTTCATATACTGAAGATGGGGTTTCTTCCCACTCCACATCTGATATGGGGTGGTAGGCACAGTCTTAGTAGGAGCCCTGTTCAGAAGATATGCTGCTGATTCTAGCGCATAACCCCAGAAAGATCGCGGTAACTCAGCATTACTCATCATGGAACGTACCATATCCAATAGGGTTCGATTCCGTCTCTCCGATACACCGTTATGTTGTGGAGTGTATGGAGGAGTAAGCTGAGAGAGAATTCCTTTCTCTTTTAGGTAACCTAGGAACTCGGCACTTAAGTATTCACTACCTCGATCAGATCTTAGTGTCTTGATACTTTTGCCGGTTTGGTTTTCTACTTCATTCTTATACTCTTGAAATTTTTCAAAAGCCTCGGATTTATGTTTCATCAGATAAATGAATTCGTACCTTGAGTAATCATTCGTAAAAGTAATGAAATAGGAAAAACCATCTCTTGCATGTGTAGACATTGGACCACATACACCGCTGTGTATGAGTCCCAAGAGCTCGCTCGCTCTTACTCCATGTCCAGTGAATGGAGTCTTTGTCATCTTTCCTTTGAGACATGATTGACAAGTGGCATAAGTTTGATATTCGAACGAGTCCAAATATCCTTCTCTATGTAACTTAGTCAACCTTTTCTCATTGATGTGACCTAGTCTACAATGCCATAAGAAAGCCTTATTTAAATCTGGAGACTTTCTTTTTAGTGTGTTCTGGACATTGAAAATTTGGAGTTGGTTTAAGACATATATACCGTTATCCAGTGTACCGGACCCAATCAAACTATGATTAAGGTGGATGTTAACAACATCACTTACAAACGTGAAATCATAACTTTTATTTGATAACAAGGAAACTGATATGATATTACACGTTAAGCTAGGTACACAAAAACAGTTATGTAAAACCAAAATGTGTCCACTCGTTAATCCCGGGTGATAATCCCCTACGGACACAGCTCCCACGCTAGCTCCGTTAGCAACCATCAGGGTCATATCACCATCCTTCAACACTCTACGGTTTCTCAGTGCCTGCAATGAATTACATATATGAGATCCTGATCCGGTATCCAATACCCAAGAAGTAGAGTTGATTGACAGACAATTCTCAATTACAAACACACCTGAAGTCGAAGCCACAGCTTGCTTCGGTTCCTGGTTCTTGGCGTTCCACGCCTTGCAGTCTTTCTTCCAGTGCCCTTTCCTATGACAATGGAAGCACTCATCCTGGGTCACTACCGGTACCGCAAACTTTTTCTTTCCCTTCGCTCCCACCTTACTAACACCTCCTCTAAGTTTAGTGGCGGCCTTCTTCTTCCTTCCTTTAGCCCTAGCCTTAGACCCGGAAGAAGAAGCACCGCTAACAAACATAGCGGGTGTTTCCCTTGCCTTCTGCAAGGTGCCCTCTGCACTCCTCAACATGTTAAGGAGTTCTGGAAGTTCAACTTCTTTTCTTTGAATGTTGAAATTCAGAATAAACTGGGCGTAGGTGGAAGGAAGGGACTGGAGAATCAGGTCTGTATAGAGATCATTATCCAAAGTCGTCCCAAGGTCTGCGAGCTCTTCTATATAGCCAATCATCTTTAGGACATGTTCTCCTACCGATGATCCGACGGCCAACCTCGCTCGAAACAAGTTCTTTGAGGTCTCGTATCTTGCTATACGAGATTGCTCTCCATAAAGTTCCTTTGTATGGAGAAATATGGCATCAAGATCCATATCCTCGTGCCTCCTCTGATGTTCATTGTTCATCGAGGCAAGCACGATGCACTTGGCCTTCGCGCAATCATACTCCCAGGTTTTGCGGATTTACTTATCCGCATTACTGGATTTGGGACCTGGGACTGCAGGTGCCTTAGCGGTGAGGACGTACCCCAATTTGTCATAGGTCAAAGCCATTTTGACATTCCGCAGCCAATCTTTATAGTTTGGCTCTGTCAGTATATTTTTCTCTAAAAGTAACTTAAGTCCAGTCATTTTCAGGGTCGCTGCAAGTAGGAGAGAGAGAAGAAACGCTTTAGCATGATGCTCTTGCAAGTTTAGAGTGGTTTTTAATTTATCTAAACTGGATGGCTCCCACTGTTTCTCGAATCCTTCCTCAAACCATAAAAGAAGAATTAGCCAGGACTATTCTCACCGTACAATACTTGCTTAACCGTTCAGCCAGGCCGGTGTCGGTACTTCGAGGGAGGTTTTCCAACGCTTTCGTGAAGTTCCTTAATTAAATAACCTCTTTTCTCTGAGGGCGTAGCCCCGCCGACACCTTTCTCGACACCTACTTGGTTTATAGCATTGATCGTTAAGTGACGAATCTCCTGATGAGTAGCATATACTCACAGTAGGATTGGGATCCAAATATCATCGTATGATAATGTTGAAGGAATCCTACCAACATTCATCACACTCCAAATGGAATGCATCTCTTTGCAAATTTCAGTTTCTTTAGAAATTCCCGATATAAATTTTTGCCCCATGCTCTTATGATCTTGGCTTTGGTCAAAATGTCATAAGTCACATGTCAAGTTCTACCCGTCATTATCTTGTCAATTTGAACCCATCCGTACATACCCCTGACTTTGGACAAATGATAATACGACTGTCCCAAACTAACTCATCTATCTATGCAACAAATGAATACCCAGCAGCTACCAAACACTATGCCTTGACTTTGGCCAAAATGCATAGCTTGAATACTACTGAATACCCAAATGAAATGACGGAGGGCTACGAATGGTTTTGGCGAAACCGTGAACGTAGTGAACTTGATATGACCGAAGGAACCTGATAGCTTTTAAAAGGAGTGGTTAAAGCTCCGCGATTAAAAATATCTTCTGTTTTAAAATAACCGAGTGGTTTCTTTTAAATTGTTCCAACGATTCAACTTTTGGTTTATTTTCTTTGCATTAATAATAATGCGTCCCATCATTAACTTATCATTGCAGAAAACAACGAAAATACAACGTCCTCTTATGCCATCCGCATTCGCCACTGGGTCCCGTCATCACCCGTTAGGTTACTTAACTAACGGCAGAGCGGGGGCTGGGCTAGCTCGGGTGTAAAACATAAGTGACGTCTAAATAGCTATCATATATAGATATTGTACATTCGTCAGACGCAATAATAGGCATTCCAGATCACAGATGAACATTATTGGATATGTAAGCAATCCGCGTTTGTTTTGAGCCTGCAACAAAAGACGGATTACACAGTTGTGATGAATAGCCATTACCCCACCCTAGACCCCTACGGGTACGGCAAACTACCCGCCAAATACCCGAAGTGAAGCGGTCTCCCTCAACAACGTGAGTAGGCCACTAAACACTTCAAAGTACCCGGTAGTTTGTGCACCCCACCTTGGGTCTAACCTAGGAGCAAAAACAGTAAAATGAAATAATACAACGGTGGCTGCAACCGCAACCTGGATGTGCCCCGCAAAATAATATTACAACATATTACAATTACTTTGAATGAATGAATATAACAACCCATCACAAACCCCGGCTAACAATCACAACAATCCAATACAGTTCATAACCACAAACAGTAAAAACCATTACAAAAATGTGCAACCCCCTGCCAACCGACATACTAGCAGTTAGGGGAGGTTTACGAACACATTAAACAGTTCACAGATATAACCAAATTAGCAAACATCGTATAATTTCGATCGAGCAAACATATCAGATTCTACTCCAAAACTTCTCTGTGCACCTGAGACTTGAGCAAAAAATAAACATTCCAGAAAAGACAAAAACATCACAGAAGAGCCACTGGAAAAACTTGGGCCGAATCGGCTCCAACTCGGCCGCGGATCCGCGGCGGATCGGTGGGATCGGCCGCGGTTCCGCGGCTGTTTAGCCGATTCATGAACCCAATTTTTTTCAGTGTTCTTATATTTCTCTGTAGGTTATTCTGCAGGTCCCTGAAAAATTTTTAGAGCCTGTTTTAAATTCGACAGAAACTTAGTGATATCGATGTCTTTTTCGGTTCGTTTTGCGTTCGAAATTCATACGACTTTGCTAATAAGTTAATTATTGTTTAGCGAGGCTCTGATACCACTGTAAGTCGATGTACAACACCCCACGACTTGCGGGGAGGCGGAAAATTGAAAAACGATCTTGTTCTTTGCGTAAACATCGACTAACCGAGAATCTTTACTAAACTATAACTAACAAGAAACATAGAAGTTGTTAACTACTATGATAAGTGATTATACCTAATGAACCATGTCCTTCTCCTTTTCGTTATCCACCTCCTTCTCGGCCTCCTCCACGTAATAGATGATCCACCCGAGAGCTATACTCTAAGCTTCACCTCTATCTTGAGGTAACTAGGTTTCTTAAAGTGCTAATCTAAGCAACCTAGGTGATATAAAGTTGGATTATGGATGTATTAGTCTAGCTAACCCTTGATCTCAACACATGAGAGGTTAGGGTTAGGTTTTGAAGAGAGAGAGCTTGAGGAGAGAGAAGGTGAGAATGATAATCAATTGAAATTGTTTCTCACTTCTAATATATCATGAAGCATAAAGAATATCAAATAAAATAAATTAAGTGATTTATCATCATGCTTCATTTAATATGTGCAATGAATCATCAAGTGAGTCATTAAGTAATAAATGCTTCATTAACTCACTTGAATGATTCATCTCATGAGTCACAAAATCAATTAATGCTAATGCCACCTAAACCCTCAAGTCACCATCCTTCTAGAAGCTTCCCGCGAAATTACGAGAACGCCCCTCCTATCCGTGAAAACACGGAAAAACTTTAGACTGTATAAATCCAATAACCTGATACTAGAAACTGGCTTAAACCAAAGCCGGCTAGTAAAAACTGTCCGAATGTCGTACGTGCGTAAACACACGTATGCGTCTGAACCCTTGTCGTAAAAACCATACGACCTCTATATCGTTTCGCCTGGAGTAGGGAAACTCTCTGTGTGGGACTCTAAAGACTCGACTACTATGCTGGCAGTGGGTTTAACCACAGACCGCAAGCGGCACTAGCTGTACGTAACGGTCCCCAGGTAGATGTCGATAAGAAGGCCGATGAGGAAACCCATCCGAACACCTACTGAGCCTGATGTGAAAATCTCCGTACAGTCTGTTCTGTTCGTCTAAGACTATCGCATATCGGGCCTAGGGGCGGCAAGCATCAGTCCCCTAATAGCGGTATAAGTCGTGTCGGAGCATAGCCCATTACACCCTGAGAAACAACTGGAACCTACCAGTAAATCTCGCTTGCCCTGGCCAGGGACTTTGCATAATGGCTCTCTGACACAGTGCGATATCAACTCCCAATATCGGGAGAGACGAATCCTGTCTAACCGCCACTGCCTCCAAGTTCTCGGGACTATACCCAACTGCTACCTGTTTGCACGACTCCTTTGAGCCGTGGTAGGATAGCAATCTAAGAACAGTGGGACACACTCGAGGCGAAGTAGCAGTGTCAAGTCTGCGGACTATGCTGTACTCATGTCACCTGGGAACTGTTAACTGACGACGGGTATAATACCAACCAACAGTTCCACGCGAGTCCTGTCCGGTGTACCCGTAACCTAACGAGCACCTGTATACTATCTCTAGTACGACGTACCGACGGCTGTAGGACAGACCATCTCCCCAACTGGGATGAGAAGCGTACACACTAGTCTACACCGGAGTATCGATGCCCTGTCTCGATAATCCTACGACTAGGGACCTGAAAAAGGATGTGGTTGTAGACTACCCAGCCCCCACTAGTGTGACTGCCATCACAACGCTGGTAGTCAAGCAAGATCCTAAGAGCTCTATCAATACGTATACTCACATATTAAAATAGATAAAACCAAGTAGCATACTACCATGTTTAGCAAGACTGTTATATAACTGTGAATATCCCAAGCTTCCATTAAGTAATATACAAGCTAGTATGATACAATAATGGCCCCTAGGGCATATACACTAACAACAAAAACAACAGCTATCAGGCGAGTATTGGAATGCCACCATTTGCACCTCTCTATGGAAGGAATTGTCGTTCACCACTAAGTTGGAACGACATCGGAGATCGTAAACTCCTTGGAACAGAAATGATCGTGGCAACTGTGGACGTAGTTCGCACGATCAGGGAAAGAATGCGCATAGCTCAAGACCTACAGAAGCATTGGGCTGATGCAAAGCGCAGACATCTGGAGTACCAACCTGGAGATCATGTTTTCTTAAAGATCTCTCCAAACCGAGGAGTAATCCGCTTTGGTAAGAGAAGTAAGCTCGGTCCGAGATATATAGGACCGTTCGACACTCTTGAACGAGTCGGAGAAGTGGCATATTGTTTGGCACTACCACCCTCATTGGAAAAAGTGCACAACGTGTTCCAGATATCCCAGCTTCGAAGATATGTGAAGGACCCCGGCCACATCCTTGATCACTCCGAGCTCACTGCACAGACGGACCTAACTTGCGAGCAACAACCCGTTGAGATCCTTGACAGAAAGGTAAAGATACTACATAATCAGGAAGTAAACTTGGTCCAAGTGATGTGGAGAAAAGATTCACCAGGAGAATCAAAGTGGGAACGAGAAAATGACATGTGTGCAAGATACCCTTTCTTATTTGTAAACTAGTCCTTATGTAATTGTAAGTTTCGAGAACGAAATTTTTATAAAGAGGGTAGAATGTAACGACTCTAAATTTATTGTACGAAATTTTTCGATTTATGTACAGAAAGGAGTTTACAAGGCTGAGTACACTTTAAAACTTAACTTTTGTTTAGGAACAGTAAGAAACAACTTATAGCTCACTGGTAAAGTCTTGCACTATTGTGACGTAGCCCTGTGTTCTAACCCCATCGGACACATTATATTTTTTCTGATTTTTCTTTTAAACTTTTTGGAAGCTCAAAAGTTTACACATGCAATACATATAAAAATGAAAAGTCTGGAAAAATAAACATGTGGAAAAGGATTTAAATACAAAGGAGGACACATGGCATGAATCCACCGGGCCCCCTCCACAAAATGACCGGCGAGATACCCATTATGGCCGGTGCCGACGGGCCCCCCGTGGCTATTTGTGCCAGTGCTTTGCACACATGACTCTTGGCCTACCCCCATCACCCCTGCACTGTTTGATTACTCTGCAATCAAACAAAGACCCCTCAATTCCCTAATTTATCATAATTTAATCCATTTTAATTCACTCTTTTATTCCCAAAACCATAATTCCACACAATAAATAATATCCCATGCCCTAGCCCTTCCTCATTCTGAAAATTCAAGCCAAAACTCTCAAATTTTCTCAAATATAAGTGGAGTAGAAGAGGAGTTAGCCAACGACCAATTTCCGGTGAGGAATCGAGGCTAGTCCGGCGACCCCGCGACGCCACGACTACCAATCTATCTTCTTCAACCTTTCTCTTAACCTAATTCACTTATAAGTCCCTCCCCATCTCTCTCTTTCTTCTTGAAAAGTTCTATCTTTCAAAACATATCGGTAAGTGGAGTTAATACCGACATTTTATTCTAAATCCTATTGTAAGTCCACGTTGCCCATCCCGGTGCTTACGGGGAGGCGGAAAACGGAATAAAAATCGGATTTTTACTACTTTAGGCAACATGGACTAGACAAAGAAGGATCTTTGCTAAACAAAAACAAGCTAAAGCTAACTAGAAACTAGCTAAAGGTTAGAATGGTTATACCTAGGGCTTTATGTCCTTCTCTCCTTGCTCCTTGGAGTAGTAGAAAGGGATCACCTTTGTCGTCTTCTCACGTCGAAGAAGGATCCACCCGAAAGCCTTAACCTTTGGCTTCAACTCCAAGCTAGAAGTAACTAGGGTGCTAGAAATGCTAAAAGAAACACTAGAACACCCTGGCCAGGGACTACTTGTGTAATGGCTCTCCCTGGACACCGTAGAAGTCGGAGTGTAGCCCAGAACACCCTGAGATAACACTAGAAACCTACCAGTATATCTCGCTTGCCCTGGCCAGGGACTACTTATGTAATGGCTCTCCTGGACACAGCGTGATGTCAACCCCCAATACCGAGAGAGACGAATCCTGTCTAACCGTCACTGCCTCCAAGTGCTTCGGGACTGCACCCAAAAACTACCTGTTTGCACGACTCCTTTGAGCCGTGGTAGGGTAGTAATCAAAGTGCAGTGGGAACACACTCGAGGCGAAGTGACAGTGTCAAGTCAGCGGACTAAGCTGAACTCATGTCACCTGGGAACTGATAACTGACGATAGGTATAATACCAACCAACAGTTCCCGACGAGTCATGTCCAATGTACTCGTAACCTAACGAGCACCCGTATACTATCTCAAGTACGACGTACTGACGGCTGTGGGACAGGCCGTTTCCCACACTGGGATGAGAAGCGCATACGCTAGTCTACTTTGGAGTATCAATGCCCTGTCTCGATAGTCCAACGACCAGGGACCTGTATAAGGATGTGCTTATGGATTACCCAGCCCCCACGAGTGTGAGCGCCATCACAACGCTGGTAATCAAGCAAAGATCCTAAGGGCTCTACTAATATGTATATCAGCGATATGCTAAAAGAAACACATGCACATATTAAAGCAGAGACAAACCAAGTAGCATACTACCATTTCGAGCAAGATTGTATATACAACTGTGAATATCCCAAGCTTCCATCAAGTAATATACAAACTAGTATGATACAGTAATGGCCTATAGGGCATATACACTAACAATCTCCCACTTGCACTAAGGCCATGTACTGGCGTATCGAAGACCTATCATCTCGATCAGCCGCTCGAACTGTGTCTGGGGCAAGGCCTTGGTGAATGGAACTACAGTGTTATCTTCTGAAGCAACCCTCCGAACCTCGATCTCCTGGCGATCCACGATCTCCCTGATCAGGTGATACCGCCTCAAGATGTGTCTGGATTTCTGATAGGACCTGGGTTCCTTCGCTAAAGCTATAGCCCCGTTGTTGTCGCAATACAGAGGTATTGGGTCAACAATGGACGGAACCACCTAAAGTTCTTTCAAGAACTTTCTCATCCAGACAGCTTCTTTTGCGGCATCAGATGCAGCGATGTATTCCGCTTCCATAGTCGAGTCAGCAACGGTTTCCTGTTTGGAGCTCTTCCAACACACCGCCCCTCCATTGAGGGTAAATACAAAACCCGACAAGGACTTGGATTCATCCTTGTCACTCTGGAAGCTGGAGTCAGCAAAGGCCTCAATCTGGAGGTCTTTTCCGCCATACACCAGGAACATCTCCTTAGTCCTTCTCAGGTACTTGAGAATGTTCTTTACCGCTATCCAATGTTTCTCCCCAGGGTTTGACTGATACCTGCTTACCACACTCAGTGCATAAGCTACATCCGTTCTGGTACACAATATCGCATACATTATAGAGCCACCGCAGAAGCATAGGGTATAATAGACATGCGATCCCTTTCCAAATCAGTCTTGGGAGACATCACTTTGGAGAGGGTGATCCCGTGACAAGCCGGTAGATTACCGCGCTTGGAATCTTCCATACTGAATCTCTTTAGTATGGTGTCGATGTACCTGGACTGTGAAAGTCCTAATATCCTCTTGGATCTGTCACGGTAGATCCGGATACCCAGAATGTATGAGGCATCACCCAGGTCTTTCATGGAGAACCTGTGTGACAAGAACCCCTTGACAGATTGTAGCATAGGAATGTCATTTCCTATTAAGAGAATGTCATCCACGTATAAAATGAGGAATACTACAGTTCTCGCTACAAATCTACAATAGATGCATGGTTCATCTGGATTTTTGATAAAGCCAAATTCCTTGACCGTCTCATCAAAACAGATGTTCCAACTCCGCGATTCCTGTTTTAGTCTATAAATGGACTTAAGCAACTTGCACACCTTTCCGCTGCTCCCACTCTGAATGAAACCCTCTGGCTGGTCCATATAGACACACTCTTCTAAATGTCCATTTAGAAAAGCGGTCTTTACGTCCATCTGCCAAATCTCATAATCGTGGAAGGCAGCAATAGCAAGAAGGATCCGAATGGATTTCAGCATAGCTACTGGAGAAAAAGTTTCGTCATAGTCCAAACCAGGTCGCTGATGAAAACCCTTTGCAACCAGTGTAGCTTTATAGGTCTCAACCTGTTCATCTACACCAATCTTCCTTTTGAAGATCCACTTGCATCCTACGGGTTTTACCCCATCTGGAGCAATGTCCAACGTCCATACTTTGTTGGTGTATATGGACTCCATTTCGGTCCGCATTGCATCCAGCCATTTTACTGAGTCGACGCTCTGAATGGCTTGCTGGAAGCTAGTAGGCTCATCACAATCTATGATGCAATTCTCTCTATCCCCGTCAATGAGAAAACCGTAGTATCTCTCGGGCGGATGAGACTGCTTACTACTCCTGCGGAGTGGCGTGGGAATGTCCTGATCTTTCGAACCCTCTGGTTCTACTAAGCTTTCAGTAATAGCTTGTGGTTCTGGAATTTCTTCCAGTTCTATTGCGCTCCCACTTATTTCTTTTTCTAAGAACTGATGTTCCAGAAAATGGGCATTACAAGAAACAAGGACTTTTTGTTCCTCTGCGTAATAGAAAAGATACCCCCTGGAGTTCTTTGGGTATCCCACAAACTTGCACAGTACTGATCGTGCCTCTAGTTTGTCCGCATTCTGCTTCTTGACATAAGCTGGACATCCCCAAATCTTCAGGTATTGAAGATAGGGTTTCTTCCCACTCCATAACTCATATGGTGTGGTAGGCACAGTCCTAGTGGGAACTCGGTTCAAAAGGTATGCAGCTGATTCTAGCGCATATCCCCAGAACGATCGCGGCAACTCAGCGTTACTCATCATGGACCGTACCATATCCAATAGGGTTCGGTTCCGTCTTTCCGATACACCGTTATGTTGCGGAGTGTATGGAGGAGTAAGCTGAGAGAGAATTCCATTCTCTTTTAAGTAACCCAGGAACTCGGCACTCAAGTATTCACCACCTCGATCAGATCTTAGTGTCTTGATACTTTTGCCTGTTTGTTTTTCTACTTCATTCTTATATTCCTGGAACTTTTCAAAAGCTTCGGATTTATGCTTCATCAAGAAGACATGTCCGAACCTTGAGAAATCATCCGTAAAAGTAATGAAGTAAGAATAACCGCTTCGTGCATGTGTAGACATTGGATCGCATACGTCGCTGTGTACGAGTCCCAAGAGCTCACTCGCTCTCACTCCGTGTCCAGTGAACGGAGTCTTTGTCATCTTTCCTTTGAGACAGGATTGACAAGTTGCATACGATTGATATTCGAACGGATCTAAATATCCTTCTGCATGTAACTTAGTCAACCTTCTCTCATTGATGTGACCCAGTCTACAATACCATAAGAAAGTTTTATTGATTTCTGGAGACTTTCTTTTGTGTGTATTCTGGACATTGAAAATCTGTGGTTGGTTTAATACGTATATACCGTTGTTCAATGTACCTGACCCAATCAGAACTTGATTAAGGTGAATGTTCACTACATTACTTACAAATGCAAATTCATAACCTTCTTTAGATAATAAAGATACAAAAATGATATTACAGGTTGCATTTGGTACATAATAACAACTACGCAAAACCAAAAAGTGTTCATCCGATAATCCCAGGTGATAGTCCCCCACGGCCTCAGCATCCATGCTAGCACCGTTTGCAACTCTGAGGGTCATGTCACCTGCCTTCAAAACTCTACGCTTTCTCAACGCCGCAAAGAATTACAGATATGAGATCCTGATCCGGTATCCAATACCCAGGATGTAGAGTTTATTGATAGACAGTTTTCAATAACATACACACCTGAAGCTGAAGCCGCAACTCGCTTCAAATCCTGTGTTCTGGCCTTCCAAGCCTTGCAATCCTGTTTCCAGTGACCACTTTTGTGACAGTAGAAGCATTCTTCCTTCCCCACCAGCTTTCCCGCTACCTTTGTTGCCTTTCCCTTTCCCTTCGTATCCACTTTACTGACACCGCCTCTTGGTTTGGCGGGGGCTTTCTTCTTCTTACCCTTGGCTTTCGCCCTGGATCTAGAAGAGGAAGATCCTCCTACAAACAAAGTGGATGTCTCCCTACCCTTCTGTAGGGTGCCCTCAGCACTCCTCAACATGTTCAGAAGTTCGGAAAGTTCAACATCCTTTCCTTGCATGTTGAAGTTTAGGATAAACTGGGCGTAAGTGGAAGGAAGGGACTGGAGAATCAAATCAGTATAGAGTTCATTCTCCAACATGGTCCCAAGGTCCGCGAGCTCCTCTATGTAGCCAATCATCTTAAGCACGTGTTCCGCTACCGATGATCCGATGGCCAATCTTGCCGAAAATAGATTCTTCGACACTTCGTATCTTGCGATACGAGACTGCTCTCCATACAGTTCTTTTGTATGGAGAAATATGGACTCTAGGTCCATATTCTCATGCCTCCTCTGATGTTCGTTGTCCATCAAGGCAAGCACGAGGCATTTGGCCTTCACGCAATCGATCTCCCATGTCTTACGGATTTCTTTATCCGCGACGCTGGAAGTGGGACCTGGGACAGGGGAAGCTTTGGTGGTAAGGACATACCCCAACTTGTCGTAAGTGATTGCCATCTTGACATTCCTGAGCCAATCTTTGTAGTTTGGCCATGTCAGTATGTTTTTATCTAGTAATAACTTAAGTCCGGTCATCTTGAATGGTCGCTGCAATTAGGAGAGAGAAAAGAAACACTTTAGCATGATGCTCTTGCAAGTTTAGAGTGGTTTTTAGTTTGTCTAAACTGGATGGCTCCCACTGTCTCTCGAATCCCTTCTCAAACCATAAAGAAAGAATTAGTCGGGATCAATCTCACCGTACAATACTTGCTTAACCGTTCAGCCAGGCCAGTGTCGGTACTTCGAGGGAGGTTTTCCAACGCTTTCGCGAAGTTCCTTAATTAAGTAACCTCTTTTCCCTGTGGGCGTAGCCCCGCTAACACCTTTCTAGACACCTACTAGGTTTATAGCATTGATCGTTAAGTGAGAGTTTTCCCGAGGAGTAGCATATACTCACAGTAGGATCGGGATCCAAATATCATCGCGTGATAAAACCGAAGGAATCCTACCAGAATTATCACACTCCAAATGGTATGCAGCGCTAGCAAGTTTCAGTGCTTATGAAACTCCCAATGTGGATTTTTGCCCCTTGCTCTTATGACCTTGGCGTGAGGTCAAAATGTCATAAGTCACATGTCATGTTCTTCCCATCATTATCCCGGTTAATTTGAACCCACCCGTACCCACCCTTGACATAGGCCAAAATGGCAGTACGACTGTCTCAAACCAACGCATTCTATCTATGCAACAGATAAATATCCGGCAGCTACCAATCACTATGCCTTGGCGTGAGGTCAAAATACATAGCTTGAATACTACCGAATATTTAACTGAAATGATGAAGGGCTACGAATGGTTTTGGCGAAACCGTGAACGTAGTGAACTTGATATAATCGATGGAACGAGATAGCTTTTAAAAGGAGTGGTTCAAGCTCCGCATTTAAAAGTTTAGTTTTGAAAAGAACCGAGTGGTTTTCGAAGTGTTCCAATCGACTTTTACTTGGTTTATTTTCTTGTATTAGTTCTTTTAATGTGTCCCATCATTTAATCCTACCATTGCAGAAAACAACCAAAATATGACGTACGCTTATGCCATTCGCATTCGCCACGGGGCCCCGTCATCACCCGTTAGGTTACTTAACTAACGACAGAGCGGGGGCAGGGCTAGCACGGCTGTAAAACAAAAGCAACGCCTAAATAGTTATCATATATAAATATATAGCAATGATAGACATTACAGATCACAGATGAATACATTGGATATACTAGGAATCCGCAATCCGTTCGAGCCTGCAACGAAAAGCGGATTACACGGTCGCGGTGAATAGCCAATACCCCACCCAAGACCCCTACGAGTGCGGCAAACTACCCGCCAAGTACCCGAAGCGAAGCAACCTCCCTCAACACCGTGAGTAGGCCACTCGGTACTTCGAGATACCCGGTAGTTTGTGTACCCCCTCCATGGGTCTATCCTAGGAGCAAAAATAGTAAAAAGAAATATACAATGACGGCTACAACCCCGACCCGGTTGTGCGGCCATACAAATAATATTACATCAATTTACATATTACAATGAATGAAAGAAAAAGAAAACACTCATCTCACATCCACCCCGGCTAGTCACCCGCGACAATCCAACGCATTCATATACACATACCAGCATCAAACACAGATCACAGATATGTATAACCCCCACTAATCGACATATAGCGATTAGCCGGCGTTCAATACATATAAACATCACAGATATAACCCTTTAGTCAAAGTGTAGTGAAGTCCGATCAAAAATACGGATTTATAGGCCCCCAAAAACAAATTTCTTTTCTGGAAAACCTGGGCACATATAAACCATCTTAAAAATCCCAAAAACAATCCAGAAGAACACTGCACCAAATTCGACCCAGAACCGAGTCAACTCGGCCGCGGTTGCGCGGCAATAGCTTGCTATTACCGCGGAACCGCGGCGCTTTGATCGATTCACTGGACCGGGTTTGGTGAGTGTCTTAACAAAACCCTGAGATGATTTTTGGAGTATGATTTATTTTATTTTGAACAGGAAAAATTTTAACAGAAAGTTAGGGTTTTGATATTTAGGTTTTTCGATTTTTCCGATCAAACTTCCATACACTTTTACTACCTAGCTAGTTTATGTTTAGTTAGGCTCTGATACCACTGTAAGTCCACGTTGCCCACCCCGGTGCTTACGGGGAGGCGGAAAACGGAATAAAAATCGGATTTTTACTACTTTAGGCAACATGGACTAGACAAAGAAGGATCTTTGCTAAACAAAAACAAGCTAAAGCTAACTAGAAACTAGCTAAAGGTTAGAATGGTTATACCTAGGGCTTTATGTCCTTCTCTCCTTGCTCCTTAGAGTAGTAGAAAGGGATCACCTTTGTCGTCTTCTCACGTCGAAGAAGGATCCACCCGAAAGCCTCAACCTTTGGCTTCAACTCCAAGCTAGAAGTAACTAGGGTGCTAGAAATGCTAATCCTAGAACCCTAGATGAGAGTAGAGATTATCAAGAAGAGATTTTTCTCAAGCTCAAGTGTTTCTCCACACATGAGAGGGGAGAGCTTGAGGAAGAGGAAGAGCAAGAGAGAGAAAGTAAATGATAGAATGAGAGAATAATAAGCCATTCTCACATATATGTGTGAATTATAAAAATAGACAATTAGCTAGATAATTGTCATGGTTAATCAAGACATGACCATTATCATTTCATATTTAATGCTAATTGCAAGGATCAAAAAGCATCTTTTATATGGAATGATGATGGTCAACATGTCAACTAAGGTCAACAAGTCAAGTATGGTCAAAATGTCAACAATCCTAACCATGCACAATTATATATATATATATAGCCAATATCTATTAATTATAATACACACATAAACATTATGGTTAATAAAATGACAATGGTCATTAACCCTAATCAAAGTCCTCTCCCTCTGTCTCAATCAACTGTGCATACGCACCCGTATTCGTGATCCGAGGAACACGAATACAAAGAGATAAAACCAATCCCAAATCATATACTAGGATCTGGCTTAAACCAAAGCCCGCTAGTATAATCTGTCCGGACAACAAACGTGCACAAGTGCGCGGATGTGAACGAACCCTGTCGCAAAACCATGGGACCTCTACTCATTTTGCCTAAAGGCGAATAGCTCTCTGTGTGGGACTCTAAAGACTCGACACTACGCTGGCAGTGGGTTTAACCACAGACCGCAAGCGGCACTAGCTGTACGTAACGGTCTCCAGGTAGATGCCGATAAGAAGACTGACGAGGTAACCCCATCTGAACTCCTACTGAGCCTGTATGTGACAGTCTCCGTACAGTCCGGTCTGTTCGTCTGATACATCGCATGGCGGGCCTAGGGGCGGCGAACGTCAGTCACCTAATAGCGGTACAAGTCATGTCGGAGTGTAGCCCAGAACACCCTGAGATAACACTGGAAACCTACCAGTATATCTCGCTTGCCCTGGCCAGGGACTACTTGTGTAATGGCTTTCCTGGACACAGCGCGATGTCAACCCCCAATACCGAGAGAGACGAATCCTATCTAACCGTCACTGCCTCCAAGTGCTTCGGGACTACACCCAAAAACTACCTGTTTGCACGACTCCTTTGAGCCGTGGTAGAGTAGTAATCAAAGTGCAGTGGGAACACACTCGAGGCGAAGTGACAGTGTCAAGTCAGCAGACTAAGCTGTACTCATGTCACCTGGGAACTGATAACTGACGATAGGTATAATACCAACCAACAGTTCCCGACGAGTCCTGTCCAGTGTACTCGTAACCTAACGAGCACCCGTATACTATCTCAAGTACAACGTACTGACGGCTGTAGGACAGACCGTCTCCCACACTGGGATGAGAAGCGCATACGCTGGTCTACTCTGGAGTATCGATGCCCTGTCTCGATAGTCCAACGATCAGGGACCTGTATAAGGATGTGCTTATGGATTACCCAGCCCCCATGAGTGTGAGCGCCATCACAACGCTGGTAATCAAGCAAAGATCCTAAGGGCTCTACTAATATGTATATCAGCGATATGCTAAAAGAAACACATGCACATATTAAAGCAGAGACAAACCAAGTAGCATACTACCATTTCGAGCAAGATTGTATATACAACTGTGAATATCCCAAGCTTCCATCAAGTAATATACAAACTAGTATGATACAGTAATGGCCTCTAGGGCATATACACTAACACCTACAAGTTTCACTATTTCTTCCATATCTTTCACCCAAATTCTTACCCTATATTTATAACCATCAAAATAAAGTTTAGAACCAACTTTTACTCAAAAACATCATGCTAAATAGCTTTAATCTAAATTTTACATGAAAATACCATGAATTTTATATACGTCATCTTTTATTCCTTTGTTTGAACATATCTTTAGAAAACTTCACGGGGTAATGACCTACCCCTCACATACACACATGTTTCCATAGCACGATATCACTTGAACATATTTTTTTTATCATATTACATCAAAATACCATCAACTATTGGATGGTGCGGATTATCGCACATTCATGGGCTAGTAGTGTGAGATGCAGATATCCTCGCGGAGCATTTGGTCTCGAAAGGTTTTTAATACAATTTTAAAGAAAAACGAAATTTTCTACTTAATAATAAAAATTTATTTTTAATAATTATATAAATATTATAAAATCCATATATTTTCAAAAGATAATAAATTATATTATTTTCAAATAAAAGAATTACAAGTTTCATCAAAACACCATCAAGATATCAATACAAGAAAAGTTACAGTAAAATACCATGAACTATTCAAGTTAAGGTAATTATCACTAAAATACCTCAATTCTTAAAATACACATCCATAGAAACCCTAAATAATATAAATAATTTCTCAAGGTTATTTTGAACTATATCTTAAATTTTTTTCATAAAACCCCCTCGAGTTATATAAAATTACATTTAAGGACCTTAGTAAAATATGGGTTTAAGCGGGATCAATTCTCTTGAACCCCAGGAAGCCGGAGAAAGTGAGTGCTTGCCTATTTAAGGTAGAAAAACCTAACGGTTTTATCAATGGTAATTATCTTGGAAAAAGATACAAATCATGCCGTTCATGTGCAGTAATTACCGATAACTCCCGAACTTACTTCAGGATCAAAATCAGTTCTAAGTGTCTGACTCAAATCTAAGTCTAAACCAAACTTGAATCCAAACTCAAACCAGAATCGAATTCAAACATGAATCCAAATTCTAACATGTATACTTGAACATGAACCTGAATACCAGAACAATATTAATATGCAAACATGACTTGACTTGACCGAACCATATCTATAACTTGACTTGATTACATGACTACTTGTTTACATCATGAACCTGATTACATGAACAACTTGTATCCATGGTCTCGGCAAGTCTGATAATTATAATCTATACAACACATTACGGGGTTAACGGGGTAAATTGGTAGAATGTATTAAAAGTGGTATGATGATGGTCACTAAAAGACACCTACATGAACACTCGTGTCGTTGTCCCGTGGGTTTTGATGGGGCCTTGTACTTACATGTTACCATAGTCCACGGGACAATTGGACTTATCTCGTATACACTGATATCTTCTGTACCAAGCTACAAACAACTACGTTAGAGTAATAAACTGATACCTGTATATCTTAACAGTTTCCTTCCACATTACTTGTTGTATTCCTTCCTTTCTTTTGGGACTTACCGAGCGCTAGTTCACAGACGACATTCTTGTTTATTTCTTTCTTGGAATGTTCGTCAGGAGGACAGGACCCCCAGGAGATCGAGCTCAGTCCGGAGTACTTAGATCAGATTGAGGCACAGCCAGACTACTAGCTTTACTTGTACTTACCTTCCAGTTTGTATTCCACTATTTAGGCGTTGCTTTTATCATTGTACATTTCCTTTTCAAATCAGTTGTACTGTAAAAATGAATGTTAATAAAAGTTGTTGTTTGCATTATATCCCTTGTCATTTCTTGTACTTTTCATATATTGCTTATTTACGCTTAACGTATTTATTTCTGAGTAAATACGTCGTGTGCCCGTCACGTCTCCTTCCTCGTACACTAGGAAGCGGGGCATGACAGAAGGATAAGCCCCAAACATCTGGAATCAAACATCCTGCTACACAGATGTCAGGAGGAGCCTCTTCTAAGCCGACCTTTGCACCTAGAAGACTAGGAGGATCATTTAACCGGTCCAATCCAGATTTCTGGTTTTACTGCTAGAGAACCGGACACCTGGCTAAGGACTACAGGCGTGCAAATAGCCTATGTTTGGTTTGTGGCGCATCCACTCATGCTATAGGAGCATGTCCATATCGTTTCAACATAGCACCAGCACCCAGACCTGCAATCACAGTCCCGCAGCGGCCAGCCATTCAGGCACCTGCACTTCGCCTAGCTCTCTTTGCACCAGCTCCACGTGGACCACCTGCATAGCCTCAACGTCAATTCCATCAGGAACAGAGAAACATGCCTCAAGGGCAGAGAAACGTGCCCCAAGGACAGAGGAATATACCAAGACGTTAGGCTTTTACAATAATGATCGAAGAGGCCGAAACCACAGGATAAGTCATCACTAGTAATTCCCCCATCCCTCCAAATCTTTTCAATACCGGTGTATCACTGTATTTTTTTCTATATCTAAACCCAACCTCACACAACTTAGGTACTATACCAGTAGCCATCTTTCCTGCACTCGCACTTTTCGACACTAGAGCTTCACACTGCTTCATGTCCTAACGATTCGTGAGAACGCATGCGATTCCCGTGAAGCCACTCATTTCAAGCTAGAATGTCAGTTCCGGGAATGGAGTCTTGAAAGCAACTATGGGGTTTGATCAGTGTCCAGTTGTAGTTTGCGGACGAGAATTCTATGCAAATTTCAAAGTACTGAACATACCAAATTTCGATGTTGTGTTGGGATTGGATTGGCTGGGAGTATTCTATGCTACTATTGATTTCCGTCAAAGTAGGGTAGTATTTGAGATACCAGATCATCCAGTCTTCTATTTCAAAAGTGCGGATAGAACTTCGGAGCCAGAAAGATACCGTGCTAAACCAAAGAATGCAGAAGCGTTCTCTCTACCGGCAGAAGAAGAAAAGCCCAAAATAGTTCAAGAGTTCGAGGATGTGTTCCTTGAAGATATATCAGGTTTGTCTCCCGATCGAGCTCTTGAGTTTAGTATTGATTTACAACCTGGTGTGCAATCTGTAATCAAAGCTCTGTACCGGTTAAGTCCAGAAGGATTGAAGGAGATCCGCATTCGGTTGGACGAACTCCTGAAGAAAGGTTAGATTCGTCCCAGTACTTCAAGCTGGGGATCTCCGGTATTACTCGTGAAGAAGAAAGAAGGTTCTTACAGGATGTGTGTGGATTATCAAGCTCTGAACAAAGTGACGATTAAGAACAAGTATCCACTACCACGCATCGATAATCTTTTCGATCAGTTAAGTGGGTCTTGTGTATTTTCAAAGCTAGATCTTCGTTCGGCTTATCATCGGGTGAAGGTCAAAGAGTACGACATTCCGAAGACGGCGTTTAGGACTCGATATGGTCATTATGAATATCTCATAATGCCATTTAGAGTGTCCAATGCACCTGCCATCTTTATGAACCTGATGAACCAAGTTTTCCGAGAGTACTTAGACAGGTTCGTTGTCATCTTCATCGACGACATCCTGGTGTATTCAAAGAATCAGAAATAACGCGCCGAGCACTTACGGATTTTCCTAGAGACATTGCGACAATATCAGCTCCACGCCAAGTACAGCAAGTATGAATTTTGGGTAGATCAAGTTGGATTTCTCGGACATATCATTTCAGGCGAAGGAATCTCAGTAAATCCAGCTAAGGTGTCAGCTGTCAGCGAGTGGCCGACACCAAAGACGGTGAAAGATATATGAAGTTTCTTGGGATTAGCAGGATACTACCGACGATTTATTGAAGGATTCTCAAAGATTGCAGCACCCCTGACCAAGCTCACACGTAAAGATGAAGAATTCGTGTGGTCAGAAGCATGTGAAAAAATTTTTGTAGAACTCAAGTCAGGATTAACCTCTACTCCTATTCTTGAAATACCGGATCAATCTGGAGGATTCGTTGTGCATTGTGATGCGTCTGGTAAAGGATTACGATGTGTTCTACACCAGCATGGAAAAGTTATGGATTTTGCATCAAGATAGCTAAAGGTACATGAGCACAACTATCCAACACATGGTCTGGAGTTGGCAGCCGTCATTTTCGTACTTAAGATTTGGCACCACTATCTTTTGGGAGAACGAGCAGATATATACACTGAACACAAGAGTCTGAAGTACGTATTTACTCAGAAGAAATTAAACATGCGGCAGAGAAGATGGCCAGAACTCATGGCGGACTTCGACATCAACCTACAGTATCAACCTGGAAAAGTGAACATAGTTCCTGATGCACTTATTCGCCAGCCATTAGCAATGAACCTCACCGCTCAGTGGAAGCTACAGCAAGAATTGCACAGATTAGAGATCGAAGTAGTTGTGCCAGGTAACGCTTCATATTTGATGAACTTACAAGTTTAGTCCACCCTTGTCAATCAGATCAAGGCAGCTCAAGCAAATGATGCCAAACTATAAAAGATCCGAGAACAAGTAGAAAGTGGATTTCGAACTGACTTCATCATCCATGAAGACGGATCCTTGCAATATAGAAGTCGGTTATGTGTGCCAATTGGCCCAATTCGAGAAGAGTTGATGAAAAAAAACTCACAGCTCTCCATATTCAGTACACCCTGGTGGTACAAAGATATATAAGGATTTACGGCAACACTATTGGGGGCATGGAATGAAGCGAAAAGCAGTTAGAAGCGTAGCCAAGTGTTTGGTGTGTCAGCAGATGAAGGCTGAATATCACAGAACTGCTGGTCTATTTCAGCCGTTACCAATCTCAGAATGGAAATGGCAACACATTACCATGAACTTCGTGACTGCCCTTCTTCGCAGCATGAAGGGTAACGACGCAATATGGGTTATTGTGGATCGACTCACCAAGTCGGCTCACTTTATTCCATTTCGAGTTGGCCAGTCAACCGAGACGTTAGCAAAGAAGTATATGGAGGTAAGCATAAATCTAAATTAAGATTAAACCTTCAAGATGTACTATATTTGATACTCGTGAAATCATGCAGGAGATCTTGAGATTACATGGAGTACTTGTTTGCATCGTCTCCGATCGTGATACCAAATTCCGATCGCAGTTTTGGCAGAGTCTGTAAGCTAGCCTGGGAACAAGTCTGAATTTCAGCACGGCATGTCATCCATAAATGGACAGACAGTTCGAGCGAACAATTCAGATTCTAGAAGACATGCTAAGAGCCTGTATGTTAGACTTCAGAGGTTCGTGGGAAGATCACCTACACCTTGTGGAGTTTTCATGCAACAATAGCTATAAGGCAAGCATTGGAATGGCACCATTCGCAGCACTCTACAGACGGAAGTGTCGTTCACTGCTAAGTTAGAACGACATTGGAGATCGTGAACTCCTTGGACCATAGATAATCGTGGCAACTGTGGACGTAATTCGCACGATCAGGGAAAGAATGCGCATAGCCCAAGACAGACGGATGCATTAGGCAGATGCAAAGTGTCGACATCTGGAGTTCCAACCTGGAGACCATGTATTTCTGAAGATCTCTCCAAACAGAGGAGTGATACGTTTTGGCAAGAGAGGTAAGTTAAGTCCAAGATATATAAGACCGTTCAACATACTTAAGAGTTGGAGAAGTGGCATACCATTTAGCACTACCACCCTCATTGGAAAGAGTGCACAACGTATCCATATATCACAACTACGATGATATGTGAGCGACCCCAGCCACATACTTGATCACTCAGAGCTCACAGTACAGACTGATCTAACCTGCAAGCAACAACCAGTTGAGATCCTGAACCGAAAGGTGAAGACATTACGGAACAAGAAAGTAAACTTGGTCCGAGTGATGTGGAGAAAGGATTCGCCAGGAGAATCAATATGGAAACGAGAAGAAGACATGCAAGAAAAATACCCTTATCTATTTGAAAATTAGTCCCTATATAAATGTAAATTTATTTTTATAAGGAGAGTAGAATGTAACGACTCTGAAATCTCTGTACAGAAAATTTCATGTATTACAGCTTGAGTTTGAGTTATAAGTTAATTTTGTTAAATAAAAGCAAGAAAAAACTTGTAGCTCACTGGTAAAGCCTTTGCACTGCTGTGACGTAGCATGTGTGTTCGATTCCCATCAGGCACAATTTTTTTTTATTTTTCTTTTTAAATTTTTTGAAAGCCCAAAAGGTTGCACATGCAATACACGGGAAAATGAAAAGTTCAAAAAAATCAAACATGTAGAAAATGGTGTAAACACTGAATAAATCTGGTGGCACAAATCTCGAGGCAATTGCCTCAAGATCGACCGGCCAAACATGCCCTAGGGCCGGCGGGGACGGTTCAGATGGCTCCAAATTGCTCAGTATTTTGCACACTCGTCTCTTCAACTCCCCTCAACTCATCTACACAGTTTGATTTCCCTGCAATCAAACAGAGACCTTTCAATTCACCAATTAACATTATTTTAATACTTTTTAATCCACATTTTTAATTCACATACCCTAATTCTCCATTATAAATACCACCCCATGCCCTGGCTCTTCACCATTCTGAAAATTCTAGCAAAAACTCTCTCAAAAGTTCCTAAGTGTAAGTGGAGTAAAGTGGAGTTAGCGAGCAAGCTTCTTCCGTCGAAGATCGAAGCCGATTCCGGAGCTCCCGCGACGCCATGAAGCCTCCCTCTTCTTCCTAACTCTTTATTTGAGATATTCAAACCGTAAGTCCCTCCCAACTCTCCTCCTTCTCATTGAAATTTAGCTTTAATCTTATATCGGTAAAAGTGAAGTTATTACTGATATATTCTTTTCTAAAACCTAAAACTCATTTTTCCTTTATATTTTGATCAATATAAGTTTACCACAATACTTGTAACCTTAAATATAAATGTTTAGAATCAAGTTTAACCAAGAATCTCATGTGAAACAACCATAATTGAACTTTTTCATTAAAATATCTTGAACTTTATTATCACTTCTTTTCATTTTCGTTAAAACTATACCTTTAGAAAAAACTTCACAGGGTAACGACCTACCCTACACATACACTTTTGTTTTATATCACGATACCTATTTGTATGTATTTTTGTTTCGAAGAATAATCTTTATAATAAAATACCTCATAATTTAAAACCAGGTTTCTTTTAAAACGGTATTTCATATTCCTATACAATTATGCATCTACAAGCCTTGTTAGGGGATCTGCTAATGGATGGTGCGGATTATCGCACATCCTGGGTATAGTAGAGCAAGATACAGCACTCCTCACGGAGTATTCGATCTCAAAAAGATAAAAATACGATTTTTTTTTCAAAACGAATTTTTCTAAATAAAATAAATTTTTAAAATATTAAAATTATATAAAATTATAAATTCATACTTTCATTATATTATGAAACTATATTTTTATTAAAATCAAAAATTAAAAAACGTCAATAAAATTGCATCAAGTTACTAAAAAGGACTAGTTTCACTAAAATACCATAAACTTTCAAAAGCTAGGTATTTATCATTAAAATACATCAATACTTAAAACACATGCTCATGAAAACCCTAAGTACTACAAATCACCATCGAGGTTTTATTTTTTATCCATATTAAAATATTTTTCATAAAACCCCCATCGAGATATAAGAAACAATATTTAAGAACTTTAGGTTATATGGGTTTAAGCGGGATCAATTCTCTTGAGCCCCAGGGAGCCGGAGAAAGTGAGTGCTTGCCTATTTAGGTTAGAAAACTTAACATGAGTTATCAATGGTAATTGTCTTGGAAAAAAACATAAATCATGTCGTTCATGTGCAGCAGTTGCCGATAATTCCCGAACCTAAGAATTTAAGAGTTAAATCAGTTTACAAATTTCTGACTCATTCTGAGTCCAACCTCAAACCTGAATCCAAAATCAAACACGAATACGATCATGAACATGAATACTCGAATTCAAACATCAAATTCAAACATGTATACTTGACTTGACTGAACCATGGTTATAACTTGACATGACTAATTGAATACATGATTACATCCTGGACATGAATACTTGAACATTTTGTGTCCATGGTTTCGGCCAAGACTTGTAAATATAATCTATACAATACATTATGCGGGGATAAAAAGGTAGATTTGTACGGAACGTATATCGTGGAACAAGATGTCACTTAAAAGACACCTACATGAATTCTCGTGTCGTTGTCCCGTGGGTTTATGACGGGGCCTTGTACTACATGTTACCATAGTCCACGGGGAAAGATGAACTCCTCTCGTATATATGAATACCTTTTTTACCAAACTACAAACAACCATGTTATAATAACTATCATATACCAGTAATCGGTCATATACAACTTTACCTGTTCATTTCACTTTATATACGATCTTCTCTTTCTTCTTTTAGGACTTACTGAGCGTTAATTCACTAACGACATTCCTTTATGTTTCTTTCTTTGGAATGTTCGTCAGGAGGACCAGACTTTGAGGAGATAGAGCCGAGCCAGGAGGACTTGGACCAGCTTACCGCTCAACCTGACTACTGGTTCTTCTGCACTTATGTAACGATTATAAAATCTTTGTACAGAAAATTTTTCTGTTAATATACAATAAAAGAGTTTTACAGCCCGAGTTTAAGTTATAAGTCACTTTTGTGAAATAACAGTAAGAAGCAACTTGTAGATCATTAGTAAAGCCTTTGCAATGCTGTGACGTAGCCCCTGTGTTCGATTCTCATCAGACACAATTATTTTTTCTGATTTTTTTAACTTTTTGGAAGCCCAAAAGATTCACATGCAATACACGGGAAATGAAAAGTTCAGAAAAATCAAACATGTGGAAAATGGTGTAAATACAGAGTTTATCAGATGGCACGAATCTCGAGACCAGATGTCACAAATCGACCGGTCAAATAAGCCCTAGGACCGGCGCCGACGGTCAAATCAAGGCCAAATTGCCCCGTGCATTGCACACACACCTCTTCAGCTACCCTTAAATCCTCTGCACTGCTTGATTTCCCTGCAATCAAACAGAGACCTTTCATTTCACAATTTAACACAATTTTAATGCTTTTTAATCCACAATTTTAATTCCCAAACCCTAATTCTCTACTATAAATACCACCCCACACGTTGGCTCAGCACCATTCTGAAAATTCTAGCCAAAACTCACTAAAATATTTCTAAGTGCAAGTGGAGTAAAGTGGAGTTAGAGAGCAAGTTAGTTCCGGTGAAAATCGAAGCCAATTCCGGAGCTCCTGCGACGCCACGAAGACCCTCTTCCTTTTCCTCACCCTCTTCCTAAGTTTTCTAAACCATAAGTCCCTCCCAATTCTCCTCCTTTTCATTGATACTCATTTTAAATCAAATATCGGTAAAAGTGAAGTTATTACCGATATCATCTTTTTTAAAACCTATAACTCCAAATTTTTTTTATCATTTAGACAATCTAATTTTGCCACTTCACTTGTAATCTTAATACCAATATTTAGAATCAATTTTAATCATGAATCTCATGTGAAACAATCAAAATTGAACTTTTACATTAAAATACATTGAACTTTTTTATCACACATTTTCGACTAATCGTTTAAACAATACCTTTAGGAAAAATTTCACGGGGTTACGGCCTATCTCACACATACACTTAATTTCATAGCACGATGCCTAGTTGTATATGTTTTTGGTTCGAAAATAGTATGTACAATAAAATACCACATAATTCTAAAACCGGATTTCTTTTAAAACGGTATTTCATTTCCTTTACGATTATGCATCTACAACCCTCTTTAGGAGACTCGCTAACGGATGGTGCGGATTATAGCACATTTTTGGGCTAGTAGAGTGAGATGCAGATCTTCTCACAGTGCATTCAATCTCGAAAGAATTTAAATACGTTTTTAAGAAATACGAATTTTCTAAATAAAATAAAATTATTTTTAAAAATTTTATATAAAATTATAAATCCATATTTTCAAAATATAATGAAACGATATTTTTCTAAAAATGAAAGATTAAAAAATGTCAATAAAATACCATCAAGTTACCAAAAAAACAAGTTTTTCAATAAAATACCATGAACTTTCCAAAACTAAGTATTTATCATTAAAATATCATAATACTTAAAATCCATGCTCATGAAAATTCTAAGTAATACTAATCACCCCCGAGGTTTATTTCTAATTATATAAAAAATATTTTTCATAAAACCCTCTCAAGATATACAAAATAACAATATTTAAGGACTTTAGTAAATATAGGTTTAAACGAGATCAATTCTTTTGAGCCCCAGGAAGCCGGAGAAAGTGGGTGCTTGCCTATTCAGGTTAGAAAACTTAATAGGAGTTATCAATAGCAATTGTCTTGAAAAAAGACACAAATCATGATGTCCATATGCAGTAGGTGCCGATGACTCCCGAACCTAAGAATTCCATAATTAAATCAGTACAAGTGTCTGACTCAGTCTGAGTCCAATCTCAAACCTGAATCAAAAATCAAACATGAATACTTGATCATGAACATGAATACTTGAATTCAAACATTAATATCAAACATGTATACTTAACTTGATTTGACCGAACCATGGTTATAACTTGACATGACTACTTGATTACATCCTGAACATGAATACCTGAACATTTTGTCTCCATGGTTTCAGCATGACTTGTAAATATAATCTATACAATACATTACGCGGGGATAGAAGGGTAGATTGGTACGGAATGTATATCGTGGCACGAGAGGTCACTTAAAAGACACCTGCATAAATTCACGTGTCGTTATCCCGTGGGTTATGACGGGGCCTTGTACTGCATGTTACCATAGTTCACGGGGTAAGATGGACTCCTATCGTATACATGAATACCTTCTTTACCAAACTACAAACAACTACGTTATAATAACTATCATATACCGGTAATCAATCATACACAACTTACCTGTTCATTTCACATTACTTGTTATATTCTCTTTTTTTTTTAGGACTTACCGAGCGTTAGTTCGCTGACGACATTCCTTTCTGTTTCTTTTTTTGGAATTTTCATCAGGACGTTTAGTCACTGAAGAGATTGAGCTAAGCCAGGAGGACTTGGACCAGCTTGCGGCACAACCTGACTTCTAGTTCCATTGCACTTACTTTCCTATATGTCATTGTTTAGATACTGCTTTACTCATTGTATCTTTTATTTTCAAATAGTTGTATATAAAGATGAATGTAAATAAAGTTGCCATTTTATTTTAATACTCTTGTCATTCTTGTTCATTTTATATATTGCTTAATTACGCTTAACATATTTATTTCTTAATAAATACATTGCGGCCTGCCACATCACCGTTTCCATTTACTGGGAAGCGAGGCGTGACAACTTACTTTCAGTATACCATTGTTTAAGCATTTGGTTTTGATTATTGTATCTTTTATTTCAAACGGTTGTATATAAAGTTGAATGTAAATAAAGTTGATATTTCATTTTATTCTCTTGTCATTCTTGTTCATTTTTATATATTGCTTAATTACGCTTAACGTATTTATTTCATAGTAAATACGTTGCGGCTTGCCACGTCACCGTTGCTGTCTACTAGGAAGCGGGGCGTGACATAGGTAATGGGGTTACTCTCTCTAAAGATGTCTTTCGGGACTGATGAAGAGAAAGTTTCGCATGAGTGACATTCGACATGCTTCGGCGGTGAGGTCAATCATGTGATGTTATATACCAGACCGGATATTGCTTTTACATTTGGTGTAGTAAGCAGATAATAATCCAATCCTAAAGAAATATAGGACGAAGTGAAGAACATATAGGATGTTATTGGTATATGATAATGGCAGCATCCTTCGAGATGCGATTACCGATTCCAGCTTCCGTTGTGATAAGGGTTGATAGAGTATCTGTCGTGAGTCATTAGTTTACCCTTTTATGAGGATCAGTATATTGGAAGAGTTCTAAACAGGATACTGAGGTAATCAAGGCCCTTGATACTGATTATGACTCAGCTGAGGATACATCCTTAGAAGACGTTTGGATAAATATGTTCATTTATGAACATGATCCCATCAGCTATCCAAACAAAGTTCTTAGAAAGGTATTATCATTACGGGAGATAGTTGATCTCCGCGAAGTTGAGATTCAGAAAGATATATATAGAAACGTTACAACGGATCCACTCACTGAGGCTATTTCTCGAACATAGTTTGTGAAACTATTAGTACGGAAGTTGGATATGCAGTAGCACATGAAATGTGTGTATGCGATACCGCAATAATTGGCCTTAAATGCAAGTGGGAGATTGTTGGATATAGGTGCACTCAAGAAAATTATCATAGTTGCATAATTGCAATTACTAAATTCGAGGAGGGCCTATACCAAGAACAGTCTTATTCGAAATGATAGTACGCTATCTGGTTTGTATTTATCAGTCATGAACATACGTTTTACTCATTATAAAGTATGACTAATAAATGATGATAAAGCTCATAGGATCTTTGCTTGACTGCCAGTATTATGATAAAGATCATACTAGTGGGACCTGGGTAGTCTATAACCGCATCCTTAAAAGTCCCTAGTCGTAGGAGTATCAAGACTGGGCATCGGTACTCCAGTTTAGACTAGTGTATACGTTTCATGACCCTATACAGAGCGATGGATAATCCCATAGTCATTGGTGTTTGACACCGATGATTGTATACAGTTGCTCATTGGATGAGTTATACTGGACGGACTCGCCGAGAACTCACCGATCGTCAGATAGTAGTTCTCTACTAACATGAGTACAGGGTAGTCCCTAGACCCAAGATCACCACAGTGTCTTGTGTGTGTTCCCACTGTACTTAGATTACTACCCTACCATGGTTTTAAAGAGCCATGCAAATAGGTTTTAGTTGGATACAGTCCCGAAGCACATCGAGGCTGTGAGCGGTCGAGGGGATTCGTCTCTCCCAGTATAGGGAGTTGATGTCGCATTGTGCACAACTAGCTATGACCATAAGTCCTTGTTATCAGTAGTTTCTCTGATAGACATGAGATTGACATCAACACGATTTATCGGGTTATTGGGAGTATAACGGTTTTCACCTCCCAGACCCGGTATGCAACAGTCTTAGATGAAGAGACCGGACTGTACGATGAATGTCACTGATAGGCTATAGCAGGGAACGGACGAGCTTGCTTGTCGACCGGCTTTTCGTTCAATACCTGGGTAGCCGTTATGCACAGTTAGTACCGCCGACGTGCTTATAGGTTAACCCGGTGGGGGATTGATCTGAAAGTGTTTTGGATCAATCGGATATGATCCTGACCTACTGTCAGCGTATTATCGAGTCTTTAGAGTCTCACACAGAGGGTTTTCCCATTCTAGCGAAATGATATAGTGCACGTACGGTGATGCGTGCGGGGTCCAATTAAACATGTGTATGTGATACCACATGTATTAATCAGACAGATAATACTAGCCGGTTTATGATAGAACCGGGTCATTAAATCAAGTGGTGATTTAATGATATTACGTATATATGATGATGTATTTATAAACTGGTATTATTGTGATATTCTCACTCTCTTTTGATATGCTACATATCATGTGCATGTTACATGTCATGTGTATATTTATATATTTATATATGTGTGTGTGTAATATAATCATGAATGAATATGTAGTTTCTTTTTTTATTCTTTTTCTTTTTGCATGATAAAGAAATGAGGTGGAGCTCATTTGCTTACTCATTTCTTATTTCATGACGCTTGGATAAGAGGGGGAGGAATGAAATGAGTAGACGCTCTACCCTTTTCATTCCAACCATGTTTTGATGGGGAGGTTAAGTTTTCTCTCTCATTCAAGAACAAAGAGAAAAGAATGAGAGCTAAAAAGAAAAGAAAATAGGAGTTTTAGAATTCACTACTTTTTCTACATCCTTCCCAACTCATGTCTAGCAAGTATGAAGTGAGAGTTACATCAAACTGTTGATGTTGAAGCTAGAACCAGTGGTTTTTGCGTGGATCATTTTCAACGGAGCCGATCGTAGATCAAGCGTGATCCGAAGCGTCTAGTTTACAAGTTATAGTCTATGGTAGTATTCTTGGGTTGGGAGGTCTTATTTGCTTGAAGTTTTCGCTTTTCCGCTTCCGCAACGATTTTTAAAACCCGTCCAGCGAGCTCGACCCCCTTACATAATCATCACCCTGGTCGGGGTCAAAAAACGTATATACCAGCCTACTCTGGAGTATCGATACTCAGTCTCGACACTCACACGACTAGAAACATTTAAGGATATGCTTATGGACTACCCAGACCCCACTAATATGATCCCTATCATAATCCTGGAAGTTAAGCAAATATCTTATAGGTTTTATCAACGTGTATTAGCGATACGTAATAGCAAGTAAAACATATACACATGAATGATGAAGACAAATCAGACAGCATACTATCATATCGAGCAAGACTGTTATGTACATATAGGTCCAAGTACAATAATAATTGTCTCCAGGGCACTATATCTAACAGGGTTTTGCCTAAAAGAATTTTGACTTCATTCACAAGATGCCAGAGTTTCCAAGGGCCACAATTGAATGTATTTTCTAACCATTTGACCACATTAATAGCAGCTCCCTCCACAATTATGGGTAAACAGCCTGAATGTATAGTCAGATGAATGCCTAGTAAGCAAGCACATAATTCGGCGTGTTCGCCACTCAGAGCTTGACCCTCGACAGCTGCACAAATTATTGGGTGGCCTTGCCAATCTCGAATTACCGTACTAGATGATGCTGCTCCCGGTACAAAGGCATCACCTACATTCACCTTAAAGTGGTTAGCTGGAAGAGGGGACCAAACAGTGCTCTCTTCGAAAAATTTAAGATCTAGGAGATGACGAGATTTTGGCGTACGACTCGAAAAAACTGTAAATTTCCGTAACTAGGGTCGTTGGACTGTGATTAGGGCGGCCAAATACCTAATTGTACAAAAGAAAAAAATACAGACCTTTGGAAACCTTTGCAAACTAAACTTGCAAACTGTCCAATTTATGTTTACCGTATGTTATCTTCTTTAGTATACTAGGGTAAACCCCCACGCGATACATGGGATTTTTAGAAAATCATATTACATTTCAAAAAATATCGATCTTAGCATTTTTTAGATAAATATCATAAAACTAAATACCAAAAACATTCTTGGATGCAAAAATAGACAAAATCGAATAAGTTCTTTTATTTTTATTTTACATTTTATATTTTGTAGCTTTCAATTCATATGATAATATAAGATGTTGTATTTATTTGCAAAAATTTTAAAACTCAAACATTTGTAGTATTTATTAATATTATGTTACATATATGGTATATATTTTCTACACCATGGAGAAAATGTGAAAGTTTATAGTATTTATTTACCATAATTAAATTTCATGGTCAATAAACAATGATTCATGATATTTATTTGAAAAACCTTGAAAATTCTTGGTTAATAAATAATGATCCATGAATTGTCATAGTTGCCCTTAAAATTTGGGCACAACCATATGCTTATCAATATAGCCCAAATCTCCACAATACTTGATATGCAGGGCAAAATGGGCATCCAAAAATTTTGTCCATAACTAAATTTACATGTTTTCCCACACAACCAAACCATATTTCGCATACCACCAAACCATATTCTTCATAATACCAATATAGTTCAAATTTGATGCAAGAAAGAATAATCTAAGTCGATGGGTAAAATAGAAAATCTCAAAATTTCACGCCTTCACTAATCTTTCTTACAGCGTAAAGAAAAGATTGAAGCCATGAGTGTATGTAGTATTTGCTTTAAGAATTAATGGATCGCTTGAATTAATAATTGCTCACTAAGATCGCTTGAATTGATAATAAAAGCATTTTATCATAACAATTTCTCAGTAATTCTTTTTTGTCCAAATACCTCAGTTCTCAGTTGGTATGACACTTCTCTTTTTAAGGAGAGTGCAGAATTTCAATCTCCGGTGGGAAGAAGTGGCCACAATTTAACGCTTTTGGGGAAAACTCATGGATATCCTGGGTATATGTGATGTATGCGTGTGTATGATATGTACATGGATGTGTGTATTCATAGGGTTTATGAGACAGTGCACAAAAAAACACATAATATAATAAATAAAACAAGAGTGTGAAATACCAATGAGCAGTAGCTCGGTCAGTATGAGCACTTCCCCTTTTGGATAGAGTACGGGATTCGAACCCAGAAACCCCAAAAGGAAAAGTGGCCACAAGTTAGCGCTTTCGGGGCAAATTCATGAGTCTCATAGAAGCGTGTGTGTTGTATACTTGTGTGTTGTGTGTTGTGTGCATAGATTAGAGCTTATGGGTCAGTGCCCAAAAAAACAAGAGTGTGAAATTAAGAAAGTTGGAGTGAACTTATCAAAAGAACCAGCAAAACTTGTTTCTCATTTTTAGTTATCTGGTAAGAAGCATTACGATAATTATGAAGTATCATGTAATCTTATTGTTGCATAAGCACTATAAGAAACACCCCTTTATTCCATCGTTATAGCCCGACTAAATAAATTTTCTCCCGACGGAATAAATGTTGATGTAATAGGTTTATTCCGTCGGGTGATTAATACAATTCGTCGAGTAGTCTATTCCGGCGGTATACATTCGACGGAATAAAATGGGCAAAACTGGGATTAATTTCCTGTACAAGAACTATTTCATCAGGTAATTTTCGATGAAATAAGTTATTTCGTCGGATATTACCCGACGAAAAGGTGTGATATAGAGAGAGAAAACAGTGAGCGGGTTTTTTGGTTTAATTCAACAATTCGATACAAATTCAATTCATTTACTGAATTCATAACCAACAAAAAACCAATACACATCACAATAATCGTGGTCGTACCGCATACAAAATCAATCCATTCCACAATCAATTCATAACACGAAAATTAGATAATAAACACAAATCCGATACGATACGATACGATATTGAAATAAGGTTCATTACTTAATACAACTTCACGAAATTATAGAATCCAAGAATCCGATACGAAATATAATTAACATGTCTTTCATCTAATAATATTTTACAATTTCTTAAAACGTATTTGTCAGAAAAAACTTTTAAAACGTACGAAATGGAGTGATTCAAATATCTCCATCTTGAGCTTACTCTTTGACATCGCCATTGTCGTTGTCTTCCGGAAAGTTATTGAAATCGAGCAGATATTATAGTGTTATCGATAGACAATTATTAGTATTTTCTATCGTCCTCCAGAAAACAACGGTATTGAAACCTTGTGTGGCCTCCCACAACTTCAAATCCGTTGGCTCAGATGGGGCATGTATATGCTCTTATTTATCATTGAACTTTCTGCAATTACGATGATATGGATGGTTTCTATGTAACCATCGACGGTGACCTGTGTAACACTTGATCTTCCACTTGCCTACTTTAGGATCACATATGGTTTCCTCTAGACATACCAGGTAAACTTTGTAATCTTTAGTACTCCATCCAGACAATATAGAGTATGCTGGAAAATTGTTGATTGTCCACAAGAGCGCCGCATGAAGCGTAAATGTCTTCTTCTTATGGGCATCGTAAACCTGTATACCTGGTTCCTACAACTCCTTCAGCTCCTCAATTAACGGCCCCAAGTATACATCGATTTATTTGAAAGAGAGCTACTTCTAGAGATCAACAAGGGAATTTATGTGTAAGAATACTTCATACTTATCCATGGAGGAAGATTATAAACAACAAGGGTAACTAACCATATACTGTGATTTGCACCGTGATTGAGCGGTTCCATACTATCAGCAGATAAACCAAGTCTCGCACTACGGGCATCCGCAGCAAAACCTTCATACAGGGCATCAAAGCGTTTCAACTTTTCACCATCGGCTAGATGTCGTAAGACTCCGTCCTTAGTGTAACCATTTTCATACCATGTCATGCTTTCAGTAATTTTTGATGACAGAAATAATCGCCAAAGTCTTTACCTGATTGAAAAATATCGCAAAACCTTTGCCGGAATCCGTCTAGGAGCATTGAGTGTAGATTCATATTCACCGTTATCTCTTCGAGGGATGATCCACCTAGATAAATCATAAGTTTTACATTTCTTTAACTTCTTATCCTTCTCTGTCAAGTATAACATGCAATCTTTCGGACACAGGTCGATTTTCTCATAACCAAAACTTATCTCTTTCAAAATTTTCTTCGTTTCTGTGAAATTTTCCGGCAATATCGCTTTAAAGTAAGTTTCCTTTTGCATTTCAAGAAACTGATCAAAAGATTTGTTGGTCCAATTATTCTGGCAATTGATATGAAACATTTTGACAATCCAACCCAGTTTAGAGATATTTGCGCGTTCAAAAATGGATACAGTCGCATCAACCATATACTTCATATATTTCGTCGATTCTGCATCAGGAAAACTACGGATATCTTCCTCTCCGACATTAGGTTCGGGAACAATATCAAGATCAAGATGCATGTCGGTTCGGAGCTCGTCCAACATATTATTCAAACTCATGTCCCTAAACACGTATGAGGAGGATCATTTTTTCTAATCCAATGACTCATAGAAAGTTCGACTCTCGGTGCAGTTTCTCCATGGTACTTCCATTTTATATACCCAGGTGAAATCTTGTTATTCAGTAAATAGTCATACACTATATCTCGATGAAGATCGACACCGTTCATGCACTTTTTACATGGAAACGAAATCAATTCTTCGGGAGATCGGTCTCTCAATGCAAATTCCATAAACTCTAACACGCCGGCTGTTCAGTCGAAAAAACTGCACTTTTGATATAACATTTTCCTTACTTTTCTTAAATATTTAAAGGTGTTTATTATAAATATAGAACATATTTGGATTTATTTGCAAAATACTATTTACCATATATTTTTATACTATAATTAACATTATGAAGGAAAATATATGCATTTTATATTTATATAATATTTTGGTAATTGAAAATATGCATATCATATCAAATATTCTAATCAAGATTCTTAAAGAAATAATATCATACAAATGGTTAAAATAATGTTTCAAAATATATGCATAATATTTTAGTAATTAAAAGATGCATAGCATATTAAATATTCTTAATCAAGTTTCTTAAATATTTATTACCATATATAATGATTAAGATACTCTCTCTAATTTAATAAATAGTACTAATATTATTCATGGAGATATTGTGCAAAATTTAGCTCAGGTCAAGAGATCAAGATGTTCAAGATGTCAGGATCAAAAATTTGCCAAAATCATAAATCAATACTGACAGAGACTCGGAATCTAGGCATGGAAATCACCATATTAGGAAATCACCATATTAGGCAATCACCATATTAGGTAACTTGGTTTTCTGATTTGAGAGCTATATAAAGGACCGAGGGCTAAAGTTAGATCACATTTACTACGAAGCAAATCACCGTCAAAGAACAAGAGATCCATGACAAGTCCACGATTCGACGTGATAGGATGACGTGAAAATCGACGGAGCATCTACTTCCTACGAAGCAGAGATCGAGAGCAACTTCTTCCTCTTGTAATCGAAATTCGTAGGATTTGTACTTGTGAAGTTGATTAATAAAGGTAGATCATTTTGTTTTCTGTATTTTTACTTTCTGCATTATGATTTCTTTAACTATTCTTTCTTCTTCTTCTCAAAATATGCGTGAGTAATTCCTAGCTTGGTAGGGTTCGTAGGATTAGGGTAGAGTAATAGATGAGAAAATATTTTAACTTCTTTTAAGTCTTATGAAGTTTATAAACTTTAGCAAAAAAATCGTTAACATCCTAATCAGGCGCGCTACCAATTTATTGCTAGTCTCGACCGCGATTTGAGAACAGATTAACAATTGTTTTGTTAAGGGCTAGACATGAATAGAGATCAATAAAAAGACAAGGGTCAATAGTGTGGAAACTCTAGTTTCTTCCAAGAACCCTGATCCCCATTCATCACTATCAATCTAGTTTTAAATCTATTAATAGATAAAAGGAATCATTTTTATTAGTCATCCATGAATACTAAATCCTAACGAACCCTACAACCCTTCTTCTTATATAATCCATATACTTATTTAAACTAGATCTAGAATCTATTCATCACTATTCTCTATTCTCCTTCCTCTTTTCTAATCAACACGTGTAAAGCAAGATTAAAAGTTCCACGAATCCCTAAGGACGACCCGTACTCATCTCGGCTAGCTACATACGACACCGTTATTGATTGCGGTTATTTTACAAACACTTATTTCACATCAATCAAATGGCACCGTTACCGGGGATCGAACCCGGGTCACCCGCGTGACAGGAGGGAATACTCACCACTATACTAGATCTAGAATCTATTCTTCACTGTTCTCTATTCTCCTTCCTCTTTTCTAATCAACACGTCTAAAGCAAGATTAAAAGTTCCATGAATCCCTGAGGACGATCCATACTCATCTCGGCTAGCTACACGCGACACCGTTATTGATTGCGGTTATTCTACAAACACTTATTTCACGATCAATCAAATGGCGCCGTTGCCGGGGATACGTGCGTAATTTTTTTCTTACTATTCGTGTTGAATTTTATAAATCCAGAAAACATAATATAAAAATAAAACAAAACAGCAAATTATGTATTTAATGATTAGTGTGCGATTTTTACAAGGAGATCTGGAGTCACAGAATTGAGGAAACGGAGTTTCAAAGACATCAAGACAATTCCAGAGGAGCAAGCGAGGCCACCGTAGCAAAAATCTTCAAAAGATCTCTCAATTTGGCAGCGGAACAGCGGCAGAAAGGGCTATTTGGCGGCGGAACCGCAGCGGAGTTGGGGATTTGTGCCCCCAAAATTCTCCGGTATATTTCTCAACTCCTTCTCTCTCCTCTAAAAACCAATAAAATAATTTTCTGCCGGATTCTTTGAAAAATATCGTCGCTCAAAAAAAATCTTTTTGCAAGTTTTGTAATTGGTTTGTTTGTGCATATTTTAATACGGACTTTAAGGGACAAGACCAAAATTCAGATTATGTAGGGATTTCATCACCCTTTCTAGGCCCCAAAAATCACAAAACAAGCATCCGCATCAATCTACATTAATTAAAAAATATCTAGATCAAGACTCTAAGGACCGTCGTGCTCAAATAGGACAGAGGAAGGTCGTGGGTAATATATCGCTTATCCGCATTACTTTTGTGGTGTCTACACAAGTGTGTCTAAGGCAAGTGGTTACTTAATTAGGCCCGCTATTTCGGTGATTCATATAGCGGATACCTCCCACTTATCAGGCACTTACCTGGCCACAAGAGTAATAAAGAGATGGTAGAGGATTGATCCTGCGGCTTGTCCTTTGGAATTCTAGGAGCGGTCTAGTGACTTGACCTAGGTGACCTTAGTTCTAAGTTTGATTGTGCATTTTTTGTGATTTGTCTCGCGTCTGTCTGTTTCAAAACAAACCATTTTTTTAAATCGTACACACGCTACTACGTGCGCTAAACCCTCTTAGTGCATGCTCGGCTGGACACGGGATTCTAGTGCCCGTTTTGTCCGTGTTTCTGCTATCGACTCCGAAGTCAGTGCTTCTTCATCTTATTTTTCCCCTCTGCCCACCACATCGACCGAGATGGACGATTCTCTATCAGATTATAATACCACCCTGCCACAACCGTAGGTGCGCAGATTCCACCGCGCATCTCTCTCTAAGAGAGATGCTACCCCATGCGTGGACCCCTTCCTACCTGTCTATCTATTCCACCGGCCAATGAGGAGAATTTTGAAATTAAACCCCAATTCATCAAACTGTTGCCCAAATTTTATAGGCTTGAAACCGAAGACGCATACGTTTTTATAAAAAATTCGAAAACGTATGTGCAATGATTGACACGTCATAAATTTCTGTGGATGCTATGAGATTACGTCTTCTCCCTTTTACCTTGTGCGATCTGGCAGAAAAATGGCTTGATAACACTGTCGCACATTCTATTTCTAAATGAGATGAATTCGTTGTAGCATTCCTGTTTCCCCCAATCGTAGCAAAGCTCTGTTCAAATTTCAAATTTTGAAATGAAGCAGCGCTTCATAGCAGCGCCAGCGTTGAGAGTCAAAGATTCTGAGGCAGCGCTCATGTGCAAAGCACATAAGCGCTAGCGCTAAGAGCGCTGCACTCTAAGCAGTGCACCACATGCAAAGCACGTGAGCGCTAGCGCTAAGAGCGCTGCACTCTAAGCAGCGCACCACGTGCAAAGCACGTAAGCGCTAGAGCTAAATACGCTGCACTCTAAGCAGCGCACCACGTACAAAGCATGAGAGCGCTAGCACTGGAACTAAAATGTTCCTAAACGTTGGATCAAAGATCCAACGAACATGATTAAAAATCATCAATTAACCAGAGTAAAATTATGTTAAGGAAACATCCCTCACAATCTTTCCAAACAAGAAAGATTGTGCTCCTCACGTGTGCGCTACTTCACCAAAAGCGCAATGCGCTCATTGACTGGCGCTCAGCGCCAAGCGTGCCACGTGCTCCTCACGTTTGCGCTACTTCACCAAAAGCGCAATGCGTTCATTGACTAGCGCTCAGCGCCAAGCACGCCACATGCTCCTCACGTGTGCGCTATTTCACCAAAAGCGCAATGCGCTCATTGACTGGTGCTCAGCACCAAGCGCGCCACGTGCTCCTCACGTGTGCGCTACTTCACCAGAAGCGCTCTGCGCACATTGTCTGGCGCACTGCGCCAAGCGCTCCACATGCTCCTCACGTGTGCGCTACATCATAAGAAGCACTCACTGATTAGCGCACAGCGTCAAGCGCACCACGTGGTCCTCACGTGTGCGCTAAGAGAACATAAACTGTTCTATATATATATATATAAAAAAGGGGCCCAGCTATAATGAGTGCTCAGCATTCAGTAAAAGACAAAAATTATCACGACCCGAAAGTACGGAACGTGACCGGCACTTAGATTACGAAGCGTCTAGAGGCGCCACGTAACCTAAGTAAGCCGAAGCCCAGAAATCTAAACCATAAAAGAAGAAGAAGAAGAAAAAGAAAACAAGTTTAAAAGCATCAGCAATTTTCTCAAAAATTTCGGCAGAGTCTCCTCTACAAAAACTGGCCCCCAAACGGATACAACAAGTATAAAATACATAAACAATGAAAAGCATCCCCAACGGGAGCTAGCTCAACGCCAACAGGCGGAAACAACCACAATAATCACAATAGTATACAACGCCAAAGGGCGAGGCTCAAAACTCAAAAGAAAACAAAACCACCAGATCAGAATAATACATGCGCGACTCTAAGGTCGAAATAAAAGACTGGTCCAATAAACTTATCAAATAATACAAGTATGGTTGATGGAGCTTACTAGATACAAATGAAATAATAAAAGTACGATGGTGGTTCAGATACAAGTGAACCAACCTACCGTGCAAATCACCCTGAATGAAATGATGTGCCAGCAAGCTGCCAGGGAAACCTGTACATCGAACCTGTAATAAAATTTAGCACAACGGGGGTGAGTTGCCAACTCGTGAGTAGAAGACATCTACGAAAAGAAATCGAATGCACGACGCTATCCTAGGTCATAATAATACACTATTATATCCTAATCATCTAGTAATAGCAGGGTAAAACTACGTGTAAATGCAGATACTCCGTGCTCGTGTCAGTGCCTCATATAATACTATGTCATAGGACTGAGTATGCATGCACCATGAATGTAACATAACAAATCCTGAAATCTAGATCTATCTGCATAAGAAATCTTTAGCTGTTACCATGTAAAATGTGTATAGAAATCTGAAATAGCAACAATGAAATCCATAGAAAACCGTGTCAAGCATCGACACAAAACATGTAAATCTCAAGTCTCAATATCTCGGGCTCCGTCAGTCCGGATCGGCCCATATCATCAAATCTCACGACAACGGTCGGTATCCTCCGGATATCCGCCGCGCCAGACATCACCGGTAGGTAGCCTTCCCCTGCCAGGCTCATCGTCTACAACTCGATCTTCTTGCCCCGGGGTACCATACCGGGCCTACCATGTACCCGAGACGGTTCATCCACTCCTCGAATCGGGTCTCGAAATCCATCAGAAAACATGAAATCTCATGGTGGACGACACATACATCACGAGAAAACCGCATCTTATTTTAAAAAGAGAGGAGGAGAGAGAGAAGTTTTTTATATATTCTTGCGGTTTTCCCCAAAATCCAGAAATCTCATAGAAACCCAAATCTCAAAATCATGAGTAAGTATATGATAAGTGTCGGCATATGCCCATAATACTGCATGATAACATGAAAACATGAATGCATGAATGTCTAAGTAATAAATGCCATGTCTAGACTAACATCTGAGAGTAATCACAATATTATATATCGATCTAGCTGTTTGCTGATTCTATCAATAAAGGATAATATGATCTAAAGTGTGCGTGACATAGCAATTACCGATGATGATGTGTGTGAGCCGGCAAATGAGTGTGCGTGGAATATGCGCATCATCGGTAATGGTGCCGGTGTCCTAACAGGTAAGGTTTATACTGATTATAGCAACATATGTATGAACATGCAACATTATGATTACAGTGTGAAAGTAAGACGGATGTATGTTATCCACTCATTTGATATACCATTACCACTACCACTATATGACTCGAACCTAATCTAGTATCCATCTAACCCTCTAAGGAAACAAAACCTAAAAAACTAGTCAATAAGAAACAAGAGTCTACCTAAGGTCTGAATCAATATCTCTAATAGTCGGCGATCCGGCCTCAATAGCGTCACGTACGTAGTACGGCTTCCTCGAATCAAGAGTGCGGATCAATCATCATATTTATGCCTCGTACGGTAAAATCCATCGTACGGCATCCCAATATCAGGGTACGGGTCAAGTATCTCCTAGGTGTCTCATCATTAGTATAATGTCATCATCAACACATCTCATGATCAAGGTGCTAAACTGTGATCGCATACATCAATCATATATCATTGCCATCATAATAAGCATCATTAGTCTATCCTCAGAAATATCATGTCATATGTATCATATCGTCCTCAAGTCACACCTTTATGATATCGACATCAGGTCACACCTATATGATGTCGTAATCAAGTCATACATATCCCATATCGTGATCAATCACAAGTTACAGTCCGGGTACTATTTTAGAGCCCCATGTACCTCAATATCATCACCACCCATTATAATTTAAGTATACATGTTCATTATCTCATTCTCTAATGATCCGCTGACACTTAATACAACTGTATAGCCAAGAATCACGGCATCAAACCCAGTTATATTGTTTCATCATACCTCGGATATCATATCACATCAATGAATCCCATATACGTGTTGTATATATATATATTTACCTATACTTAGTTTTATATATATACACATACACGTATACCCCATGTCGAGTTTCAGTGTGTGCGTGTGTGTGTTTCTATCTGAAACCTACGAACCTCTTCCAAGGTACTCATCCTCTGATATGGTTTTCCTAAATCAGTCTAGTCCAGCCTGGGTCATTACTAGGGTCCTGCTCTTTAAGAATCTAGGGTCACATCTAGTTTCCTAATGTCAATAAGTACTATTCCTATTCTACGTTGCGGGGGTGCTAAACGCCATCCACCCGACTTCCCCCCGTAGATATACATCTACTCACCTGGTCCATGTCTGCCAAAAACGGTGTCGTCATCCTCCTCTTCATCGCCCGCAGTCTACGTGAGGGGTACCTAAATGCAAACATATAAATAGCATCGTAAACTAAATCACATACAAAAGTCAAAACGACGCAAGGAACAAGCATAGGTTAAAACCTATGTCTCGTCCACACAAAAGCACCAAATATCGCTCGATATCGGCGTACAAACTCCGATGGATCGAGATAAACATCAACAAATAACTCGTAGTTTTCAAACTCATTACTTATATTATAAAACAAGATTAAATCCATCGAAACCCTAAAATCCATCAAACCGTCCAATTTCGTAAAAACCGAAAATGTCAATTTACCGTTTTTCATCAAAACTTGATATTTAGATGAAACCAATGGTTATAAAACTCATTAAATAGCATAACTAGACTATACAACCCCTTATTATATTTTTATTACATAAATTTGCATTTTAACAAAATTTCTAGTTTGCAACCTTTAGAAATTTTCAACATCTTTCAAGCAAAATACCACAATTCCACCACAAAACATGATTTTACATGGATTAATGCCTTAAACTACAATTCATGATGATAATGATATAATGAAACCATAATTATATTTTTAATCTCATTTATTTAGGAATTTCCCAAAATCTAGTTTACAAAATAATAGCATTTTATTACTATTTTCCAATTATCAAAGGAACTAGTGATCAAACTAAGTTTTTCTTTCCATTAACATGCTAATATTCTCACTAAAACTACCATCTAATAATAGCAACCTTAATTGGAATTTTATATTACCCATATATATATTTTATAAAAAACTAGTTAGCAAAAAAGTATAATTAAATTAATTTTAGGTTAACAATTTACAACATATCATCCCTACAAGAATTTCCACTTCTAAATATGTTAAACTAGTTATTATAACCCTCATTAATTAATAAAAATCACAACTTGATTTTTCAAACCCTAACTTGAATTTTAAAAGTAGTAAATAGAATTAATATATTAAATCTAATTAAGCTTAAATAAACATCTAATAATAATAAATCAAAAGAAAAAAATTTATACCTCCAAACAATGAAATCCAAACATGAAATGAGCCTCAAAAATACATGCTTTCCCACTCCAAAATCCATGTAAAGAAGAGTAGAGAATAAAGGGTAGGGAATAAATAGGATTTTGTGCATTTTTTATTGAATTTTGGAGGATTTTTAATGATTTTTTGTAATAAAATGAAGTGGGAAATGGGGGGGGGGGGCTGCCATGGGGATGATGGCCGGCCACAATGAGGAAGAGAGGGAGATAAAGAAAGAGGGAAGAATTGTGTAGAAGGTTCACACATAATGATGTATACATATGTCTTTTCATGCTTTATTTATTTTCTTTTCATTTCTTTACTATAGCAACTCAAGAAAACTCTAGAAAATTGGAAAAATTTGCAAATAAATTTTGCATGATACACACTAAATTCTAATATGCCATGGTTCATTTTTACAAATTAAAACCATTCAATTTGTAATTTACACTAATTTAGTGTAAAAATAAAGCTTATGTTAATATTTAAAATAATTAATTTAGGAAAAATATTTAATTAAACTAAAATTTTATAAGTGGCTAAATAAACACCATTTACTAGTAATTACATAATTTATATAGGTATTTTTAAATTTATAGTGAAAAATAATTACGCTTTTGTTTTACGAAAAATACATTTTACTTTACAGAAAACCACAAAATTCACTTAAACAATTTTATTTATTTAATTATTTATTTAATTATTTTTAAAATGTTACAAAAATAATTGGCAGAATTCAAACCAATGCCCAGCATTGTTAAATGTTCAACATTTTAACTAAATGGGCCGAGCCCAAAGTGGCCATAGAACCCTATCTCAGATTAATTGAGCCCATATGCTCATAAATCTTTTAACATATCTTAGTCCAAAACTTTACTACAGATCTCCCAACCAATATTGGTTCAAGGGTACATCTATTCACTCCTCTTATATTTGTCGTTGTAATCCTTCAACATCTTCAGAGAGATGACGGGTCCCGACAACCATACATTACACGAACTGTGGGGTCCTTAAACTCATGGACTATGATGTCCTTAAACTTTACAGACTATGATGTCTCTAAACTACCATGGACTGTGGGGTCCTTAAACTCATAGACTATGATGTTTTTAAACCTTATAGACTATGACGTCTTTAAACTGGACCGCAAAGTCCCTAAACTAAAACAATAGAGCCCAAATGCTCTTTTGTTAGATCTAAATGATCCCGTTAAGTTGATCTGAGTCAAAAATTAGACTAACGTGTTCTTAACAAACGTTAAGTTGATTTTAGTCTAAAATTAGACTAACGTGTCCTTAACAAACGTTTAAGTTGATCTTAGTCTCAAATGAGATTAACGATCCTTAAACCCAACCCAAAACCCAAATCTAAGAAAATACGGATTTGGACTAATCCACGTCCTACGGGCGACAACATAAATTAGTCTCCGCATATAATCCACGGGCAACCAAAAACAAAACAAACACACACGGCACGAAGTGACCTTCTAGAGAAGGAGAAAGTGGTTACCGCGATGCGGTAGAGTAATTAACTGTAGGGCTTGCGCCTGCAGGGAAGAGCATCCCCACAATCAAAAACCACTCAAACGAGGGGGAATCTGACGAAGTCTGCTACAACGGCAGCATCTGTCCAAACCTCCGATACATGGTACCATAAATCAATTTGGCATCTTCGAAGAGGTGGACGGATAAAACCCAAATAGCATCTGCCCCCAAATTCAGGCAAGACGTTTGTCTTTCCCGGCTTTCGGCGGAGAACAGATTCTGGCACGCCCGGTGGGACCTTTTCCTCTTTCCACTCCACACTTCATGTGTCGTGTTTTGCGAACAAGTCGCGGTTTGACATGGTTGCCTTTGGATGTGAAGTACTAAGATTTGGTATCTTGCTCCGTGCAGAAAAACAGAAGATCAATAGCTTCAAACTGCACTAATTGCAACAACTCCCACTCCGTACTCGCCGGAGGAGTGGCCTACGGGCCTCAAGCGGCCTCTCTTTTTAAGATGCCAGTGGAACAGGTGACTCAAGCCACCACTGGGTTGTTCTTTGGGACCATGCTCCCACCAATGAGCTTCAACGCCCCATTGTCGTCATAAGAAGCTCCGAAGAAGTCGGTCTTTGATCGGCTTACAACTATCGCGGCCCCTCTCAACGAGTCGCCCAAGTCCAGTGCCTCGGTTTTCAACAGACTGGGCCAAAGCTCAAGTGGGCCCGTGAAGAAGCCCGCGATACCTGAGGCGGCCATCCCAAAGCGGATAGTCATTCCTGCTCCTGAAGTCATCAGAGCGACTTTCCCTGCTAAGGAGTCGGTCTTTACAAGACTGACCGTTTCAGCTCCCGTTCCAGGCAAAGTCATCAAAACTGCTCCCCTTGGGCGAAAGTCTACCTTTGATAGATTGGCCATCCCCTCTCAGCGGACGTCGGTTTTCGACAGGCTAACGACGACAACAGCCCCTTATCAGAGCAGGGGGCATGAAGAAGCCACCCCCATAGCTGAGCCAGTACCGTCTGCTCGACATGCTCGACGTCGCCACTGGCGCCGAGTGAGGAAAGCTGGGGGCAATTCCTTATCTGGACTTACCCCGCCAGCTCCAACAGTGGAAGTTGATGCTGCTGTTCCAACTAGGAACAGCTTTGAACCGCTCAGGAAGGTCCGCAAGAACTCTCCGACTGCCGTGCTGAAAAGATCTCCTCCACCTGTGGAAAATATTACAAAGGTAGATCCAGAACAACACCCTCAGCGGTTGTCCTCCAAAATTCGCAGGGTCTGGCGACAGGTCCAAAACATTGTGATTAACCAAGACTACTCTCGCCAACCGAAGAAGATGAAAGTTCGGCAAGAGAAGGACCACCCTGTCGTACTACAGAAGGTGTCGTCTACTTGGGTGCCCGCTGCAATGGCTCCCTCAACTTCGACCGCTCACAAAAGGGGAAGGTCGGAGAAAATTCCCGTGTCTGCGACGAATCTCAAGGGGACTGAATTCAAACGCCCCAAGTATGGGGGCATGATGGTGCACACTGTTTATATGACATCCGGGAAAGAGGATAGTCGTATCTCTACGGGCCATCGACCACTTACCAGATCCGTAACAAAGGCCCAGGAGCAGCAACAGAAGCTCCAGGAAATGTTAACACAAATGGCCGCACTCACTGGGCTAAAAGAAAGCCCGGAGACGTTGTCAGAGCAGCGTCATGAACAAGAAACCGATGTTGAGTTCCTCCGCAGAATCCTCGAGAAGAAGAACAAAGAGGCAGCGGAATAAGCTGCAAACATAAAACGAATGGCGCTTTTATTCCAAGACATGGTCGGGATGATGTTACAGCTGGATCCTCCAGCTGAAGACCCTCCGATTATCTTTGAAGACGATAGGGGAGAGACATCGAACCCTCTTCCGGTTTGTTCAGCAACCAAAGAGGAGACCATTTCTAAAGCCGTCTTGGATGACTATATCGCTCGGCAGATACAAGCTCATCAGGAGAGCGAAGCGGCCGGGCAAATTGTTCAGACTGGACGACCCTATCCGGGTTAGTACGATCAAATAAAGTACCCGCCGGGATATACGATCCCTAAATTCCATGTATATAAGGGGACGAGAAATCCACACCAATATGTCGCTCAATTCAGGGCTTTGTCCGGCAACACCGGAGGTGACGACAAACTGCTGCTTCACCAATTTGTTGGCAGCTTGGCGGAGACGGCGTTCGAATGGTATTCAGAACTTCCAAACGACTCTGTCGAAACTTTTATGGAGATGGAATTGCTATTCACCCAGCGTTTCGCAAGCGCTAGCGAAAACACCCCAATCACGGCATTGATCAATGCCAGGGTGAAGCCGAGCGAAACATGGGTTCAGTATGAAATACGGTGGAAGAACCTATGGTCGAAGTGCGAACAGCGCATAGAAGAAGCTCATGCGGTAGGCATGTTCATGGGTACTCTTGATCCACAGGCGACCATATCCCAGTTCATGATGTTTTTCAAGCCGACTACCTTCCAGGCCTTGATTGACAAACTGGCCCAAATGGATCAGATAGGCCATAGACCGTCCTCCTCAAAGACGGAGCCTCGGAATGAAAAGGGCAAAGGGAAAGCAACCTTCGTCGCCAACACTCAACAACAACTGAGTGGCCCGAGACCGGTTGTTCGCCAAAGCAACAAGCGGTAATCCCTCGATGAGAAGTTGAGACGTCCTTACTCGTTTTCCCGGGATAAAACAAGGAGACTGTTCAAACTAGCAGTGCGCAACGAGCTCATCACTCTACCGGAGCCGAGACACCCACTACAACCGAATGATGTCAACGATCCCAATTACTTCCCCTACCACCGAGTATTGGGCCATCCGATCGAAGACTGCTACGTCTTCAAAAATTGGGTTGAAAACCAGTATCAACAGGGCAAGTTCGCGTTGTCCGAAAATTGGAAGGTAAATCCGCCACAACAGCACACCCCTAAAAGAGTGGACACGCCGGGGGCATCGTGCTCTTTTATAGAAGAAGCTCCATGGGAGGTCGCTCTTTCAGCTAAGATGAAAAAAATACTGAAAGATCTTCACACATGCTCGGTGATCAGGTGGAAAAGTCCGCTGGAACCCGAGATCATTGAGGGAATGCTGAACCCGCGCCTGACTCCAAGAATTGGTAGCGATAATCAAAATGCTCAGGCCCAGCCGTCAAAGTCTTCGAAGAAGAAGAAGAAGAAGACCAAAAAGCTCGTGAAGCCTGATGACAAGTTCACGGACCTGCAAAAACATATCGACGCGCTGGAGGAATATAACCAGAAGGCGCGAACCCCGGTCACGCTCTAAGAGTTTCTCAACCACATCCTTGAGGACGGAGATGATGATGGGGAAGAAAACTCGTCAGATGAACCTGAGAGCTATACGGCGATCTGTCACATGATCTCTCACTCGTCAATAAATGGTGATGAAGCTCCTGATACAGAGAAACTGGGGGCAGATCCAGAACCGGAATCAAAATCCCTGGAGCCATCGGACGAATTGATTGACAGACTGCTAAGTGAAGCTCTTCAGAAAAGCAAAGCTGACAGAGAGCGGGAAACGGCCATATACAAAAGGGCCAAGCATCGGCGTCAAGTTAAAGAAGCTCCGGTAATGAGAAGCCATAGGATACCCCAACCGGATCAAAGCATCCCTGTCACCAGCAAAAGCAAGCTTAAAGTAAGGAAACGGTTCGCTAGGGCCCTGTCAATGGGAATGAAGTTGCCTTCTTTTAAAGGAAAACTCCTGGCATCATACACCTTGACGAAGCGGATGCACATCCAAATTACTGCTTATACCATCAGAGGATCACGCACCCTACCGAAGGGTGCATGGCCTTTAAAAACTGGTGGCAGGGATATGTTGCCTACCGACAACACGTCCAGCGAGTGAAGCGCAGGGCTCATCGGGAACATAGAAGCACGACAGATGAGCGCAAAAGAACTGCCGGCAATTGTCACAAGGTTGACACCAAGGGATCACAAGGTATTACATTTAGAAGCAACTCTGATGAAGAAATAACCCTCAACCCTCTCTTCAAGGAATCCACCTCCGACACAAAAGATGTGAAGACTTGCGAGGACGTCTAGCTGCTTAATCGTACGTTGCCCGGGAAAAATCCCAGACCTACAAACAACTGACCGAGACGTCTGTAAACTACTACGGACCGCAGCATCCCAAGGCTGACACAAAAAAAAACGGTACTTCCATAAGCGAGATGCGCACGGATGAAAACCCGAAAGGGCTCCGTGAGTAAAAATAGCAGGGCTACCGGCGAGTTTGTGAAAACCCGAAAGGGCGCAATCTCGTTAAAAGACACTTGCGAGGTCCTCTCGACCCTGTAAGGAGAAAATACATGCGTGAGATCCTTACGACTCACAAGGGAGCAACACACTTATGAATCCCCACGATTCCTAAGGAGAAAACGCACTTACGAGATCCTCACGACTCATAAGGAGAATTCCCCTTTGAGACCCTCACGGCTCATAGGATTCAAAAGCCTTAAGGTACATGGCTCTGAACCTGTTCTTAAGCCATCATACACCCCGATTTTGCCCTACAAGCGTTTCAATATTTACCCTTGTATACAATCCACGGACATGAATAAACATTTCCCTAACAGAGTCCCACCAGCGACTGGGGATATGCTCACACAGTGAATGACCCTTGTAAGTCCTCTCGACTTATAAGGAGAAAACACTCTTTTAAGATCTTTACGACTTATAAGAGAACATACACTTAAGAATCCTCACGATTTTTAAGGAGAAAACGCACTTACGAGATCCTCACGACTCGTATGGAGAAAAAACTTTATGAGACCCTTACGACTCATGAAGTTAAAATTCTTAGTCGACAGGATCCTAACCCTGATTGCTAATCCACCCTTGTTGGAACCGACAAAGGTAAATGATGATTCGTTCCTGACAATATCTCAGTTGTAGCGATGCTGATGCCTAAATCGGTATCAAATCCCAAGCCCTTTCACGGCAAATGATGATTCGCTCATGGCAATGTCCCAGTCGTAGCGGTGCTGATGCTGATATTGGCACCAGATTCCAGGCTCCAAACCCGTAAGAAAAATCAGCGAGCCAAAAATGCATATGAAATAGCCGAAATGATTGGGCACCGCGAAAAATAGCCGAAATGATTAGGCAATCGCGACTTTTGTGATATAAAAAGCTGAAATGATAGAGTATCGCGGAAAAGAAATAAAAAAATGAAATGAAACTTTTGCCCTACATATGAGATCACATCGATCCCTGTATACAATCCAGGGGCACAAACAAAGAGGGAATCATATCATCCCACCAGGCTCCATCAAAAAGAGAGCCAAGTCTCAATGGCAGCATCTGCATCTCAAGAGATCAACAACGGCGTTCTTTCTCGTTCCAACCAGAAGCAGACGCAACGTCAACAAAGTGGAGCCACGGCATACCCCCAGCTCCAAATCTCGACGGTTCACAGACAACCTAGAGACCATCTCGACATTCGTCTCGTTACAGCAGACGCAACGTCAACAAGCGGAGCCACGGCATACCCCTAGCTCCAAATCTCGACGGATCACAGACAACCTAGAGACCAACTCGACATCCATCTCGTTACAGTAGACACAACGTCAACAAGCAGAGCCACGGCAAAGTACCTAGTTCCAAATCTCGACGGCTCACAGACAACCTAGAGACCACCTCAACATTCGTCTCGTGACAGCAGACGCAACGTCACCAATAGCGGAGCCACGGCAAAGTCCTTAGTTCCAAATCTCGAAGGTTCACCAACAACCTAGAGACCACCTCGACGCCTGTCTCGATACAGTAGACGCGATGTCACCTAAGCGTTCTTCCTCCAACAAGATGCAGACGCGACACCAACAACGGAGCCACGGCAAAATCCCTAGTTCCAAGCCTCGACGGTTCACCAACAACCTAGAGACAACCGCGACATTCGTCTCAATACAGAAAACGAAGCGAAGTCAATATTCCCAGCTTCAGGGTCTTGACGGTAACTCATATAAAACCTGAAAGACTATCGGTGATCATCCCCACACCAGCGCGGAGTGGTTATGACTCATCGGGGCTCCCCAAACTGAGCCTAACCTCAAGTAAAAGCGGCATGGCAAAATTCCTAACACTTTCTCTTCTGACGGTCAAATCGCCTAGGAAGATTGCTTGAAAACCTCTTGTCCATCCCCCGAAGGGATCAAAGACACGACAGTTGCGAGGCTACTCGAACAGCAAGATTGCCTATCGAGGAATACATCAGCCAACGCGACGGTACGACGGACAAAAACCCTAGCACCACAGACCCTAACAGACCTCTGTCGTAAAGAGCAGAGGTTAACTGTGACGTTAGGACATCCTTATGAGAACTTCTCGATTCGTCTCGACTCGTAGGGAAAAGCCTTAGGCAATGGGGATAAGGACATGTTTCCTAAGCACTGGGACCTTGCAAGTCGGTCCAAAATGGACTCTTGCATACTATTCACGGACCACACTCTCCAAAGTCGAATCTCGACAAGGAGGGAAACAACCACTTACGAGTCCTCTCGACTTATAAGAGGGAAAATTCTCTTATGAGATCCTTACGACTCTCAAGAGAAAGCACACTTAGAAATCCTCACAATTCCTAAAGAGAAAATACACCTACGAGATCCTTTCAACTCGTAGGGAGAAAAGTCTTTATGAGACCCTTACGGCTCATAAAGTTGAAAAGTCTTAGACAGCAGACCTGAACCTGCTTCTTAAGCCATCGCTACCCTACAAGGGGCTAAGATGAAATGTTCTTTACTATCTACAGGCCACACTTGCCAGAGTAACATACCAACAACACGGCAAAGAGAAGAAAGCAACAGAAGAATAAAAAATGTGTATCTTTTATTCATGAATTCAATTGAGTGCAAGATGAATCATATAAAAGAATAAAAATGGATACATGTTATTCAAAGATTACAAGTGTTCAATCTATACAAAAACAGCTACTGAGAGGGAGGCGTCTTCAATAAATCGGCTAGCTGCTCGCGCACTCCTTTCAACTCCTTTTCATGGTTAGCCGCTACGGCCAGCTCCGCTTCGACTCGAGTCCGTTGCTGCAAACACGATGAAACCTTCTCATCGATTTCCTGTTGGGCAGCTTCGCGACTCTGCACAACCCGCTCAATGAAGTCAAGCTTCCGCCTCAATGCCAGCCCGTCCGAAATGCATCGCTGCAAATTGTCAAAGACGGATCTCAGTTGCGCGGCATTCGCTTCAACTTGGGCGTGCAGCCAGGCAGTTTCACCTAAAGCCTCCTCGTGTTCCTTCTGCATCAAGGTCGCTTCTTCTTCAAAATGGTGGAGGAAGGGCACGCTCTGCTCAACCCATGAAGCCCGCTGGGAGTTCAAGCCAACATTTCCAGAGTAGGACGCTTGAGCTCAATCTTATATAGACAGGCCTCGATCTTCCTACAGTGATTAACCCAAGACTCGACGACACCCTCGCTATGGAAGTTCGTGAGCATCGCCAGCATGAGATTAACTTCAGCAGTAAAATCCGCAACAGATGCGAAAGCCTCAGCATCAAGATCCTCGACGAACTCACTTAACATTCGCAGGCTGTTCGAGGCACCCCTGGAAGATGGGCGTTTAACAAAGGGCCCTACCGGCATTGGAATTCGAGACTCGAAGGGAGCTAGAGTCGGTGCTACCGCTGCAAAACAAATCATAGTTAGATGTCGTCTCGAGAAATAAAGAAAATACACGAACAATAGAGTCTACTATACCGGCTGCAACAGGGGGCAGAGCTGGGAGTACTGATGGCGCGACGACACCCTCGTCCCCTCCTTCAATTTGTAAGGCTACAAGTAATACAAAGAAGAATTAGCAATGACATGGCTGCCCGTTAAAGAAAAGAAAAGACGTCGGTTAGAAAAGATGCTCACCGGCACCAGCAGGAAGACTAATTTCCGACTGGAAGGAGAAGTGCGGGTTCAGCACTTGATACAAATGATCAAAGAGAACTCCTGCAAGGTTACGATGATACATGGTTAGTACACGAAAGATGATGTCCCCGATCTAAATTAATCGCAAACCCATACCTTCCAGCATTTGAAAGGATATAAGAGGAGACGAAGGGACAGCGACCGTCAGAGCAGCAGCTGGTGATGCTTCTTCAGATGGCACAACCTCAGCGCTCATCACACCTATACTCGAAAGGAACAAAATGTCATTAGAAGGGACCCAAAGTGATTGCAAAACAAAAAGAATGCAGCGATATGAGACCTACCAAACTGGTCATCAACCAAAACTGCGACGAAAGCATCACCAAACGTCGCGACTTCTTCGATCTCATTTGGGGGGACAGTTTCGGCACCAGTGGCTTCATCTCCTAATTCTACGAGAGCCGTCGTGACACTCGCAATGCCGGGCGATGGCAGGGAACCGCAAGGGGAAAGAGCAGCAATTGGAGCAGTCCCGGACTTCTGGGAAAGAGTAGCCATTTCAGGCTCAGCGGTTGCCATTATCTCACCTGCTGCCTCATCACCAAGACTTAGCCCTGCAGGATACGATATATGAGAATCTGAAGATCAAACTCTAATAAAAGGACCCAGTGTTACGTTACCTTGAGGCGGCTTTTCGATTGCCTCCCGAGCCGAGCGCAAAACCAGTCTACGAACGGTAGACAAGGCGGCTAGAGCATCTCCGAAAGAAATAGTGATGGATGGAATAGCGCTTGAGCCTGCACCTATAACCAAAGCGGCATCATGTTCCTTAGTTGCGCGCTTTCTATGCTTCTTGACGGCCTTGGCAGAGAGAAGTGACCTCCTCAAAATCTCCGTCAAGGAGATGTCATCGTCCGAACTAAATTCTTCCTCTAGAGCCTCTACTGTGTCTGTCATCGGCTGTTTAAGTGAACCTTCTTTCGGCGAAGCTGAGGGAACTTGGACTTTGGCAGTCGGCCCTGGAAGCGTTGCAGCGCCGCCTTACAGGATTGGCACTGCACTCGAGATAACTTGAGTCAAGATAGTCCCTGCAATAAGATGGAAAATAAGAGTTAGTTTACCCATAAAAACGGGAATGAAGGCACAGTGAGCCAAAATGTACCAATGCCCAAGAAAGCACGAGCTCTTTCCTCCTCTTCAAAAGTCTTAAGAGAAGCCGCAAGAGCTTCTTCAGTGGAGATTCCTGTTGAAGAAGAAGTGTCAGTTAAAGCATGATAATAAAAATGTAACAGCGAAAAAATACGACTGAAGTCTATCTGACTGTGCAAGGGTGACCAGTCCTGCTTGGTGGCTAGCTAATCACTCGGAAGCTGCAATAGCAGCCTCTAGATCAGTATCATCCGGCGCCATGAATAAGCCTTCATTAGTCCCGTATTCACTTATGCCCTCGCTGTAAGGAGCATGAGGCTCCTGGCCGAATGCAACGTCTGCAGAGAGTATTGACTTCTTTCTCTTCTGCGAGCGAGTGCCGGTAGCCGCTAGCACAAGTTTACGCTTGGTGGGCACCTTTGGACGACGAGTCTAGATCTCCGAACCCACGCCAGACTCGGGAGACGCCGCTGCCACCGCTTTCACAGGAGCACGAGGAAGGGGAAGCTCAGATATGGCACACGGGACCACAATCGCAGCAGCCTCTCTCAAGGGAGGATGAACGATGGTTCGCTGCTTTAGGGGAACGGTCGGATTACCAGCCGGGGCTGCACCCTTGCGATCAAGCAACAGTCGCTTCTCCTCCATGATAACAGCACCCATCGCATGTTGATACCACGCCACGTATACGTCCAGGGCTTTCGGAACACAGCTCGGCTCACTGATGAAGAAATTGGACCCTGTGTTTAGGCGCATGAAGTGGTGCAAAGCATTACGGATGCCCTCTTCAGTATTAACCGGTTCTGCCAAGAATGCCTCAAGCGGGACGCCCTGATTATAACTTGATTGCTGGGAAAAATGGTGGGGGTTATATCTCATGAACAAAGCCGAGTTGTTCTGCCTGAACACCAAGTAGCCCGGCCTGACGAGTACAAATGGAGAATCTCCCGAGCTTTCAAGGTAGAAGCTCCGTCCTTAAAGGTGTCCCGCAGCGGCTGCATAGTCTTAGTAGATTCCTTACCGATGGTCATGACCTTATCAACAAAGGTCATGCCGTCCCCGACTGTACGCGGGCGAAGAATCATACCCCGAGCATCTCGCTGACTTGGCTCCACAGTGGAAACATTGACCAGCCGCATGATCCATGGAAAATTGCAAGTTTCATAGAAATGGGGCCGCTTGTGCATTCCAAAAGCACCGAGCACATGCAGCTCGAGCCATGAAGTAAAATAATGCATCGGGAAGTTCACGGGCTGCACCCCCGGTTGAGTAGTGTCAGCCGCCAAGCAAGGTCGTGATACAAATGAGCCAGCCTGGCCATCCCAACAGCGACCTGTCTCCCTTCAACCATCCGATGAGCTGGGCAGAAGACAGACGGCCTCATGTAGCGAGGGTGCATGGGAAGCGCGAACCAGCTTAACCACAAACCAAGGAACCCTAGAAAGAACGCTTCTTCATCAATGTCCTGAGCGGCGATTTCTGAAAAGGGGACGACCGCGACGTTTGGAAGGAAAAAACCCTTTTGATCGGCTTCCGCTATCGGCTAGCTATCCAAGCCAAAACCGAAATGATCATCAAGTTTGGAAAACCTTTCACCTTGTTGCGATAAAGCTTCTGGGCGGAGAAAACGGGCAATGAAGTCTGCAAAGCTAACCCCATGGCTTCCAGATTCAAGGAATAGGCCCTCGTAAATGTTTAGCACCTTGATCAAGCTGGGGAATCGGTGCTGAATGGCATTCTCTGGGTTTAAACCCGTCATCACCAGTCAGGTAGCGAAAATATACTCGTCAGGGGCAAGATCTCCTCATAATGTTCCCCTCTGACAGGCAAGCCGAAGATATCCGTAAACTCCTCCAAAGAGATGGAAACTTCCCGAGCTAGCATAAGGAAGTTGTGAGTTGGAACGTTCCATTGTTCCAAAAAGGCTTTGACCCACCATGCTGGAGGTGTGGAATACTGGAACAGAGAAGCATAGATCGCGGGGTACAACCCGAGCCTCAGCAGCTCTGACTTCTTTGCCGATAAGATGTATCGGGCCCACTGCAGATATCCAGCTGAGTGACGGAGAGTCAAGCCTATGTTGTATGGCTATCCCCAAGGGCGCGACTCACCCTAGCATATACGCCGCCCTAGAATGTCCAAAGCCATCGGCGGCTGTACGGGTATTGCAGCCATAGAGGGCTGAAGGCAACCCTCTGAAGTCCAATTAACCACCTCCACGGCATAGTTCACCAGGGGTACGTCAGCATAATGAATCATTGAAATGGGCTCTGAAGGTGTTGCGCAAGAGAAGCTGCGCCTATCCATGATGATCTGGTTGTACCATGTTCCCCATAAATGGAGATTCTTGTGCTCTGGGTCATGATGTTTTATCAGCGCGAAGACTTCCCTATCCACAGGCGGTTCGGGGAACCCGCTTTCTGAACGGACAAAGGGAAATGAAGTATCGAAAGACATGGTACCTGCGCGAAAGAGAACAAAGTTAGCTGTCAATGCTACAAGTCAAGTTCGGTATTTGATACTTTAAATCCGTACCACACTGCAATGCAGTGAAAAGGGACCAAAGGGGACCCACTTAATCTAGATGACAGTTCATCATTAATAAAACCGTCTCATCATTTGATGAGACAGTCATTAAATAAGGAAATTCTCAAAGAATTCTCATTTAATGAGGGGCCCTCAGGCCAAGGAGTAAATCTCCCATTGAGAGCAGCGCTCTACAACAGAGTGACATCTGTCAGCTCTGATGATGAAAGGAATAAAATTCCTCAAGAAAAATCTTGAAGAGCCATGCTCTGTAAAATGATGGAATAACTCATCAGAAAACTTAAAGCAAAGCTTTTTAATGAATCAAAATTCCGAGATCTTCAAGATCTATGAACAAACTCTAAGAGTTTTCATGAAAGATTAACATATCTATATGATTTGAAAAGAGCAAAGCTCTGTAAATGGGTAAAACCCTAAAGATATGTTTTTAGATCTATGATCTAAGAAGAGTAAAGCTCTGTTAAAAAGTTCAATTTATACCTAAATTGGGCAGAGTTTTGACTCTTAAGAAATTTCTTAAAGGGGAGAGCTATGCTCTGAAAGAGAAATAATTCTCAGAAGAAAAAGTGAGAAGATGAACATAGATCGTCTCAAAGGGCCAAGGGTCCTATTTATAGGTGCTGAGAGCCGTTTTAACTCCTAAGTTGATCCAATGGCAGAGATGTTGCCACCGCTGCACTCACGTATGGGCCACGTGAGTGCAGCGGTGGGGGGCATTTGTTTCCCCCAATCGGAGCAAAGCTCTGTTCAAATTTCAAATTTTGAAATGAAGCAGCGCTTCGTAGCAGCGCCAGCGCTGAGAGTCAAAGATTCTGAGGCAGCGCTCACGTGCAAAGCACGTGAGCGCTAGCGCTAAGTGCGCTGCACTCTAAGCAACACACCACGTGCAAAACATGATAGCGCTAGCATTGGATAAATGTTCCCAAACGTTGGATCAAAGATCCAACGAACATGATTAAAAATCATCAATTAACCAGAGTAAAATTCTGTTAAGGAAACATCCCTCACAATCTTTCCAAACAAGAAAGATTGTGCTCTGAAAATCAGAGCACCGTTGGATCAATGATCCAATAGTGATTAAAAATCACCAAAATACAGAATAAATTCTATATGGGGAAAGATTTCCTAATCTTGTTTAAAACAAGAAGATTGCCTTCTGTAAATCAGAAGCCCTTAGATCAAAGATCTAACGGGGGAAACATCTCCAAATCAATTAGAGAAAAGATCTCTTCAACTGATTCAACAAATCAACTTGCCCTATATAAAGGCCCCAAGATTTCAAGTCTGAGAGAGAAGACCCCCCCCCCATAAACTTTAAGAAATTTCAAAGACAAAGAGCAAGCTCTCAGAAGAAGAAAATTTTCTTCAAGGAAAAAAAAACAGAGAGATAAATTTACTTCTTTTTCTAAGATCATAGATCTATAAGACCAAGGTCTTTCACAACAGAGATCAAATTATCTCATCATAAAAAATAAGGGGAAGAACTTAATCTTCTTCAGACCATAGATCTATAAGACAAATTGTCTTTCAGAGATTATAATATCTCATTATAAAAGGGGGAGAATAATTCAATTCTCTTAGGATCATAGATCCATAAAGGCAAAGCCTTTCACCAAAAACATAAGAGATTGAAACATCTCCTATAAAAGATAAGAACTTTGTTCTCAGATCCATGAGACAAAGTCTCTTATAAGAAAGAGAATTTAATTCTCAGGATGCAAAGCTGCCTTAAAAAAAGAGCCACGGTGCTCCAAAACTAACACATAGCGTTGCAGAGCCTTAGCGCTCCAGAAGCGCAATGCGCTCATTGATTGGCGCTCAGCGTTAAGCGCGCCACGTGCTCCTCACGTGTGCGCTACTTCACCAAAAGCGTAATGCGCTCATTGACTGGCGCTCAGCGCCAAGCGCGCCACGTGCTCCTCATGTGTGCGCTACTTCACCAGAAGCGCTCTGCGCTCATTGTCTAGCGCACTGCCCCAAGCGCGCCACGTGCTCCTCACGTGTGCGCTACATCATAAGAAGCACTCATTGATTGGCGCACAGCATCAAGTACACCACGTGCTCCTCACGTATGCTCTAAGAGAACATAAATTGTTCTATATATATAAAAAAAAAAAGGGGCCCAGAGCTATAATGAGTGCTCAGCATTCAGTAAAAGACAAATAATTGTCAGAATTCAAACCAATGCCCAGCATTGTTAAATGTTCAACATTTTAACTAAATGGGCTGAGCCCAAAGTGGCCATAGAACCCTACCTCAGATTAATTGAGCCCATATGCTCATAAATTTTTAACAGATTTTAGACCAAAACTTGACTACAGATCTTCCAACCAATATTGGTTCAAGGGTACATCTCTCCACTCCTCTGATATTTGTCGTTGTAATACTTCAACGTCCTTAGAGAGGTGATGGGTCCCGACAACCATACATTACACGGACTGTGGGGTCCTTAAACTCATGGACTATAATGTCCTTAAATTTTACAGACTATGATGTCTCTAAGCTACCATGGACTGTGGGGTCCTTAAACGCATAGACTATGATGTATTTAAACCTTATAGACTATGACGTCTTTAAACTGGACCGCAAAGTCCCTAAACTAAAACAATAGAGCCCAAATGCACTTTTGTTGGATCTAAATGATCCCGTTAAGTTGATCTTAGTCTAAAATTAGACTAACGTGTTCTTAACAAACATTAAGTTGATCTTAGTCAAAAATTAGACTAACGTGTCCTTAACAAACGTTTAAGTTGATCTTAGTCTCAAATGAGATTAACGATCCTTAAACCCAACCCAAAACCCAAATCTAAGAAAATATGGATTTGGACTAATCCACGCCCTACGGGCAACAACATAAATTAGTCTCCGCATACAATCCACGGGCAACCAAAAACAAAACAAACACACACGACACGAAGTGACCATCTGGAGAAGGAGAAAGTGGTTACCGCGATGCGGTAGCGTAATTAACTGTAGGGGCTTGCGCCTGCAGGGAAGAGCATCCCCACAATCAAAAACCCCTCAAACGAGGGGGAATCTGACGAAGTCTGCTACAACGGCCGCATCTGTCCAAACCTCCGATACATGGTGCCATAAATTAACTTGGCATCTTCGGAGAGATGGATGAATAAAACCCAAATAGGATCTGCCCCCAAATTCAGGCAAGACGTTTGTCTTTCCCGGCTTTCGGCGGAGAACAATTCCTTAAGAAATTTTATCCCAATTATAAGACAGCCCGCATTCGAAGCGAGATCAACCAGTTTTACCAACTTCCCAATGAACCATTTTGAAAATGTTTTGAACGGTTTAAGGATCTTTTTCTATAATGCCCTCATCACGGAATCAATATATGGGATCTGTGTCGCATTATATATGAAGGTATTGATCCTGCAACAAAACAAATGCTTGAAATCATGTGTCAATGTCATTTCTTGTCTAAAGATGATGGTGAAACTTGGCAATTTCTGGAAGATCTCGCCGAACAAACTTTGCAGTGGGAAAGCGTTAGACTAGTATCGTCTAGGGGAGGTATCCATCAGCTCGAGGTTTCTATTGCAGTGAAAGCCGAAATGGCCGCGATACAAAGGAAACTCGATACTATAGAAAACAAGGTCTCTTCACCCTCTCTAAACCAATTTACGCTCCCCAAAACCGTGTGTGGTTGCAGTTTCAACCCATCGCACTTAACGGAAGAATGTCCTTTGAATCCACCGTTTAAAGGTCAAGAACAAATGAATGCTACTTTTCAGCAGCGACCTAAAAACGATCCTCATTCTTCCACATACAATCAGGGATGGAGGAATCATCCTAATTTTTCTTGGAACCAAAACCGAATTCAAAATCAAAACCAGTTCCCAAGTAATTATCAAATACCTCCTCCATAACAACAGCAACCACCACAGAGTCAGCACCCCTTTCAACCACAATTCTTTCAGAATCCGGCCAACAATTCTATACCTTATAATAATTCTTTCCAAACGGTCAGTACTGAAAACTCCTCTGCACTCGAACGAACCTTGGATTTTTTTATGAAACGGTCCATGCAAACGTCGGCTGATATAAAGTCTTCTATCGGAACGTTAATGAAGGACTCTGCCTCCCACGGTGAGAGTATAAAATTGATAGAAGCACAAATTGCACAATTAAATGCCGCAATGAGAGTGAGAGAGAAAGGAAAACTTCCATCTCAACCCCTACCAAATTCTGGCCACTCGCAAAATTATAATGTGAGTGTCGTTACCACCTTGAGATCGGAAAGAGTGCTGAACAACCGAATGGGTCAACAGATTGATAATGAGGAATCAATTGAAACCCCGGCTTCTACTTCTTCTCCTAATTCGTCTAGTTTCCCACCATCTTCCGAGCCTATTCTCCATTCTCCACATGGCTCGAACCCTCATCCCACTTCCTCGAATCTATCTAAAACGATCGCCACTCCAATTCTGGGATCCATTCCATCCCCACAACCTTCTCCAATATTGGACCAAACTCTTATTGATAAAGCACCTTATCCAAACAGGTTAAGGGGCAACAGACCAAGTCTATAAATGGAGAAAATTATGGAAATTTTTAAGCAAGTTAACATAAACATTCCTCTCTTAGATGATATCCAACAAGTTCCGTCCTATGCGAAAATTTTAAAGGACTTGTGCACTAGGAAGAGAAAAACTCAAGTACCTAAAAAGGTTTTCATTGCGAGTAATGTGAGCACTTCTTTTACACAGTAACTACCCAAGAAACGAAAGGACCCCGGAAGTCCTACAATTTCTATTTCTATTGGGGATAAAAATAGCAATCGTGCTCTACTCGATTTAGGTGCTAGTGTTAACTTACTTTCATATTCTGTCTATGAGCAATTAAGGATCGGAGAGTTAAAACCGACGCACTGCACTCTTCAGATGGTCGATCGATCTATCACCCAACTGAGGGGTGAGCTCGAGGATGTGTTAATCAAAGTCAGAGAATTTATATTCCCTGTGGACATTATGGTTATAGATACACAGCCTGCAGTTAACCCATGAAACCAAATCCCGGTGATTTTAGGTCGACCTTTTCTTGCGACTTCCAACACAATAATCAATTGTCGAAACGGCTCTATGACCCTATCCTTCAGGAAGATGTCAATTGAGCTTAACATTTACAGGTTGGAAAGTGAACCCTCCGAACCCTATGCTTAAGTATTTTCTATCGAAGCAATAAAGTCCGACAGCAATGAATTTGAACAGCTTCACGATACTGACCTCGACTCCGCTATTAAGTTGTTGTTTGACACTGCTATTTATTATACACATACGGACCCTTCTATCAAGTTGTCCGGATCAACATCTAACGCTAATTATGAAACTTTTATGTGCAGGGTTTCCTAGCACGGCAGCAAGGTTTCGGAGGCATCGTCCATGCCAAATTCAAAAATTTACCGTTCTAGCTAACCCGAGCCCTAAAATCGTATACTAGAAATCCGACGGAATAGAAATGCAAACGACTTTGCAACTAAAGTGAAAAAGGAATACAACCTTTGTAGACCGGTCCTTCACTTCATTAGCTCCGTGTAGTAGTCCCTTCGCTGCGATCGTGAACTCCGGACTCTAGAGAGGCTCCCTTGAAGAAACGAACATGATTACTTCAAAGACTTCGAGGCCGAAGATGATCTACGTCGAGAAGACACTAACCCAAGCTATCTCTTCACTAATTATGAAATTAGTGAAGCAAACACCCTATACTAAATGGAAAGTAGTAGAGGATGATGTAGTAGAAAGTTTGCTCACATTAGAAATGATCTTCTCACAATATTTTCTCACTCACAAAAAGCTAGCAAGCTTTTTTCATGAAGAAGATGAAGAAAAATCATCAAGAGAGAATGAACTCATGAGGTGAGAAAATAAACCATGGTGAGTATATGACATACACTAACCCTTGTAGAGAGTTTATCATGGCTAGCTATGATGGTTGGGTTTATAAATATCTTAAGCTAAACAAAAATAGAAGACTAAGTCAATGCAACCACAAGCTTCTCAAAGCTTCTTGCCATGACAAAGTCTAACTCATTTTTGAATAACTTTAGATAAATAAAAACCCTAGATAATCCCTATTATGGTGTAAGTCATACACACACCCATGTCCACGTATCATCAAGCATGACACAAAATAATGTACACTTGCATATATCACATATATACAATGTGCACAAACCAAGTGATAAAAGAAATCTTAAGTGAATTAATATTAGTTAATGTAATTTAATATATTAAATATATAATTATACATTAAATTATTAAATCAACAATTGATTTAATAATCTGGCTATATTACATATAACCAACTAATATCAAATGCAACAACTTATCGAATCAACTCTTGATCCGATAACCCGGCCATATCGTATATAACCGACCGATGTCACAAATTGTGAGAATAGAATACGGTATCACATATCGTATTAATCTCGGTCCTGCACATATCACATATGTGCTCCTACTCCATTTCGCTTGAGCCAGGAAACCTCTGTGTAGGACTCTAAAGACTCGTCAATACGCCGGCAGTATGTGATGATCATATCAAACACCCACAAGCCGCAAGCGGTCTGCTAAACGTAACGGCCACCCGGGTATTGAGCGATCAGAAGATCAACAAGCAAGTCTGCTCACACTCCTGCGAATCCAATCGGTAACACTACCATACAGTCTGGTCTCTTCGCCTGATATGTCGCATATCTCGTCTAAGGGTGGTAAACGTCAGACCCCAGTAACTCGATAAGTCGTGTCGATATGAGGCTCATAACGGGTCGAGAAACTACTGATAACACTTACCAGTATATCTCTTAAGCAGCCCTGGCCAGGGACTTCCTGTTATAGCCAATCGAGCACAGCGCAACATCAACTCCCAATACCGGGAGAGACGAAACCCCTCCTATCGCTCATTGCCTCCATATGATTCGGAACTGTACCCAAAAGCCACCGTTTTGCACGTTCTCTTGAACATGGTAAGTTGGAAATCAAAGCACAGTGGGAATCACACAAGACTCTATGACGATCTCGGGTCTACAGACTAACATGTACTAGTGTCACCAGAGAACTGCCATCTGACGTGAGGTATAATACCATCTGGGAGTTCTCGGCGAGTCCGTTCAGTGTACCCAGTCTCCACTGAGCACCCATATACTATCTCTAATGTCAAACACCAATGGATATGGGATCATCCATCGCCCATCTACATGGGTCGAGAAGTTATATGCTAGTCTACTCTGGTATATCGATGCCCTGTCTCGATACACCCATAACTAGGAATATTTGAAAAATGTACTTGGCGACTACCATGTCCCCACTAGTATGATCTGCATCATAATCCCGGTAGTCAAGTACTCATCCTAAGAGCTTTATCAACATGTAACATAGAGACAATCAGTATACATGTTAAGATAAAGTGCAACCGGATAGCATACTATCATGTCGAGCAAGAAAGTCCTCCCTATATATGTCCAAGCATCCACTACAATATACATTGTATGTACAGTAATAGCCTCTAGGGCATACATATAACTAACAATCTCCCACTTGCACTAGGGCCATCTGTTGTAGTACCCAATACCCAACAATCAGCATTGGTTGAAGCATCTCATACTCAACCATCCCATAAAAGTCTTTCCTGAGAATAGGCCTTTATGGATGGATCCGCCCTGTTCTCCTCTGTGTCTACTCTCCTAATCTCGATCTCCCTGGAGATCAACCATCTCCATGATCAGGTGATACTGCCTAAGAATATGTCTGAATCACTGATGGGGCGGGGGGTTCCTAGGCATAAGCCACAACTCCATTGTCACATAATGGTAGGAACGAAGTTCATCTCATGAACTAATATATATCCAGACTACCTCTTTGGTAGCATCCTTGGTAGCAATGTATCCAGCCTTTATCATCTAGTTTGCCACGGTATCTAGCTTGGAACTCTTCCAACATTCCGTCCCTCCACTGAGGGAAAAGACAATGCATGTGACTGACATTCAGTCGACCTTACCACCCTGAAAGCTATCCAGTGATTCTTCCCAGGATCGATTAATACCAACTCACTACACCTAGTGAGAATCCTAACATCCACTTAGATCTATCTCATAGATCCATAAACCAGGATTTAGGAGGTATCACCTTGATCCTATATGGAGAATCCTTGTGATAAGAAGAGATTGACCGAGTGTAACATAGGAAACTCCTTTGCTATCAAGAATATGTCATCCACGTACAATACGAGGATCACCACCATACTCCCTACTACCTTTTTGTATATATAAGGTTCATCTACCATTTTGATGAAGTCAAACTCTTTGACTACCGCATCAAAACAGATATTCCAACTCCGCGATACTTGCTTTAACCTGTAAAGAAGCTTGCACACGTTTCCGCTGCTCCCACTGTTTACGAAGCCCTCTAGCTGTGTACTTATAGACGCTCTCTTCTAAATCACTATTCAGAAAATCTGTCATGACACCCAACTGCCAGATATCGTAGTCATGGTATGTAGCAATGGCAAGTAGGATCCAGATGGACTTAAGCATAGGCACTAGAAAAGGTTTCATCATTATCCACACCTGGTGGATGACGAGAACCTTTTGCAACAAGTCTTAGCTTTGAAAGTCTCAACTTTTCCATGTATACCAAGTAATCTTCTAAAGATATACTTGCTCCTAATGGGGATTTAACCATTCAGATAAAGCAACCAAAGTCCATACTTTGTTGGTATGGATAGATTCCATCTCAGATCGCTCAGCATCCAGCCATTCTTACAGAGTCCCCACTCTTGATGGCCTGCTCGAAACTAGTTGGGCCATCATCTCATGATGCAATTCTCGCTCCCACTTTTATTGAGAAAACCGAAGTATCTCTCAGGTGGATGAGGAACCCTACCAGATTGGCGGAGAGGCTGAGGTTCGTCGGGAACTATTAAATCCTTCGGTTCTACCAAATCATCAGCTGTAGTTTATATAGCTGGAACTCTTTCTAGTTCTACCTCATGACCACTAATTTCTTCACAAGAAAATCTCATTCCAAATGGTGGCATGCTGAGAAACAAAACACCTTTTGCTCCTCAGTGTGGTAGAAGATATTCCCTTGCGAATGCTTGGGATATCCAACAAACTTCCACAGAACTGACCTTACCTCGAGTTTGTCCAGATTTTGCTTTTATACATGGGCCGGACAACCCCAAATCTTAACTTACTTAAGAGATGGGCTCTTCCCATATCATATCGTATATGGAGTGGTAGGCATATGATTTGGTTGAAACCCTATTCAATAGGTATGCAGCTTCTCAAGTGCATAACCCCCCAAAGGAAATAGGCAACTCAGTAGTACTCATCATAGAGCATGCCATATCTAATAGGGTGCGATTGCTCCGCCCCGATATACCAATGTGTTGTGGTGTATACGGAGGAGCAATGCTGAGAGAGAATCTCATTCTCTTTTAGAATAGTCCAGAAATTCTGTGCTCAAGTATTCTCCTCCCTGATCTCATCAAAGGACATAATACTTATACCCGTTTTTGGTTCTCTACTTCTAATTATATTCTTTGAATATCTCAAAAGGTTCAGGCTTGTATTTCAATAGGAACATATGTCCGAATCTTGAGAGATCATCAGTGAATGTAATGAAGTACAAAGAACCAGTCCTGACATGTGTAGACAGGGGACCTACATATATCATCATGTATCAATCCCAAGAGTTCATCTAACTCTTTCTCTGTTTCCAATAAACGGAGCTATGGTCATCTTATCTTTATGACATGACTGGCAAGTTCCACAAGATATAAATTCAAACTGATTTAAATATGCATCTTTATGTAACTTCAGCTAGTCGGGTCGCATTAATATGACCTAGTCTACAATGCCTCAAGAAGGATTCGTTCATTTCTGAACTCTTCCTCTTGTGTGTGTTTTGTACGTTAAGAACTGTGGTTTGATTTAGAACGTATATGCTTTTAGATAACGTGTATGAACCGATTAACTCTTGATATAGGAAATGTTCAAAACATTATCCAACAATACAAAATTATATTCTTCTTTACTAAATAAAGAGACTGATATGATATTGTATATCAGGTTCGGTATCTAATAACAATCGTTCAGAATCAATGTATTTTGTAATACAGGGTGATAACTGCCAACATCTTGGCTGAAACACTTGCACTGTTTCCAACTCTTGAAACTTATCACCCATTCCCAGTTCTCTACCTTTCTGTAGCACATATAACAGATTACATATGTGGGATCCTGATCCGGTATCTCGTACCCAGGACGTAGAGGATACTGAGAAACAGTTCTCGGTAATGAACATACCCGAAGAAGATGCATCATCATGCACTTTCTTTGTTTGGGCGGCACGGGATTTCTAGTAATCCCCTATTTCCTACTCGGACTTATAACAATTATAAGTTGGAGTAGGACCAACGTTCCCCAGCTCAGTATAACAAGCGGGTTCGGTCAATAAATCTATATTATTATCTTGATTAAGGCGTGACATGGTCTCTACTTGGAGAGAGAGAAGAAAACACTCAGCGTATGCTCTTGCAAGATTAGATTGGTTATTATTTTATCTAATCAGGATGGCTCCCACTGTTTTAGTCAAATCTTCCTTCAAACCCTGAAAGGAAAGACTAGCCGGGATTAATTACACCCTACAAGTTCGCCAATTTTTCAGCCAGGCCAGTGACGGTACTTTGAGGGAGGTTCCCCGTGCTTTCGCACGAACCTAATTAAAATAAACCTCATTTTTCCAGGGGCGTAACCCCGTTAACACCTTTCTAGACACCTACTTGATCGGCTAATTGTGATGTGTAAAACTCTCCCAGGAGTAACTCTTACTCACAGTGGGTATCGGGATCCAACTATCTCATAGAAGGTATGCAATCTCATTTCAAATTTCAACACTTGAAATTCTCGATAATGTTTTGCCCCTAGCAACTTATGACCTTAATAAGGTCAACAAATCATAAGCGCTGGCCAAGTTCAACCCTCATTTCTTGATTGAATTAAACCCACCCGCACGACCCTTAACAAGGTTAACAAAGTCGCATGACTACCCTAATCCAATCACATCATATGATTATGCAAATAGGCACTAATCAGCTACCACACACTACTCCTTAACATAGTTACAAACGTAGCACGAATACTAACCAGTACTTATCTGAAATGACGGAGGGCTACGACAGGTTTTAAGAAAACCTTTTGCGTAATGAACTTGATATCGTCGCAGAATCGAGTGATTTTTGAAAATGAGTGTTTTTTAGGCCTTTACTAGTTTTGCTAAAGTCATCACTCCCGGTGAAGGGATCTCAGCTCTTTCCTTATCGAATAAGGCGCAGGATATTTCACAAATATCACTATGCAAAGCAAACACTATAAAAGCAATCAAAAGACAAACCGAGTATGTAGCATCTGCCAGTTATTGCTAAAGAGGTCACTCCCGGTGAAGGGATCTCAGCTCTTTCCTTATCGAATAAGGTGCTGGATATTCTACAAGGAATACCGCTATGCAAAGCAATAACTAGAGCTACCGGTTTTTAAAACAAGTTTCTACAACATCTTTTAGGTTTCTTTTCTTTCATTAATCTCATTAATGAAGTCCCATCATTTATTATGCTTCCCAAGCATCACATATGAAACGAAAGCAGCAATATTAATTATATCTCATATATATAATATATAGGCATTCGTCTGAATATATCATAGTGATCACATCACAGAGCAGCAGAAGATAACATATGAAATATTGAATATACAAGGATTTCCGTGTTTTAAATTAAGCCTGTATAAAATACGGATTCCACGGCCGCAATGAATAGCCAAACCCACATCCCTAGACTCCTATGAGAGCGACAAGCAACCCTACCAATTCTAGAGTTAGGAGACCCGGTCTCAACTCCTTGAGATGGTCTCCCACTGGACCCTAAAATCCGGTTACTTGTGCTCCCCGCCTTGGGTCTATCCTAATACAGAAAAGTAAATAATATACAATGGTGACACCAACCTCAACCCGGAAGTGCCCCAATAAAAGAATATTACATACAATGAATTTTACATGAATGAAAATAAAAACTCTCATCTCACATAAAAACCCCGGCTATTCAAATACGACGATCCAATATAACATATTACAGCAACACATAACATCACATGTCATCAACGTAAGTAAATATGCGTATCCCAATTGCCGTTGACGTATAGTAACGAAACCGGCGATACACCACATATTACACTTACGGTCGCAGAAAAGAAAGTGAAAAACTACAACAGTTGGAATCCGCAACCACCTTCGACATCATAAACCCAACGCATCTCATACTTTGGATTTCATGCCTAACCAAATGAATTTCTTAGACATCGCATGCCTAACAATTATAAACCCCGTATTTTAGTCTCGATATTCAAAACACCTTTTAATATCTAGTCGGGCAATTCAACAAGATTCCCGACATCCTGATCGAATGCTCGTCGGAAACTTTAGTAGATGGCCGCACCCCCCGATGCCGTCGATGAAGTGCACTAAGGCGGAACATTGCTGCCACGAGCACCCGAACGAATGCTTTTGACGACGGGTTTCTCCTACAGTCACTTGGTCAGGACTATGGGGCATTGCAATATAATAAGGTTACCCGGCGAGTATCCGCGTACGCTACGTGATTGCGACGGACTTTTGATCACATCAAAATCCCGTGGCAATTGATCAAATGAGACTAAATTGCTAGATTTATAACATTCAAATTAGTTATCTCATAACTGTTTTTGTGGATTCCAAATATTGTATCCCATCACAAGATACCCGGACGAACGTTAAACTTTTTTAATCCATTCATCAAAGTCCCATAATTCCCCGACAGCTCAACACTTGAGCACAGTTCAATAATACCTTGAATATGCCACAGTACCTATGCACCAGCCGTAGAAGGGCAAACCCAAGCCTCACTCATGTCGCCACGGAACTGCGGCAAACCCTAGGGTATTACCGCGGTTCCGCGATCCAAAAAGTCGAGTTAGAGTTTCATTCTTCTAGAGGGTTCATAGAATTACTTGCATGTTTTTCCGAATACCCTAAACTTGGAAAAATGGGTTTTTGATATTCGATCGAACTTTTTAACTTCGCCTAGACAACATGCGAATAACCCGAAACAATGTTAAAACTACGAATACGAAACACTCCGAATTGCTTATAGTGTAAGATTACATCACATGCAAAATTAGCAAAAACAAACAACACCTGAAACACCAAAACCCAGTCACTGGAACACAGACAAAATTTGAAGGGTTTTGCTCGGATTTTGGCCGGTATGGGGAAGGTTGTGGCCGGCCAAAAAGTTCCCAAATTGCCTTGAAATTCTTCTGTGTCCATGTCATATCACATATAACATTCTGCAGTTGTTTAAAAAAAATTTGAAGACTTTTTAAAATGGACAGAAACCAAGTTTTTGGCGTTGCAAGTTTCGAAGTATTTCGGTTTCGTAATATTAACAAAATCCGTCTAATTTTCTAGTATGGCTCTGATACCACTGCAGGGTTGCCTAGAACGGCAGCAAGGTTTTGGGAGGCATCGTCCATGCCAAATTCAAAAATTTGTCGTTCTAGCTAACCCTAGCCCTAGAATCGTATAATAGAAATCCGATGGAATAGAAATGCAAACGACTTTGCAACTAAAGTGAACAAGGAATACAACCTTTGTAGACCGGTCCTTCACTTCATTAGCTCCGTGTAGTAGTCCCTTCGCTGCGATCGTGAACTCCGGACTCTAGAGAGGCTCCCTTGAAGAAACGAACATGCTTGCTTCGAAGACTTCGAGGCCGAAGATGATCTACGTCGAGGAGACACTAACCCAAGCTATCTCTTCACTAATTGTGAAATTAGTGAAGAAAACACCCTATACTAAATTGCAAGTAGTAGAAGATGATGAAGTAGGAAGTTTTCTCACATTAGAAATGATCTTCTCACAATATTTTCTCACTCACAAAAAGCTAGCAAGCTTTTTTCATGAAGAAGATGAAGAAAAATCATCAAGAGAGAATGAACTCATGAGGTGAGAAAATAAACCATGGTGAGTATATGACACACACTAACCCTTGTAGAGAGTTTACCATGGCTAGCTATGATGGTTGGGTTTATAAATATCTTAAGCTAAACAAAAATATAAGACTAAGTCAATGCAACCACAAGCTTCTCAAAGCTTCTTGCCATGACAAAGTCTAACTCATTTTTGAATAACTTTAGATAAATAAAACCCTAGATAATCCCTAGCATGGTGTAAGTCAGACACACACCCATGTCCATGTATCATCAAGCATGACACAAAATAATGTACACTTGCATATATCATATATATACAATGTGCACAAACCAAGTGAGAAAAGAAATCTTAAGTGAATTAATATTAGTTAATATAATTTAATATATTAAATATATAATTATACATTAAATCATTAAATCAACAATTGATTTAATAATCCGGCTATATTACATATAACCGACTAATATCAAATGCAACAACTTATCGAATCAACTCTTGATCCGATAACCCGGCTATATCGCATATAACCGACCGATGTCACAAATTGCGAGAATAGAATACGGTATCACATATCGTATTAATCTCGGTCCCACACATATCACATATGTGCTCCTACTCCGTTTCGCTTGAGCCAGGAAACCTCTGTGTAGGACTCTAAAGACTCGTCAATACGCCGGCAGTAGTTGATGATCATATCAAATACCCACAAGCCGCAAGCGTTCTGCTAAACATTACGGCCACCCGGGTATTGAGCGATCAGAAAATCAACAAGTAAGCCTACTCACACTCCTGTGAATCCAATCGGTAACACTACCGTACAGTCCGGTCTCTTCGTCTGATATGTCGCATATCTCGTCTAGGGGTGGTAAACGTCAGACCCCAGTAACTCGATAAGTCGTGTCGATATGAGGCTCATAACGGGTCGAGAAACTACTGATAACAGTTACCAGTATATCTCTTAAGCAGCCCTGGCCAGGGACTTTCTGTTATAACCAATCGAGCACAGCGCAACATCAATTCCCAATACCGGGAGAGACGAAACCCCTCCTATCGCTCATTGCCTCCATGTGATTCGGGACTGTACCCAAAAGCCACCGTTTTGCACGTTCTCTTGAACGTGGTAAGGTGGAAATCAAAGCACAGTAGGAATCACACAAGACTCTATGACGATCTCGGGTCTACTGACTAACATGTACCAGTGTCACCAGAGAACTGCCATCTGACATGAGGTATAATACCATCTGGGAGTTCTCGGCGAGTCCGTTCAGTATACCCAGTCTCCACTGAGCACCCATATACTATCTCTGATGTCAAACACCAATGGATATAGGATCATCCATCGCCCATCTACATGGGTTGAGAAGCTATACGCTAGTCTACTCTGGTACATCGATGCCCTGTCTCGATACACCCATGACTAGGAACATTTGAAGGATGTACTTGGCGACTACCATGTCCCCACTAGTATGATCTACATCAAAGTCCTGGTAGTCAAGTACTCATCCTAAGGGCTTTATCAACATGTAACATAGAGACAATCAGTGTGCATATTAAGATAAAGTGCAATCAGACAGCATACTATCATGTCGAGTAAGAAAGTCCTCCCTATATATGTCCAAGCATCCACTACAATATACATCGTATGTACAGTAATGGCCTCTAGGGTATACATATAACTAACATTATGGAGTCTGAGTATCATCTCATTCTTTCCGATGAGATTATTATTCGGGATATCGATGAAAACTTTGAAGAAATTTTTGCTGAAGAATTCGCATTCTTAGAAAATATGGGAGTTGTGATGAATCAACCCCAACACAAAGAAGTTGAACCACCACCCCTTCTTCTTAACAATAACGAGAATGCGAGTAATCCATCATCATTGTTTCGTCTCTATGAACCAAGACGTAAACTAGTACTATTCTACCTCTTATCTCCTCCCCACTTCTTTACATCGATAGGTGACACGTTCTTCTACCAACAAATGCGTTACATCGATAAAAATTAATGATTGGTGTTGACTTTTAGTCTTTGTAAAGCTTTATATTGACCAATAACTTTAATCCCCCCTCATAATTTTAAATACTTAATACTATTTTACTCAAGTTTGGGGGGGAATATTTTGGCTCTTGAACGAAAAGAATTTTTTATTGTGAGCCAAAAATAAGTTTGGGGAGAATTTCATTGTCATGATTTCTTGTCCCCTTTCATAACTTTTTCTCCCAAGTCTACAGTTTTTTTAAGCTTAATAAATGACATCAGTGAGGACACTGCTGCAAACAGGTTTGGGGGAGGCTTGTGCTTATCACGCATTATCTTGCATTATACTATATATAAGCAAAAAAAATTGATAATGATAGTTTGAAAGTGAAAATTTACATATGAAAGATAGGAAGAGTTTAAGAAAAGTAAGAAAGTTAAATGTTTTCTTAGACGAAACTGGTAATAGGTAATTATGAGCCGTTGTCCCAAGGGTTAGTAAGATAAAAGAAATTACTAGTCTGAGAATAAAAATAAGTCTGAAAAATAGTCCATATTCTTGAAGCCAAATATCTGAATGTTGATATCATGCTATACGCACTTGCACACGTCTTGAAACTTAGGATGGTAGAGAATACCTTGAAATGCTCTTGTCTAAAATCTTTAGTATGGAAAAAAAATTATATAAGTGGTGAAGAAGAAAATGAACACTGGTTTTGTAATTACCAAGGCAGCATAAAAAAATTTAGCGAGGATACTTTATCACCTAGTGTCTTAGACCAACTGGTTTGGGAGCCACTGCTATACCTTAGGTGTTGCAAGACGAGAATATTGCTAATGAGCGAGCACATTTGGTAATCGGTTGGTTAGTACCTCAAGAAGTATTAACGGTCGCATGAAGAATGTATAAGCAAGAAGCATCTAAAATATTCACCATCAAAAAAATATATTGAGGTAGATAGACAAGAATATGATAGGTTGAATTGAATTCTCCGAGTGTAGAGATGTTTTTTATACACACGTAGGGGTATATGATAGATGTTTGGAAGAAAAGTAGGAAGGAAGACTAACGGCGATGTTTTATTGAGGGATGATGTGATTTCTGACATCTTTTCATGACCATTAAGATAGGGCTCATGGTAACCGAAAAGCTAGTGTAGTTGGAAACTCTTATTTTCAAGTTCTTTCTTTTATAGTTTTTATTTTTATATATAACTTTCACCATCTTCCTTTTATTATGAGATTTTGTGGGTGTAATCCGCTGAAAACTTTCAGGAGACAACACTCCTACTAGGGACACCTAGAGTTTTAAAGGCTTGTTGCACGTGCCCAGTGCAATCGTGTTGCCTACGAAAGTGTGCTAGTTAGTTTTTCTTTTTTCTTCTTTCTCCCTCTTTTGAATAACAAGTTTACTCGAGACGATCAAACTTAAGTTTGGGGTATTTATTCAGTCGAAAAAACTACACTTTTGATATAACATTTCCTTATTTTTCTTAAATATTTAAAGGTGTTTATTATAAATATAGAACATATTTGGATTTATCTGCAAAATACTATTTACCATATATTTATATATTATAATTAACATTATGAAGGAAAATATATGTATTTTATATTTATATAATATTTTGGTAATTGAAAATATGCATATCATATCAAATATTCTAATCAAGATTCTTAAAAAAATAATATCATACAAATGGTTAGAATAATGTTTCAAAATATATGCATAATATTTTAGTAATTAAAAGATGCATAGCATATTAAATATTCTTAATCAAGTTTCTTAAAGATTTATTACCATATATAGTGATTAAGATGCTCTCTCTAATTTAATAAATAGTACTAACATTATTCATGGAAATATTGTGCAAGATTTAGCTCAGGTCAAGAGATCATGATATTCAAGATGTCAGGATCAAAAATTTGCCAAAATTATAAAATCAATAATGACAGAGACTCAGAATCCAGGCATGGAAATCACCATATTAGGCAATCACCATATTAGGTAACTTGGTTTTCTGATTTGAGAGCTATATAAAGGACCGAGGGCTAAAATTAGAGAGCATCACCTTTACCACGAAGCAAATCACCATCAAAGAACAAGAGATCCACGACAGGTCCACAATTCAGCGTGATAGGACGACGTGAAAATCGACAGAGCATCTACTTCCTACGAGGCAGAGATCGAGAGCAACTTCTTCCTTTTGTAATCTAAATTCATGGGATTTGTACCTGTAAAGTTGATTAATAAAGGTAAATCATTTTGTTTTCTGTATTTTTACTTTCTGCATTATGATTTTTTTAACTATCTTTTCTTCTTCTTCTCAAAATATGCATGAGTAATTCCCAGCTTGGTAGGGTTTGTAAGATTAAGGTAGAATAATGGATGAGAAAATATTTTAACTTCTTTTAAATCTTATGAACTTTATAAACTTTAGCAAAAGAATCGTTAACATCACAATTGGGCGCACTACCAATTTATTGCTAGTCTCAACCGCGATTTGAGATCAGATTAACAATTGTTTTGTTAAGAGCTAGACATGAATAGAGATCAATGAAAGGACAAGGGTCAATAGTGTGGAAACCCTAGTTTCTTCCAAGAACCCTAATTCTCATTCATCACTATCAGTCTAGTTTTAAATCTATCAATAGATAAAATGAGTCATTTTTATTAGTCATCCATGACTATTAAATCCTAACGAACCCTACAGCCTTCTTCTTATATATTCTATATACTTATTTAAACTAGATCTAGAATCTATTCTTCACTATTCTCTATTCTACTTCCTCTTTTCTAATCAACACGTATAAAGCAAGATTAAAAGTTCTACGAATCCCTGAGGATGACCCGTACTCATCTCGGCTAGCTACACGCGATACCGTTATTGATTGTGGTTATTCTACAAACACTTATTTCACATCAATCACCGGCCTTCTAATCATCACTAAATTTCAACGGTTTCATCCAACTCCTATCCATTACTCTCTGATTTCTGACATCATGTATTACATAATTAGCATATCATTTTGACATTTAGTTTATGACTTGTAGATTAGGTTTAATATTTCAGTTTGATCATCAATACATCACATCGGCTGTCAAAGTTAAGGTTTCTATCCCATTAAGAATATATAACGCATATACCTCTGTATTTGTGCTTTCATTCGTTTCGAAAAAATTTTGGAAGCACCTCCTCGCTGTTCTCCGAGTACACTACAATAGAAAGGATAACAACCATTTCAATACTAAATATCAACATTGAAATGATCATCCCCTATATATTTGTACACAGAGAATCAGCAAAAATATGTCGACGAAACTAATCTCGAACGAGTGAAAGCACAAAAGCATGGGGTATTTGTGTTATAAATTCTTAATTTTTCCACACTGGAAAAATATATCGGTTATAGTACGATTAGTTTTTTCGTCACATAAACTACATAACGGTTATAAAAAAACAAACGATTATCGCTTGATATTGACAACCATCAAGTAGTTTTATGTCACGACGAAAACAGTTACGCATATAACTGATAGACGGGTATTAAGGCGTGCAGTGATATGTTAAAATACTCGATGATAACATAAATTTCCATGTTATCATCGAGTTATATCCTAACACTTGGATAAGGGTTTCATTTCGCTTTTGAAGCTCTCAAGTTTTCAATTCAGAGTTTCGTAGTTATTACTTAGGGTTTTCATATCATCATTTCTTGATTTATTATAATTTTATTTTGAGGTTCTCAAATTTCAAAGTTTTGGTTTTAGGATTTTCAAGTTATCAAGTTTTTACTTTAGGGTTTTCAAGTTTTCATGATTTTATTTTAGGGTTTTCTAGTTTTCGAGACTTTACTATAGGGTTTTCAAGTTTTCGTTTTCAAATTCTCAATTTAGGGAATGAAGTTTTCAAATTTTCAAGTTTTATTTTAGGGTTTTCAAGTTCTCATGTTCTCAAATTTTTACTTTTCACAACAATCGATCACTACAAATTCAACGCATGTTACTACCACAAGGCTGATCACCACAAATCAACACATGCAACTATCACAAAATCGACCACCACAAATTCAACATCCACACAACCACAAGAAATTGAAAACCCTAAATCTAAAGAAGGAATTGTGAAGCCTAATATTCGAAAGCTCCGAATAGAGCCTTGTCGAGGAGCAGTCGATCTTGGAGGAGAAAGGCATTGATCTTGAAGGAGGAAGGTTACATCGTCGAGCTCGAGAAGTCATCAACGTCGCGCTTAAGCATCATGGAAGAGGAAGGCTACAGCGTCGAGAAGGATGGAGGAGGCGTCAGCTCAGACTAGAGTGTCGGCGGCGGATTCTAGGAGGAGGAGGAAGAGGTCAACGGAGGTTGAAGGGGGTCGAGGGGAGGAGGAGGAGGTCGAGGGGGGTTGAGAGAAGGAGGAGGTGGTTGGAGCATTGGGTGCTAGGGTTTGAGATCAAATGATCTCAAACCCGAGGCCCCCTGCTCTTTATTTTTTTAATTGGTTTATTCCGTTGGCTATTAGCCGACGGAATAACCAAAAAAAAATAATTAACATTTTGGGACCGCGGTGGCAACTTAATGGGCTTTATTCTGTCAAATAATAGCCGACGGAATAAACCCACTGACGAAATGGGGCATATTTTCCTGTAGTGAAGGTCCAAATTATTACCTTTTCCACTTTGATGATGCTCGATATCGGCGATCTCCCAGATCGTGACGCGTGGCAGATGACGTGTCCCAGAGCTCAGAAGAAAGGGCATATAGGGGCCGGCCAGGCCACCCCTGTGCCCGACCCGCAAGCACAAGCTGGCTCTCCTCAGAGCCCCCATGCACAAATTGGATTCCTCGGCCTCCCAACTCGCCTCCGAGCTATCACAGGACCAAGATGCCTCGGCTCTCACGCTCACCCCCGAGCACTCCCGCCAAGGCCATTTTTCTCGGTATCATCGACCGACCGACGGTACCACTCGCAAGCGTAACCGTCGCTCCGCGAATCTCGCCATGCGCGAGATCTCCGCCGGCCACATCCCACGTTCCACACCATTACGATCCCCATTAAAGAGCCTGTCTCACCATTAATGGGAAGATCCGCTTATCACGCGGGCGTGACGTCGGGAGAGTAACAGCCGGCGTGATTCTCGCGCCTGCCCCTGCATGCTGCCGCCGCTATATAAACCCCTCTTCCAGAGGGATCAAGTAAGTCATTTTGACTCCACTAAGCCGTTACTCTGCTCGGATCTTGTTACTGACTTGATCGTCGGAGGGTCCTCGGTGGTACCAAACCACCCCGGGACTTCCTTGCAGGTACTCGGTGCAAATCTCCTCCAACCAATTGAGATCCACACATCGGAGGAGATCACGCTCCAGATCAAATCCCAGCTGTCAATCGCAGCCATCGGCAGATCAACGGGAGACAACATCTGAAGGAGATTGGAAAGACCCCACCATCAGCTGGCGCCGTCTGTGGGAAACTAACTCCAGAAAAACAAAAGTTCGTCTCCCGATCTCCAACCACATGGTGAGCGATCACCCTGAAGATCCAAGCACCAGCCGCCTCCTTCCCCTCAACAGAGGCGCGGATGAGCCCCTCCCCCCCCCCCTCGTTGATTGTCATCAACGCCCTTGCCGGCCGAATAGACCGACTAGCGTTCATCGTGGAGGCGCTCGTCCGTATCCAAACGGCAGGGCCTGAACCCCAGATCGTCGCTCCTCCACCTCGAGAAGACTCCGCCCACGTCGGCACGGCCGACCACCGTCAAGCTGCCTCCCATGGCCATAGATCTCTTGGGCCGGTACTCTCTGCAGCCCGCTGGGCACCCCACAACTCTACACCAAGATCCGCCACCAGAGCGCCTCGCCTCAAGCTTCCTCGCAACCCTTACCCTCCCGAGGAGATGTCGGTCAGCTCGCTTGTTCCCAGGCATGACCAACACCCCCTCCCTCGATGGGGTCGCGAGGACGGGGCTCGCCACGGCGGCTCGAGGGCTACCTCGCCAGGGAATCTGAGGAACCTCATCGAGAGGAACCGAGGCCGTGCCCAGATGTGGGTCTCCCACAGCAGAGGCCAGGGGTTGGGGGGTGCTGAATCCTCGGGGTACCACGGCCGACTCGACGCCCTCGAGAAGAAGATCGAGGGCAAATGTCGGGAAGGTCGCCTCTCGGGCGATGGGGCTAAGTACGCCGCCGACTCGCTCACCAAGCCATTCACCGAGGAGCTGCTCATCGTCCATGTCTCCTTGTGCAACAAGCCCCCAAAGGTCTCTCTCTTTGAAAGGAAAACCGACCCGAAGGACCATTTGGATGCTTTCATCGCGGGGATGAGCTTCCAAGACCACTCCGATGCCGCCCAGTGCCGAGCTTTCCCGGCCACCCTCATCCGCTCCGGGCAGGACTGGTTCCGAGGACTCGATCCTCGCCCGATTTCAACCTTCGACGAGCTGGCCACTCAGTTCCTCGGCCACTTCGTCGGGAACCGTCGGCAAAAGCGCACGGTCGACTACCTCTTCACAATCAAGTGCGGGGACAAGGAGACGTTCAAAGCTTACGTCACCTGCTTCTACAACGCCCTTCTTAAGGTCCCCGAGCACCGGGACGAAATGGTCATCACGGCACTCAGGTCGGGTCTTAGGCACAAGGAGTGGCTACGCTCTTTTGCACTGGCGCAACCTAAGGCCATGGCCGAAGTGAAGGCATGGACCAAGCGCGAAGTCCAGCTCGAGTACGAGGTGAATGCGAACCTTCCCCGGGTAGACCGACCTGACCAGAAGAAGAGGGCAAGGGAAGACAGACCAGAGCGTCAGCAGCCCTACCATCCAAAGTTCCAGGGGTACATCCCGCTCAACGTCTCCCAAGCAGTGCTACTGGAAGAGGCTAAGGGCGAGGGGTTCTTCAAGTTCCCTCCGATCCTGCGTCAGGCCTCGAAGCGTACCCGGGGCCCCTACTGCGGTTTCCACAGGTCGCTCGGCCACTCCACGGAGAGTTGCAAGCAGCTCCGGGAGGAACACATCCGATCAGGGCACCTCGCCGCCTACCTGAGGGATAAGCGGCAAGCCGACCGCGAGCAGGAGCAGCGTCTCTCCCCCGTCTAGCTGACCATCGGCCAAATCATGCTCGTATCAACAGATGATACGTCCGGCGCCCGCGGAGCCCAGTACCCTCTGCCGAGCATGAAGACCAACAAACATCCGAGGGGTTCGGACTGTGCAGATAAGGTCATCTTCTAGCATGTACTTCTTTTTCAAAGGCAATGTAAACTCTTCGTAGAATTTGCTGCTTATGTAATAAAAAGATCGATGGAACATTGCGAAAAAGAAAACAGTTTATTTATTAAAAAAAAGGAAAGGGGGGTACAAGGGGCTCATCGGCCATACATCGAAAAAAAAATTACAACAGCGGGGGAAGGGGGTGCAGAGAGCACTGCTCGTGGTACTCCGAGAAGATTTCCGCCAGCCGAGGCCTCGCGGAATCCAGCCTCTGCCCTCGATTCCCCCCGCGCGTGTTGGCATCGAGCCTCAATTGGTTTCACTCACGGAGAAGCGCCACCGAGCGCTTCAGCCGACCCGCAGAGATCAGGCCGAAATGCCTCAGAGACCGTAGCTTGCCCACGGCCTCGTCTTAGAGCTTCTCGGACAGGGGGTTGTAGAGCCCCGGTGACGCCCTCCAAATGGAGTACATCAGCAGCTGCAGCATGGGCGAGCGCCGGGGGAGAAGCCGTCCGAAGTGATCCTCGATGCTGCCAAAAACCAACTGCACTGTTTCCTCGGTGCAGTTCTGGTCGTAGAGGTACACGTCTTAGAAGTGAATGATGTCCGGGATGGTGAAGGGGAAGTATTCCATCTTTACGATTTGCTTGTGAAGAGAGGAAGGACCAACGCTCCCTCCGCTTTATAGCCCGTTGCGCTCCCAAAGGACCCAACAGCCGCCCGTTTGCGCCCACAAAGGTGCCGCCGCGCGGCAAGCATTAAGCCTTTTCTGGAGAAATCGAAACGACGCGGCTCTGGCGCTTTACCTCCCCCACGCATTCAATGCCCATGTTACGTGTATTCGCCGCAACTGTTCCTATTCCCCATACCAATACCGGGAAGGTCGGACAGAACATCATGAAGAGTCAACCGTGCAGCTTCACTGCCCGGTTATCCTTAGCAGGCCTCCTACGGCCCCTCCAAAGCTAAGGATCAAAGCCCTCATCTAGAGGCAGCCGCGCAGCTACCCTGCCCGGCTATCCATGGCCGGTAGCTTCCCTACACACAACACCAGGGATCAAAGCCCTCGCCAAGAGGCAACCGCGCAGCTTCACTGCCCGGTTATCCTTAGCAGGCCTCCTACGGCCCCTCCAAGGCTAAGGATCAAAGCCCTCAACTAGAGGCAGCCGCGCAGCTACCCTGCTCGGCTATCCCTGGCCGGTAGCTTCCATACACACAACGCCAGGGATCAAAGCCCTCGTCTAGAGGCAACCGCGCAGCTACCCTGCCCAGCTATCGCTGGCTGGTAGCTTCCCTACACACAACGCCAGGAATCAAAGCCCTCGCCAAGAGGCAACCGCGCAGCTTCACTGCCTGGTTATCCTTAGCAGGCCTCCTACGGCCCCTTCAACGCTAAGGATCAAAGCCCTCCTTAGAGGCGGCCGAGCCCGACCCTTGCTTGGCTATCCCCGGCCGGTAGCTTCCTACCACAACCGACAGGGATCAAAGCCCTCGCCAAGAGGCACCGGGCAGTAACCCTGCTCGGGCCCCATCCTAAAGGATAAAAGCCATCGCCAAGAGGCACAGGGCAGTAACCCTGCCCGGCCTCCATCCTTAGTAGGCTTCTTAAGCTCTTCCCGCGCTAAGGATCAAAGTCCTCCCTAGAGGCGGTCGAGCCCAACCTTTGCTCGGCTATTCCCGGCTGGTAGCTTCCTACTACAACCGACAGGGATCAAAGCCCTCGCCAAGAGGCACCGGATAGTAACCCTGCTTGGCCCCCGTCCTGAAGGATCAAAGCCCTCCCTAGAGGCAGCCGAGCCCGACCCTTGCTCGGCTATCCCCGGCTGGTAAGTCCCTACCCACGACACCAGGGATCAAAGCCCTCGCCAAGAGGCACCAAGCAGCTACCAGGCCGGTAGGTCCCTACCCACGACGCCAGGGATCAAAGCCCTCGCCAAGAGGCACCGAGCGGCTACCCTGCTCGGTCATCCCCAGCTGGTAGCTCCCTACCCACGACGCCAGGGATCCAAGCCCTCGCCAAAAGGCACCGAGCGGCTACCCTGCTCGGTCATCCCCGGCTGGTAGCTCCCTACCCACAACGCTAAGAATCCAAGCCCTAACCAAGAGGCACCGAGCGGCTACCCTGCTCGGTCATTCCCGGTTGGTAGCTCCCTAACCACGACAACAAAGATCAAAGCCTTCGCCAAGAGGCATCTGAAGCCCTCAGGGTGAGGACACCGAGCTCTCTTCGGTTGGGCACATCTGAAGCACTCTCCAAGAGACGCAGGTCTATATAAGCCTGAGCGACCCCCCCCACTTCGGGGCCATGGAGATACCTTCTTTCCAACAAAATCAACTGGACGCGCGATCGCCAGACGAAGAATTGACCTGACATGGAAGCTCAACAGTGCAAGTCCGAATATTCTACGAGTATTCTTCACAAACAAAGGATAATATGCAAGCAATGAACTGCAAAAGTTTATTCGCACAAACAAAATTCTTTACAAGGGTATTGGGGGCTCCCCAGCCATACAAAATTCCCGATGAGACAAAATAAAAGAAGCAGGAAGACGAGGGGCTTCAGGCCTTAAGGCCAGGCGCAACCTCGGCCACTTCCTCGTCAGGGACCTCTTCTTCTCCGAGGTCGTCCCCCTGCTCGTCGACACCCGTGAGGGGGTATTCGGCCCGGAGCCCTTCATCAGCGAACTCCGGCATCCGGGCCTTGACGGCGTCGAGGGCCTCGTGCCAGATGTTCGTAGTGGCCACAGCTAGGTCGGAGTAGTAGTCCTTCGACTTCTTATAGTCCTCCACCATCTTAGCCGCCCCAAGATTGGCCCGCTTCACCTCCTTGGCCGCCACCTTTAACTCCTTCCGGAGGGTCTCCACCGTCTTCTTCATGGTGCCGACGAGCACCCTGGCGTCCTGGAGCTTGGCCTTGGCGGCCAGGGTGGCCTCATGGTGCCGAACGACCTCCTGCTTCGAGTTCGTCGCCGCCCGCGCCGCAGCGGCCACCTCCTGCTTCCCGGCCGCCACCTCTCCCTCCAGAGCGGCGACCCTCACCATCACCGCCTCCAGCTCCCGCTTGGAGCTCTCCTCCAGCGAGGTAAGCTTGCCCGCGGCCTTCATCGCCAGGTATCACCTCTTCCTCCATGCGGATGGCGAGGGCGACATGTTGGAGGACCTGAGATAATCAAAAAGAGGTCAGAAAGACAAAGAGGCACCAAATCTCACGAATAGCCGAACGCTTACTTGCATGGCCTCCTGGGCAATAGACGCCATCTAACCTCTAAGGGTCCCCGGGGGACCCTGCCCCCTACCTACTTCTCGATGTCGAACAGCAGGCTGTCGGCGACGGCGAGCCCCGAGGGCACCGCAAAGCAGAGGCCCTCCTCCTCCACCATGATCGGGGAGGCCGGGGTCCGAGGAACCCTTCGGTGGACCTTCTTGAGGGGGGCTGATGGAGACCCGGTCTCCTCCTCTGAGGTTAGGCCCTCCTGTTCACGCACCCGCTTCCGGCTCGGCTCTTTGCTAGACTCCGGGGCGAGACCCACCACCGAACGCTGAGGATGTATGGCCACCGGAGGCACCGGGACGGCGGTCGAAGGAACTGGGACAGGCTTCGAGCGGGAAGAGCTGGCGCCTCCAGCCTTCGGGCCCTTCTTCGGCTGCCGCATGGAGGCTCGAAGTTCGTTCATATCCATTGGTTCTGCACAAAACAAGATGCAGTGGAGTCAGCACCGCATACAGAAATAAGGCAAAACGCAAGCCTAACAAACCAACGAACTCGACGGGGCTGAGCCCGGCCCAACTCAAGGCCCGCTCAAATAGCAGCACGTCAGGTCGGGGAATGGGCTCCCACGATGCCACTTGTTTACCCCAATCAGAGCAAAGCTCTGTTCAAATTCCGAGGCGGAAGATGAAGCAACCCCCAATCAGAGCAAAGCTCTGCTTTGAAAATTTAAAATTTAATAAAGGAAGCAAACGCTTCAGATTATTTGCGCTGCGCAACACGCCACATGTCAAGCGCTGATACGTCAGCGCAACGCCCAAAAAGGCGCGCCCAATCAGAGCAAAGCTCTATTTTAATGAAGCAACGCTTCAGCTGCACAAGCACTGCGCTGCGCGACACGTGTCAGCGCAGATGCGCTAGCGCAGTTGTGCCGCGCTCTGTGCTGCGCGACACGTGTCAGCGCAGATGCGCTAGCGCAGTTGCGTTGCGCGACACGTGTCACGCGCTGGGGCATCTGCGCCAAACAGAATTAAATTTCTAAGAAATCTTTTCTGTTCTTGTTAAAACAAGAAGATTTTCTTCTGTAAAACAGAGGCCTTCGGATCAAAGATCCAACGGTGGGGAAAATTCCCCAAATCACTCAGAGAATGATCTCTTTAACAAATTTAACTAATTTATGGGTACTATAAAAAGGACCCTAGACCTCAATTCAAAAAAAAAAAGAGAAGAGAAGAGATTTTTTAAAAAGGTCAAGAGTTTCAAACAGAGAGAACTCTGAGAAAATTCCAAGAAAAAGGTAAAGAACCTTCATAAAATAGAAGAAGAAATTTCTTCTAATAGATCATTGATCTAAAAACAAGATCAATGATCTTTACAAAAAAAACAGTGCTTTGCACTTCTCATGAACCTCTGGTTCTTTAAAACAAGAAAACAATAAAATAAAAACAGTGCTTTGCACTTTTATGAACCTCTGGTTCTTGAAACAAAAAGAAAAAAAATTTATTTTTCTTTGATCTAATTTAGATCAAGAAATCAAATAGTGCTTTGCACTTCTGTTCTTGAATCTAAAAGATTCTTAGTACTCTGCACTTCCAAACTGCGTTGTTGCGCTCTTAAGGGAGCGCCACGTGTCAGCCACAGAACAACTTGCGCTACGCGCTCTTGAAATAGAGCTTTGCTCTCTGGAATTGGCGCAATTCGCCAGAGCGCGCCACGTGTCAGCAGCGCAACAGCGCAGCGCACTGCGCTGTTGCGCTTGCGCTCACCAGAGCGTGACACGTGTCCTCACCACAAGCGCTTGCGCTCGGTGATTGGCGCAAAGCGCCTGACAAATGCAGTGCATTTCACTTCCTGAAGGGCCAGGCCCAATTAAAAGGCTTAACAGGCCTAATAAATAAAATGTTGTGCATTGTTTGAAAGGGCAGAGCCCAATTGAAAGGTCCAATGGACCAAAACAAATGATCTGCATCATAATAAAAAGGGCAGAGCCCAGTCAAAATAGGCATAAATGGCCTGAGGTAATGCAATGCATTATTTAAGTGGGGGCAAAGCCTTAGCACAGGTCTAATAGACCAAAAATAAATAAGGGTGTTGAACATTTTCAACTGGACTTAGCCTAATTTTGGCCGAAAGTCCTTAAATTAAATTAGTTGAGCAAGATTGCTCTCTTAAATCAATTTATATCCGGTTCAAGGGTACATCTCCGAGCTCCTCTGACACATATCGTTGTAATCCTTTAACGACGTCAGAGAGGTGATGGGTCCTGACGACCACATACATGAATATGGACTGCGGGGTCCTTAAACTCGTGGACCGGAACATCCTTAAACTAATATTGGACCGAAATGTCCTAAACTAACATTGGACCGAAACGTCCCTAAACTAACATTGGACCGAAACGTCCCTAAACTAACATTGGACCGAAACGTTCCTAAACTAATGTCGGACCACCACGTCCCTAAACTGGAATACGGACCACCACGTCCCTAAAACTGGAACAATAGAGCCTCCAAATGCTCTTTTGCCGGATCTAAACGATCCCGTTTAAGTTGATCTTAGCCCCAAATACGGCTAACGTATCCTTAAACATTCAAACGGACTATAAAACTCCAAATCAACCTTGGTTCAAGGGTATATCTCTGAACTCCTCTGACATCTGCCGTTGTAATCCTTCAACGACGTTAGAGAGGTGACGAGTCCCGATGGCCAGATAATATATGGATCACCATGTTAAGTCGATCTTAGTCTAAAACAGGACTAACGTATCCTTAACGGACGTTTAAGTTGATCTTAGCCTCAATACGGCTAACGTATCCTTAAACTAAAAACACCAAACCCAAATCTAAGTAAATACGATTTGGACTAATCCACGTCCTACGGGCGACGGCATTACTCAGTCTCCGTATACGATCCACGGGCAACCACAAACAAAACAAACACACACGACACGAAGTGAAATTCTGGAGAAGGAGAAAGTTGTTACCGCGACGCGGTAGCGTAATTAACTGCAGGGGCTTGCGCCTGCAGGGAAGAGCATCTCCACAATCAAAAACCCCTCAAGCGAGGGGGAATCTGACGAAGTCTGCTACATCGGCCGCATCTGTCTAAACCTCCGATACACGGTGCCATAAATCAACTTGGCATCTTCGGAGAGGTGGACGGATAAAACCATATAGCATCTGCCCCGAATCTCAGGCCCGACGTCCTAACGTCTCGGCCGCCGTTCGGAGGGGAACACCACTCTCACCGCGGCGGGGTCATTAGACTGACTTCCCGGGAAGCACTTATCCCTTGACCATTGGGTCGGCACGGGCCAGTCCTCACTCTCAGGCGGCGCAACAAAGAAGAACTTCTTCTTCCAGTCATGGATAGAAGAGCAGGACTACAACTCCTTACCCGGAGTCACCCCCCTGTCGCTTCCTAAAGGATAGGTAGACCCACCTCGGGTCGCCCGCTCGACCTGCAGGATGATTTTTGAAGAGGAGAGAGGAATCAAGGATAGAAAGACTGAAGGGGACCACCTGTAGCTTCAGGCGGACCATGAACCCAAGGAGGATCCTCCATGAGTTCGGCACTAACTGGCCAGGAGCTAACCCGAAGAAGTTCAGCGCTTCGACGACCTCCGGAGGGAAGGGCAGGCGCATTCTGCCCCAAAAGGCTTCCAAGTACAGGGCGATCTCCCTACCCCGTACTTGGTCCGCCCTCTCTCCTTTCTTGGCCAAGCGAAACGTATAGCCAGAAGGGATATGGAAGCGAGCCCGATTATTGGTGAGCTCATCCTCGTGCCTCATCAAAGACGGCGCGCCAGGAGCGGCGTCCGCCGCCTCCTCACTAGGGACTGCCCCAGCCGCACGATCCCGGGAAGAGGATCTGACCCCTGCTCCCCGGGAAGACTCAGGCTTGACTGGAGGTCCCTAGAGCCTACTCCCACCACATCTACAGACTCTACAAAGGAAGACATCTAACCTGGAGAAGAGAGATCCTCGGGAGGTGAAATCAGAAGAATGAAGAAGAGCGCCGAGCTATCTGGACTTAAAGCGAGGAAAATATGAAGAGATAGGGGCCCTGGAGTGGACCCCATCCCTATTTATTGTTGTCGTCGCCCTCATCCAACGGCGCCCTTCATCCCCCACCAAAACGACTCCTCGCGTCCGACGACCCCGATTGCTCCACCTGTCGCTCCAGCATTGGGCCGCATCCCATTAGACGCCGCAGGTCTGCAACACGTCGCGTCGCCCAACCGATGCTCGACACGTGGATCGTCACTTCAGTGACGGAACGCACGAACCGGCGCACCTTCCTTAAATGCAGAGATCCCACCCATGATTCGCTGGCAGAAAAGACAACAGATTGCCCGGGGACACGTCTCGACGATATCTTCGAAGGGAACTCACCCCGGATGGCCCGACAGTCCACTCTCCACCCAACCCGTCAGCTGGTCGGGACGAGAGTGGGGGCCTAATGATGATGCTCGATATTGGCGATCTCCCAGATCGTGATGCGTGGCAGATGACGTGTCCCAGAGCTCAGAAGAAAGGGCCTATAGGGGCCGGCCGGCCAACCCCTGTGCCCGACTCGCAAGCACAAGCTGGCTCTCCTCAGAGCCCCCATGCACAAATTGGCTTCCTCGGCCTCCCAGCTCGCCTCCGAGCTATCACAGGACCAAGATGCCTCGGCTCTCACGCTCACCCCCGAGCACTCCCACCGAGGCCATTTTCCTCGGTCTCATCGACCGACCAACGGTACCACTCGCAGACGTAACCGCTGCTCCGCGAATCTCTCCATGCGCGAGATCTCCGCCGACCACATCCCACGTTCCACGCCATTACGATCCCCATTAACGAGCATGTCTCGCCATTAATGGGAAGATCCGCTTATCACGCAGGCGTGACGTCGGGAGCGTAACGGCCGGCGTGATTCTCATGCTGCCGCCGCTATATAAACCCCTCTCCCAGAGGGATAGTAAGCCATTTTGACTCCACTAAGCCGTTACTCTGCTCGGATCTTGTTACTGACTTGATCGTCGGAGGGTCCTCGGTGGTACCGAACAACCCCGGGACTTCCTTGCAAGTACTCGGTGCAAATCTCCTCCAACCAATTGAGATCCATATATCGGAGGAGATCACGCTCCAGATCAAATTTCAACTGTCAATCGCAGCCATAGGCAGATCAACGGGAAACAACATCTGAAGGAGACCGGAAAGGCGCCTCCATCACACTTACTTTATGACTAGACGAACAAATTTACATTCTTGCAATATATCATGTTTTCTTTTACCTCTTTCCTACTTTCTTTTCTCTTTCTATTTTCCAAACATGTGACATGCAAAACGACATGCTCATAGAATAATTAGGTTCATATTTCATGCTGGCTGGCACTATATATGCATGTGACATTCAAAGCGAGAGAAGATTGATGGAAATTCTAGCTCTGATTTTTTTTTTCTTTCAAAATAACATATAGGATTGCATTGTATTTTAAAACGCTATAAAATATCTATTTACCGTGAGTAGAGCAATCATAACTTAACTAGTAAGGACCCACACGCAATGCACGGATACGAAATCAAAAGTGGAGAGAAATTATATTAACTTAAAAATTTATTATTATATGATTTTAAATTATAATATCTTAGATTTATGAACTTCATTTATATAATATATAATTCTGCATTTTCATCTTTTCACTATTTCCTTAGCTTTGCTATATCATACTAAATCAGGAAACTTTTAAAAATCTTATAAAAAAATTTCTTCGGTTTTTCAATATTTTGCTCGGCACACGAAAATCACGAAATGTTCTCAATTTTTTTTGTTTTATTTAACTTTTCAACACGTTGAATGATATAACATATGAATATGGCGAAATTTTAAAAATCTCACAAATTCTTTTTTTTCTGTTTTTCAATATTTTGCTCGCTATATATCACAAGAAAATTATGAAATTTTTATAAATAAAATATTTTTTGTTTTCTTTAATTTTTCAATATTTTCCATGACATATTGTATGAAAATCGCAAGATTTTCAAAAATCTCAATTTTTTTATTACATTCCTTTTTTAAGGAAATGTTTTATTCCTGTTTTTAAATGTTATACATACATGGAAATCATTAAATTTTTAAAAATTCTTGATTATTTCTGTTAGGTTTATTTTTAAATATTTTATAGCATATGATAATCAAGAGTTTTACAAAAACTTCCAAAGTTATTTGCTTTCTTCTGATTTACAATATTTTATATGCTACTATACGAAAATTGCAAAATTTTCAAAAATCTTAAAAATTTTATTTTCTTTTGTTATTCGATATTTTGCAAGCTGTTACATACGAAAATCACCAAATTTTCAAAATCTCAAAATTTTCTGCGCTGTTTTCAATATTTTGCTTCCCATAATACATGAAAACAGTGATATCCTCAAAAATCTAAAAATATTTTGTCTCCTTTAACGTTCAATATTTTGCATTTTATATAGCACACGAAACTCGCAAATTTTTTTAAAACTCAAATATTTTTAGTTTTCTTCAATTTTGAATATTTTGTATGATCACGCAAAAATCTGAAATTTCAAAATTTTCAGCATTTCCTATTTTATTCAGTTTTTCAATATTTTGCTTGATCTAGCACATAAAGATAGTGAGTTTTTCAAAAATTTCAAAATTGTTTTTTTCTTCCATTTTTGATATCTTTCTTCTTATAGCGCACATTAATGCTAAATTTTAGAAAATCTTAAAAAATATTTTCTTCAGTTTTTAAATTTTTTGTCTGCTAACTCATGAAAATCATTACATTCTTAAAAATGACAGGTTTTTTGTTTCTTTGGTTCTTAATTATTTTGTTTTCTATGGAGTATAAAAATTACAATATTTTTATAAATACCAAAATTTTCCGCTTTTCGGTTTTTCAACATTCTCCTTACTATCAAAAAAGGAAATCGTAAAAAAAAATTGAAATCTTAAAAAAATTGTTGTCTTCGCTTTTTCAATTTTTTGAATGATGTAGCACATGAAGATCGAAAATCTTCAAAAAATCTTTTTTTACTTTTTTATTATTTTGGATGCTATATTGCAACGAAAATCATGATATTTCAAAATTCTCAGAATTTTTTATTGTCGTCGATTTTCCAATATTTTACTTGCTCATACTTTCTAAGAACTTCCGAGTATCATAGAGACAAAAGGTTGAATAAAATAAAAAAAAAATCGCTGCTGCTATAAACCTAATAAAACAAAAGAATCTAGCCAAGCAACTAAGACTCTAGGGAATTAACCTCTACGACACAGGGAAATCGCGAAATGGTAAAAAAATCCCAAAATATTTTATTAATTTCCAATATTTTGCACATTGTATCACACGAAAATCATGAAATTTCTAAATTCTCAAATTTTCTATTTTCTTTAGTTTTTCAATATTTTGCTTGTTATAATATATGAAAATCACAAAATTTCAAAAATATCAAGAATTTTCTGTTTTCTTCGTTTTTTAAATATTTTTTGTTCATTACTGTCATGCCCCGCTTCCCAATGGACGGTAGTAAGCACATGACGTGACCCGCGATGTATTTACTTCGAGAAAGTCTTTTCTCGAAACAAATTCGTTAAGCGTAAATAAGCAATATAACATAATAAGAAATAAACAAGTGAATTAAAATTTACAACTTTATTTATATTCAACATTTTCACATATAGTTTTGGATACAAAATAACTGAAAACAAAGTACAATAACATGAAATACCTAAACAGGTGGCATACTGAAAAGAAAACTAATGATCTACTTCGGGTGCGAACCGATCGTAATCCTCTGCCGTCGGTTCCACCTCCTCGGTCTCTAGATCATCTGACGAATATTCTAAGAAACAAAGAGATAGGTGGAATGCTCGTCAGCAAACTTATGCTTGGTAAGTCCCCAAGATATGTGTGAAATATATGAATAAGGTGCAAAGAGATATGTGACATGGTATGAACGGAAATAATGAAATTAACATGAACGTGTATAACATGGCAATATTAAAGATAACTATGTAAGTATGGAAATGTAATATGAGCATAGCAAATAAGTATAGTATGGCCGTATAGTGTAGATATAGTGAACATGAAGTATACTGTCGATGTGCACTAAAAAGGTCACTAATAAGATAAGCTAACTAACGTGAGTTCAAGTGTGAATATCAATCAATCTCAAAAGTACTGTCAAACTCAAGGATTTAGCCCCGGAAGCAAGGAAACACGAGCCTAAAAATAACAGGATTCCAACTATCGTTGAAATATTCCAAACCCAAGAGTAGGGCCCCAGAGGCTTGGAAATACGGGCCCTCATTCATGAATTCGTGATATACCGTTTCAACCCGATACCACAACAACGTTAATTTAGTAATGGAACTTCTGAGATTCTATTAGATTCATACTCAAACTGTCCCAACACCCCGTATATCTAAATTTATAATTATAGTGACAAGTCTTGCCCGCATCAATGAATACATAAGAAGTGCACCATTTCAAGATTCATGTCGAGTTCATGTATTCATATCAAGTTCAAATATTCATGTCAAGTGTTCAAGTCAAGTCATTATGTATTCACGATTCGGGTCAGGTCGAGTCAAGCATGTAATAGTTTTGATTGAGTAAATTATGTAAATACAATTGAGTTCAAGTCAAGATCAAATGGTTATGTTAAGATCAAGTATACAAGTCAAGTTATATTCAAGTCAAGTTAATCTAACTCTGTTTGACTAGGGAAATTAGACAAGAGAAACCACTCATTGTCTCCGGCTCCTCGAGACTAAAGAGAGAATATATCACTTAAACCAAACTGTTACCTAAATACCTTAAAAAAATAGTCGTTTTATAGATTCTAGGCATTTATGTGAAAAAATGTCATTTAGAATTTCATGGTATTTATGTAAATTATGTCATTTAAATTCTCGATTGGGTTTTATGTAAATACTTTATTTAAAATAAACCTTGAGGATGTTTTGGATAAAACATATTAGTTAAGATGTTGAGAGTTTTTAATGAAAATACAATTTAGATTTTATGGCATGTTAGTGACAAAACTTAACTTTTAGAAGTTTTGAGTATTTTAATGAAAAACTTAAATTTAGGGTATTTTAGTAAAAACTTAGACTTTCAAAAGCTGAGGGTATTTTATTAGAAATCTAATTAGTGATATTTTATAAAAATAACTTTTTGGAAACTTTGTTTTAAAAATAACCTAAATGATATTTTATTTTCACTCATTTTTAGTGTTTATTTAGTTTTTTTTTTTTAAATTCTGTATTTTCCTTTTTAAGACCATGCTCTGTGAGTAGACATGAATCTTACTCCACTAGGCCTAGAATGTGCGATAATCTGCACCATTTGCAACAGGATTCCCCTAACGAGGGTTGTTGAGGCGATTTCGCAAAAAGAAAATATGTTAAAATTCAAATTTTAACTTAGAGGGTATTTTTGCGAAAAATTGACTCTTTTATAAAAACGTTACAAACATATGATCGTGCTATAATTCAAAAGTGTGCGTGTGAGATGGATCAATACCCCGTGCTTTTTCTATGGCAAGAGTTTAACAATTTCTAAGATTTTCATTTAGAGATTTAAGTGAAATATGACACACAAAATTAAATAAGATTTTATACAAGTTTCCCATTATTTTTTATAAGTGAATCCTATTCCATGGATCACCATCAAAAATGTGAGACATGAAATTTATGTACTCTTAAATGGTGTTACACATGCAAAGTCATGAAAAGAATAGGTAATACTACAATTCGAACAAGAACAAGAGGCAACAAGTTTTATTTGACCAATTTTATGGGATATATATATATATATATATATATGAGAATAATGGAGAAAAGAGGCCTATATATGAGAATAATGGAGAAAAGAGGCCATAGGAGGAAATTTCCTCTTATAGCGTGGAAAAAATACAATCTCCACCAATTTTTTCGACGATCGGCCCCCATCATCTTCATCGTTATCATCTAAGATGTGGGTAAACAAAATTTCATGTGATTCTACAACTTTTTCACCGTTGATTTAGCAATGTAAAAAGTTTTATTGTCGGTAAACCGTTAATTTTGAACCTACTAAATCAACGGTGAAAAAGTTGTGAAATCACATGAAATTTGGTGTACGCACATCTTAGATGATAACGATGATGATGATGGGTGCCGATCGTCAGAAAAAATGGCGGAGGTTGTATTTTTTCCACGCCATAGGAGGAAATCCCCTCCTATGACCTCTTTCCTCTCTCTCTCTCTCTCTCTCTCTCTCTCTCTCTCTATATATATATATATATATATATATATATATATATATATATGCGCGCGCGCGCGCTTTCTTAAGAGCTAATTATGGCGAGAGTAGCGGTTTCATGAAGCTTGACAAGAGAAGGATAGAAAGAGAGACAGGAAGAGATGAGGGACTTACCTATAAGTATAAGAACGACTCGGCGATATGACAATAGAAGAGATTTAAAAAGAGAAGAATAATGAGAGGGAACTTACGGGTTGCGTTTGAACTACCGTTGAAAGAGAGAGAGGAAGAAGAAGCTGATTTGCAAGGAGCTAAGGTACGTTCGAGCAGCGCTTCGACGTTGGGAGCGAGCTTGAAGGAACTTGACTTCTTGAGGAAATTTGAGAGAATAAGTTTTGAGAGTAATTTGTATATTGGAAGAAAGCTAAGACTGATTTGGGTATTTATAGAAGTGATGGAATGAAAATATGAAAAATTAAAAGAATTTTAAAATCATTAAAATAGTTTTAATTGGATATATGAAAGGTTAGATCTCTATGTGAGTGGGGAAGTTTTGGTTTATGAAAAATGAGCAGAAGGCAGTCCAAGAGACGCTTTGACCACGGGCAGAGCGCATTTGGCCAAGTCCTGGTTGCCCATAGCCCTCCCCAGGCCACCTAGGTCGGCCCAAGGTGATAGGGTCGGGTCTCGGAGGTTAGACTTGAGTCGTCGTGCTAAGTCCAAAAGATTCGAACTTGTGGGTGTTGGGGTCAAAAATTACAAGCCGATTGACCAAGACAAAATCATAAAAGTCAATCCCAAGCCAAACGGGCCCAAGCCGAGACCAAGTGGGCTCATGCCCAAGTCAAGTCTGAACATGAAGCGGCGGACCTCTGTTCAGTCGATAAAACTGCATTTTTGATATGACATTTTCCTTACTATTTTTATATAATAAAATGTGTTTATTATAAATATGACACATATGAGGGTTTATCTGTAAAAATACTATTTTCATATGTTTATATATTATAATTAACATTATGAAGGAAAATATAAGCATATAATATCTATATAATATTTAGTCCATATAAATATGCATACCACATCAAATATCATTAACCAATTCTCTTAAACTATAATATCATATCAAATGGTTAGAATAATATCTCAATAAAAACACCTAATACTACTAACATTCTTTATTGAGATATTGTGCAGAAATTATATCAGGATTGAAATCAAGGATATCCGAGTTGGCGAGATCAAATCTGCCGAAATATTCAAGTAAATCGAAGAAACCAATTCTGACAGAGACTTAGAGAAGATTTTCAAAGTCCAGATATTTAAAAGATCTAGAGATAAATCCCCAGAAAAATGAATCCCTAACTCCTTCAATCCGCGGCTAAACCGCGGCCAAAACCCACTAAACGCGGCGGATCCACGGCCTGTTAGAGGAGTTAAGATGTGAGACTTTTTGGGTAGGATCCTAACAGCTAGTTACCCTATTAGAAAACTAGGGATTCTGGATTTGAGACTATTTAAAGGACCGAGAGTCTCACTTGGAAAAATGATCAAACCGACGAGATCACGAAATCCAAGACGGCTCAAGAATCCAGATTGATCATCAGCTGTTCATCTACCTCCTTAAGAAGAGATTGAGAAGCAAACTAGGGTTTTGTAATCATATTCTAAAGGAACAAAGTGTAATTGATCAAGTTGATTAATAAAAGTAGTTGTTTTATTCTTATTGCATTTTATTCTCTTTATTTTACATCATGATCTCTATCCATTCTTTTATCTCCATCATGCGTGAGTAATTCTCCGCTTGATAAGGTTTATATGATTAGGGTAGATCAATGGATGATTAGAATTCTTTAACTCCTTTTACGTCCTATAAAGTTTATAAACTTTACCAAAAGAATCGTTAAAATCCTAATCGGACGCGCTATCAATTCATTGATATTCACGACCACGATTAGACATTAGATTAACAATTGTTTTGGTAAAGGCTAGACATGAACGAAGATCCATGTCAAGATAGGGGTTAAGAATGGGAACCCTATTCTCTCCAGAAACCCTAATCTACATGCATCATTGTCGATCTAGTTTTAAATCTATTACAAGATAAAAGGAGTAATCTTTAACTAATCATCCATGACTACTAAATCTTAACGAACCCTACAAGCCCCCTTCTAATATAAAACATGCATCCGTAGTTAATCTAGATCTATATTCTATATCCGTGATTGACGTAGATCTAGAATCTACAATCTCCACTATTCATTATTCTTCCTCTTTTCCTAATCAATACGCCTAAAGTAAGATAAGAAGAATTAACATTTCGCTGAGGATGAGCCGTACTCATCTCGGTCTAGCTACATGCGACACCGTTATTGATTGCGGTTACTATACATATAAAACATCATCAATCAGCCTCCCCCATACCAGGAAGAAAATTATGTAATAAATAAGTTTGATGTAATTTTCATACATGAACGTAAAATAAATGGGCATAAAGCCAAATTTTTGTAAAGCCCAAGGGGCTATGTGTAAATTTATAAGCCTATATAAGGCAACATGATAATAAAATGAAAAACATTTTTTCATTCCCCTAAAAAACTAGGGTTTGTGGCTCCTTCCACTTTCTCAAGATTCTAAATCTGAAAGGTTCCTGGGCACCCTATAGTGGTCTCACAAGGCATCAACCATGCAATTTTACAAAAATTATGGTGCCGAGAAACCCTAATACGGATCGTCGGCTAGAATCCTAGGCGAAAAACGAATCTAGTTAACATATTAACTAAAGGAGAGAGGCTACAACCTTTGGAGATCCGGTTATCCACTTCCTTAGCTCCACGTGGTCGTCCCCTCGCTGTCCATCTCGAATCTCGGACTCTCGCGACGGCTTCATCGGAGAAGTGAACGGAATAGGTCGCCGGCTTCGTGCCGAAGATGATCTACGTCGAGGTTGCACAAGTTCAAGCTCCAACTTCACCAAGTTGTGAAACTTGTGAAGAAAACACCCAAAACAACTTGGCAAGAGGTAGAGAGTGAAGAAATAGGAGGTAGGTTCACTTTAGAATTGGATTTCACTCACTTTTGCTCAAGTTGCCATTGATGGCATCAAGCTTTCTTACTTGAAGAAGAAGATGATCAAGAAGGAAATATTATGATAAGTTATTTAAAATGAAAAGAAAAGGAATACTTATCATAATGTTAATCATGGTCAAGTGTAGAGATTAAACTAAGGTTAGTTGGAATGGTTAAGGTTAAGGAAGAGATAAGAATGGTGGACTTTTTCAAAGCTTCTTGAAGTTTCAACATAAAACAAAATAAGCCACCATACTTAACTATTTCCAAAATGAATAAATAAATAAATAACTAAGTAAATAATCAAAACCCTAACCATTCATATAACCATGGTTTAATCTTTACACAAACCCAAGTGAGCAAGTATCATCAAATATGATACAATCAAGTGCACAAAAAGTATATCATATATACAATGTGCATCAAGTGAGAAAATCCTTTTAAAATGAACCAATACTAGTTAATGCAAATTAATATATCAAATATATAATTATACATTAAATCATTAAATCAACATTTGATTCAATGATCCGGTCATGTCGCATATAACCGACTAGTATCCAATGTATCGATTTATCGAATCAATGATTCGATAACTAGGTCATATCGAATATAACCAATCGAAACATTCATCGCGAGAATGAAATACGGTATCACATACACGCATTATTCTCGGTCCCGCACATATCTCATATGCGCTCCTATTTCGTTTCGCTTGAGCCAGGAAACCTCTGTGTAGGACTCTAAAGACTCGTCAATACGCCGGTAGCAGATGATGATCATATCAAGCACCCACAAGCCGCAAGCGGTCTGCTAAACGTAACGGCCATCCGGGTATTGAGCGATCAGAAGAACGACGAGCTAGCCCACTCACACTCCTGTGAATCCAACCAGTAACACTTACCGTACAGTCCGGTCTGTTCGTCTGATACGTCGCATATCAAGTCTAGGGGTGGTAAACGTCAGACCCCAATAACCGATAAGTCGTGCCGATGTGAGGCTCATAACGGGTCGAGAAACTACTGGTAACACTTACCAGCAAATCTCTGATCAGCCCTGGCCAGGGACTTCCCTGTTACGGCCAATCGAGCACAGCGCAACATCAACCCCCAATACCGGGAGAGACGAAACCCCTCCTATCGCTCATTGCCTCCATGTGACTCGGTACTGTACCCAAAGACCACCGTTTTGCACGCCCTCATGGACGTGGTAAGGTGGAGATCAAAGCACAGTGGGAATCACACAAGACTCTATGACGATCTCGGGTCTACAGACTAACCTGCACAAGTGTCACCTGAGAACTGCCATCTGACGTGAGGTATAATACCATCTGGGAGTTCTCGGCGAGTCCGTCCAGTGTACCCAGTCTCCACTGAGCACCCGTACACCATCTCTGATGTCAAACACCAATGGATATGGGATCATCCATCGCCCATCTCATGGGGTCGAGAAGCGTATACGCTAGTCTACACTGGTATATCGATGCCCCGTCTCGATACACCCACGACTAGGGACCTTGAAGGATGTACTTATGGACTACCATGTCCCCACTAGTATGATCTGCATCATAGTCCAGGCAATCAAGTACACATCCTAAGGGCTTTATCAAAATGTAACTATAAGACAGTTTAAAGAGACAAGTGTACATGTTAAGACAAAGAGTAACCAGATAGCATACTATCATATCGAGCAAGAAAGTCATCTCTATATATGTCCAAGCATCCAATATAATATACATGATCTATACAATACTAGCCTCTAAGGCATATATACAACTAACAATCTCCCACTTGCACTAGGGCCAGCTGCTGTAGTATCGCATACCGAGCATCCCGAAGAGTCTCTCAAACTGTATCTGGGGAATGGCCTTCGTGAGTGGATCCGCCGTATTGTTCTTCGTGTCAACCCTCCTGACCTCGATCTCCCGACGATCAACTATCTCCCGGATCAAGTGATACCGCCTCAGAATATGCCTGGATCGCTGATGGGACCTGGGTTCCTTGGCCAAAGCCACCGCTCCATTGTTATCGCAATACAAAGGTATTGGATGCTCAATGGATGGAACCACTCCAAGTTCAGTAATGAACTTCTTGATCCAGACAGCCTCTTTGGCAGCATCGTTGGCAGCGATGTATTCAGCCTCCATCGTCGAGTCTGCCACGGTTTCCTGCTTGGAACTTTTCCAGCTAACCGCCCCTCCGTAAAGGGTAAAGACAAAGCCCGACTGCGACTTAGAGTCTTCCTTATCACTCTGGAAGCTCGAATCGGTAAAGGACTCCACTTGGAGCTCTCCGTTACCATACACCAAGAACATATCTCTAGTCCTTCGCAAGTACTTGAGAATCCTCTTCACAGCTGTCCAGTGACTCTCTCCAGGATCAGCTTGATACCTGCTCACTACACTTAGTGAGTATGCTACATCGGGTCTGGTACATAGCATCGCATACATGATAGAGCCTACTGCCGAAGCATAGGGTATCCCTTGCATGCGAGCTCTCTCCAAATCAGTCTTGGGAGACATCTCTTTGGAGAGAGTGACTCCAGAGATCGTGGGCAAGTTCCCACGCTTGGACTCTTCCATACTAAACCTCTTTAGTATGGTGTCAATGTACCTGGATTGGGACAATCCCAAAATCCGTTTGGATCTATCTCTATAGATCCTAATTCCCAATATGCAGGAGGCATCACCAAGATCTTTCATTGAGAATCTTTGTGATAAGAAGAGCTTGACCGATTGCAGCATAGGAATATCATTTCCTATCAAGAGTATGTCGTCCACGTACAATACGAGGAAGACAACCTTACTCTCTGCCACCTTCTTGTAGATACAAGGTTCATCTGGGTTTTTGACGAAATCAAACTCTTTGATAACGACGTCAAAGCAGATGTTCCAACTCCGCGATGCTTGCTTTAATCCATAAATGGATTTAAGCAGCTTGCACACCTTCCCGCTGCTCCCACTGTCTACGAAGCCCTCTGGCTGAGTCATGTACACGCACTCTTCTAAATTCACCATTTAGAAAGGCGGTCTTAACATCCATTTGCCAGATTTCGTAATCATGATAAGCAGCGATGACAAGCATGATCCGGATGGATTTAAGCATAGCCACTGGAGAAAAGGTCTCGTCATAGTCCACACCTGGTCTTTGACGAAAACCCTTTGCTACAAGTCTAGCTTTGAAAGTCTCCACTTTCCCATCTACACCAAGTTTCTTCTTGAAGATCCACTTGCTCCCAATGGGTTTTACCCCTTCAGGAGCAACTTCCAAAGTCCCTACTTTGTTGGTGTACATGGATTCCATCTCGGACCGCATAGCATCCAGCCATTTCACTGAGTCCCCACTCGTGATGGCCTGCTCGAAGCTAGTTGGGTCATCATCCTCCATGATGCAATCCTCGCTTCATCCATGAGAAAACCGTAGTATCTCTCAGGTTGGCGAGGAACCCTACTAGATCGGCGGAGAGGCTGAGGTTCATTGGGAGCTACTGAATCTTCTGGTTCCACTAAATCTTCAGTTACGGTTTGTGTATCTGGAACCTCTTCCAGCTCTACCACTTTGCCACTAATTTCTTTTTCAAGGAATTCCTTTTCTAAAAAGGTGGCATGTTGAGCAACAAACACTTTTTGTTCCTCACTGTGGTAGAAAAAATACCCATATGAATTCTTTGGATATCCCACAAACTTGCAGAGAACTGACCGTGCCTCGAGCTTGTCCGGATTTTGCCTTTTGACATAGGCCGGACAACCCCATATCTTAACTCGTTTAAAATATGGTCTCTTCCCACTCCATATCTCATATGGTGTGGTAGGTACAGATTTAGATGGAACTTGATTCAATAGGTATGTTGCTATTTCCAGCGCATAACCCCAGAAGGAAATAGGTAACTCAGCTGTGCTCATCATAGAGCGCACCATATCTAATAGGGTGCGGTTCCTCCGTTCTGATACACCATTGTGCTGTGGTTTATATGGAGGAGTCAGCTGAGAGAGAATCCCATTCTCTTTCAGGAAGTCCAGGAATTCATTGCTTAAGTATTCTCCTCCTCGATCAGATCGTAGGATTTTAATACTTTTTCCGGTTTGGTTCTCAACTTCTTGTTTATATTCCCTAAATTTCTCAAAAGCTTCTGATTTGTGTTTCATCAGGAACACGTATCCGAATCTAGAGAGATCGTCAGTGAATGTAATGAAGTATGAAGAACCATCCCTGGCATGTGTAGACATGGGACCGCATACATCACTATGTATAAGTCCCAAGAGTTCGGTAACTCTTTCTCCGTGTTCCGTAAACGGAGTTTTGGTCATCTTGCCTTTGAGACATGACTGGCAAGTGTCATAAGATGAAAATTCGAAAGGTTTCAAATATCCATTCTTATGCAACTTAGCCAGTCGTGTCACATTGATGTGACCCAGTCTACAATGCCACAAGTAGGATTCGTTCAGTTCTGAACTCTTCCTCTTGTGTGTGTTTGTTATGCTCAGAACTGTTGATTGATTTAGAACATAAATGCCATTGCACAACGTGCCTGATCCAACCAACTTTTGGTTACGGAAAATGTTCATAACATTATCCTGTAATACAAAATTATATCCCTCTTTGCTTAATAAAGAAACCGATATAATGTTGCATATCAGGTTCGGCATGTAATAGCATTCGTTCAGAACCAATGTATTACCAGTTGGTAATATAAGGTGATATTCTCCGACAGTCTTAGCTGCAACAATTGCACCATTTCCAACTCTAATGTCTTTATCACCTTCTCCAAGTTCTCTACCTTTCCTGAGCCCATGTAACTGATTACATATATGGGATCCTGACCCGGTATCTAATACCAGGACGTAGAGCAAATGGAGAAACAGTTCTCAGTAACGAACACACCCGAAGAAAATGCATCAACATGTACTTTCTTCAATCGGGTGGCATGGGAATCCTGGTATTCCTCTATATCCTGTTCATTCCTATAACTCTTATAAGAAAGAACGGAACCAACGTTCCCCAGCACAGTATAACATGCGGGTTCGGTCAATACATCCATATTATTATCTTCATTAGGGCATGAAATGGTCGCTACCTGGAGAGAGAGAGAAGAAAACACTTTAGCGTATGCTCGTGCAAGATCAGATTGGTTATTATCTTATCTAATCAGGATGGCTCCCTCTGCTTTTTATCAAATCTTCCTTCAAACCCTAAAAGGAAAGACTAGCCGGGATTAATTACACACTATAAGTTCGCTAATCTTTCAGCCAGGCCAGTGTCGGTACTTTGAGGGAGGTCCCCCGTGCTTTCGCACGAACCTAATTAATGTAAACCTCGTTTTCCCAGAGGCATAACCCCGTTGACACCTTTCTAGACACCTACTTGATCAGCTAATTGCAATGTGTAAAACTCTCCCAGGAGTAACTCTTACTCGCAGTGGGTATCGGGATCCAACTATCTCATAGAAGGTATGCAATCTCATTGCAAATTTCAACACTTGAAATTCCCGATAATGCTTTTGCCCCGAACGATCTATGACCTTGACAAGGTCAACAAACCATAGACCGCAAGTCAAGTTCAACCCGTCATTTCTTGATTGAATCAAACCCACCCGCACGACCCTTGACAAGGTCAACAAGGCCGTACGACTACCCTAACCCAATCTGCATCATATGCATAAGCAGACAAATACTGGTTAGCTACCGCACACTGCGCCTTGACAAGGTCAACAAACGCAGCACGAATACTAAACAGGACTTATCTAAAATGACGGAGGGCTACGACAGGTTTTTCTGAAAACCTATTGCGTAATGAACTTGATATCGTTGTAGAATCAAATGAAGTTTTAAAATGGAGTGATTTTGAGGCTTTTCTAGTTTTGCTAAAGGGGTCACTCCCGGTGAAGGGATCGTCGGTCCTTTCCTCGTCGAATGAGGTGCGGGATATATCATATATATCACTGTGCAAAGCAAAAACCCAAAAGCAGTCAAAAGCAAACCGAGTGTGTAGCATCTGCCAGTTATTGCTAAAGGAGTCACTCCCGGTGAAGGGATCTCGGTCCTTTCCTCATCGAATAAGGTGCAGGGTATATCATATATACCGCTGTGCAAAGCAAGAACTGTAGCTACCTGTTTTATTTTAAAATTTGATTCTACAACATCTTAGGTTTCTTTTCTTTCATTAATCACATTAATGAAGTCCCATCATTTAAATACCTAAACATCACAGATAGATATGACGTACACTTATGTCATCCGCATTCGCCTCGATGTCCCCTCGTACACCGTTAGGTTAGGTAACTAACGACAGAGCAGGGCAGGGCTAACGCGGGTGTAAAACATAAGTAACGTCTATATAATATATCATATATACTATATACTGTCCATCACAGAACATCACATGATCACATCACAGATATCGCAGCAGAAGAAACATATGAAACATTGGATATACTAGGACGTCCGTGTTTTCAATACGAGCCAGTATAAAACACGGATTCCACGGTCGTGATGAATAGCCAATCCTACACCCCTAGACCCCTACGAGAGCGGCAAGCAACCCTGCCAATTCTAGGGTTAGGAGACCCGGACTCGACTCCTCGAGATGGTCTCCCACTGGACCCCAGAACCCGGTTACTTGTGCTCTCCTCCTTGGGTCTATCCTAATGCAGAAAAGTAAATAATATACAAAAGGTGACAGCTTCCGCTACCTGGAAGTGCCCCAAATAAAAAAATATTACATACAAGTTTTTACATGAATGAAAATGAAAAACGCTCATCTCACATAAAAAAAAACCCCAGCTATTCGAACACGACGATCCAATATAACATATCCAGCAACACATAACATCACATGTCATCAACGTAAGTAAATATGTCCATCCCAATTGTCGTTGACATATAGCAACGAAACCGGCGATATCACATATTACACTTACGGTCACAGAAAAGAAAGTGTAAAACTACAACAATTAGAGTCCGCAACTTCTTTAGACATCACATGCCTAATCAAATGAAATACTTAGACATCACATGCCTAACAGTTATAAACCCCGCATTTTAGTCTCATTATCGAAAACTCTTTTCAATATCAAGTGAAACTAAACCGCTAGATTTATAACATTCATTCAGTTATCTCATAACTGTTTGTGAATTCCAATTATTGTATCACATTCCAGATAAACAGAAAATGTTAAACTTTCCGATCGAACAGTCGAATACCCAAGTTTTCCCGATACAGCTCAACACATGAAATAAGTCTAACAACATTCAGTTCGTGCCTCAGTACCAACGGTCCAGCCGTAGAAGGGTCAAGCCAACGCCTCACATGTGGCACGCCGTACTGCCCCAAACCCGAAGGTTCAAAGGGCAGTTCAAGACGGTCATATAATCGAGTTAAGGTTTGTTGTCTTCTAGAGGGTCCATCGCGTTACTTGCACTACTTAGAACGTCGTTAAACTACGGAAAAATCCAACACTTGGAAATTTCCCGACAGGGGAAAAGTTGGGTATTTATATCTGGTCGAACTTTTTAACAAATTCAAAAAATTATCCGGAAAAACACAAAGACGAAATTTGATAATCCGGTCGAAACACCGAAGCTCTAAAACACCCCAGAAAATTCAACTCTTGAATAAATATTAAAAATTCCCATAAAACTCAGCACCAGAAAAGAAGAATTACTGTGCAAACAATATTGCGCAATATGAACAGTAGGCGGCGGAACCGCGGCAGAAGCCATGCTTCTGCCGCGTTTCCGCGGCTGTTTAGATGCATCATGAGCTCGTGTTTCACCATAATTCTTAGATCTTCCTGCTGAATTTTTTAGGCATTTTTAATCTGGAAAAATCCCAGATTTTAGAAAAAGTCCAGAGAGCGCTCGGGTTTTTGGGTTTCGGGTTCGTTCGGACTTCAAACGTCGTCTGGACTTCGCCTAAGGCTCTAGCTAGGCTCTGATACCAGTGAAAGGTTCCTGGGCACCCTATAGTGGTCTCACAAGGCATCAACCATGCCATTTTACAAAAATTATGGTGCCGAGAAACCCTAATACGGATCGTCGGCTAGAATCCTAGGCGAAAAACGAATCTAGTTAACATATTAACTAAAGGAGAGAGGCTACAACCTTTGGAGATCCGGTTATCCACTTCCTTAGCTCCACGTGGTCGTCCCCTCGCTGTCCATCTCGAATCTCGGACTCTCGCGACGGCTTCATCTGAGAAGTGAGCGGAATAGGTCGTCGGCTTCGTGCCGAAGATGATCTACGTCGAGATTGCACAAGTTCAAGCTCCAACTTCACCAAGTTGTGAAACTTGTGAAGAAAACACCCAAAACAACTTGGCAAGAGGTAGAGGGTGAAGAAATAGGAGGTAGGTTCACTTTAGAATTGGATTTCACTCACATTTGCTCAAGTTGCCATTGATGGCATCAAGCTTTCTTACTTGAAGAAGAAGATGATCAAGAAGGAAATATTATGATAAGTTATTTAAAATGAAAAGAAAAGGAATACTTATCATAATGTTAATCATGGTCAAGTGTAGAGATTAAACTAAGGTTAGTTGGAATGGTTAAGGTTAAGGAAGAGATAAGAATGGTGGACTTTTTCAAAGCTTCTTGAAGTTTCAACATAAAACAAAATAAGCCACCATACTTAACTATTTCCAAAATGAATAAATAAATAAATAACTAAGTAAATAATCAAAACCCTAACCATTCATATAACCATGGTTTAATCTTTACACAAACCCAAGTGAGCAAGTATCATCAAACATGATACAATCAGGTGCACAAAAAGTATATCATATATACAATGTGCATCAAGTGAGAAAATCCTTTTAAAATGAACCAATACTAGTTAATGCAAAGTAATATATCAAATATATAATTATACATTAAATCATTAAATCAACATTTGATTCAATGATCCGGTCATGTCGCATATAACCGACTAGTATCCAATGTATCGATTTATCGAATCAATGATTCGATAACTAGGTCATATCGAATATAACCAATCGAAACATTCATCGCGAGAATGAAATACGGTATCACATACACGCATTATTCTCGGTCCCGCACATATCTCATATGCGCTCCTATTTCGTTTCGCTTGAGCCAGGAAACCTCTGTGTAGGACTCTAAAGACTCGTCAATACGCCGGTAGCAGATGATGATCATATCAAGCACCCACAAGCCGCAAGCGGTCTGCTAAACGTAACGGCCATCCGGGTATTGAGCGATCAGAAGAACGACGAGCTAGCCCACTCACACTCCTGTGAATCCAACCAGTAACACTTACCGTACAGTCCGGTCTGTTCGTCTGATACGTCGCATATCAAGTCTAGGGGTGGTAAACGTCAGACCCCAATAACCGATAAGTCGTGCCGATGTGAGGCTCATAACGGGTCGAGAAACTACTGGTAACACTTACCAGCAAATCTCTGATCAGCCCTGGCCAGGGACTTCCCTGTTACGGCCAATCGAGCACAGCGCAACATCAACCCCCAATACCGGAAGAGACGAAACCCCTCCTATCGCTCATTGCCTCCATGTGACTCGGTACTGTACCCAAAGACCACCGTTTTGCACGCCCTCATGGACGTGGTAAGGTGGAGATCAAAGCACAGTGGGAATCACACAAGACTCTATGACGATCTCGGGTCTACAGACTAACCTGCACAAGTGTCACCTGAGAACTGCCATCTGACGTGAGGTATAATACCATCTGGGAGTTCTCGGCGAGTCCGTCCAGTGTACCCAGTCTCCACTGAGCACCCGTACACCATCTCTGATGTCAAACACCAATGGATATGGGATCATCCATCGCCCATCTCATGGGTCAAGAAGCGTATACGCTAGTCTACACTGGTATATCGATGCCCCGTCTCGATACACCCACGACTAGGGACCTTGAAGGATGTACTTATGGACTACCATGTCTCCACTAGTATGATTTGCATCATAGTCCAGGCAATCAAGTACACATCCTAAGGGCTTTATCAACATGTAACTATAAGACAGTTTAAAGAGACAAGTGTACATGTTAAGACAAAGAGTAACCAGATAGCATACTATCATATCGAGCAAGAAAGTCATCTCTATATATGTCCAAGCATCCAATATAATATACATGATCTGTACAATACTGGCCTCTAGGGCATACATACAACTAACAAAATCTTCTTCCCCTTTTCTGAATTAAATTAAGAGTTCAGCTTTTCTTTTTCCAAAAATAAATAGTTTTCACATAAAACTCTTGAAGGTGAGCTCGGGTCTGCCATCAAGTCCCTAAAAGAGGAGATTTTTAAGTCTCGCCCTTTTTTTCCCTAAGATCCAGCCAACAGAGATGAAAAAGAAGGAGACTCATCTCCAAAAATCTCATTCCGGAAAGATCCGAGACTCAAAAGAAGATCCAAGGCTAAACGGAAGAAGAAGGGGATCCCCTTCGATCATCTCCAAAGATTTCTAGGAATTTAACTCCATTCAAGATCTGTTAGAGTTTTACTCCATAAATCAAACCCTTTGTTTTTAGGAGTTTAACTCCATTCAACATCTCTCGGAGTTTAACTCCATAGATAAAAAAAATCCTCTTTCGGAGTTTAACTTATAATTCTGGGGCTAAAAGGCCCTTCTTTCCGCGGACGCGCCCACATGCCAGGCGCTGGCGCCCACGTACTGGACGCGTGAGGCGCCGGGGCCCAGCGCCCGCATGCGCCCATTCATCCTTTGGACGCTATTCATCCCTCTTTTCCCATGCACTCTACACTAAAAATACCTCTCCCGTTAGAAAAAAATTTCTAACGGGACGCTACCCCCGCACCCCGTAAGGGGGCAACTAGCCCCCTTGACCCCAGCCCGCTATCCGGATAGCGGAACCCCCGTAAACTCTGCAAGGCCCCCGATATACCCAAGACCCCTCAAAACACAACACACGCACACTGCACATTGAGTTCGCATGACCAGTTTGACCCGTCAATCGAAGGTTCTTTCACTCCAAAAACGATGGCTAACTAAAGACAGCTTAGTCCGCGGCTGTCTAAGATTTGGATCCCCACAATCAATAAAGCCCGGTCTACCCTAAGCAGGGAGAATTTGTAATGCGTCTGACAAGCGACACGTATTTTCATCTTAATGGAGTGACGAAAAACACCATACAATGAACTATGGAACAGCAGTGGAAAATCTTAACTAATGGGCTATAAAGAGGTTTTTGCACTTATTTTACAAGAATTACGTATAACTCGATTCAAGATCAGAAAACATGTTTTATTAATTAAAACAAAAGGAACCATACATGAAATTTATGGTCGTTACAATTACATATGAAAATCTCGAAATGTTTAAGTCTCAATATTTTCAGTTTTCTTTCATTGCTCTATATTTTACATGTTATATCACAAGAAAATCATAAATTTTTCAAAAATATTAAAATTTTATGATTTCCTCCGGCTTTTCAATATGATGCATGCTATAGCACACGGAAATAATAAAAAAATTTGTTTCCTTCAAAATTTTCAATATTTTACATTTAAATCATGGATTTTTTTAAAATGTAATTTTTATTGTTTTTCTATATTTTTTATGCGATACCAAACAAAAATCACAAAAATTTTATCTAATAAACTGTTTTTTCGGATTTTTCAATATTTTGCATGTTATATACAACACAAAAATCATTAAATTTTCCAATATTTTACCAGTAAAACATAAATAATGTGAAAAAACAGAAATTGATTTTAAATAAGGGACCGGTCATTTTCCAGCATATAAGTTTAGTTGTATAGAATAAAAGAATGATAAATATTGAATAGGAAGCCAATAAAAAAATTCATGACCCAAATATAATAAGAAAATTAAATAGAAACTTCATAACAATTATGCCACCAAATTCCAAGCTAGATAGATTTCTCATATAGCTTTATATATATTATATAAAATTGGTAAGTAGCTTCCCCTAACATGGAGTGTAGCCTGTAACATGATGAAACAAACCACGAATTTAACAATCTCAAAGTTGTTTTGAATATAGAGGGCGGTTATTTGAAATATAGAGGGCTAGCTTAATGCAGTTTAGCCTAGCTAATCCATAGCTAAAGGCCCAAATAGGAGCAATCACTGTCATAAGGTTAAATACATGGTTGCAATAAGACATGTCATAATCTAGATCTCAATCAGTTGTGTATCAATCAGTTCGAATGGAAGCAGCACATTCCCAAGTACATCACCAAACTTTTTATTTTAATCTATACAACTAAAGTTGTACTCAAATTATGTAAGGCTACAACCAAATGATGATATTAATGATGAGATCATTGAACAGAAAACTAACTGGATGTGGATATACATATTATCTTGATATATCATAAAGTTTTTCCCTGAAAGAACAGAAAATTATATCGATGGGGACATACATATTATCTTGATATATCACATCCCAATAAATAATGAGTTCGAACATAAAATCGATTGCTACTAATTCGAACACTGAAAGTTTATCATAATAAGGGTAATTAGAAAGGCGGTTTACTTTTCAGATCACTAAGGAAAATCCAGTAGCATCCTGGAAAATGCTGCACTTAACAGTTACATGATTAGCTATCAGTCAAATTCTGAGTGCAAGACATAAACTCAACAGAGATGCAAATAACAATTTGATGACCAATTTAAGTCATAAGGTGCAGTTTCTGAAATTGTAGATTTCGTACTGTGGATGAACATGCGATCTCTTAAAATTCCTCAAATTCCCTCAGGATAAGTTTGCCTACAACAATTCATTGAAACAGAGATGGTGGTAATCTAATCTCATCGATGATACATCTTGACATTGACATTTGACCACTGAAACCATCAAGTAACTAGGGATCAAGAGACATCAAGGCAGAGTCAGGACGGGAGGTATCCAGAACTTAAAAACCGTTGTCGTTTCTGTTTAAGAAACTCTCGGTACTAAGATCACAAAAATGCAAGCCCCGTGAATGGAAAGTTGTTGATTATCAGACACCTTTCGGTGCAAGGTTCGACATTCTCACCGACACAACACTGCCTCCAATATATTAGCCAATATAGGTCAAGCTTTATGCTGTCTTTGTTGCATATTGTCTGGATAAGAATTATAACTTCTGCCAATTCTTCTTGAGAAATGTAACTTCTGTCAATTGCTGATTCCCAGGAAAGCCAAACCACTTTCTCATAGGACCCATAACGAGATAAAAGAGAGAGAAATTATTCTATCTGAACTTTACATCGCAAATCAGTACTATATATGATCTCAAAGACGAGCAGAACTTAAAGGTTCTTAAAGGAAGTTACTCAAGAATTAATATACTAACTAATAGAGGAAGATGACTTTGTTTAATAGATTCATCGTCGTCGTTGTCGTCACCTTTTTCCCATATAAATGGGGTTGGCGATGAAGCAAAGTTCCAGTAAAGATTTGACAAAGTTTTACGACCGACCGTCGATCTGAGTCAACCCTCTCCAAGTAAATTCCAAATTCCTGGTTTAATAGATTGTTTATCGATTAACTATTAAATATACAATGCATGTTTTGAGAAGTACGGTGGGTAACTTTCATATCTTCACAAAGGGTAAATTAAACAAAAATGCCCTCAACTTTTGTTGTTTTTCACTAAATTACCTTAAAACGATTTTAATTGTAGTAAAAATACTTTAAACTACCATTGAATTTTTCATTAAAATAACCTCCGTCTGCATTTCTTCAAGTCAGTTAAAGGTGGCATGGGATTTTAAAGGACAAAAATATCCTTATCTAAATGATAATCTCACAATTTTTATCTACTTTCCTCCTCTCTATACTCCACTTCGCCGCCTCCTTTCCTATACTCTATTCCTTCTTTTCCTCACCCTTCTCTTCCACCGCCTCCACCCCTCCCCTCCGCCTCCTCTCCTGCACATCGTTTGCCTCTCCTCAGCCACCCTCTCCTCCGTCTCTCCCACCTCCGCCGCCTTGCCTTCTTCAAAGTCTTTAATACCGTTCTTTTTGCCAAAGTCGCCTCCTGACTTCTCATCTCTGCTTCTTGCTCTTCCATATCATGGAAAGGATTTTTGATGTGAAAGGATCAGAAGAGTAAAACACAAAACTCTGTTAGCACCATTAGGGTATTTTAGTGCGACATAATTAGTTTAAGTTATTTTAGCATAATTAAAATCGTTGCAGGTATTTTAGTGAACAATAGCAATAATTGAAGCAATTTTAGTGTAATATATAATGATGGGTAATCATTTTTTTTCTAAATATCACCACCTCTGTGACAGGATCCACAATCACAAGCAGCACTTTTGCCGGCCCAACATCACACGTCCTCTTCAATTTTTACAGTGTATTGAATTCCCTCTTAAGTTACATTCAAATGAGAGTGTACTGTCTCATTAACTCAATTTTAGGAACTACCTTACAATGCTTAGAACCTGAAAAGTTACATTCAAAGGCTGATTTTTATTTTTTATATTTTATTTCCCCAAAAAAGAACCTGAAAAGTGTATCTACAATTTATTCAAATTGTCCAAAGGATAGGACAAGATTTTGAAGTTCAAGGATGGAATAAATTGCAACATATACATTGGGTGGTAAAAGAATTTTGGCTTTAGCATTGTTTAGTCTATTGAATTTAAATATGGTTACTCATACACATCGTGAAGCCTCACTAATAAACTTCCTAGACCCTGATAATTTAAATTATGGTTATGACTTATGTTATGGATATTGTTATGGATATTATTTAGTTGTTATTTTTAATTAATCAGTATGATTAGTTATTATATATTTGTTAGGAGAGGTGGTCTAAAACTCTCTATATAGAGAGTTGTATGAACTACTATTTTTCTCAAGCCAATAAAATATTTTCTCTTGATTGTTTTCATGGTATCAGAGCTCAGAAAATAATCAAGGAAAAAAACCCTAAATTTTCCAAACCCTAACCCAACCCTTCCGTCGAGACGTCGTCGCACAGACACGTCTCTTTTATCCACTATCGTTCTCAGAGCAGGATAATTGTGTTGGTATGTGTTGATGACATTATCATTACTGAAGATAATTCTGCCGGTATCTCCAAAGTGAAAGAACATTTGGCTTCACACTTTCATACCAAGAATCTTGGCCCACTTAAATATTTTCTTGGAATTGAAATATCACGGAATTCTGGTAGATTACATCTCTCGCAGCGCAAGTATGCATTTGATCTTCTATCGGAGACAGAATTTCTGGGATGTTAATCAGCAAACACCCCTATGGATTTCTCAGTCTATCTCGATTAAGCTCTTTCTCGGATTCTCCACTACCTAACCCAGGACGATATCGACGTCTAGTTGGGAATCTTATTTACATCACTGTTACTCGGCCAGACACTGCCTTTGTTGTTGGTACAGTGAGTCAGTATATACAGAATTATTTGACCTCTCACCTTAAAATAGTTGAGCATATTCTCAGATAGATCAAAGATTTTTCAGGACAGGGCCTTCTCTATAAACCACCATCTACGTTGTCGCTCACAGCCTTTACGGATGCTGACTTTGCTGGGTCTATTGATGATCGTCGTTCCAGTAGTGGCTACCATGTATTCTTGGGAGAAAACTTAGTTACGTGGAGTAAGAAATAAAATGTAGTGACTCATTCGTCTGATGAGACTGAATATAGATCTATGGCGCATACGGTTGTTGAGTTAACATGACCTACCTCTTTGCTAAACTTATCATTACAAATAATGCAAAACTTACAAATTAGATCAGTCAAATTGGCAGAACAGAGAATCAAGTTTCCATGTGAACTTATGCTGTCTTCAGAAGAGGTAAGCTTCTGAAGACAGAATAAGTTGTTAAGGATGATATTTCGACTAGGAAAAATTCTACCTGCGTTTAGAATATAATTGAAGCAACTTAAAATTGAAACATACAGCAACAATGCTCTCACGATGGCATACGGTACATGCCTTCGATATACCTTAACTTTCAGTAGACCTTGAGAGAAGAAATCCCAACCTGTATAACGGAGGATATTATTTAACCATCCAACATAGCCAATATAAACCTCCGTTGTTATAACAACATGACCAAAACTATCAGGTATAAAAGATAAATCATGCTCCACATATTCACGGACACAATATAGAGTATAGACGAATAGAAAAACGCTACATGCACACAGCTAAATGTGGGCATGCAGACATATATGGACACTCATACATGCATGTTAGCACCAAACACTTCGCTTGCTCGCATGTGCATGTGTTCATGCACAAACTTTTAAACCCCAAAGGGTTTTAGCCTTTTGGACTAAGTCTGGTAAAGCACAAATCACATGTCAATCATCCAAATTAAATCTAAATTAGTTTTTGAGACAAAATGCATCCAGTGATCATTAGAGAAGCTGAATGGCTTTTAGATTACAAAGGACAATCATGGAGACAGAATTTATAACTAAATTGCAGATTGCCAATTAATACTACATCTATATATCCATTTATTGATTAAAAACATGTGAGATGCAACTTATATATCCAAATACCTTGATTCAGGACACTACTTTTATGTGTTCATATGTAAGGTGCAAATTTACACGTAAACCCGATAAAAGGGATGCGCCTAACCTTCAAGTAAGTTTACGAAAAATTCCGTTGCTTGCACAGCTTTTGAGGCTCTAATTGTTTGGGGTGCTGGAGATAACCCTGAAACTTGAAGTACAAAGGCAGACGGGTACCTAGCTTTCATCCATTTGAAAGAGGTTATAGATAATATTGCAAGTTTGATACTTCAGGGGAATAGAAATAATTGGTTATGGAAAAGTTTCCGAAAGATAACAACTTATAAGGGAGGACAACCATTGCCTATTCGTATAGCTTCCATAGTGAAATTGGATGTTGAGGAAGTAGTTACTTGGCAAAGCTAGGCCATGCTGCAGGACACGTATTTCAAGTCAAAAGAAAATGCTAGTTAGAAAGACAAAATGATCACAAAAAGTTCGATATAAGAAGCCAATCAGAGTATCAATTGAGAAATAAAAGAAGGGTTGATAAGGGGATTCATGTCGTATTTTTTATTTTATTTTTTTGCCTTGAACAATATAAGTACTACAGATCTGCTAGATGTCTCCCATCTGGGAGAAGCTTGCTTAATCCTGCCAGGAATAAATGAACAATTACATCTAGTATGAAGCTTATATGTCATGGAAACCAACTAAATATTAGTGACCTCAAAAATAATATAGTGAAACTCATTTTACCTATCACATGTCCTTCGTAAAGAGAAGGAAGAACCATGCAATTTGGTGAACGACCATTTTCCTCCAATGAGAGATACCATTTTCAAACCTTTCTAACATTCCGCAACTTGCTAAATCTGAAACCTGGGATGAATAGCACAATAGTGTAACAGATGTAAGACCGGCTGATTTCTCGGTCTGGTATTTCTTAATATAAATGATACCTTATGCCTTTCGAACCAAAGTGCGTAGGGAGAAACAAGGAAGATAAATCCATCATCAGTATCTGCTTGCACTCTCTGAAATTACAAAATACATGCATGAAAGCACAGGAAATAAAAGGCCAGGCTCAGCAAAATTGCCGAAGGGAGCAGGTAATCAAAGAACCAATTAGAAGAGGGGAAAATTCAAATGCGAAAAACAAATTTTATCTACTTGAACCTACCAACTACATAATGATTTAAGTAGAATAAGGAATTGCAACATTTATTAGCCATCCATATTTTCCAGTTTTCTTACTATTAGTATTTTTCCTTTTAAACTCGGAAAGTATGTCTTCAATAGATCGTCCAGAACACTCGTTCCTCCATATTATTTAGGAACAACGCAGATCGGGAATCCATGTTTTAAAGTAGCTGCTATATTCCCTTGATGATTGAATAATGTCTCTTAAAATAGGTACACGTTTTTTTAGGTCATTTCTTATTTTATCTTCTACTTACTCATACAATTTTCTTCGCAACTAATGATCACTCTACCAGAAAAGGATAGAAAATGAGATCTCCAATTTTTCGTAGTTCATATTCTATCGTGAATGAAAGAGATGTCTATGGACATTGTCCCAATCTACAAATAGATTCAAATAAAATGCAAGTGATGGAGGTCTGATCTCCTTCAGATGCTGTCCTCCGTCGATCTGTAGAATGACAAAGATTTGATTTGAAGGTCATCTCCTTGGGCATGTGGATCTCAATGGGTTAATTTTGAGGAGAAATCGAGCTACCCGCAAAGAAGTCCCGAGGTGGGTGACCACCGTAGGACCCTCCGAGGAAAATAAGCAGAGTAACGGCTTGTTGGATTCAAATTGCCTTACCTGGGTCGTCTAAGAGAGGGGTTTTATAGGGGTCGCATGGAGCGAGCGGGTGTGAGATCTTCTCCTTCGGTTACGCCCCTGACGTTACGCCTGCGTGAGTGACGGAATCCACCATTAATGGCGGGATACGCTCGTAGATGGGGGATACGCCACCGTGGGACGCGGGACTGGGGCAGCGGGTATCTCGTGCGGAGCCGTTGCGAAAGCGCTAAGGCCTCGCGTTCTCGTTTATCCAGGAGAGCTGGGGAGGCTTAGCTCAGCGTGAGCTCGGAGACGAGCCGGGAGGCCGAGGAAGCTCAGCTCTGTAATAGCTCGGAGACGAGCATAGGTGGGTGGCGCCAATTC